>OX578282.1:55001310-56340060 GCA_951217055.1 Gerris lacustris | reverse complement strand
TTAAAATTAAAATAAATATGATCTTTAAATTTTGACATCTAGACTTGGGACTTGAAATAAATTAATTGAAACTAGAGACTACAAATAATTAAATATGTTTATCTCCAGTAGGGAGAAAAAGTTATGATTTTAGATTAGTTCAGAGGGACTAAAGTAAGTTTTTTCTTTCCTGAACTCAAAAAGTAAGGAGAAAAAGTAAAAGTAGGGCGAAAAAGTAAAGTAAGGAGAAAAAGAAGGATTGCCAACGTAATTATTTTATAAATAGTAGAGAATGAATGGCTAATGTAGTGAGGTTGTAGAAATCAGGTTGGCGACACTGCTTTTTCGACCTTGTTTATCATTGGTTTTAAACCTTCAACTAAATAACCATCTATTTGAGTTTAACTGCAATTATTATTTGTTTTTAATATTGAATCTCTTATATCTGCTATTAAAAGTGCTAACAATTATAGTTATTTATTAAAATAATAAATAGAAACTGTGCAATGGATGAAAATGTGTATTTTCTCCCTACAGGAGATAAAATATTGTATGTACCTCGGGAGTAAAGTGCTATAATGCCCCTCGTTATTCCCTCGGCTATGCCTAGGGAATTAAAAATCAAATTCCCTCGGCTTCGCCTCGGGATTTAGGGACCGTGATTCCCTCGGCTTCGCCACAAGAACCAACTAATCCGCCCAGGGAATAATGGCTTACTTTACTTCCTAGGTGCATAAATAACTATTCTTTCTCATTAAAAGTAAAAATACGAGTATATATTATAAGTAAACCAAAATGTATCTTTCATTTAATTCTTTTATTTTAAATGTTAGACAATTAAGGATGTCTCATGCGTTTCAACACTTCATTCTTTGGAATCTTAAGTAAAAAGCAGATGAGATAATTTACATTTCCTTCTTTTGATATAACATTTATAAGCTTATTACTAAATGAATAAAGGGTGATATAGTGCTTTTAAATATTTTATTAGCTCATTTCAGTGTAAAGCGAAAGCACAGATCTCTCTAAAAAGTTAAAAACGACATAATTTAGTTCAAAATGTTTTAACTCTCTTTTGACATAATTTAATTTGAAGTTGTGTTGAATATTTCTTGAAAATCAAGTGCCATATTAAATATGCTATGTTTATGAAATGGTGACATTTTTAATGCATTTTATCTATGACAGATATAATTTAATTACCTAAAAGAACTCTAACTTTAATAATAATTAATTAAGTAGTCAAGACCTTTTAGTTTGGAATAATAAATATATCTTACATGAGAATCAAATATGATAGATTAGGATCGATAAAACTAATAAAAAAACAGCTATAATTAACTTAAAAAAAGTAATAAAAAAATATTATTATATTACAAAATTTAAAAGAAATTGAATAACATTCAATCCTTACACATTGGACCTAATATTTTAATTCATGAGATTAACCGCTAGAGTGTGTTTATGATTGTTTCTATGAATGTTTAACTATTTAGAGCCCATTTAGAGGGGAACAAAAAAAAATTGGAGGTAAGGTAAATGAACTCCTGAAATAGTCCCCCACCCCCTAAAAACCTAATTTGAATCCCTAAATGGCTCATTGTTTAATTGAACGACCCTTTTTCCCCCTAAACTGGATCATAAATGAACGGATGTGAAATTATGTCTGTACTATAAAAGTTACGTATCAAACCTCTTGAAAATCCACACCTATATTATATTCGTCGTGAGAGGGTACTGCAAACTACCGAAAGATTTTTCATATTACAAATTTCTCATTACAATAACATAACAAACAGGTTGTGTGGAGATTTAAAGGCCCTACACACGACCACCCGACCGTCAGGGCGAACGGGGTTGGCCCCGACCGTCGGGAGCTCCCCACCCTCATAGGGCCTTTGAAGAAGGTGATTCGTAATGTTAGCTAATAGTAGGTAATGTATCAAATCGCTCTTTTAACAGTGATAACATATTAAATTGGTAGTAATTGAAAAAAACCCTTAAACCCACATTCATTTCCGAAAGTGAGTTAAAGAATCTCCGTTCGAAGAATTTTCGGAATTATTAAGAATTCAAGATTTGATTCTACAATCAATCGTAATTTTGATACTAAATTAGTTTTTACTCACCTTAAATTCCTTATTTAATTCCCCAGAAAAAATAACCAGCAAAAACATACCTGAAACAAAAAAGAAAGACACAAATAAGAACAAAAATTTAATTCATTATTAGCTAAAGCATCTTAACATCAAATATGCATAAATATAATAATGTAATAGTACATTACGAGCGCGAGTGCGGAAAGTAGCATTTTGCATGCGAGTGTGGAGTTTGCACCCGAGCGACAGCGAGGGTAGTAAAACCACACGAGCAATGCAAAATGCCGTTTTCGCTCGAGTTGCGTACCGTACTTTATCTACGATTGTTAGATTTAAATAATAAATACAGAAACAAATAAACTTGCTGTATGTAAGTTCGTATCTCTCTCTTGATAAAGATGGCATTAATTCATTAGTTGTATTTTTTGCCGAATTAATTATTTCTGGAGGATTATTATTCTCCACATTTTCGTCAAAGTCACTTGATTCACTCACTGTTTCTCACTAAAAACTCGATATAAACAGTTACTTTAATAAAACAACACCAAATTAGTTTTGTTAAATGTAAACAAACTCACTAATAGTGCGTAAAGCTGAAGAATTCCTCTTCTTTACCGCACTAGTGTGGTAAAGAAGAGGAATTATTTAGAACTATGAGACGCGCATGCGCAATGAATACAAGTACGTAAATAATCACTTTCTACACATCTAAACAAAGATATAATGTTTATATTTCGTATCAATCGTAGATAAAATTTATAAAGATATTCGCAAATATATAACGATATTTGAAACTATATTTAACGTAAAAATAGTACATTACGCGTCTAGTGCAGAAAGTAGCATTTTGCATGCGAGTGTGGAGTTAGCACCTAAGCGACAGAGTGAGGGTAGTAAAACCACTCGAGAAAAGCAAAATGCAGTTTTCGCACGAGTTGCGTACCGTACTTCATCTAAGATTGTTGGATTTTAATAATAAATACAGAAAAAACAGTTACTTTAATTAAACAAACAGCAAATTAGTTTTGTTAAATGTAAACAAACTCGATAATCGTGTGATAAGGTGAAGAATTATGAAACGCGCATGCGCAATGAATACAACTACGTAAAGAATAACTTTTAACAGAGATAAAATGTTTATATTTTGTATCAATCGTAGATAAAATAAATTTTCGTAAGAATATTCTGTTCTAGATGGTATATAACACTTAAATAGTGTTTATCCTGTTCTTTTTCATTAACATTAACAATCAATTTAATAGTTAGGAAAACGTTTATAGGAATTTAGATTATTTGTCAAAGCATAATAGAGAGAACATAAATAGCAGAGGGAATGAACAGGCAGTAACATAAATTAGAAAGGGAATTACACAGCTTCAAGAACATTTGTTTAAATACTTAGTTTAGAAGTTCAAGGGACTAACACAAACATTTGTATAATGTTATTTCAATCGATTTTCCACTCCCAATGAAGTGTTATGTGTGCATTTAGTCTGGTCTCTCGTAATAGATCAATGATTAAACATTCAATCCTCGTATCCTAAATGGTTCACGACAAAGGCATTAATTTTAAGACCACAACATAAAACAGTCTGCCCATTAGTGTGGCACATAGCTTTCTCGCTTAGTATCACGTACTTTATTGATGTCATGCTTTTACAACCTTATATCGTCTAATATATTTAATTGTTTCCCCCTTTTTATTATATTAAATCTATCAAAATTGTTTTGATTTTTTAGAGGAATAAAATAGTCAGGGCGCCCAATTGCCCATAGGCAAAAAAGTCAATTATACATACTCTTTCCAAACCTCTTTGTATGGCTTGTTTAGGCCAAGTCTGACACCGTTTTCCTCTGTGATTTTATTTGGTTTTGGGACGTTTTTCATTATTTGAACCTTATAACTTTGACGGAAAAAGTTCTGAGTCAGACAATATTAAAATGTTGACTTATAGGGTTCAAATAATGTATCATGAGAAAATCAGCTGGATATTAATAATTAATTAATAGTAATTAATATTAGTTACTAGGAAAACGGTGTCAGACTTGGCCTAAACAAGCCATACAAAGAGGTTTGGAAAGAGTATGTATAATTGACTTATTTGCCAATGGGCACCCTGACTAAAAGCATACATTTAGAAATATTTAATGTGCGCAGCAGGTTGAAACTGATATGGGACCATGTGTGAGCTACTTTCGACAAACCATCCAAATTTTATAAAACTCAGATGATTACTTTTAAAGATATAGGTGTAAATGTTTCTTTGTGTGCATGTGATGCAGATGGTTGAAACTGATATGGGTCCAACAATAGACGAATATATGACCTACCATCCAAATTTTATTGATATCGGACGAGTATTTTTTAAGTTTTGTTGGTTCACAAAAATTTAGCGGCAGACCGACACAGAAGCAAAAATATTCCCTGTTTCAGACGGATTTCTGTCTTGGAAATTTTGAAATCAGAAACATAATATTTTTTCGTTCTTCAGGCGATTCACATAGTTCCCGTTACCTTCAGTAAGCTGAGAAGCAAAATATTAATTACAAATTAAGTTATGCTATTATATAATTTTTCATCAAAATGCTTTAATATAATACAAGTAAGTTTACAACAAATCTAAACAAGTTCGAAAAATCGAAGCATCAAGACTGCAGTTATTTTAAAGCAACCCTATTACAATAGAAATCTTGATTACAGTGATCGCTTAATAACCCCATTCTGTTATAACTTAGGATGTCGATCGGGGTTACAAAAAGAAGGATCTTCAGATTTTGTACATCATATTTAATTATTAATTCAATATGTTAAAGGATATTTGTAGTGCCATAGTTGTTTCATAAAAATCGAACGAATATTTCTTTAGGCAGACATGAAACCAAAATATTCTCTCATGTCTAAAACTGATTTCTGTCTTGAAATGTAAGAAATCGGAGACATAACTAATTTTCATTTTTTCAGAACAATCATATAGCTTCCGTTACCTTCGGTAAGCTGGGAAGCAATAGAAATAAAAACAGTTTGTGAAATTGTAGTTTCTTAAAATAAAAATAAAAGAGTTCCTCCCATATTCTTTTCATTACAAAAACAGACTAATGGAGTCGCAAAAAGTTTAATGATTTCTCCCAGGTCGATTCATTAAACTTTTCAAAGGAAAACTTTATAGGCAGACCACAACTTTGCAATTTATATGCAAAAAGCAGAACAAGCTCTTATAAATAAGATAAAGTTTGACACTGGAGCCAACCATATCACCCAGAAAACTTTGGAAGGTGTTAAATAAACAATTCTAGAAGCATTTGTTATATTCTTTGAATTTCTCCATTAAAAAACTTTTTTAGAGTGGTGTTAATAACACCATGACACCACTCACTGCTTCGCTGATATATAATATCATAGACGTACTATATTTCATTTTCAGGGGAAGGGGGGGGGGGGGGGGGGGTCTCTGTTACGCCAAAGTTAGCATATCTGCCATTTCTCAAGACCCTATTCCCAGTGATGTGGAAAATAAACAATTAAAAGGACAATCAAAATAGTAGTAATATTAAATAATATTTAATTAAAAGCAAACATCACAAAGGTTGTTGGTAAATTGTAGAAAAAATAATCTGCCAAATAGTTCGGCACATACACCTTCCTATTTCGTCATCAATCATTATTTGAATACTTTAACGATTTTAAGCTGTAACAACCAATTATTATCAAAATTGTTTTGATTTTTTACATGAAAATATCAATTTAGAATAATTTAAAGAGCACAAACGGTTGAAATTAATCTGGGGCTATCTACGGCTACTTTCGACAAACCAACTAAAATTATTAAAAAAGCAGATGAATACTTTTAAAGATATTTGTGTAAATAAATTTATGTATTATGTATGTTCGTATGTGGAAGAGATAAAAATGGGCGCAGAAGGTTGAAACTTATATGGGACCAACAATGAGCTAATTAACTACCATCCAAATTTCATTAAAATGGGACGAGTAATTTTTATGTTTTGTAGGTTCACAAAATTTGAAAGACAGACAGACCGACATTGTGGCAGACACGGAACTAATAATGTTCTCTGAAGTCTTAAACGGATTTCTGTCTTAGAATTGTTGAAATCAGAGACATAAAGAATTTTTGTTTTTTAGACCGATCACACACACCTTCCGTTACTTTCGTTAAGCTCGGAAGCAAAACACGTTAAAATGTGGACAAATGTATAAAATATTTTCATAAATCACAAATGTTTTATATTTAAATCAAATAAAACGTCCTTTTGGCATCGTTTTATAAAATTGTTAATAAATGGAGAAGAAAATAAATATAAAAAACCTCACACAGAGGATAAAAGGGAAAAACAATTTATATAATGGAGTTAAGTTATAAATGATATAAAATGTATACCAGAATACATCTACTTCATTGCAAGGAAAAGTATAGCTTTATTATAATATATATAAACTGTTTTATACTCATTATGTTATATATATACATACATATATGTGTGTGTGTAATAAATCAATGTGTGAAAGTGAGAGAGAGCGAGATTGAGTTTAACAATTCGAATTTGTCAAATGGAAATAATGATGACATAGAAGGTAGGAAGGATTTTGTTGTTTTAGAAATGAGAATAAATGGGAAAACGGCTTTAGTGTTGCACGTGGAAATGATTGGTAGCTTGCACAACCCGAATGTACCTAGTCAGGCGAACTTTATAAGTCCAATCAATAATTTTAATACAACACGACAATGCAATTTGCAACACAAACTTGCATTGTATTGATACAGAGAACATAATAATATCATCGTATCGATACAATAGTCTACAAACACGAATATTACGACGGGAAAATCAATCAATAAAAAAATACTGTATTTTCTCAAAGTATCAAAGGGTCCAATCTACTTGGATTGTATATTGATAAGCATCAATCTATTATAGATTAGCAGCAAAGATAGATAGACCTACCAATTTTGATTTGGCATATACATATATTTATATCGTACATAAAATATTCAAAAACATTTACTAGAATTTCGTAGATAGGCAAAGCGCTATGTCAAAGCTAGTTTTTATTGGGATAAAGCATATAATAGTACATTACGCGTCGAGTGCGGAGAGTAGCATTTTGCATGCGAGTGTGGTAAATCCACACGAGCAATGCAAAATGTAAACAAACTCACTAATCGTGCGTAAAGCTGAAGAATTCCTCTTCTTTACCGCGGTTATGTGTGGTAGTGTGGTAAAGAAGAGGAATTATTTAGAACTATGAGACGCGCATGCGCAATGAATACAAGTACGTAAATAATCACTTTCTACGCATCTAAACAAAGATATAATGTTTATAGAATAGAATAGAATAGAATAAATCTATTCTAATGTTTATATTTCGTATCAATCGTAGATAAAAGAGATTTAAGGCTGATCCAACTTGAATTATTTGTTTCATTTTAGGGTTGGTAGGCAAAAAGAGGACCCTTTTACAATCCTGTGCTTGTTTTTCTGTGCGTCTGTATTACATATGATCTCCATAAGTACCCAACATAAAAATTTGAAACTTTACAGTTATGTAATGTATAATAACCCAGCCAAAGAAGAATGATAGGGAAGACCTAAATAATCATGCTTTAAAAACGTAGGGTTGAAGTTTTAAGGGGTCGACTTATTTTCAACTGAAATGTTATTTGGGGTGTTAAATGAAAGAGGAGGACGTCCTGAGTACTAAAACATATATACATATTTATTTTCGTTTTTGAACCAATTCATTTTTGTGCCATTTATAGTTATAAATTATATTTTTCGTGAGGCCCTCCCCCCTATCAATTTTATTAACAAATCAACGAAAAAAATCATAGCTATTCTGTCAAAAAAAGGTTTTAAAAAGAATTTGTCATATGTCACATATTTAGAACGAAATTCAGGAAAATATAAGGGTCCTTGGTTTTGCCTACGGACCCTAAAAATAGTTTCAAATAGACAAACAAACAGACATACATTTTTATATATTATACATATTTGAATTAGCACAATTATTTAATAATTAAATAATAATATTAATTTTTAATTAAGAATCTCATCTATGAAACAAATCATTACACAATTGATACATTGTAAAATATAAACTCTACTAAAAAAAAATCTAATCGGATTTAAAAGAATAAAAAAAATAATCAAAAACTGAACGAGAATTGTGAATGAGTCACGTATAGATATTGTAATAGAAGATACGACTTGTGGGTAGATTAATCGCATAATGATTAGTTCCGCTATGAGACGTACAGCTGATATCACGTTTATGTGAGTCCCAATGTAGTTAATCTCTAAAAAAAAGTTTAAATAAGGCCACGCTTATTATTTGATAACTGGGAAATAGAAATAGCAAAACAATAGAGCAATAAAGGAAATGCAGACAGAGATTAGAACTAATTCTTTTTTTTTGGTTTGTCTTAAAATAAACATTAAATTTGTTTTATTGAAAAATATACGTGTACATAAACAATTAGTGACGAAAAAAATCTTCAATTACTATAAATAGTAAGATTTATCTTTTTTAAAGAAGTCTGAACTTTTTATACACTATAGGCTGCGTAAATTATCACTGAAATGTAATTTAGCAGAAATGGATCGTACATATAGAATTAGTAGAATTGAAGGCACTTTTTTAGTTTGCTACTCCCCTTATAAAAAAATATAGGGGAGTAACAATCTAAAGAAGTACTGAATTGAATTATTAATAATTACTTATAAAAGATATTTAATGTAATTTTCTCTATATAAGACTTTCTTTAGTGTATCTTTTGTGTATCCATGTACAATGTACACCTTAAACATGTTTTTAAAGAAAGAAAAAAAAAAAATAAATAATAATATTTTCAATATGAAAGATACTCAAGGTAGTACTACTAAAAATACTAATACCAAAAAAAGATGGAGAGAAATATGAACCAAAATTAAACAGAATATTTTAAAAAATGTTGAGATAAAAACATTGGTTTCATGTCTATACGGCAGAGGCTTGTTAATCCGGATTTGATAGGACCAGACATTGTCCAGATCACCGAACGTTTTAAATTTCTTTAAAATTAGTTTCAGACGAGTAAAACTATTAAAATCCATGTTTATATCATAAAAATAACTGTTTAGTCTCAACGTAGGTTCACTTTTAAAATCTACAAAATGATTTAGGATAAAACACTATACTATCTTATTGATATAAATTTAAAGTTTATTGATTGTACATTATTAGAAAATAATTGAGGGCCGTCTGGATTTAACCGATGTCCGGACTATCGGGGTCTGGATTAGCGAGACTCTATTATATATTCAGGAGTTCAAGAGTGGTTCAACAAAATATTAAAATTTAGATGTTTAGAAACACGATGGCACTCTAAAAACTACTCAAGCCAGGACTTGGTAGAATGTATATACACAATAAGAAATATACCAATTTTCTCCATTTCATGTAAAAATATTGAATCATGGATATGTTTTTGGGCATTGAATCCACTTATCAACATTTCAATGCTTTTCCATGAAGTGGAGGGAACCAGTAAAGATTTGTCTAATTGACACAGCAGATGGGATCTTAAGGGGCGAAATTATGAAACATTAATCCATTTTGATTAACATTTGGTCCGCTGGGAGCTCTGATATCATTTTATATAAAATTTAGAACTTCTATCGGCAAAATATAGTACTTCATCGAATACAAGTGAACACTAATCTACCTCCTATTATATTCTAACTTCCTGGCAAGATATTTAAAAGCGTCACATTTTGCATTTTGTTTATTAAAACTTCAGTCCGCCTATCGTCAAAATATTGAACTATAAATGAAAACCTGTCGACCTCCTGTTAAATCCTAACTTCTTGGCATAATATTTAAAAGCGCCACATTTTTCAGGTCGTTTTATTTGCGTGATGAAAATTTCTTCTTTACCCCAGAGCTAAAACATAATATCCAATTTAAAAACAAAGCTGATAACCGAAAGATGTTAAACTTATGATCTTGTGGTAAGCATTGAAGTAGCTAGGAGAAATATTTACAACGCAACTGGTGGTAAGTGAAATAATGATACTTAAGTAATCAATATAAATCAGTATTAACAATAACACTTAAAATACTAGTAATAATATAATAAAAAATAATATAGTAAAATAAGTTTTTAATATTTAAAATTTGATGAGCCTCATTGCGACAGTGATTAAAGATTACTGATAAAGAAGCAACTACGCTTTAAATGTTCTTGTATAAAAAAAATATATATTTATCCTCTTAAAGTGAAGAGGTTTTTCATCAAAAAGAAAGTGCTCTTCACTGGCCCTTTGCTCTAGAAAATTATTTCCACAGAGGGTTCGTAATGATAGGAGCAACAGGAGAGTGTCTCAGCTCTCAATATATAAAAACAAGTTGTAAAAAGCAATTCAATGAATGATTTGGAGAGAAAGGGAATCGTAAGGAGATTCAAGTACTTGGAATCAAAAGTAAAAAGAAAAGTGTAGTGGAAATGATGTTTAAATGTATAAGTAAAACGTTAATAGATTAGACTTCTTAATTTTATTTATTTTATTTTATTTTTATTTCTTCTTCTCTTAATTTTAGACTTCCAAAATTAAGTAGTGGACTGATCCAGAAATAAGTAAAAAAACAAAAACACACACCTGAATTTAGCTTTCAACTAAAAGAGGTCATTATAAGATGGAGAAAAAGCATGCAAAAAAACTACATGCGGCGGGACAGTGGGCCGTAAAACTTACTTGCGTAATGTTAACAGTCTAGTTCTTCAGCAGTTAAGATTACTTCCCTAGTTTTTAAATCTAAACTTGCCTTACTTTATAAAATAATAGTACATTACGCGTCGAGTGCGGAAAGTAGCATGTTGCACGCGAGTGTAGAGTTTGCACCCGAGCGACAGCGAGGGTGGTAAAACCACACGAGCAATGCAAAATGCTGTTTTCGCACGAGTTGCGTACCGTACTTTATCTACGATTGTTAGATTTAAATAATAAATACAGAAACAAATAAACTTGCTGCATGTAAATTCGTATCTCTCTCTTGATAAAGATGGCATTAATTCATTAGTTGTATTTTTTGCCGAATTAATTATTTCTGGAGGATTATTATTCTCCACATTTTCGTCAAAGTCACTTGATTCACTCATTGTTTTTCACTAAAAACTCGATATAAACAGTTACTTTAATAAAAGAACACTAAATTAGTTTTGTTAAATGTAAACAAACTCACTAATCGTGCGTAAAGCTGAAGAATTCCTCTTCTTTGCCGCACTAGCGTGGTAAAGAAGAGGAATTATTCAGAACTATGAGACGCGCATGCGCAATGAATACAAGTACGTAAATAATCACCTTCTACACATCTAAACAAAGATATGTTTATATTTCGTATCAATCGTAGATAAAAACTCTTAATGATGTTTTAGGAATGATTATGTACCGGAGAAGGACGAAATATAGCCCAGTAAAAAAGCAGATGCGTTAACATATGCGAACTACCGTAAATGGCCCAACAAAGGAAGAAAGCATTAAATAATAAATACCCGCAGTGCAGAGGCAACTTTAAACAATTTTTGAAGACAACTTAACTGATTTGGTGCTAGTAAACTTATTATGGAAGCAACAATTCCTTACTTTATAAAATGATGTCATTGAACTGTTTATCATTGTTCTTTGAAACGCGTCTTATCAAATAAGAAAGTGACCACAAACAATAGTCTAGCTTGGATCCTGTGCGAATGCGACATGTTCTACTCTGATTGTTCTGACCACTGACCGCATAAGTGACAAGAAAACCAGGCAACCTTTTGTTGCAGTTTATCAGGAAGAAAAACAAAAATACGTAAAGATGTAAGAAAAAATAAAAGTATAATTCCCTCACAGAAAAGAAAATTACTGTTTCATATTGTAGCATTTTTATTATTATTCCTTAAGTTATTATGCTAACCATCATGTAAATAGTCTACAAATTAGTGTGACACATAGCTTCCTCGCGTCCTATTTCGTATACTTAAATGATTTTATGCTTTTACAACTAATTTTTTTGTCAAATTGATTTAATTTTCCCCCCTTATATATCTACTGCGGGCAACTTTAAAAAAAAAAAACAGCCAAATCCATAAACATCAGACAAGTAATTTTGAAGATATAGGCATAAATTAATGATTGATTGTGCGCATGTGGAAGAGAAACGAATGGGCGCAGAAGGTTGAAACTTATATGGGGCCAAAATTTAATTAAAATCGGACGAGTAGGCTTTAGGATATGTTGGTTCGCAAAAATTGACCGACAGACAGACACGAAACCAATATTTAAGATTATCATGGTTGTACGGTGTCAAATCAATGCTAAATAAGGAGGGGGGAATTCTAACGATACTGAGACCAAAACGTAAGGTTCATATTTATACATTTAGTACTGGTTGTGCTAATAATTAGATATAGGTGTTTAGAAACACAGTTGCTTCCTAAAAACTGCTCAAGCTACCAGCAATTCACTAAACACAGTTGCATCCAAAAACTGCTCAAGCTACCAGGAATTCACTAAACACAATTGCATCCTAAAAACTGCTCAAGCTACCAGCAATTCACTAAACACAGTTGCATCCAAAAACTGCTCAAGCTACCAGGAATTCACTAAACACAGTTGCATCCAAAAACTGCTCAAGCTACCAGGAATTCACTAAACACAATTGCATCCTAAAAACTGCTTAATACAATTCACGAGGTTTTACGAAAAACAGATTCGTTCTGAAAACTATCCAAGTAATCGAATTTTAAGAAATACAGATGTATTCTAAAAACAACTAACAACAACAATGATTTTACGACGTCGTAGAGTTACCGCAACAGTCACTCATCTTTGTACAGTTTAATAATGAAACTTTCGGAACGGACTGCGTATTAAACTGTAACTGTTTTCATAATAAATTAATCAATTTTTGCTCTTTGTGTTATGTTTACTGAGACAACACTAGATGAAGTCAAGATAAAACTGATTCGTTTTACCAATTGTTAAAATGTAACATATAATTCAGATACCTACTTAAATAAATGTTCAACAATAATGATTTTGAGCATGATACAAAAGTCATGGAGCCATTAATAGTAATTTTTTATATTCTGTAACATTAACTGAACACTCTAACTATGTAAATAGATTATTACAAGGCTTCTATTTATTCTTGGCTAAAGAAAGTGTGTATCTAGGTCTTTCCTTACAGAAATGCGGCAGAGTTTACGTTACTGTTTTTAACGACTTTTAAGTCTTCATCTTTTGCGTCATCTCGTACGTCCGACAAAAATACACCTTTTGTTTTGTATTTCCCCCTCCCCGCTGAGCTTGTCAGAGGGAGAGGTCTTGGTTATAAAACATGATAACTAAACGTAGCTAAGATGGGCTCCGAGAATAATGCTTCTGTGACCCAGTTCGTTTGTGTATAAAGCCCGGCTTTACTGCGCTCAATTCATTCCAGCCAAAACCCTTTTAAATTATTATTAGGTTGTCTCTGCTTTTCCGTAAAACGGAGGTTTTCACCAAATGAATTACTTACTTAACGACGGCATCCAAAATGCACTTAAAAGTTCCTTGAACCTTTACTATTAAATCTCACTAAAAGTCTAAGAATACATTCAAGTTAAGTTAGATCAAACGTTTATACAGTTTCTGAAACACTTTCAGCGGAATTATTTAGAAAGGGAGAGAAAACAAAAGTTATCAAAGAGAAATTGGAAAACTCTGAGTGAAATTAATATTTGATGCTAAGAGCAAATAAATTGAAAGTTAACTTAATCGAAGCATATTTGAATTCTAGTAACTTTAGTAGAAATATAAATTTATAACATTTAAATTTACATAGGAAAGTAACTGATAGTCCCCAGGCCACCATAAGAAGTGAGTCGCTGATTGATAAAGTTTTCTTACCTTATGGAACCGCTTATTTATGCCTTGTCCAGCGATGAATTGCATATGGCAACTTGGCGCTGGGCCATTTCTTTTTTTTTGACATGCCAAACATGCCCTTCTGCAGGAACATTGAAAAGAGGTAGATAAAGTTTTGATTTTCACAGGATCGTTTAATTAAATTATTTAACAAACAGTGGTACACGTGGCCATCGATAAGAGTGGGCCGTTTGGGGTGTCCACCGCCCGAAACATGTCGCTCTGCGGGGACGTTAAAACGTGAACGGCCCATTCGTATCGATGGCCACCTGTACCACTGTTTTTCTAATAATTTAATTAAACGATCCAGTGAAAATCAAAACTTTATCTATCTCTTTTCAATGTTCCCGCAGAAGGGCATGTTTGGCATGTCAAAAAAAAGAAATGGCCCAGCGCCCAGTTGCCATATACCCAATTCATCGGTTGACACGGCATAAATAAGCGATTCCATAAGGTAAGATAACTTTATTAATCAGCGACTCACTTCTTATGGTGGCCTGGGGACTATGATATTTTAAAGAAAAATCAATAAATACGAATAACTAACAAACAACTACATAAATTTAAAGTTGGACATAATGTAGCTTCAGCGCTACATAACTATAAATACTAGCTATTCAGTAGCTTATCTCTCTAGCTTAACCCTATACTTTAACAGCCTCGGTTCAACAAGATTAGTTTCAAAATAAGGGTTACCTAAAAGGCAATCCACAGGATATTTCGCTACATATATCCACTTATAAATAACAACCGGTCCCTCGGCAACGATGCGGTCGTCTTCCAAAGTCTGGCCGTCCAAACAAGTTCTGATTTTACCCAGAACCATACAAATCAGTCGTAATCATCATAAATTATTTGGTTATCAAAAGTACTCCGCATTACGAAAGGATTTAAAATCCTTCGTGAAGCGCATTTTACCGGGGAACCAAGTTATTTAAGATAAGATAATCCGAGGAAGCCTGTGAACCAAATTTTAACCACTTTAAATGGTTATCATCAGTGCACAGAACATCATCAACTGCTGTTTACCAACATAAGTAGTCTAAATCAATCAGCATTAAACATTAGCTATTGTGATTTTTTAGCCCGACAAGTCTTTGTTTTCTTTGCTATATTGATTTCAATTGTCTGGTCTAGTGAAAAGAAGGAATGCTAGGTCAAAAAGGGTGCAATTTTGCCCATTTAAAGTGTTAAATTTTAAAGATAGAAGGAAAAGTCTCTCCACGTAAAATTATGTATATATTAATCAAAGCGCCTTTAATTAATACATACATAATTTCATGTGGAGAGACTTTTTCTTCTACCTTTAATGACGACCTCCACAACCACTCCATATCCTATGTTAAATCTTAGTTAAACCTTGTTTCAGTGTTAACTGGTTGTAGCTTTAATTGACGATAGTGACTGTGTCGTAGAATGACGTTTAATCTAAAGTTTAAACAAAATAACAAGTTCAAAACTATGATAAGAGTAGTTTAATTACAAATTATAAGTTTAAGCTTCAAGAAAAACGCTTTCAGAGATAGACAACTTAAAACACTCTTAAGACATAAGACTGTTTTTTGTCACAAGATTTTCTAGACGAATTAACACAGATTACAAATTAACACTACAATAGAGATATTTTACAGAATGTTGTTGAAAAAGACACTTTTAGTGAATTGAACCGAAAGGATTTTAGTAGATGCTACACAAAGATAAAAGTAAGGGATTGCAATCCCTGATTTGAATAAGTTCAGAACAGCACTCCACATGTATGCTTCTTTTTGTACATTATCAGATCCTCCAATTCAAACCTTTGGAAAACGTTTTAAACTCAAAATAGAGGGTACCCTTTTCATGCATTATCAGATTTACAGTAACTCGGAGAAAACGTTGTTCCCTGGTTGGTAAGTTAAAAGAAAGATAAGTCGTAGAAAACCTTGTTTAAAGCTGACTAAAGAGTAAACTTTGCCAAAGTTGTTGCAATTGTTACAGAACCCAACAGTGAAAATACAACAAATACAACAGTTGAATCCATGTTAAGAAAGATATCAGCTATTTAAGTTTAGCATCTATAAACCTTAAATCTGAAGCTCGTGTTAAATGTTTTTCATCTTCATATGATTCTATTTGTATTATATTATCTGAAAGCTTAAAATAGAATACTACACATCCAAGACACTAAAATACTAAAAAAAAGATGTGGGAGACTCTCACGCATTAGAAGTGAAACTTAAGTTCTAGAAACAGTTGATTTTATGCATTGCTCTCTTTGCATTTGTTGACGATTTTTTATTATTTTAGGATTACGAAATGGTTTTAGCCAATAATGAAGAAGAAACATGAAAACAACATTTATATATATTATATTATTGTAATGTATATAATATTACGCTTATATATCAATTCTGTGTATTAAAAAATCATCCACCTCCGTGGTGCAATGGTTAGCACTTATGCCTTCTGAATCAGATGTCGAGTGGGTCGAGACTCGTCGAAGTGAAAGATTTTTTACAGGTAAATCATATTTAAGCCCTGACTTAAGCCAGCAGTTGATTACAACAATTTTTTTTCTTAATTTTAACTCATATTGATCTAAAAGCAAAATAATGAATAGTAAACTAGATCGACGACGTAAAATAATTAGTAAACTAGAAATTTTGTAATGTGCAGAAGTTCTAAAAACGAAAATTAGTTATACATATACATGGACATTAACTTTTAAACATAGCTTTGCAACTCTTAATGAAGAACTTTTAGTCTCTCATTGGCCAAACTAAGATCAAACCCAAAATTTATGTTTCATAAAATTTAAAGGTAAGAGGAAAATTTAATAAAAATTGTCAATTCTTTAAAGAAGTGAATTTATCGGTCAAGTATGTTCTTTTAGTAAAAAAAAGATTTTAACAAATAGAACGAGTTCATTAACCAGTAAAATCAGCCCAACCTTTTTAAGATGACCGCCTTTTAAAAGTTTGTTTTAGCTTCAACTTTTAAAACAATAAACATAAAATAGGGGGCCGGTGAGGGGTTAGCACACTCCCCGGTTGTGAGTTCGAATCCCAGCGGGGTGAGACATGTTTCACACTTATGATCTCATCGATTAGATGAGTAAAGTGGCTGGATAACCCCCGTCCTATAATGACCTAATGAGCCGTTGAACGGGACTAAAACTACAACCAAAAAAAAATAAAAAATAAACATAAAAACGCCTTTATATGAATTTCTATATTGTCCAAACGCAATTAAACAAACCGAAGTGTCCAGCCTGATTCGTTTCTATGAAAATTTATATAAATATTTCATTTTTATTTTTTGAGGGGGGGGGGCATTTTTTTCCTAACAATTTTTAATTTATTTTCGTAACATTTTTTTTAATGCTAACCACTTTCTTACTGAGAGAGTAGATGTAAAAAAGTACAAACAGAAAAAGTATATATATAATGTTAGCTATTTGATAACTTTTCTTGTTTATTCGATAATCATTATTATTTATCAAAAACTAGAAAAGTGCAATAGGTAGGTACTTTATGGGAATGAGCGCAAATACATATTTATAATCACATAAAATATTTCCAGAAACAGAACTATTTTAAATATTCCACTGTCTCATCATAACACCTTAAGTACAATTATCCAAAAGAAATTTCCATGAGTTATTAATAATTTATGTTTATAGAGGTAGAAGAAGGTTTTATTATTATTAATATTTGTTTTTCAGTTGCATGCTATAAAAGTTTATATTGAACAAATAAATTGAACGTTTCACATCCCGAAAGTTTTAAAACGATGTAAAAAGCCACATTCATACTAGAAACCTTACATGAATAAACAATCAAAAAGTTATTAATAAACCTCTCGTATATAATAAACACACATTTGAAACGTTTTCATAATTTTAGTAGCAAATTAATTCAAGGAAAAGTTCCCAGGGAAAATAAAGAAGCCGCAAAAAGTGAAAATGGACTTGGGTTTTAAACAGAATAAAAGGAAACGAGGTAAATTTAAATACCAAACCTCGATTGCTTCAAGCAGAAACGGCGAATTGTTTTAAATTAATTATTAAAAAAAATGGTAAAATCAGAGATGAATAAATGGAAACAGTGTTGTCATTTGCATTTGGTTTTTCCCAAACCTGTTGAATTGCCCTAAGGGTTTTTAGGATGTACAAAACATACCTTAAGTTAATTCTACCAACCCAAATCTAGTTATTTTTAATATAAAACTGAATAAATTCAAATCAACAACTAGCAAGTTAGTTATATTTTTAATAAAAAAAATTAATTAAATATGTATTTTAGAGGCAAAAGTAAGAATCTTCTGTATAAATGAGGCCCTAGGAAAGCCTTCGCCCTAGGAAGCCCTTAAGCTAGGAAACAGAGGCTGTTTCACAATAGAATGTAGTCCTAGTGATTAAATGAAATGCCTAAATAGTATCGTTTCCTAAGCCTTCATAGAAAAGGACCAGGGCTATGTAATACATCCTTCATTCCAGTATTATTAGTAATAAAATGCTCTGCTAACTGTAGTTTGGAGGCTGTTTATGAAAAACGAGACTTGTCTGAGAAATAAAAATACGTGGGGTTTCGAGGGACACTCGGTAGGAACGAAGTTCCTTACGCTTTTCATTAAATATAAATTATAAAATATCACTGCTAAGTATACGATGCAAACTACTCATATATGACGGAGTTAGAAAAGAGACGAAACTAAAAGTAACTATAAATATTTATACTTAGTATAATTATTTATACTTATTTATACTTTTTGCTTCCGAGCTTACCGAAGGTAACGGAAGCATTGTGTTCACTTTTGAGAACGAAAAACTTTTATGCCTCCGATTTTAAAAATTCCAAGACAGAAATCCGTTTCAGACATCAGGGAACATTTTTGGTCTCGTGTCTGTCTGTCTGTCTGTCTGTCTGTCGGTCTGTGTGTCCGCGAATTATGAAACGTGCGACGATAACATGAGTAAATGTCGACCGATTTTGATTAAATTTGGTAGACATGTTCATTTTACCAATGCCCAGGACGAGTTCGTTGGACAACGTTATCCGTCCAAGAGTTCACGAGCAACGCTCGCGTAAACGTGAACTTTAAATTAAAAATTGGAATTTTAGGTCGGGAAAAAATCTAACTTCATCTATTCAATGAGACAAACATTTTTTCAAATACAATTTTTTAGTAAAACCAACAGCGACACCACTATAAAGTGTTAAAGATCGCAAAAACTATTAATCGTTTTTACAAAATAAGCAATATAACAATAATTGTTATAGTACATGATAGGATGCGAGGAAGCTATGTGCCACACTAATTGGCAGTCTATTTTTTTTTATCCTTGAAGCGAGCGTCTTGCAATAAATATGTATTAAATCTTGAGAAAAAAAAAGTTAATCATCATGAGTTGATAGTTAAAAAGATGGTTTTAGTAGGTAGGGAACAAGACTGTTCCCTACCTTCCCGGCCTACTCATTTTTAAAATATTATAAAATACATCACTTCACTACACAAAGCACAAAAACTTCTGCTTATAGCAGGTTGAAATGTTACATGCCTGTGTCAATTGTACTTTAGACGAATATATTCGAATACTTTATCCAGACGATGTGATGAAGTTTTGGTAAACTCGCTTCATTAGAACGTAAGATATCAGTAAAAACGTTGTTTTCACTATTTTAAACGTGTAGGTCCTCTTTACTTTTTTTTTTTAGCAATCTTTAACACTTCATAGCGGTTTCGCTGTTGGTTTTATTAAAAAAATATATATATTTAAACAAAGTTGTTTGTCTCAATGAATAGATGAAGTTTTTCCCATCCTAAAATTCCAATTTCCAATTCCAAGCTTACGTTTACGTGAGGATTGCGCGCGAACGCTTGGACGGATAACGTTGTCCAACGAACTCTTCCTGGGCATTGGTAAAATGAACATGTGTACCAAATTTCAACTAAATCGGTCAACTTTTACACAATTTTTCGTCATCGGTCGATTTCGTGACGGGAGGTTTTGTGACGGTCGTTTTTTATCGGATGCACTCCCAGGCTCTAGACGCTGTAACGTGCCATAAGGAACTTCGTCCCCACCCACATTTTCTCGTATGAGTTTTGTTTCGCTCTATATGCATCAGACGGGTGACTTCGAGTTTATCGAAGATCCTAGGTAGCGCAATGCAAATATGCTGGATGAGTGCGATTCGGAAAGGTCTCATTGACGATGTTAAGAGGTATTTCTTGGAGGTCTAAGACGGAGCTCCACTACTTAAAAAGAGTATTTCCTTAATGCGAATATATAGGTATGTGACAGAAATCATGCAATAAGTGATAAAATACACGCAATTTTCCTTTTTTTTTTAATAAATATAATTTTTATGCAATGCACGACTTTTCATACATCAACTCAACTAAAAATAATGATGACTGTGACACCTGCGTTAAAGGAATTGCAATTTGATATAATATTATGCGACAAGGTATACCAATCTCCCTTGCATTAATATTAAAAGAAATTATACGAAAAATGAATTTTCATCTAAGAAGAGCACCTTGAGCTTGTTTAAGTAAAAAATTAGCAATAAATTATTATTATTTTAAACAGTATAATTCCTCTAATCTTATCATTTGACTTAGTGATAACAAATATAAAGCTAAGGTCGACCTAGTTTTATTTATTCAATAAAACTTCCTCATAGTACTTTTATTTTTTTTCTAAAAAAAAAATTAAACAAATTACAAGTGTACTTCTATTAATATTGTTTTTAATTGGAACAAAATTATTTTCTTTAACTATCTTAGTTTTTTTTAAAAAAAAAATTATAATTAAACGAATAAATTGAAGAGGAAAACCTTTTTAACAAAAATCGTAGAATAATAATTATTACATTTCTCGAACAAAATATAATAATTAAGAGGACACTATTTTGTTTTTCTTTAATTAATATTTAGCTGTCAGATTATTTTCTCTAGTGGGTGTTTAATAAAAGTGATGTATACATAATATTAGGATTACTCGATGCATAATAAATAGAAGTTAGAACGATATTTATACCTCTAAACTAAACTAAACGGCCTTGGTGTTCCGGAGTTATTATTTCACATTGAACTAAACTGTTTTACAAATAACTAGAACATCTGATGCCTTTCATATCTATGAATGAATCAAGAGTTGAATATAGTTTATATCTAAACAGTAAGCTTGAAGAGGTCATGCTCTTGTGAGTATTTATGTCACTATATATCAAATCAAAATCTCTTGTGAATTTGCTGAAAGTTTGCTAATTTAAGAGAGGAGAAGAAGGTCAAAACAACACGCCTTCACTAAAATGAAACATCTTTGACTAGACATGCCAAAATAACGTCAGACATCAGATTGGCTTCTGTTATAACTTTGATAGGGTTAATTATATAGGTCATGCCTTTATAAGCTCGCCTCTCTCATGTACACTCGACCTGTAAACTTGCCAACAAGTAACTTTTGCTAAAGTAAGCTTCAAACTTCAACAAGGGATCAGTCAAGAAGTAGAAGTTGAAGGAGAATATTAAGCAACAAAGTCTTCAACTTAAAAAAAATGATAAGAGGATTTAGACAGCGAAGAATTATAAAACCGAGTTAAAGACCATTTATAGTCTGTTTACAATAAATATTAACTTCTGACACTAAGATTGGCCAACCTAAATGAGAAAAAAAATAAAGCCACTAGAACTGTGGGAGGGGTGGATCCAGAGACATTTTTGTTTGCCTAGCTGGCCCGACCTTCTCGAATTCAAAATGCAGGGCTCTCAATGACTCCCCTCCACATTGTTTCGATTTTCCCGCGCTGTCAAAAATGATTACTAATGGTAAAAAGAGTGTAAAAAAACAAAAAACGTTAAATGATAAAAATATTATTTCCGTGGTAGGCTGTGAAATAGTAACTTTAGAGCCTAAAAAACATAGCTAAAATCCATTTTTTCATTACTCCTAGCTGCAAAGAAAAAATCTTTTACGTCCTAGAAACTAAAAGATTTTTATTTTCCGGCGGGTAGTTGTCAAAACTTCCGTTAGTAGCGCTGCAGTCTTTGTAGAAATGCTTCTAGTTCGATTAAAATCCGCTAGATGTCAATGCGTTTTAT
Organism: Gerris lacustris; assembly: GCA_951217055.1. NCBI lineage: Eukaryota > Metazoa > Arthropoda > Insecta > Hemiptera > Gerridae > Gerris > Gerris lacustris. Next base: position 56,317,945 of record OX578282.1, on the reverse strand, counting down.
TTATCTTTTCTTATAGTGTAACCTCTTTTTAAGGTTTCTTTTTTTAAGTCTTAAGTATGTACTAATATTTGTTATTATTATATATTGATTAGTGATTAATATTTAATGTTTTTTCATTGTCTGCTACCTTGGAAAAAATAGCATATGCTACGCGACTGTGAAGTGTTTTTTCTTTCCCTTGGCAATATTTACTGTCTCACTTCGCTCGACAGTAAATGTAATTGCCGCGGTAAAGAAAAAACTCACTTCACAGCCTAGTAACATAATATACTATTTCCTACAGTTGACCGATAAAGTGGTTGTTATCGCACTCAAAATAGTACGCAAAACAAAACCCAGTAGATTCCTGCACTTACTTCTTTACCACATTCGTTTTATTTTACCGCACTCCAGTGTTCCAACTTACGAACATAAAGAACTTAAATCTAAACAATGAATAACTAATCCAAATTATAATAATAGTAACAATGACAACTAATGATTATTTTTCAACTAACTACATGACCAAAAAACACCATCTATCAAATATAAAAATGTTAAAATATAAAAAAGTAAAGATAGACAATCTAAAAAAAAAAGAATCAAATGTGACGAGTAAGTGTTATGATGAAAAATAATAACAGCGCTTGGTCAGCTTTGCTGAGCCAGGCAAAAAAGGCAACACTGGCTATAAACAGAACAGCTGGTTTAGTTGATTGTAAAACCTTTTATGAACACTATTATTTTATGATTTATTTACAGATTAAAAACTAACTGTAGGAAAAATTTAATGTGCAACTCGTACTTAAAGTCTCTTTGCTGCACTCGAGAAACCTTTCCGACCTCGCCTTGTGCGTAAATATTTCTCTCGAGAGCAGCAAATTGCCACTTTGCGCACTAGTTGCACAAATAACTAATATAGGATATACCCAAAAGAAACCGCACTCTACTTTGGGCTCTTATAGGAAATTTAACGCTCAACACAAATGCTTCCCTGTTCATAGGAAATGACTTTGATTCCGAGATATCCGCAAAAAAACATCAAAATCATTATATGTGAGAAATTACTTATTATTTATAATTAATTAATTAATTATCGCTTTTCCAGAGTTTTTGGGGGGTAGCACTAACAAATTTGGAGCTAAAATTAATATCTCGAATTCGCCTCAGGGTATGATTTTCATAAGGAAAAAAAATCAAATCATAAAAAAATAGACTGCCAATTAGTGTGGCACATAGCTTCCTCGCATCCTATCATGTACTTTATTGTTATGTGTATTGTGTTAAAACTATTAATAGTTTTAGCGATCATTAACACTTCATAGCGGTGTCGCTGTTGGTTTTACTGAAAAATTGTATTTGAAAAAAATGTTTGTCTCATTGAATAGATAAAGTTAGACTTTTTTCCCGGAATAAAATTCCAATTTTAAATTTGAAGTTCACGTTTACGCAAGCGTTGCTCGTGAACGCTTGGACAGATAACGTTGTCCAACGAACTCGTCCTGGGCATTGGTAAAATGAACATGTCTACCAAATTTCATTAAAATCGGTTGACACTTACTCAAGTTATCGTCGCACGTTTCATAATTCGCGGACACACAGACCGACAGACAGACAGACAGACAGACAGACAGACAGACAGACAGACAGACAGACAGACAGACAGACAGACAGACAGACACGGAACCAAAAATGTTCCCTGATGTCTGAAACGGATTTCTGTCTTGGAATTTTTAAAATCGGAGGCATAAAAGTTTTTCGTTCTCAAAAGTGAACACAATGCTTCCGTTACCTTCGGTAAGCTCGGAAGCAAAAATGGTTTCGACACTTTGAGAAGTTAGCTATTTTCCTATTAAACAATATATTATGTGTAAATTCAATTGTTCCTTCAGTCAATAGAATGTATCTAGTTAGTTATTTAAACTTATTAGGTAAAAAAATATGTGATCAAAATCGCAAGAGCAAAATTAACCCGGTCACGGAATAAAAATATCAAACGAAAAATTGATAATTATTTTCCATTGCCTTCGTTAAGCTCGGAAGCAAATAAATTTATAACATGTGGGAAGTAAACTCATAGCCTTGAGTCTTCCATATTCATAAATGTTAAATGTTTTGCAACTCCGTAATTCTAATATTATAATGACGTTAATATTTACTTAAACATTTTAAAATTAGCATAACAAGAGCATCCATAAAAAAATATTAATAAAACTATAATAGTATAAATATAAATAAAAACATTTTCTTAATATAAACTTGATTCAGTTAAAATTAATATTTAATAAGAATAGAACTAGAAGTCAAACATATTAAAAATGAATAAAAACCTTTCATCCTTTATTCCTTATACCTATCAGACTCTTTCAATAAAAAAAAATGAGATTAATATTTTCAAGGATTTTATACTCGAAAACATTACTAAATATATAATTCGACAATGAAAATCCCGTCAAGTAATAAGTACTTCTCAGCTACTAAAAGGGTTTCATCGTTCATAAAAATTCATATTTCATACTTTTTTTTACTAAAACATGTATAAAAAGTTGCAGTTTGAAGGAAGAAGGTGTGCATATTATCTTTTAGTATCTTAGGAATGCAATTATTTGGTTCTTTTGGGGGTAAAATGTCCGCCATTTTAGAAACGCGATGTATATTTGTGATCTGCATTTCAATACCTATAAAATGATTCACCACTTAAAATTTTTGGTCACCATATAGTTACGGCTATCTAAAATTTCCAAAAATGTTCTCTTTTATATTAACTCCCGGATATATCTTTGGCCCTCAGAGAAGTATATTTATCCAAATTTTTACGACCTTTCCTTATGGGGTAGCAGGGGCGGGACTTTTTTTTAAGGGTTTGTTCTGGTAATTTCGGGGGTAAAATGGCCGCCATTTTAGAAACGCGATGTATATTTGTGATCTGCATTTCAATACCTATAAAATGATTCACCACTTAAAGTTTTGGGTCACCATATAGTTACGGCTATCTAAAATTTCCAAAATGTTCTCTTTTATATTAACTCCCGGATATATCTTTGGCCCTCAGAGAAGTATATTTATCCAAATTTTTACGACCTTTCCTTATGGGGTAGCAGGGGCGGGACTTTTTTTTAAGGGTTTGTTCTGGTAATTTCGGGGGTAAAATGGCCGCCATTTTGGAAACGCGATTTATATTTGTAATCTACATATCAATACCATAATTATGATGCCCCACTCAAAAATTACAGTAAATAAAAATGTTGCGATCAGTTCGCAATTGCTCGCAGATCAAGAACTTTTGAGTTGTGAAGTTCGCAACATTTTCCCTGTTTTTGGGCAAAAAAGTTGGCAAATTTCAAATCTCTAGCTACAATAGGGTCGGGGGTTGGGAGACATGATTCAACATGGGCGAACGAACGAACGAACTACCAAAAGCATTAAACACACTTTAAACGAATGCTTACAAAGCCAAAATGACATTATTAGGTAATGTTTTTGAGATATAATCTAAATTATACAATAATAAAAGCTAATCTACTGAAACCGATTTTGATGAAATCTATAATATACACTTATTACGATCATATACTTCACCGGACTCAAGAAATTAACTTCATCCTAAAATTGGGAAGAAAAAATCGATCGGAGACAAATCAAACAAACTTTCTCAAGTACGAGTTCATAATTACATAGCCCAGTGTCTTCCATTTTTCATAGTTACATTTAATTATAATTGAACATTTTATCAAACTTTATCATAAAAATAACTTCTCCTAGGCGGGAAATCGAACCCGATCTCTCTCCGTTCGCGATTAAAACTCTTTCCTCAGGAACTAGATTTTTCCCGGGAAAACCGCTTATATCGTTAGTTTGTATTTAAATGGACTACATTTTATTATTTTTAAATCAAAATCGCCGTAACCTTTTTCGAGAAATAATTTTTTTCATGTTATTCCAAAGTTTATGAGGGGTAGCGCAACCAAATTTAGAGCAAAAATTCATTTCTCGATTTTTCTCGGGGTATGATTTGTCAGAGGATTTATGCCAAATTTCATAAAATTCGGCCAAGCAGTGTAGGCAGCACGCGTCAGCACAGACAGTCATTTTTTAAAAACTTTTATTTGGACTTAGGGGATCTCAAAATGTCAAAATCGATTTTTCGCGCTATCACAATACTTTCTCTTTATATGGGAAAGTAAAAAATACGTGTGGTGTCGTGGGATACCCGGTAGGAACGAAGTTCCTTACGCTTTTCATTAAATATAAATTATAAAATCGCTGTAATAACTACGTATACATGGTGGAGTTAGAAATGAGGCAATATTAAAAGTAACTAACTATTTATACTAGCGGAGTTAAGGCAAAATTAAATAAAAATCTTTTTATTATCTTTGAAGCGAGCGTCTTTCAATAAATAATGTATTGTATATTGAGAAAAAAGTTAATGATAAATTTATAGTTAAAGCAGATGGTTGTAGAACGAAAAAGAACTGTCCTCCCAGGCCCCGTCGGCATATTACTCCAATTAAATATTAAAATAAAAAATATAAATCATTAACTCACAAAAACTTCTGCTTGTATCAGGTTGAAATGTTACATGCTTGTTTCAATTGTAATGTAGTGATATATACAAAGTTGCATTTAAATTTTTACGTTAGAACGTAAGATATCGGTAAAAAACGTTGTTTTCTTTATTTTAATCGGTTTGGTCCGCTTTAATAAATTTAGCGATCTTTATCACTTCATAGTAGTGTCGGTGTTCGTTTTACTAAAAAAAAATATTTAAAAAAGTTGTTTTTCTCATTAAATAGATGAAGTTAGAATTTTTTCACATCCAAAAATTCCAATTTTAAATTCGAAGCTTACGTTTACGCGAGCGTTGCGCGTGAACGCTTGAACGGATAACGTTGTCCAACGAACTTGTCCCTGACATTGGTAAAATGAACATGTGTACCAAATTTCAACTAAGTCGGTCAACTTTTACACAAGTTATCGCCATCGGTAGATTTCGTGACGGATTTTGCGTGACGGTGATTTTGTGACGGTGATTTTGGTCGTTTTTTTCGGATTCACTCCCGGGCTCCAGAACGTGCCATAAGGAACTTCGTTCCAAAAATTATAAAACTGATAACATTTTATTTTTACACAGGCTTCACTAGTGACATTATTTTAATTTTCAATCATTATGTTATGTGAAATTTTATCCAATAATATTCTGACGTTAATATTTTTGATTACCAATGTAATCGGTCTAATAACTAAGTTCTTAATAACGCTCTTAGTTATTAAGAGCTTTGTTCTTAATAACTAATATTTATTTTTTACTCTTTTACTGATAATTTTAATCATCGGCCCTATCCAAATTGAAGTCGATTCCAATACTGATGAAAATAAGTTGCCTCCATTATAATTATTCAGTTACTGAGATAATAGCTCAATAAGATAAAGGTAAATTGGGTTGACGTCAATCATTTTCAACAAAGCTTTCATAATTGAAGAATTATCGGATCAATTTTTATAATTCTTTTTTTTAGCGTTCCTCTTAATTTTTAGCTGATGAATGATTTTGAATATAAAAAATAATAATTTCAACATTAATCACACGTAGTCAAGAGCGATTGAATAGATGGATCAGTGCAAAATTTAAACCTAACAATTTTCAAAAAACCTTCATGACAACAAGTAACCTAAAAATTATTTTGCTGACATTAGAAAGAGTGTGTAATGCCATGAAATTTGGATTATATTTTAACTAATAATTTTCATACTACATATATAAGTCGCATTATTTTGGAATATACATAGCTAGAGAAATAAAGCTATACCTAAATTACAAGTTTTTTCAACGACTATCCTAAACATTAACTCTATGATAGTGGTTAATCAGAAATGTTACAATTAGCACTTCTGGAAATAATTATTTTATGTAGTGGCATGTCATTTTTGGGAAAACAAAATGAACGACCCCCTAGAGAATTAAGTTTTTCTCTATTGAACTAGCAATAGTCAAATAGACTTTCTAGAGTCCACAACATGTAAATTCTTCAGTATTCGTTAGGACTTCGATAACCAACCGAATATCAGTAAAATAATCAACAGGGAAAACATTTAAGCATTCAATAAATACCTAACTTTATTACAAAAATAATTTATTACAAGAAAAACTTAAAATACTTATTCATTTTTACTACGTTTTTATTAGCTTGCATTCTTGTTTGTTTGTTTGTTTGTCCGGTACAAATCTGGCAATCGATTTCTAACTAACTTCCCGAATAGCTAGACATTTGAAACTTATAGAATAGATCAGAACACGATGACAATGCATTATTTTAATACTTTTAGCCATCTTTCATCAGAATTTAATTATAGTCCACAGGCCACCATAAGAAGTGAGTCGCTGATTGATAAAGTTTTCTTACCTTATGGAATCGCTTATTTATGCCTTGTCCACCGATGAATTGGGTATATGGCAACTGGGCGCTGGGCCATTTCTTTTTTGTTGACATGCCAAACTTGCCCTTGTGCGGGAACATTGAAAAGAGATAGATAAAATTTTGATTTTCACAGGATCGTATAATTAAATTATTTAAAAAACAGTGGTACACGTGGCCACCGATAAGAGTGGGCCGTTTGGGGTGTCCACCGCCCCAAACATATCGCTCTGCGAGGACGTTGAAAAGAAAACGGCCCACTCTTATCGGTGGCCACCTTTACCACTGTTTTTTAAATAATTTAATTAAACGCTCCTGTGAAAATCAAAATTTTATCTATCTCTTTTCAATGTTCCCGCACAAGGGCAAGTTTGGCATGTCAACAAAAAAGAAATGGCCCTGCGCCCAGTTGCCATATACCCAATTCATCGGTGGACAAGGCATAAATAAGCGATTCCATAAGGTAAGAAAACTTTATCAATCAGCGACTCACTTCTTATGGTGGCCTGTGGACTATTAGTTTTCAGCAAATTTTGCTGTGCGGAAAGTTAGTTCGGAAAAAATCCGCAAGTTATTTTATTTGTTTTGCCATGTCCAATATTTACGCAATCTTCATTTTGACGGGTCTCAAATTTGTGATAGATAAACATTGAATGACAGCAAAACAGGAAATATCGATTATAATTATTTCAAATATATCGATGGCATGCTTTAGATTTGGTGTTGGGGAGATCCGTTGTACAAGTATTTATCCTTTTATAGGTTTAAGATCAGCTCTCTGGATGGTTGTCATTTATGTGAGTAAATAAATTAGGAACTATTTTTTTTTACTAACATTATATATTATATAACAATAACAATTATATTATCAACATTACATACGATTCAACAGAAAATTTAAAAACGTAGTATATAAAAAGTTCTTTTTATCTTGAAATTTTTAAAATTCTTTTCTATTCCGATAGCTCTTATTTATAATGAGATGGAAAAATATCACAGGGAAGTACTTGCGTCCAAGTACTTTTTAGGGTTTTGTAGAAGATGTTGCATGCCCGTTATGTAATTATGATTTTATTCTTCGATCTCAAGGGTCCGGGTTCGATCCCCCGGGGGGTCACAATGTTTTTCATCGGTAATAACGACTAGAAAAATTCATTTTTTCAAACCATTTCCATTGCTTCACCATAAGGTATAACCATGAATTATTTCGAAATTTTAGGACCACCCGTTATATAGTGGTTGGGGAGGGGGGAAATTTTTGGGGTTTTTGACTTATAAAATTAATAAAGAATAAAAAATTTAAAAAAGCAAATATATATTTGAATCCTACTCTTCACCAGCATATGATACCCAGCATATGATATTCATATGATACCCAATTCAAAATTTTAAAAAAATAAAATTTTTGGCGCACTTCAAATTTTCGCGCCTAAAATTGGCAATTTTTGAAAATTTGGGATGAACTCCCGGAATTTTCATCGCCCCACAATAAGGCATTAGCATGAATTATTTCGAAATTTTAGGACCAGCCGAAGTATAGTTGTTGGGGGGGGGGGATTTTTTTTTTTTGGGTATATTTTGATTTTTTTACCCAATAAGGAATGCAAAATTTAAAAATGTATATATATCTTTGCGTACTACTCTTCAGCAGCTTTCATTTGATACCCAACTCAAAATTTTAAAAAAATAAAATTTTTGGCGCACTTCAAATTTTTGCGCCTAAAATTGGCAATTTTTTAAAATTTGGGATGAACTCCCGGAATTTTCATCGCCCCACAATAAGGCATTAGCATGAATTATTTCGAAATTTTAGGACCAGCCGAAGTATAGTGGTTGGGGGGGGGGAAATTTTTTTTTGGGTATATTTTGATTTTTTTACCCAATAAGGAATGCAAAATTTACAAAAGCTTATATATATTTGCGTCCTACTCTTCAGCAGCTTTCATTTGATACCCCACTCGAAAATTAAAAAAAATATAAATTTTTGAGTTTACAACATTTTTGCGAATTGCGCATGCGCATATTTAATTTTGAACTTCTGTATATTTTTCCTGTGGTTGGGTCAAAAAGTTGCACCAGTATTTCAAATTTCAGCTCTTTAGCTTAAACGGTTCGGGCCCTATGAACCAAAGAGCGACGGACAGACGGACACATCACCCTCGGCATAAGGGTTTTGAGAAGAATCTACAAAACCCTAAAAAACGGTCAGAGACAACTCAGTCAAACTCACATATTGATGAAACTGTTTAGATTCCATAATATCTCATTTAATTAAAAAAATAAAAATAATAATAATAATAATAAGCATTTAACAGGTGGTTGCTTACTTTTTGTTTTCGATTTTCAACAAAATCAGATTTATTTTTATCAATATCTTGGAAACTAGATTTCCCGGAAAATGACTGAATGGAATTCCCGAAAATGGCATTTGAATGGACAACTTGGCACTTCTTTAGATTGTTACTCCCCTTATGAAAAAAAAAACAGAGGGAGCAACAATCTAAAGAAAGTATACGGAATGTTCTTCTTTAGACTGTTATTCCCCTTATAAAACAGAAATTTGATATTCCTTTGTCCCAAAGTACATTGGACTAAACATCCCTTTCTCTTAATAGTTTTTAGTCAAAGTTATTTATATCCTAAAAAAAAACATAGTGGAGTAACAAATTAACGAAGTACCGACATTTAATTTTTTTTTTTAAATTAAAATCGTCGGAATCGTTTACAATAAATATTTTTTTTTTAGATTTTTCCAGAGTTTTTCGGGGGTAGCGCTATCAAATTTGGAGCTAAAATTGAATGTTTGATTTTTCCACGAGGTATGATTTTTATGATGTATGCCGAATTTCGTCAAAATCGGCGCAGTAGTTAAGGATCCACGCGTCTGCCCAGACGAGAGACAGACAACAGACAGACATTTTTTAAAAACAACCTCTTTGGACTCAGGGGGCCTCAAAACGTGTAAATCCATCAAAATAAAATTTTCGTGTCACCACAATACTTTCTATTTATATGAGAAAGTAAAAAATTACATCAACCTTGTCGTTCTCTAAAACCTACAAACGAATACTGAAAATAAAGCTAAATTTATAACAAAAACCGATAGAGTTGCCCTTCTAGAAAGAAGTGACATGGTGAATAGTAAGAAGGGTGATAAAATAAAACAATAAAATAGACCTTGCCCTGATAGAATTGTTTTTATAGTTAAACCTAATAATGGTCTTTCAGTTTGACAAGGGTCAAATCCAACTAGAAGATTAGGAAGAATTCAAAATCAACCTTTCACACCAAAGATAGAAATAAAATAGTTCGCTATAACTAGACCAAGAAATTGACTCAATTTAAAAAATATATAAACTTACATAGCAAGTTTAATAACTTTTTGATTGCTTTCAACAAAATAAATTTAATATTTCATTTATTTAGGTAATTCAATAAAAGTTTTAAACCAATAAATCAAAATAAATATTTTTTTAAATTTATTCTATGAATGGTGATTTAGTGATTATATACTAAGTAAAATGTTTTACAATTAAGCTTTTTCTGATATAATTATTTTATAAAAGCAGTCTGACTGCCATTCTTGACTTGTGTAAGGTCCGCTTCAAAAGAAGACGAAACATCAGTTCAAAATCATTTTCCATATCTCCGACAAAAATTTACATAACGACAAAAATATAAACTTAATATAGCTATAATACAGAAAACAAGAATAAATCTGTGAGTGAATAAAATACAACCCACGTTTTCCAACTACAAAAAAAAATATCCGGTACGGGGTACCTCGGAACTTTTCCTCACTTCAGAGGCCACTAAAGTGGCCTCTCCTGCTGCTTCGCAGCACGTGGAAGCAGTATTGGACGTGGTCAGTACTTGGATGGTACCCCAGAATGGTCACCCGACCGTTCTGAACTAACTGATTTATTATCATTCTTAAAGAAAAACTTATTTTTAATATCTATATTTTATTTAATTATTTGAAGTTTGGCGGTATTTTGACAGATATAAACAAACTTTGACGTCATCAAAATTATTGCACTAATAAATAATTATATTCGCTTATAACTTTTAAACTAATTAATGGAATTTCATCGGGTTTTTTTTTACATTTGTTCCTTAATTTTTTCCGGTTCCAACGATATGCTATAAGTTAAAAACCTATTTATACTTTCGGTATTATTAACCGTCAAAGTTTAAAAATTCAAAATTGATAACTTCAAAATGGCGGCCAATATCAAAATGAAATTTGGTGGGCTTGTTTGTCATACAGAGAGGTACATTCGCGCTAAATTTCAACTCGATCAGGACCATTTAAAAAAAATTTTTGACTCAGCAAACTGGGGTTAAGATGGCGGAAAAAGTTGATTTTCCGGGGGGCCCCACTATAGGTAAGGACTGATTTTTCTGCTAAGTTTCAACTCTCTAGGTTAAACACCTTGGGCGCTACGTACATACATACACGGACGTCATGCTGAAAACCACTCGGGATGTCATAAAAACACCCAAAACGGATAATTTCGTTGAAATCTCGAAAAAAAAAAAAAAATTATGAAAACAATACTTTTCCTACTATAGGTAATGAGGAAAAATAACAAAAAAAACCCAAAAAAACAATAATAATATGATTATTCTATTTAATTCAATTTCTTTTATCAGTTTGAAGAAAATGTTAAGGTCCACATTCGCGAACAAACTTGGCTTGTGTGACAAGTAAGTTTGGTGGTGTAAAAGGTGAAGTTTGTGAGTTGGATTGCTTGATGTGGTAAACACAGGGCATGGCACAGGGCGTCAAACTTCACAAACTTTTCATCAAACTTGCTTGTCAAACAAAACTAATAATACTATAGTAAATAAAACTTAAAAAGGCCAATAGGTAAAGATGTATACATTTAGCACTCTTAATATAGTCCAGGAGATATCGTGCAAAAAAGTGTATGACAAACATCAAGCCATGAAATTGTGTTAAAGTCAATCGTTTAATGCCTTTTAAGAATATATGGTCGGCTAAGTTCGTCTATAGGACATACTTGGCATTTGAAAAAAACAAACCGGTTGGAGAGCGGCCATATTCCGCCAATTATGGTGGACACATTTAACTACAGTAAATTGACTTTATTTAATAACATAATACATTCCTAAAATCTGATTTTAATGATCCTGAGTACAAAATTAGTTCAAAGACCGAACGTAAAACTAAAAGTTATCTAGTTAAAAGGAAACTAGTTAATAGTTTGTCACTTGGTAGGTTAGTTATTAAAATATTACTCCAAATCTAAGTGGTCGCCTATGAAGTGGCAAACTAACATCAACTTGATTTTCTGTCGACTAACTAATTTTGTACTCAGAATATTGAAAATCACCAGAACCCACCATAATTGGCGGGGCGTGGCTGCTCTCCACCGGAGTTTTTTTATTTATTTTTATTATGTCCCACAGACGACCACATATTATTCTTAAAGGCACCAAAAGATTAGCTTATAAACCAATTTCTAGCTTGATATTAATCGAGACACTTTTTTGCACGCAATTTCCTGGCCACAAATTCAATTCTTATTGATGGTAGGTTCTTAGGGAAATATCGGTCCGAGACAACTCAGACAAACTTTCTCATATATGAGTTCATAATTACTTAGCCCAGTGTTTCCACTTATTAGTTTTCAAATGTACATTTAAGTATTATTGAACATTTCATCAAAATTTATCATAAAAATAACTTCTCCTCGGCGGGGAATCGAACCCGGGCTCTCTCCATCCGCGTTTTAAGCTAATTTCTCAGGAACTAGATTTTTCCCGGGAAAACGGCTTATATCGTTGGATTCGTATTCAAATGGACTACATTTTAGAATTTTTTAATCAAAATCGTCGGAACCGTTTTCGAGAAATTTTTTTTTTTCAGGTTTTTTCAGAGTTTTTGGGGGGCAGCGCCCCCAAAATTAGAGCTAAAATTCATTTCTCGATTTCGCCTCGGGGTATGATTTTTCTGAACATGTATGGCAAATTTCGTCAAAATCGGCCTAGTAGTTTAGGCGCCAGGCGTCTGCATAGACGACAGACGACAGACAGACAGACATTTTTTAAAAACCACTTTTTTGGACTCAGGGGACCTCAAAACGTGTAAATCCATCAAAATCTCAAAATCGAATTTTCGCGCCATCACAATACTTTCTCTTTACATGAGAAAGTAAAAATTAAGAGGCTCACTTCTGTATTACTTCGATCTCTCTTTGGTTCATCTTCAAGGTGAAAACCACATTAATTGTCAGTAACTACAGTAAATTGACTTTATTTAATAACATAATACATTCTTAAATTACTTTCTATATATACCTGTCTAGAACATAACTATCTCATCCTGATCTTAATATAAAAATGCTGCTCAAAATCGTAATCTAAGCTTGGAGATTAATGGCAATCCCCGTAATAATACATTTTTCGGTTATAGGGGACGCTCTATTGAATGAATAATAAAGTCAACGTAGGCCAGAGTATAGCGGGATAGCGTACCCGTAACACACCTGAACCAAGGTCTGTCACCAACCATTATTAACTTCAAATCCCTGAAAGATTTACACTAAAGTTTACATCGAATTAATTGTTTAAATTGAATTGAAGTGACCAATTCCGCGTCCTATAATAACTTAATGTCACGTTGATGAAGACAGAAAAGAGAAAAACAAAAGAAAATTCATTGCGCTTGGTAATTTAATATATTGTGTTAAAAAAGCTGGCTATAATTTGAACGTTTCTCTATTAACAAACTAGTTATGGTAATTCAATTTAATTCCCATTTTTAATTGTAACAGTTTAACATTTTTATTCCACTTTTTCCTTTTTCTCTCAATCCAACTGGCAGTCGCAAACAAACGTGTGCAGTCAACAGAAACTATTCAAGTTCGGTCAAGGTTTTAAAGATAATAATCTAACAGCTAATTTACTGACAATTTCTAACTATACACTGCCCTGTTTAAATATTCAATAGTTTCATTTGGAAAGAATATTTAATTAGCTGCACTTACTACTTATTTCATCATAAATACCTTTTTAGATAAATATATATATATATATATATATATATATATATATATATATATATATATATATATATATATATATATATATATATATAATATATATATATATATATATATATATATATATATATATATATATATATATATATATATATATATATATATATATATATATATATATATATATACATATATATATACATACATAGAAATCGACAAAAGAAGACAATTACAGCTTGTTATCATAAGAGATAGAGAGAGAAAACTGCAATCGTTCAAGGTCGTTTTCCGATGCAACCTTCAATATGTCATAAACACTGTCATAACATAATAAAGAATCATCCTGCATCAAGGTAACGAGTTAAAGAAACATAAAACAAACTAAAACAATAAAAAAGAACGCTCTATAAAACTAGCTTTAACATTGAAGTTGTTGAGTCCTTCTGAATATAAAATAGAAAAACTATAAAATAGACCATAAATATTGAAAGTCGGGTTTTAAAAATAAAATTGGATCAACCAGAAAAGACAAAAGAAAATCTCGGGATTGTAGTAAAACAAAAATAAACATGATGCGATAAACAAACGGATCTTATTTGATGTCTTATAAATTTTCTCTCAATATTTATCTATAGATTTAACAATCCGTAACACTTTAGTAGTGAGATAAAACTTCAGCTAAATCAGTGAAACACATAGATTTTTCATCTACTATCACTAGACGAATGGTCACATGAGTATAATGAGGTAGATTTATAAATATTAGTTTTACTTAAAAAAAAAATAAATAAATAAAATTAAAAAAATACACGGTTGTCCCACGTATAGGAACAAGTTCCTTACGGTTTTCATTAAATATAAATTATAAACTTACACTGCTAAGTATACGATGCTAATTATCAGGGCTGGATTTGCCAATAGGCCCACTAGGCCCTGGCCTAGGGTCGCACAATGCTAGGGGGCGCACGCTATAAAAAAAAATTGTTTAAATAAAGAAAATGGTCACAATGAGTTAAAAAATGTCTTAATGTAATATTCTTTTATACAGTTAATTGTTGTGAGTAATCATTGTTGAATAAAATTGCTAATGACAGTGATGAAACTACCTCAAAAATAATTGAAGCGAATGCTTTAGTTGAGATCCCTTGGGACTACAATTATGGCGATTTTATGGAATACTACAGGAAAGGTTTAACATGTAAAACTGCAGTATGAAACCAAAGAGCTAGGGAAGATTATTACTTACAATGAGTCTCTTTGTGGTTTTGTTCGTGAAGTAATAAAAACATTTCGATGGCTTAGAAAGTGCAGCGAGAGGAAAATGTAAGAAGGAGTACGTAGCAGACTCCCTACGAAAAGGAAGACATCTACATACTTTTGTGAATATGGTGGACAAAGCAGCGATGTTACATTTACAAAATCTGAGAACTTTCGACTGGACACTTGCAAATTTATACTAGATACTTTATATTTTAAATTTAAGAGACGTAAAAATTAATATATACACAACTCCATTATTCGTTTGGATGTTTCGAGGTAACAAAGGCCTGGAAGCCACAGATATGTATCACCAAACATACAAGAGAACGATTCAGTTTGTATCCCTAGGATCTTGAGCCTGTTGTTGTAGGTGAGTGTTTACAAAACCCTTTTTGGAGTAAAATACTGACAAAGAAGAAACTAGCATGACATTGTTGGGCTATTTAATTTACTAAATAAACCCAAAATATACAAAAAATGTATTCTCAAATTATTTCCTTAAGTGATGTTATTATGGGGGAAAAAATTAGATTTGTCATCATAAAGATAATTTTCTTAAGGAAATTTACCGAATCAACCCCCCTCCCCTCCATGTAGGTGACGAGGCGGCAAAAAATCTTGGGCCTAGGAATGTCCAAACTTTAAATCCGGCCCTGTTAACTATACACATGGCGGAGTTAGAAAAGAGACAATATAAAAAGTAACTAACTATTAGTGCTTAGCGGAGTTAAGGCAAAATTAAAAGTTTTTTTTTTAACATTAAAGCAAGCGTCTTGCAATAAAAGTGTATTGAGTATTGAAAAATAGTTAATCATGACGAATTAATAGTTAAAGAGGATGCTTGTAGTAGAATGAGGGAACAAGACTGTTCCCTAAACCTCACCCCTACTCCACTTCATATATAATAAAATACATCACTTCACAACACAAAAACTTCTGCTTGTATCTGATTGAAATTTTACATGCCTGTTTCACTTGTACTTTAGACGATGTGTATATAAAGTTTGATTAAAATCGTTATACGGTAGAACGTAAGATATCGGTAAAAAAATTGTTTTCTCTATTTTAAATGTGTAGGTCCACTATAATGTTTTTAGCGATTTTTGACACTTCATAGCGGTGTCGTTGTTGGTTTTAATAAAAAAAAATATATATATTTAAAAAAAAGTTGTTTGTCTCATTGAATAGATGAAGTTAGAATTTTTTCCCGTCCTAAAATTCCAACTTTGCATTTGAAGGTTACGTTTACGCGAGCGTTGCGCTCGAACGCTTACCCAAACGATAAAGTTGTCCAAGGAACTCGTCCTGGGCATTGGTAAAATGATCATGTATACTAAATTTCAACTAAATTGGCCAACTTTTACACAAATCTTCGTCATCGATCAATATTGTGACGATCTTTCTTTTTCGGATTCACTCCCGGGTCGAGATGCAGTAACGTGCCGTAACCGTAAAGAACTTCATTCCAAAAATAGCTTGATACGCGATAAGCCTAGTGGTAAGAAGGTTCAAATTCATCTAGCTAAGTAATAGCTAATGTTAAAGTACTTCGATTCTTAAACATTTACTACACCTATATTGATGTGAAAATATAGAATCAATCAATATTACTAGAAAGAAGCCAAATAAGGTATTTCTTCCTTATGTTGAACGTTGGTACTCTGCCAGCAATCTTTTGGAACCAAAAGGTACTCTAGCTGACAATCGCACTCATAACTTAAAATAGTATAAAGGAAAATGATTTTCCCTTTATCAAAAAGACGATAAACCAGAGGAGAAAAATAAAATATAAAATGCAATGTATCAATATTTTAAGAAAATAAACAGTCTTTCTTTAAAACAGATAATACATTGTATTTATTTATTAAGAAAAAAACCTACCAGTCAATTTTTCAACCATTTCCTTTTTCGCTAAACCGCCTTTGTACTTATAAATATACCAATACAATATTCTTTTATTTCCTTTATACTTATATAAAAAGAAAAATAAACTAAAAATATAATCTTTCTCATATACCTTAACCTCGACCAAGAAAGATGGCACCCGAAAAAAACTGTAAGCTTAGCTTCGTATAAAATCGGAACTGCCGAGTATTGCCGAAGTCAGTACAGTCTGGAGTTATTATTATTTTCTTTTATTCTCTAAGTGACAGCTCTTTCTTTCGTATTTAAATGAACCATAAATAGACTTTGTTTTTTCTTAAATTAAAATAATCGAATCCGGTTTTCATAAATAAAATCCAATTATACATCATTAAATTGATTATATTTTTTAAAATATTCAAAAAGTGTTCAACAGGAGATTACAATAATCAATCGGTTTAACAAGTTAAAAATAGAAACATTTGTTGAACAAAAAATCCGAGAAAGATCATTAATTATAAAGCCAGACTGATATGTAGGATTATGTTAGAAGTTGCAGATTAAAGAAAGACTGCCAATTAGTGTGGCACATAGCTTCTTCGCATCCTATCACATACTTTATTGATTGTATGATTCTACAAGTCATTATTGTCTAATTTATTTAATTGTTCACCCGTTTTTGCTTCCGAGCTTACCGAAAGAAACGGAAGCTATGTGATCGTTCTGAAAAACGTAAAACATTTAGGTCTTCGATATCAAAAATTCCAAGACAGAAATCCGTTTCAGACATCAGGAAACATTTTTGGTTCAGTGTCTGTCTGCAGGTCTGTCGCTATTTGCGAGAGACATTTTTAATATGGGACCAACAATGGGCCAAATGTGACCTGAAGATAAAGCAATTGGTGCAGAAGGTTAGAATTAATCTTAAAAACTACTCGTCTGATTTTGAAATTTGGATGATAGATAATAATTAGCCCACTGTTGGTACCATATAAGTATCAACCTTCTGCGCCTATTTGTTTCTCTTCCACATGCGCATGCGCACTCCCACTCTTTCTCTCTCAATAAATGGTTATTATTGTTCCCTTTGTTGGATTTTTTTCCCCCAGTTTTACAAAAAATAGCCAATTAGTGTGTGACAGCTTCATAACGTCCTATAGCGTACTTTAACGACCTATTAATGTCTAATTTATTTCATTTTTTTCCACTTTTTTAAAAATCTGTCAAAATTGTTAAATTTTTCACATGAATAAAAGTAACAATTTAACAATATTTTAATGTGCGGAGACTGATGAAATTATGTAATTTAGGCCCATTTGTGGGCTATATTCGTCAAACCATCCAAATTTATTAATATCGGATGAACACATTTATAAAAGATACATAGATATGGATATAGACTCAAAGATATATAGATATAGATTCAAAGATATATAGATATAGATTCAAAGATATATAGATATAGATTTAAAGATATATAGATGTAGAGTCAAAGATAAATATATAAATATGTAGGCGTTAATAAAAAAGTTTGTACGCATGAGGAAGATAAACCAATTGGTGCAGAAGATTGGAATTAATGTGGGACTAACAATGGACAAATCGTGACCTGTAGATAAGCCAATTGGTAGAGAAGGTTGGAATTAATATGGGACTAACAATGGACCAATTGTGACCTGTAGATAAGCCAATTGGTAGAGAAGGTTGGAATTAATATGGGACTAACAATGGACCAATTGTGACCTGTAGATAAGCCAATTGGTAGAGAAGGTTGGAATTAATATGGGACTAACAATGGACCAATTGTGACCTGTAGATAAGCCAATTGGTAGAGAAGGTTGGAATTAATATGGTACTAACAATGGGCCAATTGTGACTTGTAGATAAGCCAATTGGTAGAGAAGGTTGGAATTAATATGGGACTAACAATGGGCCAATTGTGACCTGTAGATAAGCCAATTGGTAGAGAAGGTTGGAATTAATATGGAAGGTTGGAATTAATTATTATGTTGTTGTTGGGACCAACAATAGGCCAATTGTGACCTGAAGATAAACCAATTGGTGCAGAAGGTTGGAATTAATATGGGACCAACAATGGGCCAACTGTGACCTAACATCCAATTTTTTAGTTTTTAAGATATGGTGATTTGCAAAAAATATTGAACGACTTACCAGACACGAGACCGTATATTACATTTCATGATATCTGACACGGATTTCTGTCAGGGATTTTTGAATTCGGAGACAACAAATTTCGTTCATTGGAATGATGAAAATGTGTCCACTCCCTTCGAAAAGAAAATTAGCAGAACAAAGGAAGGTAGATATAAAATGCGGGTTATGCCAGCCATTTAAATTTCTCATTGAAACATACTAGTCTAGTCTGAACAACTTCAAATCAGAATTATTTTGAATTTTAAGAAAAAAAGGTTTAATGACTTTATTCGAAAACCCTATCTATTAATCATCGATTTAAATAATTGTGTACACATTACTCTTTGCTTTGATAGATACCAATATTCCTTAATAATGATAAATTGCCTTAATTAGATGCATAATAATATACTTAAAGGTCGTCTCAACCCTTTGTTCTGATTTTAAAAATTACCTACCTGAAGGTTAAGTTATTAAAGGTTAATTGATGTAACTAAAATCTACAGAGACACGAAGGAGAAAAACGAAGGAGGAAAACGAGGAGTAAAATAGGAAACGAAGCGCTGTGTCATAAATTAAGAATACAAATTATAAATGTGCGAAGAAACAACTTAAAAATAAATTAGAAATCTCTCAATAAATTAATTTTGTTAGGCGCCCTTGTTTAAAACCTATATTTTTTGTTGTGATTTGAAGGATTATAAGGGAGACTTTATTTTTCAAAATAAGTATGTGAGATGAATTAAACACTTAAAAATAGATCTAAAAAATTGGTTGTGCGCAAAGTCTCACGTAAAAAGGGTTTCGTTGGTATTGTCAATAAAAATTAATTTGTGTAAGGGGTAGGGCATCAGGCAGAATGTTGATGTTTTTGACTAAATGGTATGAAAAATTAACTACTTTCTACAAGTGTTATATATTTTTGTAATCTACTCTTTAATACCTTTCATTTGATACCCCACTCAAATTTAAAATAAAAAAAAAATCCCATGACAGGTATTATCCGCCATTTTGGGTTCTAAATTAATCAAATAAAATTGCTATTCTTATTTTTTCTATGGCCCAGCAGACCACACATTTCGCATATTTTTATTAACCGCGGAAATAAACTTTTAGGGGGACACGCGAAATTTCGATGTTTATTTTTTGACAAAATGGATCGAAAAATTAAACTTTACTCACAAGTGTTACATCTTTTTGTAATCTATTCTTTAATACTTTTCATTTGATACTCTACTTAAATTAAAAAAAAAAAAAAAATCGCGTGACATAAATTATTTGCTCTCTTTTAATTCAAAAGTTATATGAAACGTACAGAGTGACAGATAGACAGACACAAAAACGAAACTATAAGGGTTTCTTTTTTTTTGGTATTACCAACGAAACCCTAAAAATAAAATTATATCAATTCATAATATTAATTAATTATAAATAATAATTATAATTTTAAATCGAGTAACTCAATATATTCAGCAAAGAGTCACAAGCAGCTCTAACATCGATTTAGTTTACATCATTAATAATTCGCAGTAATAATAATCTGCTTAAAATAATATAAAATGGATACATATTCTCTGAATTTATTATGAAGCATTATATAAATACATCTATAAGTGTAGGTATATAAAATAAAATCGATAACCCCTGATTATCAATGCACTTCTAACTTAACAATCACTTTATTAATGGCTTAATATATCATTTTAATAATTAAAAATATAACTTAATCGATATATTAGCATAAATTGCAACTCTAATTTTCATAAAAAATTATCAATATATTTAACGTCACTTTCTCGTCTAATATTTAAAGGTCAAAAAAGAAAATTATTCGCAATTATCCTAATGGCCGAATCATGACTATTTAATTAGGCATTTCAAGTTTTTATGACTTGACTTCTTAACTGACACAAGAGAGCTTTAAATAGAAATAAATATTAATTCAATGTAATTACTTAATTTAAACAAATTCTAATCTATTAATCTAAATTCTAAATATAAAGCTTGACGCTTTCCAAATTCCAAAAAGAGCATGGAATTCCTGGATTCAATTCGAAGAATAGTAAATTCTTTTTTAATAATAATAATCATATAGACACAAGTTTAAATTAGGTGTTTATTCACCATGTTATGTTTTAATGATGAAATATACTCTTATCTCTCGATTTGTAAAAACTTCGAAGTTACTTTAGAACTTCAAGTCTAAAGCGACCACATTGTTATTTTAGTATATTATACACTCATCGTTATTTTTGCTTCCGAGTTTACCGAAGGTAACGGAAGCATTGTGATCACTTTTGAGAACGAAAAAGTTTTATGTCTCCGATTTTAAAAATTCCAAGACAGAAATCAGGGTACATTTTTGGTTCCGTGTCTGTCTGTGTGTCGGTCTCTGTGTCCGCAAATGCTGAAACGTGCGACGATAACTTGAGTAAATGTCGACTGACTTTGGTGAAATTTGGTGGACATGTTCATTTTAGGCCCAGGACGAGTTCGTTTGACAACGTTATCCGTTCAAGTGTTTACAGGCTACGCTCGCGTAAACGTGCACTTCAAATTTAAAATTGGAATTTTAGATCGGGAAAAAAATCAAACTTTATCTATTCAATGAGAAAAACATTATTTTCAAATACAATTTTTTAGTAAAACCAACAGCGACACCATTATGAAGTGATAAAGATCACTAAAAACTATTAATAGTTTTTACACAATAAACAATATTTCAATAAAGTGATATAACGTTAATGTTAATATAACAATAATGTACATGATAGGATGCGAAGAAGCTAGGTGCCACACTAATTGGCAGTCTATTTTCTTTTAATTTAAATATATTGACAGGAAAAAAAATTAACAATAAAAAATATTATTAATAATAATTATTTTTAATTATTTGTGAGTGTATGTGGCAAGTTTCCGCTAGATTGGGTGACTGGACGAGGTTTAATTAGACCTCCGAAGATTTTGACGACAGACGAAACGCACAGACAAACAAACAAACAAAACAAAAGTGAAGTTAATAAGAAAGGATTAAAAAGGGGGAGGGGCAGTAAATGGAAGTGAGGTCTTATCTGCTATTGGTTAGTTGCAGCGACAAGTGGTCAATAGACAAGTGGTCGATATCAATGACAAGTTGGAATTACAGAGATAAACTTCAGCTTGTAATATCAAACCAAGCAGGTTTTCCTCCTTCCATTCAGCTTGAATTCAGAGCCTCTAAACTTATCTAAGCAACTGACTCTCAACTGTATTAAATAATTTCTTCTTTCTATATTATAGATAGAAACTAAAGTACGTTTTACACTCGTTCAATTAATATAATAAACTATTAAAGAGCAACATCAAAGTTACACAATATAGTGATAACTAAGTATACACTTAAATAAAAACACACTAGTGGTTTAATTTAAAATAATCTATAATTTAAATATCTTTAAAAGTACTTATTCGATTTTTTAATCAATTTAACTGGTTTGTTAAAAATAGCCCACAGATGATCCTATATTAATTTCAACTGTCTGCCCCTTAATTATAGCTCAATTGATTTTTTTATTCATGTAAAGAAACTAAAGAATTAATTTAAAAAAAAAAATTGGGGAAAGAATTAAATTAATTAAGCGATAATGGATCGTAAAAGCAAAACGTGATTAAGCTTAAATAGATTAAGCACATTACGCGAGGAATCTATGTGGGAGACTATTTTTCAGAGCTCTTTATGTGTGGCGCCTCCAAATTTGGGGTTTATTTTGATAAATTTCTCGATTTCATCTCGAGGTAAGAACTTTCTGAACATTTATGATGACTTGGTGCGTAGGCTTCCGCGGATAGACTCGTAATAAACAACTTGGTTTTCCGGTGAAATCCGTGTCATGAAGGGGATGAAGTCCGACGTTTCGCTTCCACTGCTGGAAGCATCTTCAGGGGGGTGGTGCATCGTGATGTTTACTTGAAGCAACAACAAGACATACAGTACATATCAGTATGTCTTGTTGTTGCTTCAAGTAAACATCACGATGCACCACCCCCCTGAAGATACTTCCAGTAGTCAGTATGTCATATTGTTGCTTCAAGTAAACATCACGATGCACCACACCCCTGAAGATACTTCCAGTAGTCAGTATGTCATATTGTTGCTTCAAGTAAACATCACGATGCACCACACCCCTGAAGATACTTCCAGTAGTCAGTATGTCATATTGTTGCTTCAAGTAAACATCACGATGCACCACACCCCTGAAGATGCTTCCAGTAGTGGAAGCGAAATGTCGGACTTCATCCCCTTCGTGACCGGAAAACCAAGCTGTTTAATAAGTATGATAATTCGATCAAGTAGGTCACGCATCTGGACAGACAACAGAAAGACATTTCTTAAAACCATCTTATTTGAACTCGGTGGACTTTAAAACTTATGAATCCATCAAGATCTCGAAAAATCGAATTTTCGTGCCATGACAATACTTTCTCTTTATAAAAACAATGCATTTGAGAAAATAAAAACACGAGAGGTATATGCCTAGTTTTTGATTCGTTATGGTGTAGCTTTAATAAAAATATTTCTTTTTGTATAGAAGTTGTAATATTGTTGGATTAAAAAGTAATATGTCATTAATTTTACTTGAGCTAGAATCTTATATTATATAGCAGGGGTGTGCTCGCATGTGGTCCATGAGAGCCGCATTCCGGTTTTTCATTGTATTATAAAGAGCCACACCATAATTATATAGTATTAAATACAACAATTAAAATTTAATTTAATTAATAGGTATATTTACATATTCAACACAAGTCTTAAGTGCGGTGTAAAGTACACATAATAGAAAATACAATTAAGAGAAAGACAATGAAAATAATTATATAAACAATTTAATAATTAAAATAAAATAAACGTTTAGCGAAGAACTTTGGTAAAATCTTGGAAATATTGGGTAATAGTACATTACGCGTCGAGTGCGGAAAGAAGCATTTTGCACGATGAGAGTGTGGAGTTTGCACCCGAGCGATAGCGAGGGTATAGTAAAACCACACAAGCAATGCAAAATACCGTTTTCGCACGAGTTGCGTACCGTACTTTATCTACGATTGTTAGATTTAAATAATAAATACAGAAAAAAATAAACTTGCTGTATGTAAGTTCGTATCTCTCTCTTGATAAAGATGGCATTAATTCTTGAGTTGTATTTTTCTTTTCCTCTTCTTTACCCTCCCTAGGGCGGTAAAGAAGAGGAATTCTTCAAAACTATGAGACGCTCATGCGCAATGAACACAAGTACGTAAAGAATCCCTTTCTACACATCTAAACAGAGATACAATGTTTATATTTCGTATCAATCATAGATAAAATTTGTTCAATACTCCCACAGCTATTCTGGATGAGGTAAATGATGATTGGTCGAATGAGAACTATATTTTGACTTCATGAACTTTATTGTGGAGTACAAAAATTCATAGCAATATTTTGAACGAAAAATTGAAATTAGACTGCAAGCAGCTTTCTTTAAGTCTGTATATTTTGATTGTGGCGCGAATTACTAAAATTCAACTGTAGAAGTAGATTTGTGTTGCATTTGCAATGCCTGATCCTTTTTCACCACTAATAACACAAATTTCTTAGCCCATTTTTCAACCAGTATTATTCAGATTTGGAAATCTATCTTCAATTATATTACAAATAAATTGGTTTACAAAATATGAAAATATTGATTTCGAACTTTAAAAATCTTCAAAGTTAAAAAAGATGTACATTGTGAATGGGAGATGCACCTAACTTGGATATTAAAAAAACAATCATTTTTTATTCAAACTACCACTGACAAATTAAGCAAATAACCATTAGGTATAAAAAATGTCTGATTCCTACGATTTATTTATTTTTTACTTTTATTTATTTATTTTTTTTTTTTACTAATAAAACAATACAAGGCGTTTTCCAGGAAAAAAACTATAGTTTCCATTAAAATAGCGCAAATAATTTACAAGAGAAAACAATAAATTATCAACATAAAAGATTGTTCGAATTGAAAACAAGGAAAACATGAATGCACTAGAAATTAAAACATTTAGAGAATTCATTCGGTAACAATGACAAATGGACATGGACATGCGCAAGAACTTTTGACCTTTAGACAAATAGCTGAATAATTCAATATCGAGAAGTTTTTTTATATGTATTTATTGTATATGTGTATATAAATAAAATAACATTGTATACTTTTTTTTTTTTTTTTTACATTGAGAAGTTTGAATTGAAAAATTGAAGAGTTTTCATGCTAGTGAACACCAACAAGTAAAGAAGCTCAACATGAGAAAGCCCTTCGTCTAGATCTAGATTTAAACACGCCCTTAGTTCACTTGAAGCCTTACAAATAGTAGAAACCCTCACGATAAGTAGGATTAGTATGTCTCATGCCGCATACTTTACTCATCGTGCATATACCTTCGGAAAATGCAACAGGCTATGAAATTCTGCAAACAAATCAACAATCCCGTCATTTCAATACTTTTAGTTCTGAGAACAGTGAAGACCTCATGCCGAAAAAAAAAAGAATAGAGTAAATTTAGACAACACAAACAAAACACATACAACAATTTTAATGACTTCAATGAACATCCAGCCAAATTTGAAGAACATCGAACAACGCGTTTGGTCGTAACTGCGAAACAAACCAATTTACAGACATACAAACGAAATTCAAAACCATCGAGTGTCGAGTTGAAATAGTGACCTCGCTTCGCCCTTTCAATTATACCAACTTATGCAATTTATTATACAAATAAATTATAAATTAATAAAGTATAAGTTGGCAATGTCAAAGAAAACTTCAATCCATAATTATAGTCAAGGACGGATGGGGGAACCGGGAAGACGGGAAATTTCCCGAAGTGCCGCTAAGCCAATAATAGAAAAGAAAAATTAGTCCGACAATTCGAACAAAACTTTCTTATAATTATTAAGACGCTTTTTCATTAGTGCGGTGTCAGTGAAACAATAGCACAATTTTCACTTTTTACAAAATGTGTAAGTGATGTTTAAAGGCAAAAAGTACCCAGAGTCTTTATGCTGTAATTGGTGCTCCTTCTGCATCAGTGAGGCGCCGGAGCGCCTGTAGGAATATGAAATAATAACATGGATTAAAATAAAAACAACACGACAATCAGCGGCAGAAGGTGGGTATCGTTCAGCAGACCCCAAAAATGCAATTTTCTGGATCAGCTTTGATTATTTTCCTCCTTTGACTTTTTTTACTGAGAAAACAAGTGCAAGTATTCTAGCTTAGCAATTTCATAGTTCTTTATATCGTTGGAATTGACATGCAATTATCGGCGCCTATTTTATTTTATCACACTTTTAACACTATTTTATTGCAGCTTTAACAAATTGTGATATTGTTACCAACACGTTACTAAAATTTGAACATTTATATGTACTTATAATATAGGTGACAAAGAATAGTTTTCAGGGAGGGGGCCCCCAATTGCAGGGGGGGGGGATACTCATTAGATAATGCGGCGTCGGTTGGTATTTTGTCCCGTGCCGGACGCTAACTCCCCATCCTTCCTCCGACTATAATTTTAGTTTATTATATAAGCACACATTCATATTTGTGAGATAATTATTGTTTATAATATGCATAACATATAATACATCGGCATTTTAATATAATATGAATATTTTATATTGAATCAAACTTATAACTTTTTTTACTTAAATCTCGTAACCTCTTACCTGATTGGCAGGTTTTTAATTTTTGTTACTTTTTTAGGCGTAATTATGGTGTTTGTTATGTAATAGAGTGCCTCACTTGTGGCTTCAGCTGTTTGAGGACTCTTAAAATATGTTTAATAAATAAATAAATAAATAATAACCGATACTATAATATTCTTGATAAGAATTTGAAACGGTTTACAACTATACGTGGTTATATAATGCAATATATATATATTGATATAACGTAAAGCTTTTATTTGCTATTTTACATTAAATCGAGTTTACAATCAACATTATATTGTTTGCTTCTAAGCGAATATATTTTATATTGCACCATTAAATGTAATAAATATCTACATTTTGCGTTTATTTGAGCCATTTTAAATTTAATCGAGTTTGTAATCGACGTTATACAGGCTGATCCCATGAGGCGTTGTCCCTCTGCTAATTCGGTTATTTTGTAGATTAGGGAAAACGTAGGATCCCATGAGGTTCTCAGATATGGCCATTTTGCTCATCGCGCAACCAAAGTAAACTTCCTTACTTTAAATGAAACCCCCTACGGTTGTTTCTACGGAAAATTCCATTGTTGGATTTAAATTTAAATTCCAAGATAGAGATTTAAAGTTGTCAGTCTGAAACAACTCCTCCACTCGTCATAATAGCACTCAAGATGACAACAAGTGATTGAAATGCTGGCTTTGTACAAGAAAGTAACTGTTGGTCGAGAAACAATGTCATGCTCAGCTCATCCTTAACCTACAGGTGCTATCAACCTCTCTCTGGGGTCCTTGGATCATTCTCAGGACTAAGGATACATTTCTCAAAGCATCTTAGTTCCTTCTCATTAATTGTGGACATTGTCCATATTTCACATCCATATGAGACAACAGGTCTTACATACTTTCAGCTTTGTGCTTCTTTCAATAAGTTGGCTTATTGTTGGCTCTTGTTCCAACCTGGACCCTTTCTTTTATTATACATTTTTCTCATGAAGTTATCTGATGAGACATGAGCTAGGTATTTAAACGAATACACTCCCTTAAATGTTTTGTCTCCGATTATTTTTTCGTGTGGACGCCAGCGGTCTTATGATGTGGATCAGCACAAGTACTTCGTATTGCCCTCGTTCATAGTTAGACCAATGCATGTTCCTACAGTTCAAGCTGGTTAATAATCCTCTTTCAATTTATTTGTTGACTTTGACCTAGAAGCTATAACAACATCGTCTGCATAGGCACGGACCTGGAATAGCTTATTATACATTGTTCCACCATCATAAATTTCTTTCACCACACTATATAACGCCAAGTTGAAGAGAATTGCTGAGAGTTCATCACCCTGCTTTACTCCTGCATTAAATGGTAATTGTTGACTAAGTCTATTCCCAACTTTAACTTAGGCCAATCTATTTGTCATTGTCATACTTAAAGTCGTATCAGCTTTTTAGGGATTCCTAGACTCTCAAGAGCTTTGAATATTTGTTTTCGGTTTAGGCTGTTAAATGGCAGCTGAAAGTCGACGAAGGGAAAGTGTAAATCCATATCATGTTCGTAATATGTTTCCTTCATCTGTTGGGTGACAAAGAGTTGGTTCGTTGTTCTCCTACTTGGTTTAAATGCCACATTGGTAGTCACCAATTATTATTTCAGCCAGTTCACTTACTCTTCTGCCTATAACTTCTGATAATGACTTAATCATTGGACATCAAAGAGTCTCTGAGAATGCTCTCAATTCAATTATTATCAAATACAACGCTCCAAACTCAACTGTGGTTGGATTTGACCAGTCAGGTAATTGCATACCAAAGACGATTAGCACCGAATAATTAGGTATTAATCTACAACCTATCAGTTCATGGCTAATTAAACTAATAAGGCATAATGTAAATTAGTTTTAGTAATCAAGTTTTATAATTAGTATGACACATAGGTTCCACGCGCTCTATTATTGGACGACTGGTCACATGATATTAAGATCTGTTTCAATTCCTAGTGGACACACTTAATTTTAAGAAAAATTAAATTTCGCAGAGGGTTGAAATTAATGAGGAACAATCTGTGGGCTACTTTCTATAAACCATCCTAATGCCATCAAAATCGGATGACAACTTTTAAATATTGTTAAATATAGTTTAAATAGGTGTTAATAAAAACAAATTTGCAGTGTCGGACTGGGAGCTTTCTGGGCCCTCGGCAAAATTTTGTCTAGGGCCCCTCCCATTTTTTTAGTTTTATACGGAATATACATTATAGTAATTTTGTAGAGGTTTAATTATTAAATATTAACTATGACGTCATATACCCTACTTAGGCCACAATGTTTATTTTTATTTTATTTTATTTATTTTTTTTTTTTTAAGGAATTTTATATTATTTTATTTAATAGAAGAATATAATTTTAAAACATTATTTTTCAAATAATAATAAACGAAAAATCAAACTTGATTTGAAGATAATTACTTTGAATAGGCATAATAAAGTAGGCTAGCAATAACAATGAAACTGTGCTTGAAGTGTTTTTTTTTAATTTCTTAATGTTGTTAAAATATGATCGACCGGAATAACCAAATCACATCATTAGTTTTTTCCTAAGTTCTTGAACCTGTTAATATGTTGGGTTTAAGTGTCTTTCAGTTCATCAGCATTAAATAACTTAAAAATTCTTGGCCGAGAGAATACCTTAGGCTGACTGAAAAACAGATCATACAAATATTTGATGGGCTTCATCTTGCAAAATGCTGGGCAGGAAAAAAATATTTGAAAAATCTATTTTCCAACCATATACAGTACATATGAGATCATCGACTGAAAATTTTTCCAAAATTCTGGACCTAAAAAATCTTGCCACTAATTTATGACCCGAAGGTCACAAAATTTAGTATACAGCCGTTATTTGACACTAACAGAAAGATTTCGGAAAAAAATATTCCGTTTAAACAATCCAAATTCAGTGATTTCCAGTTATTTTAGATTTCCCTAAATATTTGGGTTACTCCCGAACGTGCTTATATTTTTTGTCGTGTGGGAAACCGTAATAAATATGTGTGCAAAAAATTATGTTGCTAAACCTTATAGTTAAGGAGAAAAAATAATAAAGTTCGAAGAATTTCGTCTGCTAAAATTCAAAAACCTTGTTTTCAGGGCAACCGTAATACCCCCGTAATTTTTTTTGGGTGGTTGGAGTAAATAAAAATTTCTTTCGTTTCATCCCGTCAGTTGGGGTCCACGTAAAAGTGCTTTTGGTACGGACCTCCGTTTCCGAATTCAGCAGGAAAAGGAATTTCATGATTTTTCCCCTTTCTTTAAAAAAAGCCTCAACAAAACTGTGAACGGGCAACTTTCATACACTTAATATTTTTCTCAGGCTATTCGAAAATTAAATTTTCGTAATTTTTTTTTCGGCAAGTAAGTCACACGGTTGGCACAAGGACAATAGTTTTCGGACAAGTCCTCCAAAAAAAAAAAAAAAAAAAAAAAATCCGACACAACTCAGACAAACTTTCTCATATATGAGATCATAATTACTTATCCCAGTGTTGTCCATTTATTAGGTTTCGTAGGTACATTTAATTATTATTGAACATTTCATCAAAATTTAACATGAAAATAACTTCTCCTGGGCGGGGAATCGAACCTCTCTCTGTCCGCGTTTTAAGCTATTTTCTCAGGAACTAGATTTTTCCCGGGAAAACGGCTTATATCATTACTAATGATATAAGCCGTTTTCCCTCTATGATCTAATGATTCATTAGATTCGTATTTAAATGGAGTATTCACATTTTAGATTTTTTAAATCAAAATAGTCGGAACCGTTTTCGAGAAATAATAATTATTTTATTTGAGTTTTTGTGGGGTAGCGCCCCTAAATTTGGAGGTAAAATTCATTTCATGATTTCGGGGTATGTTTTTCTGAACATGTATGCCAAATTTCGTCAAAATCGGCCCAGTAGTTTAGGCTCCAGGCGTCTGCAAAGACAGACGACAGACAGACATTTTTTAAAAACCACTTTTTTGGACTCAGGGGACCTCAAAACGTGTAAATCCATCAAAATCTCAAAATCGAATTTTCGCGCCATCACAATACTTTCTCTTTATATGAGAAAGTAAAAATTAATCAGCTGTCAAGAACAAACAAGAAAGTTTTTACAGTTGACAGTCAAATCAATATTGGAAATTTGGAAACTATCATGCCTTCCCTCTTTTGGTCAAATAGCAAGAAATATTTAATTATACTTCTTCTGATTTTTAAACAAGTGATTATTCTATTACTTCAAAGATGTTACCTAATATTATTATGCTTTTTAACCACCTCTAACCACCTCTAACCACCTCTAACCACCTCTAACCACCTCTAAATCGAATTTTCGTTCTATCATAATAGTTACTCTTTATATAAGAAAGTCAAAAATTAGCGGGACCTCCGGGACAAGCGGGCCGGAGGCAGCGGACGAAATCGCGCGATTTATTTGATATTTTAAGCTGGTCTCGGTACATTCCTGAGGGGTTTACGCGCTACTTTTCTAAACTCAAGAATTCCAATCACCTGGAATATAAAAGTACCTGGTCTATAAAAGTACTTAAGATATACAAGTACCTGTCACACACAAAGCGCCGGCCAAGAGACCAGATAGTATTTATGATTATCGATAATTTATTTCAATTGAATAAATCTTACGGCATTGAAAAAAATTTTTGTTAACTTCGTGGGCCCTTGCTTGGGCCCCTTGAGCCCGTGGGCCCTCGGCAAATGCCGACTTGCCGACCTGGCCAGTCCGACACTGCAAATTTGGGCACAAGCGGCAGAGAAATGAAGTAAGGTAAACTGAAGGTGGAACTAACAATAATAATTATAAACTACCATCCAAATTTAGTTAAAATCCGACGATTGGTTTTTAAGATATGGTGGTTCGAAAAAATGTTGAAAGACACCAAAACTGTTCCCTCATGTTAAAAACAGATTTTTGTCCAAGAAATTCAATTCGGAGACTTAAAAAAAGTTTGTTCTCCAGAGTCATCACAATGCTTTAGATACCTTCGGTAAGCTCGGAAGCAATAACAAGAAAACTTTAGCAGAAAAAGATCTCCAACAAAATTAAATGGATTTTTTCTTAAAACGAAAACAGAAAAAGAAAAGAAAATAACTTTTCTCTTTTTAAAAAAATAAATACAAATCAAGAGAAAAAAATTCAGATACTAACTTTTATTCACAACTTTTAACTTTACTTTATTTTTTTCTTCATTAAACAATAAGTTGGAAGTGAGTAGCAGTAAAAGTGGAAAACAAAATAATAGAACTTTCAGGGAAGCAGGAATAGAAAAAAAAAAAAAAAATCTAAAAGTGTGTTGTCAGTTTCAATTTAATTAATTTAAACGGGGGAACTTGATAATATGAATGAATGAATTAGGCTATATAATATAATGTTTAAGGTCAAAACCTCAGAAGGTCACATAAATTGCCAGTCATAGTCATAGATTGAATTAAAATAAAACAATATATATCTACAACTTTGATTTTATTCCTAATTTTCTCAATATATTTCTGATTAACAATAATCAAGGATCATAGAATAATTTCAGTATTATTAAACATTTTGTGTTACTTAAGTACTTTTCGGAGATAACTTGCAATACAGACACACAAGCGCAGCAATGTATTAAGGATCTAAAAATTAATTATGGCTTTTCTGTCTATGTATTGTAATACATAGTTAGAAACAACTATACAACAGTTATGTTTTTTTAATTATTGTATATGTATTCATTTTGTATATAATCAAACTATTTTACTACAGTAATGTTTATACTTTATAAGTTACTTAAATGTTAATTATTTCTAACACTTATATTATATATAATTATTTATATATTAATTCTGCCTACTTTAATTAATATTAAATAAAATATTCCAAATTTAAATTAATGTTTACTACACACGAATAAACTTTTAAATTTCATTCTTTCTACAATAATTCATAACTAATAAAATTATTTACATAATTTTAACCTTCTTATACATTATTTTTATGTGTAATAAAATAAATATTAATTGTTAATGTAAATGAAATTGTATTATATGATAGCCTCTTAATAACTTGTAAAACAATGTTAGTTGCTTCACAACAACAAATAATTTTTTTATTATAATATAAATCTAATAGAATTAGATCTATTTTTTATTTTTTTTTTAAATTGTTATCAATCGTCGAATAATAAAAATTAATTATTAATCATAATTAAAATGTTTGTACCTTAATTTATAGTCTGAATGTGCCATTTTTGCTAGAATTGGGCTCTCCTGTGCTTTTTCTGTGTTCGATAAAATGTATTATCTTTGCAGCAAAATAAATTAAAAAAAAAACAAATTAACGGATTGACGGACACATGGTAATATCACTTAACAAGTGTGACGGAGCAGCGAAACTGTCACTGCTTAACGCTCGAGAACAGCGGTAAGAACTGAAGCGATGCGAGGGCCGCCAAACAGTGACCTAGAGACGGGAAGGGGCGGGCTGACCCCGCGGGTAACCGACGCATGCGTTCACCGGTATAACACCACAAACACTTCTTCAACGACCCGTTTCAACTGGGCGACCCGATATAAGCGCATCGTGGCGGATCTAAAGATGTACTAGAGTTGTGAAAACATACGCCCCGTTCTTTATTTACATACCCATTATATCAATAAATATGCTTAAGTATTAATATAGGCCTTAAACAATAGAGTATTGGATTGGATCATTAAAAAAAAAAAAGTTGATGATAAGAAGTGTGAAAAGCTGATAAAAAAAAGGTCGAAAAAATTCCAGGGGAAACCGCAGCTAGAATGAGCCCCTTTCCAACCAATAAAATACAGAGATAATCTCACCATACATTTTTAACAACGCTTTTTATCCTCTCGGAAATAAGTAAGGAACGACTATAATTTTCTTGAGTTAGCAAATTAAAACAACATAAAAATTTTGTGAAAAATAACATAGCTTCATATTTTGAATTTATAAATTGCATCATATAAGTTGATTATTAGGGTCCATAGGCAAAACCGAAAACCCTTATAATTTCCTGCGTTTGTCTGTCTGTATGTCGTTAACGTACCTCATCTACGAAAGTACCATACAATAAAATTTCAAAAGTATAAGTATAACTAACTAATAAGTATAAGTATTAACTAATAAGTATAAGTATTAACTAACTAACTACATAACTATACGGAAATGCGTCGTATGGGTGTAATTAATTAAATAAAGCCTCAAATAATCATCCCTTAAAAACTTAAGGGTGAAGTTTAAGGTGTTAACATTTTGTTTTAACGAAAACGTCAAGGGGAAGGGGGGTGTTAAATGAAAGAGGACGCCCTGAGTACAAATATATAAATATTTAGTTTCTTTTTTTAACCAATTCAATCTTTGCGCATGTGTCCTTAAAATTTGATTTTTTACAATTGTCAACTTTATTGTTTTTGTTTATTTTAATATAGATTGAAATAAAAATGCAAGCGTAGGTTGAGAACAAAAACATTCTTTACAAAGCTAATTTTTCTAAAAAAAAAAAAAAAATTTTTTCTAATTCAAAAGAATTAAATTAATAGAGAGAGGATTAAACAAAGCAAAAACTTTGTTTGAAACTCAATTGGGAATCTATTGGAATTACATTGAGTTACATTTTTGTACCGAGATTTAAAAAAATAAATAAATAAATAAAATAAAATTCAAACGAGAAAATTTTATCAGTTCTAATAATCGAATACATTTTTCTCTGTGGTCGGATTTGGATTTTTATAAATGCTTATACCATAAAAATAGACTGTCAATTAGTGTGGCACATAGCTTCCTCGCGTCCTATTTCGTATACTTTAATGATTTTATGCTTTTAAAATATATTAGTGTCAAATTTATTTAATTTTGCTCCTCGCATTTTTTAAATCTGTCAAAATTGTTTTGAATATATACATGAATTAAAGTATAAATTTTACAATATTTAAAAAGCGTAGACGATTGAAATTAATCTGGGGCTATCTGTGGGTTACTATTGACAAACCATCTAAATTTTAAAACAAACACATGAGATAACAACAAGATGAGTACTTGTAAATATATAGGTGTAAATAAATGTGTGCCTGTGTGCATGTGATAGAGAAATAATTGGACGCAGAGGGTTGAAACTTATTTGGGATCAACAATGGGCTAATTATGACCCACCATCCAAATTTCATTATAATCGGACGAGTAGTTTTTTTAGATAATAAGTTGCTTCACAAAAATTGAGCAACAGACCGACAGACAGTCGCGGAACCAAAAATGTAGTAGAAAGGATTTCTGTCTTGAGAATTTTTGAAATTGGAAACATAAAAATAAGTCGTTTTTCTGATCGATCACATAGCTCCCAGTATACCTTTGGTAAGGTCGGAAGAAAAAACTTACTATTAAAAATAAATAAATATAAAGAGAAATAATTATTTATTTGTTTACTGTTTTATTATTATTTGAGTAACTTCGGGCGGCATTTAGAGGATTTAGTAAGAGCACATAATATTGAGCACATATATATTGCGTTTTTCCAGTTATTTATGACCCCTTCTTACTCGTTATCAGAGAGAGCTAAATTAGTAAATTCCCTATACCTTAGGATTTAATTTCCCCTGAATTTCCTTCTCCTGGAACGAATTTTCCTCATTCCCACATGATATTTTCTCTTTAAATAGAAAACCATCTTACGGCTCGAATAATTTCCAAGAATTAACACATAAAATAAATCTATTCATCTATATAACCAAGGTAATTATAAAATATCTGAAATTGAGAGAAATAATCTTCACTGATATTTCGCTTTTGTTGTTCTGAATTTAAAGTTGTTCATCTTCTATTCTTTACATTCTTCTAGGGACATGTTTTTCTTATCATATATCATCTCTTAATTATTCTTCGTGAGCATCAAAATGAACTGCTCTACCGGAAATGAACGTTCTCTACTCTACCGGAATGAACATTCTCTAAACTAGAAGTCACTCGGCACAGTGACTTAGAAAATACGAATTACGTTCATTTTACAAATACGAAAATTTAATAGTTGTAGAATTCAGTTCCATATACGGACTAAGTTGGTGGAACAATACAACAGACCTTCAATGTCAATGATAGCAGATAGAGCTAGGCAGAGGTAGCTAGATAGATTAAATGGTGTTTATAGGGCATGTAAAAAGCATAGATCAACAACAGGTACTGAGGAAGATGATGAACCAAATACAAGATTATGAAAATCGATCTGCGAGCTGTCTAAAACAGACTTCCAACCTCAATCTCATGGAACTGAACTGGAACGTTTAAAAAAAGTATTTTCTCGTTGCAAAACGTCAAAAAAAAAGAAAAAAAAAAGGAAAGTGGTTTTGGGTCTTTTAACAGCTTCATCATTAGAAAAAAAATAAGTGGGTCAAGAAATTATTACTTGATAGAATAAGTTACTGTGACGCGAAATTGTTGATTTATATGGACGATGAAGATTGTAAAAACTATTTAGAATGGACAAAAGTTGTTTTGCACACTTGCTTGAAAAAAATGGCCCGCATCCCTTTAAAAAATGAAACATTGATGCACGAATCCGTCCCTTTCCTCACAGGGTTCAGCACATCAATTAAATTTAAGTTGGTTGAAGTACCACAAAGATGGCACGCAAATTTCGTCGGACGAAGATCTAGTTACTTCACTCGACTGCTTTTTCTTACGTTCTCTAAAGAAACTCGCCCTTAAAATATCTATCTTCTTTCTAGAGTTCACTATATTTGCCGTAGGGTCGTGTTTTCTCATAAAGTTGACCAATACTTCAAGAGCAGCTTTACGGGCATTTAAATTTGAGTTAGTGGACACATTGGCAATTATTTCTCCCATATGCCTCTAGAAAGTCGGATAGACCGGTATTATCCATTTTAAAAGTGATAATAAGCACTCTGTGACGAATAGGTTTATGTATTGTTGGGGGCACGGGACGTACTGCCGACCCACTCATGGTTCGACAAGTCGTATGGCGGGTTTGGCGAGTTTGGGGCGAGACTTGTTAGATCCGTGTTAAATGCACGGGGAATTCGACATGACCTTTTCGTACATCAGGTTGCCAACCACACCACTCAAAGTCCAACTGTCGTACCACATTGGCTCGTTGGAGTGAGTGGTGTACGTCAAGTATGTACGTGGACCGTGAATGGCTGGCATAAGGAAACGATAGTTATACGACGCTGAGGCTGATCTGCGGAAACTGTTGATCCCATAACTGGCAGGCACTGGCGTTGTCGTGGGACGACTGGCGGACAAATGTGGTTGTTGAGACCAAGGTCTTACATAGGATCTAACGCCAGGATAAGTAAAGGCCCGTTTACACGGTGATAGTTAGCGCGATAGTTGCGGTCACGACAGCAACTATCGCATCGACTATTACCGTGTAGACTACGTGATAGATTTTGTCGCGATAGAACTATCTGCCATCACACTATCTCGTCTGACGAGATAGTTGAGTGTTCTATCACAGCAGTCAGAGTACTCACGCGGATGATATAAGAACTACCCCGCTAGATACTAGACGCTGATTGGCTTATACTTTTTTATCAACTGATAACAGATTTAAAGGCACCAAATATGATAGATTGCTTCACATAAGATATCAGATTTTGTTTTTTTCGACAATATGAATATATTCTTTTGGCTGTGTGTGTATTATAATTTAACATTATAATATATTTAATGCTTTATTTCCGTATCCTAATCAAAAATGTATTATATAGATGTAACATTGAGTGCACGACAACAAGTTTTGACGTATTTTAACTCTCACCGTGTAAACTGCACACCTCGGCGATAGTTGTATGACGTAGACTGACATGATAGTTCTATCGTGGAAGAACTATCACCGTGTAAACGGGCCTTAAGAAAGTATTTATTTTAGATAAAAAAAACTTTAAAAAGATTATTCTGTAGAACTAAACTAACCTAAAAAAAAAATAAAATAAAACTTACAACAGCTATGGGACTAACAGTGAACTAATTATGACCCAACATCAAAATTTCATTATTTTCAGACGATTAGTGTTAAGATATGAAAACAAAAAACACAAGACTGGAATGGATTTCAATCAAAGAATTTTTAAGTTAGTTTAAGTTATTAAGTATCTCCGTATTTCAGAATGATCGCAATGCTTCCAAAACCTTCGCTTAAAAGTAACTTGATAAAGGTATCGGGGAGTAGAAGTAATAAAAAAGGCCTCTAAGCTTGCAGTTAAGGATATTTCACTGTTGAATTGAATTTATTTGAATTTGCGGTTTAAAAAATTACATCTTCATAATGTTTATATTTGTAATGGTAAGGTCTGTGTGATTTAGGCACTGAAATTAAACAATAGTGGTTAAAAATACGGCTTTGTGACTACAAAGATACGTTTACTCGAGACTTATCTTTCTGTATTAGCAATAAAAAATCTATTCGATGAAATACCTAATTTTACAAATCCACTAGCATTAAATCCAATAACATTTGAGTTCTTATTCAATTGATTAAATTTAAAAAAAATGGCATAATATTCCAACAAAAAATTAATAAAAAGGATGAATATAAGAAAGAATAAAAAAGGAAAGTAGGACAAAAGTGTGGGTTCTAAAATAAGAATCTTAGCATCTCCAGAAGGGAATTCAAAATATCGAGAAAAAATTAGCTTTATTCGTGATATCTCAAGAGAGAAGAGATTCCCTGGAGAAATATCTCAAGAAAATAATATCTCTTGAAATAGAATTTCAATTCAAAATCCTATTTTACATTAGTCTTAATCATGTAGCCTTCTTTTTATAATGGCTCTTAGAGAATGGGGTTTGCCCAGCTCAGATTGTGGAAAGGGGTTTGAAAACAGAATTTTCGTTCTTCGAACTAAATTTAGAAAAATAAAATGGAGCGCCACCTAATTCAATAAATAGGGTTAGACTCGGAAACAGGAGGGAAAAGGAAAGAGCGACGAGGACTAATTTTCGGAAGGAAGGAATAGGGAAAACAGGTAAGGAAAGGGAGAACTGGTGAACGAGGAAGCCAGTGAGGGGGAGGGAAGGTATATAAGGATTAACAAAATTTGGGTTCCACTTAATTTGATAAATTAATGAAATCACAGCGGACTGGCCCAAAGGGGGGCTTACGCTATATGTACTAATTGAATTCATAAAAATTATGTATTCAACCTCAACCTTAAAAAAATTATTTGTTCAACCCTACAAAAAATTATAACTGAAGTGGTATACCTTAGAGGCCGATCACAGAAAACTCCTAAGAGTGGTCGTCCACACGATATATGATTAATTAAAAACCCCTCACTCAACTTTCTGTTATCTGGGCCCGATAACAACAATATTAACAACTTGTTCTAACTAGAACAATTAAAATAACAAAGTGAACGATACTGGGAGTAGGAGAGAGAAGTGCAGGTCGGCCGGGCACTTAGTTTCATCGTCCAGCGGTGGAGAGGGACCTAGTCGGATTGAAGAAGAACCTGACTAAATTTGGTCGTTAGGGAAGTCACCACAACCTACGCAATTGATCTGCAGGTTGGAGTGGCTAGAGCTGCAGCTAGCCCACTACACTACACGAAGAGTAGTAGCTGCTGACACAGGAGCTGTAGCTAGGTTGACCCGAAATCCACCACAGTAGTGTGTTGGGCTCCTAAAAATCCACAACGTGAAACAAACTACTCTTATTCACTCAACCAACTTAACTTCGTGGCTACCACACAATTTTTTTTTCTCACAAACCACGCCGTCGAACCACACAACCTCCTCTCCTAAACTTACTTGTCCACAAAACAAAAATTCCCTACATTAAAGAAAAAATAAAGAAAACTTAAAAATCGAAGTCCCATCAACTTAAAAAAATTAAGGAAACATAAAAAAAAATGTTTAATTGACAAAAAATAAAAAATAAAATAGACTGCCAATTAGTGAAGCACATAACTTCCTCGCATCCTATCATGTACTTTATTGTTATATTAACATTAAAATTATTAGATGTGATTTGTTTCTATGGTTCGAGGACGGAACAGAGCGAGGGACACCCCTATGCGGACTCTTCCCCCACTCTTTGATGTGGTCTGATTGATGTGGATCCGATCCGTGTCATGATGATGTGATTTGTTTCTATGGTTCGAGGACGGAACAGTGCGAGGGACAACCCTATGCGGACTCTTCCCCCACTCTTTGATGTTGTCTGATTGATGTGGATTCGATCCGTGTCATGATGATGTGATTTGTTTCTATGGTTCGAGGACGGAACAGAGCGAGGGACACCCCCTATGGGGCACTCTTCTCCCACTCTTTGATGTGGTCTGATTGATGTGGATCCGATCCGTGTCATGAGGATGTGATTTGTAT
Organism: Gerris lacustris; assembly: GCA_951217055.1. Classification (NCBI taxonomy): domain Eukaryota; kingdom Metazoa; phylum Arthropoda; class Insecta; order Hemiptera; family Gerridae; genus Gerris; species Gerris lacustris. The sequence continues at coordinate 56,278,153 of OX578282.1, read as the reverse complement.
CTACGGTTCGAGGACGGAACAGAGCGAGGGACACCCCCTATGGGGCAAACTTCCCCCACGCTTATATAGCTCACTAATGACCACACCATACTCGCTTCGGCGGTACAATGTACAAATGTATGATGTGTGAAGTAGCTGGAACTCTCCACCAGGGGCGTAAAATGGACCTAAAAGGTGCCCTAATTGCTATAGGTTCGAACAAGTGGTTCGTCCTACCCGTTCTAGTAGGAAGTACTAGATTACTACTACTACTACCTTTGGCAAGCTCGGAAGCAAATAAAGATAGAAATATTTATTAAATTACACAAATTGGTTGTAAAAGCAAAACGTCACTAAAGGATGCGAGAAAGCTATATACCACACAAATTTTGTCTGCCACAAAGGCAGACTTTTAAAAATCTTTGATTGATTGTTTTTAAATAAATTAAAGATAATAAATAATAATAAGCGATTAAGTAATTAATTAATAATAAAGAGTCTGGGCATAAATTTATCGCTTAATTGTTACCAGGGGCGGATCCAGGGGGGGGGGGGGCGACCGCTCTGGGCCCCGCGCCTTGAAGGGCCCCGCGCCATAGAAAATTAAAATAAAATACTTATACTTTACAGGCAAATTTATAGTTCATAATGAAGATTGTCCGCGGGGCCCCATGCCATGTACAAAACATGAAATATTAGAATTATAATATTCAGTCGAATTTAGTTTACATGGTAGAGCCTAATACCTAACTACCTTTTCGCGGGGCCCCTCGCTATAAAAAAGTCAAATTAATAAGTTATAAAATATAGATTATTATTATTTTTTTTTTTATGTTTAAGATAGCCCGCGGGCCCCGCTCCAAATAAGATTAAGTGAGTTAACGTCCTAGTGTTTTCTCACCCTCCCCCTTTTCAAAATGATGACGATTTTGTTATTTATTCTATGGGGTAAATCTTCATTATGTGCCCCATCTATATCTAAACGTCCAATTTAATTCGGGTTTTTTTTTCAAACTGTTCCTTTTTACATTACAAAAACGATTTCGGTTGTAGCATCTCGATATATTCAAATTTTTTTAATTTTATGGAAAAGTATGGAAGGTTATGGTAAGTTTAGGTTGAGTTTAGTACTTTTTGACCTGACCTAACAATAAACTTCTATCATTACCCTATGAAACGTGACATTTCGTGCATTTTTTTTAAACAAATAAATAAAACACTGAATTTATCGAGATACTACATAACCTTAATCGTTTGACAATGTACAGAGATATGTAAAAAAGACAAATCCTGTAAAAAAAAAAACTAAGTATATCGGAGAGTACGAAATAATTGGGCCAATTAGTGCAGTTTTACCAATTGATGTCAAAGAGAAACTTCACCTCAGAGATGCATAAAAATGCTGTTTTGAGAGGTCATTTTTACAAAATTTTCCGGGGGCGGACCCCCGGACCCCCCTTAAAATGTTTCGGCACTAAAATGGAAAGTTATAAGCTGAGAATATGAATTCTGGGAATAAATTTAAAGTGCTCGAGTGTAGATTTCAAATTATAGGACTGATCACAAATAACAACTTAACTTTTTATTTACAACGATAATTTAACCATAAAACCCAAAATATCATGAACAAGAGTAAATAGTTAATAGGCCAGTCACCGTAGACACAAAAATCACGTTAGGTCGCAAAAAATTGGAGAGTCCTGCTTTTTTGGAATGTTGTTAGGATAGACACCAATAGTGTGAAACCAAGTTTGCAGCTTCGAAAGACCTGTGCTAACTGCGTGGTGATCGAAAAACCTTATTTTTTTCGGACTTTCTTCCGATTTTGGCTTAAAACTTCTAAACAATGCATTCCACGTAAAAACTTAATCTGTACACGTTTAAAGAAGACAATATTTTCTACAATTTGAGCGCATTCGCAGCTCCGTAGGTTTAATAAGTCCCAAGATATAGCACTTCAAAAATTGGCAATTTTTCCCAAAAAGTTCGAAATTGTCGTTTTAGCCGTTTTCCGAGCAGAATATCGGCAAAACTACTCATCTTACGAGGAAAGGTATAAGAAATGAAGTTGTAGAGCAGTTATTAAGCTTTAATTTAAGCACAAGCGGAATCCTGTAGGACCAATAGTTCCTTTGTTATCAGAACAAAAAACAATTAAAGAATATTGGATTTTTCAGGAAATGGAGCCTGACGAGTTGCAGAACTTTTGTAAAGGATAATAAATACATAACTCATTGGAAAATGGTTTATATAAAGCAAAATGAAATTGAGTACAATAATTATAAGGTATAAATTTAACTAAATTATACCAACATTTTACAAAAATATTTTTGATAGTTTGGGGGACCTCGGACGTGCAAAAGTTGAACGCTACAATTTGAGCGCTACCGCAGCTCCGTAGGTCCAATAGGTCTCGAGATACAGCACTTCATAAATTGTTACCAGTATTGTAAAACCAAGTGTGCATTTTCGTAAGACCTGTGCTAACAGCAGGTTGTGGAAGCGAGGTAGAAGAGGTGAGGTTCCCAACGTTCGACTCCCTCCACACTCCGGCCCGCACTCAGCCATTCCCGTAAATTCCCCTCCCCTTCCCGACCGCTATATCTAGAATCTAGTACACAAGTTAGTGTCAGTGTGCTATAACACGGTCGTGTCATAATCAAACTTTTCGAACTGTGACCTGATATTCTTTTGTTGGGATGGAACCGATCGAGCACGAAAATAAAATAACAGAGAGTCTACTGAGCGCAGGCCTTACACACTGTTGAGTCAACTGAGCATAAGTACCTAGGACTTACTATTTACTTAGGACAGTGTTGATTGAGCGTGAAAGTAAAATTGTATATAAAAAAGGAACAGCTTAGTGAGGGAAATAGTAGCTGCTTACATTACCTTCACGTTCAACTATTTTGGGAAAATGTTTCAGTTGTGTTCGATGACTACCCAGAAGAGGGGGCTGCTAGAAGCACAAAAGCAGCAGAGCGGCTACCTCGTTATGCAGCCTCAGCGTGTAGTGACATCATTTTTGAAGAATCGACACTGATCAAACTGCTCCAAGAAAAGTTATTGCCCAACCCCCAAAAAAAGCAGCGCTTGATCAACTTCATCTTTACTGGACTGGATAGCCTAAGGATCGAAACGAAACAAGCCCCAGAGGACGCCGCATGCCTCATTGTGAGAACAGCATTTGAGAAGAGCTAGGAGTACGAGCACGTCATAATCGCTGGAGAGGATATCGACCTCATAGTGCTCCTTAATGGATTGGGCTACAGACTGACTCCACCATGAGGAGTTAGCCTCTGCTGGCAATAAATACCTGGTGGTGATGTATGGTGGGAGAAAAGACGCCTATCTTTACACCCTGCGTTATGGGATATTTGTCCGATCTGCTGTCAACGCCAGAGTTCACCTCGCTTGTCTGCCCCCATTCGAAGAGGCTGCAGCCCAACATTCTTATGGAACCTACCACCAGGGGGAAAAGTCGTTGGGAGTAGAGAAAGAGCCCACTAACTGGGGCTGCAGCAAGCTCTCCTCGAATGAATAAAGATAAAGAGAACTGCTCACAACCTGTTCCATCCCTTCCACTCTTCTGGAAGGAAATATTTTGTGTGCTGTAGCCCAATCCATTAAGGAGCACTATGAGGTCGATATCCTCTCCAGCGATTATGACGTGCTCGTACTCCTAGCTCTTCTCAAATGCTGTTCTCACAATGAGGCATGCGGCGTCCTCTGGGGCTTGTTTCGTTTCGATCCTTAGGCTATCCAGTCCAGTAAAGATGAAGTTGATCAAGCGCTGCTTTTTTTGGGGGTTGGGCAATAACTTTTCTTGGAGCAGTTTGATCAGTGTCGATTCTTCAAAAATGATGTCACTACACGCTGAGGCTGCATAACGAGGTAGCCGCTCTGCTGCTTTTGTGCTTCTAGCAGCCCCCTCTTCTGGGTAGTCATCGAACACAACTGAAACATTTTCCCAAAATAGTTGAACGTGAAGGTAATGTAAGCAGCTACTATTTCCCTCACTAAGCTGTTCCTTTTTTATATACAATTTTACTTTCACGCTCAATCAACACTGTCCTAAGTAAATAGTAAGTCCTAGGTACTTATGCTCAGTTGACTCAACAGTGTGTAAGGCCTGCGCTCAGTAGACTCTCTGTTATTTTATTTTCGTGCTCGATCGGTTCCATCCCAACAAAAGAATATCAGGTCACAGTTCGAAAAGTTTGATTATGACACGACCGTGTTATAGCACACTGACACTAACTTGTGTACTAGATTCTAGATATAGCGGTCGGGAAGGGGAGGGGAATTTACGGGAATGGCTGAGTGCGGGCCGGAGTGTGGAGGGAGTCGAACGTTGGGAACCTCACCTCTTCTACCTCGCTTCCACAACCTGCTGTTAGCACAGGTCTTACGAAAATGCACACTTGGTTTTACAATACTGGTAACAATTTATGAAGTGCTGTATCTCGAGACCTATTGGACCTACGGAGCTGCGGTAGCGCTCAAATTGTAGCGTTCAACTTTTGCACGTCCGAGGTCCCCCAAACTATCAAAAATATTTTTGTAAAATGTTGGTATAATTTAGTTAAATTTATACCTTATAATTATTGTACTCAATTTCATTTTGCTTTATATAAACCATTTTCCAATGAGTTATGTATTTATTATCCTTTACAAAAGTTCTGCAACTCGTCAGGCTCCATTTCCTGAAAAATCCAATATTCTTTAATTGTTTTTTGTTCTGATAACAAAGGAACTATTGGTCCTACAGGATTCCGCTTGTGCTTAAATTAAAGCTTAATAACTGCTCTACAACTTCATTTCTTATACCTTTCCTCGTAAGATGAGTAGTTTTGCCGATATTCTGCTCGAAAAACGGCTAAAACGACAATTTCGAACTTTTTGGGAAAAATTGCCAATTTTTGAAGTGCTATATCTTGGGACCTATTAAACCTACGGAGCTGCGAATGCGCTCAAATTGTAGAAAATATTGTCTTATTTAAACGTGTACAGATTAAGTTTTTACGTGGGATGCATTGTTTAGAAGTTATAAGCCAAAATCGGAAGAATGTCCGAAAAAAATAAGGTTTTTCGAGCACCACGCAGTTAGCACAGGTCTTTCGAAGCTGCAAACTTGGTTTCACACTATTGGTGTCTATCCTAACAACATTTCAAAAAAGCAGGACTCTCCAATTTTTTGCGACCTACGATGTTTTATTTGACTGGCCTATAAGTATAACAGAGCTTAATTATTTCAATAAAAATTTTTCTTTTCGATTACGTTTGCAAAGAAAATGATGATTAGTTTAAAACTATATAATTTTAGGGGTTTATGTTCAAATAATATGTTAGCTCAAAATCATGAGCAGAATTGTAATTGTTTTAAAAATTTTGAATTATTTTGAGAGCAAAAACGTTTGACTGGCCCTAAGTGAGGGTAATTAGCCGTAAAATAGGACCAAGTTATAAGTGGTATATTATTAAGTTACTTTAATGTTTTTTATCAGCAATCCCCTCTCTATCCTAGGGGGCCCCGCCATTTTGTCTCGCCCAGGACCCCGCAAGATCTAGATCCGCCACTGATTGTTACAGCACATGAATTTATACGCAGAAGGTTGAAATTTATACGGGACGATCTGTAGGCTACTTTCGACAAACCATAGGAATTTCTTCAAAATCGAATGATTAATTTTAAAGATAAAGGTGTTAATAAAAAATAATTTTGTATGGGATCAACAATGGGCTAATGGTGCCCTAAAACTAATAAATTAATAACGAGATCAATTATTAAATTTTGATTTGACAAATTAACAGATAGATAGATAGATATAATGAATTATATCTATAAATATAAAGGATATTCGTGCTGTAAAATAGTAACAAATGTTAATATCAAAGTTTCTGATCTGTTTACGTTACGAAAGTATTTAACCAACATAAGTAAAGCTAGACAATACGATAAAACTCTGATGACAAACTGACGATAATAAACAAAAAATGGGAGGTGGAAGAGGTCAGGTATTCACAAAGGAGGGCTAATTCTGCCTTGGCTGACCTAACGAAGTCCGATGAACCCATAGAAGCCAGATGCACTTATGCAGATGGAAAGTTGCGTAAGATCGTAACAACATCGAAGAAGACTATCTTATAGGATATTTTTTATTAATTATATTTAAAAATATGTTTTCGAAATGATTTATTTAATTCGGATAATTTTTGTTGTCTTTAAAGACGGTGTTGCTCCTTTCGGGGCTATTGATTAGCTTATGTGGTTCGAGAGTTTGCCGTTAGAATGAGTAAGGATCGGTCTTCACAACTAGACTCTTCAAAATATCAAAAACACACAACAGGTAATCTTCACATTCATGGATCCTGCTCTTCAGGTATTATTATTTAATCTCCTCTCCACCGCTTACCGCTGCGTCTAGAGCCTAGACATTCATTTTTTCTCACCACCCAGAGTTTAGCTATAGCTCGAATTTATTAGCTAGGTCGCTGGATGGCGCCATGTTACAAACTGATGGAAAATATCGCCGAAAAAAATAGTAAGGGTGGTATATTCAATCAGTTTCTAACATTGCGTCATCTAGCGACAAAATTTAATGTGTAGGGTGATCCGGTGAGCGGTAAACTAAAAATGTTTCGCCATGACGCTCGTGCTTAACTTTCATTGTACTCGTTGTAAACATAAATGTAAGTGCCGCACTTACGCTCTGCCGCCCGTCGCTAACCACTCCTATCGTACCCGAGGCCTTAGACTCTAACTGCAGAAGCCGACGCTATAAAGAAAGAATATCTTATATTTAGTCGTAATAGCCTCGAAAAGTTTATGTTAGAAGCTTTCATGAGAAACCAGAAACGTGATCTTAATACAAAACCAAACCTATTTCTAGAAAAATATGCGTGGCATATCAGAGCAGAACGAATAGGGGAAAATATCTATGCATGAAGAAACGGAAAAGGTTTAGGCTACGAAAAAGAAAATATCTGCTTTCTTAAATATCCTAATGTAAAAACAACCATATACTCGGGAATATATGTGAAAAATTGGAAGATAAATTTAATATTGCTTAAAGTAATGTAACATATAAGAAACAATAGAAAAAGGTCAGTGAATACTTTTAAAAGATTAAAATGTTGTCTGTGTATCATAAAGAAGGGTCTTTTAAACCAAATTATCACAGTTCAGTAATATGTGAATAATTAATATTTATGCTTTCATGTTTCACACTTTAAACTTATAGTACGTACACAATTATAATTAAAAGCTACTGTAAAAAAAAAAAAAAAAAATTGGCATGTGCAGTAAAATAAATAATTTAGCACAAGTATTTAAATCATAACTTAATAAATGATTAAGATATATCACGTCATAATAGATTATTTTGAAATAAATTCTTAAGGCCCCCATACTTGATCAAACATTTTGCGCAAACCTGATGTTTGCGCAAACCTGATGTCTGGCAAATTTAGGCCATACACGTCAAACATCATGTTTGCGCAAACATTTTGACCGTGTATGGGGGCTTTTATTCTTTAGTAGAGTTTATTTGTTTCAGTGGAGAATTGCTATGAATTCAATTATTAGTGAAACTTTGGTGATATAAGAGCCTATATGGTGATACAAACATTTCCACGCTTTAATGACCATTAACAACCATAGGCCTTCATGCTTTCGTTATCCGCAATGAAGATCTAAAAGTTTATGAATTTCTATTTACTACTTGCAACTTAAAATATCCCAAGCGTTCTGAGATTACTGATCAAAGCTTTTAACGTTTCCCGCGACCATTCTAAATCATTAAAGATGCCTAAATTATTTTAACAATCAACATAAATAATCTAAGTGAATAAGAAATTGACATACCTCTCTAAATATTCATTATAGTAGCTCAAAGAGATAAAGGTTCCAAAAATTGCTTACCTGTAACAAAGAAATTAATGAATTATTAAATTAAAATATATTGTTAACAAAAAAAAAATTATATATTATTAGATAAATTAAAGATTAAACTAATTAGTAAGAATGAGATCTACATGTTATAAAGAAATCAACATTTTATTTGCATCAATACAAGTATCAATTTAGCCATATTTAATGTGCACAGACGGTTGAAATTAATATTCAGCAAATCAGCGAAATTTCTTAAAAATCAGTTTAGTCAAGGGCAATCTAGTGACACATCACTGTCACTGATTTTTTTGCTCTAAGCTTTAAGTCAAAAGGTGATGCAGCAATATGATAGATTCTAAAGTGAGATTAAGACTTAGTCCAGGTAGGTTGTTTTTAGAGACAATAATGGTAGGCTTTAAACAGTAGAATCTAAAGAGTTCGATTTATTCCAGAAAACACAGAAATAAGAGTACAAAACTTTAAAATCAAAGTAACATTAGGAGTTAAACAAGATAAAATGAGATCAAAATGACTCAGATTTAAATATTTTCCCATATTATGTTTTCTTAGTCATGTTAAACAAACATTTTACTCTAATGTAGAAACATTATAATTTTACGATAGACATTATCACATAAATATTATAAATCTCATTTGAAGACAATAATGCAAATTCACTCCATCGAGATTAAGAAAGTTTACTCAATTACAAAAAAAAGGAAACACTTTTATTTTCTATTTATAACAAGATAATAAAACAGGATTCTTATCAAATCCGCAACATTGTGAAAAAAATATTTCATAACATAAGTAAAACATATTTTATCTACGATTGATACGAAATATAAACATTATATCTTTGTTTAGATGCGTAGAAAGTGATTCTTTACGTACTTGTATATTCATTGCGCATGCGCGTCTCATAGTTCTGAAGAATTCCTCTTCTTTACCACACTAGTGCGGTAAAGAAGAGGAATTCTTCAGCTTTACGCAAGATTAGCAAGTTTGTTTACATTTAACAAAACTAATTTGCTGTTCTTTTATTAAAGTAACTGTTTATATCGAGTTTTTAGTGAAAAACAATGAGTGAATCAAGTGACTTTGACGAAAATGTGGAGAATAATACTCCTCCAGAAATAATTAATTCGGCAAAAAATACAACTAATGAATTAATGCCATCTTTATCAAGGGAGAGATACGAACTTACATACAGCAAGTTTATTTTTTTCTGTATTTATTATTTAAATCTAACAATCGTAGATAAAGTACGGTACGCAACTCGTGCGAAAACGGCATTTTGCATTGCTCGTGTGGTTTTACCACCCTCGCATGCAAAATGCTACTTTCCGCACTCGACGCGTAATGTACTATTATTCTTTAATTTTTATTAACAAATAATTGTTATTCAATTTTACTATACCACTACTTAATAATGTTTTTAAAATACAATTTCTTCGACGGTTTTACTTATTAAAGGTAGGCCAAAAACACAATGGTAAGAAAATGTTTGTAAATCCTCTAGACTCTGGACTAGCTGGAAGAAGAGGACGGAATTAAGTAATTAGGTTTTATTGAGTGAGATTTTGAGTTATTTGTAAGTATATGCGTAGAAAATAAAACTAGAAAAGTAAACATTTTTTTCTCACCAGCATCAATATCGCTGAATATAGGACAGCACACTTGCCCTGCTCAGGTCGTGGGCTGCTGATGCTGATGAGAAAAAATATTAAACAACAATAGAAAAAAATTGAATACAAAATAATTTAATTCTCTAATACCAGTTATCAAAAGGCTTAGTTGATTGTACTTGAATCTACATAGTAGACCAGATTTAGTCAGTGTATCCGAAAAGGAAGACTGAGATGGGTTGGCCACGTAACAAGGACGCCAGAAGAAAGAGTGGTGAAAAAGGTATATAAAGGGAATCCTGGAGGAAGATGCTTAAGATGACGCCTAAGACTGAGATGGAAAGTCCAGGTGGAGGACGACCTTAGACGTTTAGGAATCAGAAGATGGAGGACAGTGGCTCAGGACAGAGACCTCTGGAGACAGAATGTGCTGCAGGCTCTTTGAGAGCTGTAACGCCAGGGATGAATGTACGTACTTGAATCTATAACAAAATAATCAAGTGGAAGGCTAAGCCAAAGAGCTTATATAACCATCTAGCTTCCATCTCTCTATCTGTGGTTTGTTCCTAGCATGGTTAGATGGTATAAACCTTATGTAATGGATAAGGTTTGTGATTGCAAGTGTCAGGATCCTTATATAATGGATAAGGTTTGTGATTAAAAGTGTCAGGATCCTTATATAATGGATAAGGTTTGTGATTGCAAGTGTCAGGATCCTTATATAATGGATAAGGTTTGTGATTGAAAGTGTCAGGATCCTTATACAATGGATAGGGTTTGTGATTGAAAGTCTCAGGATCCTCATAATATAATGGCTAAGGTTTGTGACTGAGAGTGTCAGGATCCTTATATAATGGATAAGTTTTGTGATTGAAAGTGTCAGGAGTCAGGATCCTCATATAATGAATAAGGTTAGTGATTGAAAGTGTCAGGATCCTTATATAATGGATAAGGTTTGTGATTGAAAGTGCCAGGATCCTTATATAATAGATAAGGTTTGTGATTGAAGGTTTCAGGATTAAACATTTGTTATTGTAACAAATTAAACATTAGTAATTGTAACAAATCGAACATTTGTTTATACTAATTAATTTTAATCGAATTTGTATATTTTATATATGTCCTAAAAAATTCACAAACATCTGCAAATATACATTAAACAAATATGAAATTGATAGAATTTGAAATTTATTAATTATTTGAAAATAGAGAGAAGATTATTTATATTCCATTTAAATTCGCTTAACCTTATGATATGACCAAACAGTGACAGCTAAATGGAAAATTTTACGATTTAATATTATCATTTGTTAAATAAATAGTCAAATGTTGGACGGAGATTCATGCTCCATGTTGAATAAATAATGGAATTGAAATAATTAAATGTGTGTTGATCGAGTCAACATATCAATGTTAGTACAGATTCAATGTTTAGTCTTGGTATCTGATTTGTTTTGTGTTTGTGTTTGGATACCTATCACTGTCTGCAACAATAACCAAAGCTTCAGTGAGTGTATGTTGATACATGCACCAACCAGGTGCATGTTAAGACAAGCACCTGGTTGGTATGGAAACTAAGCTGAACAAACAGACCCATGGTATCCTAAATATAGAACCGCACTTATAAACATTGCTAACTGCAAACCGCAAGGCAGGCTTATCCGCTTACTAATGAGAGCACTTGAGTTATTGAGCTCATATGGATGGTGTTTATCAAAAACGACTTAACCCACACTCATTCCGAATTGAGAAAATGGTAGGTTTGTGTTCACAACTGAACTTTTCCATTTAATAAATACTACAATACTTTTTAGAAAGATTTTTTTTGTTCTTATTAGGTATTATTAAATAACATCACTTAAAGATTAAACCTTCATTACAGGATAATGTTATAATTAATTTATTTAAAAAAATACTTATTACAAAGCGATTTACACTCCTTTTTGGTTCACATAAATGACTCAACCCACAAATATTGTGGGTTAAGTCATTTTAGAAACTGTTAGTGCTGGTTAGATCCTATTTTAAAAAGAGAGTTAAAGTCACTTGATTCGTTATTGCAAAATAGCTGAGCTACTTTGTATCATTTCGTTTACGCGTTATAATTACTTAATTCCATATTGTAAAATATTACTCTTGGGTTCTCCAAAACCAAACTGTCAAAAAAGAATTAAACTTGCTTTGATTCCTTACTGAATTATGGAAATTATGACGACCCCTTTTCCACCTTACGGTAAAAGTAATATTGATGAAAGTTAATCTTTAAAATAATGTAATTAAAAGAAATAATAATAAAAACAATTTATTGCTGATTATTAAAAATAGACTGCCAATTGGTGTGGCACATAGCTTCCTCGCATTCTATCACGTACTTTATTGACTATGCTTTTACAAGCCATTATTGTTTAATTTGTTTAATTGTTTTCCCCACAATTATTTGTTTGTTTGTTTGTTATTTAATGTGTCAAAATTGTTTCGCTTTTTAATTGAATTAAAGTATCAATTAAGCAAAAGTTAAAGAGCGCAGACGGTTCAAATTAATCTAGGGCTATCTGCAGGCTACTTTCGATAAACTATAAAAGTTTCATACAAATCAGATAAGTACTTTTGAAGCTATAGGTGTAAATAAATGTATGTTTGTGCGCATGTGGAAGAGAAACAAATGAGCGCAAAAGGTTGAAACTTTTATGGGACCAATAATGGGCTACTCATGACCAACCACCCAAATTTCATTAAAATTGGACGTGTAGTTTTTGCAAAAATTGAACGACAGGCAGACAGACCGACCGACAGACAGACACGGAACCAAAATGCTCCTGATGTCTGAAACGGATTTCTGTCTTGGAATTTTTTAAATCGGAGACCTAAAATTGTTTCGTTCTTCAGAACGATCACATAGCTTCCGTTACCTTCGGTAAGGTCGGAAGCAAAACGTAAAATTAGAACGAGTAAAAAATATTGTAAAGATTGTTACTTAATTAAAATAATAACAATAAAATAAAATAATAGTTATTTATAACTCTAGGCAGCAAAATGGAATTTTACTGACAGGTGATTAAGTTTGCCTCCGAGCAAGGGCCAGGAAAGGCTATGAAAATTAACTGCCGAATTAAAGCCGACGCAGGCAATATACACGAGGCAGAAATGCTTCCTTTGCTACTGCTGCCTTGTTGCATACAATATTTTATCTACTCACGCTATTTAGATGGACGCTTTAAGATTTAAATAGAAGCATAGGTAAAAATATTAATGCATTAATATAATGTAACATTGCTTTGTAATAAAGCTAAATTAAAATGAAACTAAACACACACAAAAACAAATGTTAGAACACGCACTGGTAAACGCCAACACTGTGCTTTCTCTGCCTATGCAGGGAAATGTTTCCATGCATAGGCAGAGAAATATTTCCGTGACCGTTTCAACTACTTTTCTGGCTGTTTTTAATATTTTAACAACAAAGCAGCGAAATAGTACTTTTCAGCCTAAAAACAGTTAAGTAATGCTTAATTTTGCTGCCGTGAGTAGATAAACATATTATTCGTCGTCTTGTTCTTCATTTTCTTACTTAAAGTTAATTTCTGACCCATATCCTTCTACGACGTCAATTAAATCTCCGGTTGGAGTGAGTAAAATTTGCTTATATAAGTCCATGACATATTTCGCTATTAGTTTTATAATATCTTTCACATCTTATTTTTTTCATTTGACATCGTCCTTCCAATGGGCCAACGAATGTTCATTTCGATTTAAGAGATTGGTACCACATCAGAAGTTTTGTTTTTTACTTTCTTTGAAATGTCTACTTGTTGGACAGGACCGTTTACGTTGTTTTTAAAGTTCAAAGTCAGTGGAGTAGATCTTTGCAGTTCAATGTCTTGGGTCTGGAGCCACGATACATTATTTTTGGTGACATCTTTTTTACGATTTGTAATGGCACCCGTTAATTTATCTGCAGAAAAAATATCTTCTTTTCTTAGCGTAACAACTTTTTTCTGCATTCCAACATTACTTTAATGTTTCGCTTGGCTAATAAATTATTAGTTGCTTTTAATACTACGATTTTGACCACCACAACTGCCTGACCATAGTATCAGTGCTTTCGCACGAACGCGTTCATTAATGTATTTTATTAGACAAGAACCCACCTCCAGCGTGCCTCTGCCTGCGATTGCTATCAATATGTAAAATGTTGCTTATAAAATGCTTTTTATTTATAATGTTGTGGTAGGTATTATTAATCACTTACCTAATATAATAGCACAAAAAATAAAAGGTACAAGAACAAGAGCACAGTCTGGAAAAACCAAACAAATTCGGTATCATAGCCTAGCTATTTAACCTTTCATGGGTTAAGTTTGTGTTGCGAATTGAAGTTTTGGGACACGGCCTGCTTGATCGTGGGTTGATTCCTGAGCTTGAGTCTTTATTGAAAAATAGTTTAACAAAATGTGTTGTTTAGAACTTTATTGTAAATTGTAAATGGGAGATATGCCATTTTAGTATAGTTACTTGGCTTCAAATAATTCACTTGACTCTTTTTAGCAAAATTGATAGTAAGCAAATCGTAAAACAAATACAATTTAAAGTTACTTAAATCCTTTTTGAGAAACAAAGAATTTCAATACTTCAACTTTCAATAACTTATTTTCTATTTTTTGTTATTATTATTATATTTTAAAGGTTGAAGTCCTATTGAAAAACGGCCAGTAAACCATAAATAATAAGAAAAAAGTGTTAACCCAAAAAATTCAATTTTGTGGGTTAAGTCGTTTTTGATAAACACCATCCATATAGTAGAACGAATAGCACTTTCTCTTAACCATCGTGAAAATTAGACCCCATTGTATTTAACTTTTTATGTTTTTCACTTGAATAAAGAGATAGAAAACATAATTTAAAAAAGACAATAAAACATTTTGAGCTCTAAAACAAAAACCATATTCTTTTAATTATTTTATTTTTATTTACCAAAAGTAAAAATTATAAGAAAATACAATAAAGTAATTTCATTTTTTTTTTGGCTAAGATAGACTCGTATCATTCAAATGAAAAATAAGGTATGTTTAATGTCAAACTATCTCCTATTAAAACGACATAGGACTAAAATAAAAAAAATCGTCCGAAAAAACTCAGACAAACTTTCTAATATATGATTTCCTAATTACTAAGCCCAATGTTTTCCATTTATTAGTAGCTCAGTCAATAAAGGCCAAAAACAGGCTGTACCCGCAACTAATAGGGGAAATCTGGATTTTTCCCTAATGATAGACCATGGTAAGAGGTACATTCTCTCAAAAGTCCCCACTTCTCCCCCTTGTGCTTCCCCCACTACCCCCTCTTAAAGTTCAAAATTTACTTATTTATCACTTTTTACGCAAAACTGTTTATTTTTTTGAAGAGAAGTGTTAACAAAAATATTTCTCACATAATTCTGCACAAAAAAGGTCCTATGCATGTTTGAAGTGAGACATACCGTTTTCGAGATATTGTTGATATAAATTCCAATTTTTTCCTGGAAAAACAGCTTATATTGTTAGATTCGTATTTAAATGGACTTCATTTTAGAATCTTTTAATCTAAATCATCGAAAAAATTTTCGTTTTGGGGGGTAGAAAAAAGTTTGGGGGGTAGAAAAAAGTTTGGGGGGTAGAAAAAAGTTTGGGGGGTAGAAAAAAGTTTTTGGGGGGTAGCGCCCGCAAATTTAGAGCTAAAAATCATTTTTCGATTTCGCCTTGTGGTATGATTGTTGTGAACAACTATGCCAAATTTCCACGCGTCTGCACAGATGACAGACAGACATTTTATAAAAAGCACTTTTTAGGACTCAAAACGTGTAAATCCATCAAAATCTCAAAATCAAATTTTCACGCCATCACAATGCTTTCTCTTTAAATAAGAAAGTAAAAACATAAATTCAAGTGCTATGTTTCCAAGCAGAGTTTAAATGTTTTTGCTCATGAAAAATTGCATATAAGAAAAAACTGAAGTCTGTCAATGGCAGTTTGTTAGTGCAGCATGACAAGTTTTTAATCAATTTTGAGTGATTTATTATCCTCTTCAAACCTCAAAGAAATAAATTAGAATTAAAAAGAATCAACAAAGGACTTAGCATGAACTTCAAATTTCCTTATTTATTTTTCTCTAAAGATAGTCCTATTGAAAGATATTTTTACATTTGATGATAATGTAAGGCCCCTAAACACTACAAGGTCGCTAATACGCTCAACGGGTAATACAAAACAAATGGTGAGTCCCCAGTCCCCACTATAGAGCGAGCTATTCTGTCTGTGTCTGTCGACTAACTTCCCCCCGCCCCGCCTAAGCCTGAGTGCGGAAATGAAGTGAAGTGAAGATAGAGGGGGTAGATTTACGCATGCGCATAGATAAACCGGAGCCGCACCGGACGCCTGATGTCCACTCAATACATTTTGCTTATGTTTGTCTAAAAATGTATGGATAAAGTCAAACATGTTCAATGTTCATACGGCATAAGGTCGCCAAAATAGTCTGTCAATCTCATAACACACTATAGAATCGTCGAACAGGTTTGGGTATTTTGGCCTGTTGACATATTTAGATTTAATAAATACTAGATTTAAGTAGGTACTGATAAATTTAAAAATAGTCTGCCAATTAGTGTGGCACATAGCTTCCTCGCGTCCTATTTCGTACAATTAATGATTTTATATTTTTACAACCTATTGTTAACTAATTTATTTAATTTCCCACCCGTTATTTAAACCTATCAAAATTTGTTTTTATTTTTCACATAAATTAAAGTATCAATCAAGCAAAATTTAAAGAGCGCAGACGGTTGAAATTAATCTGGGGCTATCTCCAGGCTACTTTCAACAAACCTTCAACATTTCATAAAAATAAGTTGAGTATCTTTTGAAGATATAGGTGTAAATAAATGTATATTTGTGAGCATGTGGAAGCATGTGGGCGCTGAAGGTTGAAAATAATATGGGGCCAACTATGGACTAATTATGACCTACTATCCAATTTTAAATAAAATCGGACGAGTAGTTTTTAAGATATGTCACTTCGCAAAAATTGAGCGATAGACCGACAGACAGACACGGAACCAAACTTTTACCCCCCTGATGTCTGAAACGGATTTCTGTTTTGGAATTTTTGAAATCGGTGACCTAAAAATTTTTTGATTTTTAGAACGACCACATAGCTTCCGTTACCTTCGGTAAGCTCGGAAGCAATTTTAATGATAATATATCGGAGCGTAAGCTAACGCTATTTTACGGAAGACAGCTGTCTTATTTTTACTATACATGTACGATGTACAGTACACACATGTATTTCGACGTTTAGGTGTTGCTCGAAAGAAAATAATGTTATCATACTATCTTATTAGACGAGTCTTGACGCTTGTTTGATAAGTCGTGCCTTTTTATATTTTAATATATATTTTATATTACATTTTTTCTCTTACCAATTAGGCTGAAGAACTTAATTTTATTTCTTCACACCTTTTCCGGGCTTCTGTAGTCCACAACATTAAAACCAAATTTTAGCCTAGATCATTCCCCCCCCCCCCCCCCCCCTATTTTTAATGTTCCTCCCTTTCCATCCAAATGGTTACGCGTATAGAAAAAAAAAAAAAACAGATACAAATTTCATCTTTTTCTGCTTTTTATTTAGTATGTAAAAGCAATAGTATAAAAGGGAATTGCAAATGATGCTTCTAAAAAATTAACCAATAAAAAGGAAATCTTTATGGTACAAATTCTGATGGATGTTTTAATTTTTTATTTCCAGTTATCTACTTCTAAAAAAAAATATTTTTCCTTCGGGACTGTAGCTTTTTTTAATTGTATTCCCATTTATATTTGTTTTAACATAAACTAGGCACCGCGTTACTTTTGTAGAGAAAAAAGTTGAATTCATGGAAAAGCCAACGTGTAAAAAATACTGCCAATTGGTGTGGCACATAGCTTCCTCGCATTCCATTACGTAGTTTATTGATTGTCTATTTTATTTCATTGTTTCCCCCGTTATATTAATCTGTCAAAATTTTTTTAATTTTTTACATGAATTAAAGTATCAATTTAGCAAAAATTAAAGAGCGCAGACGGTTCAAGTTAATCTGGCTATCTGCGGGTTACTTTCGATAAACTATAAAAAATTTATACAAATCAGATAAGTACTTTTGAAGCTATAGAGGTAAATAGATGTATGTTTGTGCGCATGTAAAAGAGAAACAAGTAAGCACAGAAGGTCGAAACTTATATGGGACCAACAATAGGCTAATCATGACCTACCATCCAAATTTTTCATTAAAATCTATGTTAGTTCGCAAAAATTGAGTGACAGACCGACAGACAGACATGGAACCAAAAATGTTCCCTGATGTCTGAAACGGATTTCTGTCTTGGAATTTTTGAAATCGGAGACCTAAACATTTTTCATTCTTCAGAACGATCACGTAGCTTCCGTTAATTTCGGTAAGCTCGGAAGCAATATTCATTATTGTTATTTTTATTCTTTTAAAAGTAAGTTTGAGGTGGTTAGAGGTGGTTAGAGGTGGTTAGAGGTGGTTAGAGAAAGAATATATATTTAGAAAGATAATATATTTCTATGTATGTATAATATAAATCAGAATTTCTAATGCCAACAGAGCTGGGTGGGTGAAATTACCGCCTTAAATTACAGTCTAAAGATTCTAGAACAGTAACCTTTCTATTTAAAATATTAACTAACATAGATGGTGAATATTTGAAGAATTAGACGAACCCGTGTTTATAAGAAATGAGCATTTGGTTCGTGCATAGCATGTTACATAATATTACATAATAATTTAATTTATTTTTATGCCGAATTTAGCCAAATTTTGAACTTAAGCGTATTACACTGAAGTCTGAAGTGCAAGTTTAAAATTGTAATTAATAGTTCCAGGAGGGTCATTTTCAAAAAAAAAATGAACACTGCTATTAATCAAAAAATTAATCTGCTGTCAAGAACAAACAAGAAAGTTTTTACATTTGACAGTCAAATCAATATTGGAAACTTGGAAACTATCATGCCTTCCCTCTTTTGGTCAAATAGCAAGAAATATTTAATTATACTTCTTCTGATTTTTAAACACGTGATTATTCTATTACTTCAAAGATGTTACCTAATATTATTATGCTTTTAAATTATAGGGTATTAAACATGTCATCGGTTATAGGTATTATAATATTAAAATAAAAATAAATATAGTAAAGTATCTCTTTTGGTAATATGTTTTATGTAAATTGTATGAGTAGTATGTATTCATAGTAAAAAGAGGGTATTGTGCTACAATCTAGCGGCAAATTCATGAAGTAGAGGTTGTTTCCTCTTTTATCAGCTAGATGTCTCTTGGATCTCTACTTGAAGGGTTAAATCCTCAAAGTTAAATTCTTCATCCATTAGTAGAATACTGATAGTACTAATAGTTCGTAGTATAAATAATGGTAATAATAATATTTTTAAACTTAAATATAATAATGTTTTCACTTATATACAACTACAATTAATTTTAAAAAAGTCTATATTTTCTCTTATCCACCTCATATTTGTTAAAAAAGTTACCACTTCATTAACAATGAAAGAGTCGAAAGAGGTAAATTTCTTTTTACAACTGTGTATATTTGTTTTTTTTTTAGGGGGGGGGGGGGGGGCACAAGACAACAAGAAAAAATCTTCATTTTTTATGACATAAGGTATATGTATGTTAGGCATATTAGGTAGACAGTGACAAATGTATGTTAACTTATTAATATTAAAATATACTAATTTAACTATTATTGTAAAATTAATATTGTCAGAAATATCTGTGAACATACCTTTGTGAATGTTGTGCAATTAAACAAATAAATAAATATAGAAATAAATAAATAAATAATTAATAATTGCTGTTGAGCTGAAGTCAGCATACCTCTACTGCATTGCAAAGCATGAAATATTAATTTAGGTTCGTTCTGACTAATCACTTTTTTTAAGTCTTGTTCTTGTTTTTCTATTTAAAATTAGGTGTCGTCAGCATGTGCAATTCAAAAATATTTATAATTATTTTTTTTATAAATATGTATCTACTATATTTAATAGTATAAATACTTAATATGTATATTAATTTATAACGTTTGGACGGCATTTCGCTTAGCTTTAAAAAGTGATAAGATAGATGAATTATTACTTCATACTTTTCAGAGGAGAATTGATTATTCTTAGAGCCAATAAGTAAAGTCAGATCACAGGGCGATTTTGAAGACGTAATATTTAATTTGTTTGATAAAAATAAGGTACCCTAAAAAAAACAAGCTTAACAGATTGAGCAATTTTTCTCTTGCTACAGTGCTGTTAACAATTGTAAAATAAAGGGCAATTTTTTTAAGCAGAGCTCAAGTTATATGTATTTCTTCATTATTTTAAAATACATACAATAATTTTGAAACAAGAACAAGATGGCGTACAAGTAAAAGGTTCAAATAAATCTAATAAACCATCTGAACATTTCATCACATTGATTAAATGTTTCAATCCTTAATTGCGGTATCTTAAATCATCAATATGAATCTAATCGTCTTCTAGCGTTATTTACACCTACGTCAATTGATCTATCTAAATTATATCAAGGTCTTCTGTCTCGAATAAGAAGAGTGTATATTTAACTTATTTAAATTTTCTGATATTTAGATATAAATACTCTTAAGAGGTAGATGATAAAATTAATGCAAAACTTAATAATATACTGGGCATATCACCATTTTCTTCTGAGCAAAACTGAGATTTACATTTTCTTCTGAGCAACCCTTAGATTTACATTTTCTTCTGATTAACACTTAGATTTACATTTTCTTCTGAGCAACACTTAGATTTACATTTTCTTCTGAGCAACCCTTATATTTACATTTTCTTCTGATTAACACTTAGATTTACATTTTCTTCTGAGCAACACTTAGATTTACATTTTCTTCTGAGCAACCCTTATATTTACATTTTCTTCTGAGCAACCCTTATATTTACATTTTCTTCTGATTAACACTTAGATTTACATTTTCTTCTGAGCAACCCTTAAATTTTCTGATATTCAGAAAAGAATACTCTTTAGAGGTAAATTATTAAATTGTTGCAAAACTTAATTATTCTTCAGAGCAACACGTACATACATTTTCTTTTGAGCAACACTTTTCTTTTTTTCTTTTTTTTTTTATTGAATAACACAACTACGATAATGATAGTAATGTTATGTGGCGGGAAAGACATGAAGAAGAAGTAGTCCAGTGACTACACTTCCTCAGCAGTAAATACATATAGTAAAGTATTTATAATACAGAATATCTAATGATAAAACAATGATGAAGTGGATTAGATTAATTATTATAGAAGTTTAACATAATATAAGGGAAAACAATATTTTAAGATAACAGATCTCTAGGCCATCTCCTCTTCAAACGTCTTTGTGGATTGCTTGGGATAAACTGAGAGGACAGAAGTTGTACAAGAGGATTAGGATGGTGGGATATGGATTCATGGAATTTTCTATATCGGGATACTGTTAGATCTCGGACAAAAGGTACATTTAAATCTTCATGGAGAGTTAGGTTAGAAACATAATAAGGAGCATTGGTTATTTTTCTAAGGATTTTTGACTGCAGGATTTGGAGACGATGGGAATTGGAAGGCTTGGTGCTGCCCCACACTTCTAGACCGTAGGTCCAAGCTGGTTTTAGAACTACGTTATAAATTCGAAGCTTGTTGTTAAGAGAAATCTTAGACCTACGATCAAGAAGGCTGAGCAGTAACTTGTATCGTCGTATGATGTCAGTACGTTTTGTTTTTGTGTGTAGTTGCCATGTTAATCGTCGGTCAAGGAAAAGGCCAAGGTATCGGACGGAATCGGACTGAGGAATGGGAACTTGATTAAGGGTGACTGAGGGACAGGTGTTATGACGAAGAGCAAAGGTGACGTGCACACTTTTCTGTTCGTTCATCTTTATCCTCCATTTCCTTAACCAAGGTTCGAGGAGTAACAAATGACTTTGGGTATTATCGGATGCAAGGAGATGGTTCTCTTGGACAGAGAGGATTGCCAGAATCTAGCAACACTTAGATTTACATTTTCTTCATTAGTGCAACACTTCTATTTACATTTTCTTCATTAGAGCAACACTTGTATTTACCTTTTCTTCTGAGCAACAATAGGCAAGTAAGCGTAAGGAGAAAGTAAAAAACCACAATTTACCACAGTTATAAAAATATATTATTATTACTTGTGCTACATAATATGTGCGTCTAATATAAAATAAGAAATGAGTTTAATATTGGAGAATGTAAGTACGATTATATAATAAATATACTTTCCTTTTCAAATATTCTAGACACGGATCTCATAAAGATAACTTCGATAGCTTTTTCGAGAAAAAAAAGTACGCGATATCTAATAATTAATATCTAAGTCTAAAGTTTTAATATTTACTGAGTTACTTATTCCCTTTGTTTCATACAAGCTTCCTTCAGCTTCGAACCTAAAAAACAATAAGGGATTTCTTACAAACCACTGATGAAGTAGAAGTAGATAAAGTAACAATACTTGTCTCATATATATATATCAAGAAGTATTTCTTATTGAGGTATCTCACGATATTTCCAGACGACAAAGACGTGCAATTGGAACTTAGTTTATTTTATATCCCTAATTCTCCTCCTGTATCCTATCTGTTACTTTCAACTGATTACATTTTCACTTCGTGCCATTGGCTATAGAAATATATTTTTCTTGCGAGCTTACCGAAGGTAACGGAATCCATGTGATCGTTCTGAAGAAAGAAAAAAATTGTATGTCTCAAATTCAAAAAATCCAACTTCGTTTCAGAAATTAGGGAACATTTTTGATTTCGTGTCTGTCTGTCGGTCTGTCTGTTGTTCTGTGTGTCTGTCGGACTGTCACTCCATTTTTGCGAACCAGCATATCTTAAAAACTACACGTCCGATTTTAATTAAATTCGTATGTAAGTCATAATTAGCCAATTGTTGGTCTCATATTATGTAAGTTTCAACCTTCTGCGCAGATTTGTTTCTCCTCCACATGCGCACAAACATACATTTATTCACACCTATATCTTCAAATGTACTCATCTGATTTTTATGTAATTTTGATGGTTTTTCGAAAGTAGTCTGCAGATAGCCCCAGATTAATTTAAACCGTCTAGGCTCATTAAAAATAAAAAAACAATTTTGAAGGGTTTAAATAACGGATGGGAAATTGAATAAATTAGGTAATAAAAGAATAAAATCATTTCATCAAAAAAAGAACAAATTGATACTCGGGTAAGAAACACCGGCAGTCTTAAATAGCAGAAATTTTAATTTACACAGAATTTTAAATAAAAACAGAATAAGGTATAATATAAAACTCGATTTGATTAAATCTTTTACTTAAGTTAATTGGTTATAATAATCTAGTCTTTTTAAATTTATTATAATTATTGGAAAATATTTATTTATTTAAAATTCTTAATGTTTGAAAATTCCAGCCGTTATGATATACGTTATATTTTATAATATACGTTATATTTTATATTTCATATTTTATTTTATTTTTAAAGCAATATTATTTTATATAAAGATTCACTATATTATATAGTTCTATTAAGTTAAATATAGTACAAACTACAATTGTAATTAAAAAATATAAATATTCATACAGATGAAAAGTCAAATATTATATATCTAATTGTAGCGGCCGCCCCCTAGTTCAAGCTTTTTGCTTTTTGGGGGGCGCTCACCACTGATTTTACTAATTAAAATATATTAGGATTATATATGCTTGTAATATAATTATCATGTAATGTTATCATCATGTTATGTAAATTAAATTAAATTATTGAATACGAAATAGGACACGAGGAAGCTATGTGCCACACTAATTGGCAGACAATATTAACAAGTACTTTAAATGTCAATCGTTAACATGGCAACTAACACACCACCTGTTAAATTCATCCCAGTTAATTTATCTAATTGACAGCAGTAAGGGTCCGACTTAATGATTCGATCTCTTGGATAAGATTAAAATAAGACCTTTGAAGTTCCACTGAACTGATTGCAATTCTTTGGTGGGTATTAGCTTTTTAAGTGTGTTTATCATCATACTTACAATATGATTTTCTTCATCTGGTATTGTATTCTTCTTATTTCAATGAATGTTTTCAAATTCATGTGGCATTTAAACATAGATTTTACAAACGTATCCAAGTTGTTTTAAATGAATGCTCTTCAAGCTTAATTTCGAAATCTTAAAATTATCAACAATCTTCATGTCTTTCATCTTTTACCCAATTATTAAATTCGACTAAGAGCTTTCCCTTTGTCAAAGCAGGCTTTAATATTAAAATAAACATTAAAAATCTTTAGAACTTGAAGAAATAACAGCATTTTCACGTTCAAAAAACTTTATAATTGATTACAAAATATTTTAACAAAGACCATACATGTAGAAAATCAATGACATAAAAGACAATAACAACAGTCAGGTTGTTGCCATGGTGATTTCACTTAGGGAAGAATTATATTTCCAACAATCCCCCTTAATTTTGGCCTTAAGGGATAATAAAATGTCCTAGACCTAATTCATTGATGAATTTTTGAAACTTGGCTTCTTATGTTTTTTGGGGTCCTGAATCCAAAAAATGAGTTACCATAGCGATTCGAATAATAATTTAATAATAATAATAATTGTAATAATAAGTATTTCAAGCGGATTTCTTGTGAGCACGATAGCTCTCGAACGAATTGACGTATCAAAATAAAACTTGTACCGTAAAATCAAGCTCGTTGAGATGAGGATCCCCTAAAAATTGGGATCTTTATGACGTCATTAACCCCTCCTGATGAGTCAGCAAAGATTAAAAAAAATACAAAAAATCAAGTGAGGTATTGCTTAATAGTAGTATAATAGTAATATTATTAATAATAATAGTAAAACAACAATTTCTTGCGGATTTTTTGTTAGCACGATAGCTCTCGAACAAATTGACGTATCAAAATAAAACTTACACCGAAAAATCAAGCTCGTTGAGATGAGGATCCCCTAAAAAAATGGGATCTTTATGACGAAGTGAGGTATCGCTTCATATGTTTTATAAGATCCTGTATCCAAAAAATGAGGTACCATAGCGATTCGAATAATAATTTTATAATAATAATAGTAGTAATAACAACAATTTCTTGCGGATTTCTTGTGAGCACGATAGCTCTCGAACGAATTGACGTATCAAAATAAAACTTGCACCGAAAAATCAAGCTCGTTGAGATGAGGATCCCCTAAAAAAATGGGATCTTTATGACGTCATTAACCTCTCCTGATGAGTCACCAAAGATTTAAAATAATCCTACCGCGGGTTTCCGCAAGCCAAGCGAATTTCCATTGGAAATTTGTAGTTCAATGTTGTGCAGTTTAAACCTCTTTGAAACTACTACTATTATGTTTAACTAAGCATTATTATAAAAACCCTAATCTAACTAAAATATTCCTTATAAATTTTCTTAACTTAAAACAATCCACACAATTGTAGTAGTTATGAAGGAAGTTTTAACTGCACAACATTGAACTACAAATTTCCAATGGAAATTCACTTGGCTTGCGGAAACCCGCGGTAGGATTATTTATATATTGCATATTGCACACCCTAAAGATTGCAGGGATATGAATTGCTCCAACAGTCTGATTTCTACTGAAATCATTACTGGATAATTTATTTTTTTTAAAAAAAGAAATTGATTACACTGATCATATTAATACGGTTAATGACATTGCCTCATTTGTTTATTTTTTATTGTTTCTGTTTTAAATGATATAAGTTTGTATTACATGAATGCCAAAAAATTCCTGAACTTATGTCGGTGGGCTGATGACCTATGTCGGAAGTTTAAAGAAAATAGATTAATGCTTCTAGGAAGTTTTATTACTTCTCCATGCCCAATACCCCTTATTTTGCCCTTTTATTTTTAACAACCTTTCAAGCACCTACATATGTATTAATTTTTATCTTTTTATAATAACCTTTCATTATTTCTATGAATTCATTGATATCATTTTAATCTTTTAATTTTTATCATTTTAATTTATATATTATAATCCCATTGAACTTATTAATATATATATTTTTAAATTTATTTCTGTATAAATGCAAAGATTTTTCGCGACCCTATTTAGAGTTGCGGCCATAGGGCTGGGAAACGCTGCTCTACACTATCTATATTTTAATTCCTTTTTATAGGCACTAATTCAAATAGTTTCTTTTATTTTTGCAGTGCCGCTTGAATGAAGATTGCTGTAATCAACTGTCATGTTATACAATAATGGATCCTACATCAAATTATGAATATCTTAAGTATTATACATGTAATCCGACAGTAATTCCGTCAGATGGGAAGTAGAAAAAAGAATTACTTATGACTTACACAATGTATGGGTAGGTGCATGTATAATTTATTATTAATTCACGGTTATTGGTAAGTCACGTAGAAATGAATTCATTGTTGATTTAATTTTCAATAAATTGGTACTGAAATATAATTGTTACTGTTCTTTTTTTACTTTTCCTCACCTATGGTAGGAAAAGTATTTTTTTCACACAAAACATTTTTTTCGAGATTTCAACTGAATTATCCGTTTTGGGTGTTTTTAAGACCTCCTGAGTGGTTTCCAGTATGACGTCTATATGTGTGTATTGTGTATGTATGTATGTTTTCATCGTAGCGCCCAGGGTATATGCAACCTAGAGAGTTGAAACTTGGCAGAAAAATCATTCTTTACTTCTAGTTGTGCCGCCTGGAAAATCAACATTTGCCGCCATCTTGAACCCAGTTTGCTGAGCCAGAAATTTTTTTAAAATTCGAAAAAAATCAAAAAGTGTACTAATCAAGTTGAAATTTGGCACGAATGTACCTTTCTGTATGTCAAACAAATCCACCAAATTAAATTTTGATATAAGACGCCATTTTGAAGTAATTTTAATTTTGATTTAGTAATTTAATTTTGAAACTTTGACGCTTAATAATACTGAAAGTATAAATACGTTTTTGATATACAGCATATCGTTTTAACCGCTAAAAAATAGAGATCAAATAAAAAAAAACCGAAGAAATTCCATAAATTAGTTTAAAAGTTAATTAATTAGTGTAATACTTTCGTTAAACGTAAATGTTTGTTTACATCTGTCAAAATACCGCCAACATTCAAATAATTAAATGAATGAAATAAAATAAATAAAAATAATATATATTTGTTTTTGAAAAATAATATAAATAAATCAGTTACTCCAAAATGGTCACCCGTCCAAGTACTGACCACGCCCAATGCTGCTTCCACCTGCTGCGAAGCAGCAGGAGAGGCTACTTTAGTGGCCTCTGAAGTGAAGAAAAGTTCCGAGGTACCCCGTACCCGATTATTTTCTTTTAATGCTATAAAGAAAGTTTTAATTTCATTTTTTTTTTATAAAATTATGTATAGGTTTACTTCTAGAGAAATGTCATTTCATAAATTATCATTGAAAATTTACTTTTAATAAATGTTTAGTTTATTTTAATAAAGTAAAATAGTAGTTTTACTTTTGTCAGGAATTTTTTTTTTTTTAATTTTATTTATTGCTTCCGAGCATACCAAAGGTAACGGGAGCTGTGATCGTTCTGGAAAACGAAAATATGTTACGTCTACGATTTCAAAATTTCCAAGTCAGAAATCCGAGTCAGACATCAAGGCATATTTTTGGTTCCGTGTCTGTCTGTCGTTCTATCGCTTAATTTTTGCGAACCAACATGTCTTAAAAAACACGTCCGATTTTAAATACATTTTTAAGGTAGGTCAGTTGGCGTAAACCCGCATTTGAAAAGGGTATAGGCAACTCCGAGTCAAATTACATCCATCTCATCTTCCTCCCACCACCAAAGCTTTTGTACTAGCCAATCGAAAAAAGTCCAGTTTACCTTATGTCGCTGGAGTGTAAAAAAATGGTAAAATAGGATCAAAATAAAAAACAGAAAGATATAAATTTACATACTTTGATAGTTGTATAAAGAAGATTAGACGAAGAAAGAAGAGATTACAGTGCATAACGATTGTCAAATTATGTAGGTGGCTTATTATTATATTTATCCACGAGGTGGTTTGTTAGCGATAACGATACCTTAAAACTGGTTATAGAGAGAGAGTTAGGACTGGGGCGACCTATTTTCACCCTGTCAAAATACTATTACTTCGTAGGCCCAACCCTGCCGCCTTTTCGCTACATTTGAATTATACTAACTAAATCCAAATCTTATTTTCACTTTAGATAAAACTATTCCGGTCGCTATGAAGCAAAAAGAGATTTTGAATGTGGATAGAAGTTACGATATTATATTTGATTTATCATTTGAATGATAATGATAAATCAAAAATAAAAATGATAATTTGATTTATGATTATTTTTCATAATTATTTCACTCATAACTAATCTTGTTATAAAAGGTGAAAGTAATAAAGTGACAACTATATGAGAAGAGATAAACTATATGAAATTATCAATGGAAATGTTAAAGGAATGAACGTAATAAGGTAGATTAGTGACAACTATAACTATATATTATGAAGAGATAAAATTTGTGAAATTATCAATGAAAATGTTAAAGGAGTGTACGTAATGAAGTACATTTGTAACAAATAAGAGAAGAGATAAAATATGTGAAGTTATCAATATAAATGTTAAAGGAGTGAACTTAATGAAGTACATTTGTAACAAATAAGAGAAGAGATAAAACATGTAAAGTTATCAATGAAAATGTTAAAGGAGTGAACGTAATGAAGTACATTTGTAACAAATAAGAGAAGAGATAAAACATGTGAAGTTATCAATGAAAATGTTAAAGGAGTGAACGTAATGAAGTACATTTGTAACAAATAAGAGAAGAGATAAAACATGTGAAGTTATCAATATAAATGTTAAAGGAGTGAACTTAATGAAGTACATTTGTAACAAATAAGAGAAGAGATAAAACATGTGAAGTTTTCAATAAAAATGTTAAAGGAGTGAACTTAATGAAGTACATTTGTAACAAATAAGAGAAGAGAACATGTGAAGTTTTCAATAACAATGTTAACGGAATAGACAATAAGGTAGTTTAGTAACAACTATATAAGAAGAGATAAAATGTGTAAAGTTATCAATGAAAATGTCAATGGGTACGGCCACACGAGCGTTTTTTCACGCCGCGTTTCTGTGTGAAAACACGCCTAAAATATTAATCACATTGATATTAGTTAGACCGGCCACACGGGGCGTAATTTCACGCAGAACGAGGGAGACAGGGCTGCGTCTTCATGATCACCCGCACAAAAATGAGCCGAGGTCCATTTGTTCTGTTGGCTGGTTTTCACGCTGATAAGGTGGCCACACGGGCGTTTTTCCCCGCGCTACTCTACTAAATAATTTTACTTTTGTTTTTGTGACATTTATTTCAAACTGGACTTATTGATAGTGAGTTGATTATTTTGGAAGTTCAAAAGTACCCGCAGCTTTATGACATTAAGCACCTCGCAAAATAAGTTGAGAAAAATAACTCAGCGCGAGTGACGGCGGGTTTGAAATACAATTCTTCAATTATTGTAAGCAAATTTTGTCATAAATAAATAATTAATATATAAATAAAATACTATGGGATATTTCAAAACAAATAAAATAACTTGCGGATTTTTTCCGAACAAACTTCCCATACAGCAAAATTTGCTGAAAACTAATTAAATTCTGCTGAAAGATGGCTAAACGTATTAAAATAATGCATTGTCATCGTGTTCTGAGCTATTCTAAAAGTTTCAAATGTTTTGCTACTCGGGAAGTTAGTTAAAAATCAATTGCAAGATTTGTACTGGACAAACAAACTAACAAGAAAGCAAGCTAATAAAAACGTAGTAAAAACAGTGTTTTGACCTTATGGTGACTGCCAATTTTTCTTCTGCACCAATACTTCCCCTCATATTTGTGTCTCTTTATAATATAACATCTTTTACTGTGTTAAAAAGCACTTTAAATGACCTCACTGACATTCTGTAGTATAGGTATTCGAAAAACTTGTTTTGATGATTTTTTAGTTTTCATGTAGAAGCAAGAATTTTGCTCTGACATATTACTTATTATGGGCCTACTCTTTCTGGCGTCTCCGGCGAACAACTAATGCAACAACTGTATCACTTGAAATGTTATTTATTCTGCATGTGTGTATATTATAGCTTGCTATCACCAACGATGTGTCAAGTACAACCACAATTGAGAAACTGCCCTGCCGCGGGATAAAACGCCCATGTGGCCGGCTTCGGCTTGATTTCACGCGGCGTGTTTTCCCGTCAATGTGGCCAACCCACCCGCGGGAATTCACGCGGCTGTTTTTCCCGCAGCAGCTTGGCGTGAAAAAATGCTAATGTGGCCGTAGCCAAAGGAATAGACGTAATAAGGTAGTTTAGTAAAAACTATATAAGAAGAGATAAAATGTGTAAAGTTATCAATGAAAATGTCAAAGGAATAGACGTGGTAAGGTAGTTTAGAAACAACCATATAAGAAGAGATAAAATGTGTATAGTTAACAATGAAAATGTCAAAGGAATAGACGTGATAAGGTAGTTTAGAAACAACCATATAAGAAGAGATAAAATGTGTATAGTTAACAATGAAAATGTCAAAGGAATAGACGTGGTAAGGTAGTTTAGAAACAACCATATAAGAAGAGATAAAATGTGTATAGTTAACAATGAAAATGTCAAAGGAATAGACGTGGTAAGGTAGTTTAGAAACAACCATATAAGAAGAGATAAAATGTGTATAGTTAACAATGAAAATGTCAAAGGAATAGACGTGATAAGGTAGTTTAGTAACAACTATATAAGAAGAGATAAAAAGTGTAAAGTTATCAATGAAAATGTCAAAGGAATAGACGTGATAAGGTAGTTTAGTAACAACTATATAAGAAGAGATAAAAAGTGTAAAGTTATCAATGAAAATGTCAAAGGAATAGACGTGATAAGGTAGTTTAGAAACAACTATATAAGAAGAGATAAAATGTGTATAGTTAACAATGAAAATGTCAAAGGAATAGACGTGACAAGGTAGTTTAGAAACAACTATATAAGAAGAGATAAAATGTGTGAAGTTAAACATGAAAATGTTAAAGGGATAAACGTAATAATATGGTAGTTTAGTGTTAGTGACAACCATAAGAGAAGATATGAAACATGCGAAAATATTAAAGAGTTGAACATAATAAGGTAGTGTTGAGACAACTACATAAGAAGAGGTGTCTCATGTGAAATTACGTTTGAAAATGTTAAAGTGGATGAACGTAATAAGATAGTTAAGAGAGAACCTTAACATAAAAAGAAAACACATAAGATATTTTGTGTAAAAATGTTTAAACTAAATTTTAACTTGTGAATCATTTACAGATTACCCACTAACTTCCACTTTGTTTAAGCTAAGCAATTTCAAACCTTTTTACAGAATATTCTTTTTAACAGTAGTTGTAGAATGATGTTACTTTAGAGAGCTCTTAGCTCTTTAGAGAAAGATATATTTTACTCAAAAGTAAATAAAACGAAAAGGTTTTATTTTAATGTTTAATTCTAATATAAAACCTGAATATAACCTTTTCTCTCTTTCTTTTAAAAATTGATTTCTCTATTGAAGAGACGGACTAGAAAGGGCAACTGAGAAAGACTTAAATTATTATTTATTTTATATTACATTATTAATTGTAGCTAACACCTAGTTATAAACTGTTCTAATTAAATTATCACCTAATTACAGAAATAACAAACAAACAGGTTTCACAGACCGGTTATACAGCTAGATGTAAATACATAAAAAAACCTGAACCACAAATTTATTCTAAATTGAAATTATTGTAGGTCATAATTAGCCCATTGTTGGTCCCATATAAGTTTCAACCTTTTACGCCCATTTGCTTTTCTTTACCGTGCGCACAAACATATATTTATTTACACCTATATCCTCAAAAGTATACTTATCTGATTTTTACGAAATTTGGATGAATTATCGAAAGTTGGGCAACTTCAACAAATTACATTAATAAAATCCAAATTTATTTTTTAATTTCTTTTGTGGATTTATTAACTATAGAAAACACATTATACTTTTTAACTCTGACAGCTTGGAAAAATCAAGAAAAAAAAAATGGGAGGAGAGTGAATGAGAGCTTGAGATTTTGGCGGGTAATAGGTCATTGCCTGATCTATTACCCACCAAAATCTCAAGCTCTCATACACTCTCCTCCCATTTTTTTTCTCGATTTTCCTAAGCTGTCAGAGTTAAAAAGTATAATGTGTTTACTATATATTAGGTCAGGGGTGCCCAACCTACGGCCCGCGGGCCGGGTCCGGCCCGTGAGCCGATTTTATGTGGCCCGCCGTGTTGCCATAAAAACGAAGAATTTACAAGCATTCAGAAAATCTAAAATATATTAATTTCCTAATGCTGAACAGCCCAGCTGATTTTGCCCAGCAACATTTGAGAATGGGGAAAACAGAGATCTGTTGCCATTCTACAGATCCTTGCCCAATGAAGATTTCAAAAACTTAAAAATGTTTGCTCGTACCATGTTCTCAGTGTTTGGCTCGACCTATGTTTGCGAACAAACATTTTCAAAATTGAATTACATTAAATCAAAATTCCGGTCTTCCCTCGCAGATGAACACTTAAAATCGTTATTAATGATTGGTACAACCATGTTTGAGCCTAAGTGGAAAGACATTTTAAGTACAAGTGCAAAGCAGTTTCAACCATCTCACTGAAGCTAAGTTACATACAAACTTAATATTTTGATTAATAACTTTGTAAAATGAAAGACTGAATTTTTTGTAATTCATACTGTTATTGTTGTATTTTTATACGCCATGTGGTTAATTACAATCATTTTAATATATATTTGAGTGTTTTATTTTCTGCTAAGTAAAACTAGGCTAGTAACAGAAAAAAAAACTTTATTAACATGGTGTTTTAGCTAAAACCAAAACGGAAAATTAACCTTCTAGGAAGCATAAAAACGAATTTTATGAGGGTTAAAATTCTAAAATTTTCTGGGGAAGGAACCCCCCCCCCCCCCCCCCCCCGGTACACCACCGGCCCCCGGCCCGCCTTCCCTTTGAATGTTGACAATGTGGCCCCTGATTAAAAAAGGTTGGACACCCCTGTATTAGGTTATTGAATGTCTTATTGGATTGTTTGTTTTTTTTGAAAGCACGTCATTTTTTTACAACAATGGTTTATCCACCCACTTAGAGTTAAAATATTTTGAAGTTTTTGGTATAATTTTAAAGCTTATTTGCCAACTTTTCTTAACTTAGAACAAACTTCTCTTAAAAGGGACATAGCGATTTGTGGGCTCAAAGTTTTTCAAAATTTTGACAAAAATCTGTTTTTTTTCTTTTTTGAAAACCACTCTAGATCAAAATAAATAGTCAAAAGGTCAACTAAAACATACATATTTTATTGAAAATTTCCTCATCTTTCCAAAGATATATCATTTATTGAGCAAAGATTACTTTTTTTTTATATATTATTTTGAAGGAAAAGGTCGATTTATTTTAACACACTCGATTTTTGATTATTGCTCCTACACCGTTGAGAATTGGACTACAGCTTATATGTACTTTTTTGCTCCAAATAACTTGTAGAAGCAGTGTAATTGATACATAATACAAAGGAATACCATTTTACCAATTCTCAAAAACAACCGATAAAATTGTGAAAACGGAAAATATACTGAGGGTCTAAAATAAAAACAAGCTATTTTCAGATAAATCAAAATTTAAATTGAACATTGGAAGTGTATAATAATATAAAATAAATATATAAAATTGGGACCATTGTCTTTTAATTCTGTATCTCTGAAAAAGAGTATTTTTATTCAGATCGATATAACAAAGGTTTAATTAAAATAGCTAATCTAGCGTTTTTACTTTAAACAGCATCACAACATAATGTGGGAGTAGATAATAATCCTATTTTGTATTTTGTATAAATGGTTAATCTGTGTGAGACGCTGCACTCCCTTATTTAATTAAAACAATAAAGGATGATTTTCGAGAGTTTGAAAATATGAAATCCTACATTGTCTCAAAGCTAATCAGACAGAGAAATTAATTAAACAAAATTTTTGTGATTATAAATATATAATCTAACTGTTACTAACACTTAAAAATACAGTTATCAATAAATATTACTAAGTCCGAAGGCAAATCAATATAATTATATACCTGGGCATTATTTCTTGATTTATTTATTTTTTCTTTATGCTATTAAAACAACTAAATCTAGTTTTAAACATCAAGCAGTTTTAATTCTAACAACAAAGTAAGCTTTCGAATTTAATTAATGGATTTCAAGTACGAAATTTGACACACCTGTTTCATTTTTTTAATATATTCCGGGGGGCTTTTACGCCCGAAGGCGCAGACCACTTAGGTGGGTCCATTGAACAAACCCGAGTTAGGGACCGAAATCTTCACATTCGTGAAGATATGGTCGTTAACCATGACTCCCCTTGTTGAAGCGAGCGCAAGCGAGCTTCTTACATTCAACGAAATATGCATCTTGTCTGTCTCTCTGTGTGTAACGTTTACGTGTCCGACGATAACTTAAGTAAAAGTTGACCGATTAAGTGAAATTTGGTATACATCTTCCTTTTACTAATACTCAGGCTAAGTTCGTTGGACAGCGTGATCCGTCTAAGAGTTCGCGCGCAATGCTCGCGTTAACGTGAGCTTCAAATTTAAAATTGAAATTTCAGGACGGGAAAAAATTCTATCATCACCTATTCGATGAGACGAACATTTTTGCAAAAATAACATTTTTTAGTAAAACCAACAACGACACTGCTATGAATTAATAAAGATCGCTAAAACTATTAAAGTGGACTTAAACGTTTAAAATAGAGAAAACAACCTTTTTACCGATATCTTACGTTCTAACGTAACGATTTTAATAAAACTTCATGTACATCGTCTAAAGTACAATTGAAACAAGTATGTAAAATTTCAACTTGATACAAGCAGTAGTATTTGAGTAATGAAGTGATACATTTATAATATTAGTTTAAAAGCTATTACGGGTGGTTAAGATTCTTATAGTCATGTTGTGTGTAGGTTTGTTAAGGAAGTAAAGCTTTGTACCGAGTACCCCCACTATACCCCTCACTACCCTCTTCCACTTATCTTCAACTATGACATTCATCATGATTAACAAATTTTAATATTCAGTATTTTATTGCAATACGCTCGCTTCAATGCTAGAGCCACGCGATGCCTAGTATTACAACCAAGTGTGTCCTCATCATGGTTTCCAGGCCGAAACCTAGTGGCACCACTCTTTCGAGAAGCTTCCCATTTGTTTAAACAATGCTGGGTGGACATTGAGCGGGGGTCCCGGTCCGGGAATCGAACCCAGAGCTGTGGTCAGAAGCGGTCACCCAACCATCTTCTGACCCTGCTCGAGGCTGCCTAACTTGCCTTATCACAAGGCAAGTGCTCTAGCCTCCGAGCCACCCAGGCCCCCTATACACACCCATGTCACATACAAAATTCAAAATCATTGAGACACATTGGTTTGTCGTCAACAAACAGTTTTATTTTAAATAACGAAATAAGATTTAGAATTTAACCATTGGTCGGGCTTGACTGATCAAATGAGCACAGTCATCACATTCCGTCAACCGTCTCTTTTTGCATACGTCTGATTTACTATTGTATTGAGCAGCTGTCTCTATTTATTGACATCTGAATGCTTATCAGTCAGTTTACCCGAAATCTTCTGTAGTTTACTCAGCGCCAAGTCATCGCCCAGCCACATTGCGACCACTTTGTTTTGTATATTGTAAGCAGCTAACTTCAGTGTGTTCATTGTTAGCAAGAAAAATATTTGCATGTACATATTTCATTTGCGAGTAGTGCAAAAATTCGTTTACTGAACAAAACTGGAAAATCAGGACCACCTGACCGGGAAATTTCGTCAAATACTGCATCATAGTTCAAATCTGAAGGGTAAAACCTCTGATGATTCATAATCCAGAGATTAAAGGTAAGAGGGTTTCATCCAAATTATACAAGTTCATAATCCAGAGATACAAGGAACGACGGTATTATTATGCAACGAATAATAATACCATTAGGAACGAATAATATTATTAGGAACGAGGGTACACGTATAGCATTATGCAAAGGGTATACATAATCCATTCATCATTCATCTTGGATGTACACTTTGGAAGAAATGAAAGTGAAAGTCAATTTACACTTTCATGAACATCAAAAGTGACAAGAGTAAATGGGCCTTAATAAAACAATCAAATCACTTAAGATAACGAAATAATAGGTCAAAACGGTCTGTATTAAATATAAGCTTTTGTTTGACAATAAACCCAAGCACTTTGCCCTTTGTTTTGAGTTTTTATAAATTATGTAATTACTACAAAACCTCCTTTGATACCTACTTTATTCTTCCTTTGAATAACAAAAGTAATGCTCATTGTCGAGTTCGGATAAATGTAAACTGTTTGCACATTATCACGGGGAAGCAACTGCACGAACAAGGGAAAATTATGATATAAATATCCGCTAACAATATAATTTGTAAGAATTCTAGAGGATGGAGTGTTTAAAGAGGGAGATCTGAATCTTAAATTTATTGAGAGACAACAACCCCGACGGGTACTATAGCAATCAATTATAAATATTTATTAATTTATAGTTATTTCCTTTTTTTTATTATTCATTGGTTAAAGATGTGACCAAAGTTTTATCCGACTCGAGGAAGCTATAAAAAAGGGGCGTCAGCTAGTCAGCTTGACTATAAATAATATTCTAATAGCTCTTTTATATCATGTAACTAGAAAGACATTGATCGACCCAGATGGAACTAGAACAACAAAGAGACACCAATGAATTCTTCAATATCAAACAGAGGAAAAGTTATACAAACAAATCTATTTCCACATGTGCAACACAAATATATGGATACTGTGTGACGTCAATATTTAACGTGAAATTCAGTAAGTGGACTTCAGATGTTTCATTCGCTTCTTTACATTTGTATTTATTTAAACCAGACCACTTTCAAAAGGTTTCTTTTTGGCACTAGAATAATATAATCAAAATAATGAAGTAAAATAGTATTTTCCTTATTGATGTTTTTGTTTATACACCATTTCAAAAAGAGTAAATGCTTTTCACAATAATTCTTATTTGTTTGTTTGTTTCTAATTCTCTCTTAACTTCTGTTCTGCTTAACGTAAAACAACCAGACAGGTATCATAATGTTCAGCTAATTTCAAGGAGTGTAAAGCTGATAACCTCGAGCTTCTTCAAAGGACCACCAGTAGCGGCAAGTAGTATCACAGAAAAAATGTCCTCTCCTAGGAATTGTGCACAAAAAGGTGCGTTTAGACGGTTCAATTTCATTGCCCAATAACTAGCCATACACGAGCAGATATTTCGACAGATCTGGTCGGCCAACCACATCTTTCAGATATCGTAGCCGATCTAAGTGAGGCAGATGCTGTCTGCCCTCGCCCCTTAACGTGCAAACGTATCTGACAGACTTCGCGCCTTGAGATCGGTCATCCGATCAGATCTGCTCGTTAGTGGTATAAATCTAGCAGATTGAGGTCTGTCGGCGACATAGATCTGGCAGATTCAAACCTTTTGACTCGTCTAAAGATTTCTGAGATCGGCTGCAGTTTTGTAGGTCCAACACCTAATAATGTGGGATCATAAATGTCTTCGACACATCCTTCACTCCTCTCTGAGTTGTCCACTTAATGTTCCCTTTGACGAAAGAATAAATTGCTTCTGGAATTTTCTTCTTTACTTCATTCGTAATTTCTTCAATCGCTTGGATTTTTAGAATTTTATTTATGTAAACTGGGTGATGTAGCTTCCAAAGAGATTCGGCCACTCTATCTTTCCCATATCAACAATCAATCAGGTTATTCAGGTAAGTGATTTACAAATGCACGGAAGAGAAACCCCAACAAGGAGAAAATAGAAAATATACAACACTCCTAATCTCACTCAAACATCTCAACAAACATTTGTTGCTACCCACTGCGTGTTAAGGAGAGACTATGGATCTAGGACTGACGCATGTGACTACACAGATATCTCTTCCAAGAAAACGGTTCGTTGGAGGGAAACGGGCGGACAGGTCTGCCAGATTTCTGTTCCCGACAGATATCGTAACGATTCATCTCGCCCCTTAACGCAAAGATATTTCACGCGGATATTGCTCAGAAACCTCACATCTGGCGTCGATATATCTGCACGTGCATGCCCTCCTGATATGATTGAAATACACCATTTCAATCCAATTGAACGCCTCTACACTGTTTAGATGAAGCAATCATATTGAATCTGACCAAGTGTTGCAAAAATCATAAACATAATCTATGAAGCTGAAACCTATTATTCATCAAAAAGTAAACGCGCTATCTACACAGTTCAGTTTGATGTTTCCATAAAGGCATTAAATCAGATTGCTTAAAAAGTTGAACTAGTTTAACTTAGTCTCTATCGGCAATTGTAATGAGCAATACTGTCAAACCTAGAATTTTTCAGACACATTTTCTTGATAGGCATTTTCAGTGTTATTGCTAAAGTCTTACTTTTGATAAAACATCCATTTGCAATGGAACTACTTAACTTTTAGAAAGTCTACCTTAGGGCGTAGACGAATTTGTACGTTAAGTAAAATTACAAATAACAATACAAATCAAAATTGTCCTACTCGCCCATACACAGTTCAACATGTTTGTAAAACAAATACCACGCCCTCAAAAATCTGCGGCGTTTAGATTATGTTAAAAAGTTTATGAAACTTGAAAATTGGTTGAAAGACCAGCCCACACACGGTGCAATTCATTGTACGACCAACCAAAGTTGTACGTGTATGAGCCCCTTTGAAATATTTACACTTGTTTTCTTGTATAAAAGAATCGTCTCAGATGTAAGACGAAACTCATTTGAACCCTTTTCTTCAATTTTCCGCCCACTACTTCGTTGTGAAGTAAATTTGAATAACTAATCTAAGAAAGGATCTTTAACCACTACCAGCTTCGATAACTTAGTCTTTGAAGTCTTGAGACTTAATTAGTTACACTCCTTACCCCTAGTATTTTGTATTTAGTTTAAGCTTTCTTTATAGGGATCTATTGCGGTGAAATAGGAAGTCTATTTCACCATAAGGATAAATTAAAACTATTTTCTACATTATTAAATTATACGAAGAAAAATAAAGATGAAGGAGTAGTTTACATTTTAATAAAATAGAAACATGCTTTAAAAATATTTAAATTATCAAAGAAGCTGAGAAGCTAATCGTCTTTACTTAAATGGTATTAATTAAAAGTGTCTCATTTCTGACTACGAATAGTTCGCTCCTTTCTCCAATGACCTGCGCACCACTTTGTAAATTTAATAGGCATTTTAAATCGTAATTGGTGGATCCTTACAGACCAAACTCATGCGCAACAACCCATACCGAGTCTGAACCTCCACAAAAATGTTGGTTTATGCAGTTCATGGGATCTCACAGGACAATCTTCGACTCGCATTTCGATAGTACTCTTTTAGAATCAATCAATACTCCATTGCCCCGATGCTATACGTATAAATACATTCATACATACTCCATGGCGCTATAGTCCATGAAAAAATCTAGCCTGCTCAACAACTCCTCTCCGATCTTCATTGTCCTGAGCCCAACAGTGCCAACCAGTAAACCACGGACTCCTAAAATTTTTAGGTCCTCCCCTACATCTTCTTTTCATCTCTTCTTTGGCCAATCACAGCTTCTCCTGCCTCCTTGTTGTCCGTCGAACAGCTTTCTAAAAACTCTCTCCACTGGCATTCTTTTTATGTGGCCCAGCCATCCTTCTCTTCCAGCTTTTATCTCAGCTACGATATCAGGCTTTCCATACAACTGTGCAAGTTCCTAATCTCCATTTAACATCGTCATAAATAACTCCAAATATTTTTCTGAGAACCTTCCTCTCCCACCTTCTTAGAAGTTCTTCATCGGTAGAAGCCAAATTTTGTCTCTAACGCATATGTCACCTCTGCCCGGACAACAGTTACGAATACTAAAGCTTTTGTATTCCAGCTAATATTTTTGATTTCGGAATATAGATAACAGAAAGCTTATCTGTTTCCTACAGCCAGTCTAGCCTGTATTTCTTATCTGCAGCTATTATCATTTGTGACCATTGAGCCAAGGTACTTTAAACATCCCGCATTATTTAAAAGAATTTCTCTCTAAGACTTTATTGCGTTCTCGTCTCAGAACTCTTCTAGAGATTAGGATGTACTTCGTTTTACTAATATCGATTATAAGTCCTGTTTATTCTGCTCCCTGTCCCACTGTTCTTAACATATGAGAGGAATATTTATTTTTTATTTGAACAATAATAAAAAATGCCATAAATGACATGCTTACCATTAATATTATATATATATATATATATATATATATATATATATATATATATATATATATATATATATATATATAATATATATATATATATATATATATATATATATATATATATATATATATATATATATATATATATATATATATATATATATATATATATATATATATATATATATATATATATATATATATATATATATATATATATATATATATATATATATATATATAACTTATATCGGTTCGTATAAGAATTTGGTTTTTAAAAAACTTTATTTTAAGTTTACAAAACAAATTTTACTTTATTGGCTCTATAGTATTAAACACAACTCAATAAAGGGTATTCAATTTAACTACGACTGACATGGATTCACACCGCGTAACATTTAAAAGAGAAATACAAAATACAATGAAAAATCTTAAGCTTATATACGGTGAGTCCTGCTGGGGTCTGCATTAAAGTTGACACCTCAGTATAATTAGCTGATGTAACTCCTCCATCCTTAGAATCGGACTTCCTTCGGAAGGCTGATAGGTGATGATGGTGTCGGCTCTGGGTCCTGGATATTTTCCTGATGGCTAATGGAACTTATAATTTTCCTAAGTTTGTTGTATACAAGGAAAACGATTATAGCAATTAAGATAATTAGGAAAACATAGAATGACCAAAATATTGCATGATGACCATCAGTGATGTAAGGTAACTCTGCAACTGCTGGCATGACGGGGTTGATACTTATATCCTTGATGTTTAATGTCTTCAGGTTAACCGTGAAGTTTGGTGAAGTTAGTTCGTTTAATTCAATGTTTAAGGGTCTGATAATATCAGGTTGCCCTTTGCTAACAGAAACATAGTTTAGTAATTTATTTCTGTAATATATCTTGTCACTACCTGGATTTATTAAAAATACACCTTGAAGAGACTTGCTTTCTGTTCCTTTGTCGGTAGAAACGACTATCTCATCTTTGTTAGGGAATACTAACAATAATTGATTAATTTCAGGTATGAGGTCCACATGACTTTTCTCTACTGTA
The DNA here is from genome assembly GCA_951217055.1 of Gerris lacustris. Classification (NCBI taxonomy): domain Eukaryota; kingdom Metazoa; phylum Arthropoda; class Insecta; order Hemiptera; family Gerridae; genus Gerris; species Gerris lacustris. Next base: position 56,237,099 of record OX578282.1, on the reverse strand, counting down.
AGTCCTAAGTAGGTACAAGCTTTAGCAGTTTTATTTAGCATTATTTCTTCTTCGCAGTAACTATGTCTATGTGATAGCAGTGACATTGTACATTGATAGACTTCATTTTTGGTACACATATTATTTAGAGGTTTAATTACATTATTTTTGTCAGATTTCAACAAGTACTTGATATCAGGAATTATTGTTACAAATCTATGTTTGTTTTTTGTAGGAAGAGGATGTAAGTAATACAATTGGTATGTTTCGTCATCATTAATCGGTAATGTTAAAAAGTATATAATCTCGCTAGACTGTACTTTGCAATCTACTTTTAATAGGGATTCAAATTTTAATATATTTTCATATTTTAATTCAAGCGGTAAGGTGGAACCATAGTGACTTTGAATCTTTTTAAGTTCATCAAAGAATTCATTTGTTTTAATGATACTAGGATGCAAGGCTTTAAGCTTGCAAAAAGTCAATGATGTTTCTACATCTTGTAAAATACTTACAATGGTACTATATAAAATTTGCAATTGATTTAATAAGTCCTTAACAATAAGAATATTATAAACATGATTATTTTTACTAACTAAATCCTTAACCTCTAATATTTTTTTCCTTATTTCTATAGTGTTATACTGAATGTCTTTTATGGTGTTATTAAAATTATTTATTATTTGTCTATTAATAGAGTATTGAGCATTCAGTTGGGTTTGTAAATTTAGCTCGTTAGTCTTGATATGTTCTATGACTTTATCATACTTCAAAGCGTCTTCGGCATCTAAATTACCGGTAATGGCTTTTATAAGACTTCCTAACCCGTTTATAGCACCTCTTCTAAATCTAGTTTTAAATTGATTGACATCTACATTACTAATTTTATTCCTTATAATATTTTTTGTAAATTCTATAATCTTACAGTAACTAGTTGTGTCATTATTATAAAACTTACTATTAGACAAAATATTATTATATTGAAAATTTAAAAATTTATATTCTTCATAAAGTGGCCTTAAATTATAATAATGGATAAATGTATGGTAGGAAGTTTGCAGTTTAGCAGGGCCCAATTTGATTGGGAGGACGCCCAAGTTATTGGTGACGTCTTTTATTTCGTGTCCTCCTGCGATCCAGAACAACCTGCAACAGGTTCATTATCTTTAATTTTAACTCTAGGTCTTTTTATATTGCTTAAATGAATTTTTTCCCTGGTGTTATAGTGTCTAGGTTCTATTTGAGCTGTTTTTAGCGTTTTGTTAACAGACTTTGAGGTTTCCTGTTTATATTTAGGTTTCGTTTTGCTCTGTTTCTGTTTGATTTTAACATATACTTTCTCAGGTATATTTGGAAGGGGTTCTCTATCTTTGTTTGCATTTCCAATTACTTTAGCTTTATAATTAACACTTTGTTCGTTAATGTTATTGTATAAGAGTTTCATTTTTTCTCTGTGACCCTCTATGTAGTCATTTACAAGCTGTTGTTCTAAGTTCATATTGAAGGGGGATTCCAGATCTAAATGCCCGTTCAGGATATTTACTGGAGTTAGTTTAGTTACTGAATGTATGGAATTATTGTACGCAATTAAGGCATAGTTAACTTTGTTCTCTATCGTTTCGTTTTTAAACTCATCTTTGCAATTGAAAATTCTTATATGCTCGACGAGAGTAGAATGAAATCTTTCGATTGGACCATTGGATTCCGGGTGTTGGGAAGTGATGAAATGTATTTCAATTTTGTGGAGACTCAATAGCTCTTTGACTAGACTGTTCTGAAATTCTAAACCATTATCCGATATAATTTTATTTGGTATCCCATGATGTGCAAAATACTTAAGGAGTTTATTCACGATTTCGATACCTTGTCCTGAGTCTAGTTTATAAGCTTGCGCATATTTTGAAAAGGTGTCAATAATTGTTAAAAATTTATGGCCTTCCAAAGTTATGCTATCAATATGAAGTATTTCTAACGGTCTTACTGCCGTAGGGGTGATATTAAATTCTAATTTTAACGGTCTTCTATCATATTTGGTGATTTGGCAAATTTCACAATTATTAATGAATTTCTGAATAGACTCTTTTTGATTTGGCCAATAGTATAAGGCTTTAATTTTGTTTAAGGTTTCCTCAATACCTCTATGGTTAGTTTTTCCAATATGATAATTATTTATTATTTCTAAAGTTTCATCGTTAGATATTACGTCAATTAATTTTTTAGTAAACCGAACAAAGTTTATTTCTGATTCCTTAAAGTGTTTCATAAAGGCAGCACAAAAGGTCTCATAAAAATCAGTTTCAAAGTAAATGTTATATTTAACTCTAGGGACTACATAAGCTTTAATAAATTTGATTAAATCTTTTTTTTTTTTTTGATAACTGAACAATCAATCTTGGTTTGCTGTTGAATAGTTGGGTGACTTTTAGTTTTAGCGGGACTGTGTTCTACAAGGGAAAACACTATTTCAATAGAGCCTTGATTTAAAGGACCGTCGGCTATCGGAATATTTACTGTGGTATTTCCTTCACAATTTGTATGGACTAATTATTATCTGATTTTAAGGTTTCTGAATTATCCATATCTTGAACAATGTATAAGATTCCATGAGATATTATTTTAATTCTTTTAAGCAGACTCTTAGTGGCAATAATTATGTCAGGAATTCCGAATTTCAGAATTGATGGGTCCTATATTGATACTTTTGTTTACTTAGATTTAAATTCATAATTAATATTATTATATGTTATTACAATTTATCCTTAACTGATTATTAGCTGGCTACCTGACCAGATAAGTTGTATGTAAATTTATATTATTAAAAACGATTGCTAGTTAAAGCATTATCATTATATCTAATTATGTAATTATATTATAATTATAATATTATTTTTACAAAATTAATAATCTTAAAGTATTTTTCAGTTTTTCCTAAATATCTAGTATTTAATATTATATTCTTAATATAAAAAATAAATCGCAAACAAGAAGAAATGATTATTTATATTTTTCTCGGTCTTTTAATAGTTGGAAGAGATATCTTTTCTCTTGTTTTGTTGTATACGGGATCTTAGTAAGCATTGCTTCTGGGTTCATTGCTCTAGATGTTTCATTCTTGCACTTGATCTTTGTCTTACTTTGATTACGCTTTTTAGCAATATACAGGGTGTTATCTTTACACGTGGCTAAGTGATCTGTAGACAGCTGCTTATTTATGTCTTGACCTAGAGATGATGTTACTTCTACATGAGAATGTGCGACAACCTCTGACGGAGACAGCTTGGTCAGCGAATTGACTATCTCACTGTCTGCTACTTTACAAGGGACTCTAACATTTATCGGATTATCTTCACATTGAATTTCTGGAGTCATATTTATTTTTTGTTTTGACATATCGTGAATTTGACTTTCTACCTCTGTTTTATGAACCTCAGGATGCCTATAGGTTTCTGAGTAGACTGGTATTTCGTCTAAAGTACTAATATGATTTTTCACTGAATTGATGAATGTTGAGGGTTTATCTTTACCGTGGGATATATAAGAATACTCTTGAAACATCTTTATTATAGGAATTTCCTTCTCTTTATTTAAATGATCTTTTGTTAATTTTAATTCGTTAATCTTAGCCTTTTTACTGTGACTACTGTTCAAACTATAAGTAGGGACATTCAATTTGACGTATTGTTTAGCGAATATTGGTTTTACTTGACGAAATTCGATTGCATTTTCGGTTGGGTTAATAATTGTACAATATGCTTCATAATTATTAACATTTACAAGACATCTGGGAATTTCTAAGTTATTGATTTTTGTGTATGGAACTACGGCTTTTCCGTTTTGAATATTATTTATTTTTATTTTTATAAGTTTTTCTGACCTGGGAGGAATAATATAAAGAGATTTATTATGCGCCTGAAAAGGTTTAATTTTATTTTTGATTTTTTGGGAAGGACTATCAGAATCTCTAAAATATATTTCAATTTCAGTGCAAGGCGTTATGAGTTTATTATTAATAAAATCTACTTTAGCTTGAAGCAATTTCAAGTTGTCTAATCCTAACAGCACATCGTAATTATCATGGAAATTGAAAAGATGAAATTTAAGTTTCAGGTTTTTTATTTTAAACAAGTCCTCACAGTCAATTTGAGTACTATATTTTTCTATGGAGTTTCCATGAGCGGTGGTTATTTGATACGGGTCATCTACAATTAAATCATTGAAATATTTGTGGGCTACATTAGGTCTGACAAATGATTTACTGCTTCCACTATCAATTAGAATTTTTAAATTATATTTAGGTAAGATTACATATGGTAAAACACTAAATCTATTTGATACATTTAACAATTGAAAATTATTTCCGAGGCTTTTTACCCTAAAAAATGATCGCTTTCGGATATTTCATTATCATTATTCTCTTGTTCATTTTCGGTATCATTTGGATCTGGACACAAATTAATTTCGTCGTTTTCAGTAATACCGAAGTCGTTGCCTTCAATTGCATTATAATTAGTATTTCGTGTAGAGATACTCATAGGTGTTGGAGTATAATTATTTGAATTGTTTTGATTGAATTGCCGGGAATATGGGGCTTGATTGAAATTTTTATTTTGCTGCTGACTTATTGGCTGTAGCGTGTTCTGAGCTTGATGGCTTTGAAAAATCCCATTTGGAGGTGGATAACTACGATTTGCTTGATATGCCGGTTTTGGGTTTTGAAATGGAGCTTTCGAATAATTTTGAACTGGAGTCGTGTTTGTTTTATTCTCCCCTCTATTTCGGACAACGGGATAAGACTGTGGTTGTGAGCTATTTGTATGACCATTTGGGACAAACTTTTGTTGAGGAGTATTGCTTGAAATATTTAATTGGTTCATTTGTCTAGTTGCATATAAGAAATTCTCTTCCTCGACTATATGGCCCATTGCCTTTTCTAAACTATCAGGGTTTCTCAATCTAATAATTGTTTGAAGGGAACTAGGCAAACCCCTGATAAATGTGGTTAATGCTAAGTCATTACAGTTCTTAATTCTTACGAGTTTCTCTGCCGGATAGATATCTAAGGTGTTAAGTTTTGAAATTATTAAACATCTCGCGTCTTGACAACGCATCCCGAATTGGTACGGAGTGTCCTTTTTATTGGGTCTTAGTATAATTAGATCTTGCACTAGACAGTCTATGTCGCGTTGATCACCAAAGCATTCGGTTAAAGCTTTTTTAATTTCTGCCCAGGAATTAAGCTCGATACGAGATCCGATAAGTAAAAGTGCTCTACCTGTAAGCTTGCTAATAACCGCTCTAATAAGGAATGCTTGTAACGCCTCATTACCATTAAATTGTGTCATTAAATTTCCTACATTATTCAAAAACAATGATAATGTGTGTGGATTACCGTCATAATGCGGAATTGTTTCGATATATAATTTTAATAAACTGTAATCAACTGTGGTAGTCATAGTTGGTATTATTCTACTACTTGTTACTGATAATTCTAAATCTGTACTATCTATGGATATATTGTCAAATAAGTTTGTTAAATTATCAATTGACATGTAATGTATTTATTTAATGTCTATTTTATTTTTAATAAAATGTAGTATTAATTATATTATCTAAGCAATTTAGTTTTTAGTCTATATAAATTTTTTTATAATAATGAAGAAAATATTTTTTTTTTTTTAGATTTGTTTTTAATTAAGTAAAGTGATAATTAATATTATCTAAGTCACTTAGTTTTTAATTAAAATAATATTTTTCTTACATCAATAAGAAAATGAATTTTTATTTAAATGAAATAAAAATATTTTTATTTAAGTATAATAAAAAGGAAAAATATTTTTTTTCTCAGTTTATTTTTAATGAAATATAATGTTAATTATATTCTTTGGATAATTAGTTTTAATTTAAATAATATTTTTCTTATACTAAATAAGAAAATATCTTTTTATTTAAATAATATTTTTATTTAAATATGATAAAAAGGAAAATATTTTTTCTCAATTTATTTTTTTTAATAAAATATAATAATAATTATATTCTTATAAAACTTGTTTAACCTCTTCAAAAGACAAACATAGATTTTATTTTTATAAAAATGATTAATAATAAATTTTATTGATATGAATAAAATTGACAAAGGTTTAATGTTGAAACCTCTAAATAAAAATTTGGTACTTACAGTAGAAGTCCGATGAATTTCATTCTGTTGAAGTTATATTCCCTAACTTCAGAAAAAAGAGAAACAATCAGTAAATCACTAAGTGAACCAAAAAAATCGTATTCCCCGATTAATTGTCTGACTGTCCTACCGACTGCGCCACTTATATCGGTTCGTATAAGAATTTGGTTTTTAAAAAACTTTATTTTAAGTTTACAAAACAAATTTTACTTTATTGGCTCTATAGTATTAAACACAACTCAATAAAGGGTATTCAATTTAACTACGACTGACATGGATTCACACCGCGTAACATTTAAAAGAGAAATACAAAATACAATGAAAAATCTTAAGCTTATATACGGTGAGTCCTGCTGGGGTCTGCATTAAAGTTGACACCTCAGTATAATTAGCTGATGTAACTTATATATATATATATATATATATAATTAACACAATATTATTTACAAAATGTAACTATTTTTATTGGAGTGTATCTAAAATTCCCATTGATTTATTATGGACAATTGGGAAAAGAATAAATAAATAAATAAAATGGTTCCAGAAATACATTATTCCCTTTATAATATAAAATACAAGCAGAAAGGGTAAAGAACTTTAATGTCAATGACATCTGCGTAGAAATCTAATTGAAATATTATGTAAGAGAGTATAAAAGAGAATACAAATAAAGGTATATACAGATTCTTTAACCTCTAGAATAATAAGTACTCAAGATTAAAAAATATATTTAGGTATAAAAATAAGAAAAATAGAAAGAGAAGAAATACACACCCACACACACATTTTTATATATATATATATATATATATATATATATATATATATATATATATATATATATATATATATATATATATATTTGCTTGCTTTTTAATTTCAAGAGGAAAGCTTGTGGAAAATTAATTAAAGAAGAGACGCAGTAGAGAGCCTGGGGATTACTATGGAAATGAAGAGGGGTGAGTAAATCAATATGGATATTTTTTTACGAATCAATGTAACCTAAATAAACATTCGTTATTATTAAAGCAATTTCATTTTGCCTGATTATAGTTAGTGTCTGATTTTAATTAAATTTGGAAAATATTTACTTGTTATTGTCTCTCATGTATAAATACATTTTTGAATAATTATATTATGTTTGATGTGGAGGATTTTGAAACATAGTAATGGAGATGTGCATTTGTAAATATGATTTTAACTTTCTCTTAATAAACAAAACTTTCGTCTTATACTAACGTGACGTATTAACTTTTCTTACTAGTAGTTCGTCTGGAGTACCTACGTCATACATTAAGTCATCTATCTCATAGCTTAAGTCTTTTAGTTCTGGCAAATAGTCTTTTGTAGAAGTCAATGTAAATTTGTAACAAGACAGGAATTTCTTTAAGTAAAGCACTCGATATCGTTTCAATCACATTGTAGCTTAGACTCTTCTTACATTTTGTGTTTTGCAGTATGTCCATGGTTTCTATTTAGATCCTTTCTCCCGTTCTTACAGTAGCAACTTTTTAAATAACTCCTTGTCTACATTGTTTCTAGCTCCTGTCTACGTCGCATCGGGGTCACCACAATTTTAATAATAAATTTAATTTTAGGCAGGTTCGACTAACCGTAGTTTTTTCCTTCCCGTTATAAATTATAAATATATTTTAACGGTATATTTATCTCAAGTCACATAATAGGGAGGTTCTCTTAACTTGGACACTTGCCCCTAGCACAATTCCAGGGACAGAGGACATTTTTGTTTTCTGGAATACTACATGTAAACACAATTTTAGCATCATTCTCATCTTTAGCATCATTCTCATCTTTATAATATTATCAGCGTCGATTTTTTTTCTAAGTATCCAAGGTAAAGATAGGCTCAAAACTTGAATCTTTCCTTATACTGTTGATATTATACAAAAATAAATTAAGTTCCATTTCATATAATTTAAATTAAGAATAAGAGGAACTATATTAATATTATTAACAATAACTATAAATATTATTAATATAAGAAGTATTTTAGGTTAAATTTGACTAAATACAATGAAACTGTGCAATTTATGAATTGCACGCTACATTGTGGGCAACGCTATCAATTAACGGACGCACATCGGTTGATAGAGTTGCCCAGTGTTCGACGATCAATTAGTTGAGGGGACGCCTGAGACCAACAGATGTGGTGTGGAAAAATTTTGTTGAGGTCGTGTCCAGGGAGTTGTTTTTCGGGTGGCCCAAGGAAGCTCAATAGGTTCGGTAGGAAAAGAGAGGGGAGTCAGTTGTCAGTGGTTGATGGAATAATTAAGTGATTTTTTTAAAAATAATAAATAAATATAAGTGACCATGTGCTCGGTGGCCAAGTCACTTCGTTATTTTATTTTGCTAATTTCTTTATGCTGGGCTCTTATAAGTTTATTTTATTTATTTTTGAAGACTATATTTTTGTGTTATTATTATATTTTTGGGATAGTGGTATTCATTTTTCTTTTATTTGCCAATATAATTACCTTAAGACAAAGTTTTTGGACAATTATTTTATTTGCCTATAGCCCACCATCTCAGACAGGGGGAGGTTAAGTAACTTACAAAAGAACAAATTGTAAAAACAAAGTTTTAGTGAAGGAAAGATGAATGTTCCACTCATTGGATTTGAAAAGGAAGAGAAGAATTACACTTCAAGAAGCTTAGTAGGTTATAGTAATGCAGGTTAATTTCACATGTTTTGGTGGTTAATTTTAGGAGAAAGTGGATTTCGATGTGTTTCAAGCCGTATTAAAATGTTACTAATATAAAACTAGACACAATTATATAAAGTATATGGCAAATCAACGTTGGAGCGTAGCAGACCAGTAATGAGTATTGTAAGAGTTCTTTAAAGCAAAGAAGGGAATCAGAGTGATAAGCATAATAATCTAATATTTGATGGCAGTTTACATTGCATTGTGTAAATTCAGCAATGAAAGTAATCTATTAAGTACTGTCTGTTGTAGGTAGTTGTTTTTTTTAAATAATTAATTACCGGAGTCCAACCCCCACTTGTCAGCACAATTTAAATTATTTACATAACGACAGACCCATTTACATTGTATGCACAAGTAATTCAATCTTTACAAACGACCAAAACTCGGGTATTTCTCTATGACAAACATATATATAGAAGTCTGGATGTTTCTAAAACATCATATAAGCTACAAGAATTATGATAATCTTGAGCAAACATTTTGAACTCGGCTTAAAGACCCGATATTTCTCGCTTTCTAAACAGTAGTATTATCATTAAGGGTGGTTTTTAATCGCTCCTTGTTTGAATCTAAGCAAGTGTAATAAATTCCTACAATGTTCAAAAAGTGTTAAATGTGTTTGAGTTAATAATTAGCTTATGTGTTAACTTTATGTGTATTCTGCTAACTCAAATAAAACCAACTCTTAATATTTTGTCTCTAAATAAATAAGGGATAACTGTTAGAGCTGATTAACTTAAGAGTGAGTGGGTGTGGGTATTAAATGTTTTTAATTGAAATTCTATAAACAAGAAACACAAAGAAAAGTATTGTAAATTTAATAAAAAAAAGTGTATTAGCCGTCAAATATATCAATATTTAAAACAATAAGGCACAAATATTGTAAGACCAACTTTAAATTGCGGCTCAGTTTTAAGTGCATTTGTTAAAAATTTTACTAACGTAATAGTTTTTATACGTATAAATAACCCTCATTTCAAGGAAGTTATAAATTATGATAAATAAAGTCGATATTTACAACACTACAGACTTTAAAAAAAAAAATAAATAAAAATAAAATTTAGTAAAAATTTATGTTTACGGCAAAATAACACCAAAGCCTTTTCTCCTACTTCCGGAGAGGTAAACCCGAAAAACCGGGATTTGTTCTGTTTAATGACTGAGGTGATCAGCGAAGCCGCGTGGTTAGTGTACTGTCAACTCAACCTTAAACCAAGGTCCAAACACCGAAATATCAAAAAAATAAAGAAATACATTTCAAGACTAAAAGAAACATTTAATTGATTACTACTTATAAACTAGTAATATCATTATTAATGAAGGTGAGGCGAGTATGAATGCCACAAAAAAATTAAGTCTTTTTAGGGTCCGTAGGCAAAACCAAGGACCCTTATATTTTCCTGCGTGTATCTGTCCGTCCGTCCTCTCGCGTGCTTCACGGCTACACCTTTCATCCGATTACTTTGAAATTTGGCATGTATGTGTCTTGTACCTGCCCACATAATTTAAAAATATAGCGACTTATTTTTCAAAACAATTAGGGTAAAAAATCTTAAGGGTTAAAATTTTTTTATTTTTTTCGACACCGTGAGGGGTATCATATGAAAAGGTACGTCGAGCTGATTACAAAAATATATAATTCTTTGATTATAACTTAGATAGGGCGAGCAGGCAAGTTTGAAGCAGGTTTGAAACGTGTCCCCCCCCCCCCCTCTATCTCGCTTATGTGAAGTGCAAAAAATCTGAAAAAATTCCAGAACATTCTCTGATTAAAAGTAAAGATACCACTTTTTGGAAATTTCGAAAAAAATATTATTTTATTTTTTATTGACAAAATACGTTTTTTTATAATTATGGTCTTTTCGATGTATTTATATGGTTGTAGTCCGGTTCAGTGGCAAAAAAATACTTTATCAGAGTGTGTTTTGAGAATATTAGACCCTTAGAATGGTTCAAAGTAAGCTTTTTAGCATTTAAAAAAAAAACACTGTTTATACACTTTACAGTTAAACACTATATAGTGTGGCCTACGGACCCTCGCTGTGTGCTGACTAGCACACACTTGACCTGTTTATTTAAATATAAAGTCTAATTCATGACTGTCTCTTTAAGGCGCTGAAGATTTCTATTACTTGCAGTTGAAAGTCAGTTTTAAAAAAGCTGTAGTGAAAATATTGTTAAATAACCTTACCTGAATAGGTAAAATATGGTTTTATAAAAAAAATATTTGGGTATTTTACTCCTTAAAGACTTGCCATTACGTAGCTGTGCACTGTGCATTCTGTACAAGCACATTAATAGTACATTTAATTTCGCGTTTAGTGCGGAAAGTAACATTTTGCATGCGAGTGTGGAGTTTGCACCCGAGCGACAGCGAGGGTAGTAAAACCACACGAGCGAAGCAAAATGCAGTTTTCGCACGAGTTGCGTACCGTACTTTATCTACGATTGTTAGATTTTAATAATAAATACAGAAAAAAATATTTTATAAACTTCCTGTACGTAAGTTCGTATTCTCTTTTGATAACGATGACATTAATTTATTAGTTGTATTTTGTGCCGAATTAATTATTTCGGGAGGCGTATTATTGTCGTCATTTTCGTCATATGACATAAATCAATCATTGTTTTTTTTACTAAAAACTCGATATAAACAGTTACTTTAATTAAATAAACAGCAAATTAATTTTGTTAAATGTAAACCAACTCGCTAATCGTGCGTTAAAGTGAAGAATTCTTCTTTCTTACCACACTAGGGCGGAAAAAAGAGGAATTATGAAACGCCCGTGCGCAATGAATACTAAAGTACGTAAAGAATCACTTTCTACGCATCTAAACAGAGTTACAAAGTTTATATTTCGTATCAATCGTAGAAAAACAATTTTAAGTTTGACGATTTTGATGTATTAAAAATAGATTTAGATCTTAGCTCATATAAATGGTTATTTTCTCACAAATTGTCTCATTATTATTAAGCGACAATAATAGTATAGAAACTAAAAGGGGAATAAAAGTTTGATATGATTGTAATTAATTTGTTACAGGAGCTTGAAAATGAATCAAAGTAGAGTCGAAATATAGCCAAAAAATTATAGAAGAGTGTTTTTTTTTATGCTACATTCCAAAAGACCCACAATCAACAATAGTATTGTTAATTAACGTTAGAAGAGAGTTTTTTTATGTTACATTCCAAAAGACCCACAATCAACAATAATATTGTTAATTAACGTTAGAAGAGAGTATTTTTTATGATACATTCCAAATGACCCACAATCAACAATAATATTGTTAATTAACGTTAGAAGAGAGTATTTTTTATGTTACATTCCAAAAGACCCACAATCAACAATAATATTGTTAATTAACGTTAGAAGAGAGTATTTTTTATGATACATTCCAAAAGACCCACAATCAACAATAATATTGTTAATTAACGTTAGAAGAGAGTATTTTTTATGTTACATTCCAAAAGACCCACAATCAACAATAATATTGTTAATTAACGTTAGAAGAGAGTATTTTTTATGATACATTCCAAAAGACCCACAATCAACAATAATATTGTTAATTAACGTTAGAAGAGAGTATTTTTTATGTTACATTCCAAAAGACCCACAATCAACAATAATATTGTTAATTAACGTTAGAAGAGAGTTTTTTTTATGTTACATTCCAAAAGACCCACAATCAACAATAATATTGTTAATTAACGTATTTACCTCAGTAATTGATATTTCTTAGTTGTAATTATAAATAAGGCCTTTCAAAAAATAATGTAAGCAACTAAAATTTAAAGAATTGAAATAATTTAATTTATATATTATCATTATAAGCTGAAATATAATTAAAATTAAATGACTTTATTCAAAGCTTTCTCATATTATTATTTAAATTAAGTGAGCAACATAAAATTTAAATATATTTTAGATAATGTTGATTCCCTAAAAAAAAGAGGAAAATTTGCAGAAATATTCCTTTTCTAACTTTTATAAAAGTAAAAAGTGTATCTTGAATAAAGTAGATAAAAATATAAATTGGCTGATTTCAGCAAAGCCTCAAAAAAAAATTATCATAAAAATTCGTATCTTGTTTGAAGATTAAGAGAGAGAATTTTCCAATTAATATTTTTAAAGATCTTAATTATAAAAAAAAGTTATTAAGAAAAAGGATATTTTTATGGAGTAAAATCTTCTATAATACTTTCTCTTAAAAAGATTTTCAGAACAACCTTGAAAAAATCGTTTTCCTCTTTTCTCGTCTTCTTTTATTTTTTGTCGTTATCTAGTGGTCCAACAAATGAAGACCTTGCTTTTGTGTATAACAAGTGTTCAGAAACAGCGCTCTTACCCAAAACCCAATCGATAGAACACAAAGCAACACTTGAAAAACTTTTTGGAGGGGAAAAAAAGGAGGGATTACACTTGCCTAAAGAGACACAAAGTGGTTTCGAGGAAGGGGTTATAATGGAAAAGGATTTAAATACAAATATATAAATCCATAGGGAAAAAAGAGACAAAGAGTTCAAATAAAAATAAAGGAGAGAAAAAGGTGGAAAATGTTATGGGGGAAGAAAAAATAATGATTCAACATATCAATTCCCTCAATGCTTTTAACATTGAGTATGCAAAGAAAATATATTAAGCCCCATATATACAAATTGAATAAAAAGAAACAGAGAGAAAGTATAAATATGTACATTGTAATTCTGAGAGACTGTTAAAAGGTCACGTCAAAGGTAGAGATTGTAAATAAATTTAAACTTCTTTTATCACTTTTTACTTTTTCATATAGAGAGAAAGTATTGTGAAAATCCGATTTTGATATTTACATATTTTGAGGTCTCCTGAGTCCATAAATGTGGTTTTTAAAAAACAGTCTGTCTGTCGTCTGTGCAGAACTGTGGAACCCCACTAAATATTATTTCTTGAAACAGTTCCGACGATTTTGATTCAAAGTTCTAAAATGTAGTTCATACGAATCTAACGATATAAGCCGTATTTCCGAGAAAAGCTAGTTTCTAAGAAAATAGCTTTATGTGTAGACGGAAAGAGGCCGGGTTCGATTCCCCGCCGAGGAGAAGGTATTTTTTTATACCTAAACACAAAAACACGAAAACTAAAAATGGAAAAAACTGGGCAAAAGTAATTATGAAATCGTATATGAGAAATGTTGTCTGAGTTGTCTCGGACTATTTTTTTTTTTCTAAAATGAAACAATACATTTGTAACAGATACTCAAATATCTAAAAAAAAAAAAAAAACAGTTATGTAATTGGAAAAACAGGGGCATGCAGAATGTGGTAATTTAAAGTCGACTTTATTTTCATTAGAATGTATTCCGGAAACTATATTTTTCCCGGGAAAATGTGTTATATGGTTAGATCAATATTCAAATAGACAACATTTTAGAATTGTTTAATCAAAATCGTCGGAACCGTGTTTGAGAAATCATTTTATTTTAGAGATTTTGGGAGTATCACCACTAAATTTAGATCAAAAAATGTTTCTCGATTTCGCCTCGGGTATGACTTTACTGAACCTGTTCAGCAGAAAGAAAGACAGACATTTTTAAAAACCACTTTTTTGGACGCAGGGAACCTTACAACGAGTAAATCTATCAAAATCAAAATTTTCACTCCATCACAATACTTCCTCTTTACGTAAAGGAGAAAGTAATCACTGGAATAGTAGCAACAAAAGTAATAGTTGAAGCAAGAAAGAATATTTTTCCTTTCTAAAATAATTTTCTTTTGAAGTACCTAAGTTGATATGAAGTAAGATTATTTGTGAGAATATAGAAATATAGATATATATAGGTATAAATATATAGGTATAGATATACAGGTATATATATATCTATAATCATTAAAATAATTTCTTTGAAGAGACCCAAAGAGAAAAAATTAAACGATAAAGTATCAGTTCACTTATAATAACCTTCCTTTTAGTAACCTACAGTCTCATCTATATATTATCAAGGATATCCATCTCAGAATTTTTAAAATCGGAGACAAAAAATCACATAGCTTACATTACCGGCAAAATATTACTTTATAATATCTAAAAAGTTTGAAAAGAAGTAATTGTAAAGAAAAAAATCCCTTGATAAAACCTGACCTTAATTTTAAAAAGAAAACCAAAAATGATTATTGTTAGTTGAAACTATGTAATTTCTTAATTGATAAATGTTTTGTTGTCTAAAGATTAATAAAATTTTAAATATAATTATTTAAAAAATATTATAAAAAAATATTATAATTATAATATTATTTTAAATATAATTATTTAAATTTAAATTATATAGAATTTTAAATATAAAATTCTATATAATTTGGAATGCAAAGATTTAATAATTTTCAACATTTTTAAAGATGATTTAATAATTTAATTTAATTTAGTCAGACCGTGTCTTCACTAGAAATTTGTTAATTATCGAAGATAACGGAAGCTATATGATCGTTCTGGAGAACGGGTAATTTTTATGTCTCCGATTTCAAAAATTCCAAAACAAAAATCAGTTTCAGACATCAGGGAACATTTTTGGTCCCGCGTCTGTCTTTCGGTCAAAATTTTTTCGAACCAACATGTCGTATAAACGTACATACTTACTTAGCTGGATTCTCTTCTACCGGTGTGTGTACAGGTAGACTAATATAGGATCTCCAGTTTTCTCTATTTTTAGACATGCTCCTTTTGCATCCAATAAATAAAGTAGAGTATAATGATTTTTTTATTTCTACATTGTTCGTTTTATAGAAATAGTTAGTAGTCAATAATATACTATATAAGTTATAGAAGATATTTTTACATAATTCAAATCCATATCCAGTTGAAAAGATGATACGTACTATCGGTAAGTAAAAGAGAAGTAATTACTATTCGTAAACAAGTAAACACCCCATATTATTACAACAATAACGTGTGTGTAATTTGTATCCATCTAGATATATTATCTCCAGCCCACAAAGTTATGCACCAGACAATCGCGTGTCAGCTTAATAGAAGGAAAAGTTTTATTTTTTCCCCATATTTTCTTTTTTTAACTAAACTGGGGAAAACTTCCATTCTCAGTTAAATCTATATTCTGAGGTTATAGTGTAAGGACTGAAATAACGATATTTTAAATATTGACCATTAAGTATATTCCAGACATGTTAACATAATTCTTCGTTATACGTTTACACTGCCTCTGTCATGCATGCTTTCTAAACTTCTTATCATGTTATCAGAAGCCGTATGTTTTTATGCATGTTTTATTTAAACATGGGATCTTATTATGCACATAATGGCTATAAAGATAAAGAAAGACAATAAAGATCTTGCTAAGAAGTTAAGCCTACATAATGCATTAAAGAAGATTGTAAAAAAAAAAGTTTCAAAGCAAATAAATTTGTATTCAAAGTTGTCAAACTGTGGTTGAATAAAAAACCTTCAGAGGTCTCAAGCACGAACTTATGAATCATGAACTTCAGTGCGGGTTTGCAAACAACAAGGATAAAAGCTATACTGCATTCTATATTCCTTTGTGTTTGAATCTGTTCTTTACAGGACAAATTTAAGACAACCTGTTCTTTACAGGTCAAATTAAAGACAACATACTAATGATACGTTTAAAAGAAAACTATTTCTAAACTACAATCTGTTAAAACTATTACAATTATTTCTAGATGAGCAGAGGTCTATCAATCTAACTTCTAAAGTCTTACGCATTTCGAGTAGTCTCACCGGCATTGAAAATTACTACTAGGGATTAAAAGACGGTATTGTATAATAAAGTTACTTCTAGTGAAAAGTCGTCTTTCTTTATTCCTAATCCATAGAAGAGACATTATAACAATATTCTTTTTCCGTGGTAGGCTGTGAAATAGTAACTTTAGAGCCTAAAAAACATAGCTAAAATCCATTTTTTCATTACGTGGACTTAAAAAATCTTTTCATTACTCCTAGCTGTAAAGAAAAAATCTTTTACGTCCTAGGCACTAAAAGATTTTTTCTTTACGGCGGGTAGTTGTCAAAACTTCCGTTAGTAGTGCTGCAGTCTTTGTAGAAATGCTTCTAGTACGATAAAAATCCGCTAGATGTCAATGCGTTTTATTTATCTTTTCTTATAGTATAACCTCATTTTAAGGTTTCTTTTTTTAAGTCTTAAGTATGTACAAATATTTGTTATTATTATATATTGATTAGTGATTAATATTTAATGTTTTTTCATTGTCTGCTACCTCGGAAAAAATAGCATATGCTACGCGACTTTGAAGTGTTTTTTCTTTACCTTGGCAATATTTACTGTCTCGCTTCGCTCGACAGTAAATGTAATTGCCGCGGTAAAGAAAAAACTCACTTCACAGCCTTGTAACATAATATACTATTATTCCTATAATCCATAGAAGAGTCATCATAACAATATTATTTATTCCTAGTCCATAGAAGAGTCATCATAATATTCATTATTCCTAATTTATAAAAGAGTTATTATAATATTATTTATTCCTAATCCATAAAAGAGTCATCATAATATTGTTTTATTCCTAATCCATAGAAAAGTCATCATAATTCTTTTTATTCCTAGTCCATAGAAGAGTCATCATAACAATATTCTTTATTCCTAATCCATAGAAGAGACATTATAACAATATTCTTTATTCCTATTCCATAGAAGAGTCATCATAACAATATTCTTTATTCCTAGTCCATAGAAGAGACATTATAACAATATTCTTTATTCCTAATTCATATAGAAGAGTCATCATAAATATTCATTATTCCTAATTTATAAAAGAGTTATTATAATATTATTTATTCCTACTCCATAAAAGAGCCAGCATAATATTTTTTATTCCAAGTCCATAGAAGAGTCATCACACTATTCTTTATTCCTAATTCATAAAAGAGTCATCACAATATTCTTTATTCCAAGTCCATAGAAGAGTCATCACACTATACTTTATGCCTAATTCATAGAAGAGGCATCATAATATTAGAGGTCTTAAGGGATATGAAGTTCTATGTTTCGCTTCCGCTCTGAAAGCATTATTAGGAATGTTCCGCGTTATCTATAATCATGCTCAGCGAATCTCTTCAATAGTCATGTAGTCGGCTTAGTGTGTTCACAGTGCACAACAGCCCTATCAATTTTTTTTCCGTAGTGAAAGTGAAAACCCCTGTATCACATCTCTCAAGAAGCAATCTTCACCTATAAACCTAGAATGTTATGAGGAGAGTTGAAAATAAAAGTCAACTTGTTGAGATTTTTTTTTTCCTAAAGTTTTTCCTGAAGTTCCTTGGAGCCCGGGAGTGAATCCGAAAAAACGACTGTCACAAACTCACCGTCACAAAACCAAGCGTCACGAAATCTACCGATGCCGATAACTTGAGTAAAAGATGACCGGGTTAGTTGAAATTTGGAACACATGTTTATTTTACCAATGCCCATGATGAGTTCGTTGGACAACGTTATCCACCCAAGCGTTCACGCGCAACGCGTAAACGTAAGCTTCGAATGTAAAATTGAAATTTTAGGACGGGAAAAAATGCTAGCTTCATAAATTTAATAAAACAAACAACTTTTTTTTATTAAATGAACTCAAACACTGCTATGAAGTGATAAAGATCGCTAAATTTATTAAAGCGGACCTAAACGTTTAAAATAAAGAAAACACAACGTTTTTACCGATATCTTACGTTCTAACGTAACGATTTTAATAAAACTTCATATACATCGAATCTAAAGTACAATTGAAAAAGGCATGTAAAATTTCAACCTGATACAACCAGACGTTTTTGAGTAGAGAAGAGATATATTTTAAATTAGTAGGCCGGATAGGTAAAACAGTCCTATTTCCTACATACTACAAACATACTCTTTAACTATAAACTCAACATGATTAACTTTTTTCTCAATATTCAATACATATTTATTGTATGACGCTTGCTTTAATGATACAAATAATGCTTTTCTTTTAATGTTGCCTTAACTCCGCTAGGTACAAATAGTTAGTTACTTTTAATTTTGTCTCCGCCATGTATAAGTAGTTAGCAACGTACACGTACTTAGGAGTGTGATTTCATAATTTATATTTAATGAAAAATGTAAGGAACTTTGTTCCTACCGGGTGTCCCACGACACGTATTTTTTTTTTTTTTTTTTTTTTTTTTTTTTTAACTCATGGGAGAGACCTTTCTAAAAGAAAATTCGAATGAAAGTGCGTGATTAGATAGCTGCTTATGGCAAACTGGTTTTTTAAAGCGATTCTTGTGTCTATTATACGTATTGCTTTATTTACATTAACATTATACGTATTGCTTTATAACAGCTCCTAACATGTATATGAAGAGAATCCTCAATATCTATTTATTTCCTTTCAGCAGCTTCGTAGATGTAGAAACTTAAAGCGTTTTACAAGTTCTAGGTAACAGCGAAGAACATATCGACATAAAGAGAGCTACAAGTTGTCTTGCGACTCTATTAGACAGAAATCTGCCTATAGTGCCTTTTTGTGTATTGATTCGTTTTTATTCTTTTTCTCTCTCTCTTTCTCTCTCCTGTTCCGATTCTCAGCAACAGGTTAAAGCAGGACGAACGTAAATCATTTATTGTAGCGATCATGTGCAACAAAATTGTGGAACACGGCTAACCACTCTTGCACCCGTGTCTAACACTGGAATGTGTGTTTGGAAATTAGTTCAACCCAGAGAGTATTGGATTTCCGTTTATACTCTCAGACAAACTGATCCTCTGGTAGAGTAATAATTCGAAATTTACCTAAACAAATTTCAATTGTAGAGAAATTTATTTCGAACGAATTATTCAAAATGATTTCGCCAGATGAACAGTGGAAATTACTTCATTAGCTGTGAATAAATGCGTGCCTCCACTAACAGTAACACTGTTTCAGTTTTACATTAATTTTAAAACTTTTTATTTTAACTTAGTTACTTACTGAAGGCACCAGAAGCATTGTGACCAATATAAAGAATGGTTTTTTTTTTTTGTCTTGAAATGAAAAAAATCTTCGACGGAAATCAGGGAACATTTTTGGTCCCGTGTCTGTTAGAAGATATATTTTTTGTGAACCTTAAAAAAACACCTTAAAAACTAGTCGTCCAATTTTAGTGAAATTTGATGGATGGTGGGGCACAATCAGCGCATTGTTGGTCCCATAAAAATTTCAACATTCCGCATCCATTTCTTTCCCTTCCATGTGCGGACGATTGTTTTTATTATTAACACCTGCAATCTATAAAAGAATACATTCAAGTTTAAAGTAATTTTGATGTTTTGTCAAAAATGGACAACAGATTTATTTTTTTAATAAAGGGGAAACATTAAATTAATTAGGTATTATTAAGTCATAAAAGCAAAACGTGAGTAAGCTATGTGCTACACTAATTGGCAGATCATTTTCTTTAGTAGTAAATTGAGAAGGATTTCGAAATGAAAAGATTATAACAAGATAATTTGAGAAGATTTACTATCTCATGGCTTCGCAGATTTGCTTTCTGAAACTAAACCATTACTAATTAGAACAAGCTAAAGGTGAGGAGTTTAACTATAAGTTTCAGTTTCGACACTCAAAAGACTAGGTTATCAAGACTAAAAGTTGTTACGGATCTCATCTGAGATTAGTTATTCAAGCTGACTACAAGAAGGGAAGTGGACGGAAACCTTGCAACAAGATGAGTTTCATCTTACACCTGATGCTTGTTTTAGATTTTACTTTATAGACAGAACTAGTAAACGTAGCAAGATAAATTACTAGTGCTCAGTTCTTTGATCGACCTGGTAAAGCTACCTCGTACTTTCTTCATCCACTTCCATTTAGACCATTGCTTATTGCAAGTGATTCTTTGAATGAGAAATAAATTGGTAGTGCGTGAAGTCTCGCGTAAAAAGGGTTTCTTTGGTGTTGTAAACATGAAATTAGTAAAGGGGGGGGGGGATTTTGATGTTTTTTGACAAAATGGCGTAGAAAATTAAACGCTTTCCACAAGTGTTATATATTTTTGTTATCTACTCTTCAATACCTTTCATTTGATACCTCACTCAAAAGTTTAAAAAAATGTTTCTTTCCCGTGACAGCAATTAGCCACCATCTTGGATTCTCAGTTAATCCGACCAAGTTGCTATTCATATTTTTTCTTTGGCTTATCAGACCGCACATTTTTCATATTTTTTTATATTTTTTCTAAGAGCAGAAATATAGTTTTAGGAAGGGGGATACGCTAAATTTTGATGTTTTTTGACAAAATGGCGTGGAAAATTAAACGCTTTCCACACGTGTTATATATTTTTTGTAATCTACTCTTCAATACCTTTCATTTGATACCTCACTAAAAATTAAAAAAAAAAAAAGTTTCCCCGTCACAGGTATTAGCCGCCATTTTTGATTCCCAGTTAATCCGACCAAGTTGCTATTCTTATTTTTCCTTTGGCCCATCAAACCGCACATTTTTTATATTTTTAGTAACAGCGGAAATATAGTTTTTTTTTGGGGGGGGGGGGGGACACGCAAAATATTGATGTTTTTATGAAAATGGCGGGGAAAATTTAACGCTTTCCACAAGTGATATACATTTTTGAAATCTACTCTTCAATACCTTTCAATTGATATCCCACTCAAAATTTTAAAAAAATATTTTTTTCGCGTGACGTGAATTATCCTTTGAATTTGAACAGGTGATAATTTTGAGTTCACTATATTTTTCCGGTGTGCGCGTCAAAACGTTCTTTAATACTGGAAAGTTTCATGTTTTTACCTCTTTTGATTCAAAAGTTATTGGAACCGTACAGAGTGACAGACGGACGGACAGACAGACACAGGAACGAAACTATAAGGGTTTCTTTTTTAGATTTTACCAACGAAACCCTAAAAAGGCCTTGATAGGGATAAAGAGCTCAACACTTCGTATCACACCAGATGGTTTAACACAACATAAATAATAGTTATTTATGCACCTAGGAAGTAAAGTAAGCCATTATTCCCTGAGCGAAAAAGTTGGTTCTTGAGGCGAAGCCGAAGGAACCATAGTCCCTAAATCCCGAGGCGAAGCCGAGGGAATTAGACTCTTTAATTCCCGAGGCGCAGCCGAGGGAGATAATTATCGCGAGGGGAATAATGGCACTTTACTCAAGAGGTACATACAATATTTTATTTCCAGTAGGAAGAAAATACACATTTTCGTCCATTGCACAGTTTTTATTTATTATTTTAATAAATAACAATAATTATTAGCACTTTTAATAGCAGATATAAGAGATTCAATATTAAAAACAAATAAGAATTGGAATTCAACTCAAATTGAAGGTTACTTAGATGCAGGTTATAAACAATGAATCAATGATAAACATGGTCAAAATAGCGCAGTGCCACCAACCTGATTTCAACAACTTCATTACATTTGCCATTGATTTCTACTATTTATAAAATAATTAAGTTGCAATCATTACTTTTTTGCCCTACTTTACTTTTTCGCCCTACTTTACTTTTTCGCCCTACTTTTACTTTTTCTCCCTACTTTTTGAGTTCAGGGATGAAAAGACCTGTTTTAGTCCCTCTAAACTAATTCAAAATCATAACTTTTTCTCTCTACTGGAGATAAAAATAATTAAGATAAATCAATTATTAAAAATTATTAATTTTAAGTATATTATACATGACTTTTAAAGCTCTTAATATCTTATTTGCTGCTGTGTTGGTTATCATATATTTAGGGTGGTCTGCTTTTTAATTCTTTAGTATACAACTTTGTGGATAATACGCCATAAGATAATTGATATATCTAAATAATTTGTTACTTTCATTTTCAAAGGTGCAATTACTTTTTTCGTATATACTTTTAATACAGCCTCTAAAGCAGTGTTGAAATTATATCATGAATTAAACCACAAGGATGAATTACACTAATTAATAAATAACGTAATAAATAAAGTGTAACTAATAAATAAGGTTTAAAGAATGGACTTTAGTTCTGCCAAATTATTATTACCTTATTATGGAGTTCTACAAAAAGAACATTAGAACCTTAAAAAAAGTAACTAATAAATACACTAATTAATAAATTATTAGAATTTTTTTTTTTACAAATAATTAAGTAAAAAAAAAAATCCTTCCCCCCTCCTCCTTATCATATTTTTTTACACTATTTAAAAATCATACCTTTAAACTATTTGCTCCATTTTGTTGCACCACTTAATTATATTTTTCCTATCTTTCTTTTTATCAAACCCAATCTTTTGAATTTCTTCTTCCGTATATATTTTTAACTCACACCTAATTAAAAACCTCTAAATTCATTCTTTTTCTTATATTTTACTACCACTCAGGGGCCAACTTTTTTTTTAATCTTTATTGATTAACACAACAACATTATTCCACATGTTGTAAGTCTTACATATATTACATTTTATGTTGCAATGTGTAACCATGAGAAAGATAATAGTCTAGTGGCTATGCCTTTCGGCTTGGATAAGTTATTAAGGATTAGTTGTTTAACTTGTAAATGTATTTAAATAAATAAAGTGGTTTTAAAGATAATGGTGAATAGATGAATGGTGATCCCTAAAATTTCGTTTAATAATCGAAGATAGTGGGTCTTTTGAGATATAAAAAAGGAAGATTCTCTTATCTCATTCTGCTATATTTCAACTACATTCGAGTAATTTTCAAGCACCTATAACAAATACAATATCAGTTCTTGAGATGTAAAAATTGTTACTGATACATCTCTACACAATGATATTAAACATCTTATGAATCAACATAAAAATAAGTGTTTTGTTGTTGGTGCTTGAAAATGACTCGAATAGAGTCAAAATGTAGCGGAATAAGATAAAAGAATCTTTCATTTTTATATCCCAAAAGACAAACAATCTTCGATTATGAGGTAATAGTCTAGGAGATAGCGTGCAAAAAAAGTGTCTGACTAACATCAAGCTAGAATTTTGTGTACAAGTCAATGTTTTAGCGCCTTTTAAGAATATGTGGTCGGCTTAGTTCGTCTGCGGGACATAGCTTGGCAATAGGCGTTTGAAAAAAACAAACCGGTGGAGAGCGGCCATGTCTCACCAATTATGGTGGACAATGTGATTTTCATGACCCTGAGTACAGAATTAGTTAGTAGACCAAAAATCAAGTTGATGATATTTTCACACTGATAGGTTAGTTATTCAAATATTACTAAAAATCAACGTCGTCACCTGTCAAGGGACAAACTAACATCAACTTGATTTTTGGTCTACTAACTAATTCTGTACTCCGGATCATGAAAATCACATTGTCCACCATAATTGGTGAGACATGGCCGCTCTCCACCGGTTTTTTTTTTTTCAAACGCCTATTGCCAAGCTATGTCCCGTAGACCAACTTAGCCGACCACATATTCTTAAAAGGCGCTAAAAGATTAACTTGTACACAAAATTCTAGCTTGATGTTAGTCAGACACTTTTTTGCACGCTATCTCCTGGACTATAATTAAAGATTCAAATAAATATAATAATTTGTAACGAGTAAATCTCTAGACCTCTTCACGCGACGATGTGGGTTATCTGCGGAATAATTTGGCATGCAAGGAGTTCTACTAGGGCTGATTGGATAGTGCTTCGTTGGATGTGTGACATTGGGATACGGATAGGTCTCGGACAAAAGGAACATTGAGATCGACGTTGAGCTTGAGATTAGATACGTAGAAGGGAACGGGGGCATCTGTGATTTTTGCTGAGGATCTTGATTGGAGAGTTAGGATTCGACAGATGTTGCAAGGCTTGGAGCTACCCCACAATTCTAAACCGAAGGTCCAAGCTGGTTCGAAGATTACATTGTAACCTTAATAACCTATAATATACTCTTTTCTATTAAAGCACACAATTCTTTTTAACACCTTCTTATTCTTATAAAAGTTCTAACCCTATTCTACTCTTCTAATCGTGTATTTTTTCTTCCATATTTCTAACTGTCACCTAATCACAAACCTCTAAATGCATCATTCTTATCTACCTTTTAATGCCATCACTGAGCACCCAACCATTAAAGTATATTTATACTCTTTTCTGTCAAACTACTTCCTTCTTCCTCTCTTGGTACTGTCATCATAGCAAATCATTTATTTCTTCTTCAATATTTCTAACTGTCACTTAATACCAAACGACACACAATAAAGTTATTAATTATAATAATAGTAAATTAAGTGCATAACTAAGATTCTACTATTTTTAGCTATCATCTTCAAACAAAGTAGTTATTATTTATAATAGTTTATTAAGTGCATTACTAATACATTATTATTTTACGACAATACCGTATAACCAGCACATTATTACTTTTTTCTAGGCTAGAATAATGAGCTTAATGTGTGAGGTTTCGCAGTCATTTATCGGGCTTCATGGTGATTGGGATACTCACTGGCCATCTGAGAATCATTCACGTGTCACAAGAATAAATGTATAACGCCACATTACTGGGAGTTTAGTAAATAAGTACATTTTTACAATAAGTCTAAACTAAATTACACATAAATTAGCTGATTGTTGACAATTTAGGACTAATGTGGTCATGACGAGCACAAATACCGCGTTAAAGTTATAATACCTCTGCAAAATGAACATATATATTATATATATACACACCTTATTTTCAACCAGGCACATTAAACAGTATTGCCAGGGCAGCAAAATGTTTAAGATCTATGATAAGTTATAGTCTAAAATTAAAAGTAAATATCTGTACTTTACGGCAGACTCACACACACACACACAATTTCCGTTCATTTAGAAGACTCTATTTTCTGAATTGAAGTCGGTCTGAAATTTATCATATACGATGGAATAATAATGAGGAAATTATGCTGATGCGAAAACTACTCTTACTATGTGGCATTTTTAAATTATTCTTTCCCTTTAAAAAGTGAATGCAGAAAAGTAATACGTTCTGGTTTTTTTTGTGATTTATTTTCTTGCCATTCAAACTGTTTACCTTCTTTTTCTGAGTTGTAAAAAAGGGTCAATGTGCCAATATGTGCCAGCAAAGCTAAAGAGTTTTCAGCTTGCTCAGATATTGAGACACATTGAAGTTTGAATATCTTAGGGGATAGTGGGAGCTCAATAAAATCGTTTAATTTTTTTATATAGGAAATTTATACTTTGCAGGACAATCGCTACCAAAATAGACTGACAATTGGTGTGGCACATAGCTTCCCCGCAGCCTATTACGTACTTTATTGATTTTATGCCTTTACAAGTCATTATTGTCTAATTTGTTTAATTGCTTCCCCCGTTTTCTTTAATGTCAAAATTGATTTGATTTTTTACATAAATTAAAGTATCAATGTAGTAAAAGTTAAAGAGCGCAGACGGTTCAAATTAATCTGGGGCTATCTGCGGGTTACTTTCGATAAACTATAAATGTTTCATATAAATTTGATAAGTACTTTTGAAGATATAGGTGTAAATAAATGTATGTTTGTGCGTATATGGAAGAGAAGCAAATGAGCGCAGAAGGTTGAAACTTATATGGGACCAACAACGAGCTAATTATGACCTTCTATAAAAATTCCTTCCATTAAAATCGGGCCTGTAGTTTTTGAGATATGTTGGTTCACAACAAATTGAGCGACAGACCGACAGGCAGATATGGAACCAAAACTTTCCCCTGATGTCTGAAACAGATTTCTGTCTAGGAATGTTTGAAATCGGAGACATAAAATAAATCTCTTAAAGTAAATATTATCTCAAGATATAAGCGAATTATAATGATAAATAATGCCTTCATGAAAAACTAAAAAAAACGGCGTATCTCGAAAACAAAATGTCTGTGCTTTATATTATATGATCCCTTTTTTTAATTATAGACCCTAAATATGAATTTTTAATTCTGGAAATTTTAAACTCAATTACATTTTATGTGTATTATCTATAGATTATAGAAGCAAATTCATAACAAAGTTTTAATTAAATTCAATCCATGCCTCAGGCCTCAAGATTCGAATCACTAATATTATCATTAAAAGCAAAAAAGAAAGATGGAATTTTTAAACCATCTTTCTTCTTTCCTTTTCACTACGATATTAATGCACAACCACGAAATCTAGATTACCAGAAAAAAAAATTTAGCAATATATTATACACATCTTTTTTTTTAAATAACTAAACTTTTTTCATACAAAACAAACTTTGACTAATTTCAAAGCCGAACTTTCGAGAGAAAATTGATGGGGGGAGGGGGGGGGGGGGGGGGGTTGCTCTCGTGACAACCCGGCGCTGAGTTTTAATCTGATTTTATCGAGAATCAACTTTCAAGGAAAATAGAGAGGAGGGGGAAAATGAAAATTAAACGAACATTTTATCGAACTGAACATTTTAGGACAACTCAGTTAAACCGAAGAAATATATAATCATTGAAAGAGATACTCTAACAAAGTAAAATAAACTAAAATTGAAAAAAAGAAAAACGTTATTCGAAACAATATCTAATAACTTTAAACTTCTATTTGGAGTAAAAAGAAATGTTTGCCATAATAGTTATATTAGTTGGCGTCAAATGGTAGAGATGGGCTGAGTGTTGACTAAACTAAACTATGATAAGATAACATTAACCTAACAGTGTTAGTTGAGATGCTTTCAAATAAAACACATTGTGAAGGTTTATTTGACAGCGTCTCGCTAACATACCCTCTCATTTATACTTGAACTGTCACGAATTTTCTCAAGCAGTATTAGGTTATTATTACAGGAAGGAGAAATTTACACATCTTGTGTGTATCAGTGCAAAACATGTATCATCGTGTAGATCAGTGAGAAAAAGTCTCATCTCGAATGAATCAGTGCGAAACTTATCTCATATCGTGTGGATCAGTGCTAAACTTGTCTCATCTCGTGTAGATCAGTGAGAAACAAGTCTCATCTCGATGGATCAGTGTAAAACTTATCTCATATCGTGTGGATCAGTGCTAAACTTGTCTCATCTCGTGTAGATCAGTGAGAAACAAGTCTCATCTCGATGGATCAGTGTAAAACTTATCTCATATCGTGTGAATCAGTGCTAAACTTGTCTCATCTCGTGTAGATCAGTGAGAAACAAGTCACATCTTGATGGATCAGTGTAAAACTTGTCTCATCTGATGGTGGATCAGTGCGAAACTTATCTCCCCTTGTGG
Organism: Gerris lacustris; assembly: GCA_951217055.1. Lineage (NCBI taxonomy): Eukaryota > Metazoa > Arthropoda > Insecta > Hemiptera > Gerridae > Gerris > Gerris lacustris. The sequence continues at coordinate 56,209,071 of OX578282.1, read as the reverse complement.
TGGATCAGTGCGAAACTTATATCATCTTGTGATGGATCAGTGCAAAAAATCTTCTTTCTGAAAAAAAAAAGTCTTTCTGCGATTCGTACTCAATATATACGTCGGTGTTTAGACTAAGGCTTTAGGCGAGTTGTAAGGACAGCATCGTATATCCAACATTTTACCGGCGTCGACCCGGTAGAAGATACATTTTTAGATCTAATCACATATACCCAAAAGCATCACGGCATGCCATCGTAAATCTTGGATTGTTAAATAATTCGCTTTAGTAGACCAATAGCAGTTGACTTGTTCACGACTGGGATAGCTGGCTCTCGTAGTAGGAACTTTAGACATCCCACAGCATTGACCCCGACAGTCGGGGTATCATAGTAGTCTGCTCGACCACGACATTTGTCCACCAAGTGTGGAATGTCCCATACACTTTTCTTCCCAAGAACTGCCTGCCCGGTATCGGTTGTTCGCCTGCCACATAGGTGTGAACTCCAACAACTTGGCTATGACATTCTCAAAACAAAAATAATAATGATATATTTAAGTCTTTTAAACAAAGTTTATAAAAAGAATCTTATAGAGAAGGCTTCTATGATAGTTGGTCGTTGGTCCGCGGTTACAATGAAGTTGCGGTAGTGACCGCATCAGAGGGTTGGTGGGTTTCGCCTCTTCTGCTAGAGGTATTTATATGGTTGTTAAATTAGATTTCTTGAAACGTAAGCATCCTCATCCTCTCTATGAAGCGATTACCACCATATTAAATAAAGAAAATGTTAATCTGTTTCGTTTAAATATATTTTACTACGTTTTTATTAGCTTGCTTTCTTGTTTGTTTGTCCGGTACAAATCTGACAATCGATTTCTAACTAACATCCCGATTAGCTAGACATTTGAAACTTTTAGCATAGCTCAGAACACTATGACAATGCATTATTTTAATACTTTTAGCCATGTTTCAGCAGAATTTAATTGGTTTTCAGCAAATTTTGCTGTATGGAAAGTTAGTTCGGAAAAAATCCGCAAGTTATTTTATTTGTTTTGCCATGTCCCATATTTACAATCATCATTTTGACGGGTTTCAACTTTGTGATTTTTATAAATAAAAGAAACATTGAATGACAGCAAAATAGGAAATATATCGATTATATTATTTATATAATTTCAAATATATCGATGGCACGGTTTAGATTTAGTGTTGGGGAGATCCGTTGTACAAAGATTTGTCCTTTTATAGGTTTAAGATCATTTATGTTTGTCATTTATATGAGATGGTTGTCATTTATGTGAAGTAAATAAATTTGGAACAATTTGGAAAAATTTTTCACTAACATTATATATTATATAACAATAACAATTATATTATCAACATTACATACGATTCAACAGAAAATTTAAAAACGTAGTATATAAAAAGTTCTTTTTATCTTGAAATTATTTTAAAGACAAATATTGTAGTAGTTATATTAAACAATCTAGGATGCAGTAAACATAAAACATTATATTTATTTCGATAACTTTTACTATATACCGATTGAGTTTAAAATTGTTATAATTAATCAAACAATAAATCTAGAATTCTAAGAATTAAATTAATTTAAAGGGTCGAAGTTAGACAATTAAAGACTTAAACGTTAAAGTTTTAAGCCATTAATCTCCCAAAACTTGGTCAAATTAGTTCGACATTGATTGATAACTAAGAAAATTATAAGTAAGAAATTATTATTACAATTTAATCATTATTATTTAATTATGAAATAATTTATAATAAGTACGACATAAAATCGAGAAATAATTGATTCGAGTTTCCATTTCAACAGTATGTTAATTTTATTGAAGTTATGGAGTGAAGTGTGTTAGTGTTACTACTTACTGAGCTTAGAAACACGTAATTACAGCATGCCACGATACCACAAAGTAAAGAGAAACTCAGGGACTTTAATAACACGCAAGTTTAGGCTTGACCAAACACAGGAATTCACCAAGCTAACCTTTACAACATAACATGGTCAGAATTTAAGAATTCTTTCTAATAAGAAAAGTTTCATATAAAACATAGTTATACTTGTTTTATTTCAAACGAAGTTTAAAAATATATCATATTTATGAAATGAGATGTTATAAATTTCTTCTTTTTAGGATCCGTAGGCAAAATTAAAGCCCTTATATTTTCCTGCGTGTGTCTGTCCGTCCGTCCTCTCACGTGTTCTCACGGCTACACCTTTCGTCCGATCAATTTGAAATTTGGCATGTATGTGTCTTGTACCTACCCACATATTTTAAAAATATAGCGACTTAAAAAAAATATTTTTCTAAAAAATTAGGGGAAAACACTTAAGGGTTAATTTTTTTTTTTTTTTTTTTTCGACACCGTGAGGGGTATCATATGAAAAGGTACGTCGAGCTGATTACAGAAATATATAATTCTTTGGTTATAGTTTGAAGTGGGTGTGAAACGTGTTTCACGAATTACTTAGTGAGTACTAAGTAATTGAGTGATTACTTAGTGAGTACTTAGTGAGATACTTACGAATTATTTAGTGAGGGGCAAATAATGCCCCTAACTTATATGAAACGTCGAGCTGATTACAAAAATATATAATTCTTTGGATATAACTTTGATAGGGCGAGCGTAGACAAGTTTGAAGTTGGTGTGAAACGTATCCCCCCCCCCCCCCTCTATCTCGCTTATGTGAAGTGCAAAAAATCTGAAAAAATTCCTGAACGTTCTTCGGCCAAAAGTAAAGCTACTACTTTTTGGAAATTTCGAAAAAAATGTTATTGACAAAATACGTTTTTATGGTATTTTCGATGTATTTATATGGTTGTAGTCCGGTTCAGTGGCAAAAAAATACTTTATCAGTGTGTGTTTTGAGAATATCAGACCCTTAGGATAGTTCAAAGTAAGCTTTTTAGCATTTTAAAAAAACACTGTTTATACACTTTACAGTTAAACACTATACAGTGTGGCCTACGTACCCTCACTGTGTGTTGACCAGCACACACTTGACCAGTTTATTTATATTTATGTTAGACAGTCTCCGGCACGGGACGGACTCCGTACTATTTAACATGGGAGCGTTTATAGTACTCAGGACTCAGGGGACGGGCCGTGTACGGGGACGTGCTTAGGTCGGGGCACGGTCACGGATGGAGGTTTGCCGGACCCACGTTCATGCTCCGCTCCGTCCAAAGCTAAACAAGATACCGGATGAGAAACGTCAACTCTCATGGGTTGTTCAGGTTAAGAGCTGTTTCTATTCTACCTAGAAGAATTCAATAAGTTCTTTTTTGTTATTTAAAAAAATGGGTGATGAAAAATTGATCGTGAGAGTCAGGGAGAAATAAGCTTTTAACGTAAAAAAAATTTGATTTCTTATTTTTACAACTTTTCAAGGGCTTTAAAAGAAGGCGATTTATAAAAAAAAGTCCTTAAATCGATCAATAGAATGTTGCGAGATGTACAAAAACCGCCTAATAACACCTATCTAACGACCAACAGCGCAGGGATTGGCCAAGCCTCGGATTTTAAACTTGAAAAAACCAGCAGAGCTCGCCGAGGCACACCGGACCCATCTGAGTTCCCTGAAAAACGGTGAGTTTTGGTGGAACAGCGCATGGCCATTAAGTCTTAACTGAATCTGCTACTCATACAACTCAGACTTTTCCCAAAATATTTGTTTTTTATTTTTTCCGTGGTGCCTTAAAAAGCTAAATTCATGTCCCCCTTTCCCCACATAAAAGACAATTTATCCCAACTATCTCCGGATGTGGCCCCGTATAGCATAACTCTACCCGGACAGCTCACGTTCCCGGCCTTATCAGAACTTAAATACATAAACCTTATCTTTGAGAAATATAAAAAAATTTAATATTCAAGAAATTTTAAACATAAGATTTTAGCACCGAAGGTATGCTCATTCCCAGAACACAAAATAAAAAAATCGGTCCGAGACAACTCAGACAAACTTTCTCATATACGAGTTACGAGTTCATAATTACATAGCCCAGTGATTTCCATTTATTAGTTTTCGTATGTACATTTAATTATTATTGAACATTTCATCAAAATTTATCAAAAAAATAACTTCTCCTGGGCGGGGAATAAAACCCGGACTCTCTCCGTCTGCGTTTTAAGCTATTTTCTCAGGAACTAGATTTTTCCCGGGAAAACTGCTTATATCGTTAGATTTGTATTTAAATGGACTACAGTTTAGAGTTATTAAATCAAAATAGTCGGAACCGTTTTCGAGAAATAATTTTTTTCACGTTTTTTCAGAGTTTTTGGGGGGTAGCGCCCCCAAATTTAGAGCTAAAATTCATTTCTCGATTTCGAATCGGGGTATGATTTTTCTTAACATGTATGCCAAATTTCGTCAAAATCGGCCCAGTAGTTTAGGCTCCACTTTTTTGGACTCAGGGGACCTCAAAACGTGTAAATCCATCAAAATCTCAAAATCGAATTTTCGCGCCATCACAATACTTTCTCTTTATATGAGAAAGTAAAAAATGCTTTAGAGTATATTGATAACCAAAAGCATTATACTATATTATTTAGCTAGTTACTTTAGATATAGTCTATGCAGTTTACACATTAAGAAAATAAAAAATAAATTGGATGGATCAAGTACGGGAAAAGTAAAAAAAAATGTAAAATTTAAGTTTTTGTCATGTATTGAATTGTGTAAATCGTTAATAATTAAGGCGCCACATAAAGCTCACGGAGTTTTTAGAGTGTTTGTAATGGCATTCAATCACGCGTCAAAACCACCCACGGATTGGTTCGAAGCAATATGCCAAAATTTAGACGAAACATTCTTATTTAATCTCAAGTCAGACACGTCCATCAGAAGGATTAACCAAAAACCAACATACTTTACAAGTTATGACAGAGAAAAATAAATTATATTTCATACACTAAAAGGTAAAATGAAATATCTATTTAAACATCAATGCAATAAGAAAAGCTAATTTATCAAGAAATTATTGAATTGCGGAAAAGAAAACCTATTTTGGAAAATCAAACATTTTTCTTAGAAACTTTTTGAGTTCTAACAAATTAAAACTAATTTAGAAATATCAGACAAGGGGCGTCTCGGAACTTTTTCTTACAAAAGAATTTCAAAATGGCGGCAAATATTAAGTTGAAATAAAGAGGAATTATTCATCTTAAAGAAAGGTGAAATTTTTGTTGAAAACTTTTTGAGTTCTAACAAATTAAAACTAATTTAGAAATATCGGACGCGGAGCGTATCAGAAATTTTTCTAACCAAACAATTTCAAAATGGCGACATATATTAAGTTGAAATAATGAGGAATTATTTATCTTAAAGAAAGGTGAAACTGGTGCAAATTTCAGCGCAATCGGAAAACTTGTCGATTTTTTAAATTTTTTGCATACTCAGCAAAATTGATTAAGGACGGATTTTTGTAACAAACGGAAATTTCCGTTGAAATCTCAGTTTTGTTAATAATTCAAAACGTCTAATGCAACAGATAAAAGTAAAATAATTTTATTTAAATTAAATATTCGATAATAGAAATAGAATTTGGTTGAAGTTGAAGGTCACAGATAAAAGAACAAAGTCTGTTCTACAAACAGAACAGGTCAAATATCTACAGAACAGTGACCGATAATTCAATACGACCCAAGCCTAATCAAATATGTACGTTCTGCTACATAAATTTCAACCTATAAGGGCACACTTACAGCCATTCCAACAATGAGACAGATACCGATATTTACAGTATTGTATCAATTTCCATACAGACCACCTTCATATCAAAATAAGACAAATTTCATTGCAACTATTGCTAGTAATCTATGGATTTATCTATAATTTTATTACTAACTAAGATACTAACTTACTATTATTATTTCAACATTTTATCTCCCTAAAAGAATTATTTTAACGTCACTATCCTTTCCTGATTTTAGCGACTATCCGTAAAATTATACAAAATTTCGTATAACAGCTACAATTGTCTTTTAATTGTACTCGACGTCACACGTTTTTTTTTTCTTTAAATACGTGTGGTGTCGCGGGACAACCAGTAGGAACGAAGTTCATTACGCTTTTCATTAAATATAAATTATAAAATCACACTGCTAAGTATACGATGCTAACAACTTATACATGGTAGAGTTAGAAAAGAGACAAAACTATTTGTACTTGCGGAGTTAAGGCAAAATTAAAAGAAACGCATTATTTTTATCATTGAAGCGAGCGTCTTGCAATCAATATGTATGTCATATTGAGAACATTGTTAATCATGATGAGTTAATAGTTAAAGACAGTGGCGTACACAGGGGGGGGCCCAAGGGGCCCTGGCCCCCCCCGAAATGATTACATACCTAAGACCCGCCATACACTTAAAACCAAAAAACACAGTAATGACAGATGCATTCGAATTGACTAAATATTTTCCAATAAAAGGAATTAATTAAGTATTATCTTATGGTGTGTATACACTTAATCACCCCAAATAAGCTCGGCCCGGATTTGCCGATAGAATTAAATTCATTCAACACTATACCGGCCCGATTGTCGGCTGGGCCCGGATTTTGCCGATGGAATTGAATTTATTAAACACTATACCGGCCCGACTGTCAGCTGGGCCCGGATTTTGCCAATGGAATTGAATTTATTAAACACTATACCGGCCCGACTGTCGGCTGGGCCCGGATTTTGCCAATGGAATTGAATTTATTAAACACTATACCGGCCCGACTGTCGGCTGGGCCGGGATTTTGCCAATGGAATTAAATTTATTAAACACTATACCGGCCCGACTGTCGGCTGGCCCCGGAGTTTGCCGATGGAATTAAATTTATTAAACACTATACCGGCCCCACTGTCGCCTGGGCCCGGATTTTGCCGATGGAATTATATTTATTAAACATTATACCGGCCCGACTGTCGCCTGGGCCCGGATTTTGCCGATGGAATTATATTTATTAAACATTATACCGGCCCGACAGTCGGCTGGGCCCGGATTTTGGCCGATGAAACTAAAACTATTAAACACTATAGTGGCCCGATTTTGGCTGGACCGAGATTTTTGCTGATGGAATTAGATTCATTGAATTAAATTAGGATGGATGAAATAAATCGGCTCATTTGCCGACTAGGCCTTGATTTTTGCCAGATTAAACATTAAACTTGATCGACCCGATTTCGGCTGGGCCCGATTTTTCGCCAGTTGAATCCAATGATCTTTTTGTGGTTTTAGTCCAGTTCAATAGCATAGGTTGCATTATAGGACAGCTTCAATTCATTACGAATCTTAATGCAATGAATTGAATTTGGATTCGTAAAAATAGACTGCTCCGATTGACAGCTAGGCCCGGATTTTTTGCTATAGAATTAAGTGCATTGAATTGATTAGGATGAGTACAATGAATCGGCCTTATTGCTAGTAGGCCCTATTTTGTCGATGGAAATTATGCATCAAAATAAATTGGGATGCGTTCAATAATAGACCCGATTGCCGGCTCGGCCTAGGTGTTAAGCTCATTAAATTAAATGAGGCCCGAGTCAACTCGAAGCCGATGGAAACGACGAACTTTGCCGATGGAATTAAATTAGTTGAATTAAAATATGCACACTAGACTGGCTTAAACGGGAAAATGATGGTTGTGGATTTCAGTAGCAAATTTTTGATTTGGACCAGGATTGTGTGTGGAACGCTACGTGGGTCCTCTTGTCTATGCGGCATTCCCCGTCTTGCTGACTCAGGTCGGACTAGTGTTCGTCGACATGTAGTGAGAAAACAGAGGCAAAATAAATAAATCGGTTAATAATTTTGTGAAAAAACTGATTCATATTACATAGTAATAGTAAATTTAAATCTAAAGACTCAAAAAGCGTTCAGAAAACATTTGATGTTAAATGTCCCATGTAATTACCCAGCGAATGAGCGAATGAGCGAATGATTCTTTTGTTTTGCAATAGGTATTTAATTTTCTTAGAGAAGAATTCTCTTCTAGATAAAAATTTGAAATTCGTATGTGCTCCAAATCCACGTTTGCTTTTGCAGTATGGATCACGTTTTGCTTCCGAGCTTACCAAAGGAAACGGAAGATATGTGACAGTTCTGAAGAACGAACGTCTCCGATTTCAAAAATTCCAAGACAGAAATCTGTTCAACATCAGGGTACAGTTTGGGTCCCGTGTCCGCCTGTCCTTCAATTTTTGCGAACCAACATATCTTAAAAGCTATTCGTCCAATTTTATTGAAATTTTGATGGTAGGTCATAATTAGCCAGGTTATAACATTGCTGATCCCGTATAAGTTTCAATCTTCTGCACCTATTTATTTCTCTTCCACATTCGCACAGACATACATTTATTTACACCTATATCTTCAAAAGTACTCATCTGATTTTTATGAAATTTTAATGTTTGTTTAAAGTAGCCCGCAGATAACCCAAGAATTATTTCAACCGTCTGCGCTCTTAAAATATTGCTATATTGATACTTTATTCATGTAAAATTTACTCAATTAACCTCCTTTTTTAAATTAGTCAAAATTGGTTTGTTTTTACATGATTTAAAGTATCAATTTACCAAAATTTAAACAGCGCAGACAATTAAAATTAATCTGTGAGCTTCTATCAGATAAGTTTTATATTAGTGTAAATAAATGTATGTGTGTGCACATGTGGAAGAGAAATGGTGGCAGGTGGAGAAATGGGGTGGAGGGAAATGGGACCAGAAGATTGGACCTTATATAGGACCAACAATGGACTTTTTATATGCTAATAAACTGCCATCCGAATTTCATTAAAATCAAAAGAGTAGTTTTTAAGAATTGTTCGCAATGATTGAGCCAGAAACGGGATCAAAAATGTCTGATAACTGGAACAGATTTCTGTCTTGGAATTATTTGAATCGGAGACATAATCGTTCTTTAGAACGATCACATTACATAGTGAGGTGTTACCTCATAGAATTTTAATTTAATTAAATATGAGGTTAGAAATTGAAATTAGAGTGTTGAAAAGGGGGAGAAATTACAATTATAATAAATTATGGGGTATGCTAAACCCGCATATAAGTTAAATTAGGTTGGCCCCCCCCGAAAAAATTTTCTGTGTACGCTACTGGTTAAAGAGGATGATTGTAGTACAAAGCCGAGTCCGAGTAGTAAGGGAACAGGACTATTCCCTAACCCTCACGTCTACTCCATTCAAAATATAAAATAAATTTCTTCGCAACACAAAAACTTCTGCTTTAACATGTTAAATTTGACATGCCTGTTTCAATTGTATTTTAGACTATGCATATGAAGTTTTATAAAAAAAATTACGTTAGAACGTAAGATATCGGTAAAAAGTTTTAAGGTCTAGCTCCGCTTTAATAAATTTAGCGATCTTTAACACTTCATAGCGGTGTTGGTGTTGCCGGCCTAAAATTCCAATTTTACATTGAAGTGGGTTTTTTCGGATTCATTGTCGGGCTCCTGTCATGCTGTAACGTGCCATAAGGAACTTGTTCCAAAAAAAACACGATATTCAATATTATCCATTTTTAGGAATGCTGACAATAATTATAAAAAAAAAAAAAAAAAAAAAAAAAAAAAAAAAAAAAAAAAAAAAAAAAAAAAAAAAAAAAAAAAAAAAAAAATTATGCTTCAATCGGCTACATAAACCTAACTGCTTAACGGAATAACTTGCAATTTAGCTCGGATACTTTGAAAATGAAAGTTATACTAACATATTACCGTAATGATGCTTCCATCTTATGGGGAAAGATTTTGTTAGTTAAAAGGTGCTTAAGGTTCGTATGGGGTTAGCTAAAAGAGCCCATCTCCAAGCCTGATTGCTGGGCTCTGCTTTCTCGCCCGACAACTAACTAACTACTCATACTCATAGAAGGCCGAGAACATTATCCACCGCCGCGTATTTTGCAAAGTATACAAAATTAGCTAAAGTACCTTTTCGACTTAAAGAAAGCATTTGACACCGTGTCACATGAGATCTTGTTGCAAAGGTTATATTCAATAGGGATCCGAGGTACTTGTTACAAACTATTTGAAAGTTATTTAGAAAACAGGACACAAGTCAATGTAAACGGTCATATAAGTGAACCGTTGAAGATAACCTTTGGAACGCCTCAAGGGACAGTGATGGCCCCGTGGCTTTTTCTGATATATGTCAATCAAATGCTTAAGATGGAAAACACATACTCTGAAATCATCTATGTCGATGATACCTTGCTATATTTCAGAGGAGCCACGTGGGAACAAGTGTTCAAAAATGCTTCATTAGGAATAAACAAAATAAAACAATGGTTCGATAATAGTTTACTTACTTTAAACCTGACAAAAACTAAATACATGTGCTTCACACTCGACTCGCGGGGACAACCTATAAACGACTTACAATTAAAAATACACAACAATAAATGCGTTTCACAATACAATACTAACTGCAACTGTGACGAAACAATATCTAAGATTAATTCAATAAAATATTTAGGAGTTATTATAGATAGTAACTTAAAATGGAAAGAGCATATTAGTTGGATGGTACAAGAGTAAGAAAAACTATGTATAGTTTTATTAGAATTAGGGACATTGCTATAAGTCCTTATTAAAATTACTTTACCACGCTCTGGTAGAATCCATACTAAATTATTGTATACTAGCTTGGGGAATGGCTTCCCCAACAAGCATAGAACCTGCCAACATAATTCAAAAAACTATATTAAAAATCTCATTAAAAAAGCCAAAAAGATATTCATCCGCATTAACGTATTCTAAATCTAATGTACTGTCAATAAAATCACTTTACGAAAAATCCGTATTAATACACTATTTTCATAATAATTTACCAACAGTTCCTCATACTTACTCTACTAGATCACAAAGACAGAAAACTTATAACACTCCACTTTGCCGTACAACCACCAAACAAAGACACGCCACTTACTTGGGACCACATTATTACAACAGACTGCCAGCTTCATCAAAAAATATTAATAACATAAATATGTTTAAGAAAAAATAAAGCAACATCTCCTAACTAGAGAATAGAAGATATTTAACTCATTTCAATTATAAAATATAGAATAACAAATATTGATGAAAAAATGAAAGATAATTTTATGAATAAGAATAAAACCAAAGAACTTATAAAGAATAAAAAAAATAACAAAAACAAGTATAACAAATAAACAAGTAATAAATATACAGTTTTATAAATTTTACAAATAAATAAATAAAATAAAATAATAAAGAAATAGCCATATAACAAAACAGCATATAATAGAATAATATAGAGACGGGGCCCTCCCTCTAGGTGTAAAAACACTTACTGAGGGTCCTCACCTTTGTACTTTGTATGAAATGTAAATTTACTTATTGTTATAAATGGTGGAAATAAAGATTTATTTATTATTTATTTATTTACCTACCCAATACTTGAACCGGATTATGTTATACTTAGTAGGTCATATTTATGTTAAAACCACCGGTATGTCAATGATTAAGGTTTAATTTGTATGCAATCTGCTGTCTCATACAAATTCAGCATTTATAATCTAAATAATAATAGATGGATTTAATTAAAGCTTACTTTAAATTTCTACTTTACCAGATAAATCGATAACAAAACTGTAGTTAACTTGATAAATTCTTACCTGAAACAGAAAATAAATCAATAATTAATTAAAAGGTACTAAAAATGTAATATTTGATTACTTAATTATTCCATGCATAAAATTATATCAGGTTGATTGAATACGACTTTAATTGATTAGATATGCAATGTAGATAATCTTAATCTAATAATTAATATTAAAAATGGCACAAGTTAACATTTAGTCGAATTATCATGGCTTAGGCCGGGCGCACTTTGAGTGCGTCTCACATTAGCGACGCAGAGCAGAGTAGCAGTTTTTCCCAACACTGAAATATACGCGCGGATTGAGACGCCAGACCCATTAGTGTCGGTAAGGCTATGTGCAGCAAAGTTCTGACCCGTCCTAATCTGCGTCTCAATTCGCGCAGTATCGAATACTTATGCGGATGAAAAAACTTTGCTGCCCTGCACAGCGTTACCTGCTTCCCAAAGTGCGACTGGGTTTATGCTGCAAGTTGTGATTGCAAGTTCTTTTGATAGCAAAATGGTGTACCAAAATAATTTAAATAATAATTAACTTCATAAATTAATGAAATTTAAAGCTCGCTTATGGAACGGTCGACACACGCGGCGTAACCTATTGCCTTTAATATTAAAGCTAAGGACATGAACATTTTTTACGCGTATAGTTTTAGGAATAAACATGTTAAACATATTAAGTAAGTTATCCATAATCTTATGGGGACTTTTTACTTTCTCATATAAAGAGAAAGTAATGTGATGGAGCGATTTTGAGATTTTGATGGATTTACACGTTTTGAGGTCCCCTGAGTCCAAAAAAGGGTTTTTTAAAAAATGTCTGTATGTGCAAACGTCTGTCTGTCACTTCTTATCATGGCAGAGAAGTAAAAAAAAAAATATACATTTTATTTTAAAAAGTATTATTTTACATAATTAAATGAATGAGTGATTCCATCATTTATATCATTAGAAATTTAATACTTTAATCCAGCGGTGATATACGAGTATACAATAAAAAGTACTTTATGTAGCTACATATATTTAAAGTCGAAATGAACAACCAAGGAGAAAAAAGTATGTATAAAAAGACTTGACATTAAGACATTAAATTTAAATACTACAATGTATGTAGGACCCACTTGAAGCATTTTTGAAGCAGCTTTTTATTTGCCTCTGTAAAAGAACATTAATATTATCATTTATCTCAAGAGGTGTGTGTTTCCAGGAAAAAAAAATGTAAAATAATAAAATCAAATTTCCATATTATGTTATACCGTAACATAATATCCTTAAGTCTTAAAAGAAAAAGAAAAAACATATTCAAGACATCTTGAAGAATATTAAATTTAAATACTTGGAAAATAAAGTCATTTTAAGCTTATCTCAAAATATTTCTTTTCAAAAAGATTTCTCTTTCCCTACAGAAAACACATCTCCGTTAACGTTTCACAATATTTAAACATTTATAGTTGTATAATGTATGTTCTTTAGTTCTTTGTAGAAACAAAAAGAAGTATCATATCTCCTTTCTTTTTTCTGTCAAGCTTCATAGTTTAAATGTTTTTAAATAGGTGTATTTGAATGGTTCAGACCGGGATGGTTTAATCGTAAACAATTATTAATCTAAAAGTGCTTTCATTTATTAACATTTATAAAATTTTATTAAAATAAAACTCTATTTTAAGGGGTATGAACGTTTTTAGGCATAAAAAAATAATTAATTTAAGCTTTATAAATGGAGAGTAAATTAAAATCAACTTGTAGAGACTATAAATAACATAGAATAAATGGATAAGAACAATCAATGGAAGTTACACAGATCAAGCCTTATTTATGTAATAGGTAGTACCTTTTCCAATTAAATATATAACTAAGTTATTTGGTACTTCAAGCGTTTTCATTTTTTAGGGTCCATAGCCAAAAACAAGGCCTTTATACATTCCTGTGCTTGTCTGTCCCTTACGAATCTGATCTCCGAAAGTACCTTACACAAAACTTGCAGTAACCTAATCACAGGAAAATTATAGGGATGTCCTTAAGTCATCCCTCAAAAACCAGGGGTTATAGCTTAAGGGGTTGAAATTATTTTTTAAAGCAAATGCATTATGTGGTTGACACCCTATAAAGGTGAAACAAAAAAAAAGGAAAAAAAGGAGGACGTCTTGAGTCCATATATATATTTGGTTTTGTGTTTGCACCAATTCATTTTACACCAACTGCCCTTGATGTCTTAACAAATGAATTATCTTAGTAACAGATTGGGTTAGACACTTTGGAGTTGTTTCAACGCGTTTAGACAATAAAAATGCATGTAAAGGCGTTTGTTTCACGTCATAATAATACATAAATGGATCAAAAATTATAGCTAAAACAAACTTTTAAATGACCGCCATCTTGATATTGGCTATGCCAATTGACTTCTTATCTTTAAGGAAGACCACCCTTTATTATGTGGCGCTATTTATCATTGATTTAACCAATAGCTTGGACAACCTTCTAGATTCTAGAGAATGCAACTTTATATACCAAAAAAAGGAGTCATGACGTAGTTTTTATTCTGATAAGAAATTAAAACTATTATTGATGATGATTTTTTATAGTCACTCATGAAGAGCTGCAAAAACGCAATGTTCTGCACACTAGTTTTCATAAAATCCATTAAAACGATTGCATCAAACTTTCAGTTTCGTGCTACCAGTAATTGTTTAGTGTGCTCTGGATTCCTCAAATCATTCTTCTTCTTTCGTAAGATAAACTGAAATAAGTTTCCTTAATGATCCAGATGAAACAGATTTCATGCAACCAGTTTCATCGATGTGCTTATCTGTCAGATAAGCATACCCTCACAGTGTGCGCGTAATGAGTTGTGACGTCAGAGCAGGAAAATCCGAAAAATTGGGATGGAGAACCAATGAGGGATCAGGATTTTGAACTCTAGAAGGTCGGGCAACTAGGCAAACAAATATGTCACAGGCCCCACCCCTCCTAAAGGCCTAGTGGCTTTATTTTTTCCCTCATATAGGATGGCAAATCTGAGTGTCAAAACTTATATTTCGCATACTGCAGACATAGTGCATTTTCTTTAAATAGTAGGTTGCCTAAATATTGTTTTAATTAATAAAGATAACAATTGCCAAAAAATAATAATTGTACTCGAAAAATAATCTCAACTAAAGGTAAAGATAAATTTTCTTAAACTTTATGAAAGAACTATAAAAGCAAGTTGACCTTTCCCTCAAATTTCTTTGTCATCTTTACTTTAACCAACAATAAACTCTAATCCTAGAAGAAACACAGCAAAAAAAAAATTGGCGGACTTTTTTCTTAAAAATAGAATGATGAGACCTTCTTTAAAGACATGATCCTATTCAAACACATTTCCCAAGAGAAAATCTGACAGTGCCTAACAAAAAATTCGGCGGATAAAAATAGAAGGTCGTTTCAAAAACCAAAACCATTCTGAAAAACCCGAAGAGGCATTTTTTAACTCTAAGAGTAACTTTTAACAGCAATTTAAAATCTTAAAAAGTATATAAGATATTAATTGAACCTACTAAATACTTGTATATTTATAACTTCCAATTACAGTGGCACATAGTTTCCTCGAGTCCTATTTTATATACTTCAATTATTTTATGCTTTTACAACCTATTTTTGTTAATTAGTTATAGTAGTATAATTAATATAGTTCCCCCTGTTTTGTAAATATAATTACTTGAATTAAAGTATTAATTTAGCAAATTTTAAAAAGCGCAGACAGTTGAAATTAATCTGGGGCTATCTGCGGGCTACCTTCGTTAAACCATCTAAATTTCATAAAAATCAGATGAGTACACTTTTGAAGATATAAAAGAAAATAAATTTATGTTTATGCGCATGCTGAAGAGAAATAAATGGGTGCAGAAGGTTGAAAATCAAATAGGGACCAACAATGGGCTAATTATGATCTACCATCCAAGAACGTAAGATATCGGTTAGAACGTAAGATATCGGTAAAAAGGTTGTTTTCTCTACTTTAAACGTTTAGGTCCGCATTAATAGTTTCAGCGATCTTTATTAATGCATAGCAGTGTCGTTGTTGGTTTTACTAAAAAACGTTATTTGGAAAAAATGTTCGTCTCATCGAATAGGTGATGATAGAATTTTTTCCCGTCCTGAAATTCCAATTTTAAATTTGAAAATCACGTTTACGCTAGCATTGCGCGCGAACTCTTGGACGGATCACGCTGTCCAACGAACTTAGCCTGAGTATTAGTAAAAGGAAGATGTATACCAAATTTCAACTAAAGCGGTCAACTTTTACTCAAGTTATCGTCGGACACGTAAACGTTACACACAGACAGACAGACAAGATGCATATTTCGTTGAATGTAAGAAGCTCGCTTACGCTCGCTTCAATGAGTTCAGAAGAAAAAGTGCGGACAATAATATGTTTATCTATTTTAGTAAATTAATTGAATACATAATTATTTTATTCAGAAATATAGTCAAATATGTAATAAGCAACTTAATATAATGGAATTTATTTCAAATTCCTTAGTAACAAATTATTTAGAAGAGAATTTAATATAATAGAGACCCCTTTGAGATTAATAAAGAGATTTAATAAGGAACATAGACATAGCATCTCATGACCAACATTGAAATTGTTAAAACAGAGAAATTAATAAAACCCACAATATTGATCAGCGTATTGTAAAAAACTAAACACAATAGTCTACAAATAAATAAATAAATAAACCTTTATTTCCATCATGTAAAAAAACAACTACAACATACAAAATATAAGTTAATCTTATGATGCACCCCCAAGTAAGCAAAGCTTGAGGAAGGGGGTGACTTTGGCTCTAAAAAAGGAAGTAATAGAAAAAAAAAAAAAAAAAAAAAAAAAATAGTGTGGCATATAGCTTCCACGCATACTTTAATTATGCTATGCTTCTACAAACCACTATTGTGTAATTTTTTTTTTTTCTCCCTCTTCTTTGTTATATCTTACACATTTTTTTTTTTTTTTTTACATGAATGTCGGTAGCAATTTAACCAAATTAATAAGCGCATACGGTAAAAATTTATGTGGGACCATCTGCGGGCTACATTCAAAATATCATCCAAATTTAAAAAAAAATTTCGTTGGTGTCTTAAATGGATATCTTTCCAGGATCTGTTTAAATCGAAGACATAAAAAAATTTCGTCCTTCAGGTCGATCACGATGCTCCTGTTACCTTTGGTATTGGTACCAAACATTCAGGGGAACTTCTATAGATTGTTACTGCCCTATTTTTTTTTAGATATAAATGTATATATGTAATTATTATAAATACATTCCTTCGCCTAAATAACTATTAAGACAAGGGGATGTTTAGTCCTAAGGGACAAAGGAATATTACACTTCTGTGTTAATAAGGGGAGTGACAGTCTAAAGAGAACATTCCTTACACCTTCTTTAGATTGTTACTCCTTTTTTTTTTTTTTTTTTTTTTATTAGGGGAGTAACAGTCTAAAGAAGTGTCCATTTTGGGCGCCTATCTTGTAGTTCTATGTCAATCAAAACAGAAGTTATAAGGGAACAATAAACAAACAAAGATTTATGTGAAAGCACATGATTTTTTTGAAGTCAATATAAAAGTTTAAGATAATTTGAACAATAAACAGATCAAATTATTTTATCTCGACAATAGTACATTACGCGTCGAGTGCGGAAAGTAGCATTTTGCATGCGAGTGTGGAGTTTGCACCCGAGCGACAGCGAGGGTAGTAAAACCACACGAGCAATGCAAAATGCCGTTTTCGCACAAGTTGCGTACCGTACTTTATCTACGATTGTTAGATTTAAATAATAAATACAGAAAAAAATAAACTTGCTGTATGTAAGTTCGTATCTCTTCTCTTGATAAAGATAGCATTAATCTTGAGTTGTAATTTTTGCCGAATTAATTATTTCTGGAGGAGTATTATTCTCTACATTTTCGTCAAAGCCACTTGATTCATTCATTGTTTTTCACTAATAACTCGATATAAACAGTTACTTCATTAAAAGAACAGCAAATTATTTTTGTTAAATGTAAACAAACTCACTAATCGTGCGTAAAGCTGAAGAATTCCTCTTCTTTACCGCGCTAGCGTGGTAAAGAAGAGGAATTATTCAGAACTATGAGACGCGCATGCGCAATGAATACAAGTTCGTAAATAATCACTTTCAACGCATCTAAACAAAGATATAATGTTTATATTTCGTATCAATCGTAGATAAAAAATGTTTTCAAATTTTATTCATCTAAAGGAATTCTAAAAGATCTAAAACAAAGAAAAGAAAAAAAGGGATATACGATTTAGTGTAAAATGTTGCACTTAGTTTCAAATTTGATTGAAATATTTGTTTATAACTAAAATAGAACAGCAGACAATAAGTATACATTATAGTGAATATAAACTTTACATTTAATCTTATATACAAAAGAATATTCATTTAAAAAAAAAAAAAGTTTATAGTAATATGAAACTAACTTCTCACTATTTTTATAGATCAACTTCGTATCACGTGTGAATGATAAAATATGAACAATCTAACAGGGAGTGAAGTTAAAACAAGACAAAAAAATATAGAGTAAGGTCACATTCTGTTTGTTTTTATCACGCACCGATGACTCGAAAAGATATTCAGTCTTGGTAAAATGCGAAAAACAGTAAGAGGAACGTAAACGTGAAAGCAATACCAGATATGTTTTGTAGTGAGAGGGAAGTAAGAAGTAAAGTGACAGTTGTGGATGGTGAGATAGAAGTGAGATAGATGAGATACAGATTTATCTCGAGTGACAAAACAACCCCTCGAGAATAAGGAAATTGAAAAGAGGAATATAACTGGAGAGTGAATCCATCAGATTATCAACTCAAAATCATATTCAAGGATACATTTTCAAATATAACTTGTGATGGATATATATTACATTCTCACAACATGTGGATTTCCTTTGGACAATCTGGACTTCCCTGGGATGGTCTCAATGGCCGACAAATACAGCAGAGTCAGAAATGAACATTACCTCAATCTACAAAACTAGATAGTTTGATCAATATTCTGCAAATATAACTTATGATGGATACATATTACACTTTCACAACATCTGGATTTCCTTTGGACAATCTAGACTTCCCTTGGATGGTCTCAATGACCGACAAATACAGCAGAGTCAGAAATGAACATTACCTCAATCTACAAAACTAGATAGTTTGATCAATATTCTGCAAATATAACTTATGATGGATACATATTACACTTTCACAACATCTGGATTTCCTTTGGACAATCTAGACTTCCCTTGGATGGTCTCAATGACCGACAAATACAGCAGAGTCAGAAATGAACATTACCTCAATCTACAAAACTAGATAGTTTGGTCAATATTCTGCAAATATAACTTATGATGGATACATATTACACTTTCACAACATCTGAACATTACCTCAATCTACAAAACTAGATAGTTTGGTCAATATTCTGCAAATATAACTTATGATGGATACATATTACACTTTCACAACATCTGAACATTACCTCAATCTACAAAACTAGATAGTTTGATCAATATTCTGCAAATATAACTTATGATGGATACATATTACACTTTCACAACATCTGAACATTACCTCAATCTACAAAACTAGATAGTTTGATCAATATTCTACAAATATAACTTATGATGGATACATATTACACTTTCACAACATCTGGATTTCCTTTGGACAATCTAGACTTCCTTTGGATGGTCTCAATGACCGATAAATACAGCAGAGGCAGAAATGAACATTACCTCAATCTACAAAACTAGATAGTTTGGTCAATATTCTGCAAATATAACTTATGATGGATTCATATTACACTTTCACAACATCTGGATTAACTTTGGACAATCTGGACTTCCCTGGGATGGTCTCAATGGCCGACAAATACAGCAGAGGCAGAAATGAACATTACCTCAATCTACAAAACTATAGATAGTTTGATCAATGGTCTGCAAATATAACATAATAAATCTAGGGGCACGGCAGTGGCACTGTCCCGACCAAGTCGAGCACAGCCGACCATACCCTCCTTTACTGGAACCATAAGGCATTTTGGACACCCTTCTATTATCTTATTGAAGATACTCAGATATGTAAAATTAATTTTAAGTTAGAGTTCATTGCAAAATGAACCAGAAATATTAATTTCACACATCTACCTATATTGGTTCATAAGATATATGAGCCTAAAGTTTAGTTATTTTGTTACTGATATATAGACTGACTGACAGTCTAAGGTGCTTCTAGCAATCCTAGGATCGTGAAAGGTTGTATATAGGTAGAGTTTAATTAAAAAATCCGAAAAAATCTGGTTCTTTGCCCCTCTCAAGGCTAATAGAATAACCGACAATGCAAAATTAATAATAAAAAACAAATCAAATAATTATAACTTGTGCTCCTAGCGCTACCTAGTAGAGAACTTCAAAAGTATTGTTTTACTCTTATTAATCGAATTTTGTATTGGAATGAGTAAGGATCGAGATAAGTATTTTGTTCAATTTGAATACCCAGAACAAGAGGCTACAAAACAAAAGATTACTACAAAAATAAGTGAAATCCCAATTAAAACACTCATGTAAAAAAATAAGCCAAGTCTCGCGTAAAAAGTTGTGAGATCATAGGTGTAGCCAATTTCCTTCGTCCAAGTAAGTTCTACTAGGTCTGATTTATCCAGTATAAGTTAATGATGTTTATCCGTCCCCCTCTCTATTCTTTGTCTCTCACAAACTCAAACATTTTCTTTCCCAAATTACACTACACGTTAGAATTTAAATACATTTTATGACTTGGCAAAAACGCAGCATACAGGAAAGATTTTTCAGGAGAAATTACATATTATTAATCTACCTGAAAAGCTTTAAAATGACATGTACCATGCCATACATCCAAAAAATTAAACACCCTCATGTCAGCTACGTTGTTTTTTTGAAAATGCAGTTAAAATATTACATTTTTGAAACAATAGTTAAACATATTCTTTTTCTATTTCTTAAAGCCTTTAAAACGAAGTATAACATGTCATACTGACAAAAAAAACAATATCTTTAGCCGTCTATTATATTGGTCAACATCTTAAAAATATTAAACGTGAAATTTTTAATAATTACATATTCTTTTAGTATACTCTTTGAAGCCTTTTTAAAACTATGTATAACAAGTCGAGTAGACCAAAAACGTTTTTGTCGTCCGCCATATTGGCCGCCATTTTGAAAATAGAAAGTGTGTAAATTTCCAAAAACTAATCAGTTGTGATAATAATAAGATGCATGGGTGTGATAAATTTCGTTCATATCGGTTAATTTTCACACCAGTCACCGTTAGACAAACAAACACAAATACATGAACTTTTTCAAGCCAAAAACTCTGAATTAAAGAACTCACCATGTCCGTTCAATTTATTATCTTCAAAGGCAAGTCATCATACTTAGTGTGCACAATATTAAATGGATATCACTAAGCTTAATTTAATAAAAATTACAAAAAAACCTTCACCGTCAGACTCACAAAAGTGTTTCCTGATGTCTGAAACATATATTTTTATTTTTGAGGAAATATTTGAATTTGGGGACTAAAATAGACTTCTTAAACAGTCCTGATAAATATAATGCAGAGCAACACTATTATAGCATAGACTTAAACTTCGCTAATCTCATATATTACTCACAGGCACGAACCAGCTTTAATATGCAGATCGATGACAAACAATAAAAAATAACCTAGACTTGACTTACATATTAGAAATTTATAAATAAAAAACAACTAACTTGAGCTATACTTATAAGAAAAGCTACTTACTAATTCATTACGTTGCATTCTCAGTGCACAATAACTCAAGGTGTCTTGATAAAAGTATGGGAGAGAAAAAGAGGTAAAAGGTAGAATACATTACATTGTTGTTTTAAATTGTTTGCTCTTAAAAAAAGAAAAAAGTGTAACAGAATTGGTTAGTTGTCAGATCATATAACAGTAAAAAAAGGAAAACAAATAAGAAAGTGGATTAAAGAGGAGCAAGCGTGTTAAGTTACAGAAAAGGGCTTCGAAATAATTAATTATTAAAAATAAAGGAGGAACTAGCAAATAAAATAAAAATAAATAAGGAAATAAGGGTATATTCTGTATGTCCACTGTATTCCGTTAGTAATCATTGACTTAAAAGTAAGAATGTTAAGTCAGAGTTAGTGAGTAGCTATGCATTAATAATTGCCCTGTAACATGAAATTGAAAGTGCCCATAGCTTCCGAGCTTACCAAAGGATTGTGATATCATGAAGAACGAATTTTCCTCTTACGCAATTACGCACTAGAAGAGAAACAGTTGATTTTGTGTATTGCTCTCTTTGCATTTGTAGACGATTTTATTATTTCAGGATTAAGAAATGGTATATGTGGAGTTAAAATTAAAATATTTTCATAACATTTTAGCGAATAATGAAGAAAAATCGGGTACGGGGTACCTCGGAACTTTCCTCACTACGGAGGCCACTAAAGTGGCCTCTCCTGCTGCAAAGCAGCAGGAGGAAGCAGCATTGGGCGAGGTTAGTACCGTTTTGAACTACTGATTTTTTGTTATCATTTTTAGGGTCCGTAGGCAAAACCAAGGACCCTTATATATTTTCCTGCGTGTGTCTGTCCGTCCGTCCTCTCGCGTGCTCTCACGGCTACACCTTTCGTCCGATCACTTTGAAATTTGGCATGTATGTGTCTTGTACCAGCCCACATATTTTAAAAATATAGCGACTTAAAAAAAATATTTTCAATAAAATTAGGGTAAAAAAACTTAAGGGTTAAATTCTTGATTAGTTGGGTCTTTTAAGGAAAATTCAAACGCCTCACATTTGCGATATTTCGATCCCTCCTTGGATCAAAGGGATTAAGGGTTAAAATTTGTTTATTTTTTTCGACACCGTGAGGGGTATTATATGAAAGGGTACGTCGAGCTGATTACAAAAATAAATAATTCTTTGGTTATGACTTTGATAGGGCGAGAGTAGGCGAGTTTGAAGCGGGTTTGAAACGTGTCCCCCCCCCCCCCCCCCACCCCCCTCTATCTCGCTTATGTGAAGTGCAAAAAATCTGAAAAAATTCCTGAACATTCTTCGACCAAAAGTAAAGATACCACTTTTTGGAAATTTCGTAAAAAATATTATTTTATTTACGTTTTTTTATAATTATGGTCTTTTCGATGTATATACATGGTTGTAGTTTATAGGTTCAGTGGCAAAAAAATACTTTATCAGATTGTGTTTTGAGAATATCAGACCCTTAGAATAGTTCAAAGCCTATTGACTCACATCAGGTTTTATACCCTGATAAAATGCAGACTTTTTACCAAATTACTGGTGAAGAATATTTTAAAATGTAACATTGACTTCAAAACAAGGTTTGAAGATATCCCAATTAAGGGATGAAATATCACCTTTTTATACATAAAAAAGTGTTTTTATAACCCCTGAAGACCCAAGTCAAAATACATCATTATAAATATATAGGGGACAGCAAAAGTAAAAATGTTCAAAGTAAGCTTTTTAGCATTTTAAAAAAACACTGTTTATTCACTTTACAGTTAAACACTATATAGTGTGACCTACGGACCCTCGCTGTGTGCTGACTAGCACACACTTGACCTGTTTATTCAAAAAAATCTCTTCAACCAAAACGCACTTCAGGGAAAATGTTTGTTCTCGTGTCAGCTGTAGGTTTGTCAGTCAACATTACTATGGTCATTTTACAAAAGGTTTTTCGAGATGTCTTAGATTGACCAATTTTCTTTAAGCATGTCCTATTTGGTGTACTCAGTTTTAAGCTTTATCTAAAAGCAACTTGCATAGCAAAAATAAACGCTCTTAAATATAGTACCAGGAAGTTAGGATCCAACAGGAGGTAGCTCGGTTTTCACTTTTTAGTACTATATTTCGCCAATAGGAGCGCTGAAGTAAATATTTTCTAAATTTTATATAAAATTATATCCAAGCTCCTAGTGGACCAAAATAAGATTTCTTCTATTCAGTTAAACTACTGCCTTTCGGATCAAGACAAACAGTGTAAAAATGGGCTATACTGAATTCAATGCCTTTCTTCAATGACTTTCTCATATAAAGAGAAAGAGTATTGTGATAGCGCGAATTTCGATTTCGAGATTTTGATGGATTTAAACGTCTTGAGGTCCCCTGTCTGTCTGTGCAGACGCCTGGAGCCTAAACTACTGGGCCGATTTTGACGAAATTTGGCATACATATTCAGAAAAGGCATACCCCGAAGCGAAATCGAGAAAGAATTTTAACTCCAAATTTGGGGGCGCTAACCCCCAAAAAGTCTTTACAAAAAACGTGAAAAAATATTTTTCTCGAAAACAGTTCCGACGTTTTTTATTAAAAAAAAGTCAATTTAAGTACAAATCTAACGATATAAGCCGATTTTGGAAAAAATCTAGTTCCTGAGAAAGTAGCTTAAAACGCGGACAGAGAGGGGCCGGGTTCGATTCCCCACCCAGGAGAAGTTATTTTTATATTAAATGTTCAATAATAATTAAATGTACCAACGAAAACTAATAAATGGAAAACACTGGGCTAAGTAATTATGAACTCGTATATGAGAAAGTTTGTCTGAGTATAGTCTCGGACCGATTTTTTTCCTGGAATTGTTCTGGGGACAAGTTCCCAAGCCACATAACTGTCCTAGGCAATCCCTCTATAGATGGTTGTGTATTAAGGAACATAGTTTGTAAATATTTTTGTCAACAAAACTAATCTTCCACTTTGATCGGTATAAGTAGATTGCATAAAATTTAAAATGAAACAATATGGATTATCATTTCAAATTGTAATACTTACATAACTTGGTGTATAAGTGAGAAATAAAGATATTATATATTAAACGAAAAACAATACAAATAAAATAAAGATATTATATATCAATTGAAAATATGGAATTTATGATTTAATGCTATTTTCCAGTCTTTTGTATGAATAATACTAAAACATTGCCATAATAAAACACGCTACTCACCATTTGATATTCGATCATCACTTCTTATTGATTTTGTAGGTAATAACAACCCTATAAATATTTAAATAAAAATGGGATCATACAGTAATTCGATACATACATAGTGACTAAAGTGGTCGAAGCAAGAGACTATTAAAATAATCGCTGTTCTATTCATTTTTCTTTTAAATAAAATGATTAAATTCTACAAAATAGCATTGACAAATATTATTGTAAAATTGATTTATAATATAATTTATGTTTTGAAGTGTTTATTAAAATGATTTTAGGTAGAGAAGGGTCTGAAGAGGAAATGCAACCATTAAATAAATTACTATTGGTCGAAGGGATAACCTAGGTTGTCGTACCTGTCAGTAATTGCTTCTGAACTATTTTACCGAATGTGTTCAATTGGATTGGGGTTTGCTTTTTCCGACAATCGTACAAATTTAATCCGACAACATTGTTGGATTTTTCTTGCGGGATTGAAATTCAGCAACAGGGTGGCCATTAGTTAATTGTATATTTCGATAAGGTATTGAGAGATGGAAATTGTAATTCCGAGGTTTCACAGTTACGGGGTTTAGTCGTGTGCAAAGAGTGTTGAAGGATTAGAGATATTTTTCATTTGCATAAAGCATTAGAAACAGATGGTGTTGAATTAGTTTTATCTTTTTTATGCTTGTACGTTACACAGTCGAGGATGCGTAAGTGTTAGCTAGATCAATAGGAAGCCTTAGTTACAGCAACATTTTCACTCATTTCAATAGAAAAACATTTTTGACCATTACTTTCGTACGAAGGATTTTGTATTTGATCTAAAAATGAAAAGTTTGAAAATCTAATTAAAATACGTTTATTATAGTAGACTATAATAAACGTATTTTAATTAGATTTTCAAACTTTTCATTTTTTTTTTCTAGTGTTTACTATTTGTTAGTTCTTTCAGGATTTCACGATTACTCTAGTTAATATTCATAATTTTATAAAAATTTACAATAAAAATAATTCCTCAATGGCGGGGAATCGAATTCAAACCCTCACACTTTAAAATTAAATTTATTTTGATTAATATCTCGGAAAATAGATTTTTGTCGGGAAAAACAACTTATAATGGTTAAATTAATATTTGAATGGACTAAATTAAAGCACTTATAAATTAAACTTGTCGGAACCATTTTTAAAAAATAGTTCTTTCCAGAGTTTTTGAGTTACAATGCCCCAATTAAGGATTTTTGATTTCCCTTCTGGGTATGTTTTAACTTTAAAACTTAATCGAAATCGGACCAGTAGTCCAGGCTCCACGCGTCTGCATAAACTACAGGCGACTGACATGTTTACAATATCTCAAAATCGAATTTTTGCGACATAACAATACTTTCTCTTTACATGTATTGGGTACTATACTACCCTTGATCGACCCACATAAAAACGAAGATTAAAAGAAGGGACAAACCTAACTATTATAAAAACTTTAAGAAGGTGGTTCACAAAATTTTATTACATTCAATTATTTATCTAGATAGTACTACCGGTTAAAAAATGCAGTGAGATGAATCCTTATGTGCTAAAAGCTCATGTGCGTTATCTGTTTTTACGCTCAGCAAGAGAAGCGATTCACCCGTGAATTTCCAAGAGAACCGTAAAAATAAGAAATGCCCGATGGAAATTGAAGGAGCAATCTCGGCTATACTGACGCGTCTGGGAATCACCGAACTTTGAAGATTAACCGTATCACTTCGATCAAGAATCACGACCCACTAAATCGGTGAAGTTTTTCCTCGAGAAACCCTTGGTACCATTTTATCCTAGATGAAAGCATTCCTTTTCTCTTTCTTTTTACTAACGTCGTCTCTTCCTTACCACATCACTTGAAACAAGAACTACAACCAACTCAACTGGTGGAATTTGGAATTTTCCAAAAAAAAGATTCTGCCATCCTATCCAAAACGTGATAGCACATCCCTTCCACTTTCCTTTACCGACTTCTAGTCCCTTCCTTATACCAAAACAATTTATATTACCTACCACTAAACCCTACTCTTTACCTGCCCTTAAACCCTAACCACCCACATCCTTACCGACCTAAATAGGGTAAAAACACCTACAACAACCTTTGTAAGTGGCAATCGAAGTACGTTCAGAAAAGACCCTATAGGATTAAACTAATCTAAGTGTTTTGAGTCTATATAATATATAGATTGCCCTTGATTCATTAATGACCGGGCAGACGTAGTAAGTAATTTAATACACACTGGCTCTAGTTTTACCGCCAAATCAATTATTTTCATAATATTTTTAAAAACTTGCTATTTTAAAATGTTCACTAGCTTTTTAATCTAAATTATTATATTCATATCACTAAGGTGTAATGAAGAAATACAATTTAGCTCTCTAGTGTAGCTCCCTCTCGAAAAGATATAAATAAAACTTATTTTTGAAAAATAGTTGCAACAATTTTTCCCCTTGATAATTATCCAGATGTTTAGGATAAATAAATATTTAAAAAAATGCTTGCATACGAGTCTTTAAGAGAGTTAGACATTTTCATGTAACGCTTTTTGTCAAAAAATTCGAGCGTGCAGATTCTTGCGTTTGTAAATTAGGAATTAAATCGAACATATTATGTAGTGCACGAAGAAAGAAAGTGCTTTTCTTCTTTTCCAGTTTATTAAGAAGTAATATTTTAGCTTTTTCAGGGCCTTGGGTAGGCCCTACCGAGCACGGTAGTGGGAGACACTATACCTTTCTAGAACGGGCAGACTCGATTGAACACCTCCTATATCTTCCTAACTCCCTGTTCCTATATCTTCCCTACTGGTGTAACGCTAGTTTATGGTAACGCTTTTCGAGGTTATGTGCCATAGCCAAGACATGAAAATGTCAAAACCGTTTAAGAGTTATTATTGTGCTGAACCGATCCATTTCATTACTAAGTTTATTTATACACCCTTACGTTTGTGTGTTAAGATTTTCTTTTGTTAAAGAAAATATTCCTTCAAAAAAATAAACTTTGTTTATAGAAGTAAACATATTCTTAGATTAACATCTTTCTCGTTTTAAAAAATATATATTTTAAAATGAATAATTTAATAATGATGATAAAAAAAAAAATATTTCATAATCTTGATGTTTTTTGTACTTCTTAGATTTTAAAAAAATGAGCTAATCTACATTTTGCGGGTTAAATGTAGGAAAAAGGAAGAAAGAAAAGCTTTAACCTTTTGACTTTTATTTTGTATCAAAAGGTCACAAACCAACTTTCTTATCATGATAATCTATTTCAAGTTGATTTATAAATGTATCGTGTAACCAGACAATTAATATGAATTGAAAAATCATGTTTATTTTTTTTTTCGTATAGACAATCAAGAATTGTATTGATACGGATATTCATTTATTTTATAATTAAAAAAGGGGTTATTTTGACACAACTGATAAATAAACATGCATTTCAGAAGGGTAGAATCGATTTTGTTTTTTTGTATCTCTGTTTGGCCCTTTTGCACTGTTAATTAAGGTCTGGTAGGACAAAAAAAACGAGGTCTTTGGCATTATCCTTTCCCTTACCCTTAGTATTGCAGTAAAAGAGAGAAAGAATGAACTTAAAAATCAGTCAGGCGTTAAGTCTAACTTTAGGGGAAAATCAAGAGTGCCCTAAAAAGGGCAAAGTGAACATGAGAAACAAAAAAAGGTAACTTTTTAATCGTCAATAAGATTAATTAGACCCTAAATACGTTTAAATTAGAATATTTATATATATATATATATATATATATATATATATATATATATATATATATATATATATATATATATAAGGATAGAACGGAAAAAAGGCTGGATTAATTCATTTTAATCTAATTTGTGATAAAGAAAGATGAAAGATTAATCTAAGAAGTTTTTCCTTTTCTAAAAAGGCTTAAAATATTTTTTTTTATAAGCAAAAGGGTTTTAATTGGAACAACTTTTTGGATTATATAAACAAGCTGAGATTATAAAACAAAAACTTGTTCTTTTAAATATTTATTAAAAAGGGATTATTTTATATTTTGTTGTGTCTACAAAAAAAATTAAAAATAATTAGTGTGATAGTAAAATTTATGAAGTTTAAAACAAAATATATTTTTGATGAGAGGATATTGCAGATTCATTCTACGGTTAGATAGTAAACAAACATTATACTAAGTTAAAAATTAATTATTTATATTGCCATCAAAGTTAGTTGAGAAGATAATGTTTTCATAATCGATTGTTATAACAGTTTTAAAGTTTGTTATGTTTTGCGGTAATCCTTCAGATTTTCACTCCCCTATGTTTTTTTAGGATATAACATTCCTTTGTCTAAATAACTATTAAGACAAAGGGATAATCCAATGTAGTTTGAGACAAAGGAATATCACACTTCTGTTTTTATAAGGGAAATAACAGTCTAAAGAAGAACATTCTACACACCTTCTTTAGATTGATACTCCCTTATATTTTTTATAAGGGGAGCAATAGTCTAAAGAAGAACATTCTATACACCTTCTTTAGATTGATACTCACTTCTGTTTTTTATAAAGGGAGCAATAGTCTAAAGAAGAACATTCTATACACCTTCTTTAGATTGATATTCCATTCTGTTTTTTATAAGGGGAGCAATAGTCTAAAGAAGAACATTCTACACACCTTCTTTAGATTGATACTCCCTTATATTTTTTATAAGGGGAGCAATAGTCTAAAGAAGAACATTCTACACACCTTCTTTAGATTGATACTCCATTCTGTTTTTTATAAGGGGAGCAATAGTCTAAAGAAGAACATTCTACACACCTTCTTAAGATTGATACTCCATTCTGTTTTTTATAAGGAGAGCAATAGTCTAAAGAAGAACATTCTATACACCTTCTTTAGATTGATACTCCCTTCTGTTTTTTATAAGGGGAGCAATAGTCTAAAGAAGAACATTCTATACACCTTCTTTAGATTGATACTCCCTTCTGTTATTTATAAGGGGAGCAATAGTCTAAAGAAGAACATTCTACACACCTTAAAATCGCTACTCCCTTCTGAAAGTGGAGTAACAGTCTTAAGTAATTTTGCTATCTGACCACAGATTTTAAGAGAACGAAGACAACTTTTATAGTAGAAGTATTCCTGTAGAAAAAGTATCTAGCAAATCTTTGTTCCAGTAAAACCCATGCGTGAGCACTAACTTAAATAAAAGTTTACTAATTTAGCTGAATTTAGGTATAAATGTTTATTTTGTCAATTCTCAGAATAATACTTTCTCTCTTTCATGAGAAAGTAATAAATACCGGCATTAGATCTCATCTTATAGTCCAGGAGATAGCGTGCAAAAAAGTGTCTGACTAACATCAAGCCAGAATTTTGTGTGTAAATAAATCTTATGGTGCCTTTTAAGAAAGAATATGTGGTCGGCTAAGTTAGTCTGCGGGACATAGCTTGGCAGGAGGTATTTGAAAAAAACATATCCCACCCATTTCGGTGGAAAATGTGATTTTCATGATCCTGAGTAGGTACATAATTAGTTAGTAGACCAAAAATCAAGATAATGTTAGCTTTTTCGCTTGATATGTTAGTTATTCAAATATGTATTACTCCAAATCAAAGTGGTCTATTATTAAGTGAGAAACTAACATCAACTTAATTTTTGGCCTACTAACTAATTCTATATTAGGGACCATGAAAACCATTGTCCACTAAAATAGGAGGAACACGGCCACTTTCCACCGGTTTGTTTTTTGCAAATGCTCCTTGCCAAGCTATCTCCCATAGACGAACTTAGCCAACCACATATTCTTAAAAGGCGCCAAAAGTAAACTTATATACAAAATTCTAGCTTGATGTTAGTCACACACTTTTTTGCACGCTATTTCCTGGACTATTATAAAACCCTCAAAATACCTTGACCAACTGACTTTTGCATACAAACAAATTAAGAATATATATGTCCCGACATTAAAAATAAATAAACCGTAATTAAAATAAAGAAGGATCCCTCAGTCCCTATTAAAAAAAATACTGGTTCTTCATACCTAATAGCAACTCGACCTAGACCCTTTAAAAAACTAGTTCTCATCCTCTGCCTTTGGTATGGAGGCGCAAAATGAAGACCTGGATGACTGATTCCAGATTCCATCATGGAGGAGTGAGTGGTTGCATTCATTGAACGATAAGATGGGGCGAAAAAATTGCTGTGTCTTCATACCTATAAGAAACTCGACCTAGACCCTTTAAAAATCTAGCTCTGTATCCTTGCATCCTATGCCTGTCGTATGGTGGCATAACATGAAGTCCTGGATGACTGATTCTATCATGGAGGAGTGGTTGCATTCATTAACGATAATATAGGGCGGCGGTTAAGGAAAATCCTTCGATTGTTTGATAATACACCATCAGGGGCGGATGGGGGCACCGGGAAGCCGGGAAATTTCCCGAAGCGCCGCCAAGCCAATTGAAAAAAAAAAATAATAATAATAAAGTTTTATTTGATTAACTTCTTTAATGTTTATTATTATGTTATATTATCAGTGCAGTGCCACTGATATACTAGCAGCACAATTTTCATTTAATAAAAATGCGTACAGACAGCAATAAATTGGTCACATAAACGTAGCTTTCACACTGGGAGCCTTTTACGGCTTTCGCTCCGGAGCCGGAGCCGTAGCTTTCACACTAGGAGCCTTTTACGGCTCTCGCTCTAGAGCTAGAGCAGTAAAAAGAGCCCGCGCCGCTCTTGCTCTTCTCTTCAGTCTCCCTATGGATTAGACCCGTTGTATTGCTCTGTACTATTTACCTAATCGCCGGAGCAGCGCCGTCGTCATCATCAACAGACAAATTTAAGAAATAGAACTTTGTGGGTTCATCCCATAAATGAAAAACGAGACGAAGTAGGTGTGTATACAACATTATTTCGCGATTTACGGTGCGATGAAATGAACGCGAAATTTCCAAACCATCTTTTTTGCGGCGCCGCGCCGCATCGCTTCATCCAACCAGCTTGAAATTTCCCTTCCTCTTCGCGACTTCCCTCGTTCATATATTTTTGTTTTCTCCGCTGGTTTTTATTTTTATCCACTTGTTCAGCTATACTTTTAAAAATAAATAATATATTTTAAGCTATACTTTTAATAAACAGGTCAAGTGTGTGCTAGTCAGAACACAGCGAGGGTCCGTAGGCAACCCTGTATAGTTTAAGCAGTACCCTATTGATGCGGTGTTTTTTAAAATGCTAAAAAGCTTACTTTGAACTATCCTATGGGTCTGATATTCTCAAAACACATAAACAAACTTCTTGTAAAGTATTTTTTGCCACTGAACCGGACTACAACCATATAAATACATCGAAATGACCATAGTTATAAAAAATCGTATTTTGTCAATAAAAAATAAAATAATATTTTTTTCGAAATTTCCAAAAAGTGGTATCTTTACTTTTGGTTTTTTTTACAGATTTTTTGCACTTCACATAAGCGAGATAGAGGGGGGGGGGGGGGGGGGGCACGTTTCACACCCACTTCAAACTTGCCTACGCTCGCCCTATCAAAGTTAAAAATAAGAATTATATATTTTTGTAATCAGCTCGACGTACCCTTTCATATGATACACCTCACGGTGAAGAAAAAAAAATGAAAAAATTTTAACCCTTAAGTTTTTTTACCCTAATTCTTTTTTACAAATATTTTTTTTAAGTCGCTATATTTTTAATATATGTGGGCAGGTACAAGACACATACATGCCAAATTTCAAAGTGATCGGACGAAAGGTGTAGCCGTGAGAGCACGGACGGACAGACTCACGCAGGAAAATATTAGGGTCCTTGGTTTTGCCTACGGACCCTAAAAATAAAGTGTTGTATTTTAATAATAGTATGTACATATTGTTTATTATTAAATAATTATTATTAGTCCAGTCATTTTAGGTTTTCTGTTCCAAAAAAAATGGAACTGGAATTTTTCTTTTGATCGCTTATTTTGACGTTCTCAAAAACATATTCAAAATCGGCAACGAGATCGTGGTCGCGATAATAGATATTCAAGGGCAAAAGTCTACAAATTCGGTTTTTTGCGAATAGCTCACTTCCTATGGATCGGACACCAATCTAGGTGGTTATCAAAATTAAATATTACAAAATTTCCCACAAAAAAAGACTCATTCATTTTTTTATTTGCAATCGACGGTTTACGGAATATTGGGCGATGAAAATCTAGTATCCGTTACCGCACCACTTTTTACGTATTTTTACGAATATCTCGCTTCCTTTGGCTGGGAGACAAATTAAGGAGATTATCAAAAAGCAAGATTATTAAATTTCCCACATAAAAGGTCTCACTCATATTCTACGTACAACGAAATTCAACAAAATTACGAAAAAATATCTGCAATAGTATTAAATACAGCTGAAGAAAGTGTGAACACTAGTAGTAAATTTAAATCACTAGAAATGCATATTCATAATGTATCAGGAAGAATAAATAGCATAGTGTAGCGTTACAGGTAAAAACATTTTTTAGTCTAAAAACCGGTATAATTTAAGTGTTTAAAAAATGTTACAGTAACAATTTTAAACCAACTTTAAATTGATTGCTTTTTTTTAGATGAAAAAGCCCTAAAAAAAAAAGGCCAATTTTAGGGCTTTTTTGGGGCCTTTTTTTTACACCAAATTGAACCTAATTTTCTAAAATTTAAAGAGGAGGGGCCCCCAGGACCCCCCTTTGGGCTGAGGGTGAGGGATAACTCCCCTAGGCTCCCCCATAAATTCTACTGCTGCATCCGCTCCAGAGAAACTGTAAAATTGTGCGATTTGCTGTTAGGTACATTTTATTAAAATACAATATGTATAAAGAGGCTTACCCTAACCTCGCACTAGCCTATAAATATTTATTAACCCTTTCAATATCACAGGTATAGTTTGTGAAAGATCATATACAAAATTATAAGTCGATTGAGGAATAGTCTGAGACAATTTCGCTTAGAAGCTTTTATGCTCATGAGCTGAAAAAACTGATTTACTGAATCAAATTGCCAACGATGGCATTGATAATAATTTAGGCCAAATGAGTGGACTTCTATCAAACAAATTGTTGTATTAATTCCTTTATTATTAACTTCTTCTTTCTTTTTTATTACAATTTGCACCACCTGCATCATTACATTACAATTTTTATTCTGAGTTAATATATAATTATCTGAAGGTATTCCTTTTTTTAATATACTATATCTAACCAACTATTTTGATTATTTTCCCCCTTTTATTTTTTGAACTTTCATGAATTTTTTGAAGTGTTCTAGTGTACCAATTTTGAAGTTCTTTATATCGTTAGGGGAGGGGGCATTTTTGTCTGAAAATATGACGCCGCGCCGGTTATTATGTTTTCCCGCGCCGGAGGCTACCACCCCATCCGCCCCTGTACACCATGTCATCCACACATCTAACTTTCAAATGTACAGTTATCATGGTTTCATCCAATCACTTCCTCCATAACTCCACCACTTGATCAAGGTATCATCTCTACTTTTAAATCGTTCTACAGAAAACAACTTCATTCTTTAATTGTCAATCTTAAAACCTGACTGGTATCTCCTGGACTGTGGTATCTTTTCATATCATTAATAATCAACAATTAAGTCCAACCATATTTACTGAGAAATCGTTTAGTTAATTGCAGTCTAATTATCACTTAAATGAATTTTAAAAATGTCCTTATAGCTCATTGCAGTAAAAGGCTCTTTCTTTATTGTTAGAATGGTGCAATATTCGCCTCATTTGTAGCAGGTTTTTATTTGTCTTTAGAAGAGAGGAATAGAGTTAATTGGTTTTGCTTGTTAGCATGAAGAGGTCGGTTGATGTTTGTTTTAAACTTAATATATCCAGAGGTAGGAGGATAAGACTCGAGTGGTTGCAACTCAGAGACTCTTATAACAAGGCAGGCGGTTTCTAGAACCACTATAGAAGATCTATCGATTAAGCAAACTGCTTACCAAAAGCATCTTCATTTCCTTCCTCTACCTTCAACCTTAACTCTCTTATAGTTTAACTTCGTCTTTTCCAACACTGTTTTATCTTTTCTAAAATTTACTTAGTTAAAAAGTTACTAAGAAAAAAAATTCACTTATATTTTGAATACCTATA
This sequence comes from Gerris lacustris, assembly GCA_951217055.1. Taxonomy (NCBI): domain Eukaryota; kingdom Metazoa; phylum Arthropoda; class Insecta; order Hemiptera; family Gerridae; genus Gerris; species Gerris lacustris. The sequence continues at coordinate 56,174,290 of OX578282.1, read as the reverse complement.
CTATATTTCTAGATAGATATATAGCTAGATAAAAATTAATTATTATATAAAAATAAATTATTGTACAGTAACATACTAATAATAAAAATAAACAGGTCAAGTGTGTGCTAGAGTGAGGGTCCGTATAGGCAACCCAATATTGTTTAAGTAGTACCTATTGATGGTGCTTTTTAAAATGGTAAAAAGCTTACTTTGAACTGTCCTATGGGTCTGATATTCTCAAAACACATAAACAAACTTCTGATAAAGTATTATTTGCCATAGAACCGGACTATAAACATATAAATACATCCAAAAGAACATAATTATAAAAAAAAAAAGTATTTTGTCAATAATAAAATAGTATATTATGTTACTAGGCTGTGAAGTGAGTTTTTTCTTTACCGCGGCAATTACATTTACTGTCGAGCGAAGCGAGACAGTAAATATTGCCAAGGTAAAGAAAAAACACTTCACAGTCGCGTAGCATATGCTATTTTTTCCGAGGTAGCAGACAATAAAAAAATATTAAATATTAATCACTAATCAATATATAATAATAAGAAATATTAGTACATACTTAAGACTTAAAAAAAGAAACCTTAAAAAGAGGTTACACTATAAGAAAAGATAAATAAAACGCATTGACATCTAGCGGATTTTAATCGTACTAGAAGCATTTCTACAAAGACTGCAGCGGTACTAACAGAAGTTTTGACAACTACCCGCCGGACATAAAAAATCTTTTAGTTCCTAGGACGTAAAAGATTTTTTCTTTACAGCTAGGAGTAATGAAAAGATTTTTTAAGTCCACGTAATGAAAAAATGGATTTTAGCTATGTTTTTTAGGCTCTAAAGTTACTATTTCACAGCCTACCACGGAAAAACAATTTTTTTTTTTTTCAAAATTTCTAAAAAGTTATATCTTTACTATTGGTCGAAGAATGTTCAGGAATTTTTTCAGAATTTTTGCACTTTACATAAGCGAGATAGAAGGGGGGACACTTTTCACATCAATTTCAAACTCGCTTACGCTCACCCTATCAAAGCTTATGAACAAAAAATTATATATTTTTGTAATCAGCTTGACGTACCCTTTCATATGATACCCCACACGGTCACCCCAAAAACAATTATTTTTTAACCCTTAAGTTCGTTTACTCTAATTTTTTTATAACATATTTTTTCAAGTCGCTATATTTTTAAAATGTGTGGGTAGAGGTAGGTACTGTACACATATGTACATGCCAAATTTTAAAGTGATCGGACGAAAGGTGTAGCCGTGAGAGCAGGCGACAGACGGACGGAGAGACAGTCATTCACAGGAAAATATAAGGGTCCTTTGTTTTGCCTACGGACCCTAACAATAAAAATAAAAAATAAATTAAAAAAGTAAATTATTAAACTCCGAGCTTACCGAAGGTAAGCTCGGCCACAGACAAAAGACTGTGCTCTCTGCTAACCCCGACACCCTTAGAGGTATAAGGGGACGACTAAGTAAGTAAGTAAGGATTAGATTTCAAAAATAAGTTTATTTAACATGTTCATAATAAGCAACTTATTTCTAAAGATCAAGGTTCTAGTCTAAAGAGGGGAGAGGGGAAATATAGCCACCAATACTACCCAAAAAAGTACATATGTATAAAAAAAAATTGTAGGATCAATTATCTAGCAGGAGAGTATATAATGTTCTTTTTTTCACCAGACGAAACTATAATACTCTCTAGAGACAAGCCGTCTATTTCTCCTCGTATATTTATAGATTTACTCGTTTTTAACCCAAAGTATATAACTTTCTTGACTCAGGTTTATAGACTATCCAGTAATATCTATAATGCATACTGGTTGGCTTAATATAAACAGACAGAGATATCTCTGTAAATTTTCACATAAAAAATTTAGTAAAAAATAGTGAAAGAATATAATTTTTCAGTAAATGCAGCATAACTTAACTAAGCGATCATTATTTGGATGGTTTGACGTTAAGTAGCAGATCACCACCGATTAAATTCAACAGTCTACGCTCTTTAAATGTTGCTGAAATTATAATATAATCAAAGTAAAAAAATTGGCAGATTTAAAAAACGGGGGAAAAATTAAACAAATGTGACAATAACAGTTTGTATATGTGTAAAATCATTAAAGTATACGAAATAGGACGCGAGGAAGCTATGTGCCACACTAATTGGCAGACTATTTTATTCATTCTTTATTTAAGCTCAGGAAATCTCTAAGCAATAAAGGCAACTTGGATAAGGCTTTCTGTTTGTTCAAATAGAAATAAGTGATTTCGTCAGATTATACGCAATTATAGATTATGTCAAATGATGCGTGATTCAAAAGATTATCACATTATAGATAAAATAGACTGCCAATTATTGTGGCACATAGCTCCCTCGCATCCTGTCATGTACTTTATTGTTATATTAACATTAAAATTATAGTTATATTAATTTATTGTTATATTGTTTATTGTGTAAAAACTATTAATAGTTTTAGCGACCTTTAACACTTCATAGCGGTGTCGCTGTTGGTTTTACTAAAACATTGTATTTGAAAAAAAATGTCTCATTGAATAGATGAAGTTAGATTTTTATCCCGACCTAAAATTCCAATTTCAAATTTGAAGTTCACGTTTACGCGAGCGTTGCTCGTGAACTCTTGGACGGATAACGTTGTCCAACGAACTCATCCTGGGCATTGGTAAAATGAACATGTGCACCAAATTGCATCAAAATCGGTCGACATTTACTCAAGTTATCGTCGCACGTTTCATATTCGCGGACACACTGACCAACAGACAGACAGACAGACACGAGACCAAAAATGTTCCCTGATGTCTGAAACGGATTTCTGTCTTGGAATTTTAAAAATCGGAGGCATATAAGTTTTTCGGGTACTTTTTTACTTTAGCACCCCCTATATCCCTTTATGTTAATAGTTATTTATACAAAGGAATATATACGGAGTAGCATATATTCCTTAGTCTAAATTACTATTAAGACGAGGAGATATTTGTTCCAATGTACCTTGGGACAAAGGAATATCACACTTGTGTATATAATTGTGATCATATCTCTTAGTCTAATCAACTATTATGATAAAGGAATATTAAATATAAAACTGCCCCAGGGGTCTTAATGTCTGGGGGAGACAATCACACAAACCTTTGAGACTTTTGTAGGGCAGACTATATTGTTTAGAACCAAGGGGGGTGCTAAAGTAAAGAAGTGCCGTTTTTCGTTCTCAAAAGTGAACACAATGCTTCCGTTACCTTCGGTAAGCTCGGAAGCAAAAATAATAATGTGATGCATCCCAATGTTAGTACATGAATAGGAGTCTGAGTTTTTGCGAAGTTAGACCTAATGCAAAATTAATATGAATGAGAGATGTTTTCATATAATAAGGCAATAGGGTTATTGACAAATTAATAATTGCGTAATGTTAGATAATGCAGCATAAAAGCTAATGCAAAATTATTACAAATGAGAAATAATTCCAAATAACAAAGGATTATAGAGATATCATCAAATTAATTGGACTTAAAGATACTGCATTGTCAGGTGCGACGTAAGAACTAATACTAAGAGATCATTAAAGAGAGAAAAACTTTATTTACATAAATAATAGTGCCACCCAAATACAAAGGATTGCTAAACACACAGCGTACTGATATATGGTAAGGAATTACTTTCAATAATTATAATAATATATAAAATTAATTAAATAAAATAGTCATTAAACAAAAAAAAGGCTCACACTGTCAAAACAAATTAATTTAACAAAAAATAAGAGTTAATGAAAATAGGTAATATTTTCAGTAAATATGATAGTTAAATAAACAGGTTAAGTGTGTGCTAGTCAGCACACAGCGAGGGTCCGTAGGCCACAGTATATAGTGTTTAACTGTAAAGTGTATAAACAGTGTTTTTTTAAAATGCAAAATGGATATACACTACTGCGGTAGTGCTTCTGTCAACATATTAAAAAATCAGAACTAGCCGTTAGTTTGTGATTTTCGATTTATAGTGTACTATTCGACTGGTCTATATTTTAAACTGCTGGGGATTCTTTAAATACGTGGTATCACGCCAAAGAGTTTTTGGAACGAAGTTCCTTATGGCAAGTTCTGGAGCCCGGGAGTGAATCCGAAAAAAACGACCAAAATAACCGTCACAAAATCACCGTCACGCCAAATCCGTCACGAAATCTACAGATGACGATAACTTGAGTAAAAGATCATCGAGTTAGATGAAATTTGGTACACATGTTCATTTTACCAATGCCCAGGCTGAGTTCGTCGGAAAACGTTATCCGCCCAAGAGTTCACGCGCAACGCTCGCGTAAACGTAAGCTTTAAAAGACAGGAAAAAGTGTTATTAAGGAAGCCTGTTACTTGACTTGTTTTGATTATTTTTGTTATATATATATGTCAAAAATGTCACTGTGTCTTGTAAATAAATAAAATATAATCATGTAAAATTTCACCCTGATACAAGCAGAAGCTGTAGAGTAGGGAAGAGATATGTTTTATAATATTTTAAATTAATTGGCCGGGTAGGTAGAAAACAGTCCTTTTTCAATCCAAACTCCTTTAACAAACATACTCTTTCACTATAAACTCATCATGATCAACTTTTTTCTTATATTCAATATATATTTATAGTAAGGCGCTAGCTTTAATAATACAAATAATGATTTTCTTTTAACACGTTCAGGACGGCCAGAAAAACCTGAAATTTCCTACGGGCTGAATTTTTATAAAATTCATAATTGATGTAAAAACATCATATAAACACATAAAAAATATTAAATTTTTTTTTTTTTAATTATTTAGGTAATTAATAATTAAATTATTCAAAACGCATATACGCGGCGTGCAGGCCGGGGGGAAGTTTGCAAAAAAATTGTTGCTGGTTTAGCCTACCTAGGATGGCATAGCTTTACTACATATATGTTATAAAAGGATCTAAATATTAAAATAACAACTCTAAGTCGTAGTTTAACATTACAACGTATATTTAGAACATTGAAAAGTATAAACATAATAATTTACGCTGATAGCGTACGTCATAATAATACTAACAATTAAACTTGTAGTTTTCCTTCCAACAGTGTTCGTACGACTTTAGAGGTGTGCCCGGTCCCTGCAACCTCTTCATCCTTAGCTCCGCCATAAACATGGATTTTATGGACAAGCCCATCAGGCTCAGCCAATACATACAGTTTTATTCCGTACTTGTGTCGATTGCCATTTACGTATTGATGAAACGATAAACGACCTCGCCATAACACCATACTTTCATCTATAGATAAATTCTTTTACGGGTAATAATTGGATTGATGACTTCATGACTTCGTTGAAGTAAGTTATTACTGGCCGAATCTTCCCAAGAGGGTCAAATAAATTTAGTTCCATAGAAAAATGAAGAGTCCTTGAAATTAATAAGAATTTGTCGCGAGACATAAATTTAGGAATGGGCATTTGAAAGAGGTAATCTCCTCTCCAATAATCTTTTAATCTATTTAAGTTAATTATCCCCATTAAAAAAATAACGCCTAAAAATGTTTTGAACTCCGCAGCTGTAATGTTTTTCCACTTGACAAAGGACTTTGGAGACACGTGTTTAACCAGAAGAGACGAAGCATAGGCATTAGATTCCTTTACCACCATGTCGATCAACGAGTGCGTTTAGATTTGCTGGGGGCTCATTTTTGTCCTCATTTTCTGACGAAAAGTCCGAGTCGTCGAAAGAAATTTACCTATAAGAAACATTTTCTTCTAAAATCCGTCGCAACTCCTCCTCTGTGTAGACCCTTCTCACATCATCCCCCTCAGATTACGACCTTTTCATATCAGGACCCTGAGACGTAAACGGTGCATCCATTCTTAAAAAAAAAAGAAGAAATTAGTAAATAAATTAATAGGTACATATTTTGGTAAAAACAAGGACATATTGTACAGAGTATTTATAAACTATAATACTTCAAAAATATTGGAATAGTTGTATGATAAACCCCAATGGTGATAAATTTAGTCAGGGGTAATAATAACGGGGATTAGATATAATCGCAACTACTTGAAGAATATAACGGATTACTTGGGCCTTGAAAAATAAAGGTCATTAACAGGGGGCAAGGGTTTTCCAAGTTTATTTGAATACAAAGTACAAACAAACAACACGATTACTCTTAGCAAAATGAATAGGGTAGTGATTAGCGCCCAACTTATGCAAAACCATCTGCCATAATCCCTTTAGGGTTGTTGTTTTGTACAAATATATACATACTAAGTAATTTTTTTAACTGTTACCTAACAAATCTGAGAGCAATAGGCTAAAACTTTGAATACTTCAAATTATTATTCTGATTTTTGTACTCTTGAAAAATTAAGGACTAATTTTTAAATATCCTCTTCCGAATTGTTGAACAACTCGAAAGTAATCCATCAGTGTACCAATTTCACTACTTTCAATGTGAATCACATATTTTGGGGTGAATACCATTGAGAAATACATGCTTCAGTAATTTAAATTTAAATATTATGTAAAAAATAACGTTCTAGTTAAATTATGCCATATGACACAAGGGTGGTGAAAATATTTTTAGCTAAGCTTTCCTTGGGCATTTTGCTATGCACAGAAAAATGCAATAAAACTTCAACTTTTAGTAATTATAGATTAGGATTATAGAATAATTTAAAAATAAATTTTATTAGAAATCATTTTAACTTCGTTTATATAATATATTCAAACTAAAAAAATAATTAATAAGTTATTGATCATAAAAATAAAAAATATAACGACCAACTAAAAAAAAAAAAAAAAAAAAAAAAAAAAAGTGTTTTGCAATTATAGGATAAATATTATATATTTACTAAAGCACTTTAATTTAAAGTAAAGTAGTAATTAATGTATAAATCTAAGATATTATTTGCTTACCTTTAAAAAAATGATGAAAACTGAAGAAATCACACTTTTGAGAATATTGAAAAAAGTTTTCCCGACAACTTGCAGACGAAGTAAATGAGGTAAGAGGTATGGTTGTTGTGAAGGCCTACAGCGAGTTTCAGACTTATAAAGCCAGCCTAGCTCCCTCAACAACCCATTACAACCAAAAATACTTGGCCCCGCACATGTGCGGCGGCAGGCCGGCGGGTAAGTCGACCCGCCGCACATACGCGGCGTGCCGTCCTGAACGTGTTAATATTGCCTTAACTCTGCTAGGTACAAACAGTTCGTTACTTTTAATTTTGTCTCTTTTCTAACTCCGCCATGTATAAGTAGTTAGCAATGTATACGTACTTAGCAGTGTGATTTTATAATTTATATTTAATGAAAAATGTAAGGAACTTCCTTCCTACCGGGTGTCCCGCGACACCACACGTATTTTTTTTTTATCATTGAAGCAAGCGTCTTACTTATATGTATTGAATATTGAGAAAAAATATAATTATGATGGCTTTATAGTTAAAGAGTATGGTTGTAGTAAATAGGAAATAGGACTGTTTTCTACCTACCCGGCCTACTAATTTAAAATATTATAAAATATATCTCTTCTCCACACAAAAACTTCTGCCTGTATCAGGTTGAAATTTTTCATGCCTATTTCAATTGTACTTTAGACTTAGACGATGTGTATGAAGTTTTATTAAAATCGCTACGTTAGAACATAAGATATCGGTAAAAACGTTGTTTTCTCTATTTTAAAGATTTAGGTACGCTTTAATTCATTTAGCGATCTTTATCACTTCATAGCGGTGTCGGTGTTAGTTTTACTAAAATAAATTATTTATAAAAGTTGTTTGTCTCATTGAATAGATGAAGTTAGTCCTAAAATTCATATTTGACCATTTGAAGTAAATGTTTACGCGCGAACGCTTGGGCGAATAAAGTTGTCCAACGAACTTATCCTGGGCATTGGTAAAATGAACACGTGTACCCAGCAAAATCGGTCAACTTTTACTCAAGTTATAGTCATTGGTCGATTTCGTGACGGTTGGTTTTGTGACGGTCGGTTTTGTGACGGTCGGTTTTGTGACGGTCGGTTTTGTGACGGTCGGTTTTGTGACGGTCGTTTTTGTGACGGTCGGTTTTGTGACGGTCGGTTTTTACGGATTCATTCCCGGGCCACACAGTTTAACGTGCCATAAGGAAATTCGTTCCAATAATTCCTAGGAAGTCTAAAATAAAGTACTCAAACAGGATTGTTAAAAAAAATGTATGTCTACGTCGACTTCGTTAAAGAATAATCTAATATAAAAATTGTTAGAAAGTGTGACCACTTAAAAACAATTCAAAAGAGAAAGATACATAAATGCTTAAATTGTGAATTCATGAAGGATGTTTTAAACACTCGAAAACATGAAACCAACAAGCGCCTCATATTTGTTGTATTGTTGTATCATATTTTCATTTAGGTACCAAATAATTTTGCTAAAATTGCACTTATAATAATAAAAAAGGTTTAAGTTTAAAAAATATTTACCTCTAAAAAAAAGGCGAATAAAAGATAAGTAGAGGAATAAAATATCGTTCTGAAGAAAATTAAAATTCAAAGAAATTTCTTCTTTATAACCGCAAGGATAGCTAGAAAAAAGATAATCTTCCACTCTTTTCTGCTCCAAATAGAATATATTTTAAATTTAAATGGGCTTAAAAGTAAACTCAAATTCAAATTATCCACAAACTGAATCTGGAGTAGCTACTTGACAACCATATATAAAGGGCCTATATAATAACTATAAGGGGCTTAGGGCCAGAATATCAGGGTATTACGACTTTTCGGAAAATTTAATCTCTTACTCATATAATAGCCTTTATCCCATTTATATACAAGTCCACGGATTGAGTGCACGTGGTGTGTAAATAGCAAAACATGTTTGAGTCCTGCTTTTACACTAAGAAATTGGAAAAATTAGTCCAATAAATTAAGGTATAGAGTGTTGTTATGTTACGATGAATTTTCGGCACTTCTTCAGATTGTTACTCCCCTCATAAAAAACCAGAGGGGAGTAACAATCTAAAGAAGGTGTACGGAATGTTCTTCTTTAGACTGTTACTCCCCTTATAAAAACATAAGTGCGATAATCCTTTGTCCCAAAGTACATAGTGCCATACGTTGGACTAAACATACCTTTGTCTTAATAGTTATTTAGTCGAAGTCATTTATCTCCCAAAATAAACATAGGGGAGTAACAATCTAAAGAAGTACCGAATTTTCAAAAGTATCTTTGTTTTTAAAAGTATCAAAAATATTTACTTAGCAAATAAGGGCTGAGCGATGTGTAATGGTTTATTGGTAGCATATTTGAATAACCTTTACATTATTTGTTTGATATAGGAGCGAGCGTTTATGGAATAAACAAATAACGTAAAGGAATAAAATAAATTGTCTCTCCACGTAAATTCACACTGGTTTATTAAACATAGCAGCTTTCAGCCTTCATATGGCCATCATCAGTGCCGAGTGAGGAAGAAATGAGTTAAATTAAAAAATAAACAAAAAGTTTAGTGAGAGGAGGGTCTATTTCATGTCGGAGATCGACATAATACTGAAACGTAAGACTTGTCTTATGTCGATCTTCGACATGAAATAGACACATCTCTCACTAAAAAAAATAAAAAATAATGTAATTAATTTCTTCCTCACTCGGCACTGATGGCCTTATGAAGGCTGAAAGCCACTTTTTTTTAATAAACCAGTTTGAATTTACGTGGAGAGACAATTTATGTATTTCCATTACATTATTTGTTTATTTAAATTTATTATATTAGTTACGTTTCTTTTCTAATAGATTATTAAAAATTAAAAAAATTAATTATTAAAAAAAAAAAAAAAATCCAACTTGGGCGATCAAATTAAAAATTGATAATCTGTCATAGCTTTTAATTTTGAACAACTTTTTTTAAGTAAATATTTTTGATATTTTGAAAACAAAGGTAAAGTACCTTTGTTTTCAAAATATCAAAAAATACGACTAAAGTAGTCTTGACAATTTTTGAAAATTCATCGTCCTGTACATTAATTAATTGGAATAATTTTTTCAATTTCTTAAGCAGCCTCTACACTATTAATCCACATGATCAAAACAGCGCGTCAAGTTGACTGACACGAGCTTCAAGCAGCCTTGGGGTGCATCAAGCATACCATCAATCTTTTCATCAACACTCATTTGTAGCGGAGTTTTCGACTGGTGAACTGCTCCTCCTGGACTGTAGTGAATCAGTATTGTGTAGGTATCATGGTTTCGAATCAGGATTTGGGGTTTCTCATCTTGACAGTTGTTGCTTTCAAGCGGAAAAAAATAGCCAGAAAAACGACGTTGGTCAAAGGAGTGGAACTTTCCTCAACTCTGGACAATCACGATATAAATCAATGAGGAGGGAGGAGGCTAATAAATTCTCGATCGGCATTATTATCTACGATGTCCGAACCATCGGAAGCGAGCGGACGGTCCTCCATCGCTGGTGTCGAGCACAAGTGACTGACAGAATGCTTGATCAAAATTGCTCTAGACTATCAAGCGCTCCATCCAGCCACTTGAGTCATTCAACCTTTCCATCAATCACCGTCAAGGCTTGACTCAAGCGTCAAACGGGTTCCTAGACTATCAATCATGCTTGACACCATCGCTTGAAAATAATTCGCTCATTAAGTCAAGGGGGCCTGCGGGTAGCCCGGAGTAGAGAGCGCTTGCCTTTCGATCAGGCAAGCAAAGCAGCATCGGGCGTGGTTAGTAGGACGGGGTGGTGTCCACTTGACCTTGAGCTCTGGATTCAATTGCCAGACCAGGCCCCCCGCTCAATGTTCACCCAGCATTGTTTAAATAAATGGGCAGCTGCTCAAAAGAGTAGCGCCACCAGGTTTCGGCTTGGAAACCATGAAATACACTCTCATTTCGAGTCACATCGAAGGAGAGTCATGGTTAACGACCAGACACTTCACTCAAATGTGAAGAAGTCAGGTTCCTAACCCAGGTTTGATCAATGGGCCCACCTAAGTGGCCTGCGCCTTCGGGCGTAAAAGCCCCCCGGAATAAAATTTAAAAAAAATAAAAAGTCATGGTGCATGGCTGGACTTTTTTTTTTTTTTTCCTTCTTTGTTTTTTTAATTTTGAACCTAATTTATAAATAATATATTTTGATACAATCCAAAATAACGGTAGTTTACTCTTAGCCATTGCTTACCATTTTCAAAATAAATTGAACACCCTTTAAAAGAATCAATAAACCAATATAATTTTTATTGGTATTACAACAAGCAGGATTTTAAAAATAATTACTTTTTTTAAAAACCCTAAAACAAAACAGATGTGTCCTCAATAGCACTTTATCGTGGGGTACACTATATATGTATAATGAATATGTACATATTATGTAATAGCCTCTTCTGGTGCGCTTACGACAGAACTCACTAACAATTTTATAAACAAAAAAAAAAAATATATTCTTACTTAAATAGGTCCAAAATTTGTGTCCAAGAAATGTTTATTTAGTCATATATTTTTCAAATTATATAGCCTTAGATTCTAGATTTACTTAGGGAATTACCTAAATTAAAGATTAATTTAGTCAGAAAATTATTATTCTACAAAGCTTAAGTTAACCATTTTAAGAAGGATAGAGAGAGAAAAAAATGCAACTAATAGTATAAGCTTAAAGTATTACGATGCAATAAAAGCCGTTATTTTGTAGATAAGGTTTAAGCCCTAGCCCTAGCGAACCCTTTTAAAGAAGGGATTAGAACTTAGTTAAAGATAACATTTACTTGAAAAGACTTGAAAAACATGCAAGGTAATACTAAATTCAATTAATCATATTAAAATTTAAAACTGAGTTTAGTTTCAATATTCATTTATAAAATGAACTTAATTAAATGGTTTATTAATTTTATAAAAAGTTCTCCAAAAAAATAAAAGACTGGCCTTACAAAAATGGTATAAAATCACTCTTAAAAATCCTTAGGGAAATAATAATATTTTATTACAGGAAAACTGTCTTAAACATAGTTATTTCTATTTTAAATCTATTCGGGCTGATGTTATCTTTTTATTTCATTTAACACAACAAGTTGTCCGTTGTCCGTAAAACCCAAAAAAAGCTAAGATGTTGTATAAAATAGCAAGAAACACGTGCTTTCCCAGCCGAAAGTTTTTTGTACTCAGGAAGAATGATTTGACTCTTGATATTTGTTATATTTGTTAACATAACAAAGTTGGCTTTTCGGAATAGACACCACTTGAAGAGGTCGTCGAAAGCAATCCTAACATGCTTCCTCTACCAAAGGTCAACAACATGTTTAGCCGTGATAAGCATCGAGCCTGAGACTTAAGTAACAATAAATTAATGATTGATAAACAAAAGTTTGTTGCAACCTAGACGATATCCAATCAATATTAAAATAGACTGCCAATTGGTGTGGCACGCAGCTTTCTTGCATCCTATCATGTACATTATTGATTTTATGCTTTTACAAGCTATTATTGTCTAATTTGTTTCCCCCGTTTTTTTAAGCTGTCAAATTTTTTTGGGTTTTTATATGAATTAAAGTATCAATTTAGCAAAAGTTAAAGAGCGTAGACGGTTCAAATTAATCTGGGGCTATCTGCGGTTTACTTTGAATAAACTATAAATAAAAATTTCATACAAATCAGATAAGTACTTTTAAAGCTATAGGTGTAAATAAATGTACGTCTGTGCGCACGTGGAAGAGAAAAAAATGTGAAGGTTGAAACTTATATGGGACCAACAAATCCAACAATGAGCTAATTATGACCTACCACCCAAATTACATTAAAATTGAACGGGTAGTTTTTAAGATATGTTGGTTTGCAAAAGTTTAGGTTAATGTTCCCTGATGTCTGAAACGGATTTATGTCTTGGAGTTTTTAAAACCTGAGATATAAAAAATGTATCGTTTTTCAGAACGATCACATAGCTTCCGTTACCTTCGGTAAGCTCGAAAGCAAAAATTTCGCTTAAGGGTATGATTTTTTTGAACTTTTAAATCAAATTTAATTGAAATCTGCCCTCTGAAGTTTTGGCTACTCGCATATGCACGGACAACTGATGACTACATAAACATCAGTACTTTCAAAGATATTGGTGTTAATAATAAAAAAAAAAAAAAAAAAAAAAAAAAAAAAAAAAAAAAAAAAACAGCAGAAGATAGAAACTTATATGGCACCAACAACAGGCTAATACTGAACTACCATCCAAATTTAATTAAAAGCGGACAAGTAGTTTTTAAGATATGTTGGATCGCAAAAATTGTGGACAGACACGGGACCGAAAATGTTGTCTGATGTCTAAAACGGATTTAAGTCTTGGAATTTTTGAAATCGGAGAGATAAAAATGTATCCATCTTCAACATGATCCATAGCTTCCGTTACCTACGGTAAGCTCTAAAGCAATAAAATATATAGTAGTAGTAGTACTACTTCAAGCAGCGAATAATCGAACAATGAAGTCTGAAAATACTTGGCAAGATTTTAAGTGGCATTTTATATCCTGTTTACGAGTCAATGTAAGTAAATCCTACTTTCTTGAGAGTGCTACCCAAAAAAGATTTATAGCAAGAATAAATTTAACCAGCGCCAGCGTGAAAAAGCAGTAAACATTCATTCTACATTAAGCAATTACGGAGCTAAAAGCTTTAGACTGAAAATGCATTTACCTGATTTATCAAAGATTTTATGACAAAACATTTCCCGAATAAAGTTTGATATGGTGACAACTCAGAAGTGACGTGCCAAACTTGGTGGGTTTGATTCTGTGGCTCTAATGGAACAAACATTTCTAACATTAACATGAGTCTAATTCCGAATAGTTTGAGCTACCGGTTTTGAGTTGCAGCAGTTTTTACTTAAATATTACGTAAGGATACACATGAAGGAGAAGATATTTTTAATGGATTTACACGCTTTAAGATACCCTCAAGTTCAAAAATTTGGTTCGTCTGTGGGAAGAAGCTTGGAGCATAAAAATACGGTAACGGAAGAAATGTGATCTTTTTGAAGAACGAAACATTTGTAGGTCTCCGAAATCAAAAATTTCAAGACAGAATTCGTGTCTGTCTGTCGGTCTTTCGCTCAATCTTTGTGAACCAACATATCTTAAAAACTACTCGTCCGATTTTATTGAAATTTAGATGGTAGGTCATAATTAGCCTATTGTTGGTCCCATATAAGTTTCAACCTTATACGCCCATTTGTTTCTTTTCCACATGAGCACAAACATTTATTTACAGCTATATTTTCAAAAGTACTTATCTGATTAAAATAAAATGTTGATGGTACATCGAAAGTATCCCGCAGATAGCCCTAGATTGATTTCAACCGTCTGACCTCTTTAAATTTTGACCAATTTTGATTATATTTCGGATTTAAAAGGAACTGAGCTACATTTCATCAATATCAGACAAGGTGGTGACTATCGTTTTATAGGAAGGTGGCCTATCGATAATGTAAAACTATATGGTGAAATAAACGAAGAGAGAAACGGGAGAAAAGCTTTTAATAAGATGAAAGAAAAAAATATCCAGATACTAATAAATTCTATGTAAGATTCTCTTAAGTAAATGCGGTCAATAGTCAATAGTAGTTTCTATCAGTAGAGAAAATTAACGACCCAAAGTCTTAAGAAACCTTACCATCAATCCTGAATCTAGTTAAGGACGATTAGAAGATACGTTACCAGCTGCCTGGTCCTGGCCTGGTTCCGAGATTTCCTGTCTGCGGACTCCCCACCACTCGACAGCGACAGGGCGTTGAATTTACACGGATTGGCCCAGTTCCATCCTGTAAGTAGCTACCACCCTTTCTCGGGCTTTTCCTTGAGCAGACAGGGAAATCGGGCAGACACGGAGGACAACAGGACCCGACACAGAGGACAAAGGTGAAATGGTGGGGGCCTGGACTTGGAGTTCCCCCCACTTTTCTACCCTATGTTAGATGGGACTTCCATTCGACTGTCCTCAGGTTTTTCCCCCAAAACGTGACCAGGAATGCGGTATACTCGACCAGGCTCTCTAGGGCCGAGGGGATATAGCCCCGACTTAAGAAGACCAAATTAGATCGTCTAATCGCCGTGTAATTTAGCACCGTTACGGTTCTTAAAGTACGTCTGAAAAGACAGGCGAGATTCCTGGTCAAATCAATTGTCACCTCTTGGGTTTCAATCAGAGTGAACAAGGATTAAATAAATAAAAAGAAAATCACCTAATAATGGTAATTAAAATCAAATTATAATAAATTATTATTAACAAAGGGAGACAGACAGAGAAAAATAGACTCCAGCGCTGGAGTTTATTTTTCTCTGTCTGTCTCCCTTTGTCAATAATAATTATAATTTGATTTAAATTAAAATTTAAAACTTTCCGTAGTATGAATACTATACCTAAAACTTAAAAATGAAATTTCTAATAATAGTAAGATTAAGGAGGTGTAATCTTAAAACACCCAATTTAGGAGGATAAAAATGATAATACATTTCCAAAAGTAAAATTCTCATGAAACCAATGTAGAAATGAAAAGGAATATATACATATATTATATATATATATAAAATCCCTTTTTTTAAGTGCTCTTTTTCCTGCCCTCTTCAACAACAATAAGAGGTAATTAATGTTTTTTAGGATACAGCTAAGGTAATTCCAGGGATAATTAATCACTTGAAACACCGATCGATGCGATTCTACACAAAACGAATATGATGTGTCACCTCTCATTGAAAAAAGGTCAGATTATTGTTAGAGGGGTTTAATTTCAAGTACCTTAGGTAATAAATTATATGTTTTATTTCATGAATGTATTAAATTTATAACGTATTTTCATTCTAGAAGTCAAATTATTTTAAAACAATTAGTTAATATGTAGTTTGTATATCAATAAATATCTGTAGCAATAATATATCTGCACCTGGTAGCTTAATGGATCCTAATTAAAAATTATCCAATTAAAGGTTTTCATCTCGATTGAAAATTATAATAATATAAGCAAGGAGGGGTGTCTCGGAGGCGCATAATAAGGCGATATACCAGTTTATGAAACGATACTATCTGAAATTTCAAACAGATTATCAGATAATATGTTGGTATTTGGATCTATGTTTTAGACAAATGCAAGAACAATGACTACTCTGATTCTTTGTTTACACAGTGAAAAAAAGATAATAATCTAAGCCGGGGAAATATGAAGATAAAATAGTTATTTACGCACTATGGAAGTAAAGTAAGTATTGTACCCTGAGCTATAAAGTTGGTTGAACTTTTTGGTTCCCTCGGCTTTGCATCAGGAACCATAATGTTGACTCCCAAGGCAGAGCCGAGGGAGTTAATGATGATCAACATAGCATCAATAAGTGATAGGATGCGGGGAAGCTATGTGCCAGACTCATTGGCAGACAATTTTTATTTTTTTTAATAAAAAAATAAAAAATAAAAATAAATATAAAAAATACTCTGCCAGTTAGTGTGGCACATATAATTGGCAGAGTATTATGCCAATTATAGCAGAGTATTGGCCATAATTCTGACTGTATTGGCCATGCCCTAAAGTCTGAAACAGATTTCTGTCTTGAAATTTTTGAAAATATAAAAATGTTTCGTTCTTCAGAACGATCACATAGATTCCGTTACTCTCAGTAAGCTCAAAAATAGTTAGATATAATATTAACGTCAATTCACTAAGTAAGTTTAACCACGTAAAATTAAATTATAGATATTAATTATTTTAATTTTAATACTAAAGTCAATAGGGAGAATCATCTGGTAGCTGAGTCGTGTATTGAAAACTGATGTATATATATATATGGATTAGTTTATCTACATTTAGAAGTTATGATTTAAATTTTAACTTGTTTGTTTGTTTTGCTGAATAATGATCATGACAACTGTTGTGGAGGTTACATTACATGTGTGAAGATGACATTAAACAAAAGTTAATAAATTAAATTGTGTATTTAGCACCAACATTACTAACTTATGCTTTATCTAGGGCAACACTGGAAGAAATCATGAGTTCATAATTCCCTTTATTTTCCACTAGCTGGGTACCCGTGCTTCGCTACGGAGTGTTATTATAATTAGATAAGTTTATAAACAACCATAATGAAACATATAAATTATTTTACTATGCAAGAATATCTAGATTCTATCTCTCCCACCTATTTCTATACCCCCTCCTCTTTGATAAACAAATTTTCTAAATTCCCCCCACCCCCAAATTAAAATATGACTAAACTGTACATAAAAACTATTACACTACTCTTAAAGAGCTTTTGCATCATCAATGGTATTCATAACATTGACCCCGTATTCATTACTTGTACCATACCCCTGTGTACCAAATTTAAATTTCTAAAATTCATGTAGGCATTCATTTTCCCCTTGCTTTGAAGGTCAAGTGGGCAAATTTTTATCGACATCGAACTAAAACTGTAGATATGTATAAAGAACATACACCCACATATGTTGATTTTTATATATATAGCTATAAATTTCCATTTTACCCCCTCCTAAATAAAATTGTTCATAACAACAATTACTTTTCTCTTAAAGTGCTTTTCAACGATATGCATGATATGAAAGGAATCCATTACTTTGACATTTTTACACCGTACCCCTTTTTACCAAAATTTAAATTTCGAAAATTCATGTAGACAGTAACCTCCTCCCCCTTGCCTTGAAGGGAAAGTGAGTAAATATTCATCAAATTGGGATAAAACTGTAGATTTGTATAAAAGACATACCCCCATACAGGCACTCTTCTTTTTTTTTTATAAGATATAGCTATATTTTTCCATTTTACCCCATCCTAAATGAAAATACATATGACAAAACTGTACATAACAACAATTAATGGATTCTTAAAGAGCTTTTCAACGATATGCATCATAATGGGTATTCAGTCCTTTGACCCCGTATTCATTATTGTACCCTGTTCCCTGTGTACCAAAATTTAAATTTCGAAAATTCATGTAGACAGTGATGTTTTCTTCCTTTGAAGGTGAAGTGTGCATTTTTTGATCGAGATCGGACTAAAACTATGGATTTGTATAAAGAACATACACACGTACCTTGACTTTTAGATATATTTTTCCATTTACCCCCCTAAATGCACGTAAAAACAATTATTGTACTCTTAAAGAGCTTTTCAACAGTATGCATCATGAAGGGTTTTCAACTTTGACATTTGTACCCCGTACCCCTGTGTACCAAAACTTAAATTTCGAAAATTCATGTAGACAGAGATCTTCCCCTTGCTTTGAAGGTCAAGTGAGCAAATTTTCATCGAGATCGAATTAAAACCGTTGATTTGTATAAAGAACATAAACACACTCACACATACGTTGACTTTTATAGATATAGATATACATTTCTGTTTTACCCCCCTCCTAAATAAAAATATGACAAAAACGTATTTAACAACAATTACTGTACTCTTAAAAAGCTTTTCAACGATATGCATCATGAAGGGTATCCATTACTTTGACATTTGTACCCCGTACCTCTGTGTACCAAAATTTTAATTTCGGAAAATGATGTAGGCAGTGACCTTCACCTTGTTTGGAAGAAAAAGAGTGTAAATATTCATCAAATTGGGATAAAACTGTAGATTTGTATAAAAGACATTCTCTTATATAGATACTCTTCTTTCTATATATAGATATAGTTATATTTTCCATTTTACCCCATTACTGTACCCTTAAAGAGCTTTTCAACGATATGCATCACGAAGGGTATTCATTATTTTGATCCCTTATTCATTACTTGTACCCCGTACCCCTGTGTACCAAAATTGAAATTTCGAAAATTCATGTAGACCTTGATTTTCCCCTTGCTTTGAAGGTCAAGTGTGCAAATTTTCATCGAGATCGGACTATAACTGTAGATTTGTATAAAGAACAAATAAGATATAGCTATATTTTTCTATTTTACCCCCCTCCTAAATGAAAATATGACAAAACTGTACATGACAACAATTACTGTACCCTTAAAGAGCTTTTCAACGATATGCATCATGAAGGGTATTCATTACTTTGACCCCGTATTTATTTCTTGTACCCCGTACCCCTGTGTACCAAAATTGAAATTTCGAAAATTCATGTAGACCTTGATTGTTTCCTTGCTTTAAAGGTCAATTGTGCAAATTTTCATCGAGATCGGACTAAAACTGTACATTTGTATAAAGAACAAACACACACACACACACACATACGTTCACTTTTATATATAAAGATTACTCCCTGTTCAACCTGACTGGTTACAATGAGAAACTTTCCTCCCTGTAAACTAGGGAGAAAAGTACACTTTTTCTCCTTTCTGGAGATAAAGAGAAATACAGATAAAATGCACTCAGACGCAATTTACAAATTGCACTTCTAAATGGCGTGGGAATTGTCACAAATACGGTTAACTTTGTCTAACAATTGTAAATGTAACATTAAAAAAAAACTATAGTATTATATTTTAGACAAATCGTCAAAAATTGCATTTAATTTATAGGCGGGAATCCAAAAATAGTGAAGAAATCAAGTAGCGTAAAAAATAGACTGCCAATTGATGTGGCACATAACTTCCTCGCATCCTATCACGTACTTTATTGATTTTATGATTTTACTTTCCCCCTTTTTTTTAATGTCATTTTTTTTTTTTTAAATGAATTAAAGTATCAATTTAGCAAAAGATAAAAAGGGCAGACGGTTGAAATTAATCTGTGGCTATCTTCAGGCTACTTTCGAGAAACCATACAAATTTCATAAAAATCAGATAAGTACTTTTGAAGCTATAGGTGTAAATAAATTTATGTTTGTGCGCATGTGAAAGAGAAATAAATGAGCGCAGAAGGTTGCAAGTTATATGGGACCAGCAATAAGCTAATTATGACCTATCATACAAATTTCATTATGTTGGTTCGCAAAAATAGAGCGACAGGCTGACTGGCAGATAGGCACGATCCAAAAATGTTCCCTGATTCCTGAAACGGATTTATGTTTTGGAATTGAAATCGGAGACAAAATATTTTTTTTTTTTTCAGAACGATTACATAACTTCCGTTAATGATTTTTTAAAATGATTCTTCTTTAAGGATATTGTAGGTGTGAATAAAACGATTTACAATATTTTGTTTTGATACGTTTCGACTCTCACTAAGGTCATCTCCAGTCCTTTATTAACTATTAAAAACCAATCAATTTTATCATTTATACACCATCACTAGTACGTCTTTAAATTAAGTAAGCTTTGTTTAACGAATTTCATATAGTAGTTTATCCGTTAATAACAATAAAAGACTGAAGAAGACCTTAGTGAGGGTCGAATCGAATCTAGAGAACATGTAAATTGTTTTATTCACACTTACAACATCCAATCAATACGAAAATCATCATAAAATATAAGAAGGTGTTCAAAAACGTAATGTTTATATTTTAATACAAGGAAAACTCTCCAATTGTAGTTCTCCAGAAAACGTAATTAGTTTCTATATAAAATATTAACATACATCTTATTTCAAGACAGGAGTTATCAGTTATCAGTGAGCAGAAAAATGTAGAAGATAAATTAGTATAAAATAATATATAATTTTTTTATAGGCTGTAACCCTAAACTTTTAAAGACATTAATATTTCAAGGGGAAAAAACTTTGGATGTGCTATAGATTATAACATTCTTAAACTAAATTCTTTTGACAATATCCTCCCTCTCCTCCCCCCCCCCCCTCACAGGTTTTAGTTCAAACAAAAAAATGTAATTTATCAATTTCATTTTTAAAGAATGTACTCGATTTGAAAAGGATGGTAACTAGTAACTATGAAGAATAAGTTTCATTCTTATTCAGGTGTAAGTTTCAACTTTTTAAAACTTTTTCAATCGCCTTTATAATAGTATATTATGTTACAAGGCTGTGAAGTGAGTTTTTTCTTTACCGCGGCAATTACATTTACTGTCGAGCGAAGCGAGACAGTAAATATTGCCAAGGTAAAGAAAAAACACTTCAAAGTCGCGTAGCATATGCTATTTTTTCCGAGGTAGCAGACAATGAAAAAACATTAAATATTAATCACTAATCAATATATAATAATAACAAATATTAGTACATACTTAAGACTTCAAAAAAGAAACCTTAAAATGAGGTTACACTATAAGAAAAGATAAACAAAACGCATTGACATCTAGCGGATTTTTATCGTACTAGAAGCATTTCTACAAAGACTGCAGCACTACTAACGGAAGTTTTGACAACTACCCGCCGTAAAGAAAAAATCTTTTAGTGCCTAGGACGTAAAAGATTTTTTCTTTACAGCTAGGAGTAATGAAAAGATTTTTTAAGTCCACGTAATGAAAAAATGGATTTTAGCTATGTTTTTTAGGCTCTAAAGTTACTATTTCACAGCCTACCACGGAAAAAATTTATTTCACTTGCTTAACTCCCGTTAAAAAGTTAAACGAAAACATATTTAGTTTAGAGTAAACAATTTATAAACTTTATTTGCATATACATAAAAGGTTTTTAAATATTTTCAATTGAAAAAAAAAAAAAAAAAAAAAAAAAAAAAAAATATATATATATATATATATATATATATATATATATATATATATATATATATATATATATATATATATATATATATATATATGTTCCAGGAGTCGCTCGCTCGCACCAGAGGCGCCCCCGGCCCCCCAACTACAACTTCTGTTCTACTGCTCCGATTAGCACCGGACATACGCCACAACCCTTATAATTTAATTCCTAATAAACTTATTTATTCCTAATACTTTTTTATTCCTAATTTGTCCGAACTTTGGGCGCTTTTTCCGGGAAAACTGTACGTATAGGAGAAATTTTGACTTCAGATTCGGATTCAGCAACCTCGAAAACATAGATCAGATAAAATTTTTTTGGTTCTTACCCAAAAGTTCGTTAAATTTTGAAGAACAGAGTAATATAAATTATTGGTCTGGAAACCTTGCTACTTTAGTACATAGGTAGTATTTATATATTTATATATTTATATATTTATATATATATATATATATATATATATATATATATATATATATATATATATATATATATATATATATATATATATATCGAATTGTGAGTTGTTACCGCAAGTTCGTATGTTATCAAATGAAGAAGTTCAATCAAATGAATGAAGTTCATTCAACTTTATTCTCTCATGTAGACTCGATGAGTGTATTGAGTGCTACGAGAGACTTCGACTCTGCTGATGATGGCGTTTAGCAAGTCTCGACGGTAGGGATATATCCTCATTTGATAATATATAAATATCTATATATATATATATATATATATATATATATATATATATATATATATATATATATATATATAGAGAGAGAGAGAGAGAGAGAGAGAGAGAGAGAGAAAAAAGAGAAAATATTTTTTCCAGTATAAACTATGGAAGCATATCTTTATATCAAAGAAGAATATTATAAAGCTAAAAAATTACCTGTTAAATATTTAAACAATTTTTTATGCTTTATGGCTCATTTAATATTTATAAAAAGAGAGATGATTTTCAAGTAAAAGCTGGAAGATAAGATATGATTCTATGTATGGTTAATAACATTTGTTCGTACAATGATTAAACAAATTACTTTTACATATAAATTAGGGTAAAAGCTAGATTTATTGAAGCGAGCGCGAGCGAGCTTCTTAACATCCAACAAACTATGCATCCTGCCTGTCTGTCTGTCTGTGGGTCTGTCAGTAACGTTGCTGAGTCCGACGATAACTTTAGTAAAAGTTCACCGATTTAGTTGAAATTTGGAATACATGTTCCTTTTACTAATACTCAGGCTAAGTTCGTTGGACAGCCGTATCCCTCCAAGAGTTCGCGCGCAACGCTCGCGTAAACGAGAGGTTCAAATGTAAAATTGGAATTTCAGGGCAAGAAAATATTTTTGATTTTATTCGATGAGACGAACAACTTTTTTCAAATAACATTTTTTAGTAAAATCAACATCGCTATGAATAAAGATCGTTAAAACTATTAAAGCGGACGTTTAAAATAGAGAAAACAACCTTTTTACCGATATGATATCTTACGTTCTAACGTAACGATGTTAATAAAAGTTCATATACATCGTGTAATGCACAATTGAAACAGGCATGCAAAATTTCAACTTGATACTTGCAGAAGTTTTTGAGTAGAGAAGTGATATTTTATAATCATTGATGTGGAATGGCCGGGACGTGTAGAAGAGTTAGAGAACAGAAGAATAACCAATGCATGTGTGTAGTGGAGGAGAACCTCCACTACACGGCTCTCTATAACTAACATATTCTTTAAATATCAACTCATCATGATTAACTATTTAATATTTATTCCATTACGCTCGCTTTAGTGATAAAGCCACGCGATGCCTAGTTTAGTTTATTGATATCAAATAAAGTAAAATTAGTTAAAATTTGTTAGAGCGGGTACCATCAATAGCTTAAGATTAATGACGTGAATAATTATTTTACCCTTGCTTAAATAATGGGGTAGATAATAGAGATTTTTGTGGTAAAGATAATATTGTTGCATTGCCTTAACCCCCACCCCCATACAGGACCGCAGGGTATGACGTTTTCCGTAAAAATTTACTCAAATCGACAAAGTAGAAGTAAATCAACTGGATTCAATACTTAGTCGATTGCATTAATTTTAATATTGTAGTATAGAAATAGGTAATCATATAGAATAAACAACTAAATAAATAAAGGATATTTTTAAGAAATGAGAATTAGTATAAAGATTAAAAGAATTTTAAATGAGTGAGTAAATAAAGTAATTTGAAATCATGAATAAGGAATAAGGATTTATAGATGAAGGAGGGAATAACCTTTAGCTTTCACCTCAGTAATTAATAAACTGCAACAACAACTTGAGACTCAGCCAAGATAATTAACTTAAGTAATTAAGATTCGGTTAGCAAAAAGTAAAGAGGAAACGAAACAAGTTAATTATCTTAAAAGTCCAAATAAGTACAAGAAAAGAAAATAGCAAGAGGATATAGAGTAAGCACAACTCCATACTAATTTCAATTAAAATCATTGAACAACAATTCCAAGAATATCCGAAAAGGAAAATCAACAATTCCAAGAACATCCGAAAAGGAAAAGCAACAATTCTAGCAATATCAGCTAATAGAAGCAACTCGATCTACTTAAATTATTTGGATCTACCTCAATTACAAAATATAACTAGTTGTTAAGCTCACCAAATTGCTTTTACAATCTTTCAAGATGAGGAATTCTTATTTTAAAATGTTTATGTATTCCTTATTAAGGAATACATAATTGAGTTGTGAAAACCTTTAGAAATAAAAGCTAGAATTTATACAAAAGATTAAAACCATATTATTTCTTAAATCACGAAGGAATATGTAGATAAATACTGAGAAATGTTGCATAATCTCTTAGATACCAGGAAGAATAGTTACAAATTTAATGGATTTAAAATATCGAGTTTCAAAGTAACGAAGTAGAGGATTATAGAAGGGACATAACTATTAAATAAGCAGAACTAGCACTTTTCCCTCCTTTGTTCTAAACCCAAAGTAAAACTCATGTTCAAATTTGGAAATTGGAAGAGCATACAAAGAGAAGGAACAAACGCTAAGATTACTAACAAAATCTGTTGGCTTAGAGAACATTAGAAATTAGAGTCCAATTTGACCGAACTCAAAAGGAAGATTATTCGCTGGGAGGTTCTAGTTTGCTGGTAAATAGTTTGAAACAAATACTAGATAATTCGGCAAGCCATAGAAATATACACACACAATTGTACATAAGTACACACACACAAACATTTGATTTATATATATATATATATATATATATATATATATATATATTGAGTGTGTGTGTACATTTTTGTAGTTTCCCCATTTTTTGCCTGTATGTCATAGATATGTTGCTTTAGTCGGCTTTTTAACTTTTGCATAATTTCACCGATGCTACCTTATCACAATTATTGCATTCGTTTTTTAATTTTCTGTTTTAACTTTAAGGTTAAAGAATTTGTCTATTATTTTGTTAACAGGTCTTAATCCTATAATGTTACGAAGTTGCAATGAAAATCGCTGATCGATTATTTAAGTTTTCGGTTAAGGCTTTTATAAACGTTGGAGATATATAACGCCGTTAAGTTGGAAATTGTAATTTATAAATTTTCTATGTGAATTTGTAAATATGTTTATGTTTTTTCTTTTATATAAATAATATAATATATATTATCAATGATATTTTGTATCATTCACTTTGTCGGTTGTTAATTATAGGGGGTAGGTATTTTTTTTCCAGTTTATTGAAAATTATTTGTGTAAGCCGGTTAATATTTTATGTCTATAAGAGAAGTGATCTTAATTAAGTTTAGTGGGGTACTTCGAATTTGATAATTAGGATGGTTAGAGTGATAATTTAAGAATTACCCTTGCTTAATTTCTCATTCATACCAGATAGTAGCAATATGCCTGTTTTTCCTTAATTAGGATTGTATCTAGATAGTTGATTTTGTTTTTTCACGTTTTTCAACATACATTTTTTTCTGTGTTTTCAATATTTTTCACTTTTTAGTGTATTTAGGGAATAGCGCCTCCAATTAATTTTTGATTTCGTCTCGGGGTATGATTTTTCAGAACAAGTTAAATTTCATCAATATCGGCTCAGTAGTTTAGATGGACAGACTTCAGACTACAAACGACAGACAACTGACGTCAGACCATACACAGACATTTTTAAAAACTTGTAAATCCATCAAAATCTCAAAATCGAATGTACGCGCCATTACAATACTTTTTCTTTATATATACTATGTATATAAGAAAGTAACAAATAAAGAAGGAAGTTGAAATAATTAAAAGTAAGTAGGGAAAGTAAAGCAAGGTAATGGTAACAAACTGTTTCCATGCTATGAACATAGCAAAGTAGAAGTGGATACGGAAACAAATATGACTTTCTTCAAAACTGCATATACGCCCACAATCTTGAATGACTGTGAATCATGCAGACCAAAAAGAGTCAGTCAAATTCAGACAAAATAGATATTTGTTTAGTATCTAATGCCTTGTTTATATTCAGCCACTGCCACTGCTCCTCGTTCTACTGTATTTACTCCCCAAAATACTTCTGTGGCACCATCAAAGGCAGCAAGTGTTTACACTATCGCTTTACCTACTTCCAATTCTACCTCGGGCAATGGAGGAAATCGAAGAAGAAGCAGTTTCAACGACCTGTTGCATTTTGTACTTAATGTAACAGTTTCAATCGATACTTGTATATTTGCTGATATTGCTGAAATAGTTCAGAAATTATTTAGAGTTGAAGTTTCAAATGTCTATATTTTCAAAATGGCGGCAGATCAAAACAAAATTCAGTGATGTTTGTCTTATAAAGAGAAATACTAACTGCAAATTTTTCGATGATTTTTACGAATTTTTGAAATATTTGCTAACTCAGTAAAATTGTTTAAGGCAAGTAAGTAGTAGACCAGAGAGCAATCAGTCCCTGCCACTAGCGCTGCCTGAATATACACTAGGCATAATAAAAGTAGTAAAGTAGCAGGCCATATGTAAGAACCGAAAAATCAAGAGACCTTATAAAGCTTGTTACCTGGAAAATGGAGGTTTGGAACTCAATTATTTTAATTAGCATCAGATGTGCAAAGGGTCACATAGACAGAGGGAAAAAGCTAAAGTTTGGTTAAAGAACGTGCATAGATTGAACGGTATAAACTTTTACCTAAAAGTGCCTTAGGTATGAGTGAGAAAACAAACATCTTAAATGACATTATTCCACACTAAAGAGGAATGAATTATCTCTTGAAGGTGTTAAAAAATTATCGAGGATAAAAGACGGGCAACTTTTTTGGCTTCCTTAACACCGCAAGTTGCTTTAAGTAGTGGAGAGAAGTGCAAGGTATCCTCGTGCTCTTAACAACTAGCATTAGAGGATCAATACTACATATTGTGTGCCCAGCCATTTGCAAATGGACTAAAACCCTTCTCAAGACTCCCCTGCTAGTGGTGAATAACAAATGAAATCTTGTTGAAATGAATTTTACAACACTGTTTCAAAAGCTTAAATAAATCATGGAAAAGATTGAAGTTATCCCATCAAAACTTAAAGCCACTGTTTAAAGATAAGGGCTGAAGTCACCTATGTGTTTATGATAATAACAAATACATAATCAATTTTAATTAAAAATGTCAGGATAACAGTCTAACAGATGAAAAAGACAAACGCAAGAGGATTCGGATTGTTATGACCTTCTGAAGAAAGTCAGTCAACCAGTATAATAAGATGACTCCAGAATTTGACTTAAATTTTGACTACTCTTCTTACAGACAATGTTTTGACAATAATGATAATAATAATTTTTGTTTACACTAGCCAGATGTGGTTGTCAATAATTAGACACCGAAGTTTTCAGGTCCTAAGTTTCAGGTGTAAGTTTTCCTATACTTAATTCACTACATTCTAATGTAGTGCAAAAATACAACCCTTGTGTTAGGGGTTATGAGTGAAGAAAAAATAAAAAATAATTATAGTATAGTAAAAATAAAAAAAATATAATATAGTAAAAATAAAAATTATAGTATAGTAAAAAATAAAATATAGTACTTCTCTTTCTATTTTTAATCATAGTGGCTAAAAGTATAATGGATGAATGTGTCTATTTTTATTCATTGAGAAAAAAATATAAAAGAAAAAGGTTCGTTTGAGAGATTCGCTCGATAAAAATCTTCATTTAGTTATGGCTAAATGTATAATACTAGAGGAATAATATAAAAGTGAAAAAAATAAAAATATATAAATATGAATAGTCTATAGAGCTATGAAAATGTAAAAGCGTTAAATCTAAATTACACAAAAGCCAATTTCAAAAAGCATTTGCGTTAATATGGTGTAAAGACATTATAAGAACTTAAGAGTACTATTGTCAGTGCGATAAATATTATTAAAAAGATAAATGGCAATCATTTATGAGTGTATGCTTATTAAATTCCATATTTAATTACAATTAATGTTTAATATAAACTTGTTCACAAAGTGACTAGAGAGATATGTATATATACATGTAAACCATTACAAAACCATGCCAAACCCCTAGTTTTACATGTATCATGTCTTTGATGTTTTATTTCAAAGTGTTTGCTCCTCTTGGATCGCAGCAAAATTACAATTGAATAATTTAATATATTATACCTTTAGCCTCCTTTTATTTAACAAGAAGTTTATCTTTGCTATAGTGGTAGATGAGCCTGTACTAATGGGCATTCATTGAAATATTTCAAAGGGAAGGCTTCGATTTTCGTAGTATATTACCCTTAATTTCTTTTGCTTATTCTTAAGCAGGTCTTTAGGGTATTAATAACTTTAATTTATTTTGTTTTGGCTATATTTCACCTCCTTTGAGCAGGCCTCCTTGAAGAGGCCTGAAGGCATCTTCAGGAGTTTAAAATTTTCTCCTAAAACATAACTTTATTTAATTGAAACAAGTATGAAAGTATCATTTAATTTTAAAAATTAATTTCCTCGTAGAGAAAACAAGTCGTGTGTAACACTGTATGTGTTGTCGTAAAAATATAAGGTAGATTTGTATTCTCTACAACGAAATTATTTTTAACATTTTTAATTATATACTTAAATTAAATAAAGTTATGTTTTAGGAGAAATAGTTAAAGGCATGAAGATTCCTCAAATGTAGCCAAACGAAATGAATTGAAGTTATTAATTAATACCTGATTAAGAATATGGATAGTAAGGGAAATCTTGCGAAACCTTCCTAACAACTTGTCCATGGATATTGTTGGACAGCAACAGCAGTTATGGAATATTGAATCGTTATTTAGATGTAAGCCACATTTGAATCTTTATTTACATGTAAGACAGACGCCATAAATAAAAATATACTGCCAATTAGTGTGGCACATAGCTTCCTCACATCCTATCATGTACTTTATTGTTATATTAACATTAACATTATTGTTATATTACTATATTGTTAATTGCGTAAAAACTATTAATAGTTTTAGCGTTCTTTAACACTTCATAGCGGTGTCGCTGGTTGATTTACTAAAAAAATGTACTTGAAAAAAATGTTTGACGTTTACGCGAGCGCTGCGCGTGAACATTTGGACGGATAACGTTGTCCAACGAACTCGTCCTGGGCATTGGTGAAATGAACATATCTACCAAATTTCATCAAAATCGGTAGACATTTACTCAAGTTATCGTCACATGTTTCAAGGATTTGCGGACACAGAGACCAAAAATGTTCCCTGATGTCTGAAACAGATTTCTGTCTTGAAATGTTTAAAATTGGAGACATCAAATTTGTTCGTTCTCAAAAGTGAACTCAATGCTCCCGTTACCTTCGGTAAGCTCGAAAGCAATAAATATGTTGCTCTTTCCCTGCCATGTTAGCAGAGTAATATCAAGGTTATATTTTGAATATAGCATTTTGGAGCTAGTAAGAAATAAATAGGTACAACGGAAGCCCTTTCTCCAGAAAATCTCATCCGAAATTGAACAATATAAAATTTTTGAAAGTTGATGAAATAATACGGCCAGACAATGATATCCCGCCAATATTCAGAGCATTGCAAATAAAAAGCGGAAATAGAGCGGTACTCTTGAAAGAGAAATTCGTAGATAAAAGGTAGTTAGATATGTTACACTTGAATAAATCGATTATAAGACGCAACTCGAACATAAAACGCATCCCGAATTTAATGCAAAAACGGGGAAAAAAGCGCGACTTATATTCGAAGCAATACAGTATGTTATTTTTTAATAATATACCTATCTACTAACATTTAACGTTTTAGCAAATCTTAGACACCAAGAAAAACCATTCATTACCAGTGCATTCGCAATAGTAAAGATTACCTAAAGGGGCTTTAGAACTACTTTTTTTTAGTTGAAATTGTCTTTTTCCCTAATATAGGTCATGTAGAAGCCTAAATTTAAAGTTACTTTAATAAGAACAACGGATTGAAACTATTAAAACTTAGATCATTCTTTTACGTACTTATCAACACTGATAAGGTTATAACAGGACGAAAGGTTGGCCACTTTATTTATCTAATAGTTGTGAAACATACCTCACCTCTCTAGGGTTTGAACCAGATACATCGATCATCGATATATAATCCTAAGTATCAAGCTTGTCATAAGTACGGACTAAACCCTCGGCTACACCGGTGCCGGTCCTCCAACAAATTCCTGCAATAAATTTTTGGCCCACATTTATTCTGGCATTTGATCATTCTATGCTAAAGCTGGCCAGGTAAACCGAAGCCTGTGCTATCACGTTATGACATAACTGCACAGTTATGATACCTCACAAGCTCCAGTTTATCTGAAAAGCTTGCCTTACCGGTTTTCCTCTCAGGTATACCACAACGTGTATGGCCGGCTTAACAAACTTTTTCTTTTAATCAAAATATGATCTTATATGCAAACCAACCAAATTGTAACAAGAAACTTTCATTGTGGATACTAACTAAGGATATCACAGAAACATCCTGGGACATTAAAAGATCACTGATAATTCCTATAAGTTGAACTTATATAGTTTAGCAACATTTTAAGAACATTAAATCACTTGAAAAAGTATTTTCGGTAGCTGCTATAATATTGAAATTTTTTTAAAAAAAGCAATAATTTTTTTCTCACTATTATACATTTTCATTAAAAGGTTTTTTACTTCACAGAACTATAATAAAATATATATAGGATATCAATCAACCTGGAGAAATGTATATCTCGATAAATAAAACACCCATCTTTAATATGAATATCAGTTTCAGTGGTGTTATTTATTTTTATTTTTTTAAATAAAAGAGGCGAAAAACAAAAAAAAATTAACGTTTAAAAACAAATTTTGATATCACCAGAACAATGGTTTCTCGCTATTATTAGAAGAAGAATAAAAAAACAACATAAAATGCCAATGCTCTCTCTAACCCCTGATAGTGGCTAGAGATTTATTTTTAGTAATAAAGTTCTCCTATTCCGAAACATCCTCTGAAATATTGCTCCCGTGCTTACCTAAGGTAAGCTGTGTGATCATTCTGAAGAACAAAACATTTTTATGTCTTCTGCGCCCATTTGTCTCTTCCATATGCGCACAAACATACATTTATTAACACCTATATCTTCAAAAGTACTTATCTGATTAATATGAAATTTGGATGGTTTGTCGAAAGTTGTCCGCAGGTAGCCCCAGATTAATTTCAACCGTCTGCGGTCTTTAACTTTTGCAAAATTGACTTTAATTCATGCAAAAAAATCAAAACAATTTTGACAGATTTAAAAAACGAGGGACATAGTTAAATAAACGATACAATAATGGGTTGTAAAAGCATAACATCAATAAAGTATGTGGTAGGATGCGAGGAAGCTATGTGCCACACTAATTGGCAGACTATTTTTTTTATTTTGACTATATATATATATTATATATTCATTTCTCTAATGTATACGGTGATGCTATTCAAATTATTTTCGATTATAGAAAAGGAAAAATTATAATAAGATTATATCACACCTAAGAAGATTAACAACTGTTCAAATAAAAAGTTATCCCAGATCAAAAAGGAAAATGCGATCAAATAATAAAAACAGAATAACATTAACATAATAAAGCCGGCAGTAAAATATATAGTAAGACAGTAATGTATTTGGGCTTTGGGTCTGACGAACTTTTCCGTCACACAAAAGACGTCATGAAAAATGTGACGCTCTGATTGTTTTTTTTTTTAATATAGTGTAAGGTGCTATAGGAGGTAGCTTGGTTTTCACTATTTTAGTACTGTATTCCGCTAATAGGAGCGCTGAAGTAGACACTTTCTAAATGTTATATAAAATTATATAAGAGCTCCTAGCGGACTAAAACCGAATTTCTTCTATTCCAGAAAATTACTGCTTTCTGAAACAAACCGTCTGGGGGCAACAAGTGGGAGGTGTTTAGATCACTAGATTCTACGCCCAAAGCATAACCATAATTTAATGTTTTTCCATGATGGAGAAATTATGTTTGCCTTATTTAACATTTTATTTTAATCCAATAAAGTATCTCGCAAATAAAATGTTTTCCAACTAACACTAAGCCAAAATATGTTTGTGTGTAAATGTGTTTAGAATTGTGTATATAAGAAAACAAAGTACAAATATAACTTAAATGAAAATACAAACGTGAGTAAAAAGATTCTATTTCATATAAGAATAATTTCAAGATAAAAAGAACTATTTATATACTACGTTTTTAAATTTTCTATATAAAAATCACAAATTTGAAACCCGCCAAAATGAAGATTGTAAATATGGGATATGGCAAAACAAATAAAATAACAGGCGGATTTTTTCCGAACTAACTTTCCATACAGCAAAATTTGCTGAAAATCAATTAAATTCTGCTGAAAGATGGCTAAAAGTATTATAATAATGCTTTGTCATCGTATTCTGAGCTTTGCTAAAAGTTTTTCAAATGTCTAGCTATTCGGGAAGTTAGTTAGAAATCGATTGCCAGATTTGTACCGGAAAAACAAACAAGAAAGCAAGGTAATGAAAACGTAGTAAAAAATCGTTATGAAGAAATAAAAAACACATTTACCAACATCTTTTTTTTTTTTTATAGAATAATCTTCTTTTTTTTTATAGAATAATAAAATATTAATCAATGTTGAGTTTAAGAGGATATTTTGGTTGTTGATGTTGTTGTAACTGAGCGGTTTCTCAAACTGGTTGTTATTGTGTAGATCAGTTTTCCGTACTGGGTATTATTGTGTTGATCGGTTTTCCGCTCCAGTTAGTTTGAGCCACCCAGCTTATTGTTTAGAGGATAGAAAGAATGATGAGGAAAATGAAAAGAGGGGAGTTTTTCGTTAATTATTCTACAGGCAAAACTACTAACTCCCTTTCTCTCTCACTTTATCCGCCACCTTTTAAACAATTTACAATTCATTTCTGTCACAGTTTGTTGTTAATTTAAAATGAAATACTTTAAGAATATAAAATTTACCTATTTTGTTTGTCGACAAAAAGTACTCTGATCTTTGAAACGCATTTGTTTAATCAATGTTGACATTGGAGACAAGACTATTGGTTCTATAGATTGATCACAATGCTTCTGAGTCCCAATACCTCGGACGCAAAAATAACATGTCAAGCAAGAAAATTTAGCGAAGCATAGGCCCTCACTCGGGAGTCCTGCTCAATACTAGATATTTTTGAGAGGAGGGTCCTGCGGCGAAGTTTTGGTCCGGTCAGAGATCGTGAGGAGTGGAGAATGAGAACGAATCAAGAACTGAGTTAGTTGTTTGTGGAGCCTCCACTCTCAACATATATAAGATTAATGCGACTACGGTGGTATGTGCACGTGAGAAGAATGGATGGGACGAGATTGGCAAGGAGGACCTTCGACTGCAGACCTGTGGGACTCACATGTCCTCCGGGACGACCTAGGGCTCAGTGGAGGGAAGCGGTTGAGGGAGACATGATATATATAGCAGCCGGGGTCCGATGGGCGGAGGATTGGACAATCTGGAGCCAGCGAGTCCGTCAGGCCATGGACCTGTGGAGTCTGCAGCGCCAACGATAGAAGAAGAAGCAAGTAAATTAAAAAAATAAAATAATAACAAAATTACACGCTTTTAAGCCTAGATTACATTGGCCGAGTG
This sequence comes from Gerris lacustris, assembly GCA_951217055.1. NCBI lineage: Eukaryota > Metazoa > Arthropoda > Insecta > Hemiptera > Gerridae > Gerris > Gerris lacustris. The sequence goes on along the minus strand of OX578282.1, from coordinate 56,140,605 downwards.
TACTAGGTTACTTTTCATCACAATGGACGGTAGAGTAGAAGAGAGTACATTTTACTGGCATAGTGACTACAAAGTCGTTTACACGTGCTTGAGATAGTAGCCTCGGTAAAGTAGGATCATCATCATCACGTTAAGGTTACGTTTTAAGATATAAAATTACACAATCTTACTATGAATGCAGACTATTGCAGTAGTGCCGCTCAAAAATGTTTATCAAAATGTGCAGATAATTTGTTAGAGATAATAGAAGAGGCTCTGGAAAAAAAGAAGAGGGTTGGGACTGGGACCAGAGTCATGCGGATGTAGGAAGAAGATATTCTCGCAAATATTCTGCTCTGCTGCACACCAAATTTGCCACAGACTACTCTAGAAATTTAATTCACTAGTTTAAATTTTACGACTCCGACCACTTCATCACAAAATTTACAAGTGCAGTTTTGACAAAATAATGCGGCCTAAACACAATAAAAATATAAGATTTACCGAGAGGAGGTAGTCAATAATAAGAGGGGACGTGGGATGGGGGTTTACTGGGAGGCCCGTCTGAGGTAGAGTCACTCTATTACCATACTATTCTATTTACCAACTTTTATCTACTATGCTCTACCGTTAACTAACCACCTCGTTTCATTAGGCTAGTAGCTTGGTAGACTGCTACTCTACCAAGCTACATGGAAAAATAACAAATTTTATTCCTAATTCATAGTATTATTTTATAAATATAGGCACTAATGACGGCCGAAAGCTAGTTTTGGAGATTAAATACACATTTTTTGGATGGGGTATTTTTTTTTACTTTCTTATATAATGAGAAAGTATTGTGATGGTCAATTTGGAGATTTTGATAGATTTACACATTTTGAGGTCCACTCAGTCCACAAAAGTGTTACAAAATTACTGTCTGTCGTCTGTGCAGACGCATGCGGAGTCTAAACTACTGGGCCAATTTTAAACAAAATTCTGCATACATGTTCAGAGAAATCATTCCCCGAAGCAATATCGAGAAATGAATTTTAGCTCCAAATTTGGGGGCGCTAGCCCCAAAAACTCTTAAGAAAAAAAAAATTCTCGAAATTGGTTCCGACGATTTTAATTAAAAAATTCTAAAATGTAGTCCATTTAAAATACAAATCTAAAGATATATGCCGATCTTCCGGGAAAATCTAGTTTCTGAGAAAATAGCTTCAAATGCGGATGGAGAAGGGTTCGATTCCCCGTCGAGGTGGTTACTTTTATGATACATTTTGATAAAATGTTCAATTATAATTAAATCTACCTACGAAAACTAATAAATGGAAATCACTGCTAAGTATAATTATAAGTATTTGAGAAAGTTTGTCTGAGTGGTCTCGGACCGACATTTTATTATTCTATTGGTTTCTAATTCATACTAGAATGTGAATGGAAAAGTAACAAAGTTTGTTCCAGATTCATACAAGTATGCATAGTATGGAAAATGATTTGTGGACCCAGGTTCCAAGCGAAACGTGTCACTCGTGGTTTATATCTACCGTAACTCAATGTTTGCATTTAGGTTAAGAATGAAGTCTGCCTATTTCAGTTGGAGGGAGATTTCAGGTTTTACAATGACCCGTAACCACGTGACTGTTAACAAAAAATTAATAAATAAACCTATACGATGATAAATGGAAATTTGAACAGCAAAAATGTTAACAGCATTGGATTAACTTTTCCTCAAGTTAAACGTATCTAAAGTTATAATGACAGAGATAGCAAAACAAGTTTTAACACTGGACAAACTTACTTTTATTACTTTTCTTCGTTTTTTCATTCATTATAAAAGTTTTGATGATAAATTCAGTAACAGTAAAAGCGCAACAGTATGGTACAACTAATTTTAAACTTAATTTTAACCTAATAAATCGTTGACCTCAATAAATCCCTATACCTTAAAACTGACTTATGGACTAGTTTGCTAGACAGGTGATTAAGTAAAGTGATAAGTAACAATAACAAAAGTTACAATTTTCTTTGGAGAGTAAGGTAAGCAGAAAGAAGATGTATAAACTTTAATACAGGTCAGGGTCCTGGGTCAGCTTTAATGGTAAGGGACGAGGGATATTAATAAAACCTACATAATAAACAAATCGGTCTAATAAATCGAAACAAATTTCTCATATAGATATTGATACTGTATTTAAATCCCATAATCTCATTTAATTTAAACACATGTATTTACCAAGTGTTTTAAGGGTGGACTTTTTGTTTTTGATTTTCAATAAAATCAGATTTATTTTACTACGTTTTTATTAGCTTGCTTTCATGTTGGTTTGTTTGTTTGTCCGGTACAAATCTGGCAATCGATCTAACTAACTTCCCGAATAGCTAGACATTTGAAACTTTTAGCATAGCTCAGAACACGATGATAATGCATTATTTTAATACTTTTAGCCATCTTTCAGCAGAATTTAATTGGTTTTCAGCAAATGTTGCTGTACGGAAAGCAGTTATTTTATTTGTTTTGCCATGTCCCATATTTACGCAATCTTCATTTTGACGGGTTTCAAATTTGTGAGAGATAAAAATTGAATGACAGCAAAACAGGAAATATCGATTATATTATTTATCGATTATATTATTTATATTATTTCAAATATATCGATGGCACGCTTTAGATTTAGTGTTGGGGAGATCCGTTGTACAAAGATTTGTCCTTTTATAGGTTTAAGATCAGCTCTCTAGATGGTTGTCATTTATGTGGAGTAAATAAATTCGGAACTATTTTTTTTTTTCACTAACATTATATATTACATAGCAATAACAATTATATTATCAACATTACATACGATTCAACAGAAAATTTAAAAACGTAGTATATAAAAAGTTCTTTTTATCTTGAAATTATTCATTTATATCTCGAAAACAGAATTTTCCTGAGGGAAAACAACGTATGGTTAGATTCGTATTTAAATGGACTACCATTATAAAGTTTTTTAATCAAAATCGTCGGAAGAGCTTTCGACAGATAATTTTCCCTTAGTTTTTTGAGGGGTAGCGACACCAAATTTAGAGCTAAAATTTATTTTTCGATTACAACTCGGGGTATGAGTATTCTGAATGAGTAAGGACAAATGTCATTAAAATCGGCCCAGTAGTAGACATAGACTCCACGCTTCTGCATAGAGTACAGACAGTATTTTTTTAAAAAAAACAACATTTTTTTGGACGCAGGGGGCATCAAAACGTGTAAATACAATAAAATCTCAAAATCGCATTTTTGCGCAATACATTTCATTTTCCATAATACTTTCTCTTAATACATAAATGCATGTATGAGAAAGTAAAAAAATAATATGTGGCGCAGCTTCTATGGCTTAGATCTGCCTAAAGAATATATATATATATATATATATATATATATATATATATATATATATATATATATATAAATATATATATATATATATATAAATATATATATCAGTAACATGTGTTGTTCCATAAATAGATAATCATCATGGTCAACCTTGGATATTCAATTCAAGGATATTTAAGTTAAAGGTTAAGGGATTATTTCAATATAAAGGTATATTATTGAATCTAAATGTAAACTTAAGTTGTCGAATAAAACAATTAATATAGACATTTTAAGAATAACATAGTAAGAGAATAAAAATAAATGTGGTTTGTCTCAACAATCACATAGAATGAACAATCAAATTAAATTGTCAGTTAATAATAACTAAGTGATCAAATTCCTAACATATGATTGGGTTATACATTATTTGATTTTATAATGACCCAAAATTATAACACAGTATTATTTAAGAACAGCGCGAGAGAGGAAATAAAAAAAATATACATATATGACTGTCTAACGTAAAGAAATTAAAATTTATTTTTATAGTAGTATTCTCTACAATCACTAATTTATTTTTATAGTAACAAACAAACAAAGAAAAAGCTAATACAATGTCCAATTCATTAGAGTTGTAATTTGTTCAAACGGGTAAGTAAAATTTGAAAAAGAATAATCCATTGTATATTAAAAGTAAGACTGTGAATCCATAAAAAAGTACCGGTGTGGAAATCCCACACATGACTTCCATGAAATGTTGTGGTGTCAATACGTGAGCAAGAGAGAACTCAGTGTAAACTACATCGTACAAACAGCTAATATCGATTATAGTTTTAATTATAGTTTAATTATAGTTTTAGTTTAATTATAGTTTGATTATAGTTTTAATTATAGTTTGATTATAGTTTTAATTATAGTTTAATCCTTTATAACACAAAACTTAATTATTCAATGTTTGTTTACATTTTCTTTATACTTGTTTTTAACAATACAATATAAGAATATAATAATAATAAAAGAATTTAAAATCAGCCGATAAAAATGATTGTTTACAAGTAAATAAGACGGTATTTTTTTACTTTTAAATTTCGATTCTTCTTTATAAGTACTACAAATAATTACAATAATAAATACTCGTTTAAAAGGGTATTAATGTGCGGTTTAAGCACCCCAATCAGAAATTCAATCGGTCAATTATTGCACACGATATTAGAGCTCAAAGTCGAAAATTTAACAAAAAACTGAAAAACATGTCTCTATTTAAGGTAGAAGGGATGGTCCTACGACAAAAAGTCATAGGACCAAAGTTGTAGATCTTTTAAAATCAGTTACCGCTGGTGTTATCCGCTTTTCGATACGACTTACAGTTTAGCCGCAATTTGGTTTCGAAATAAATCGGTCAATTATTTCGAATAATATAAGAGCTCAAAGTCGAAAATTTAACAAAAATGACTATTTAAGGTAGAAGGGATGGTCCTACGACAAAAAGTCATATGACAAAAGTTGTAGATTATTTAAAATTGGTTAAACTGGTGTTATCCGCTTTTCGATACGACTTTCAGTTTAGCTGCAATTTGGTTCCGAAAAAACCTTTAAAAAAACACTAAAATACCAATATCTCCCAAACCGCTTGTCCGATTTTGCTCAAAAAGTATAGGTACAATCTACCATATAGGACACATATATACCCCAAAGGAAATTGAAATCAAATAAAGCCTACTAAAGTTATCGTCGACAGACCGATTTCGTGCTTAAGTGACTGTAGCTCCGAAACGTCGTAAGCTACGATGTTCGGGTTTGCGCCATCAGTTTTTCCGTCCAAAGTTCTAAAAAATGCCGAAAACCGCATCTCAATACGATGTCTTGAAGCGATGTTATAAAGGTTTTAAGTTCCGAACGAACGTACGTACGTACGTACGTACATACATACGTACGCACAGACATACATGTATATGAAACGGATTTCAATGATACCCCCGGGTCCGTAAGACCCCTCCTTCACAGAGATCTCGGAATCACGTTTTGGAGGGTATCACCATACTTCCATTTTCATGGAAGTAAAAGAATCCACAAATTTTTGCTATTGTTGCCCTACAAATGTTCCCTAGTTTTCGCTAGGGATTTTTTAATTTGGAGAAATAAATTTCGGTCTATAGAAGATCATAATGCATCGAAACGGATGCATTGCGACCATTCTTTAGTAAATGAAAGAAAAGAAAAAAAATAACATTTGATCATTTTTATACTCCTTAAATTATATTTATTATTTTTTAAATAATATGTTCCCCGAACAGTGTAGTAAGGGCCTCGAAGAAGATATAAATATCAGGATGGACAACATTTCTAGAGCTACCTTCTAGAGCTATTGAACCCAATATGAAATCATTGGCAACTAATTGTTAAATTTGAGATGTACTCTCATCGCATATATTAAGAATTAATGTAACATACTGAAGAAATACTAAACAAAATTAATATTAATACTAATGTTTGGTATTGAGTAGTTTATAATATTAGAGAAATGAAATCAGAAAGGAATGTTGCCCGTCCCTAATCTGTATCTTTCATGGACTCTTTTCTAAAGCTTTGTTTCGCTATTATGAAATTTAGACGGTATTTCAAAGTAAACCCGCAGAAGTTTCTATATTAAGTTCGACCTTATTGCTTCATACCGGGTACGCGCACAAGCTTATTTGATAGTAACAGTCATATTTTGAAATTTATCTCATTTAATTTTATTTTATACTCATGCGACCTAAAGTGATAGGACACGAGGAAACTATGTTCCACATGTTTCTTAATTATTCTCAATCAAAACGGAAATAATTGTATGTCTAGTATCTTAGTCCAATCTTATAGTATATCCAGTCCAGAATCTTATAGTGTGTCAAGTATCTCAGTCCAGAGTCTGTGTATGTCTAGTATCTTAGTCAAGAGTCATATAGTATGTCTAGTATCTTAGTTCACAGTCGTATAGCATGTATAGTATCTTAGTCTAGTCTATGGTCGAAATGAACTGAAATTTATCTAACTTCTTTTATAAAGATTAAAAATTAGTATAACAATTTTTCACTGACGCACGAAACAAAACAATAAAACAATTACAGTTTACCATCTAACGAAAAATAAAACAAATTTGAAAAGACAGACTGTTGTAGGAAAACATTAATTTGCCTAATGTGAATGAAACTTAACTCCTCCGTAGAAACTTGATACTTAAGGAAAAGTGTAATTTTCATGGAAATAAATAATATTATTTTCTGGCACAGTCTCTTCCACTTTTATATTGTAATAATATCTTAAGCCAGACACAATACGTAATTTAAAGGAAACAACAGAAAATAAAATTTAGCAATAAATTTAAAATAAAAATATAATATGAAATAGTTATAAAAATAAAATAAATGACAACTCAAATAACAAAAATGCAATATTGCTTATTTACCGCATATAATATTGGTTTTACGATTCATGAAAAATGGGAATATTCGTGGTAATAAAATACGGCTTTATAGGTAAATACAGTAAATAAATGGTTTTTAGATAAATAAGAATATGTTATTTTATGAAATAAAATAAATACCTAGAGAGGTGGAACGATTCTGTTTTTCTTTAAATCACATACATTAAGGAAAATAGACAAAATGTGAACTTATTCAACATTTTAGTTAAATTGAAATAAAAGCTTCCACAATTTAAGTCAATACTACAAAAATACATTTTTGTTGCAACCAAAATAGAAGGGAGAGAGTAGAGTATTATAAAAGATTTAAAGTCGAAGTAAATATGTATAATATAAAGTCAAAGTCAAGTATAAACACCAACATTTCGTAACCCCTACGTCCAACAGGAAGCATCTTTATTAGAATTTTAGCTTCCCACGTAATATTTCAGTTAGACGTTTAAAGAAATAAACATAAATAAAGTTATATTCTGCTAATTGTTATGGCACTTACCTCCTTAGCGCATCCTACTTCGTATACTAAGATGATTTTATACTTTTACAACCTATTATTGTAAAATTTATTTAATTTCCCCCTTCTTTTTTTTAAATCTGTCAAACTTGTTTTGATTTTTTACTTTCTCATGTAAAGAAAAATAATTGTGATGACGCAAAAATTTTATTTTGATGGATTTACACTGTTTTGAGGCCCCTGAGTCCAAAAAAGTGGTTTTTAAAAAAATGTCTGTTGTCTGTGCAGACGCTTGGAGCCTAAACTACTGCACCGATTTAGACAAAATTTGGCATACATGTTCAGTAAAATCATACCCCGAGGCGAATTCGAGAAATTAATGTTAGCTCCAAATTTGGGGGCGCTACCTCCAAAAACTCATAAAATAATTTAAATAAATATTTATCGAAAAAACGGTTCCGACGATTTTGATTAAAAAATTCTAAAATGTAGTCCATTTAAATACGAATCTAACGATATAAGCCGTTTTCCCGTGAAAAATCTAGTTCCTGAGAAAATAACTTAAAACGCGGACGGAGAGAGCCCGGGTTCGATTCCCCGTCCAGGAGATGTTATTTTTATGATAAATTTTGATGAGATATTCAATAATAATTAAATGTACATACGAAAACTAATAAATGGAAAACACTGGGCTAAGTAATTATGAACTCGTATATGAGAAAGTTTGTCTGAGTTGTCTCGGACCGATTTTACATACTAATGAAATTAGTAGTTATCAATTTAGCAAACGGTAAAGAGCGTAGACGGTTGAAATTAATCTGGGGCTACCTGCGGGCTAATTTCGATAAACCATCTATTTTCTCATAAAAATTAGATAAGTACTTTTGAACATATAGGCTAGAGGTTGTTAGAGCACCTCCGAAATAAATTATGTTTTTTTTTTAAAAAATGTCTTTTTGTAGTAAGTGAAGTGCTGCATTACGCTGACAGATAAGTCTTATAATTTCTTAGTTAGTAAATAAAGATATGACCAATGTTATGAGTCTATGAGATAATTAATGTTCTATACATATTTTCAAGGAAGGCTGCACAATTTGTCGTTAATGGGGAGTAGAAAATACTATCAGCTCTCAAGTAATAGCTCGAATGATATACACGTAATTATATTTTATCTTCTGAGTTACTAATATAATATAGAACTGTAAAATTAATTTTTGAATTATTATAAAAATTAAAATTGTACGAGAAAAGCAATCAATATTAAAACAAGTTCATTCATGTTTTGTGCTTTAAATTATGTTAACTTATAAGCTTAATTAAGCAGTCTAGTTAAGTTGTAAATTTGTTTACCTAATAACATTATATTAGTAGATGAACTTTAAATTAGATTGGCTTTGTTTAGAAGCACGTTTAAATAATTTAATTCGTCTTTTAAGTAGGATAAAATTAGTCAAATCGTTCAAAATTAACTTCCAACAAAGTGAAATCGATTGTGCTAAATTGAATTTATCTATTTAGTAAATTGGCTGAGCTCACTGTTAGCAAAGCTAATTATCAGCTTTCAATATTATTGGCTGAAACAAGATTTTCGTTTATCAGCCAATAATGATTGTAGCAAAGACCATACATCATCAGTTATTATAGCAAACGTAAGTATAGCAATTGTATAAAGGAGATAACTTCAGTTTATTAATCATTGGCGCACAAAGGGGCAGACTAATAGTCAGAGAAATGTTAGAATCAAATCGTAATCAGATTCGTCTAAATTCCGTTATGTTAATCCGTTTAAAACTAGTTGAGTTTCAATCAAATTCTATCTGACCTCTCGGTTACTCTCACGTCACCTATCCAAGCATACTATTTTAAACTTGTATAAACTTGTGACAACATAGAGAAATAGATCAAGCTAAAAACCTAATTGACATTATCTGTCAAGAAGATAAACCACTGTCCATAACTTGATTGCATTCAGAAAAAAACTTTAAAAAAACAACATTTTTTTTAAGTTAAAAAAGCTAACTAGTAGCAGAAACTTCATAACTTTTAGTGAGATTAACTGAATAAAATCAGGGTAGGACAGATAGAGGACAATCAAAAAGTTATATAGGAAAAAGCAAGAAATCCTTTTCTACTAAAAAAATAGAAGGGGGGGGGGGGGATTAGAACGAACCTATTATTAAATACAATATACAAACTTTTTAAAAGGATGGGTTAAAAATGAAAAAATAAGTGTGTACCTATTATTTACTATGTAAATGGACGAATCGAAAAATATAAACAAGAGGGAAGAGGACGGGAAGGTTTCATTCAGGTTAGCTTCAACGCGAGAAATTTGGTATGGAACCAAGTTTTCTCGCGTCATGTTATGACAGCCTATAGATTATTGTGAAACGCTTATAAAACGCACCATAACGCGCTATAAACCTAATTTTAGACCTAAGAAATGCCCTCAAGTGATGGTGGATAGACTGATAGACAGTTAAAGAAACAACTGTTGATATCCTAAATCCTATTCTAATCAATCCTTCCACCATTTTTTAAGATTCACATGCGCATGTCTTGTTAACAGGAATACATTATTAAGACTAAGAAGTTACATTACAACATATAATATAATAATAAATTTATCAGACTGGGGAATATATCCCAGCTTCTCTAGTCAGTGATATAGACATAGACAACTGTTTATTGAAGCGAGCGTAAGCGAGCTTCTTACATTCAACGAAATATGCATCTTGTCTGTCTGTCTGTCTGTCTGTGTGTAACGTTTACGTGTCCGACGATAACTTGAGTATTTGTTGACCGATTTAGTTGAAATTTGGTATACATCTTCCTTTTACTAATACTCTGGCTAAGTTCGTTGGATAGCGTGATCCGTCCAAGATTTCGCGCGCTATGCTCGCGTAAACGTGAGCTTCAAATTTAAATTTGGAATTTCACGACGGGAAAAAATTCTATCATCACCTATTCGATGAGACGAACATTCTTATAGTTAGTGTATTAGGTTTGTTTAGGAAGTAAAGCTTTGTACCGAGTACCCCCACTCTACTCCACACTACCCTCTTCCACTTATCTTCAACTATGACATTCATCATGATTAATAAATTTCAATATTCAGTATTTTATTCCAATACGCTCACTTCAATGATAGAGCCACGCGATGCCTAGTTTAAGCGGCATTTAGACGATCAACTTGATTGTCAAACATAGATGTCAACCAAATTGACATTTATGTTGAAAACATTTAACACAGACGTTACTTTTTACAAAGTTATGTACTCAATCTACAGTTTCTTCCAGTGTTTTGAGTGTGGTTTTTGGGTTTAAAATAAATGAAGAATTGTTATACCTCGTTATTATCATGAATTATAAGAAGCTCGTCCCACATGATTTTTAATTTTTTAAATTTTTTTATTTTTTTATTTTACTCCAACCTGTAAAATGTGTGTGTTTTGTACCAACATCAAATTTCAACCTCCAACCTATCCACAGACGATAAAAATTGACTTCAACATGGCATATTGACAACAAGGTTGACAACCAAGTTGATCGTCAAAATGCCGCTTATTATTAACTGTCAAAATGTTTATCACTCGTATTATAATAATTAAGCTAACGAGGAATTTGTCAAGTGCGGTCACAAGAACAGACGAGCAATTGGACAAATATTTAGATACAAGCGAGACCACAGCTATAAAGTTCAACAATGCCTAAAACAGATATCATTGTTAAAATTTAAGGTTACATTTTATTCAAATGGTGGCCAGACGCACGAATCATTAACAAAATACAGTTAAAAAGCGAAAAATTCCACGATTCTAGTTAAAAGATGGATTAAAACAGATAAATCTTTTGATAAACCCTATAAAACAAAATTTAATTAATTACATTTTAATTTACTTTGCTTTCAGATCAGTCCATCTCGTGTATATAACAAGCGTACATTTATTTAATCTCGTTTTTGTAAAAACCCCTTGAATAATGAATCAGGCTTAAAAACCTAATCAACTTCTTTTGTAATAGAGGTAAAAATAATTTTAAAAATGTTCACTTCATTCAACGATTCATAAATCATAGTAACGTAAAGATATACCAAATTAAATTGTAATGAAAATAAAATATTATAGTCTAATAAAAGGGTGTTTTGATGTCTAAAGTTTAATATTAAAAAAATAATATAATCTAAATATCACTCATTAACTGACAAATCACGATATCAGTGACTTTGTAGAGGGATATAGAAGAAAAATATCTCCGCTTTTCTTAAAAACTGTTTCCCCATTAGTTGAAAAATTACAAATTAAGAATTATTGCAAATGATTTTATCAAAGAGGAGTGTTTTATTAAAACAAAAGCTATTTTAATTTTAAGAGGAGTTATATATATTATTTGGTGTTTTAAGAGGAGTTATTTTAATTTAAAGAGGAGTGGGTATAGAAATAAGGAGGGAAGATTTTTAGAAAACTCTATGGAATCTAGATATTCTCCATTAGTAAAATAACACATTGAATATTGAAAATTACATGAAATATAACACACTCCGTAGTTAAGCACGGTAATCCAGATATAGGATATATATATATATATATATATATATATATATATATATATATATATATATATATATATATATATAAATAGAGTAATAATTCGTAGAGCAACAGCCCATGAAGGGCTTAAGCCAGGTCTTATACAAGTATAATATATTTAATGGGTGACTTGGGGTTAGTGTGTCGCTATATCAGTTTAATAAACCTTATAATTGACATACGCAATACGTAGCCGTATACACACACACACGTATATATATATATATATATATATATATATATATATATATATATATATATATATATATATATATATATATACGTCTGTGTGTGTATACGGCTACGTATCGCGTATGTCAACTATAAGGTTTATTAAGCTGATATAGCGACACACTAACCCCAAGTCACCCATTAAATATATTATACTTGAGTGAGAGCATAGTAAAAATAATGTTTTTAATTCTTCTGTGTAGTTAAATTTATTTTTTACACAGTAAGTTCATTATTACACCAATCTAGAGTAATGAAATTGAAATTATAAATGAGTTTTTTTTTATTATCTCTAATATTATTTGCGTGAGTTAATATGGGGGGGGGGAGTGATGAAATACAATTATGAGTTTATACGAAGGCACGTAGAAAATTACGCCGTGTATGAATGCATTCAAAAGTTCTCATTCATATTTAAGTATAATAGTGGATATTATTTCATATCAATTTTATATAATTAAACAACATACATATTTAATTACTTATAATTATATTAATGAAAAATAATTAGACTCATAAGTAATTTTGATTAAACCTAAGAAATAACAAGAATACATTTTTATTTTTATTTTTAGAATAAATTAAATTTTCATTTTATATTTTGTATACTGAACAAACCTTATATTCATAATTATGAAAAGAAATTCGAATAAAAGGAAAATTAAAATCAATTAAAAATAAAATAATTAGTTTCTTAAAGAGTTAATAATTTTTTAAACGAAAACTCAGAGCAAACAACTCTAAAACCCTTAGAATAAATAGTTTTTGGCAACAACAAATATAAAATCTATTAAAAAAAAAACTTTAAAAGAGTATTACAGTAATAACATATAATAAATAATTTTCAGGGTTGTATAAATTACCGTTTTCTGTAATTCACGTTATCAGATCGTAAACTCATAGAAAACTATATAACATTAATAAAAAAATATATAATTATAATATGAATATATAAATTTACACCAAATGTATAATTATTTAATACTATGTTGTCGATAACAATAAATTAAATAGCAAAAATAAATAAAATGCATTAATGATATATTATTTAATTAATAAATTTAATAAAACTTCATTATAAAATATAAACTTAACTTGTTAGTAAAATGTAAAAAATTATATAGATGAAAATTAATTCTGGATATTATTTTATGTTATATTTTATATAATATTTTTTCTAATCAAAATTATAATCATAGCATTTATATTTTAATTGACGAAAACTCAAGAATGGACAGCATTTTGTTTTTAATAAAAGACGCAACAAATACGTGAAAATTTTGAGATTAAATATGTACTCTTTTTGAATAATTAAAATCAGAATTGAAAAGTGGAAATTAAATATAATAAATTTAAAAAATTGGCACAAGCATAATATTATATAGCAAAAGGTTTATGAATGGAAAACGTAAAAATTAAATATGAACAGGGAAGTGTATCAAGATACATCATAATGTATTAGGTAAAATAAATTATTTTATAAGGTGAAAAAGGTATCTTTTTACTTAAAATATATATTTTTTTTAAATAAATAGGTACATAACATTTAATACTAGTTCATTAATATAAAAAAAGAGAAAACAAATTACCAATGGTCAGGTAAATTTCATAAAACAATTCAAGATGTATTACTAAATTTTAAAAGATGAAGCTATTAATGTTTTTTTTTTTTTTTTTTTTTTTTTAATAATAGTAATAAGATATATTATTAATAATAATAAGATGTCTAGGCATTGTTTTAGGGCCCGTAGTTAATAGAAAAACCATTGAAGATTATGTTAATTTCACAAGATATATCAAGATGTGTTAGGTCAGGTGATTGATTCAAAGCAGGAAGTGATAAGACATGTGTTATTTCATTCATAGTGATAAACGAATTTTGTTTTTTAATTATATAATAAAGCTTACCTAAAGTGACATTGATGAATTCCATGGTGACCAAAATTAGGTTATCGACTTGTGACATTCGGTATCAAGCGAAAATATACATGTATTGGGTCAAGGTCAGCTTCGGAGAGGATAAAAACCCGATTTCGAGGTGACTTTAGGAGTGTACACCAGGTGGGCTTCAATCACCCTTTTTGCTGAACGATCAGGTGTTCGGAAGACGAAGGATTTCTTAGGGTTTTCCGTATAAGGGACCAAGGGAAACCCGGTATTAGGGTGAGGATAGCTAAAAGTCTACCCTAATACAAATCAATGCCTCCAGAGACTCCACTGTAGGGTAGGAAGGCTATGGAACCCCTTCATGCACAGGGTGTGGGGAGGGGATGTCAAAACTACACCGGCGCTGTTCAACGAGCAAACCGACAACTAACATACAAAACATTGAGGAAAAGTTCCCCACCAATCCCCAACAACCCACATTTTTTTTATTCCAGGTAATTTTCGATTTTATTCTACTGATTCTACAATTCCAATTTTTTCTTTATCAACCAAAAAACTTTTTTTTGCATTTCTCTTGGTAATTTTTATTTTTTAAAAAATATTTAATATTCCCTTTTTCCTCCCACCCTTTTATTATATATTTATTAAAAGAAAAAAAAATGAGAGGAAAATATAGAAATGATTTGAGATTACAATCATAAAAAAAGAAAAAAAGTTTCTACTTTATTTTCAACAGAAAAAGGAATTCAAAGAAAATAACTATCTACTTTTTAAAACTTGTTAACTCAACTAAATTAATAGAAAAAAGAATTCGAGACCAAAACATTTTATTTCATAAATTAATGTTTAACAATTGAAAATAATTTATTTTATTAATTTATATTCTTAATAATACTAAAAAAAAAAAAAAAAAAAAAAAAAAAAAAAAAAAAAAAAAATAGCATTTCCTTTATAATTTACCTTTTTTTCAAAAAAAATAGTTAACTTACAATATTTTTATACACAGGGTCAATATCTTCTAGAAATATAATAATAAATTTAACCTCTTTTAGATAATAGGTAACTGTTTAATAACTAATTAAGAAATAAAACAAGATTAATTAGTATGGCACATAGATTCATCAAGTACCTCTTATATTTTTGGACTATTGGTCACAGAAGAATAAAAGAAATATTAATGTTTCTAAAAATGAGGTCATTGTGGGAGAGGAAGCAATGTGCGTAGAGGGTTAAAAACTAATAAGGGACCATCTGTCATAACATACAGCTTTTATTAAATT
Source organism: Gerris lacustris (assembly GCA_951217055.1). Lineage (NCBI taxonomy): Eukaryota > Metazoa > Arthropoda > Insecta > Hemiptera > Gerridae > Gerris > Gerris lacustris. The sequence goes on along the minus strand of OX578282.1, from coordinate 56,125,385 downwards.
GACAAGTATTTTTTAAAATATGGGCATTCACAAAAATGTTAGCGGACCGATCGGCAGCAATAAATGTTTCTTGGTAATATCATTTTATTAAGTAAATTCGGAGATATGAGACAAAATAAACTGTCAAATAAAGTGGCACATAGCTTACTCGCATTGTATAACGTACTTTATTGATGTTATGTTTTCACAACCCATTATTGTCTAATTTTATTTAACTGTTTCCCCTTTTTTAAAAAATCTGTTAAAATTGTTTTGATTTTTTACGTGAATTAAAGTATCAATTTAGCAAAAGTTTAAGAGCGTAGACGGTTTAAATGAATCTGGTGCTATCTGCGAGCTACTTTCGATAAATCATCCAATTTTCATACAAGGAAAATGGCTTATTGTTCAATATTTCATGGTAAAAAATTATTATATTGACTGTTATAATGTCACAATGGTAAGAGAAAACAATATTTGATAAATTTCCCCTTGATATCTTTCAGCTGCAGTGAGTTTAGAGCTATTGTAGCTAAAATTTGTAACTATTGTAGCTGAGCTATTGTAAATTACCCATGAGCACTTAGTGTAGTCACACTGCGTCGTGTAGAGTTTAGTGTCTAGGTGAAGGGGCATATGCCATATGTAGTAATTTATCGTAATTTATAATCATTGGATGGTAGACTTTTTGGGGTATAACATTCCCTAAGAATGTAAGTCTGTTTAGGTTGTTTTTAGGGTTTTTTGTAGATACTTACTCAACCCCCTTTTGCTGAGGGTGATATATGTCTGTCTGTCTGTCCCTCTTTGGTTCATAGCGCCCGAACCGTCTAAGCTAAAGAGCTGAAATTTGAAACACTGGCGCAACTTTTAGTCCCAACAAAAGAAAAAATATTCAGAAGTTAAAAATGATTCGCAAAAATGTGGAAAACACAAAAATTTATATTATTTTTAATCTTCGAGTGGGGTATCAAATGAAGCTGCTGAAGAGTAGGATACAAATATATATATATGCTTTTTTTAAATTTTGCATTCATTATTGGTTTTATAAGTCAAAATATACCCTAAAAATTGCCCCTCCCCAACCACTACAGTCTTCGCACAACTAGAATCGACGCGTTGACAGCGCGGGAAATTGAGTGACACACAGATTGGCCAACCTCTCTGGGGGAAAAAATAAAGCCACTACGAAGCTTTCTTATACTGTTATCCAGAGGGCCTCTCCCCTCCACTAGAGACATTTATCTTTGCCTAGTTGGCCCGACCTTTTGTCCGGGAAAATCTCAAGCTCTCATTGGCTCGTCCCCCCTTTTGCTAGTTTTTCCCGCGCTGTCAACGCGTCGATTCTAGTTGTGCGAAGACTGTAAATAACAGCTGGTCCGAAATAATTAATGCTAATACCTTATTGTGGGGCGATGAAAATTCCGGGAGGGCATTCCCAATTTTTAAAAATTGCCAATTTTGTGAGCGAAAATGTGAAGATCGCCCAAAATTATATTTTCTTTAAAAATTTTGAGTAGGGTATCAAATGAATGCTGCTGAATAGTAGGATACAAATATATATGCTATTTTAAATGTTGCAATCTTTATTGGTTTTATAAGTCCAAATATACCCAAATAAAATTCCCCCTCCAAACCCTATATAACGGATGGTCCTAAAATTTTGAAATAGTCATGGTTATACCTTATGGTGGGGCGATGAAAATTTCCTGAAAAAATGTCACTTATCTTGTCGTTATTACCGATAAAAAAATTGTGACCCCTTGGAGGATCGAACCAAGGAACACTTGAGGTCGAAGAAAAAAAAAATCTTAACTATATAACGGGTATTATTTAATTAATAAAAAATATCACATCGCGGGGGGAGGGGGGGGGGGAGGATATTTTTGAGAACATATATTTAAAAGGGTAATTCACTACTTCATAACCGGTATCATTAATCATTTTCGAAACCCTAAAAAGTACTTGGACGCAAGTACTTCCCTGTGATTTTTAGTAAATATGTTAGTTAATAATTCCTAGGGAGTCTAAAATAATGGACTTAAACAGGGTTGTCAATAATGTTCGGTCGATACTGACTTCGTCAAAAATTAATCTAAATTAAAATTTATTAATTAATTTTTTTGACTCATCATGGATGAAATAACAAAAGATTGTCGTCAACATATTAGTTGATACATAAATACTTACTGACACTAATGTGTTTCTAACTGCAAATAATCGGCAAAACAATCTTAAATATCCTATATTTAAAGCCAGCATTGATTTACCACCGAGGTCTGTCCCCCACTAAATATGCATGGAAAATGCCAGCTGGGTCGGTTGAGTAGTTCGGTCTCCACGCCACTGGATAAGTAAACCTTCCCAAATCTTTCCCAGAACTTTTTTATATTTATGAAAGAAGATGTGCATTATAATTTTGCGAACTAACTTTTCCTAAAACACGACTTATAAAGTTTTTTTATTTTTCTTTAATTGGTATTGGCTTCATACCATAAAACCGTGATTGTCTTTCCTAATGTTTAATTATATTAAAATGTTGTAAACATCTTTAAATGAAATAATTAATTCCATTTAACGTCAAAAAAATTGGATTCTCCTCGAAAATTATCCTACTAAATTTGAATCAACCGGATCACAGATTATACTTTTATTTATTTATAAGTACGAAAAAAAGCGTAATCATAACTATATGCGCAGCATATTCATGCGTTTTTCTGCTGAGACTAACGTTATACATAAAATAATACAAATTGTCCATAAGATAAGTAAATTATTTTTGTTGCATCCGAACTTACCGAAGTAAAAAAGAAGAATGAAAGAAAAAAACCGAAGAAAGAAATTTGTCTTCTATTTCAAACATTACAGTATAGATAACCCCTGTCAGACAACGAGGAACATTATTTGGTCTCGTGTCTGTTTGTCAGTCAGTCCGGCATTATTTTTGCGAACCAATATAATATCTTAAAATACTCTGTCAATTAGTGTGGCTCATAGCTTCCTCGCGTTCTATTTTGTATACTTTAATGATTTTATACTATTAAAACCTATTATTGTCAAATTTATTTCATTTTACCCCGTTTTACGTTATTTACCCGTTACCCCGATATTAGTTACTTTGTAACTAATATCAATCAATACAAAACAAGAAGTAGATAACTCAAAAATTTACCATTTTTGGATCATCATCATTTAGTCCTAAATTTTACAGGGAATTCAATGCAATAACTAGATAAGTCATATTCCTAGCCTATCACTATTTGAAAGTCCAATTACTATGTTGATGTAAAAAAATAGTCTGCTTATTGGTGTGGCACATAGCTTCCTCGCATCTTGGCTTTTACAAGCCATTATGGACTAATTTGTTTCCCCCGTTTTTTAATCTGTCAAAATTGTTTTGATTTTTTACATTTATCAAAGTACCAATTTAGCAAAAGTGAAAGAGCGCAGACGGTTCAAATTAATCTGGGGCATATCTGCGAGTTACTTTCGATAAACTATTAAAGCTTCATACAAATCAGACATGTACTTTTGACGCTATTGGTGTAAATAAATGTATGTTTGTGCGCATTTGGAAGAGAAAAATCTTGACTTATATGGGACCAACAATGAGCTACTTATGACCTACCATACAAATTTCATTAAAATAAGACGGTTAGTTTTTAAGATATAGCCGAAAAGATGACATGAGATAACTGTGTACATTGTTTATTAAAAACCCTTAACGACCCCCGTATTGAACACATAATTGATTATAAGGGACAGCATCTAGAAAACCACGTTTTAAGATATGTTGGTTCGCAAAAAATTGAGCGACAGACCGACAGACAGACAAGGAACCAAAAATGTTCCCTGATGTCTGAAACGGATTTCTTTCTTAGAATTATTAAAATTGGAGACAAAATATTTTCGTTATTCATAACAATCTCATAGCTTACTTTTCTTACAATTTCTACAAATACTTAGATTTCTGTCTTGAAATTTTTGAAATCGGAGACATAAAATATTTTCATTCTTCTCAACAATCACATAGCTTCCGTCACCTTCGGTATGCTCGGAAGCAATATATATCTAAAGTGTGACGCCACTGGGAATCGAAACAGGTCCAAATCGTATTTGATCATTCGTCTAATATATAATAAGACGTGAGGAAGCTATATGCACTACACTAATTAACAGACTATTTAAAATTCTTTTATAAACTCAGAGGACCTTTAAGTTAATAAATCCATCAAAATAAATTAAACACGACAACATTCATAAAAATTCTCTGAGGTATACAGTTTATTTGAGAAAACTAAAGCAATGACAAAGATACCAAAATTAAAATAAGTTACGAATGAATTACACTAGCGTAATAAACTTTACAAAGTTGTTGAAGATTCAAGAAATTGAATTAATCAACGAAATAAGTACTGTTAAACCATACAAGTCGTAGAAGTATGTTTGGATAACAGCAAAGTACCTCACAAGGTTTCCAACAACGGCATAACAATATGCGAAAAGCAGCCTTTGTTCTCAAACAAAAGAAAGGGTTCTAACCTCAGAACAAAAGAGTGGATAATACTAAAGATCCGTCTCTAGATATTCAACTCATCAAATATTTAGCCACCACCTACCTATTTACTAACACCACTCAAGTTAGAAAAATAACACGTTTATATAAAAGAAAAATAAATACCCTTTTGCCATAGATAACAAGGTACAATTCATTATAGAGTCATACCATAATAGAATTTTACATAGGATGTAAAAAGAACTAAATTAACTGATAGAATTTAAAAATTTGATAACATTTCGGATATGCTTATCCTTACAGTTATAGATATACAAGTAAAAATAATGTAAATTTTTCAAGTGAATACTTTCTGCGTTTGAGATATGAATTTGACCTCACACAAAGTCCCATGGGTCTAGGCGCGTCTGCTTGTGGTGTACTACCTCAAATAGTCAGTGTACCCCGGGTGTATCAAACAAAGAATAAAAAAATCGGGTACAGGGTACCTCGGAACTTTTCCTCACTTTAGAGGCCACTAAAGTGGCCACTCCTGCTGCTTCGCAGCAGGAGGAAGCAGCACTGGGCGCCAGTACATGGATGGGTGACCGTTTTGAACTGAGTGATTTTTTTTTATTATCATATTTAAAAAAAAAGCAACATTATTTTTAATATATTTTTAATTATTTGAATTTTGGCGTTATTTTGACAGATGTAAACAAACTTTGACTCATCAAAATTATCGCACTAATAAATAATTATATTCGCTTATAACTTTTAAACTAATAAATGGAATTCATCGGGTTTTTCTATATTTGTTCCTTAATGTTTTTCGGTTCCAACAATATGCTATATGTGAAAAACCTATTTACACTTTCGGTATTATTAACCGTCAAAGTTTAAAAATTCAAAAATTGATGGCTTCAAAATGGCGGCCAATATCAAAATGAAATTTGGTGGGCTTGTTTGTCATACAGAGAGGTACATACGTGCCAAATTTCAATCAGGACCATTTTCGATTTATTACGATTTTTTTAAATTTTTGCTAACTCAGCAAACTGAGTTCAAGATGGCGGAAAAAGTTGATTTTCAGGGCGGCACCACTACAGGTAAGGACTGATTTTTCTGCCAAGTTTCAACTCTCTAGGTTAAATACCTTGGGCGCTGAGATGATAACACACACACACATACACACATACAGACGTCAAGCTGAAAACCACTCAGGAGGTCTTAAAAACACCCAAATCCGTTGAAATCTCGAGAAAAAAAATTAGTGAAAACAATACATTTCCTTCTATAAATATAGTGAGGAAAAGTAAAAATAGTGATTAACGAATTATAAGTGAATACTTCCTACGATTAAGACATGCATTTGACCTCCCACAAGGTCCGATAGGTCTCTAGTCGCTTTTCCTTACCCGGCGTAGCCCCGCAGTTGTATCAAACATAAGAAAATAAAAAAAATAATATAATTAGCAAAAGAACATGGGAAAATTAATAATAATTCTCAGATTAACGGACGTTTAAGTATGTCCACGGATGGAATTGCCTATACGCGTAAATTAAAAAAAAAAAAAAAAAAAAAAATCAATTATCGAAGAAAAGTCACTCATCATAAAATCTGCTGCTTGTACTTAAATGACGATTTATAGTATTTATTAGTTTTTGTTCAAAATGTATTCCACCGTGTATATTCTGCCCTGAACCCAAAAAGTACAAATTTCTAAAATCGTACAAGAGGATTTTAAATTTTCGGAATTTGATTTTCGAAATCTTTATGTGAATAAAGTATATTCTATACTTCCTAACCAACTTAAACAAGAAGAAACTACAAGGGGTGAGGAAAATATTGAAATATATCAGATGTAAATGTTATATAAGACCACCCCTTCCCCCATAAGATAGGAAGAAGAAAAAAAAAATCAAGCGAAATAAGACGCTTATAAGAAAACTTTGAATAACTTTTTCCATTTGATTTTGGAACTAAAGGCATCTAGAGTAAGATGGACTTTTGTACAAGGTATACAAAATAAACTTTAGATTGTTTGTCGAGGAAAAAAGGAGAAATGTTTACCGAGAGAAAAATAAGGGAGTCGAAAGAAGGATGAAGCGACTTCCCTTTGCCTCATTTAAGGTAGATTTCTAAACTCACTGACGCGACGGGATAGACTGCGAGGATATAGACTTACACTAGTGTCGATATGTGTCGCCGCTCGTTTCATTGGAGTGATTATAAAGGAAGCATCCTGCGACAAGTACCGCGCGAATCACATAATATGTCACGTGGATATCTACCATCAAGTTAATAATCTAAGATGGATCTGCCGGACAAGTTGGGCGAAGTACCAAGAAGAGGTACACAAAAAATCGAAGATAAATAAAGAAAGATGGAACTATGGTACGGTAGAGTGGATAGTGTTTTTAGAGGTGAGTTCACAACAAGCGGACCTCCGCACGGGCTGATTTATCTATATGACCTTCCTTTAGCGGATCCGCAAAAGTTTTCCGCATATTTTTTGCCGAGTGGCTTCAAATCCTGTACTAAACCTTCAAATTTATGTCCTCTTCTAATTTTGTGAGGTTTTATTTTTCATTAAAGCGAGCTTCTTACATTCAACAAACTATGCATCTTGTCTGTCTGCCAGTAACGTTCACGCGTGTGACGATAACTTGAGTAAAAGTTGACCGATTTAGTTGAAATTTGGTATACATGATCCACTTACTAATACTCAGGTTAAGTTCGTTGGACAGCGTGGTCCGTCCAAGAGTTCGCGCGCAACACTCGCGTAAACGAGAGGTTCAAAAATTAAATTATAATTTCAGGACGGGAAAAGATTTTATCATCATCTATTCGATGAGACAAACATTTCTTTCAAATAACATTTTTTAGTAAAACCAACAGCGACACCGCTATGAATTAATAAAGATCGCTAAAACTATCAAAGCGGACCTAAACGTTTATAATAGAGAAAAAAACCTTTTTACCGATATCTTACGTTCAAACGTAACGATTTTAATAAAACTTCATATACACCATCTAATGCACAATTGAAACAGGCATGCAAAATTTCAATTTGATACATGCAGTAGGTTTTTTTGTAGCAAAGAGTTACATTTTATAATAATTGAAAAGGAGATGGGTGGTTAGTGGAATAGTAAGAATGCGGGGTGGTTCCTTTACTACTAGCCGCTGTACTACTACTAGTACTATACCATTTATCTATCAACTCATCATGATTCATGATTATCAATCTTTTCAATATTCAATACATATTTATTACTATACGCTCGCTTCAATGATAGAGCCACGCGATGCCTAGTTTTAAAAAGTAATTTTTTGGGGGGGGGGGGGGGGGGGTTTAGTCCTTTTTAAAAAGTACTTTTTTAAAAAGTAATTAATTTAATTACTTTTTTTAAAAAGTAATCAATGTTTATTTAATAATACATTGTATATTATTACATATTATTTTTTAAATATGTATATATTTAAATTTAACTACTACGATAAACGTTTTGTTCATTTTCTAATTTTCTTCCGAGAGATAATCGCTGCGATGTTTTTTGGCAACATTTTTTTTTTTATTAACTTGGTTTAGATGATATATTATTCAACCCCTTGCATTAAAAGAAAAAAAGCTAAGTGCTTTAAAAATGTCTTCTAAAGATATTAATAAAGAATATAAATCAAAATAATTTAAGAAGTCAATAAAAAATCAATACTATCAGTGATCAGTGCAATTAGTATCATCGAAATCTATCAATAAAAATGTTGTGAAAGTTATTATAAATCCGTAAGAGACACTGAATAAGAAAGTTAAAATTAATTGGTTTAAAAGTCAACTTGAATATTTAATGTAGATTGATTTCAACAACTTCATACTTGGTGATTATGAATTCATGAGAAAATAACTAATTAAAGAGGTTGAAATCATTCTGTACAACATTTAATAATATTATATTCTGACAAACGGATAATATATTTAATTTGAGGCTTAATTTAAAATCGAAGTACACAAAATCTTTGGTTTTAAGACAGATTTCTAATTAAACATCAAGCTATCTTATAATCTTTAGTTCAGGTCACTTCATTAAATGTTTCACTCCGCGATTTCAATTGAATTTCATCAGCTAGATTCCAATTATAAAATTAAAGCAGGGTCAAATCAAAATCAATACGTCTACATCTAAAAGTCGACAGACTTTTAACAGCAGTGACCTCTTTTTAAACTTAATGATGATCTTTAAACATTGATCATGTTGTCCTTCTTTCGTCCATGTTGTGTATAAAGCCTAGAAATTAAAGGGAAAATGTCTGCATCATACGTGTAGTATGATTTCATAGATAACGAACCATCCACAATTAGGTTTTGCATTCAATTTAAAATCTAACAAAAAATATATCCTACTGATATAAAAGGTATATTTTTACTGGGAACTAGGGACACAATTATTAAGCGAGAACTAGGGACATTCAATCCTTAACTTTCGCGATAGTAAATTCCCCAAAAAACGCTGCGAATGTTAAAATCTGGAATGTCAAGTAATTAAATTCATGCGGAAAGAGGGCTTACGCTTACGTGTATGTGGCAAAGGTAAAGTTAACTTAATACAATAACACCATTAGTTTCAAAACACATGTTACATTTTTGGGACGAATCATACTAAAATAAATAAACAGTAATACAACTAAATATGGAAATAAATACATATATAAATTATGTATATATGTAAACATCATAAAACTATTTAAAAAAAAAAATAAATAAAAAAAAAATACGTGTGGTGTCGCGGGACACCCGGTAGGAACGAAGTTCCTTACATTTTTCATTAAATAAATATTATAAAATCACACTGCTAAGTACGTATACATTAACTAACTAACTACTTATACATGGCGGAGTTAGAAAAGAGACAAAATTAAAAGTAACGAACTGTTTGTACCTAGCAGAGTTAGGGAAAAATTAAAAGAAAATCATTATTTGTATAATTAAAGCAAGCGTCTTACTATAAATAATATATATTGAATATAAGAAAAAAGTTGATCATGATAAGTTTATAGTGAAAGAGTATGCTTGTTAAAGGAGTTTGGATTGAAATAGGACTGTTTTCTACCTACCCGGCCAATTAATTTAAAATATTATAAAATATATCTCTTCCCTATACTCTACAGCTTCCGCTTGTATCAGGGTGAAATTTTACATGACTATATTTTATTTATTTACAAAACAAAGTGACATTTTTGACATATATAACAAAAATAATCAAAACAAGACAAGTAACAGGCTTCCTTAAAATAATACTTTTTCCCGTCTTTTAAAGCTTACGTTTACGCGAGCGTTGCGCAAGAACGCTTGGGCGGATAACGTTTTCCGACGTACTCAGCCTGGGCATTGGTAAAATGAACATGTGCACCAAATTTCATCTAACTCGGTGAGCTTTTACTCAAGTTATCGTCATCTGTCGATTTTGTGACGGATTTTGCGTGACGGTGATTTTAGCCGTTTTTTTGGATTCACTCCCGGGCTCCAGACGTGCCATAAGGAACTTCGTTCTAAAACTTTTTCACTCAATTAACTTTCCAAACTTTTGTCTCTAATTTGTTTTTATTTACTTTTCAGAGTAGCTTCAATATAGCTATCCGCAAATAAACAGGGTACTTACGGTAATGATAAAATTAATTCACATATAAATCCTCGCAAATAGACGAATTCACAAAAGTTAGTCACGTGAATGTTATGGATAGATGTTATGGATGAAAGTATTAATGTTCTGTATTAATACTTTCATGAGAAATAGGGACATAACATATTATTTTAGTGAGAACCAGGAACATAAAATATTCTTTTAGTGAGAACCAGGGAAATAAAATATTCTTTTAGTAGATCTAGGAACATAAAATTTCCTCTTAAAGAATCTAGAACCTGGGACAGAATGTATTCCTCTCATAATTTTGAGTATCTGTAAAGAAAATGATTGATTTTTATTAATTCCCTATTTGTTTAAACAATTGTTCTAATTTAGTATATCCTATTCATGAGTTGAGTTAAGTCCATTATTTCTTAATATTATATTTGCTGCTTAATTTGTTAAGTTATATTAAAAATATTTAGACCAACAAAAAAAAAAGGAGATCTTCCTAGTTTGGAAAGTACGCTAAAAACTAATATAAGATTTTAATACAAGATTAGAAATAATAAATGTATATTAAACTCACTTTAAATGTCCCTGACCCAGATAATTAGGTTGTAAAAGTATGTTGGATTACCTGAAACAAACAAATATTCAAAAACATTAAACAAAACAATATTAAAATGTTATTTGTTAAAAAGAGGATGGAAAATTCAGCTTTCTTAATATTAAAATTATTCCTTCAATAGGTAAGAATTTACTCAAGGGTAATGGAACATTAAAATAAATAGTATAAAGGCATAATGGCATAAGTTAGCTATGACTAGATATATATATTGTGGAAGGAGCAAACACGATTTAAGCTATGCGATAAAAATAATTATTTTTATACGTAGGTTTAAATATTCACTCTTTAAAGCCTGGTTTTCATGGCGATAGCATTCGTTCCAACAGTTCTATCATGATAACTACCTCTATAGTACTGTCATGAAAGTATACAGAAGTATAAATTATTACTGTGACAGTAGCGATATCCAAAATGTTCAACGGAGCTAGCAGCGGTACCTGCTGTCATTGTAAAAATTAAACAATGGATTCAAAAACGGTACTTCTTTAGATTGTTACTCCCCTGTTTTTGTTTTTTTTTAGAATATAAATTTCTTTGACTAAATAACTTCAAAAAAAGGGATGTTTAACTTGGAGCGTAGGAGTCCGCGAGTAGACTTGTAATAAACAAATTGGTTTTTCGGTGAAATCCGCTTCACGAAGGGTTTGAGGTCCGGCGTTTCGCTTCCACTACTGGAAGCATCTTCTGATGTTTACTTGAAGCAACAACAAAAAATACTGTCAACAGGAGTGGGTGAAGGACGGCGTATTTAAAGATACTTTCTGGAACGTAGATTATACCAGGAATTCCCGGGGGTTCCTTTGTCGGGATGACTCGATCGGGCAGGTGTTGCCTTTGTCGGTGTTCCTTTGTGGAGAAGGTGACGTTTGAAGTCGGGAAATGACCTCGGCGCCGCAGCTTGCTTACTGCTTGGCACAGGTGCTAACCAGAGATTTCCAGGTCCGGGAAAGAGTGAATCCATTCTCTGTTGAAGTTCTCTGGTTGTTTCTCGATACCCTCCCTAACCATCCTGCAGTGATACCTGTTTACATAAAAGCGAGTACTCGGATGTCCTCAAACTTTAGGAGATGGCCGGTTTCTTGAGAATGCTGAGCTATCACTGATCTGTGATCGTCGTTTTTCACTGCTCTTTCGTGCCCTTGTAAGCGAGTAGAGATCAATCTTCCGGTTTTTCTGATGTAGTTTTTGCCGCAACTGCAAGGGATTTGGTAGAAACAGCAAGTTTGAGATGAAGGAGATCTTTCGGCGATTTCAGGAGGCCTCTGGTGGTCATGTGGGCGTTGAATAGGGTCCCGATGCCGCGCTTACTGAGAATCCTGCTTATCTTATCCGTCGTTCCTTCGATTTAGGGGAGATAAACCTTGCATTGGTCTTCCGTTTTTTTCTGCTGGGGTGCGTTCCTCGGTGATCTCTTCGCGACGGATGGTTCGCAGTATGCCTTCCGTCTTGAAGCCATTCTTTGCTAAGGCTGCTTTGAGGTACTACTTCTCATCTTTCCATGAGGTCTCGTCACTGATCCTGAAGCTCCTTGAACACCTGCCCGATTGCGTCATCCCGATAAAGGATCAACTTGACTCAAGGAACCCCCGGGGAATCCAGGTATAATCTACGTTCTAGATAGTAATTATAAATACGCTGTCTTTCACTCCAGTTGTCAGTATGTCTTGTTATTGCATCAAGTAAACATCGCGATGCACCACACCCCTGAAGATGCTTTCAGGAGTGGAAGCGAAACTTCGGACTTCGAACCCTTCGTGACGCGGATTTCACTGGAAACCAAGCTCTTTATTAAAAGGTACTTTGGGACAAAGGAATATCACACTTATGTTTTTATAAAGGGGGTAACATTCTAAAGAAGAACATTCCTTACACCTTCTTTAGATTGTTACACCCCTCACTTTTTTTTATAAGGGGAGTAGTAATCTAAAAAAATGCCCCAAAAACAAGAGCTAACAATGGAACTTGCTGTTGAAGACCCAAGAAGTTTCATTTACGTATGAATGAAGATATTTATAGACATTTTTACGTACGAATAATGATATTAACATCTGCTAATCCACTTTTGGTTGACCACTTCGTGGTTTATTATATTTTATTCTAGATCCCGCGGCACACAGTTTGGGAAACCCTGCTTTAGAGTGATAACGTGACGGTCCCATAATGACGATCAAATTGTGTAGACGTCGATAGATAAAATAAAAACGACAAGAAATAATAAGTGATTATAATATCACAATAACTAACGCCTTAAGGCTAAAGTCAAGCAATCTTGGGACAAAACACATTTATAATTTTCCCTTGCGGATAACAAGATCCTTAAAATAAACAATATAATAAGAATGTTAAAGGGGAAAAACAAGTATTAAATATCATTATTACGGCATAATGATGAATAAAAGTTATAAAACAAAACCTTAAGAAAAAAATAAATAAAGAAAAAATAATTAAGGAGGAAAAGACAAGATTATTTTACCAAAAAAAGATTTTCTTAAACATTATCACCCTTTATAATACCTTCGAAAGCTTTACAAAAAAAAAAGTATTAATAAAAGATATTAAAACTGTTAGAATTCAGAAGTGAAAGAAAACAATATTAAATAAAAAAAACCAAAAGGATCAAAAAAAAGAATTAAATAAAAAAAAAAACAGATGGAAAGAAATAAAACAAATTATATGGGAACGTGTTTTTGTGAGAAGCAGAATATCTCTAGAAAGACAAATATCCAAGTTAAAAGTTTAATGTCTAACAATGTCCTTTTTTACTCGGTATAAAATTGTAGACATAATAACAGTGACATTTCTCCGTTCCGCTGGGTTTTCTTTTAAGGAGAAAAAATATTTTTCATTTTCGTTACGCGAAAATTGTTATTTTCTCTAGGCTTGAATATACACCGTAATAGATTAATTTTGTTTATTCCCTGGGTGTGACTTTATGGCACTGTAACAGATCAAATTTTTAACTGACACCACCTTAGGAAGTTATTATGTTGAAAAGGAGGAATTATGAATATTAAATATGCAAGCTGACCATGAATTTTACTTTGACTTGAAAGTTTTGAAATAAGTGTATGAGATCTTGAAGTAGCGTACCTACTAAACAAAATATTAGTATTTTAGTAAAACTATTTTACTGAAGGAAAAATGTATTTCTCGTATAAAGTTTTAAACTAGGTTTTGTTTAGATTAAAGATTAAGGATTATAATTGAAGCGAGCGCAGCGAGCTTCCTACATTCAACGAAATATGTTCCGAGTCTTTCTGTGTGTGTCTGAAACGTACGACGATAACTTAAACAAAAGTTAACCGATTTTGATGAAATTTAGTACACATGTTCTGTTCATTCTACCAATGCTCAGGACGAGTTCGTAGGACAACGTTGTCTGCTCAAGCGTTCGCGTGCAACGCTTGCCCAAACGGGCGCTTCAAAATTAAAATTGGTATTTTAGGACGGGAAAAAATTCTAACTTTATTTCTTCGATGAGGCGAACATTTTTTCCCGTTATGTGACATCGAAAACAAATATTTCGATCACCTGTATTTTTTGTTGTGTGAACATGAAACGTTTTAAAAATGAATCGGATCCAAAACGTTTTCATAACGATGTGTGAACGAAGTTATAGTTTACAATATATTCATGAAGCAGTAGCGACGTATTCAATGGATTCCTTTCGCCGTTCGGTCAGGTGTCAGGATATAAACAAAACAAAGCCGATTTGTTTGTTTATCTACTGTTCTAAAGAGATAATTTCCGCTGTTGAACGTTTTCTTGTAATTTAATAATACACTTTTTAAACTGAAAAAATATCTGCTAAATGTGCAAGGTGAGAATTCAGTCAAAACATTAAAAATATAGCAGCTTGAAATACTAGTATAGGAAAGATTTTCTTTCAGCTATGAGGGTTGAGAAAGGTCTAAAGCAAGGGATAGGATGAGAAGAATATAAAGAGACCAGCAGTGCCGGAACTAACCGTGTGCATGGGGTCAGCCGCACACGGGCCTCGGGGTAAGGGGGGCCTCACTTCCACTTGGCCAGTTATAAAAAAAAAAAAAATAAATAAAAATAAATGAATAAAAAACAATTTTACTAAAAAGGTGAAGTTAGTTTATATTTTATTTATTACCATTATTATTATTATTATGTGGTAGGTATCTATATTCTTTTCCACATAATAATAATAATAATTATTATTATTATCATTTTTTGAGACAATTGATGTTAAATGCTTATTAAGATAATATTATTAATATAAAAATAAAACTTGCATCATGACTTGATTTTTATATACTTTTGGGTATTTTAGACTGTTAATGTTTTGTATTATCAATATGTAACTTATGTTTAATCAATATGTAACTATCTTTGCTGCTTTTAATTAATTATAAATTTTTAATTGTAAAATATGCCTACACAGTGGCTACCTAACACGATCCACTCAATATCTCGGAAATCTACTACAGGAAGTAAAACGCGGTTTGGCTTCTATCTTAACTTAAAATGCGCTTACAGAAAAAATACTAAGTACATTGAGTTTTGAGCGCAAAAATGCTCTGCAGAAGTACTTAAAATATGAAAAAGTTAATAGGAAGACATATTTTTAAGGCTAAAGTTAGATTCTATGGCTTAAAATAAGAACTTTTTACGCTTGGCATTTTTTCTTCAAGAATTAAAGTTTCAAAATATGAGTATTCAACTCAAGTCTAACAGCTAAAATAATGGATCTAATAAAAAAAAAATTAAAATAAAGAGTTCTTATTTTGAGCCATAAATTCGAAATCCATTCTTTAGTATTAATTACAAAGGCACTTTTTTACTTTAGCACCCCCTTTAGTTCTAAACAATAGTCTGCCCTACAAAAGTTGGTTTGTGTGTTTGTCTCCCCAAGACATTGAGACTTCTGGGACAGTTTTATATTTATATTGATTTATCTTAGTAGTTGATTGGACTAAGGGATATGATTACAATTATAAACACAAGTGGGATATTCCTTTGTCCCAAGATACATTAAAATAAATATCCCTTTCGTCTTAATAGTAATATAGACTAAGGAATATGCTACTCTGTATAATGTTCCTTTGGCTAAATAACTATTAACACAAAGGGATATAGGGGGGGGGGGGGGGGGGGGGGGGTGCTAAAGTAAAAAAGTAGCAACTTTTTGATTTTCGTAACTTTTTTGATCTTGATTAAAATATTCTAAAATGAAGTCCATTTAAATACGAATTTAATTAATTTTGTCTTTTTATCATAAAATAATGGTTTTGTTGCAATTTTATTACAAATGTTATGTGTGTCCAGAAAAATGAGGCGACAAAAATATTTGGACATCTTGGAGGGGGGGGGGGGGGGGGGCCTAAAAAAAAATCTTGCACACGGGCCTCAGCAGGTCTAGTTCCGTCTCTGGAGACCAGGATTCATTCAATGGTTGGCGCCGGCAAGCTCACATTAGAGAAGAGATGAAGGGTATTATCGAATACAATAGGTCATCTAAAGGCAAAGGCAAAAGCACTATGGAAAAGTTAAGTTTATTAAGAAGAGCATTAACAGGAGGAGGAACTAACAGAAGATCCAAGATAGGATAATTCTAAATCCAGCGCACGCTTCAGTTTATTGTAGCACTTCAATGGTCAACTAAATCTATTATCAATTATCAGTTGTCATCGATGAAAATGTTACCCTAAACAATATCTAACCTATAATTATATTTATCATACATCCAAGATATAATAGTTACAACAAATTATAGAAACAAGAAAGAATATTAGGCGTCTAAGCTTATACCACATTACCAATATTTTGCCACAGAATTCAGTAAAACATATCTGTATTATTACATGTGGCGCCACATGTCTTATTACATATGCGGGTATGGAGAGGGGAATTTTAAAACCGGGTATATTACAATAGCATAATAAATTTTCCTTCATATGGAAGAGTGATTAATATTTGTACTCGTGGTTGATCCCGAAGATACTAAAGGTTTGGACCACCAAAATAGGTTTGTAGAATATTGTTCTTTACACCGAAGTGAACTAAATAGATCTCAACAAAATAAAGATTCGTGGATGGAAAGCGCGAGCCATTGTCAGAGATGAATGGAGGAAGGTTGTTTTAGAGACCAAAGCCGACGCCAGCTGTAGCGACGGATAAGTAAGTAAATACATCATCGATAGACCATTATGGACGAGATTAGGAGACAAGGTAAGTCCTGGAATGAGAGGAAGGCTACGGCTGCAACCCATCGGTGTAACAAGATTTCATATCGGTGGGGACACTTACTTGCAGAAAGTGTAAGTTTCTAATAGAAGATATCTCAATAATATTTAAGTTCCAGCACGAGCTTCATAGCTTAGTCATCAGAGGTGTACTCGCAAATATTCCAGTACAGGAACGGCGGAGATTCTGAAGGGAATACCACCCAGGCAAACGGGGGGGGGGGGGGGGGGGGGGTCCAGAATATGTTGGAAAATATAACCTCTAAAAACCTGTTTATAAGATATTAACCCCAAGCAACTTATTTTGTTATTATTTTATTAGCTATTCACATTATTAATTCAGAAATAAAGTCATATTTATATAATTAGTTACCTACCACACTAATTCTTTTTTTATTTTTGTTTTGTTGAATTTAGATTGGCTCACAAAATTGTTAATAGTAATAATGCCATTAACAACGTTAGTTGAGGAATTATGAATGAGCTATACAACGAAATTTACTGAGATGTTTTTAAGAGTTGTATTTTTGTTTAGGTGTAGAACTACAAGGTTAAATCTCTTATATAATAGTTGCACGTATATGATTTATTCATTTTTTTTGCTACTTAAACAATGCATATCCAAACAGCATAATAATTACATTGAAATATTAAGTATAACGTAAAAAAATACGAAAATTTCCTTAGCTTTTGGAACACATTTTACGAAAAAAAGTATTCTTTCATACACTAAAGCAGTACCGGAACAGCGTTCCGGCTCCATTACACCCCTGTTAGTCATTTCTGTAAATTACTAAACATAAACTGACTTGGCCCAGAGAATAAATGTCAATATATTAAAAGTGTGTCCGGCGTGATCTCTATAGGCTAATCAATAACACAATATCTCGCGTCCAATCAGAGATCACAACAAACTCTCAATATATTTTCTTGAACTGTTTTTTTTAATTTGTAACGTAACCTTTTATTAACCTTTCTAACCATTTTTAAAACTAAATATTTGTTCTTTGGCGTTTCATTAACAACAATAAAAGTATCACCTCTTTCACTATAAGTTAAAGAGTAATCACACTGCCTGCTTCAATATTGAAATCGTTAGGGTTTTATCTGTTTCCACCTCCAATCCCATAGAACCTTAACAACTAATATAGTAATTACACAGCAGCTCTACAAATAGAACTTCAAAGTGTTCGTAATGAATTGAACTAAAAGCCATTTCACTGATTACCACTTCAAACAGTCTCATACAAAATCTAATTGTTGATAAATTAAAGTTTGACCCAAAGCAGAAAGGCAATTCTAAGGGCGAGATTAGAGATTCACCTATTCAAAATCAACGACAAAAGCAATGTAATCTTTTTCTTTTTAAAAATCTATGTAGTTAATTAGTTAGCGCGATAAATTAGTCCAATAAATTAACCTTTTATACTAATAGGTATAACCTTCCATAATGTGCTTCCAAGTGGAAATCCTAAACTTACTTGCATTAACTATGCTAATTTATATTTATGCAAATGTATGCATGATATAAATAAAAAAGTAATGTATGGAGGCACAATTAGATTATAAATTTGCATTTTAATGAGATAAAAAAAAATTAAAAATCTCAACTTTAACATCTCAAGCTTCTAGACCGTGATGATAAGCATCAACTTAAAAGTGATGGATGAATTAACTTATTAACTTCAATAAACCAGTTTAGAAAGTTTTAAATTTGAAATGCTTTCTAAGAAAAACCGGCATCGGAATAAGTATGTTAGTTTTAGGGTTCTCACATGTACGAGCTTCATGTAAAAGTTTATTTATTAACATTTTAACCATTATTTTATCTTAATTATCTTTCAACATAGAGTATAAAAAATTAAGTACCAATTGTTTATAAAGAATCTTGAGATTCACCTTTTAATGGAACATTTTATAGATTTCATCACTATCGGACAGTTAGGGGTTTAGGGTTCAAAATATGACGGACAGACAAACACGAGACCAAAAATATTCGCTGATGCGTAAAACACATGTTGAGAGAATTTTGAATTTAGGGACAAAAAAAGTTCGTAGGGATAAATGCTTAAATTACTTTCGGTAAGCTCAGAATGAAGCGAATAAAATAAATATTTAGTTAAAATTCTGCTTGTTTAAATGGATCGAGATTTTAAATTTTGAAAGAATAAGTTAAGAGAACCTGGTATGAAGTTCAAACAGCTTGCTAATAACTCATTAAAGAAGATAATTTTTTAAAAGGGCAGGATAAAGGGTGAATATTTAACAGAATATGATGAATAGTTAAAATTTAAAATATTAAATAATGTTTTTAGCTGATCATAATTTTACTAAAAAAAGTAATTAAATTCCATTAATAATTACCAGATATCAACAATTCTTTATAATTAATGCAACACTGCACTCCTCCTTTTTGTCCAATAGATAAGGAGTTAAGGAAAGTACAGGAAGAAGTAAACAATTAACTAACAGGTAAGTGAGACAATTTCAGTATATAGGGGTTCTCTTTTCAAAAAAAATCAACAACTTTACATTCGAATTTCAAAAAAAATTATTTCAGACAAGAGTAGTTAAAATCTCTCAGTGATTTAATAGACTTTTAAGCAGCCCCTACACTATCAATCCGCTTGATCAAAACAGCGTGTCAAGTTGATTGACACGAGCTTCAAGCAGCCTTGGGGCGCATCAAGCATCCCATTAATCTTTTCATCAACACTCATTTGTAGCGGAGTTTTCGACTAGTGAACTGCTCCTCCTGGACTGTAGTGAATCAGTATTGTGTAGATATCATGGTTTCTAATCAGGATTTGGGGTTTCTCATCTTGACAGTTGTTGCTCTCAAGCGGAAAAAGAAGATCTAGAGGAAACGACGTTGGTCAAAGGAGTGGAACTTTCCACAACTCGGGACAATCACGATATAAATCAATGAGGAGGCTAATAAATTCTTAATCGGCATTGTCTACGATGTCCGAACCTTAGGTAGCGAGCGGACGGTCCTCCGGTGTTGAGCAGGTGATTGACGGAATGCTTGATTTAAATTGCTCTAGACTCTAGACTTGAGTCATTCAAACATTCCATCAATCCCCGTCAAGACTTGACTCAAGCGTCAAACGGGTTCCTAGACTATCAATCACGCTTGACACCATCGCTTGACGCATTGTTTTGATTAAGCAGATTGATAGTGTAGGGACTGCTTTACCCGTAAATATCTACGGTCTATAGATGTTTGTGGACACCTATATCTGTCATCCACCTATTCAATATATCTGTTTGAGGAATAGGTCCAACAGCTAGTTCGTTATACCAATCTCACAAAATAATGATTTAATTAAGAATGATTGATACTATTAAAAACTATTGAAGTACCTTATATGAAAGTAAAAGTTAAAAATTTACTCAAAATTAAAGGCACGGGGTTATAAGAGGCACGGGAGCGCCTCTTATACTTTGTAACGCACGCTCCCGTGCCTCTTATACTTGGTAACGCACGCTCCTGTGCCTCTTATACTTTGTAACGCACGCTCCCGTGCCTCTTATACTTGGTAACGCACGCTCCCGTGCCTCTTATACTTTGTAACGCACGCTCCCGTGCCTCTTATACTTGGTAACGCACGCTCCCGTGCCTCTTATACTTTGTAACGCACGCTCCCGTGCCTCTTATACTTGGTAACGCACGCTCCCGTGCCTCTTATACTTTGTAACGCACGCTCCCGTGCCTCTTATACTTTGTAACGCACGCTCCCGTGCCTCTTATACTTGGTAACGCACGCTCCCGTGCCTCTTATACTTGGTAACGCACGCTCCCGTGCCTCTTATACTTGGTAACGCACGCTCCTGTGCCTCTTATACTTTGTAACGCACGCTCCCGTGCCTCTTATACTTGGTAACGCACGCTCCCGTGCCTCTTATACATTGTAACGCACACTCACGTGCCTCTTATACATTGTAACGCACGCTCACGTGCCTCTTATACTCTGTAACGCACGCTCTCGTGCCTCTTATATTTTTTAACGCACGCTCCCGTGCCTCTTATACTTTGTAACGCACACTCACGTGCCTCTTATACTTTGTAACGCACACTCACGTGCCTCTTACACTTTGTAACCTACCACTTTCTTTTCTGTTATGGTGGGTAACAAAGTAAAACCCAAAAAGGAAGAGGACGGGAAAATGTCATTCGAACGCAAGAAAGTTGGTTTAGAGCCTACTTTTCTCGCGTCACTTTATGACAATCTTAGATTATTCAAAAGCGCATAAAAAACGCATACTACGAACTAACCTTAAGACAGAGATGGGGGGGGGGGACAAAAGTATTTAGATCGTCGGAAATACATAATAGAAAAATGTAGGTATATGCTATCAGAAGGTATGTGAATTTGAAATATTTACAAAAAACAGTTACAACAGTTGGTATGCATTTCCCTGAATATTTAGAATTCAAACTTTTAACGGAAGAATGGAAAAATAAAATGAAACTTGAATAAAATGAAGTTAACAGTTATGGGAATTTATCCTAAATTGAAAAATATCAGAATAACAGCAACAGCAACCTCTATTTTAAGCATTGAACCCGTAATAGAGAGAGGGAAGCCCTGTTTTATTTTTTCAAGTTATTCAACTTCAATTTCAATATGTTATTTTATACATGAAGGAATATCACAAATAAAGAGAATATATATGAAATAAATATTTTTTAGAAAGCTGATGTGTGAAATGTATGCCTGATAAAAAATTTAAAATTTGTAAGACAAACATATACTATTTCTGGGTGTTCACAATCAAAGCATATTATGGTAATATTAAAATGATTAAAAACCGACTTGGAAGAAGCACAAAGCTCAAAATGTATAATATAGATCTAGTTACACACTTGTAAATGTATAATATAGGTCTAGATATACGAAGTCGAGCGATATTTCTATGTAGACAATGTACAAGAAAATCGAGCTATTGTATATAGACAGTCGAGAGACAAATTCATGTCTATAAACACGCTTCTGGAACAAAGTCGCAGAACTTCCTGCTTGAAATGGGAGACACGAGACAATTGATAAATGTTGCCCAAAATTTCGAAGTGGAGATGGCCTTCCAAAATCAATGGGCGAAGTGCTATAATCACAGAGATAGTGGAATGATTTCTTTACACATAGTTTCTATTTTCTGTATGTTTCTGCCTAAAAGCTGTACCGATAATTTAATAAGTTACTTGGGGACAATCAGCTGAAGTTTCGAAAACCCATCCTTCTTTTTGATTTCAGTGTTGACAGTAAATTGCACCCGAAACGAGGTTCCTCTACCAATGTCTCCTCTTTCGCCTCTCTTGATTATCCATGATCGGAACTGTGCAACTGGATCCCAACAAGGTCAGCCAACTTTAGCAACCGTGACACATAATAACGAGGAACAAGGCATTCAAGTGAGCGCAGGCGACAAAGTCTCAAGAGTACCTAAGTACCTTGTCTGTAGACATGTCAACAGACAGCCCCTATACATGTCTATAGCAATCGCTGGACTTTGTATACAAATGTGTACTAATGAATCATTTGTCACATAAGGGTATGAAACATGGACAATATCCGCAACTGATAAGAAGGAACTAAGACGGTTTGAGATACGTATCCTCAGAAGGATCTATGGACTGTGAAAGAGGTTGATGGTACCTGGACGATACTAAGAAACTATAAGCTGGAAGAACTCATCAATGGCTATGACATAGGCATTTTATTAAGTTGCAGAGACTGAGGTGCCTTGGACAATTTAGTCAGAATACCAGAGAGTAGAATAGCCAAACAGATGTAGAAGGAAAGACTCTAAAACTGCCGTAGAAAAGGAAGACAGATTAAGATGGATGACGGAATAGAAACAGATCTCAACCAAATGGAAATTCGTAGATGGAGAGCGCCAGCCTTTGATAGAGATGAATGGAGGAAGGTTGATTTAGAGGCCAAAGCCAACGACAGGCTGTAGCGCATCTACGAAAGACCATTATGGAAGAGATTAGGAGACAAAGCAAGTCCTGCAATAAGACAAAGGCTGTGGCTGCAAATAGAGTCCGGTGTAGATGCTTTGTTGATATCCCGAGCTCTCGGTGTTACAAGGAACTAAGTCAGTGTATAATCAAAACCAAGACGATAGACAATTTCTAGGCAAAATAAAATATTTTAATTTATTTGTATTTTATTCTTAATTAAAAAGAGGGACTAAAAATTATGTGATTAATTTTACTTCAAACGAGATAGACATCAAAGAAAATATACATCAAAGACTATGAAGAAAAGAAATAATGAGGAAGTTTGTCGTGAAACTTTATCTAAAAGGTTATCCATTAGTCAAAGTAGAAAACTAGGAATAAAGCCACCATTTCGATCAGTTTTTAACTAATACTACGAAACATTTTTCATATGTGTAGGTGTTATCATTATAATATAAAAACTTTAACTCTTGTGGTACACCAACATTGTTATTAGTTAATAAAGTTCTTAGAAAATTGAGTTTATATTTTATTCTTCTTGAAATTACGATAAAGAAATATAAATTATGATTATGAATCATTTAATGATGACAACCGGGAAAAAAGGTAAAAGAAAACGAGAATTGCATTGTAGCGACACATTGCTTACACGGCGAGGAAGGCCTGTAAGACGCAGACCAGCTATTGGTCGGTTCTGCGATTCTACTCACGTCAACCAGAGACACCAGATAAACGTATTGTGAAGGCTGGTAAGGCGTCAAATGATAAATGTCAAGAACGAACGTTGGCTAAACTATAGTAAACTAAGATTTACGGATTAACATTTAAGTTCAAGACAATTTTTTAAGGCGCTTCAGCCATAAATAGGCTATTTAGCACCATGCCTTGTTTACTTGGCGTCACCACACATTTCAGATAAGCCTAGCTTATCTACGCTGGGGATTGACTTCACGCTCCCGCTTGGCATCCCTCTGTTTCAGAACTGAAACTTGAGACAAAGGATGCCATGACCAGGCAAAAGACTTCTTCGCCATTCTTGAGCTAAGAGACGCCTTTCAGCAAAAAATTTATGGTTCAACCATCCTAAACATTGACCAGAAATGCCAAGAAGGTCTGATCACAGGGGGGAAAAATGGCCGTGACAGACAAAGATGTACTGTGACCAGCAGATATTATGTAAGACAAATCATCTAGGTTCACACTAGGCAGATCAAGATAGAACGTCATTTAATTTTATGTAGTTTTTATCAAATAAAGCACTTTTAATGATATAACATTATATGGTATTATAATTAATATTTTTTGGCAAACAATAAGTTCAATAGAGAAGTCGATTAAACCTGAACAGTTGAGAGAGGAAAAACTCTATTTTAGCATTAATTTGAAATGCAGATTTGTTTATTTCATTTATATTATTTATTTGTTCAAACACAGTTGAATAAATTGACTTTGAAGTTTCCCAATTTGGAAATTTTATTTGCCAATTTGGTTGTTTTAACCTCAAATCATTAAAGCACAGAATAGCCGACCAGAAAATCGAAGCTTTTAAATCCAGCATAAGGCACTAGAATTCAACCATCCGTGTAGTCTCTCGATAGGACTTAGAAGTAGAATAAAATTAAAATGTTTTTATTCAAGATTCTCGCAAATTGCTAACATTAATGAAACGATGGAAAACAAAAACAATATTACTTAATCCAAATGAAAATTTTATATCACGTGATGAAAAATAATTTAAAATATAAAGAATTGATCATTGTCAGCTGTGGTCTGCAATTTAAATTAACACCTGATATTGAGTTCGAAAAAAACCGCTTATATTTATAAAACAATATCTTATAATCCTTACGATTAGAATTAAGAAAGCTTTTCAAATTGAAAGATTTGGAGTTCTAGTCGAACCACAAGGATCATTATTAATAGGATAACAAAAAATAATTTAGCGGGAGGTGGTTGGAGAGTATCAAGATATTTTGTAGCTAGTTACAGATTGTAGCAGCGAAGGTAGGCATCTACTAGAAAAGGTAGAAGAGATGTAGAAGAAACTTTAACATGATATAGTTATAGAGAAGCCAGGATTTTGAGAGGTTGAAATAATATACTAGAAACTTCATATGAATAATATTGGATAGAAGATGAACTGAAGTCAGGATAAAGATGGTTTAATAACTATTTTGGCTCGTAACAAGTGACAGGTCGTGTATAATGAGAAGAGTATGTTAGCAAGTTTCTATCAAATTGTTTGATCAAATTTGTCAAATGCTTGAAAGAATCTCGCAAACATACCCTCTCATTATGGTTTAACATTTAAAACGTTGTTAGTGTAGTAGCTTAGTAGACATTTTATATTAAGGAAAAAAGAACCATTGAAAATATAAACGTGGTTAGATGGTAGTAGTATTGAACAAAACATTTCGTATAGAATGTCATGTACAATATTGACACAGAAAGTATAAGAAGTGTTTTCAGCGTGGTTAGGGAGTAGCGAGACATTTCAGAGCTCGCCGTAGAATAAAAGATATTTTATGAAAAGAGAATACCAAAAGGAAGGTGGGAAAAAAAGTGGGTGTCAGATGGTGGTCAGACGTAAGAAAGAAGTGAGGCTTTAGTAGCATGGTTAGGAAGAGTAAGAAATATAAAACCTGTTTACGTGATAGAGGTTGCTGAAGGGGAGACAAACAAGTGAGATGTTATAGCAGATAGCAGTTTACTAGAGAGCTTGTAGCACAGGGCTCGAGTTTAGGGTTGGGACATCGTTTGTTTTCGATGTTCGTCATTGAACAGAACCAACATCAATGTCAGCGTTAGCCAAAACATTGATGTTTTCGAAGCATCGACATCGATCTCCCCACCCTATAAGCGAAAAAAGTCGCTGGTCTTCCAAACTTTTACTTTGAGCAAAAGAAAGCTTGCCGATTTCGCAAATTTCGTCGTCTTTTATTCGATGTTTCATCGGGTCAACATCGACGTTGCCGAAGCATCGACACTCCAAACAGATATTTCGATATACCGACAACGATGTCCCAACCCTACTCGAGATTTTATTTGAGAGAGTAATGTTTAGAATAACAAATGACAAGTTGAAGTGGTTGAAGAGTTGCCTGAAAGGTAGGATTGGATATGGAGGATTCTATTAGATACAACTCTTTCTTATAAAGTCTCTAGCCACGTTGTTTCTTAAATTCCTCTCAAAGGTGTGTGTTTATCGGTCTTGAATTATTTAGTTAGAGGGTTCTGACTAAACGCAATGTTTTAGTACAGTTGAGATGAAACAGTAGCGTAGCTGGACATTTTACACAAAGGGTAAAACAATGTTTACGAAATAGAGATGATCTGATGGTATTTCACATCTGTATAGATAGTGGGTATACATATTCAGTAGGGTCAGACATTGAGGAGAAATTGATTTTAGCCCAATATTTACGACCGAACTCGATTTACCAGGAATATCAAGCTTCTGAGATAATAGAGCATAAAGAAAAAAGGCAAAAAAGAGAAAGTTTGTCTAAGTTATTAAACTTTTACAGAGCTGTACAGCGATTTGTATTACCGCAATTAAGTGTCTAGTAACCCGCATCGAATTAATTATATTCACGACTTTATTTTTGCGAAGAGTTTTACGAAGAATTATAAAAGCAAATTGACGCCATTAAATGATATGTCTGGCGTCTGACGGTACTGGTAGCTCTTTGATGTATGTGTACGTACTTCTCGCAGCAGGTCCGAATTCAATTCCCGACTATAGGCTCCACGCTCCGTGGTCAAATGGGTAGATGATTAAGTGAAGTGGCGTCTATCCGGTTTCGAATACCAATTAACGAACGCTTGGACGGATAACGTTGTCCAACGAACTCATCCTGGGCATTGGTAAAATGAACATGTCTACCAAATTTCATCAAAATCAGTCGACATTTACTCAAGTTATCGTCACACGTTTCATAATTCGCGGGCACACAGACCGACAGACCGAAACGAGACCAAAAATGTTCCCTGATATCTGAAACGGGTTTCTGTCTTGCAATTTTTAAACTCGGAGACAAAAGTTTTTCGTTCTCAAAAGTGAACACAATGCTTCCGTTAACTTCGGTAAGCTCGGAAGCAAAAAGTTAAAGAGTTACGGTTTTCACCTCTAGAAAGAGCATTAAAATGACTTACAATATAACCCACTTATTACATTTAAAAAGGAACTTACACTCAATTACAAAGTAAAATAAGAGTAGTTAAAAAAATTGAGTGATATTGAAAACCACCACAACTTTGTTAATACCATAGTGTCTGAAGAGCTAAAAAAACTGACCCATTTCACTACCTTTAAAACGATATAACAAAACTTAAAATTTGTTTAAACTTTCACTGAAATATGCTTAAAATACTTCAATAAGGTAGCTAAAATTCGCAGTCCAAATATTAACAAAACACTCCTTAAAATAAAAAAAAAATGCAAAGTTAATCTAATACTAAGAAATGTTTTGTTTACTTTTGTACTGCAAATTTTAGCTACCTTGTTGAAGTGTTTTCAGCATATTTCAGTGAAAGTTTAAACAAAAACGTTTAATTCAATTGAAAATCTGAAGTAAAAACTTTGTTCGATTTTTCCTTTCTAGTGACAAACCGAATCTCATATCAGAGTTTTAGACTTTAAACGTAATATGGACAAAACTTTTAAGACAAAGTGTTTTTATCTTCTTTATCCATTTAAGTATGGTTTACAAGGCAGCTAAAGTTTTTTCTTTTAACTTGAACACTAAGTGCAAGTCAAATGAAACAAATTTGTTCACATGTTTTACTTTATTTTACGGGTAATTTAAGGGTTTGTAGAACACAGTTTTACAACCATCCAACTTTCTAAATTGTAATACATGTTTTCCTATATATATCTTTTGAGGGTATTTAACTAAAGAAGATGTAATCAAGGCTAATGAAGAATGGGTGATGGGATAGGAAGCTGAAGTATGTAGAGCATACTTCAGCACATTCCTCCTTTATGCGAGGAAAGTTTTAGATAATTAGTTGAGGTATGATGATATACGAACGCATACCTACACTTACCATTTAACTTCACAATATAAAATTTAATGCTTCCTCTGTTGTAAGGAATAAAGAAAACCAAATTAAGCTTAATTTCCTACAAAAGAAACCTAAAATATTATCGATTTAAATAAATTAAACATATTATATATTACGAAGAAACGAGATAATAAAACGGTAGTCGATTATATAATTACGAACCCCTAAGCCCGTATCAAAGGGCTTAATTTTATATTTAGAAAAAAGTAAAATTAAGTAAATTAATTTAGATATTAGATAAGTTATTATATCTAATTACGAAGTTATTATATCTACTAAGATATGTTATTCTATCTATTTGAAGATCAACAAATCAAAACAAACATTTATTTCTATCGCAATAAAAGTGGTCACCTCAGCTTAGCAATAATAAATCATTTCGAGGTGAGTCATCGCCATCGTCGGAACACTACTCGATTATATAAATGATGCTATTGAGATCGAGAGAACTTCAACAGAGAGGATGGATTCACTCTTTCCCAGACCTGGAAACCTCTGGTTAGCACCTGTGTCAAAGGAACATCGACGAATAGGCAGCACCCGCCCGATAGCGTCAAAGGATTAACCCGAATCAAGGAACCCCCGGGGAATCCGAGTATAATCTATGTTCCAGAAAGCTAGTATAAACTACTATAAGTAGTACAGTAGTACGTCCTTCACTCCAGTCGTCAGTATGTCTTGTTGTTGCTTCAAGTAAACATCACAATGTGCCACACCCCTGAAGATGCTTCCAGTACTGGAAGCGAAACGTCTGAGTTCAACCCCTTCGTGTTGCGGATTTCACCGGAAATGATGTTCATTAAACGAATATTTACATTAAGGAGTGTAAGATTAGACATGTTTATTAATGTGGGCGAAATTTCGCTAACATTAAAATATTAATTTGATTAAAAAATAATGGTTTTAGGGTCCGTAGTCAAAACTAGGACCCTTCTACAATCCTGCGCTTGAATGTCTGTCTGTCTGTAACACACGTGATCTCCGAAAGTACCCAACATATACATCTGAAAGATTTCAATTATGTTATGTGTAATAAATAACCCAAACACAGGAAAATTATAGGGAAAAATCCTAGGTTCTCATTGGCTCCTCACCCCATTTATTTGTCTTTTCCGCGCCGTCAACAAATATTTGACACAAATTGTAGTTTTTATTATTATATTAGTGGATCATTTATTAATTTATCTCTTTTATTTCCTATTCAAGGTTCTCCTTCTCCTTCAAAAGGTTTTAGTCCTGTTAATGTTTTTAGCTCAGAATGAGGAATTAAAGAGCAATGTAATTATTATACGAGTTTAAACTTGGATTTATCTTGCTTAGGTTTCTTTGTGCTTGGTAGTTTACAGCTCTTGAAATTGTTCTTTTACTAGTTTTTCTCTGCCCTTATAACTGCCATTTTACAAGCCCATTATCGTAAAATAGCTTGGATTACTGAATAAACCAAACAGGAATAAAGAAAGAAAGCCACAGCAGATGAGATTGCAACAGATCTAAACAGCGATTTGGTGTTAATACTCATTAAAAAGAATTTGAGTGATTTATAATTTTCTTATCCTTTATATTATTTTGTTTAGTTTCACTACACGTTTGGCCGTGTCTACGTAAGAAACAAACTGACGACCGCCAATGTGAGTCGAGTTAAACCAGAGTCCTCGCTTTACTCGGTCACAAATATTTCATCTACTAAAAGTTTACATGCTTGTGTACGAGTTGAGAAAAAAGTTTATATTTTCCTTTTCAGAGTCCGTAGCCAACAACGAGGTTACCCTTTTACATTCCTGCGCTTGTCTGTCTGTAATGTACCATACCTCCGAAAGTGCTTAACAAAAAAAAATGAAACATTGAAGTTACGTATATGTAATAACCCAATCACAGGAAAAAAAATACGTTTGGTGTCATGGGACACTCGGTGTAGGAACGAAGTTCCTTCCGCTGTTCATTAAATATAAATTATAATACACTGAAGTATACGATGCTAACTACTTATACATGGCGGAGTTAAAAAAGAGACAAAATTAAAAGAAAGGCTTTTTTTATAATTGAAGCGAGCATCTTGTAATACATATGTATTGAATATTAAGAAAATAGTTAACCATGATGACTTGATAGTTAAAGCGGAAGGTTGTGGTATAGAGCCGAGTATTGAGGGAACAAGACTGTTTCCTCAGACCCCCCCGGCCAGACTCCATTTAAAATATTATAAAATATATCACTTCACTACACAAAAACCTCTTCTTGTATCAGGTTCGTAGAAAAATCAATGGGCCGTAGAAAAATTTTGCCGGGTCGCAAAAACAAATTGTAAAAACATGAAAAAAATGTTTTCGGTTAAAAATTCGGTGTTATATTATAAACATTAAAATGAAATTATTATCAATAAATATTTTTATTTAAACCTATCTTAGAAAAAAATGGAGTTTCTACATTAATTTAATGAAGAAATTTAAAATATTTTGAAACATTACATATACATTTATTGAAACCCATACAAACTATGATGAAGGAGATTTACATCTAGAAACACTATCAGTTTCAATTCAAGAACATCTTTCGGAGCTAGTAAACAGTTTTAAAGACTGCTTTCCGTATATTCCTTCAAATAATATGTGGATTAAAGATCCTTTTTCTGTTGAAATTGTAAAGGAAGAAATGTTAAATCTTAGAACAAGAAGTTGACAATGTAATTAAAATTTCATGCGACACCGATCTGAAAAAAGTGTTTGTAACTGTACCACTAAAAGGCGTATCCAAGCGTAAGCGAAAAAGCGATACAATTTTTAATGCCTTTTGTCACTACTTATACGTGTGAAGCTGTGTTCTTAGCCTTGGTGTACTTAAAAAATAAGTATCGAAACATATTGGATGTCAAACCTAATTTGAGAATAAAATTAACGTAATTACCTCCTAATTTGAAATTTTTATGTGATGACAAACATCATCATCCTTCGCAATAAGGACAAAATATGTGGAAACAAAGCTTACTTCATTCACTAAAGTTTTAAATGAATATAATTGTTAATATTTTAATTACTTAAATTTTTTCTTATATAATTATTTTACCATTTTTGAGTATGAATAAACAAACAAATAACTTGATTTTTATTATAAAATATGGTTTCTTTGTAATTATGTACAATGTACATAATTTTTTTTTTTCAAGATGGGTCGCGAGAAATTAAAATATCGGCCGCGGTCAAAAAAAGTTTGTGAAACGCTGGACTAGACGATGTGTATGAAGTTTTATTAAAACCGTTACGTTAGAACGTAAGATGTCAGAAAAACGTTTTTTTCTCTATTTTAAATGTTTAGGTCCAATTAATAAATTTAGCGATCATTAACACTTCATAGCGGTGTTGGTGTTGGTTTTTCTAAAAAAAAATATAAATAAAGAAGTTGTTCGTCTCGTTGAATAGATGAAGTTAGAATTTCTTCCTGTCCTAAAATTCCAATTTTTCATTGAGGTTTCGTTGACGCAAGCGATGCACGTGAACGCTTGGGCGGATAACGTTGTCCAACAAATTCGTTCTGGGCATTGGTAAAATGGACATGTGTACCAAATTTCAACTAAATCGGTCATCTTTTACTCAAGTTATCGTCGTCAGTAAATTTTGTGACGGTGTTTTTTTTCGGATTCACTCCCAGGCTCCAGACGTTGCAACGTGCCATAAGGAACTTCGTTCCACTAGGGAAGCCCTAAAAAATCATGCCTCAAAAACTAGGGTTGAAGTTTAAGGAGTTCGAACTTTTTAAACGGAAATGAGTCATAATAAGGTGTTAAATGAATAAGGAGGACGCCCTAAGGACATGCATATATTTGATTTCGTTATTGTAACAATTCACCTTTTTATCATGTCTCCTTGCAAATTGAGCTTTTATGACACCCTCTATTATTTTTAACAAACGAAAAAATCGGAGTTATCCTTTGTCCAAAAACAAAAACGGGTTTTAAGGAATTATTTATACGTTGCATATTTTATGAGAAAAAAAAATTACTTTATGAAAACCTCTCTATTAACACAAAAAAAAAATCCATAGAAAAGGTTTGTCAAACCCTTCAAGTAACATAAGGTAAAAAAAATAACTGAGATAATTTAATTTTTTTAAAAAATCAATTTCATCTTAAGAAAATAATGAAGATGTACAGAAGAAAGATTTTTATATAGAGAAAACTAAGAAATAGTCTGCAAGTATCCAAAAAGTTTAAGGAGATAAAAATTGAGAAAAAGATTTCTAAGAAGGAAGAAAGATGAAACTCAAAATGAAAATAAAGTTATAGTGCCTCTCAAACACAAATAAAGTCTTAGCTTGTGAAAGATGGCCCAAATAATCGAGTTACTTTAGTATAAAGATATTTTCCTTCAGTTAACAACTTAACTTTACCCATTCCACTTGAGACAAACTTGACCTTTCTCCTTAGAATTGACATTTATTAAACTTTTTAACATAAATTACATTGAATAACTGTAAATCAATTTTAAAATTCAGTCACCTAAATTATTCATCACTTACTATTTGACCTTTAGAGCCGAAGTCCCAACCTTTTTCATTCGAAGACCGAGAAACATCACTAAAAATTTCGCGGATCGAAAAATTAATAACAAAAAAAAATCGTTCCGAGACAACTTAGACAAACTTTCTCATATATGAGTTCATAATTACTTACTTGGCCAAGTATTTTTTATTTATTATTTTTCGTAGGTTTATTTAATTATTATTGAACATTATATCAGAATTTATCATAAAATAACTTCTCCTCGGCGGGGAATCGAACTAGAATTTTCCCGGGAAAACGGCTTTATCGTTAGATTTGTTTTTAAATGGACTACATTTAAGAATGTTTTAATCAAAATCGTCGAAACTGTTTACGAGAATTAATTTGTTTCACGTTTTTTCAGTTTTTTTTTGGGGGGGGGGGGGGAGTAGTAGTAGTAGTAGTTAACTAGTACTTCCTACTAGACGGGTAGGACGAACCACTTGTTCGAACCTCGCAATCAGGCCTACAGTGGATCCATTTTACTTCCCCGTGGTGGAGAGTTCCAGCTACTTCACACATCATACATTTGTACATTGTACCGCCGAAGCGAGTATGATGTGGTCATTAGTAAGCTATATGAGCGTGCTTCAAAGTGTGGAGGAAGAGGACCCCTCAGGGGATCCCCTCGCCCTACTCCGACCTCGAACCATAGATACAGATCACATTTCATGACACGGATCGAACCCACTAGACGACGTGGGGGAAGGGAACCCCTCAGGGGGTGTCCCTCGCCCTGCTCCGTCCGCGATTCATAGATGCATTCAGCGTATCACGGCCCGGGATCGAACCCACGACCTCGAGTTGCCTCGACTCAGTGACAGCTGCCCGGTGTCTTTGCGACCTCGGCCACCCTGGCTCCCGAGGGGGGGGGGGGGGGGGGGGGCAGAGTCCCAAATTAAATTCTAAAATTCATTTCTCGATTTTGACTCCGGATATGATTTTTGAAACTTGTATGCCAAATTTCGTCAAAATCGTAAAAATAGTTTAGGTTTAAGGTGTCTGCACGGAGAAACGGCAGAGAGAATTGTTTAAAAAAAAAACAAAAAACACTTTTTTGGATTCAGGGACATCAAAACGTAAATCCATCAAAATCGTATCTTCACCGCCATGACAATACTCTCTCTTTATATGAGAAAGTAAAAAAATAATAATCTGTTTGAAAATAATACTCAGTACCATTTTCCATGTTGTGAATTTTGTAAGTTATAGAGGCGCATTCTCAAAAGTAGCGGGGAGGGGGGGCGCCAGATTTATTACTCAAAAAGGTTTACCTATGTACATTTTTAACTTATTTTTATATTACTACGTCACACATCGTTTTGAAAACGATCCGCTAGTTCAAAACGCTGAACGAATGGAGATCGACGGATCGTATCGGGTTAAATCCGCTCCACCAAAAATACCGTGATCGGAACGGGGGATCGAAATTCAAAACGCTCGTATGAACAGGTCGTGGAGGGGATCGAGATATCAGGTTATTTTACTCTTTTCCACTTTTTAAGTTCTTTGTTTTCGTGAGCTTCCGTTTATTTTTTTTAAAGTGCAAAAACGTTTTTAAACAAAAGTTAATACTATCAAGAACGTGTAAAAACTTTTAATAACTTGTAAATAAAATGTAAAAATTCGCGGACATATTAGGTAACAAGAAAGAAGGTTTATCACACGTGACGTCACCGTTACGAGATTTCGAAAACAAATATTTCGATCACCTGTATTTTTTGTTGTGTGAACGGGAATCGTTTTGAAAACGAATTGGACCCGAAACGCTTTCAAAACGATGTGTGACCGTAGTATATGTTACTTAAAACTTGATAAGCAATCACCTACTAGACTAAGACTCCGTAGTACAACGGTAAGGTGTCTGACTCCAAATCAGAAGGGTACGAGTTCAAATCACGTCGGGAACACGTTGATTTTTGGCGATCAAGTTGTATAAATTTGTGGGAAACAGAATTGTTCGTAAGAACAATTAGAGCTTTATCATTAATGAAATATGGAAGCACCTGATAAGTTAAACATCTACAACGATAAAGATGAAAATGCGCGGTTACGTTACAAAAATGTTGGTATCGTACAATTAGTATTAGTAAATAAAGCCCAAACCGTCATTAAAAGGATTTAATTTTAACTGTTGTCCCTACTTTTAAATATATCTAAGAAAAGTCTAAAATAATTTTGAATTTGGTGAAAGAAAACAGTACTCCTACCTCAAGAAAACTGTACTCCTAACTCAAAGAAAGTTAAAATTTAAGAGACAAATGCTGAAATAATAGAATGAAGCGTTCTTTCATTATTTTAATTGCCTACCCTTGCTTAAAATAGATAAACAATTAAAAGGTGGCTCAAAATATTAATAATTCATGTATTAAGAGGGAAAGATATATGGCATTCATTTTAACAAAGCACTTATTTGTATTATAAATACTACACCATGATATGCATCAATGCTTTGAGGTCTTAGTAAAAAATCAATTTTATATTACATTATTGTATCTATACTTTTAAAAATATAGGTTTATAAAAAATAAAATATAATATAGAAGTAGTAAGATGTATTTTTTATATTTATATTTGCAAGTGAAATATGATGCAAGGACTCCGTGGCGCAACGGTAGCGCGTCTGACTCCAGATCAGAAGGTTGCGTGTTCAAATCACGTCGGGGTCACAGTAATTTTTATCCAAATAAACCTGTCGTCATCCAAAATTATACTATGTACGTGAAAGGGATCCAATTTCGTAATTGTTAATAACAAGTTGAATATTAATAACAATGATGTTATATAACTAGGCATCGCGTGGCTCTATCATTGAAGCGAGCGTATAGTAATAAATATGTATTGAATATTGAAAAAAAAAGATTATTGTGAATCATGATGAGTTGATAGATAATGGGTCTGGTAGTAGTGCAGCGGCTAGTAGTAAGGGAACCACCCCGCATTCTTACTATTCCACTAACCACACATCTCTATTTCAATATTTATAATTTGTATCTCTTTGCTACAAACAAACTACTGCATGTATCAAATTGAAATTTTGCATGCCTGTTTCAATTGTGCATCAGATGGTGTCTATGAAGTTTTATTAAAATCGTTACGTTAGAACGTAAGATATCGGTAAAAAGGTTGTTTTCTCTATTTTAAACGTTTAGGCCCGCTTTAATAGTTTTAGCGATCTTTATTAATTCATAGCGGTGTCGCTGTTGGTTTTACTAAAAAATGTTATTTGAAAAAAATGTTCGTCTCATGGAATAGATGATGATAGAATCTTTTCCCGTCCTGAAATTCCAATTTAATTTTTGAACCTCTCGTTTACGCGAGCGTTGCGCGCGAACTCTTGGACGGATCACGCTGTCCAACGAACTTAGCCTGAGTATTAGTAAGAGGATCATGTATACCAAATTTCAACTAAATCGGTCAACTTTTACTCAAGTTATCGTCACACGCGTGGACGTTACTGACAGACAGACAGACAGACAGACACGGAGCATATTTCGTTGAATGTAGGAAGCTCGCTACGCTCGCTTCAATTAATTAGAAACAATGATTAAATTGTTTAGGCGAAATAATAATAATAAACTTAAATCTATCAGCAAAAATAGATTTTTTTGTAAATTAAATATGTGTTATAAAAAAATTGACGGAAAAGTTAATTTTTAACAATAAAGTTTCAATTACAAAATGAAAATTAAACTAGGCATCGCGTGGCTCTATCATTGAAGCGAGCGTATAGTAATAAATATGTATTGAATATTGAAAAAAAAGATTATTGTGAATCATGATGAGTTGATAGATAGTGGGTCTGGTAGTAGTACAGTGGCTAGTAGTAAGGGAACCACCCCGCATTCTTACTATTCTTCTAACCACACATCTCTATTTCAATATTTATAATTTGTATCTCTTTGCTACAAACAAACTACTGCATGTATCAAATTGAAATTTTGCATACCTGTTTCAATTGTGCATTAGATGGTGTATATGAAGTTTTATTAAAATCGTTTCGTTAGAACGTAAGATATCGGTAAAAAGGTTGTTTTCTCTATTATAAACGTTTAGGTCCGCTTTAATAGTTTTAGCGATCTTTATTAAGTCATAGCGGTGTCGCTGTTGGTTTTAGTAAAAAATGTTATTTGAAAAAAATGTTCGTCTCATCGAGTAGATGATGATAGAATCTTTTCCCGTCCTGAAATTCCAATTTAATTTTTGTACCTCTCGTTTACGCGAGCGTTGCGCGCGAACTCATGGACGGATCACGCTGTCCAACGAACTTAGCCTGAGTATTAGTAAGAGGAACATGTATACCAAATTTCAACTAAATCGGTCAACTTTTACTCAAGTTATCGTCACACGCGTAAACGTTACTGACAGACAGACAGACAGACACGGAGCATATTTCGTTGAATGTAGGAAGCTCGCTACGCTCGCTTCAATAAACGATAAATTGCATTATGTATACATGAATATTTTCTTTTTTACTATTAATTGGTGAATATGGGGGGGGGGGGGGGGGGAATTATTAGATATACAGTGACTCAAATAAAATTCTAATACAATATACAATAATATAATTGGAAATTTAATATAAAAACATATATTATATATACACACATACATAATATACCAAATTTATTTGTCACGATATTTAGCATATAGCATATGCTCGTAAATAAGTGTTCTATAGTTATATTAAACAGAAAATAACTTTCTTTTTGAACATTCACCTTGAACTATCTAGGTGTAATGAAGATAACAGTCAATTTAAAAACAGAAGGTGCAACAAAATTATTTTACATTTTTGCTGCAAATTCGGTTTGCAGGAAACAAAATATTTATCAATTACATAATTATTTTGCTTTAACAATAAATGATTTTAGTAATTTATGTCTACATGCAAAATTAACAATAGTATAAAAAAAGATTCACCTACAACCTACAATATATATACATAGAAAAGGGTACACAATACATAAACACAAAGATAGATCATAGAATATTATGATGTTATCTTATTACTACATATACATTATACATATAAACGAACATAATTTTTCAACGTTTTAAATATGTATTAAGTTGCTAGTATTTTAAGTTATTGGCAAGGTGGACACTTAGCAAGGACTCCGTGGCGCAACGGTAGCGCGTCTGACTCCAGATCAGAAGGTTGCGTGTTCAAATCACGTCGGGGTCACATTAATTTTACAGGTATCCTGCCAACGCACTGTAAACCCCAGGACGTCATTTCAAATAAAAATATTTATAACGACAGAAGTTGATACTATATTAAATAGTGCCCATTGAGAAACGAAATTTGATTCTGTTCAAATAAATTATTTTAAAGTTTTTCTACAGGTGAAACTTTTCGAAATTTGTAATAATATAAACTATACTGATAATGATAAAACTATATAGATAATGATAGAGGGAGGTTATATGGAGGTTATAGTGATAACAGCTCTGGTTCTGCTGCTCTGAATAGATAATTAAATTCATAATATTTTAATTAGTTCTACCTCTGTGAAAAGTTGTTTTAAGTATTAACTATATGTGTTTAAAGTGATACTGGTGTTTTAATCTAAAAACTTAGTCAGATTACATTAAAACATTCAAGTGACAAGATTGCTGTTGTTAGTTACCAGTTTTAATTACTGTTTAATTAATCCTCAACAAGTCTTGGGATATTTAAAAACAACCTGTAAGTAAGAACAATAAATTTTATATTGAACTATTTTATAAAGATAGACTATAAATTATTAAAAAGTAAAAAATACACATTTGTTACAGCACATTTCTTATGACGCTATAACCTAATTTTAGATCTAATTAATTCTTTTAATTAATTTTAAATGTTACTAACTATTGTTCTATTAATAATAACTATATTATTAATTTACTTCTCTTGAAATAACTAATTGTTTTAATAATTAATTTATAATTTAAGTTGACGGTTTTTCTAAAAGAAAAACACATTTAATCTATGATTAACTGCGATCACTCATTGCATTGTTTACCTGGCGTAGCTCAGTTGGTAACGCTGTAGCCTTTTACATTTTAGTGACGTCACTTATGACTCTAGAGATCCGAGTTCGAATCCAGCCCGGTAAAGTTTTTTATTTCATTGAATGTTGATTATTTTTTAT
Organism: Gerris lacustris; assembly: GCA_951217055.1. Lineage (NCBI taxonomy): Eukaryota > Metazoa > Arthropoda > Insecta > Hemiptera > Gerridae > Gerris > Gerris lacustris. Next base: position 56,086,737 of record OX578282.1, on the reverse strand, counting down.
TTTTTCTATATTTCTTTTATTATTAATTCTGTTTAATTATTGATTTTTACTTTAAATTAACTTAAATATTATAATCCAATTTTATATATTAATTTAATTTATACTTCCATAGAAATACAATATGCCTCAAAATAAAATGAAAACTGTTAAAGCTGATCTTTTATTAAATAAAAAGCGTAAAGCTCTATCGCTAAGCCCTTCTGAAAATGAAAATAAACCTAACTTAAAAAAGCCTACTGTTCATAGAACTTGCTCTTCGCTTAGGACTAATACATCTCAACAAATACGTCAGAGCAAACTAACTAGCTTTGTACCCGTTTCTAATGGCCAGAAAATAAAAGAAAAACCGCCTCTGTCAAAGAGCATCACTTCATCTTCTCCAGACAAAACGGATCTACATACTAATAATTATATGTTAGATAATGAACAACTTAAAGCAGACAACTTAAAATTAAAAGACGAAATAACTAAATATGAATATATAATAGCAGAATTAACCAGTAAGATAAACAAGCTAACTGATAGATTTCAAAGGTCATCTATGGAAAAAGTAATGACTACTGTGACAGCAGATGTTCACTCGGTTCCAGTTCTCCACTCTTCACGCCAGTCCTCCACTCTTCACTCTCCACGCTTTACTCCAGTTCTCCACTCTTCACACCAGTCCTCCACTCTTCACTCTCCACTCTTCACTCCAGCTTCAGATCTTCACTCAGTCACCTTTAATCATTCACCACAAAGTCTCTCCAATCACCCATCAATTTTACTTTTAGGAGATAGTCATGTTAGAGGATTAAATCATTTATTACGCTCACGATTTGGACATGTGTACAATATTCAGTCTATATTCAAGCCTAATGCGCCCCTATCGGAAATTGTTAAAGATATTCAAACACTTACCAAAAATTTTGGCAAAGACGACATAGTAGTAGTTATAGGGAGTTCAAATAATCTAAATAACATTTGTCCTGATAATATTTTACAAAACATTATTCCTCTACAATACCAAACTAATGTTATAATTACATCGGTTCCGCTAAGATATGATGCCTTACATTTGAATAATCAGATAATGCAGTTCAATTCAAATCTGTTGAAGCTTACTGCTAATACGCCACACTTACACTATATCGACTTTACTCGCCGTATTAAAAGATATAATTATACTAAACACGGTCTTCATTTAAATAAAAAAGGAAAAAAGTATTTGTCAAGTATTCTATCATCATTCATCTTAAACTCATTTAGGTCCACTGTAGATATTAAGCAATTAAATAATAATGATTTATTTAACTCAGCTTATACAAAAAGTTCTTGTCCAAAGGTCAAAAACAGTAGCAACCCAAACTCAAAAGTTTTATCCGAACCTAACATTGTTGAAACAAATAAAAATCCTTTAGTAGACGATCCTGATCTTATAATTTTACTAGACTCACAATTCTGCTCTCAAATAACTCAGGAGGAAAATAACCTCCCTATTGAAAATACAAACTCATCTGAGGAACAAAATTGTCCCAGTAATAGAGCAAGTCCTAGTTTAAAGTGTAGGGAAAATCCTTGTGCCGCTCCTCATGAAACTTCTCAGTTAGATCTCATCCCTTCATCCCATAGTAATAGTTTCATCACAAATAATTCGGTTGCACCTTCTCAAATACATCTGGATAATGAACCATTTGATTTTTTATGAACCCCTCTTCAATAAATAGCCCTTCTTTGAAAATACTGCAATGGAATGCCCGGTCGCTAAAAAGAAAAACCAAATTGATTGAGTTGGAACAAAAGATGTGGTCAAATAATATCCTCATAGCTGCCGTACAAGAAACTAGATTTAACAATAAAACAACTAATTTTCCACTAAAACATTATGCAATATTTCACAAATCCAGAAGTAAAAAATCCGGTGGAGGTGTTGCTATACTTGTTCATCCATCCATCCATGCTGAATTTCTATCCGACAATGACGAAGAAGGTAGCATTGAGTTTATAACTATTAAAGCTACCTTCCAAAGAAATACCACCATTTTTATTTGTTCAGTATACATTCCTCCTAATGTTAAACCTTCTATGTCAGACTTAGATAAAATAATTCCTTCGGAAGGGCCCTTTATTATGTTAGGAGATTTCAATGCCAAACACTACACCTGGTTTAACACTCACTCAGACTCGGCTGGAAATAAGATTTATGATTGGGTTAATAATAATGGATTGGTTGTAATCAACAGAAATGAACCTACGTATATAAGTCCATCTGACTCAGCTTCAACAAGCATTATAGATTTGACAATAATCTCTTCAGATTTAATTGACCTTATACTTGACTGGAAGACTGTTGATATCTTAGATAGCGATCACTTACCCATTCTTATTTCTTTAAGATTAAATGTAGAGAGGCTGCTAATAAATGATGAATATATCTCTAACAAGTGGCTGTTAAAAAAAAATGCTGACTGGGACGAGTTTAGATCCGAATGCATTAAGTCAGCCTGTGCAATTACTGGGGACGTCAATCAGAAAACCGTAGCCCTCACCACACTTTTAGTGAATGCAGCTGAAAAAACTCTGAAGCGACCAACTAGTAGATCAAATAAAAAACTTCATTCTTGGTGGAACGAAGAGGTCAGTGCTGCTGTCACTAAAAGAAATAAAGCTAGGAGAATATGGAGGAAAACAAAAGATATAAATCACAGAAAGGAATACAATAAATGTAATGCTCAGTCTAAGAAAATTATTTCTTTAAACAAAAAAAAAGATTTAGAAAAATTTATCTCGGAACTAAATATTAATTCATCATGTGCTAAAGCGTGGAAAAAATTTAATTCTCTCCATAAAAATCAGTCTACACTAAATTATATCATGGATCCTGAAGGAGAATACATAAGAGACAACCTAGAGGTTGCTGAGATTTTCAACAATTATTTCTCCTTGAAACTAACTAATAGCTCTAATAGAGATTTAACAGAATCAGAAACTTCAGTACTTAATGCTGTGGACAAAGTAAAAGATAGTTATAATAATTGCGATAAATTATTCTCGGTAACTGAATTGGAAGAAGCTCTGACTAAGTTAACTGATACTTCCCCTGGACCTGATGGATTAGTAAACTCGATTATTGTAAATATGCCTGAAATGTATAAAATGAATCTTCTTAAATTGTGTAATGAATGTTGGACTCATAATAAAATACCAAATTCGTGGAAGATGAGCCACATCATACCAGTATTAAAGAAAAATCGAGATAAGTCGTTGGCAGATTCTTACCGACCTATTGCCGTGTCTTCCTGTTTGGGAAAGATATACGAAAGAATGGTTAACAGACGTTTAATATGGTATCTGGAAGCAAATGATATATTATCTTGTAACCAATATGGCTTTCGACCGAATAGATCGACAACTGATGCACTATCTGCTTTCACCGAATATATACATGAGGGGTTTAAGAACAAAATATCAACAGTTGCCTGCTTCATAGATTTAGATTCAGCATTTGATAATATCGATCATTCACTGTTGCTACTAAAATTAATTAAAATTGGTATATCTGGCAAATTACTTGGTAATTTACACAATTATCTAATTGATAGAAAGGTCGCAACTAAAATTAAATCTACCATCTCTTCTTATAAAAATATCACAAATGGGACGCCGCAAGGGGGAATATTAAGTCCCGCGCTTTTTAATATTATGCTGAGCGACCTATGTGATTGTTTGCCTAGGAGTGTGCAATGTTGTATATACGCTGATGATATAACTATATATGTTAACCATAAAGATATAAATCATGCAATAGCCACTATAGAGACAGCACTTGAGGAGATAAAAAATTGGTGTTATCAGTGGAATCTCAGTATATCAAAACTTAAAACGGAGTGGACTATTTTCAGCAGAAATCACAGCATCCCATCTCATACCATGCTTAAGCTAGACTCAACACCTATTAAATACAACCCCTTCCCAAAACTATTAGGTCTAACACTAGACAGAAAGCTTCTATGGCGTCAACATATAGAAAGTATAGTTAGTGACATACAAGGTAGGCTTAACTTACTTAAACGTATTTCTGGGTCCAAGTGGGGAGCAGATATTCAATCATTGAGAGCATTTTATCTGGGGTTCATCAGAAGCAAGCTCTGTCACCTTTGTGAAATATGGGGAGGAGCTTCAGCATGTCATATCAGTAAGATATCCAAAATTCAGAACTTTGCTCTGAGGTACATCCTTGGAGTGTATCCATCGTCCTCTATAGCAGCTATGGAAATAGAAGCTAATATCATGTCTATTAAATTATTTATTAATAAATGTACTCTCCGTTTATACGCCAAATACCGGACCTTACCTTCAAGCCATCCTTGTAGCAGAATAAAAGCTACCATAGACTCCAATTCACATTCATTGGGACGAACTGTCTACGTCTTAAAGAATCAATCTAAAATATCTTTTGAAATTCATCCGATCCCTCAGATTCATCCAATTCCTCCGTGGGAATGGACAGCTTCTATAATTAGGACTGAATTACCTAACAGCACTTCTAAATCCTCATCTTTTCCGTCAGAACTCAAACAAACAAGTCTCCACCTAATCAATTCATTATACAGAGACTACATCTTAATTTATACTGATGGGTCTCTTTTAGAAGGCTCTGCAGCTGGAGTGGGAGTTTTCATTCCAACCCTACAAGTAAAGATCTGTCTTCCTTCAACCCCATCCTCATCAACAGATGCTGAACTATTGGCAATAATGGCTGCTGTTATACATGTCCAGAACATGCAGGGACAATTTTGCATCCTCACGGATTCAAAATGTGCCTTAGAGTTATTAAAGAAATATGAACCTCACGCTTTCTCACACCGGACATTCCATATACATACCATTTTAAAGCAAGCTAAAGGAATAATAAAATTTCAGTGGATTCCTTCTCATTGCGGTCTCACTGGTAACGAAGTAGCTGATTTCCTTGCTAAACAGGCTCTTCCCATGAAACCTCTCCCGCATGATAAATATTCCCTCTCTTACATTGCTAGTAAAATAGGGCTCTGGTGTACAGAGAAATGGATTAACGACTGGGCTAATGGATCCACTGCAAGAGCATTCCATTCCATTCAACATCAGCCAACAGACTTAAATGTTTATAAAGAATGCCCAAGAAGAGTACAATCGTTTATATCTGCTTTAAAGATTGGCCATCTACCTACCAGAGTACTTCTTCATAAGATAGGCTTAAGCCCCTCTGCATATTGCCGTTACTGCACTGTTAACATACCAGAAACCATAACTCATATATTCTCCTGTCCAACCTTTAACCATCCTCAGATAACTTTGGAGTTTACAAATATCATTACAATTTTAAATAATACAAAAAGCTGGTCTACGTATCAGCAATACTTCACTTTCTTTATCAATGGCTATCGGGGTAATGTCCCTGGATGCTAAATATTAAAAAAAAAAAAAAAAAAAAAAAAATTATGCACTGTTAAGTACATTTTAATCAACAATATACTAACAGCAATTTTATAGAGTTCAGAATGGAGAGAGAGAGAACATTAAAGCTATAAAGAACAATCACTAATCTACATAGATAATAAAAACCATAAAATGTTAGGGATAATAATAATAGATCCTTTCAGGGTAGTAAAAACATAACTCAAATTTTACGTTTCTCTAAACTTTCTCATATACGAGTTCATAATTACTTAGCCCAGTGTTTTTCATATATTAGTTTTCATGTTTTCTTAGAAAAATGTACCTAATTATTATTGAACATTTCATTAAAATGTATCATAAAAATAACATCTTGGCGGGGAATCGAACCCGGGCTCTCTCCGTACGCTTTTAAAACTATTTTTCCAGGGAAAACGATTTATATATAAATATACGCTAAATTTTAGAATTTTTTAATCAAAATCGTCGGAAACGTTTTCAAGAAAACATTTTTTTTTTCAGTTTTTGGAGGGAAGCGTCCCCAAATTTGGGGTTAAAATTCATTTCTCGATTTCCCGTCGGGGTATGATTGTTCTGAACATGTATGCCAAATTTCGTCAAAATCTGCACAGTAGTTTAAGCTCCATGCGTCTGCACATGCACAAACGACAGACAGACATTATTTAAAAATCACTTTTTTGGACTCAGGGGACCTCAAAACTCAAAATGTGTAAATCCATCAAAATCTCAAAATAGAATTTTCGCGCCATCACAATACTTTCTCTTTTTATGAGAAAGTAAATAGTGCCAAACAAACAAGTGAAGTTAAATAAAAGCGGTTAATAAAAAGAAAGTGGCCCGTAAGTAAACAATGATCAAGTTAGGAATACACTCAATTGAAAAAAAAGAAAAAAATCATAAACTAGATTTTTCCTGGGGGAAACAGTTCATTTGATTATATTTAAATGCATTTTAGAATTATTTAATCAAAAATATATTTTTTAAAAATTTGTTTTGGGGGTAACGCCCCATAATTTAGAGCTAAAATTAATTTCTCAATTTTCCCAGGAGTATGATTTTTTTTTATGCCAAATTTCATCCAAATCAGCCCAGTGTAGTTTAGGCTCCAAGCGTCAGCACACACTAAAGACATTTTTTTTAAAATAAAAATTATTTTGAACTCAAGGAGACCTTAAAACGTGTAAATCCATTAAAAACACAAACACAAATTTTTCACGCCATCACAATTGTTCATAAGGAAGGGGTTTAAATAATAGGGATCGGTTCCTCCATGAATTCTAATTAAATAAACTAATTAATAAAGAAACGAATAATGAGCAAGTGAACTGTATTTATATTTAAATAATAATAAAAGCTTATTATACTATAAAAAATGCCTAAATAAGAAAGAAACTTAATAATTTTAATTTAAATAATGATAATTAGCTTAGCGTTATTATGCTAAAAGTTTCAAATGTCTAGCTATTCGGGAAGTTAGTTAGAAATCGATTGCCAGATTTGTACCGGACAAACAAACAAACAAGAAAGCAACCTAATAAAAACGTAGTAATTAAAACAATTTTGACATATTTAAAAGGAGGGGAGGGGGATTTAATAAATCTGACAATAATAGGTTGTTAAAGCATAAAATTATTGAAGTGTACAAAATATGACGTAAGGAAGATATGTGCCACACAAAGTGGCAGACAATTTTCAAACCTATTGTAGAGATAATTACCACCAGAACAAGTGAAAAAAAACAAAACAGGATTTTAAGCATGGACTATAGATTGAAGCCTTCATTGATTGCACTTCTTTCCTATGAGTTAGGTGGTGTGGGATACAAATAACTAACTCCAGCCTAAATTTTTCCGCATTTTCAGGGTCTAAAATTCAACAAAATTGGAAAACTATGAGTTTAATACTTAAAAGAAAACAATTTTTAATATTGATAATAATTTGTTAAAAGAAGAAGATAAATGTCATTAAACTTTAAGGGAGGGGAAAATGTCAAGAAGGGGAATATAATCTTAAAAATGATGACATTGTCATTACCTGAGAATGTATGATACTTTTTTTTTATCCTATGGCAAGGTCCGTTTAAGGCGACTTCAGCCATGGGACGTTGTATAGTGATTATTTAATGAATAAAGCGCAATAATTTTTAAAAATCAGTATATTGTCTACCACAATGATTAAAAATATACAAATATAAAAGACCGTTTTCGACTTTGTTTAATATAAAAAATAAAAGATAATAAGATAAGATAAATAAAGATAATATAAAAAATAAAACAATAAGCTATACTTTCTAAAACACTGACATCTTCAGTTGACTGATTTATAAAGGCTACGTTGATTTTGGAACTGGGGGAAATTTGCAGGTGTGGATTGTAGATACATAAAGTTCCACAATCATAGTGCATTAATTTGTCTGTAATTAGTTGTAATTAGATATTAAATATTAGTTTTAGTTGTATGTTTTTCTGATATTTTAATATCTGTACTGAAAATGATTATATTATTTTATTTTAAGTTTAAGCTACCCTTCCTATACCTAAGAAATCCAGCCCCGACAACCCTTACACTCTTAGACCTTATAACGTTATATCCCCACCTACAAATTTCTCCCTCTTCAAAGTCAAAATTAGAAAATCAACGCAGTCTTTATAAATTAGTCAACTGATGAAGATGACAGTGTTTTAGAAAGTATGGCTTATTGTTTTATTTTTTATATTATCAAAACAAAGTCGAAACCGGTCTTATACAGGGTGTCCCACATAAGGTGTAACACAGAAAATCCTGATATTCTACATCACATTTCTGACAAAAAATATTTTATGTAACATAACGGTTGATCGACCTTCGTTTTCGAGATATATCGATTTTTCAATTATCTCATTTTCTGGTTACTTTTTCCCATTAAAAACGTTATTGCTACTTCAAATTTTTGTAAATAATTATGTACACTTTTCTATACTATATTAACCAATTTTTCATTTTGTTAATATAAGGAGTGATATTTTTTTTATTTATTGTTACCCTTTCTATTTTTTCACTAAGTCTTAGGGTCATTTAAAGTCATGGAAACTGATAAACTTGTCATTTATTACCTCATTTTCATCCAAATAAGTTTGAAAAGCAAACTTATTAACAAGTTATATCATTTTAAAGCTTATTAAACGGGCCAGTTTTACATGAGGTCAAATTTATTTATTTACCCTACAAATTAAAAAGTTATGCTACCAAGAACGTTGACCACAAATTTCTTATTAACCAAAACATTGTATTTAGAAGTATATAAAATTAATTTAATATGGGTATTATGGGCAAGCAGCATGACATTTTTAAAGCAAATTTCCTCACCTTTTGAATGGTGAAAACCCCGCCTTTATATCTATTTTAGATTTTACGCAATAACGGTTTTAATGGGAAAAAGTAACCAGAAAATGAGATAATTGAAAAATCGATATATCTCGAAAACGAAGGTCGATCAACCATTATGTTATATAACATTTTTTGTCAGAAATGTGATGTAGAACATCAGGTTTTTCTGTGTTACACCTTATGTGGGACACCCTGTATATTTGTATATTTTTAATCATTGTGGTAGACAATATACTGATTTTTAAAAATTATTTTGTTTTATTCAACAAAATGTTTTTTTTTTAAGTACCACAAAATCTCCGTCAAAACAACCAATGAATGTATAATGACACGGATTACATTAAACAATGTAGTTTAACTTAAAACAAAGGTTTAAAAAAAAAAAAATCCCAAGCAATTAACCGATAACAAAATAAATGACCCAAGACCCAAATATGTTTAAAAAGCTAAGACTATAGTTGAAGATTACCTCGACCATTAAAACATGAAGGGTTAAGGTAATTAATAAAGTTTATTAATAATAGTTTGTGGATACTTGGGCCTGCCAAATAGCTTATTATATGTGGTAGATGTCACTCCATTACCCGCATTCGTAACCAGATAACCACCACTTTACTTAGTAGGTAAGTACCCACATGTATGATGCTAAGTGGACACCGAGTGTAAAGTTCACTTTTGTGACAAATATAAGAATTTGGGCACTTTATTGGATTTTTATAAGAAAAATCGGTCAGAGACAACTCAGACAAACTTTCTCATATACGAGTTCATAATTACTTGGCCCCGTGTTTTCCATTTAATATTTTTCGTAGGTACATTTAATTATTATTGAACATTTTATCAAAATATATCATAAAAATTACTTCTCTTTGGCAGGGAATCGAACCTAGCCTCTATCCCTTCTTGTTTAAAGCTATTTTCTCAGGAACTAAAGTTTTCTCGGGAAAACGGTTTATATCGATAGATTCGTATTTAAATGGACTACATTTTAGAATTTAATCAAAATAGTCACAACTGTTTTCGAGAATTTTTTTTTTTTTCACGTTGTTTTTATTGTTTTTGAGGGGTAGCCCCAAATTTGGAGGTAAAATTCATTTCTCGATTTTGCCTCGAAGTATGATTTTTCTGAAAATGTATGCCAAATTTCATCAAAATCTGCCCGATAGATAAGGCTCCAGGCGTCTGCATAGACTGACAATTTTTTTGGACTAAGGGGAAGGACCTCAAAACTTAAAAATGAAAAAACAATTTTATTCAAAACAATTAGCCTCAATGTAACAGCTGATTTAAAGAAACATTTTTAACTATGCAAGAAAACATGATTTTTGCACATGATTTACCCTATGTATAATTTTTTTAATGAAAAAAACCAAAAAAAAAACTAATCTGTGGGCTCCATAGAGGCTTAGCTTTAATTTGTATAAAACCACTTTAATTGAAGCGAGCGTAGCGAGCTTCCTACATTCAACGAAATATGCTCCGTGTCTGTCTGTCAGTAACGTTCACGCGTGTGACGATAACTTGAGTAAAAGTTGACCGATTTAGTTGAAATTTGGTATACATGATCCTCTTACTAATACTCAGGCTAAGTTCGTTGGACAGCGTGATCCGTCCAAGAGTTCGCGCGCAACGCTCGCGTAAACGAGAGGTTCAAAAATTAAATTGGAATTTCAGGACGGGAAAAAATTCTATCATCATCTATTCGATGAGACAAACATTTCTTTCAAATAACATTTTTTAGTAAAACCAACAGCGACACCGCTATGAATTAATAAAGATCGCTAAAACTATTAAAGCGGACCTAAACGTTTAAAATTGAGAAAACAACCTTTTTACCGATATCTTACGTTCTAACGTAACGATTTTAATAAAACTTCATAGACACCATCTGATGCACAATTGAAACAGGCATGCAAAATTTCAATTTGATACATGCAGTAGTTTGTTTGTAGCAAAGAGATACAAATTATAAATATTGAAATAGAGATGTGTGGTTAGTGGAATAGTAAGAATGCGGGGTGGTTCCCTAACTTCTAGCCGCTGTACTACTACCAGACCCATTATCTATCAACTCATCATGATTCACGATAATCTATTTTTTCAATATTCAATACATATTTATTACTATACGCTCGCTTCAATGATAGAGCCATGCGATGCCTAGTAGATAACCATCAATAAACAGACCACTTAAAGTGGATTATTTTATAAACTAATTTTAATACTTGTTTTATTCGTAAAATATTTTATTTTGAAGTAGGTGATTTTTTTTTTTTTTTTTTTTTTAATTTTTTTATTGTTAGGATGGCTTTTTATTCCATTTAGTTTGAAAGATCAAAGGTTAAGAGAGCAAAGTTCATTTTTAAAACAAAAAACATTGCATGCTCTAGGATGGTTCTCTGCACTAGACAGAAGTAAAAAAAACAATGGCAATGCAGCAGTGAAACATGCGACATTCTTCTTATAAAATAAACTAGCATGCAAAACAAGACAAAACTTTGTTCTTTTCGTCTAATGTTTCAGAGTAGGATTTAGGTAAAATTCACATACAATACTAATATTGGTTTCTATAAAAATAAATAAATAGAACTACAAGATCATTTATTTATTTATATTGAATGTTAAAATTTAAAGCAAGATAATGAACTGGCACATAATTCTCTAATGCCAATTAACTTAAAATATTCTATTTAAAGTTACTTGCAAATGTTATCTTATTATTAGTCAAAAATTAAAAATTAATATGAAGACTTAAAATATTTATTTATTGTATGGTTTTAGTGCTCAACGGTGTGATTCTAATACACCCTTACAATATTCAATTTAGAATAATTATATAAAATGTTAAAAACAGGTAAAATACATTCAAGTGTCGCTGAATATAATGTATTAGTTGTAGCACATGGTTATATAATTATTTACCATGTATTTTAAAATTTTATTTAAGTTATATGCTAAGTAGTAGTGGAGATTAATTATTAATAGATTTGACAATTATTTTTATGTATAAAAAAAAATCTGTCAATTTTTATTTTGGATTCCATCAATGAACATAAATAAATAAAATATTTACAATAGGGAAAGATGGATCAATGTCAAGTAAGTTGGAGGATATATTTGTAAAGTAAGTTAAATGAATAAATAAGTTGATTCATAAGGGAGTGTCATTAAATAAAATGTTTAATTGTAAATGATAATAATTTTAAAATACCTTGTTTACATGCCTGTGACGATGTCCCTCTAGGGTTAAGGTAAAAATAAAATGTCTACTACAGTAAAACTCAGATTATACAGTCCTGCTAGAAAGTGATACAGACCAGCTAGAAAGCGATACAGTCCAGCTAGAAAGCGATACAGTCCAGCTAGAAAGCGATGTAGCTCATTAAAAAATTAAAGACTTCTTTTGAATATGCACAAATTCTAGTTTTAACACTGTATATTTTTATTCTGAACATGTTTGTTTAAAATAAATAAAGTCAAAGAATGATTTTTTTTTTTTAATAATAACAACATTTTGCCTTTAAAATACTTAATTTAATTTGAAATCAAATGATCTAGATATTTAACCGTCCAGTCGTAGGGAGCCAGGGTGGCCGAGGTGGTAAAGACACCGCTCAGCTATCACTGAGTCGAGGCAACTCGAGGTCGTGGGTTCGATCCCGGGCAGTGATACACTGAATGCATCTATGAATCGCAGACGGAGCAGGGCAAGGGACACCCCCTGAGGGGTTCTCTTCCCCCACGATGTCTTGTGGGTTCGATCCGTGTCATGAGATGTGATCTGTATCTATGGCTCGAGGTCGGAGTAGGGCGAGGGGACCCCCTGAGGGGTCCTCTTCCCCCACACTTTGAAGCACGCTCATATAGCTTACTAATGACCACATCATACTCGCTTCGGCAGTACAATGTACAAATGTATGATGTGTGAAGTAGCTGGAACTCTCCACCACGGGGAAGTAAAATGGGTCCACTGTAGGCCTGATTGCGAGGTTCGAACAAGTGGTTCGTCCTACCCGTCTAGTAGGAAGTACTAGGTAACTACTACTACTACTACTAACCGTCCAGTCAGACCTTGGTCCCAATTGGTCTGGATAATCAGAGTTTTACTGAGGAGATGTCAGTTTTGATATTCTTTAGCTCCCAGTAATAAACAGACACATAAAACACTTTCAATATCATTTAAATTTTAACTTTTAATTTATTCAGATGAATTTTGCAACGTAATGACATGTATGAGAATAACATACATTGTACATTCCTATCAGTTTCTATCAGTTAGCTAAACTGAACACAAAATCTTTTAAATCTAAATTTTTCAGTGCATTATCCAAGTTATAATTGTGTACAGGGTCAGCGCGAATGTTTGAAAGAAGAGATTTGTCTTATAATATTCATTGTAGCGGGCTTGCATTCTCAACTGAGGACCTTCCGGATTAACAGGGTCCTACTGAATTTGGATTTTTTCTTACTAAAACTAAGGAAAGAATTCCACAATTTACCAAATAATATTCATCACTCTAGGGCAGAGATAGCAAACCTACCTATAAGACTATAATTCAAGGTGGATACACCAGGACATTTTGGGTAAAACACTAGCTGAGTTAAGTCAGGTATTTTACAAATTTCTTTGTAACCAGCCAATAATAAAACATTAGCTATTGCTCCGTGCCGACAAACTTGACATTTTCATTTAATTTTAATTTTTGTATTGGAGGGGCGCCAAAATATTGCGAGAAGGGAGAAAAGGAAGTGAAAATCAAAATGACAACCTTTATTTTGCTCATCGGCTCTTGGGACATCAAAAACTGCCCCTCTCCCTCGGCCGACCCCAAAAGTGAGGCACCTATAACATCTTTGCCCAGGGGGCAATGTACCTTAGATCGGGGCCAGAGAAAGATATGTTCGAGTTTGTTGGTCCGATATATTATATTACATTCCAAACAAAACAATGTTAGTTAATAACAAGACAGAGAATCGGCCATTATACACAACGATTGATGTGATCATGTAAAACATGTCAAAATCCAAAAGTAGGATACTGGCATAAGCAATGTAAGAATAGGGAAATGGCCCTAAGTATATTACAATGAAGATAAAACTATAATAGCCATTCATAATTGAGGAACCTAGCAGAAAAATAGCCTAACCCAACAAATCAACTTAAAAAGATATTAACACGAATATGTTTTTGATCTAGGTAACAATAGTTATTTACGCACCAAGGGAGTAAAGTAAGTGATTGCACCCTGAGCGATGAAGTTGGTTCCTGAGGTGAAGCCGAGGGAACCATAACAGAGTTAATCATCACGAGGGTGCAAGTGATATTTACTCCCGAGGTACGTACAAGATTTTACCTCCAGAAAGGAGAAAAAAATATGGAAAGATTTTAATTTTAAATTATTTCATTAAAAAAAAAAAAAAAAAAAAAAAAAAAAAAAAAAAAATTATATTTATTTAAAACAAAAACAAAAATAGTTAGATATAATATTAAAAATTCTCTAAATAAGTTTAATCATGTTAAAATTAAATTATAGATTGTAATTCTTTTAATTTCAATGCTAAAATTAAATAGGAGAATCAGCTGGAAGCTGAGTCATGTATTGAATGGTATTGACAACTGAAGTATTTACATATGGATTAGTTTATCTACATTTAGAAATTATGATTTCACTTTTAACTTGTTTGTTTGTTTTACTGATGAATCACTATGGCAACTGTTGTGGTGGTTACATGACAGTGTGAAGATGACATTATAGATTTAGACATTAAACAAAAGTTAGTAAATGAAATGTGTATTAGCACCAACCTTATTTACTTGTGCTTTATCTAGGGCAACACTGGAGGGAATCATGAAAGTTCATAATTCCCTTATTTTTCATTACTCCCTTTTTAACCCGACTGGGTGCAATGAGTAACTTCCCTCCCTGTAAACTAGCGAGGAAAAATTTTCTCCCTGCTGGAGGTAAAAGAAATTTCCATCACGCAAAAAATGTGAAGCTCTTAAATATTGTACTAGGAGATTAGGATATAACAGGAAGTAGTTTTTCTATAGCGGAAAGTAGAAGTAGGAAGAGAGAAGTATAATTTTAGCCAACCTCAAAAGTTGATGACTGATGATTGCTGTGTTCTGGCTTAACCTTCTGTTGGCTACGCTGCATAGTTTTAGGGTAGCAATAGCGGAGACGAAACGCTAATGGTTTCCACAATCCGGGAAGTTCGGCTCCTTCTTAATCCACCGTAGGTGAGAACAGCCCTAAACTTAAACTTTAAAAACCATGCAAGGAGGTAGTTTCTTGCCACCAGCTCTCTGACACAACTCACTGTCCTTCTGACTCAACAAAAACTTCTCTGGCTGTTATAACCCCCTCAGGGTTACCCACACCAAAAAGTGAAAACAAAAAAACTAAACCTAGACCTAATGACAATAAATAAACTACTCTAAATCTAAAGATAGACTTATTCTACAATCCGCCCTAGATTTTATTAAAAACAATAAAATCAGTAGGGGGGGGATAAAAATCATAAGAAAAAGCGTTACAATACATACCTGTACAGCCCATTTCCTCACTCTTACATAGCTTATGCCAATATCCTACTTATGAATTGGGACATGCTTCACAATAATGATCACATAATAGTAATATTGATAAATAATGCAATTTCTGAGGACTAAAAAGTTTCACTAAGGTTAATATATCCTTTTTTTATTCCGGGGGGCTTTTACACCTTAAGGCGCAGGCCACTTACAACAAACTGGGTTAGGAACCGTATAGGCGAACTAGGCGACCGCCTAGGGCGCTAGGGCCTGAGGGGCACCGCAAAATACTTGCCCACCATGATGTCAATGTTTTTACAAAGAAAGATAGATGAATAATTTAAATTAGGAGAGATCTCAGGGGCAGATTCATGGGGGGGGGGAGGGGGGAATTCCCCCCAAATACAACAAAATTACGAGAAAATATCAATTGAATAAAATATGGATACACATTTCATATGTTTTATTATTTTTCATACCCATTTAAAACTAATAATATAATTATTTTGCTAATAAATGATTATTGTTTATGGAGCAATAGTCGAGTTAATATTAAAATTTAAAACTGGGATTCCCACTTACATGTTTATGTATAGGATAAAAGCAATAAACTATTTTGTGTTTGTTCATTTGCATACTTTAATGGTTTTTTGTTTATATACTCAGTTGTGTGTGTCCTAGTGTGTATCCCATAGTTCAGTTGCTGTGTAGGACGTTGTGAAGGTATTTCAAAATGAATCAGGAAGAATTAATAGCATAGTATAGCGTTAAAGGTAAAAAATATTTTTTTCCGAGGTAGGCTGTGAAATAGTAACTTTAGAGCCTAAAAAACATAGCTAAAATCCATTTTTCATTACGTGGACTTAAAAAATCTTTTCATTACTCCTAGTGGTAAAGAAAAAACTTTTTACGTCCTAAGACGTAAAAGATTTGTTTTCTTTCGAGCTGGTAGTTATCAAAACTTCCGTTTAGCGCTTCAATCTTTGTAGATAGCTTCTTAGTACGATTAAAATCCGCTAGATGTCAATGCGTTTTATTTATCTTTTCTTATAGTGTAACCTCTTTTTAAGGTTTCTTTTTATTAAACTTAATTATGTACTAATATTTGTTATTATTATATTGATTATTGATTAATATTTAATGTTTTTTCATTGTCTGCTACCCCGGAAAAAATAGCATATGCTACACGACTGTGAAGTGTTTTTTCTTTACCTTGGCAATATTTACTGTCTCGCTTCGCTCGACAGTAAATGTAATTGCCGCGGTAAAGAAAAAACTCACTTCACAGCCTAGCAACATAATATACTATTTTTTAGTCTAAAAACCGGTTTAGTTAATAAATATTTCAAAAATTCTGCAGAAACAATTTTAAACAAACTTTTAGGTGATTGCTTTTTTAGCTGAAAAAACTTTTAAAAAAGGCCCAAAATTCACCATTTTGAACCTAATTTTCTAAAATTTTCCCCAGACCCCTCATTAGACTGGGGTCATATATGGCAGTAGAGAGATTAGTAGGACTGGTAACTATTTTACCTGAACAGGAATAAGCAAGTTATTTAAATTGTAGCAGTGATTAAATAATACATTTTGGATAAATTAAGTTTTATTTGTTTTGTTTTATATTTCCTAAAAGTGAACAGCTGTACCAACTGATCGGCGTTGGCTTAGAATGATGGGGGGGGGGGGGGCACCTTATAATAATTTTGCCTAGGGCGCCAAAACCTCTTGCGCCGGCCCTGGTTAGGAACCTAACTTCTTCACATTTCAGTGAAGTGTCTCGTCGTTAACCATGACACTCCTTCAATTTGACTCGAAATGAGAGTGTATATTTCATGGTTTCCAGGCCGAAACCTGGTGGTGCTACTCTTTCGAGCAGCTACCCATTTATTTAAACAATGCTGGGTGATCATTGAGCGGAGGGCACGGTCTGGGAATTGAACCCAGAGCTCAAGGTCAAGTGGACACCCCATCCTACTAACCACGCCCGATGCTGCTTGACTTGCCAGATCGAAAGGCAAGCGCTCTGTACTCCGGGCTACCCAGGCCCCCTTAATATATCCAGGCCCCCTTAATATATCCTTAAAATCAGTATGATTGCCAAAGGGTTTGATAAAAACAACAAAAATAAATAAATAATAAAAGAGAGTATGATAAAATAAAAATTAAATAATACAGTTAATAAGGTAAAATAAAAAAAATCTGTTATATTTTATATACATTTATAATATTGATTTATCATAAAAATAATAATAAGTAATTATATTTTTGGCAATAATAAATAACTACAAATATGCATATATATTTGGTTACAACATTATATATAACACATGCACAATCTTAATTTTCTATGGTTACCCTTTAGGAATGTTTAATTAGTACAACAAAGTAAAGACGTACCCTTTACTTAACCCCTAAGTCATTCTTTACTTTGTAACTAATATTGTCACCTGAATACAAGAAGTAGATAACTCAAAAATTTACCATTTTTGGATCATCATCATTTAGACCTAAATTTTACAGACAAAAAAAATAGACTGCCAATTGGTTTGGCACATAGCTTCCTCTTATCTTGGCTTTTACAAGCCATTATTGTCTAATTTGTTTAATTTGTTTCCCCCGTTTTTTTTAACTGTCAAAATTGTTTTGATTTTTTACATGAATTAAGTATCAATTTAGCAAAAGTTAAAGAGCGTAGACGGTTCTAATTAATCTGGGGCTATCTGCGGGTTACTTTAGATAAACTATAAATCAGATAAGTACTTTTAAAGCTATAGGTGTTAATAAATGTATGTTTGGCGCAGGTGGAAGAGAAACAAATGAGCACAGAAGGTTGAAACTTATATTGAGCTAATTATGACCTACCATACAAATTTCATTAAAATCGGATGTGTAATTTTTATGATAAATATGTGTATGTTGGTTCGCAAATACTGTCGCAGTGTTGACAGACAGACACGGCACCAAAAATGTACCCTAATGCCTGAAACGGATTTCTGTCTTAGAATTTTTGAAATCAGAGAAATAAAATATTTCCGTTCTTCAGAACGATCACATAGCTTCTGTTACCTTCGTTAAGCTCAGAAGCAAAACAAACAGAATCTAATCAACAATAAAAAATGTTTTAGGCCATTATCTCAAAACATGAAAATTTGAGTTATTTACTTCTTGCATTGAGGTGACGATATTGAAAGTTACATCATGCAGAAATATTATTTGTAAAATTCTATATACCGTAAAATCTCGCATATAATATGCACTCGCGAATAATGTGGAGGCTAAATTTAAGGCTGCAATTTCAGGAAAATTAAAAATTCGAATAAAATTTGGGGAATAATTTTATGCCTGTGTGTGCATTGTACAGAAGATTTAATTTATTTATTTGTAATTTAGGTGTGTTTTAAGAGGAAAAAATAGAACTCATAGATGAATAGTAACTCAAGTAAAAACTTGTATGGTAGCAGTAAATAATTTAGCAATTGGTATCAGTACCTACCTAATATTCTAATAGAAATTTAAAGAACATTCTCCTTCAAAATATCCTTATCTTTACGAGGAATTTAGTAACACAAACGATTGCAACAATTAATAAAAGGTGGGTGGGCCTTTGAGGACAACATTTAAATAAAAATAGTTAAAAACGGAGGAAAGGTAGGGTAGGGCGGGGCTAGTTGAGCATAGGGGCAAGTTGGGCAATTTAAATATCTCTAAAACTACGCATGTCACAAAAATATTTCAAATGATGGAAAGATGGGGACGAAGAAGGAGAACGCATCGCGTGACCTTCAGTCCCTAAGACAATCGAGAAAGATGACAGACACTTTTTTAAATTTTCTTAGTAAAAAGTAAAAAAACCGAGGACCGCCATTTTTCTCCTAGACTCGTACTAAAACAACCATCTGCAATCACGTAAGTGTTTATATTTTATGTATTTATTGTACTTTTGACTATACTTAGTTATTTAGTCCGAAGTCTACCCGTTTTTTTCATAACTTAACTTTTTTTCTATAAGTCTAGTCGGGGCTAGTTGGGCAGGCTTGCTCAACTTGCCCCACTCTTATACTACGACAAAAAGTTAAATGTTTATTTTTTATTTCTACAAATACTAAGCAGACTCTGGTAGACGGCTAAATAGGTATGCCTTTTTATACTTTGTAATAACAATTTTTATAATAATTGTATTTATAATTTTGAAATTATTAATAAAAAAAAAAAGAAAAAGTTAAATGTCTTGCATTTCATTTTAGGATGCGGACATATAAACGAAAAAACGTCAAGGGGTTCTGCTACGAGTCAACAGTCAAGTGAAGCTGCAAAATCTCTGTGGCCGGGTACAAGAGCATGAACGCAGCTGTAAAAGAATTTAACGTAAAACGAATGACTCTCACAAGATGACTGATGATAAACCCTGCATCAATATTTTTACATTACTAACCTCGAAATTACCTAAAAACCCACAATTTTTATATTGTTTTTATATTTACATTTTTTTTATCCTTAAAAATTAATAACAAAGCATAATTTTAAGTACTATGAGTGTAATAACATCCAAAGATAAATAATAAGTTATGTCGTAAAAGTGTGTTATATTTGCTTCAGATTTTTTGTTGTTTGTTTGATGTTGTTTCTGTACCTACATTAGAGATGGAACTTAAAAAATATATATTTGATTATTAACTGAAGTATTACTGTAGTTTTGAGCAATTTCCACATCACCATTAACCTATTCTTTCCATTGCCCAACTTGCCCCATGCCCTTGCTCAACTTACCCCTACTATGGGGCAGGTTGAGCAAGTAGGAGGTTTCTCGCATTAATGATAATAGTTTCTAAACCAAATCTTAAATAGTTTTATTTGAATACATTTAAAGAAGGGCAAATTACTTATCAAACGTTGAAGGAATCAAGTAAATCGGATGTACCGTTTAGGAGTTATTATAGATTATATAAAAAATTGCTCAACTAGCCCCGCCCTACCCTACTAAGAACGCAGTATTTTAAAGTCAAAGTTTTTAGTGAATTTTCAAATAAAAAAACTTGTTTCAATACTGTTTAATTTATAATAAAATTATTTGAACTCTAAAATTATAAAGATTATACAATTCAACGTAAATAAGATTGTTAAGTAAACAATTTAAAAATTACTTAAGTAAAATAAAATAAAAATAATAAAATGAAAACAGGTGGGAAGAGTAATTTCTTTTGAAAAGAAACATTTACATATTTTTTTTATTCATATAAATTATTTTTCAATCACATACCTATAATGGCACAGTCTAGTTGAAAAAAATCAGCAGGTAATTGTTTTCATTTGGGTATAATATGCACTCCAATTTTAAAAGAAAAAAAAATGAGGTAAAAATTGAGAGTATTAAAATATGTGAGATTTTACGGTAAGCATACACAAAATAAAAATTTCACTTACTAAAGAACTTATAAGTCAAGATCTATATAATAAAATATCCTAAAAAATGTATGAAAGACAATATGTTTAAAATTATACAAGGATGTCAAGAATTTAAAAACTATAAGACAAGATTATAATAAATAAAACTTTATAAAAAATAAAGAGTATGGGAGGTTCCCTAAACATGGGCACTTAGCAAAAATCAAATATCTGAGATGAGGGCAGGAAGGTTGCTAAAATAGTGTTCCAGGAGACAATTTTGATAAGTAGTATCACACAAAATTACTTCTCTCCTTGGAATTGTGCTGAGAGTAAGTGTCCAAAGTACATAACTAGGCACTTCTTTAGACTATTACTCCCCATGTAAAAACAGAAGTGTGATATTCCTTTGTCCCAAAGTACATTGGACTTAACATCCCTTTGTCTTAATAGTTGTTTAGACAAAGAAATTTGTAAATAATTATATCCATTTATAATCTAAAAAAAAAATTGGTTGTGTGTGAAGAAAATGGCATGAAAAATTAAACACTCCACAAGTGCTATATATATTTGTAATCTACTCTTCAATACCATTCATTGATACCTCACTCAAAATTTTTAAAAAAATATTTTTTTTCTCATGACAGGAATTATCCGCCATTTTGGATTCCCAGTTAATCAGATCAAATTGCTATTCTTATTTTTTCTTTGACCCAGCAGACCGCACATTTTGCATATTTTTTTGTATTTTTAGTAAAGCAGAAATATAGTTTAAGGGAGGGGGGGAGGAGGACACACAAAATTTTGATGTTTTTTGGACAAAATGGCATCGAAAATTAAACACTTTCCACAAGTGTTATATTATATTTGTAATCTACTCTTAAGTACCTTTCATTTGATACCCCCCTCAAAATTAAAAAAAAAAAAAAAAAATTCGTGTGACGTGAATTATCCGCCATTTTGGATTTGAACAGCTAATAATTTTGAGTTGGCTATATTTTTTTCTGAGTGCGAGTCAAAACGATTTTAATACTGGGAAGTTTCATGTTTTTCTTTTGATTCAAAATTTATTGGAACTGTACAGAGTGACAGACAGACAAAGGAATGAAACTATAAGGGTTTCTTATTTTGGTTTTACCAACGAAACATTAAAAAACAAAGGGGAGTAACACTCTAAAGAATTACCCATAACTAAAGGTAAGGGAACTTCCCCTACACACAAGAAATATAAAATAATGCAATAGATGAGAGAAAAAAATATCAATAAATTTCATACAGATCTACAAAATAAAATAAGCCTTGTGAAAAAGGTTTAATAACATTCTTTATCCTAAAATATATAAAATAATAACAAAAATAAGTTCAATAATAATAAAAATCTGTTATATCCATGCAGTGACATACACAATGCAGGCAGTAAATAACAATTAAAGCAAAACATGGTAATTACAGATAATATGCTTCTTGAAAATAAATAATATTTTCAAAAAATAAAATAAAATATTAGTTATACAAAGGCTAGCTTTGATAAGTTTGATGAGAGATGCTATTTGGAAGGAGATTCAAGCAATGGATTAAATAAATATTTATAGAAATAAAAACATTGACTCTCTACTAATAATTGCATGTTTCACAGAGATGACTTTATACCAAACATTATCATTATAAGGCGTAAGAAGAATAAGAGAGAGTTATAGCAGCATGAATAACAAAGTTGGAAATTTCCTTTAAATTCTTAATAATCTGGACAATCAAGCCTGGACTAGCCTGAACAAACATAAATGATAAATTAGAAACACCTTTTTTTCTTAAAAAAAAAAAAATAAATAATAATAATAATAACTCTGGACCACCTGGCTCTTGCTGACAATACCTTCTAATGGCCCCCTGTAAGGGTCCTTATCTACATTTTGGTAGATAAAGGGTCCTTTTGTACAGCACAGCTGGTGGATGAGGTAACCCTCCTTTCAGGAGTTAAATATGGAGTGAAGAGAGATCTTAAAAGGCTAAGGGAGATAACCCCTAACAGAAACAAAAGGCTTAGATGCTTCAGGAGTAGCACCACCAACTACCTCGGGTGGGAAGGGCTAATTATTTAACTACTGGGCTAATACTCTTAAAACCTAAATATTACTTAAATAAACCTAAAGCATTAGCAAGGAAAAGCCAGACTGATTTTTCAGATTTAAACTAGAAGGGGAGGGGGAACAGAGAAGATCTATCCTCACTGAGGAATTAAAAGAAGGCAACCCCCGGGATGAAGTAAAAAAGGTGGCTCTTCACCTTGATAGCAGACCACGTTCAAGGAATGTGGTATTGATCGGGTCAATGGGACAGGTCATGTTCCAGGAACGGCACTTATCCCCTTGGTTCTAAACAAGAGTCTGTCCAACAAAAGTCTCAAAGGTTTGTGTGTTTGTCTCCCCAAGACATTGAGACTCCTGGGGCTTTTATATTATGCTATTTTAAAATAGAGTCTTATTACGTATTTATAGTTCAGTAGACTAAGGGATATTATAACATTTATGGGTTATTCTAATTTAAAGTGCAATTTTCATGTCCTAGATGAATAACTGAAGCGTTTTTCACATAATTGACAGGATTTTTCTTCATGGTAACTCATAAGCTTATTTTATATTATGCTATTTTAAAATAGTCTTATTATGTATTTATAGTTCAGTAGACTAAGGGATATTATAACATTTATGGGTTATTCTAATTTAAAGTGCAATTTTCATGTCCTAGATGAATAACTGGAGCGTTTTTCACATAATTGACAGGATTTTTCTTCATGGTAACTCATAAGCTTAGAGAACTACAACCAAGTAAAAAAATAATGCGCCGCTTAATTTTAATCACTACAAAAATTTTCAAAAGGCGATTTCGTAACCACCGTGGCTGTCCTTAAGTCAGTTGTTCTTATTCACTTCATTCTAGCTCATACATTAATAATGTTATTCAAAAACTTATTGGATAATTTTAAAGTAGGATCCTACCAGAATTAAAATATGTGTTTGTTATTAAAAATAATAAATTATTACTAAACGGAACTTCAAGTTAAAGTTTGTCCTTTAAAAAAATGTAATTACCATGGCATTATATAAATGTGACCCTACTCTGGTTGTGGCAGGGAGATTTTAAGAGGTGAGAGATTTTTCCAATGCCGCAACACTGGTTTTCTTGCAACGGTTGATAGGGGATGAGCTGAACCCTTCAGTTGAGAGTTAGCGCTAATTCCAATTGTTCTTCAAGTTACATACCCTTTTAAACGTAATTACCGTGTATGTTATTAAAGTCTATTTTCAAAAACTTTTTAGGTTAAGTTATAGTTCATTGTTTAGGCTTTTAAGAGTGCTATTTAATGGTGTATTAAAATTGGGTTTTTATTTTAAACTACTGACCAAAATATTTTCTTATAGTGTAAAATGTAACAACCGTGCACGAAAAAGTGTAATTCACATGGCTTAATTATCATTTTTTAAATAAACTTAATTCTGGCCTAAAAATTTAAAAAATTATTTCCCATCTGTCCCGCATGCTGCAATATATCTGAAATTAGTCCGAGAACATTCCATAATTTTTCCTGAATTTTTTTAAAAAGTCAAAATTTTCAGTCTAAGTCCAATTTTAGATTCCAAAATAGCACTTTAAATTAGATTCACCCTTATATACACAAGTGTGATATTCCTTTGCCCCAAGGTACATTGGACTAAATATCCCATTGTCTTAATAGTAATTAAGACTAAAGAATATATACTACCCTGTATATGATTCTTTGTATAAATAACTATTAAGACAAAAGGTTATAGGGGGGTGCTTAAGGAAAAAAGTAGCCAAGGAAAGTGCTCTCCTAACTACACTTCTATCTATTTGTTAATAAGGCCCACGGTTCAGATTCTATCAAACCAGTTAGCTCTTAAGAGCGCATCTTAATACAGATTAATTAAGATAGAGCATCTACAAAGCTCCTATATCCAGTTACAAGCTTTGTAAATGCTCTATATTCTACTATTACCTTAAAACTGTTATAACTCTTTCTTTCACTTCATCTTTATTGTAATCTAGCACTTAAAAAATTCTAAGTTGAAACAACTCTGTAAAAAATACATTTATAAGGGGAGAAACTGCATTTTTATTTACACTTTTTATCTTATAGAGACAAATGAGTTAGAATGAATTTAGTACCTTTGATCGTGATTTTTATGGTTATGATCTCATTGAATGTTAAATTATGAAGTATTTTAAATAAAATATCACTTATAAGCAACTTGAATCTATATAATATTGTATTGTAAAAATAAAATACACTTAAGAAAATGAATATGTGTTCCTACAATGCAGCTATCACCAAAGTACAAATAATTTTACAGGGTATGGCATTAATTATTTTAAATAAGTTAAAATTAAGGGTGGACTTTTAGGAGTACTGTTAGGAATAACATATTATTTTATTTAAATTTAATAATAAAATTATATATATATATTTTTTTAAATTATTTTGTTTATCCTAATTTCTTATCACTACTTTTATTGTTAATCTTTAAATTATTGTAGAATCAGAAAGTTATTCTGTATCCTCCACTTCACACTCATAACTCATAAATTAATATTTTGCTAATTTATATTTTTATTACTTTATCCTTGATTTATTTAAAAAAAAATTAGATTAAGTGCATTTTAGTTCAGTAAAAATGGACTTTTATACATTGAAAAATTCGTACATAAATGATAATATGTGAAATAGGTGCAATTGGGCAATAGAAAACAATACTTTATACCCATATTTTTTTCTGAGATCTGGAGGGTAGGTCTTCGAATTGATGCTCATAATTTTGAAAAGTAAGCCCTAAATATATATATGAAAAAAGTTCAAATTTGTAGAGCATTGATTTTTTTCTGTACAAAAAGGTTACAAATTGATTAAGTCATAGCACACTAAAATTTTGCTACAAAAATCGTGAATTTAAGTCAATAGCAGGGTTTTTCTCATTTTAGGTATCTCAGTTTTTAATGCCCCAATAAAAATTTTTATTACTGATTCAATTTACTTGCAAGTGTTACTTTATTATCTCCCTTCTAAAATTTAATACTTAAAAATAAAACAAATGTTAGAGGCCAATGCAATCATACCCACTTTCAAAATAAAAAATAAACACTTCAGTTAAATAAGAAACTAACCCACTATTTTTATGTCATTTTTTCTCACTTCAATTAAAGTGCAAAATTTCTTTGTAAAATATATATATATTAAATTCATTTGAACCAATTAAGAAACAAAAATAAATCAATTTTAATAAGGTAACATTTAACTCATCAGTTTAATATAAGTTACTTTTTTAAAAATCTTTGAGTAATAAGTACTGAGTAAATAAAATGTATAAATTTAACAGGAAAATATAATTAATTTTAATGATAAAAGATCAATAAACTAAAACATAATTTATATTTTTTATCATAATTAACTGTTATTGTTTAAATTCAACTGTAACGGACTAAGAATTGTCATATGGCACCAAAGATTTACTAAAGGTACAAGTTTGCTTCAAGCTCACTTAATTCGAATAAAATATTCTTTTTAAGTAAAAAAAGAAAAAAAGTTTCAACCTCAATTTAAAGATGAACATTGCAATTGATTTTATAAAGTTCAAACATGTTTAGCTGTTGCACTGATTACCAAGTAGATATGTTGAGAGATTAGTGATGCAAGATTAACTTAGGTTAATACATCAATTAATATATCAATAATATATCATTAATATATCAATCATTTAACTCTAATGGTTGTTTTGAGTTAATCTCCCAGAACGATGAGTTAAATGATGCCATAGTTGGTCCAATCATAAAGAAATAGTTAATCCTTTTTCCTGCAATGATTTAGAATTTAGATTAAGGTATTAAATTAAAACATAATAATTATAGCATAAATGTAGCAAGACAATATAGAGATGTTAAAACAGAAAGATAAGGCAGTGTTATTTAAATATGATAATAAAAATACAGCAAGGTAATACAATGGTGACACAATTAGACTACATATAAATGTTTGCACATACATAAATGTTGCACTACATATAAATTTTAGAGTAAATAAGGTATTTTTGAAATATAGACGAAATGTTAAGAAAAAATGCTCAATTTACCTTGTATAACTACATATTAAAAAAATGCCAATAATACTTTATGGCTTTATAAGTATGATCTCATACTTTACCAAGTAAACTCATATCTTCATAGATTTGAGCAGGTGAAGCTCATACGATTGGAATTTTATCATTCCTATTACTTTTTTTTAATAAAAATCAAATTAACATCAATGAAAAAATGTTTTATAGAAAAATATTCATAGAGAATGGATAAAATCAGTTTTTGTCTCCTGAAGACTTTGGATTTTATTGATATTTTTCAGGTTTCACTGATAGTATTAATATGAAGATAATAGTGAAAAATAAATAAACAGGTCAAGTGTGTACAAGTCAGCACACAGCGAGGGTCCATAGGCCACACTATATAGTGTTAAATTGTAAAGTGTATAAACAGTGTTTTTTTAAAATGCTAAAAAGCTTACTTTGAACCATTCTAAGGGTCTGATATTCTCAAAACACACTCCGATAAAGTATTTGTTTTCCACTGAACCGGACTACAACCATATAAATACATCGAAAAGACCATAATTATAAAAATAAAACGTATTTTGTCAATAAAAAATAAAATAATATTTTTTTCGAAATTTCCAAAAAGTGGTATCTTTACTTTTGGTCGAAGAATGTTCAGGAATTTTTTCAGATTTTTTGCACTTCACATAAGCGAGATAGAGGGGGGGAGGACACGTTTCAAACCCGCTTCAAACTCGCCTACGCTCGCCCTATCAAAGTTATAACCAAAGAATTGTATATGTTTGTAATCAGCTCGACGTACCCTTTCATATGATACCCCTCACGGTGTCGGAAAAAAAACAAAAACAAATTTAACCCTTAAGTTTTTTACTCTAATTTTTTTAAAAAATATTTTTTTTAAGTCGCTATATTTTTAAAATATGTGGGCAGGTACAAGACACATACATGCCAAATTTCAAAGTGATCGGACGAAAGGTGTAGCCGTGAGAGCAGGCGACAGGACGGACGGACAGACACACGCAGGAAAATATAAGGGTCCTTGGTTTTGCCTACGGACCCTAAAAAGCATTAACTATTCATGATGTTACTAAGCACATTGATGTTAGGTAAGTTTAAAAAGTGAAATGAAATGGCTGGAGTTTTAACATTAATCAATAAAGGCTTACGGATGAAGACTATTATCTTCAAAGAGCAAATCTTCTTTGTTTAAATATGTATTATATTATTTCAACTAATTAATAAACAAAAAATATTTACATTTTTATAAGGTAAAGATAAAAATAGTTGGAGAATCCTTATAATGAGAATTATATATATTTAAGGATATTTTGTATTGCACGCATTTTCCCACAGTAGAGAACCGTAGATATTTATCATGTGTTATAAATAATATTAGTAGTTCCGTTTATAATCATATAATCATGTTAGAACTATTAACTTTATACTGTGTGTGACCATAGCAACCCGGAGGTAAATGTGTTTAGCGCCGGTATAAGTTTTTTTTTTTTTCAGTCTTACTGTAACATCCAAGCGTTTTCTACTGAAAAAACCTCGACTCAACACCAAGTAAAGACCATCCGAGCCAGGGCCCTGGACTGCTATCTCCCATCTCTACTCCTCTCCCAAGGTAAATGCGTCGGCTTTAAATATCCTTCATTTATAGTTCTCATTATTTATCCAGCCGTGTTGGTCTTCCCGTCACTTGAGTCTGCTCAAACGGTAATTCGCCAATAGTTTTAATATAGAGTTACATCAGCAAAAATCTTGGAGTAAATAAATTTATAAATAATATAATAGGGGGGGGGGGGGGGGGGGGGAATTAGACTAGTTTGAATCTGTATACAGATTTGAAATCTTTTAAGTTATTATAGTCACCAGGAAGCCAAAATATTTAAACTATATATGTTAATTTTTGAAAAATTATTATTTGAAAAATATGTTCTAGC
This sequence comes from Gerris lacustris, assembly GCA_951217055.1. Lineage (NCBI taxonomy): Eukaryota > Metazoa > Arthropoda > Insecta > Hemiptera > Gerridae > Gerris > Gerris lacustris. The sequence continues at coordinate 56,057,959 of OX578282.1, read as the reverse complement.
AATTATTATTTTTATCAAGAGAAGGAACAAATAATAGAATTTACTTTAAAGCGTGTGAGTACCACAAAACAAGGAAAATAGGTAATAAATGCAATATAAGCATGTGGCAATAGCACTTATGTTTTAAACAAGAGAACAACTAAATATTAATTTACAATAAGAGAATTAGTAATTCGATACAGCATAAATTAACATTCCAGCTAAAATATTATATGATCTTAAAAACCTCGGTCAAAACAAGAGTGCTCTGAATTAAAATTAGCATTTTACAAAACTACTTTTACATGCAAGGTGTACATAGACATTAGTAACTCTATACATTTATTATGTATTTATACGGAGACATTTACTTGACTATATTTTTTATTACTTTATTTATTTTGTGTGCAATGACAATAAAACTAAAAGCTCAAAGTATAAATAGTTATTCTTCTAGATTTAAATAAAATTACAACAAACTTCGCTCAAGCAACAATGAAATATAAACACTAAAAATAAATGTTTATAAAATTTTATTTCAATAACAAGGACAAAATAAAGGAAAATTTCTCAAATTAAAGGGTAAATAATTTAAAAATTCTAATTTATCACAAGGGTTGTACTTAAAATTATCCAAATTAAAATAGAATTTAAGGAACATTAATCATTAAGACACTAGTATATAACAATTTTATATTCTAGGAGTTAGGTAGGAATTAAAAATTAATTTTATTTCCAACTATCTGATTACAAAACACGCAGCTCTCCTGATTTTCCATCCTAATTTTATAGCAGCTTTAGTGAAAATATCTATTTTATTATTATATCTTCTTCAAAGTTGAAACACGACTTTTAAATTAAACTATCTTTTGGTTAAGATGCATCTTTCTTTATCAATTCACTTCCCTACTTTCCCTTACTAATTGTGTTAGCAGCTATAGTAAAGGGCCCTATGCACACAACTCTTGGTTGGGTGGTAGTTGAAATTGGACAGTATATGGGCAGATTGAGAGACAGAATCACAAGTTGAACAAACATGTTGAACACAACAAAACCTTTAGATATTTATTGGCAAAGTATGTTGTTGTGCCAACCAGTTGGAGTTTGTATGGGCAAGCTGTTCAACAGGTTAAAAGACCCGGACAACAATTTGAAGTGTGTATGGGGCCCATCTATGTTTTTATCTTCTAAGTTAAGCATTTTTACAACATTAAGAAATGTATATTAATTAAATAAAATATTTTGGGATATTCAGCATCACTATTTATATGAGAAAGGTTTGTCTGAAATTGTATTATCTTTCTATAGAGCATGGTCAAAGGCCGATTTGAAAATGAGAAAAGTAAGTTGATTTTATGTAATATTATAATATTAATTATAAAATGTTTATATGTTTACAATAAATAGCAATTAAATTTAATTAAAACTCTCTCTATAGGATGAATCTCAAATAAAACAGACACAAAACTAATGTAGGTTTTTAGAACGGTAATACATTTATTTTAATTAAACACAAAGTGACAATGTAAAGTCTTTTTGGATGACTTCTACTTTACACAGTTGTTTGAAAATACTGCAAGTAGAAGTAGTATTTCAACACTTCCCCTCAACTGTGGTGTCCAGTTGAAGTCCCATGAGCTTGCTGAACTTCTCAACTTTAATTTTCCCCAGGCTTTTGGTGAAGATATCCGCTACCATGTCTTCCGTTTTGAGGTATTCAATTTTAATATCACCAGAACGATAGGCCTCTCTAATGAAGTGGTAGCGGACGTCTATATGCTTAGTACGAGGATGATGTCCCTCGTTTTCCACCATGTGTATAGCACTTTGGCTGTCACTATACAGTATGGTTGGTTCTGTGGCATAACCTTTGGCGTTGGGATCCAATTCCTTGAGTAGTCTTCGAAGGTATGTGGCTTCTTTTGCGGCGCTGGTCATTGCTATATACTCAGCTTCAGTGCTTGAAAGAGCCACTACCTGCTGTTTTCTAGCCTCCCAGGATATTGGTCCACCAGCTAATTTAAATACAAAACCTGTGTACGACTTGCGATCATTTGGTTGACCCGCCCAGTCTGCATCTACCAATCCTTCCAGTTTCCCTCCAGTCTTCCCGTAGAGGATGCCAGTGTTCGACGTATGCAGAAGGTATCGTAGAACTCCTTTTGCTGCGTTCCAATGCTGGATTTTAGGGCATGAATTAAATTGACTCAGTAAACTTACGGAAAAAGCAATGTCAGGTCTAGTACATGTCGCCAAGTACAGAAGAGAACCTATCAATTGCCGATAAGCGTTTTGATCGGCAGCTTCCCCTTCTTCTGTACTTGTTGGATTAATTCTTAATTTTATGTTTTGATCTAAAGGTGTTGTTAGAGGTTTTGCGTTTTGCATGTTATATTTTGTAAGTATTTCCTTAATATATTTCTTTTGTGTCATGAATATTTTATCGTCTAGTTTCTTAATTTCAATTCCTAAAATATATTTAAGTTCACCTAGATCTTTAATTTTAAATTTATTTTCTAACTCAATTTTTACATTCTGGATTAATTTTTGGTCGCGTGACATTACTATTATGTCATCAACGTACACTGCTATAATCACTATTTCATTTTTTATGATACGTGTATAAATGCAGTTTTCGTTTTGCAAGCGTTTAAATTTTATTGATTGTAACACGGAATTTAATTTTGTGTACCATTGTCTACCCGCCTGTTTAAGTCCATAAATGGCCTTTTTTAGCTGACACACTTTCCCATCTTGTGTAGCAAAGTGTTCGGGTTGTGTCATAAAAATAACTTCATCTAAGTCTCCATTTAAAAAGGCTGTGGTTACATCCATTTGGTGAATGTGATACCCTTCCTCAGCAGCCAATGCTAGGAGTAACCTAATCGAACTATCGAACTATATCGCACAACTGGTGCGAAGGTTTCGTCATAATCAACTCCATACTTTTGAGTAAATCCCTTGGCTACTAAACGTGCCTTAAAACGTTGTACTTTTCCATCAGAATCGAGTTTAGTTTTAAACACCCATTTACAACCGATGGCTTTACGACCCTTAGGCAAATCTACTAGTTCCCATGTACCATTTTCAAGAAGTGAGTTATATTCTTCTTGCATAGATTTCTCCCATTCTCTACTATTGTTACAGCTTAGAGCTTGTTTTACAGTGGTGGGATCAATGCTAAAATTATTTGATTTCATTTGATACACTTATCTAGGTCTACCTGGCTTTCCTGTACGAACCTTTTTAGGTCTTCCAGGGCCACGTATCTGATTTGAAATACAGGGGACTGATTCAGCTTCTATATCTGAATTTCTTTCATCAGATGAAATATTATCATGGATTGATTCTACATCATTAATAATTAAATTTTGTTCGGTTCCTGAACAACTAGGTATTTCATTATTTTGGTTTTTAATTGTTATTATTTTATTGTTATTTTTGTTGTTTTGAATTAGGTTTCCGAAATTGAAATGTGTAGATTCATTATTATCATCATCGTGTTTTGGTGATATATTGTCAGAAGAATCGAAAATATCTAAATTTTGATTATTTGTAATTTGGTTAGTAAATTCCTCTAATATTTTAACGTTTCTACCTTTTATTGTGGAATTAGTACCTGGTTTCCATAAACGATATGCTTTTGATTCTTCACAATAACCTACTAGAATGTATTCGTTTGTTTTTGAATTAAATTTACCCTTACCAGGCTTTAAATCTAAAGATAATACTCTACTCCCTATTATTCTAAAGTGGGAAACAGTAGGCTTTCTACCCGACCACACCTCTTCAGGGGTTAAATCATTAAGAGTGGCAGTTGGGCATCTATTGCGAATATAAGCTGCTGTATTAATTAACTCTGCCCATAAGCCATGTGGCAGGATTTTGGCAAGAAGCAGGCATCTAGCCATCTCAACTAAAGTTCGGTTTGCTCTTTCGGCTACACCGTTCTGTTGGGGGCTATACTCAACAGTTAATTGATGTTTGATACCTGATTGATTTAAGAATGAATTAAAGTCATGGCTACAAAATTCTTTTGCGTTATCTGACCTTAGGACTTTAATTTTTCTCCCGGTTTGGTTTTCCATTTCGGCTTTATATTTTTTAAAGTTATTAAGGGCTTCAGACTTTGATTTTAGGAAATAAACGCTTATTTTCCTAGACTTATCGTCAATGAAGGTTTGAAAATATTTAGCACCTCCAATTGAGGCTTTTCTCATGGGGCCACAAATGTCGGTGTGAATTAAATCTAAAATATTTTCAGATTTTGACTCAGAATGTTTTGGAAAAGGTTTCCTAGTTAACTTCCCTTTAATACAGGTTTCACATACTTCAGGGTATTTATCATTTTTATTAATTTTTAATCCTAGAACCATGTTTCGTGAATGTAGTTTTGTTAAGTCTGTTATGTTTAGATGTCCAAGTCTTTCATGCCAGAGTGAAGTAGTGTTATGAGAATGCACCTGATTAACATGTTCAACTTTATTTTTATTGTTATACTCAAATTCTATTTCGTATAAATTATTTTTTAATTTAGCAATAAGAATTGTTTCGTTATTTTTGTTTAGAATTTTTGCTTCATTTTTTCCAAATAAAACTGTTTTTTGTAGTTTAGTAAGTTGACTAATAGAAAGTAAATTTGTTTTAATGTTAGGTATGTATAAAACATTAATTATGTTAAAGATTTGATTTTTGATTATTACACTTACGTTGCCTATGCCTTCAACAATTGATTGGCTTTTATCTGCCATGAAAACAAAGCTATCTTTAAGTGGTTTGAATTGATAAAAACATTTTTTGTCATGGCACATATGTGCGGTAGCACCTGAGTCAAGGCAAAAAATATTTTTGTTTTTATATTTGTTATATGAGTCGCAAGAATTGCCTATATGGGATATATTTAAAGTTTGTGGAGAGTACTTGCCAGCATCGGATCGAAACTGTCCAGAGTACTGTTGACCTTTGTTTCGTCTATGATGGTTGCCTGATGTTTCTCCAGTGTGGTTTCTTTCTAATTTGTTGTTTCTTGGTTGATGTTGCTTACTGAATTTCCTTTGACTTGAAAGTAGTACGCCTTGTTGATTTTCTTCTGTTAATTCATTTCGCCTTAGCTTCTCTTCTTTTATTTTTATTTTGAGAGTTTCTAAGTTTGGAAGTTGGTCACGGCTTTCAATCGCACAACGAAAATTATCGTAATCATCAGAAAGACTACACAGTAATATTATAGATAGAAATTCTTCCGGAACTACAAATTCAATTTCTTTTAGTTTTTCTGTTATTGGCGTAAAGTTTTTTAAATGATCTGACATCGACAGATTCGTGTCATGTTTAAGTTTGATTAGCTGTCTAATTAATGTAACTTTTCGGCTTGCTGTCTTTGGAGTATAAATTTCTTCTAATTTTCTCCAAGCTTCTGCTGCTGTTTTGCAGTCTTTGAGTGGAGACAACTCTGTAGGTGTTATACCCAAGACAATAGTTGCCAGAGCTTTTTGGTCCTTGGCAATCCAACTTTCATCCGTTTTGGCCATTGCGTCATTCACATAGCCCCAGAGTTCCTGGTGGACAAGTACCATCCGCATCTGAAGCTTCCAGACGTCATAGTTTGTTGGATTCAACTTTTCAATGTTGTATATGTTGTTACTCATATTGAACAATTTTCATTCCAAAGCACGTTACACGTTTCACGTAACCTATCGGCCCATAACCTAATGTAGGTTTTTAGAACGGTAATACATTTATTTTAATTAAACACAAAGTGACAATGTAAAGTCTTTTTAGATGACTTCTACTTTACACAGTTGTTTGAAAATACTGCAAGTAGAAGTAGTATTTCAACAAACAACAATTTGTATATCTCTATAAGGAAAAAATTATTAACAACTTTTATTTTAAGCTAGAACTAAGGTAAAAATCACAATATGTAAATGGCTTTCTAAGAAAATCCTACCAAATATTCTCCTAAAGGGTGGTGAAAAATAATTTGATGTTCTGAATAATTTCAAGATAAAAGTAACTTTTTATATACTACGTTTTTAAATTTTCTGTTGAATCGTATGTAATGTTGATAATATAATTGTTATTGTTATATAATATATAATGTTAGTGAAAAAAAAAAGTTCCGAATTTATTTACTTCACATAAATGACAACCATCCAGAGAGCTGCTGATCTTAAACCTATAAAAGGATAAATCTTTGTACAACGGATCTCCCCAACACCAAATCTAAGCAAGCTTGAAATAATATAATCGATAAATAATATAATCAATATTTCCTGTTTTGCTGTCATTCAATGTTTATCTATCACAAATTTGAGACCCGTCAAAATGAAGATTGCGTAAATATTGGATATGGCAAAACAAATAAAATAACTTGCGGATTTTTTCCGAACTAACTTTCCGCACAGCAAAATTTGCTGAAAACCAGGGGCGTACCTAGGGGGGGGATATGGGGGATCAATCCCCCCCGAAATTTAAAAAAAAAAAAATATCCTTTGTAAATAATAAAACTATTTTTATACCTTACGACATTCTAAAAATGCATCCTGTCTGTCTTTCAGCAACTATCATATTATCATCTAATCATGATCAACTATTTTCTTAATATTCAGTATAGTCTGTTGAATGAAAGCCAAGCGCGCGATGCTTAGTTTATTGGCAAACAACATTCTCCTACACTAGACGTTAGCGACTGAATATTTGAAAATAAAAAAAACTCTTTGGCGTGATACCGCGTATTTAAAGAATTCCCAGCTGTTTAAAATGTAGACCAGTCGAATAGTACACTATACATCGATAAAATCGCAAACTAACGGCTAGTTTTGATTTTTTAATATGTTGTCAGGAGCACTACCAGTAGTGTATATCCAATTTTGCAGCTTCCAAAGATCTATACTAACTTTGTGGCACTCGAAATTTTCGCATTTGTTGTGGTTTTTTTCTTACTTCTCCTAAACTATGAGTTTCTTTTCATGTAAACAATTCATTTATGTTTTTAAAGTAGAGTAAATTTCCTACAAGTTGAGGCCAGAACCAGCTATGTACGACCAATAGTTACTAAGATACAGCCCTCCAAAAATTGGCAATTTTTTTTCCAAAAAAAGTGAAATTTTAAGATTTGGTCAACTTTTGACCCCGAAATCGAGGAAAGTACTCATTTTACTGGTAAAGTCATAGGGAGAGATGTTGTAGCAAATGTAATTAGCTTTAATTGAAGCGAGCTTCTTACATTTAACAAACTATGAATCTTGTCTGTCTGTTGGTCTGTTTGTCAGTAACGTTTACGAGTCCGATGATAACTCGAGTAAAAGTTGACTGATTTAGTTGAAATTTGGTATACATGTTCCTCTTACTAATACTGAGGCTAAGTTCGTTGGACAACGTTATCCGTCCAAGAGTTCGCGCGCAACGCTCGCGTCGTAAACGTGAACATAAATTTAAAATTGGAATTTCAGGATGGGAAAAGATTATAATATCAACTACTCGATGAGACGATCATTTTTTTAATAATAATTATAATTTTATTTAGATTATTTTTTAGTAAAACCAACAGCAACACGGCTATGAAGTAATATAAAGATCGTGAAAACTATTAAAACAGATCTAAACCGTTAAAAAAATAGAGAAAGCAACATTTTTGTAGATTTCTTATGTTCTAACGTAACGATTTTAATAAAACTTAATATACATTGTCTATAGTACAATTGAAATAGGCATATAAAATTTCAACTTGATACAAGCAGAAGTTTTTGTGTAGCGAAGTGATAGGCCCCCGGACCCCCCCCCCCCCCCCCCTTGCGTGTTGGTACTATATAAATATTCATGTATATCCCCCCCCCGAAAAAATATCCTGGGTACGCCCCTGCTGAAAACTAATTAAATTCTGCTGAAAGATGGCTAAAAGTATTAAAATAATGCATTGTCATCGTGTTCTGAGCTATGCTAAAAGTTTCAAATGTCTAGCTATTCGGGAAGTTAGTTAGAAATCGATTGCCAGATTTGTACCGGATAAACAAACAAACAAACAAACAAACAAGAATGCAAGTTAATAAAAACGTAGTAAAATGGGCTTGCTTAAAGACCATTGATGATCTGAGTTAGACTATTCATGGCGCATTTTTGCATTAAAATCACTATCTGCAAACTATCTAACATATAGATGATATATATTTAATGAAAATTTGCACACAAACACCTAGATCGATAGTACAAAACCTAACCGGAGGTTTTTATAGACTTCCAACCAAACCCGTAAATTCAACTGACAGAGTTACTGACAGAATGATTACCAGAGAGACAATTTTTATATATTATTAGCCTTATAGTGATATTCTTAGAGTTTTAGCATTTACTTCATTTAAAATATTAATAAAATGGACAAAAAAATATTGTTCAAAAAAGTAATATATTTTTATTTGTTAATAAATGTTGGCTAACCTGTATGAGTAGTATGGAAAACATCTATGATGGGGAGACTGGAGATCTAACGCAGACTGGAAGGAATGCAATGAAGCTAATGTGGCTATACTGGAAGTAGGTGACGGAATACAAACTAAAGTATCACTGTCTGATGAAGGGGAAGAACTTAAAGCAGTCACCAAAGCACTTTCACTCTCTGAAATAAAAGCAAATAAACAAAAAATTAGAAATTATACTTAAATAATTGATATAAAAAAAAGAAAATTTAAATCACATTATAATTATTAATAGCTCCTTTACAAAACTAGATTTCCCCAAACTTCCTAAAAGTTGCTATTATCTGATTCTAACTGTTTATAGTGTTGGAGGAATTTCACACATTTTTCTTAAATATTTTTAGAACCAATTTGTTTAACTTGAGTTTTTTTCTTCTTCCAGGGGACTTGAATAATAAAGTCCTAAGCAATAAGATTTCCCGTGGGTCTAAGGTGCAAACCTTCTAAAGCAAGCCTAAAAATTATCTATCCACTAAAAGGACTTTAAAATATGTAAGTAAATTTGTGAAAATCTCAAAAATAAAGTTTTTCCAGAGAGTTTTTTAGGAGATCTGTTCCTTCTACAAGCTTTAACAGCTAACAAAACAGAAGATCCTGACTAATGTCCTCTTTGTCATTTATGAGGTCCATCTTGTTTCAGTCTTGTGTTGAAGGGTCCATCTTGTTTCAGTCTTCTGTTCAAGGGTCCATCTTGTTTCAGTCTTCTGTTCAAGGGTCCAATGGGTCCATCTTGTTTCAGTCTTCTGTTCAAGGGTCCAATGGGCCCATCTTGTTTCAGTCTTCTGTTCAAGGGTCCATCTTGTTTAAGTTAATGAAATGAGCATTAAATAATTAAGTACCAAATTGAGCTTCATTGAATTCAGAGGCCAAAGATACTATTGACATCCATATTTTTATTTTTTTTATAGTTATTTAAGATGTTCAAAGACCATATACTTTCAGCAGCCTAAAAGCCCATGACCATAGTTCTCTATAACGCAGTTAGCACTTAGAGCAGAGAAAAGGAGACGCCAGGTCCACTCTATTTCTACCAATTTTCTCTTAATTTAAAAGGTATTATCCAGTCTTATAAAAGCCATAAGACAGCTATCATACTTTAATAGTACATGTGCAATGTACCAGAAGAGATAAACAACATTGTTTTCAGAAACAAAACTTAAATACTGTAATTCTAATCGAAAATGCAAAACTTGCTCTTGAATTTCACATGGTCCCATTAGCGTTTGAAGGGCTAAATTAAAAAAAAAATTATACATAAAAATATATACATAAAACTACTAATCTAGAACAAATTAACATGGTACTAACAGCCATACTGAACAATGTTTGACAACAATTCTAAATTTTCAACAGTTATTGCTCACATTTTAAGAGAGGATGAAACTGAATAAACAGTCTGTTTTAATTTGAAGAGATTATATAAAACTCATAAGGACAATGCTTGACAATATTGCTCACATTTTAAGAGAGAATGAAACTGAATAAACAGTCTGTTTTAATTTGAAGAGATTAAATAAAACTCATAAGGACAATGCTTGACAATATTGCTCACATTTTAAGAGAGAATGAAACTGAATAAACAGTCTGTTTTAATTTGAAGAGATTATATAAAACTCATAAGGACAATGCTTGACAATATTGCTCACATTTTAAGAGAGGATGAAACTGAATAAACAGTCTGTTTTAATTTGAAGAGATTATATAAAACTCATAAGGACAATGCTTGACAATATTGCTCACATTTTAAGAGAGAATGAAACTGAATAAACAGTCTGTTTTAATTTGAAGAGATTATATAAAACTCATAAGGACAATGCTTGACAATATTGCTCACATTTTAAGAGAGAATGAAACTGAATAAACAGTCTGTTTTAATTTGAAGAGATTAAATAAAACTCATAAGGACAATGCTTGACAATATTGCTCACATTTTAAGAGAGAACAAAACTGAATAAACAGTCTGTTTTAATTTGAAGAGATTAACACTTAAGAAATTATAGTCTTAGACCCACTAAATTATTATTTATATTTATGACATAAATGGCCTTTAATAAAAAATAAATTTATGACATTAATGGACAATAATGAAATGAAATATTCAAAAGAAAATAAAATTACCTGCTTCAAATGCATCATAAAATTCATCATCTGATGTATCATAAAACCTTGGATTCCTTTTGCCAGCTAAAAAAAAAATGAAACTTCAACAATTAAAAATTACAAAGAAAGAAAAAATAAAAACACATGGTCTAATCAATACACCTACTAGTCGATCAAGGTGTAGAAATAAAAGAAAAAAAACTGTATTAAAGTAATCCATAATTATAAATGTTACCTCTCAGGCATGTTAGGTAATTTATTTATATTTATGCTATTTTTCTTTGTTGTATTTATCAGTTGTTTATTTATTGTTAATTAATTTAATTATTACTTCTTTAAGGAATGTCGATGGGCATAACCATTGGAACATGTAACAAGTATTTTTTTTTTTAATTGTGTTCAAATGTATGCAAAACTGTAAATAATTAGATTCTGTAGCCGATAACAAGGACCCTAATACATTGCTGAACTTGTCTGTCTGTAACACACCTGATCTCAGAAACTACTAACACAAAAATTTGAAACTTGGCAGTTATGTTATGTGTAACACAGAAAAATTATAGGGAAGCCCAAAAAATCATCCCCCAAAAACTAGGGGTTGATGTTTAAAGGCTTGAATTTTTTTTAACAGAAATTTAATATGTGGGATGTTAAGTGAAAGAGGTGAATGCCAATGCCATGAGGGCAAATATATATTTATTTGGTCTTGTTAATGCACCAATTCATATTTGCACCATGTGTTCTTGAAAATTGCATTTTTTGTGTCCCTTGGTCTATTCTTTTTCAACAAATGAATGAAAATCTGAAAAAATCATAGTTATTCTTTGTCAAATAACGGATTTGAAGTAGTGTTGGGAACCTAGTTTTAAAATATTCCTTCATTCGGTTGTGGATATCTAGTTTTCATTCGACTGATATCAGTCTATAGTTTGGACTTGTATTAGTTGTAATTTGGAACGAGATAACGAGTGTCATGCGCCTTCTCACCCCTCCTTAGCTCTGAACGCTTCACTGTCATTCCTTTCCCCAAGCCCAAAACCAAAAAAACATCCGAATGAAACATTCGACTGGATTCAGTCTCAGTCTATATTTTTTCATTCGAATGAAAACGATATCATAGCAGGCTGTAGTTTGCTAACGAGTGTCAAGCGCCTTCTCATTCTCACCCCCCCCCCCCCCCCCCCCTCAGCTCTGAGCCTTCCACAGAGTAGTTTCAATGAGTTTGGACAATAAAAATGCATATAAAGACGTTTGTTTCACGTCATTATAATAAATGGTTCAAAAGTTAGAACTAAACAAACTTTTAAATGGCCGCCATCTTGATATGGCTGGGCCAATTATGCAATTTATTTATTTTTATATTCACATAGTTTTCTTTGCTTAATAAAAAAAAAAATAATAATAATAATAATAATAATTTAATTTATGATTAAACATATTAGTCCACAGGCCACCATAAGAAGTGAGTCGCTGATTGATAAAGTTTTCTTACCTTATGGAATCGCTTATTTATGCCGTGTCCACCGATGAATTGGGTATATGGCAACTGGGGGCTGGGCCATTTCTTTTTTGTTGACATGCCAAACTTGCCCTTCTGCGGGAACATTGAAAAGAGATAGATAAAGTTTTGATTTTCACAGGATCGTTTAATTAAATTATTTCAAAAACAGTGGTAAAGGTGGCCACCGATACGAGTGGGCCGTTTACTTTTCAACGTCCCCGCAGAGCGATATGTTTGGGGCGGTGGCCACCCCAAACGGCCCACTCTTATCGGTGGCCACGTGTACCACTGTTTTTGAAATAATTTAATTAAACGATCCTGTGAAAATCAAAACTTTATCTATCTCTTTTCAATGTTCCCGCAGAAGGGCAAGTTTGGCATGTCAACAAAAAAGAAATGGCCCAGCCCCCAGTTGCCATATACCCAATTCATCGGTGGACACTGCATAAATAAGCGATTCCATAAGGTAAGAAAACTTTATCAATCAGCGACTCGCTTCTTATGGTGGCCTGTGGACTATATTTAAAAAGTATGATAAAAGGTGATTGTTTATATATTTTTTATTTATTATCATCAATATTTCAGAAAATTTATAAAATATAATTTTTTAGTTAACAACTGTCTGAACCAATTAAGATTTTTTAAAAATAAGATTTAACAGAGTTTTTGGGGCAGATATTCAGAGCTAAAATTCATTTCTAGATTCTACCTTGAGGAACAATATTTCTGAACATTTCAAACCAAATTTTATTTAAATTAGTCCAGTTGTTTAACCTCCAAGGGTCTGTAAAGATGACAGAACACCGACATTTTGAAAAACAACTTTTTTTTTTTACTAATCAGACCTTAAAAGGTGTAAATCCATAAAAATCTAAAACTCAATTTTTTGGTATCACAATACTTTATTAAAAAAATGTAGTGTTAAGAACTAAAAATGATTTACCTATTTTGACCAAGCACCCGACTTAGCCTATTAAATAAAAAAAACAAACAATTAATATTATATTACCTAGTGATCTTTTGGTTGGTGGAGAGGAAGACAAGTGAGATGCCATGGATTGCTCCAATTCATGGTGTTCTTTAGCTAATACACTCAGAGCTTCTTCTAACACTCGACACTTTTCTTGCTCTTGTTTTACTTGCAGCACTCGAACCTGAACAAAAACAACAGCCAATTAATCCAGCTATACAGGTTGTGGTATACCTGACAGGTACACCTGTACAGATAAACCGGAGCGAATGTGCTATCAAGTGTTCAATAGCGCATACGCTCCAGTTTATCTTTACAGGTTTACCTGACATGTATGGCCGGTTTTACATGCCAATACAAACTCATAATTATTAATATTGTTGGGTTAATGGTGCAAGAACAGAGAATAAACTTTCCGGGTAATCGTGGCGAGATAGGTTCTTAAATTTTGTTGATGCTCTAATTTCTGAAAATATATACTTCATAAAATGGTCAAATGAGCATGATATATCGCTCACAAGACAAAACTTACAGGATATGTTGCTGTTTAGACCTATATTTCAGTGTGAAACAAGTCTCACCTCTCTAATATTCGAACTCATAGGATATGTCGGTGTTTAGATTTAGGATTCAATGTGAAACTTGTTTCACCTCTTTGGTATTCGAACTCACAGGCAAGGGCGGATGGGGGCACCAGGAAGACGGGAAATTTCCCAAAGCCAATTATATAAAAAAGAAAAATCAGTTCTCATATCAATATGCAGGGTGAAACAGAGCCTTAATTTATTTAAAACAAAAAAACCTATGTTATAAGCAGAGACGGGACGTTTATGACTTTTATTTTTCCATTTCATGACCTTTATTCTATGACTTTTATTATCCTGTTTTATGCCGTTTATTTTAGAAAATCGGTTGTTTTATGACCTTTTAGCCAAAAGTATGACGTTTATTTTCTGTGAAAATTTAGCCTTTATGTGAAGCATTTCGTTATTTTGGAGGGAAACAGTTCAAAAGAGATTTCAATATTTCATAGATACAAAATTATATTTTCAATATATGTAATAAATGATAATAATTAGCAGAATGCTTCAACATTGTAATAAGTAATCATGTATTGTTCTATATTCTCCAGCGTTAAATTGGTTCTTTTGTCCGTCAGTAGAATTTTAAACTTGGAAAAAGACCTTTCGACGTCGGCAGATGAGGTGAGAGCAAATTTCATGTATGACACGTCATTTGCTTTTGCTTTTGCACGCCCTTCAACCAGTGAACTTTTCTTTCTCCTTTTCCCCCACTCTTCCAACCCAATCGGTACCGCAAAGGGTCTTGATTTTTTTGACGCCGTTTGGAAATAGCATATCCTGTTTTTGCAGACCTTCTATTATGTCAGGAAATGTCCCAAAGTTGTCGTTGATGTAGTTCAGGTGGGTTTCCAGTCCTGGAGCCTTTAGGGCTTCTTTTGCATTGCGAATTGACGGCACCTTTCCAGCATCCAATGAAGCTAAGACCTTGAAGACTCCAGATACAAAGTAGGTGTAGAACTTAAGAAGAAACTAGTTACACTAGTAAAATTAATCAAGAAACAAGTGACACGAGTTTCTTATTCGTGTTACTTGTCATCAAATGAGCAATTAAACATTCTACTCCCTTACCATGAATATATACAAAATTTTAATTATGGAACAGCCAATCAGGAGACTGCCCAATCCAATGACTTTACTATTGGCTGACTGGAAAATCTATCTTGAACTTCTTGGATTCTAATAGGAGGAGTTGTTCCAAGAAGGAGCCAATCAGGAGCCCCATTTTGGAATTAGGGATGACCGTCGGTGCCTCCCTGGTTGTAGGTATGCATAAGCGCATTAGTTAAGTCTGAAAGTTGTTAGGGAATTAAGAGCCCAGGCCTTTCACTAAGCTGATGTAAGGGTTTTTTGTTCGAACTGCACTTTTACCTGGAACCGGACCACAAATGTTCAATTTAAACATTTTCTTTAACAAAAAAAAACCCTTTTTGCTAAACATTTGGCAAAAAAGGCCATTTTATGACGTTTATTCCAAGAAATCCCTATTTTATGACGTTTATGTGTAAAATGGCTATTTTATGACAAAATCATATGACTATGAAGTTTATGACTTTTTCCCGTCTCTGGTTATAAGTGATATACTATACCTCTTCCTGCTGCTGAATGAGATTAAGACAATGACTTAAAGATGCAATCATTCCTGAAGCACTATCGGAAAGCTCCTCGAATCTCTGCAAATAAACAAAGCAATTACAGTTTGTTACTTATAAGCAATTATATGCCAAGGAAGAAGGCAAGACATAACTTATTTTACAATATTTTTTTAAGTTTGTTGAGATGAAAAAGAAAAATTCAAGCTGTGAACAATAAATTAAAAGCTGTGAACAATAAATTAAATTTGACTGCCAATTAGTGTAGTTACATAGCTTCCTCGCATCCTATCAAGTACTTTCTTAATTGAGTACTTTTTTTTAATTGATTTTAAGCTTTGTTTCCCTCGTTTTTTTAAAAAGTCAATATTGTTTTGATTTTTTACATGAATTAAAGTATCAATTAAGCAAAAGTTAGAGTACAGACGGTTGAAATTAATCTGGTGCTATCTGCGGTCTACACACGACAAACCATCCAAATTTAATTACATGAGTACTTTTGAAGATGTAGTTGTAATAATTATTTACGCACCAGTAGAGTAAAGTTAGACATAATTCCCTGAGCAATAAAGTTGATTCCTAAGGTGAAAGCCGAAGGAATCATGAATTTTAAGTCTCGAGGCGAAGCCGAGAGACATAAATGTTGGTTCCCGAGGCGTAGCCGAGGTAACCATGAATTAAGTATTGCTCCGGAAATTATGCCTTTTTGCTCTCGTGGTGTGTACAAGATTTTATCTTAAGAAGGGAGAAAAAAAAATACAAATTTTTAACACATGATATTCCTTATTTATCTATTTTTCATAACTTTATATTTAAATAAAAACGAGCAAATTTAAAAAAGAACTAATAAATTTAACTAAAAACAACACAATAAATAGAACATTTACTCAAAACCCGGAGCGTTTTAAAACAAAACAAAGAAATAATTAAAAACACCTGATTTCGAGTCATGCTTGTAATAAACAGTGTTGCCAACTTAAATTTTTGTAAAATCCGTTTAAACGCAGTTCTTTTACTAGAATTAAGTTGGCTGCATTGAATTTACAGGGAGTTATGCCACAACTCCCTGTGGCTCGGCCAGGCAGTTAAAACACTTAACACCCAAAAAACCAGGCAGTTAAGTTAACTTCTTCTCCCGCCTGGAGGTAAATAAATGTATGTTTGTGATCAGGTTGAAGTGAAACAAATGGGCGCAGAAGGTTGAAACTTATATAGGACCAACAAAGGGCTAATTATTACCTACCACCTACCATACAAATTTCATTAGAATCGGACATGTAATTTTATGATATGTTGGTTCCCAAAAATCGAGCAACAGACAGACACAGTACCAAAATGTTCCCTGATGTCTGAATTGGATTTCTTTTTTGGAATTCTTGAAATCATTTTGTTCTTCAGAACGATCACTTAGCTTCCGTTACATTCGGTAAGCTCAGAAGCAAAAAAAACAAAGGGATCAAAAATTACTTAAGTAATAACTTATTCTTGGTGAGTAGGCTTCCGCGGGTAGACTCGTAATAAACAGCTTGGTTTTCCGGTGAAATCCGCGTCACGAAGGGGAAGAAGTCCGACGTTTCGCTTCCACTACTGGAAGCATCTTCAGGGGTGTGGTGCATCGTGATGTTTACTTGAAGCAACAACAAGACATACTGACGACTAGAGAGACAAACAACCCCCGGGGAATCTAGGTATAATCTACGTTCCAGAAAGCAACTATAAATACACCGTCCTTCTCTCTAGTCGTCAGTATGTCTTGTTGTTGCTTCAAGTAAACATCACGATGCACCACACCCCTGAAGATGCTTCCAGTAGTGGAAGCGAAACGTCGGACTTCTTCCCCTTCGTGACGCGGTTTTCAATTCTACTTGGACATAGAAAAAAAATAAAATTTTCAGATACCAACGTATAAAAAACATATAATTTAATTCCGTAATGGTTACCCCCCCCCCCCCCCCCCCAAGACAACGTAGGATCTTGTATCAAAACTATTAATGCTTTACGAGGATTTAAGATGAAAATAAATCAGTTTTACCTTGAGAGTGAGTATAACTAAAGGATGACAGGATTCTGAAGGTGCAGAACCAAGAGCGGAACTAATTTCTTGTAAACGAGTTTCCAGCAGTTGATACTTAGCCGATGCAGTTTGCAGAGCATCCTAAACAAAATAATATTAGTCTATTTAATAATTGAACTCATACAACATTTCTTTAGACAAATTTAAACAAAACTTTACCATGCATAGTCATACTGAATTTAAATCCTTTAAAATCTAATTTAATTTATTTATAATTAAACATATTCCACGTTTCCATGATGTATAAATACAGATTGAATCCTGATTTGTGATTTAACAAGTTAGGTGTTTCAATGAGTGGTATTTCATTTGTATTCAATATGTTTTCAATACACCAACCAATAATAATAAATAATTTTGTAACCTTCACCTTTTATAACCAGGTGTGTTATGTTTTTTGGTTGAGTGAAGTGTGGTGTTTTGGCGGATTTGACTAGTTTCACCAGAAAAACCGCAAGGTGCACTTTTACTCTGCCCTTTTTAGGATCGACTTCAGGTGTTTCCTTGAAACTCGATCCAGATACAATCCCAGAATTTATTGTATTGTATCTGGATCTATATCTCATTCAATCCCTATTGAATCTAGGTTTCCATGGACACTATGGATCCAAAAACTGTATTTAATCCATATTCAATCTGAATTGAAACATCATGGAAACGTAGTAATAATATAGGGGAAAACGGATATGGTTTGCGCCCTCGCTAACTCTTGCCTGAAAATCTAGGTTATTATCAATAACCTTGACGACAGTTAATCCCAGGGATGTTAAAACATGTTTCACACTGATGATCATATCAAGTGGATGTGTAAAGTGGGAAAATTTAGACCAAGAATAAATTACACGATTTTATTTCAGGATATGATTACTCTGAACAGGCATGTCAAATTTTATCGAAATCGGCTAAGTAGTTTAGGCCAGGGGTTCCCAAACTTTTTTGGTGGCGTAACACTTAATATGTCTTGATTTTTTCATGTACCAACCAAGAGGAACAACCAGGGCATTTTTACAGAGGAAAGGGGGGGGGGGGAATTTGAGTTTTAAAGGTACAACAACGTAGAGCTATTAATTAATACAAAAGTGTAGGCGTATCATATTTTTATTTTTTTACCTTCAATCCCCTTGATGTAGGTGTTTGAGGATGATTGTTAAATTAAAAAGGATTAAATAAAAATTGTATTTAAAAAAAAAAAAATCATGAAAGAATGCATCCGAATAAACAATGTAGTTAGGCAGGTTAATAATAGGTTAGATGTGCTTGCGAAAATTGGCTCAAACAAACAATGTCTGGCGTGATGGGGCTGAGTTTTAAAACAAATCATCCTCAATGCATGGCAGTCTGTTTCTATACTAATTGGTTTTGAGGTATATAAGGGATGAATACACTCCTAACAACTACAAATATTTATGCGGCACGTACCACTGGACACGATTCCACGTACCACAGTTTGGGAACCGCTGGTTTAGGCTACAAGCGTCTACACAGGGACAGATATTCGTTTAAAACTCCTTTTGAGGACTCAGGGAACCTTAAAATGTGTAAATCCATCCAAATCTCAAAATTAAATTTGAGCATCACCACAGTACATATGGTATCACCAAGTATACCATATACATACAAACTAAGTGTGCGAGAAAGTAAATAACACACTTATGAGCCACAAATCATTAGATTTAAGACAGACTTAAGGTGGTGTGTTAATGAGACGACTGAAACAACTATAGCAGTACTGCTCATAAATGGGTTTCCATTTAGGTAAATGAATGGAACCCTTTTTAATTATGTGTTTGTAGCAGTGTGACAGAAGTCACTACAACAAGTGAGGGGACCAAAGCTGTATGATTCGAGTGCCTTCTCAAGCAGTCCAGCTGTAATAGTTGTCGCAACTGGAAGAGTTTTTGTCATTTTCCTGAGCGAAAAATGAATGATGTGAAATTAGTTAAATTAGCGCGAGAGCACCCAAGTCTCTTTAACCCTCAACACAATCTCTTGTATATTTTTTTTTTATTTTTTGTTTCTATGACAAATTTGTACAATTTCTGAAAGTACATTAATAATTATTATAACAACTAAGTTACTTTCCTGAGTGTTAGTCCCAGTTTTTGAGCAAAGCTGATAGGCTGCTCCTTTACCACAAGACTATCTTATTAGTTTACTTTCAATGAGTGATAAAACATAATTGAACCGATCAATATTTAAACGGAAAAAACATTCTAAACACAGAATCATCTTTTGATGTCTACCAATAAGGATGTTTGGAAATCCCTCTCTTACCCTCAACAAGTATATCGGATGAGGATTACATCCTATTAAACTGCTGTACAATTAGGAGCTCTTCTTCAAGAAGAGGCGATAATGATATCAATGTTTCCTCCATGACTTAGCAGAAGCTAATGAAAATTGTTTTGTAAGTTCAACAAGCGAATAGATATTACCTGCATAGTACCAAGTGGTTTGATTTCATTATCCTCATCATCGCTGTCATCTAAGCCTCTTCCTTGGTTTAAGTAATGAGTATTGAATGCAATGTGCTCACCCAACGCAGTAAGCCATTTCTGAAAACAACAAAGTGAATACATTTACAGACAGTTTTGGTTAATATATTACAAATCAAAATGCAGGTAATAAGAAGATTATTAAATATTATTAACATTATCGTTTATAATACTAATTATAAACTTATAGAAATAAGTTCTTATGAAACCAGAATAAATATCAATACAATGAAAACAAAACAAGGTAATACACAGATTAAAGTTACATGAAGATAATTTACAGTTTAATTTAAAATAATATTTAAAGATAATATCGTCACAGTAGTGGAATTAACTCTTATGTTCATATCAGATCAACAACATATAAAACAACAAACGTATAAGACAACATCAAAACATATAAGATCTTATGTTCAAAACAAGCATTTTGAACATATACTGTTTGGATTTTGAACATAGTCAGCAAATGTGATAATATAGATAAACAAAAAAATAAAAATCTTGGTAGTTGGATCTACTTAAGAATTAATGCTCACGTTTGTAATATTAAATTAGAATTTTAGTGGTCAAGGTACAAAGGATATGGACATTTGAGAATAGAGGATAGTTTAATAAGGATTTTAGAATAGAGAAAACTAAAACAAAATGTAGTACGAAATACAATGAAAATTGTTTTACATAAAAACGCTTAATTTGAAAAATTGAATAACCTAAAATAATGCTGCAGTCCCGACAAAATACTAGGTATTTACCAAATGAGGATACCCTACCGTCGATACTTGCTTGATCTGGCGCCATCATCAGCAGAGTCGAAGTCTCTCGTAGCACTCATCAAGTCTACATGAGAGAATGAAGTTCAACGGTATAGTCCAGTAAATAAAGCTCAAAAAATGTCAAAACCTCCCAATTTTTTCGAACTTTATTCTCTCATGTAGACTCAATGAGTGTGTTGAGTGCTACGAGAGACTTCGACTCTGCTGATGATGGCGTTTAGCAGAAACCGGTCCAGTGATCTCCAGATCAAGCAAGTATCGACGGTAGGGATATCCTCATTTGGTAACTTACAAACTTGCGGTAACAATTTACAATTTGACTTTACTAGGTATTTCCATACATTTTTTTTCTTTTAACATGAAACAAAAATTGCTTAACGCGAAAAGATTTCAATTCTTAAAACCAACAAAATGCATACACCTTATTTAAGCCAGCGAGAATGTAGAGGGGGTCAAAAATAAAAATGACATACTTGAATAATACTTTGGTTTTGACATACGGACAACGATAAGACGAGATGATAATATTTTTATCGAAACAAACCCCTCTTATGTTTCTGTTTAACTCTGTGAATCTCCCAGAAACTGACTTATTTTTCTTACTTGAAATTATCACTCGCATATTTTAAGGATTATAAAGATATATTTTGTCAGTGATGGGTGTGTCAAAGTAGGTAAATTGTGTTTCGAAATCAGTGAATTTCGTATTTTTTGTATTTTAAATAAAAATTATTTTACTTGTACAATGGCAGAGAAATTGAGTCAGCTTGAGAATACCACCAGAGGAGTTGGAATATCGCAAAAGTGAGCCTTTTAAATTCATTAATAGACCCAACTACTGAAGAATTGAAAGTTAAAAGGAAAAATTTACAACAAAAAAACATCATGCCCTAAAACACAAATGTAAGTGTTTCTAAACACGAGAAACATTTTTTTTTTAGTTAAAATGCTTAGGTAGCTTTTTTAAGCATTATTTAGAACTAATGTAATTAAGAGATATGAAATGAGTTAAAAAAAAAACTTCTAAGAAAGAAGAAACCAAAAATTATGAATTGGCGTAGTCTCTCTGTCATGCCAAATGCACCAGATCACTGACAATAAAGGGGTTGGGTGAGCACTTTAAAATGTAATAGACAGAAATGACAGGTAACGGCACAAGCTAAAAAGGAATCAGGGTGGTCTACGACAAGCCAAAACACAGAAATAACTGTTTTTGTTAATTTAGCGATTTAAGAAATACACATGCTATCCATGCTAAGGACTGCACTTGTTGTGTTTAGGGCTCCCTGTCTTCTAATAGCCGTTAGTTGACCAAGGGGAGGGGGTAACAAATAAATAAAAATTTTAGATCACCATCAAAATGAAAACTTCTTAATTCTTGCTCCAAACCTCAAGGCACTAAAAGACAAAAATACTCTATTATCTTTCTTTCACTCTGTAAGGGAAAATTAAATTTAAAAAAAAAAAAATCATCAAAGTCAAAGATTTAAAAAAAAAACTTATTGGGATAAGAATTAATCACTTGCTTCTGAATTCTACCTGTCTGGATAATTCTCCAGATGGGTCGTCCATGGAGATGGGAGCGCTGAGTTTATGCATTGTTCCGTCGGAGAAATATAAAGTAAATACAGAGGGTGTTAATTCTGAAGGCTCTGGCCGAGCTCCGTCAAGATATTTAAAATCTCTTCTTTTAACTCCGGAACTTGCATCGGCTCGGTTGGTGAAATAAGTAAGAACACCTCGCTCCAACACAACCTGACAAAATAAATTGAAACAATCATTCAATCATAAAACATTAGAATAAATTATTAATTGCATTGAAAATGAGGATAACCTCATCCACTAACTAAAAAGCATAGATAAGTTAAACCTGTAAATAGACTGCCAATTGGTGTGGCATATAGCTTTCTCGCATCCTATCACGCAAGCCATAATTGTGTAATTTGTTTGTTTCCCCCATTTTTTTAATCTGTCAAAATTTTTGATTTTTACTTGAATTAAAGTATCAATTTAGCAAAAGTGAAAGAGCGCAGACAGTTCAAATTAATCTGGGGCTATCTGTGGGTTACTTTCGATAAACTATAAAAGTTTCATACAAATCAGAAAAGTACTTATGAAGCTGTAGGTGCAAATAAATGAATGTTTGTGTGGATGTAGAAGAGAAACAAATTAGCGCAGAAGGTTGAAACTTATATGGGACTAACAATGGGCTAATCATGATCTTCCATCCAAATTTCATTAAAATCGGAAGTGCAGTTTTTAAGATATGATTGTTCGCAAAAATAGAGCCACAGACAAACGCGGAACCAAAAATGTTCCCTGATGTCTGAAACAGATTGCTGTCTTGGAAGTTTTGAAATCGGAAACCTACAAATTTTTTGTTCTTAAGAACGATCACATAGCTTCCGTTACCTTCGGTAAGCTCGGAAGCAAAAATTAGGTCTACTCCAAAAACTAATAGAAGAGAGATTAAAACCTGAGAAGAAAATTTAAAAAAAAGTAAGTATAAATATTGAAATGTATTGAATATACACTTAAATAAATTAATAGCATATAATGATGCCTAAAATACTTAAGATTTATTTTTTAATTCTGGCTCTCAAGCCCTTTGGCCAATTGTTCTAGGGTTTTTCTAGGTGCTCTTATAGGAGGTTTGTTTCTTATACCAGCTTGGACAGCCCACAAATCAGAACATACTGGCTAATGTCTTCATGTTTATGATGTCTATAAAACTGGGGATTTTGTTTTTTAATTCTAGCACTACAGCCTTTTGGCCAATTGTTCTAAGGTTGTTTGAGGAGCTCTTATAGGAGGTCTGTTCCCTCTACCAGCTTGAACAGCCCTCAAACCACAACATACTAGCTAATGAGATGAGTATTAATAACCATTAAAATAACTAATTTTAGAATTAAACTCATGAGGTACGGTTTAATAAAAACAAAATAGCTTAATCAACTAGTTTCGTAAAATTTATTTACATCATCAGATTATAATGGTTATAAGCTACTGTACTAAAATTAGTATCTTTACATAGTGAAATTTTAAATGGTTATGATTGAGTCAATGGATGTATGAAATAAAATTAAATTGGAAATGAAAAAGGATTCAAAGTGAGGGACATGACTAGTGGGGAAAATGAAGGGAAATTAGTCTTAACTTACTTTTTTTGCAATAGTATTTAATTTATTTTATTAGTTATACTTCAGTCATTATGTATATTATTTTATCAGAAAAAGTTATGATTTTGGATTAGTATAGAGGGACTTAAGTAAGTCTTTTCTTCCCTGGATTTAAAAGTAGGGAAAAAAAGTAAAATAGGGCGAAAAAATAAAGTAGGGAAAAAGAAGCATTGCCAACTTAATTATTTTATAAATAGTAGAGAATGAATGGCTAATGTAATGAAGTTGTTGAATCAGGTTGGCAACACTGCTTTTTCGACCTTGTTTTTAATTGTTTATAACCTGCATCTAAATAACCTTCTATTTGAGTTTAATTCCAATTCTTATTTGTTTTTAATATTGAATCTCTTATATCTGCTATTAAAAGTGCTAACAATTATTATTATTTATTAAAATAATAACTAAAAACTGTGCAATGGATGAAAGTGTGTATTTTCTCCCTACTGGAGATAAAATATTGTATGTACCTCGGGAGTAAAGTGCCATTATTCCCCTCGCGATAATTAGCTCCCTCGGCTTCAGCTTCGCCTCAAGAATCAACTTTTTCGCTTAGGGAATAATGGCTTACTTTACTCCCTAGGTGCATAAATAACTATTTTCCGTGGTAGGCTGTGAAATAGTAACTTTAGAGCCTAAAAAACATAGCTAAAATCCATTTTTTCATTACGTGGACTTAAAAAATCTTTTCATTACTCCTAGCTGTAAAGAAAAATTCTTTTACGTCCTAGGCACTAAAAGATTTTTTCTTTACGGCGGGTAGTTGTCAAAACTTCCGTTAGTAGTGCTGCAGTCTTTGTAGAAATGCTTCTAGTACGATAAAAATCCGCTAGATGTCAATGCGTTTTATTTATCTTTTCTTATAGTGTAACCTCATTATAAGGTTTCTTATTATTATTATTATATTTGTTATTATTATATATTGATTAGTGATTAATATTTAATGTTTTTTCATTGTCTGCTACCTCGGAAAAAATAGCATATGCTACGCGACTTTGAAGTGTTTTTTCTTTACCTTGGCAATATTTACTGTCTCGCTTCGCTCGACAGTAAATGTAATTGCCGCGGTAAAGAAAAAACTCACTTCACAGCCTTGTAACATAATATACTATTAGTCAAGCCTCATATTTGTATTTCAGTGTAATATGTATTTTTTGTTATAATATACTATTAGTCAAGCCTCATATTTGTATTTCAGTGTAATATGTATTTTTTGTTATTTTTGGTCACACTGTTAATCCTCTCGACTTTTTGCATAACCATTTCAAACTTCACTATGTAAAGATACTAATTTTAGTACAGTAGTTTATAACCTTTATCTTTATACCCTGATGATGTAAATAAATTTTACGAAACTAGTTGGTTAAACTAGTTCTTTTAAAAAAAAAAAAAAAACCATACCTTGCAAATTCAATACTAGCTAAGGTTTTCTTGGTCATGTCTATGATGCCTAAAATGCAAAGTGGAAAAGTCTTCTCATTTAAAGATTTTATGTCACACTATATGGTACGTTGTGAGACAATAAAATTAAAATGTGCTGAAAATAGTCGAAATGGGAGGAATTAGTAAAAAAAATAAGGCTACACTTGAAGAATGTGTGGAACAACTTCAAAGACAATCCAAGGAGTTGTCAAGTAGAGTTAGACATACTGCACGGAGCTATAAGTCAAAATGAATATTCATTACCTAAGATATTATGTAAGAGATCTGAACAAACAGTTGGATGAAGAGTGCTAAAACAATGAGGCTGTTCAAACATGATTTAAACTTGAAGAGTGTCATACGTCATACTCCATAAATTGTGTTCAGTGGACCTTTAAACCCCCGTTAAAAATATTAATAACTTGCATTTTCATCAGTAATAATCAGTCTTTTTTACATAATCTTTTTAAGTAGGGAGAATGGGTTACAAATTTATAACCAAAATTTGAGCAACTACACTTGTTTTGCAAATCAAATGAGACTCAACGTGAAAGAAAGTAATAATTCTGAATACATAGAAATATGTATAGAAGAATTGTGTATCAAAGAATAAACAAGTCATGCAACATAGATGAATAATTATTGTATAATTATGTGGAACAACATAACTCAAAATTCAAGGGAATGTTTTTACTTCGAGTTATCAAGGTTATGTTATTAGTAGGGCTCGGATTTGAGCATATTTGCATATTTTTTTTCCTGAATAGTACTCATTGAAAGAAGCCTTTTGGTGGTATTTTCACCTCCCTGGGACCAACAGAATTTAAATTTATCGAGCAGATAAATGCATAAAACCGCTGCTTTCAGAAAAGCATATAAATGCATATTCTTGTGGTTTTTCGTCTAAATGGTTTGTTTTTATTAAAATTCTCCAATACCACCCCCCCCCCCCCCCCCCCCATTCAGGCCCTAACCTCCACGAAAACTCAGGCTGCTATTGAAATGAAGGACTTGATGCCATGCTTAACTTCCATAAAAGCCTACATGAGCGTCCTTTCTGAGGTCGTCCTAAAGTTGGAATCGCGAGGGATGGAGTTGTTTGAAGTGGTCGCTACATTAAAAGGTTAAACGGAGTCATCAAAAAAACGGCAACTCGTGGCCTGGAGAGACTGGAAAAACCGTGAAAAAAAGTTGGAGTTCAAGCTGGCTAAAAATCTACTCTGTACAGTACAAGATGCAGCATTAGTTAAGTATTTACCTCTCGCGTCAATTGACGTCAACAGATTTTATTGGCCGATTTAAGAAATCACTTAAAAGTGAAAATATAGAAAAAAAATCTTGGTGTACAGACCAATACCAATTTACTTCATTAACTCGCCTAATACTGAACATTTTGTAAATAAACTTTTAAACTGCACTTGTACATAAAACTTCTCATACATATACTTGAAATTTGTGGTTATAGCAGTGTACCAAACATGCAATTTGAAAATAATGTTCCGTATATAAAGATAAATTGTACATTTTTTTGTCACTGTCCTCTCTATAGTTTTAAACGGTGTTTTTCGAACAAATTCTGCATATTTAAAAGCATAAAATGGGTCTATTCGAGCATATCTATCGAGCATATAATGGGTCTTTTCAAGCATATATATCGAGCATAAAGCATATGGTTTTCAAGCATATCTGGAGATTTTATCGAGCATATCAATCCGAGCCCTAGTTATTAGCAATCTCGAATTAGATAGGGCAATTGAAATTGCTTCGATTCACTGAGAATTTCAAGGAGAGTAATCATGGTTCCACTGTATTATAATATATTTTAAAATTAACACTACATCAACATTAAAGTGAGGAGCAAAAGAAATAAGTAAAAAAATCTTAATAGAGTCTTTAGAAAATCAATAACAAAAGTATAAATTTGAAATAAAATATTGTTTGAAAAAGATTTAAAGAATGGTATGATTTTTAATAACACAGAAGTAATTCTTGGGAATTGGCCAAGAAAAAGAGTTATGGAGAGTTATGAAGAGCTATGAGGATGCACTTTCAGCGATTGTACGTTTGCAGACTTGGCTGCAATTCAAAACTGAATTAGAGTGTGAGACATCCTTAAACCTTATTTTGAAATTTGTGATAACATAAAGGTGTTTTCTCTATGGAATTAACCGTTTGAATTAGATTTTTTTTTTCTTAATAATAATTTTCTTATATTAAGGTTTTTGTTTTAGGTTTATACTGACCGGATCTAAACCCTGAATGCTCAGTTTATCCTAGGCAAATGGATATTCAAAACAAATTACAATTATACAAATAAATAATGCGGTAATCCTATAGATTGTTACTCCCCTATGTTGTTTTAGAATGAAAATGACATTGACTAATAAATAACTGTTAAAAAAAAAAGGATGTTTAGTCCAATGTACTTTCGGACAAAGGAATATCCTACTTCTATTTTGATAAGGGGAGTAACAGTCTAAAGAAGAACATTCCGTACACCTTCTTTAGATTGTTACTCCCATCTGTTTTCTTATAAGGGGAGTAAAAATCTAAAGAAGTGCCAATAATGCAATAATTATAGAATTTTTACTGACCCAAGTAACTTTCCACCCAAGAAATCTGGACCTTTTCAGCAGCTGTCCTTCAAATCTGGCCACTGTTTTTTGAAGTTGTCGAACTGGTTTTACACTTAGGACCTGACTCATTTGAACATCTTTAGACAAATCAAGAGCAGTCTGACCTAAGAAATCATTTAATACATCAATTAGAACTATATAATTTAGAAATTTTGTTTTTAGTTTAATTTCTTCATGACCGAGAACTGAAAAAGAAACATTTGTGATCAGAGTAAACTACCTTTATCTGTGTGGGTATTTAAAAATATTATTTAGAAATGTGGTTCAGAATTAAAAAAATTAAATATAATAATAATAATAATATTATTTTCTGAAAATAAAATCAAATGGCTTGAAAGCTAGCATAAGAAGATACTAGCAATTAATAATTCTATTGTCAACACCTTATTAACAAAAAACCTCAACAGTGTAGCAAAAATAATTGAAGTAAATATTTATTGCCACCCAATCTGTGCAAATGTTTACTCTGTTTATAAATTAGCAGGTAGTTATTTAGATTGTTACTCCACTATGTTTTTTTTAGATTATAAATGATTTTGACTAAATAACTATTAAGACTGCTGCTGCTGGGGTGCTTAATCTAATGTACTTTGGGATAAAGGAATATCACACTTCTTTTTTATATAAGGGGAGTAACAATCTAAAGAAGTGCAAATTAGCAATGATCTGTGTAATTATTTCCTTCAGCTTATCGTCACTATTATCCAGGCATTCTGCACAAACTTTCTGTTTCAGATTTCCCCACATAAAATCATCATAATTATCAGAATTTTATCACTATTAAAATTTAAGGTGAACTATTTGTAGGTGTTTGCTAATTGTTTATTTTATTTGAAAATAAACTAACTTTTACACTTACCTAAACTTAAATGAAATATTTAAGTTTTTTGTAATTTTGAATCTCATTTCTAAATAAAATTGTATAATACCATAAAAAATAATGGTAATATTTTAATATTATAATAATTATGATAATTTCCCCTAATTATGATAATAACCCCCCCCCCCCCCCCCCCCCCCAAAAAAAAAAAAAAATAAAAAATAAAAAAACACAAATAAAAAAAGTTTCCTTTCAGTACCCTATTATTATTATTCAGTACACATGTATAAAACATCTCTATGACTTTATCTAATTACCTCGTAGATTCTTGATGGCAGTGTCTATTCCATTTTGAAGAAGAAGGACAGCAATCTCTTTATGCCCTCTATAGGAAGCACAGTGAAGACTAGTGTTGCCAAAATTATCAACGCAGTTAATATTCGGTGGCCTCTCAGATTTTAACTAAAAACAAAACCAAATACATCTTATTACTCTTCTTACCCAATAATGTTCAATTTGGTGAGGCAAAGAAACAAACACAAGAAAAAGAAAAGTAAAGAGCCCTTTAAAATATTTCTACGGTAGCTCTAATTGTCTTCATGATAAAGTTGAAATATTATGAATAAATTAACCGAACTTACAAAATCATTAACTGCAGTTATATCACCATTCCTAGCAGCAGATAATAAAGCATCCTCTCTCCTCCTGCTATCAGTCTTTTCAGCAGCCGATAAAAGTTTACTTGAGTCTCCTCCAGGTACTCCAACCTCTCGTGCTGTCCTGCCTTCTCCATTTCGAATATTTACATCTGCATTTCTTTTGACAAGCAGCAGTACAAGATCCTATAAGTAGAAAATTGTAGAATTAAATTTAAAACCACTCATAGTCCAGGAGATAGCGTGCAAAAAAATGTCTGACTAACATCAAGCTAGAATTTTGTATACAAGTCAATCTTTTAGTGCCTTTTAAGAATATGTGGTCGGCTAAGTTCGTCTGCGGGACATAGCTTGGCAGTAGGCGTTTGAAAAAAATAAACCGGTGGAGACCGGCCATGTCTCACCAATTATGGTGGACAATGTGATTTTCATGATCCAGAGTACAGAATTAGTTAGTAGACCGAAAATCAAGTTGATGTTAGTTTGTCCCTAGACAGGTGACCACGTTAATTTTTAGTAATATTTGAATAACTAACCTATCAAGTGTGCAAATAACATCGACTTGATTTTTGGTCTACTAACTAATTCTGTACTCTGGATCATGAAAATTACATTGTCCACCATAATTGGTGAGACATGGCCGCTCTCCACCGGTTTATTTTTTTCAAACGCCTACTGCCAAGATATGTCCCGCAGACGAACTTAGCCGACCACATATTCTTAAAAGGCGCTAAAAGATTGACTTGTATACAAAATTCTAGCTTGATGTTAGTCACACTTTTTTGCACGCTATCTCCTGGACTATCAGAAAAGCATAAATATCTGCTAAACTAAACAAAAAGAAAAATATATAGATACAAGGGATTTTCCAAAAGTATGGTCTTCAAAGAGCTAGAGGCGCAGGAACATTCTTTAGCAGGGATTTGTCAACTGTGCCATGTCCTTAACTCTCAAATAAGTGGTTGATTGTTGTATGGCTTGTTTGATCCATAAAGTTCAGAATCCACCATTCACAGGGTATTGTCCTAAATTATATAAACCAAGTCAAAATCTTATTTCCCATTAACAATTACTACAAGATATCTGCATGGCCTAGCTGTAGCAATTAGCAACTCCTCTAATACCAAGGTTCAAACATCAGCACATCTCAATTCAAATCTCCAAGAGGTAAGACATGTTTTTAACTGATAATCTTTTACACCGTAATAACAATGTTTGGTTAGATGTAAAAAAATAGAAAAACAATGAACAACACATTTACTCCCTGGGGGATATCCCTTATCACTGTTATTCAAAACAAAATAACATTACAACAGTGAGTCCTAATGTAGTGGTTTACATGGGAGTATTACACACTTGACCAGTAATGAACTGATAACTCAGGGTCGATTTAACTATAGGGGCACAATGGGCACGTGCCCAGGGGCGCAAGAGGTTTGGGGCACAACTCGAAAGGGTAGAGGTGGACGGGAGGGGACGGCTGAACTTTGCAAGGGGGGCACAGTGCACGTCTTAAACGGGCCTGAGCTAACTGTATGCAAGTTAAACCAATTAATAATAGTAGCAAGTCCTGGTACCAGACAAGTATTTGAACCTAGGTTTAATTTTAGGCAGGAGCGAATGGGGAGTCAGTGTCCGGTGCGGGAGGTGCCAGATTATCTAATGAGTATCCCCCCTCCACAATCAGGGGAGCCCCCTCCCTGAAAAACCATTCTTTATCACCTTCATTATAAGTACCAATGTTCAAATTTTAGTAAAGTGATGGTAAAAATATCACAATTTGTTTCATATTTTATTTTACAATACGATGACTCAAGCAACATTAAAATAGTGGTAAATGTGGGATAAAATAAAATACACCAAAAAGTACATTTCACCAAAAAGTAATTATATAAAGAACTGTGAATTTGCACTTGTTTTCTCAATAAAAAAAAGTCAAAGGAGGAAAATAATCAAAAGTGATCCAGAAAATCACATTTTTGGGGTCTACTGACGGATTGTCGAGTGGTTATTCTTTTAATCCATAATATTATCTCATATTCCTTCATATTTTTGTCTGTATGACCCATCTATTGCTGTCTGAAACGTCTCTTACACATTTTAAAAGAAGTGAAAATTGAGCTATTGTATCACTGGCACCGCACTGATGAAAAAACATATTGATATAAGAAAGTTTTGTTCGAATTGTCGGACTAATTTTTTTTAATAATCGGCTTATATACCTCTCTATCAATGAAAGAAGCCTTGTGCAGGGGAGTGTCTCCAGCATCGTTGACAGAATTTATGTCAGCCCAATTGTCAAGTAAAAGTTCAACGACTTCTCGATGTCCAAAATATGTGGCTAGGTGTAGCGGAGTCCATCCAAGATTACTTTTCAGTTTCCCTTAAAAATAAATTGGTAAAATTAGATAAAATTGTAACCTTAAGTCATTAAAGACTTTGATTTTGATCAAAGAAAATTTATCTACGAAGTATACCATATAAGGAAATCAGTATACATTGTAAATCTGAGCTATAGCTTAACCAGAAATGGCTGTACTACACTGAAGTTAATGTTTACACTTATCAATGATATTACCGATCGATACCGCAACTAATTTGCTTCTAAAACTATCAAATTATAAACTGAGATGGCTGTAATGTTATGATACCCAAGTACACAAATGTGAACAAGGTATCAATCGTTGAACTTCATATATAAATAAGGGTTACAAAATAATCTGATTAAACAATTATCATCAATTACACAGTTTTTAGCAAGAGATTACTCGCTGGGTGAATTAGATATTTGCCAAATTAAGAAAGAACTTTGAAAAATCAGAAAGTAACTGAGTGTAATGAAAGTAAGTGTTGTATGTATCTTCAAACCATAGGGTAGTCTTTAGAGACTATTTAGTTAGCCTAGGCAATTCAAAAGAAAGGGCAAATGATCACTAAAGTTCCACAAGTTATAAAATGCTAAACAAGGAAATATTACCATTTCTGGACACAAGTGATATGATGTCTCTCTTTCTTAATAATATAAAGAACCATTGTGTAAAGATTAACTAACACGTTTTCTTTATGATAGCTTTATGTTAAAACAAATAAGTACCATTCTTCAACCACCTGTTAAATGAAATTTTCCTAACAGCAGGTATACTAGAGACTTCATAGGATATGTTTATGTTAAAGTATAGTTGATGTATAGTTACAACAAGGGTGTTCAATTCAATTTCATCAATGATCGTATAGAAAAGTTTTTTGGATCTCACAAGTCCATCTTCACATCCTATCCTACTCCTTATTAGTCTGTTCTCAATGGTACTTCCTTCAAATCCTATATTACCCTTTAAGGCTAGCCTTGTAGCAAGAAAAACTTAGCAAGCCAAATTGTGGCCCGCATACCATACTTCGGACAACCCTCGTTAAAAAGTTAATAAGATAAAGTTATTAAGCAACATTTTTCCTCTTTAAGAACATATCTTCACTTCATGTTAGAACATATCTTTAATAACATTTCATGTTAGAACATATCTTTAATAACATTTCATGTTAGAACATATCTTTAATAACATTTCATGTTAGAACATATCTTTCACACTGAACACCAAGAAGAAACCGTTTTATTCACTTACAATTGTATGTGAATAAAATAATAATAAATTGTGTTACCTTTATTGTTGTTTGAATTGGCTAAATAATCATTAAGAGTGGAAATTACAGAATTAGAAAAAAATGTAAGCTGTGGTTTTCTTATTCATTCAACATTTTAAATATTTAAAATGTTTTTATTAGAAAGAACGTTTATACAGAAACAGGTTATCTATCACAAACGAATTGTTAACGCTATTCTTTAATTTGAATAGAATTTTTTACTCAAAACAAAGGTTCGATAGCTTTTGTATTTGAACTGTTAGATCGAGAAACATTTGCCTCTTGAAAATTTAAATGAATGTATAGTAAAATACGAGGAATGCTTCGATTTGAAGGACGTACAAAGCATGAAAGATTTATATAAAATTAATCTAATTAAATAAAATGAAGGCTTATTGAAATAAATTACCTTTACAATTAACATCAAGACTGACTTTTCCTTCGGCTAATGCTTGGAGTAAATCTTTGACTAAATCTATATCACCATTTCTCGAGCTGTACAACAATAAATCCCGCAATTCGTCTTCATTACAATTCTCATCCATTTCACCGAATATTACCGATAACTAAAATAAATAAATAATTCACACAGATCCCATGCCTAGGGCAACACCCATAATTTAAAATGAAACAATTATAATTCAATAAACTGAATTCAGACAACCAAGAAACGTAACAAAGTAAACCTGAACTACTAGATTAAGAAAGGTAATTAATATCTAAAACTAAAAAAATGTGTAAAAGTTAATGATTTTGAGCAAATATAACAATAAAAGAGTAAACATGCAATTTGAAATTGGTCATATTCTGTCGAAACGATCGGCTGATGTTTTTATCAGAGTTGTCACAAGGAAAGCTGTAGGTTACATCTAAACACAGATTTGTAATTTTCTCTCTAAATTGAATAAAAATGGCACACAAACAAGTCATTTGTTTTTAGATTACTTTTTGAAACTTTAAAAATGTATACCCTAATTAACTAATTATATACCATAGAATTCCCTTTTGTTAGTGAAGTATATCAAAATTATTTTACCCCTCCCCCCCCCCCCCCCCCTCTAAAAAGATACAATCTGGTTCACAAAGACAGTTCAATTAAGTTCTTATTACATTGTTGAACTTAAACATACAAACTTGGCTATATTTGGAGATAGCTTTTAATAACAACCCATTAATTGATCACACGTTTAAATCGGTTTGGTCTGATGTCTATTTGTCTAAAGCAATGTAAATATTTATTTGTGAAAAAAGAACCAAGTAAATCCGATGCAAACGACCAACATAAATCTTACTTTTATGTTCTATTTAAGTTTATAACTATTTCTAACCGTTTAATGTTTTTGAAATAATGTAAGAGTTGAACACTTTGAATCATTTTTGTCTTGAAAGTTCATTAGATAAAGGAAGATTGGATTAACATTTATATTGAGAGCAAATTATTTTTCAATTGATTTTGATTCTAGCTGCTTTGAATGAGAACTCTAACTGGTTATTACAGGTCTGTAACATATAACATATCATTCTTTAAAAATCCGACTTATTTCGAATAGATTTTATAAAATATGTAACGTAAATCTCGAATTTATTTAGGTATTGTTCATGTTCATATTTAGAAGGTAAACAAGAAGCTATTTAAGAGTTAGTTCATCTGCATAAGATGTAATAGATTATAATATATTATACTTAGTTAGAACACCAATAACTAATTCTAAATCTAACCATTTACTATTTCTACCTATTGTTTTAGTTATATAATTATATAAATGATTAAAATTCTAGGCAATCGAATACTTTATTTAAAAAGTCCTTCTTAGATTTTAGAAACTACAAAGCTTCTTCAAATATACTATACTACTTGTCATTGTCTATCCCTATTCTTATATAATATAATATTCTAATTGAACAAGTAAGTATATAAATGATTTGATTAATTATCGAACAATTTTACAAAATAACATAATATTAAACAATTAAAAAGATAGAACATTGGTTTTATATTATACTCACGCGTCTTTCTTCTGAGTCTCATAGTACAATGAACAAAATTTCTTAATTTATTTTAAGGTTAGAATAATGAAGTCTCATCTACAAATATTCCATTCCATTATTTTAACTTTTCTTTATATGTTTTCATAAATGAGATTGATTTGTACTGTTGGTAGTGTGGACCTTCTTTTATTTTAACCGTCTCTAATATAAACAACTAATACAAATAAACAAAACAAATTTATTAAACTTTTTGTCTGTTATTATTTTTTTTTTTTAAATCATTTATCTATCTATATGTAAAAGTCAACGTATGTGTGTGTGTGTATGTATGTTTGTTCTTTATACAAATCTACAGTTTTAGTCCGATCTCGATGAAAATTTGCACATTTGACCAACAAAGCAAGGGGAAAATCAAGGTCTACATGAATTTTTGAAATTTAAATTTTGGTACACAGGGGTACGGGGCACAAGTAATGAATACGGGGTCAAAGTAATGAATACCCTTCATTATGCATATCGTTGAAAAGCTCTTTATGATAAGCAGAGGCCTTCAAAATGTAGCATTTATTTTTATGAAATGTGGCACTAAAAAGTGTGGCAATATGGCACTTATTTTGGCCAAATGTGGCATTTATTTTAGCTAATGTGGCATTTATTTTTCAACTTTATCCCCCCCCCCCCTCTCTCCTTTCCATTGTAAAAGGGATATTAAATCGTGCAATTTGAGTCCTATTAACTACATTATTAAAATTTACAGGTATTTACAATACCCTACAATGACCCACATTGAGCAGTGATGAGCTAGAGCTAATGGCTCTTAATCCTTAGGGTAGTGACACACTTCGCCACCCGGGTGGCGCCACCTTGTTAATGCCACTTGCTTCAGACACCTGTTTTCCGCCACCCGAGTTTTTACTTTTTTCGGGCAGTCGTGAAATGGACCCGGAGGAGATAGCTGTGCATGCATATCATTATGTTGAAATAAGAAGGAAAAAAGGCGTTTTTGGGTTCTTCGAATAATTTCAGACAAAAAGAATATCTATTATAGATTGTTTCATACAGTGTATCTACCCCGTATCAAAGAGGACAGTAAAAATGTTTGCCAAATATCGTGTGGAACTTTCAACGAATTGCTTAGAATATTGAAGAACAGTTAGACCAGTAAAGACACTTATATGAGAGATACAGTGTGCCCCTGATTTGATTGAAGGAGTGGGGAGGGGGGGGGGGCTGAGTGGCAGTGGCTTGGATGGCAACGTCTGACGGGTTCAATTGAAAACAATGGGCTGACCGGGTGGCGCCACCTGCAGGTAGCGGCTAGACAGAGGGACGGTGGACCGGGTAGTGCTACCCGGCGTGTGGCGCCACCTCGTGTGGTAGGTGGCATTCTATTCTCATTGGTGATTGGGTAGCACCACTCGAGTGGCGCTACCCGAATGACGAAGTGTGTCACTACCCTAAGATAGGAATCCACGTCACTTGGGGAATCCCCAGCACCTTGGAATCCTGCCCTGCAAGGGCGTATCTTACCTGGTTTTATGGGTTGTAGCAGACCCCCTTAGAATATTAGAATATTTCTTATTTTTTTCTCAGAACTTGGCCCAAATAAGGCAAAATGTGGCAAAAAGTGTGGCATTTTACCGAAAATCGGCAAAATGTGGCTTTTTACCGAAAAATAGGCAAAATGTGGCATTTTAGTATGGCGCCATGGCAAAAAGGCATTTGAAGGTCTCTGATGATAAGTCAACGTATTATGTGTGTGTGTGTTTATGTTCTTTATACAAATTAACAGTTTTAGTTCGATTGTTCGATCTCGATGAAAATTTGCACACATGACCTTCAAGCAAGGGTAAGGTCACTGTCTACATGAATTTTCGAAATTTAATTTTTGGTACACAGGGGTACGGGGTACAAATGTCAAAGTAATTGAAAACCCTCCATTATGCATACTGTTGAAAAGCTCTTTAAGAGTACAGTCATTGTTTTTACGTACATTTAGGAGGGTAAAAAGAAAAATATATCTAAAAGTCAACGTATGTGTGTTCTTTATACGAATCTACAGTTTTTGTTCGATCTCGATGAAAATTTGCACATTTGAGCTTCAAAGCAAGGGGAAAATTACTGTCTACATGAATTTTCGAAATTTAATTTGGAGTAAGGGGTACAAGTAATGCATGCGAGGTCAAAGTAAAGAACACCCTTCATAATGCATATCGTTGAAAAGCTCTTTAAGAGGTACAGTAATTGTTGTTATGTACAGTTTTATCATATTTCCATTTAGGAGGAGGGTAAATTTGGAATATTTCCAAATTTTCTTATCAAAGAGGAGGGGGTATAGAAATAAGTGGGTGGCTAGATATTCTCGCATATTAAAATAATTTAAATGCATCTTGATGGTAGTTTATAAACTTATCAAATTATATAATAACACTCCGTAGCGAAGCATGGGTATCCATCAGCTAGTTTTAAATAAACCTTTGTTTCTTAATTTTATTTTTACCTTTTGTTATTTTTTTTTTTTTTTAAATTATATGCCAACGCCAACGCCACTACACAGGGCCGGATTTAGGCATAGGCGACATAGGCGGCCGCCTAGGGGCCCGTACCACAAGGGGGCCCGCACCACCAACTATTTCTTTTTTTTTTAGGGTCCGTAGGCAAAACCAAGGACCCTTATATTTTCCTGCGTGTGTCTGTCCGTCCGTCCTGTCGCCTGCTCTCACGGCTACACCGATCACTTTGAAATTTGGCATGTATATGTCTTGTACCTACCCACATATTTTAAAAATATAGCGACTTAAAAAAAAATATGTGTGAGGCTTTCACGCATTAGAAGTGAAACTTAAGTTCTAGAATGCATTGCTTTCTTTCATTTTTTTACGAATTTATTATTTCAGGATTAAGAAATGGTTATGGGAAATTTAATTGAAAAAAAAAAAAAATATTGCTACGCTAAGGCAACCACATTTATTCCAATAAAAATAAATGTTTGTTTTGATTTGCTGGTCTTTAAATAGATATAATACAATTAATCTGTAAAAATGTTAAACTTGGACGAGTCTCGAATCGCAAACTTCGTTACACGGTGTCCCTATATGAAAAAATGCACTCTACCGCCACCAAAGAAGTTTCACTTCAAAAATATTTTTCAAAAAAATTAGGGTAAAAAACTTAAGGGGTTAAAAATTTTATATTTTTTTCGACACTATGAGGGTATCATATGAAAGGGTACGTCGAGCTGATTACAAAAATATATAATTCTTTGGTTATAACTTAGATAGGGCGATCGTAGGCGAGTTTGAAGCGGGTGTGAAACGTGTCCCCCCCCCCCCTCTATCTCGCTTATGTGAAGTGCAAAAAATCTGAAAAAATTCCTGAACATTTTTCGACCAAAAGTAAAGATACCACTTTTTGGAAATTTCGAAAAATATATTATTTTATTTTTTATAGACAAAATACGTTTTTTTATAATTATGGTCTTTTCGATGTATTTATATGATTGTAGTCCGGTTCAGTGGCAAAAAAATACTTTATCGGAAGTTTGTTTATGTGTTTTGAGAATATCAGAACCATAGGATAGTTCAAAGTAAGCTTTTTAGCATTTTAAAAAACACCATCAATAGTAGGGTACTACTTAAACTATACTGGGTTGCCTACGGACCCTCGCTGTGTGCTGACCAGCACACACTTGACCTGTTTATTTATGCTTCCATTAACTTCGGTAATCTCGGAAATTGGAAGGAAATCCTTCTTATTCATAGAGAACATGACAAAAATCTTGGTTTTAAAGTAAGTGTCAGCAAAATAACAAACAGGCTGCCAAATTTTAAGAAAAAGTTACTACATCTCAGGTTATGAACTCTCCCACATTGTTCACTTTCGTACATTTAAGCGAAATATTCTGCTAAATATTTATATGTTTTTTTGAAAATACCTTTAAAAATTATAATAATAAAACTAATATTATTATTTTACAGTGATTATTTTTAAAAAAAAAATCGCTAAAAATTGAGATAAAAAACAGCTGTTAATAAAAAAAAGTGGCAACACTGATTGTTTTGTTTTAACTTTCGAGTCATTACAACTCAAACTTTCGAGTCATCAATTCGATTTTCACAACTTTCATTGCTTAAAATCTTTTATCTATAAAAAAAAAGATGATAATAATTTAATAGTTTTCTGTTATTATTTTGATAAATTTGTTAATTAGGTTTTTGAAGTTAAAACAAAAATATGGATGATAATGTTGTGCAAGACGTTGAAGATTTGTTTGATAACACCCCACCCGAAATTGCAAATATTGCAACATCATACAAGGAAAGTTTATTGCCCTCTAAATCAGGTAATAAAATCTTTAGTGTAATTTTTCTGCCGTTAGTAGATAAAATATTGTATGTAACTATGCAGCAAAGGAAACATTCCTGACTCGTTTAAAGATTACCTGCTTCGGTTACACCTCAGCAGGTAATTAACATTTTCCTGCCTCGGCTTCGCCTCGTCAGTCAAAATTTAATTTTCCTGATTCGGCTTTGCGTCGTCAGTAAAATAGTAAATTTCCTGCCTCGGCTTCACCTCAGCAGTAAATGTGTTTAGCCTATCCTCGCCTTCGGCTCGGAACTAAAACTAAAAAAAACTTGTCAGCAAAATTCCATTTTGCTGCCTAGTGACATAAATAACTATTTTTATAAATAATATATTTGTAAGTCATTATTTCTTAAAATTACCACAAAGGATGACCCCCCCTTCCAGATCCCCGTTAGATT
Organism: Gerris lacustris; assembly: GCA_951217055.1. Taxonomy (NCBI): domain Eukaryota; kingdom Metazoa; phylum Arthropoda; class Insecta; order Hemiptera; family Gerridae; genus Gerris; species Gerris lacustris. The sequence goes on along the minus strand of OX578282.1, from coordinate 56,018,325 downwards.
GACCCCCAATATTTGGTCAAAGCTAAAAGCAGGGGGAGGGGGGCCCGCACTACATCTTACGCCTAGGGGCCCACATATACTCAAAATCCGGCCCTGCCGCTACAGCTTTCTTATAATATTATTCATTCTATAATCAATCTATAATTACGAATTTATCAGTTTAAATTTAAAAGTATTTATTAAACTAACATTTCTTGAAATCAGAAAACAGAAATATTTGGCAATTTGTTGTGGAGCGTGCTGATTTCGGTTTTTTCCCATGTTCGGCTCGGGGTGTTAACTACTAAATTAACTCTAGAACGCCAAACCGAGCATGATCAGGCAGATCAGCTCGTTTCCCGTATTCGGTTAGGCAGTCTGGATGAGGCTTTAAACGTTACGAACTACGAACTTGATATTATAAGGCTAAAGGCGGTCAAATAAGAAGCGGACGAGGCCGCTCTGTTCATATGGCATTATTCTCTTTACACAGACGGATGCCTATCGCGGCGAATTAATCTAGTTCGTGGCGGACAGATAGGCAGTTGTTTTTTCCAAAAAGACGTTCGCTGCGGACTGAAAACAGAAAAATGAGCACTGACAGTGAAACTCAGCGAACTCCTCTCTTTTTAGGGTTTTGTAGATACTTCTCAAAACCCTTATGCCGAGGGTGATGTGTCCGTCTGTCCGTCGCTCTTTAGTTCATAGGGCCCGAACCGTTTAAGCGAAAGTGCTGAAATTTGAAACACTGGTGCAACTTTTTGACCCAACCACAGGAAAATTATATAGAAGTTCAAAATTTGATATGCGCATGCGCAATTCGAAAAAATGTGATAAACTCAAATATTTTTATTTTTTTTAATTTTTGAGTGGGGTATCAAATGAAAGCTGCTGAAGAGTAGGACACAAATATATATATGCATTTTTAAATTTTGCATTTCTTATTGGTTAAAAAAATCAAAATATACCCAAAAAAAATTTTCTCCCCCCCAACCACTACAGATCGGCTGGTGCTAAAATTTCGAAATAATTCATGCTAATACCTTATTGTGGCGCGATGAAAATTCCGGGAGTTCATCCTAAATTTTCAAATATTGCTAATTTTGGGCGCGAAAAAGAGAAGTGCGCCCAAAATTTTATTTTTTGAAAATTTTGAGTTGGGTATGAAATGAAAGCTGCTGAAGAGTAGGACACAAATATATATATGCTTTTTTAAATTTTGCATTTCTTATTGGTTAAATAAATCAAAATATACCCAAAAAAACATCCCCCCCCCAACCACTATATAACGGTTGGTCCTAAAATTTCGAAATAATTCATGGTTATACCTTATGGTGGGGCGATGCAAATTTCCTGAAAAATGTAATTTATCTTGTCTTTATTACTGATAAAAAACATTGTGACCCCCCGGGGGATCGAACCCGGGACCCTTGAGATCGAAGACAAAAAAATCATAATTACATAACGGGTACAAAACCCTAAAAAGTACTTGGACGCAAGTACTTCCCTGTGATTTTTTTATTTTATTTCAAGCACATCTTTCTTTTGTCTTTCTTGAATCCTTGAAGAAGCAATTTTATGACTCCATAGGAGGAACTGCTAGACATGTCGATTAAAACAAAAAAGAAAATAAGAATTTAAAACTGTTTCTTTTCTTTGTTGGTTACGACTATTTTCACACTGGTTCGATGTACTTTGTCCGCATGCTTCAAGATGATTTCGAAAGGTGAAGAAATAAATATAAAAAAAGTCCAGTCATGCACCATGACGTAAAGAGCGAATTTTCAAAAAAAAATCTGCGTATTATTATATAGGCTTATGATATAGGAAAATTTTGAAATAGAATATGAATGGGTGAAAAAAAATTGGTACACGGGGTACGGGGTACAAAAGTCATAATAGTATACACCCTTCAAGATGCATGTCGTTGGAAAGCTCTTTAAGAGTGCAGTAATTGTTGTTATGTACAACACGTTTCTATGCTATATTTGACCCTAACTATCAAAATTTGACCCCTAAATGAACTCCAAAAATTCTGGCCAAAGAACTCATCCTTTCTTTTGATATTTTGGACATTTAAAAATTTGTTTGGATTTTTTAAGTGCATCCTAGAGTGAGATATCGTCTGGAGTGACACATATATATATATATATATATATATATATATATATATATATATATATATATATATATATATGTATACACACATATATAAATATATATACATACATACATATATACATAAAACATTTTTAGTGTGTTAAATTTTAGGAATCGATTAAGAATGGTCTAAAACGGATTTCCATGAAGGAAATCTTCACAAATTCGCATTACAAAAATGTTGAAGCCATTGCAATAGCTTAATTTTCTTCGAAAATTCGCTAAAACAACAATATTTTACCAAAATTTCAATTACGGAAAATAAAAACAATGAAATAGTTTTTTAAGGAACTAAAAGTTTCACATTTAATGAGTTTCAACCACCACTCAGCTCATATAACACTTTTTTAAATTAGGCATGAAAATATTGGGCCAGTGAATTTTTGTAGGAATAGAGGGTGGTTTCTTATTGCCTAAACCTAAAGGCATTTTAGGGATATGAATGAATTCTTACCCAAATAAATCCATTGAAAAGTCTGTAACTATTCAAATTTTATCCAAATTTAGAATTTAGAAGAGAAAAATGATCCCCTTGAAACATATCTTTGGGACTTGGCCTATTATGAACTAAGAAATGGAAAAATGCATACTTTAATATATACGCTTGCGTAATGTGCTAAACTCAAAAAAAAAAAAATTTCGAGAGGAGTATAAAAGAAAAGGTATTTAAGAGTAGATTAAAAATTTATATAACATTTTAGAAGTATGTATTATGCTTTTTACCGCCGATATTACGTTATTAGCACCCAAATTTCATCTAAAAAAAAATGTTCTCCCTCTAACCACCCTATAATGGTAAATCCAAAATTTATAAATAATTCTACTATGGCACACTATATATTGAATATAACCCAAAGAAAAGCAACATTCACTTGTTTGTTTGTTTTTTATTGTAAAAAAAAACCACGAAAGCTTTGTTTAATATAGATCAATGTCGACTACTTTTTGATAATTTTTCATGGTCAAAACCGATCTCTAATAAACATTAGATTATTTTGACAATTAACTGATTTAATTTTATCCACTTTGATTAGGTTCCAATCTCAAGGAAATTAAAATGAACAAACGTAAACGTGAATAAATTGCAATTCATGATATTTAATTTTAATAAATTGCTATTGTTTTACAAAACAATTTACACGTGGAATTATGACGTAAAACATTTAATGAGACAATGTACGGTGAAAGTGCATAAAAAAAATTAATTTTTTATATTAATCCAAAAGTTAAGACAATATATATCTTATCTTAAAGTGCCTTTAAACAAGATATAATATCCCCACTCTCTTTTAAAATCCAATGTTAACAATGGTAATAAAAAAAAAAATTGGTCCAAGGAAATTTAAATAAACTTTCATAAATAAATTTCTGGCAGTTATCAGCTAAAATAGTATGCTTTGAACCCCTATTTAAATATGGGTTTTAAAAAAGAAAGCAGCATAATGGGTATCAAATGAAAGAGTTCACTAGATCGGAAAAATTACAGAGAAGGGTCTTTTAATAGCATGTAATGGTTTGGTTGAACTTAATTTGTAAAGCTAACAGAATATAATATAAGAATGATGCTGAATAAGAATATAATTAGTAAATATGTATTGAAATAGTATTTTGGTTTATTAAAATCTACGAGTATTACAGAGTTAGTTGTTCAGAATTTAAAGATGTTACTCGTAGTAAAAAAAGTCACTGGGAAGTACTTGCGTCCAAGTACTTTTTAGAGTTTTGTAGATGATTAAGCATACCCGTTATGAAATAATGATTTATTTTCTTCGATCTCAAGGGTCCCGGGTTCGAACCCCCCGGAGGGTCACAATGTTTTTGAACGAAAACATAAATTTTGATTTTTTTTACCCAATAAGGAATGCAAAATTAAAAAAACATTTATATATATTTGTGTCCTACTCTTCAGCAGATTTCATTTGATACCCCACTCGAAAATTAAAAAAAATATATAAATTTTTGAGTTTACCAAATTTTTGCGAATTGCGCATGAGCATATTTAATTTTGAACTTCTGTATATTTTTCCTGTGGTTGGGTCAAAAATTTGCGCCAGTGTTTCAAATTTCAGCTTTTTCGCTTAAACGGTTCGGGCCCTATGAACCAAAGATAAGGTTTTACTAAGTTTCGCCCCCATAAGGGTTTTGAGAAGTATCTACAAAACCCTAATAAAAGCAAAAAATCGGTCCGAGACAACTCAGACAAACTTTCTCATATATGAGTTTATAATTACTTAGCCCAGTGTTTCCATTTATTAGTTTTCAAATGTACATTTAAATATTATTGAACATTTCATCAAAATTTATCATAAAAATAACTTCTCCTGGTCGGGGAATCGAACCCGGGCTCCCTCCGTCCGCGTATTAAGCTAATATCTCAGGAACTAGATTTTTCCAGGGAAAACGGCTTATATCGTTGGATTCGTATTCAAATGGACTACATTTTAGAATTTTTTAATCAAAATCGTCGGAACCGTTTTCGAGAAATAATTTTTTTTCATGTTTTTTCAGAGTGTTTGGGGGGTAGCGCCCCCAAATTTAGAGCTAAAATTCATTTCTCGATTTCGCCTCGGGGTATGATTTTTCTGAACATATATGCCAAATTTCGTCAAAATCGGCCCAGTAGTTTGGGCTCCAGGCGTCTGCACAGACGACAGACAGACGACAGACGACAGACAGACGACAGACGACAGACAGACATTTTTTAAAAAACACTTTTTTGGACTCAGGGGACCTCAAAACGTGTAAATCCACCAAAATCTCAAAATCGAATTTTCGCGCCATCACAATACTTTCTCTTTATATGAGAAAGTAAAAAGTAAAGGTTACCTGCTTATCGTGCTCTGACAATATTTAAATACTACAATAGACAATGGTTTGATTATGGATCATTTATACTGTTCGTTGTAAGTGAAAAGATGGCGGTTAGTTATTGCTATAAAAATACAAGAATAAATGTTACTATTAATATCGTTGTCATGTAACTTGAAATTACAATTAAATTATTATTACTCGTTGCAATCTACCAACTATAGTCCAGGTGATTGACAAATATCTTTTGGTGCCCTTTGCCCTTTAAGAATATGTGGTCGGCTAAGTTTGTCTGTGAGACATATCTTCGCCACAGGCTGTTAAAAAAAACAGACCGGTGAAGAACTTCCATGTCCTATTCATATTGGCAATGATATTTTTGATCCTGAATACAAAATTAATCAGTAGACCATAAATGAAATTGATGTTAGTTTGTCACGAGCTAAGTGACCACTTTCTTATAAAGAAATATTTGAACTGCCATGTCCCATCCATGTTGGCGGAAAAAGTGATTTTCATGATCCTGAGTACAAAGTTAGTTCGTATACCCTATTAGTCATGATGACTACTACTGTTGGTCATCATGAGACTAATAAGCAATTTATTAAACTAATCTTCTATGTAACACTTTTCTCCTTACTAGATTCTGTTGAGGTAATGTACATTGGCGTAAATAACGCTTCCGCCACACCCACGTGCGGGGGAAGGGAGGGGGGGGGGGCTGCTCTAGGAGGAGCGCCAATAAAATTAGTAAACAAGGATAAAAAAAATCTTTCTGTGATCGGACTTTTTTGGGAGTAGCGCAGTTAAGTGATTAAGTTTTAGTTAAAAATTTTATGATGTGATGTCATGATTTAGATTTCAGAACTCAGTTTATTTATTTTTTTATTTTTATTAGTTTAATTATTTTACTAATATTATATTATCCTTAAAGAATACTATTTAGTAAAAACCTTTATTCCTGTTTTTATATTCTCATATGCACAGTGTTTCTTTTTCAGACCCCATTATTGAAAGGGGTTTTTCTACACTTGAAAGAGCAAAAACGTTAATATAATCTATAGTCCTATTCTTAACGGCGTAGGAGCTATAAGGTAAAATAGAATTTGTTCGATTAATCGAGCATACCTTAAAAATGTACAGTAAAAACTTCAAAATATTTTAATTCTAAGTGGGTGAACAAACTATTGTTGTAAAAAGATTTTTTTTTTTTTTCAGCAGTGTAAGGCTTATTAGTGATTATTTTATATAAATAAAAAAATATGTAAACTACCGATTGTTTACACAATTTATTGTCCAATCTATAAAAAAAAACCATAAACAAATATAAAAATGAGCATATTGTGCCTAATCCATCTGTCCCTGAATGACACAAGAAACAAAAGGAAAAAGATAGAAGGGCAGAGGTGAATTTATAGGGGCTCATTCTCAATAGTTGCTGGGAGACGCCGGAATACTTAGTTACGCCACAGGTAATGTACAAAACTCTCTTGCTCGAATACACTATAATTTACCCAATTTCAAAAAGTGTTTTTGAAATGGACACACACTTTCCTCTTTTTTAATATATAGGAGAAAGAGATACGAAAGGAACGTATGGAAGAAAGATCTCGAGAGAAACAAACTTTTCTCTGATATGAGAAGAACAAAGTTTTTTTTAATTTGAACCATCAACTGTTCAGTGCAAATTAAAAGTGCATTCCTTCCGAGCTTACCGAAAGTATTGGAATTAATATGATCATCCTGAAGAACGATTTCATTGTCTTGAAATCCAAAAGTTTTTCAACCAAAATTCGTTTTATATATCAAGAAGCATTTTCGGTCTCATATTTTCCGTCAACATTTATTGAAACCCTCATCCCTATTTTAAAAACTGCGACCTATATTCTGTACCTCAGAGGTAAACTGTCGTAACTACATTTTTTGTGATTTTCGGATTATTGCGATGAGCTATGGGTAAAAAATAAAATTTAATATGGAGTCAAATAGCCAGACATCAATTATATGTTATGTTGTGACATTTTTCTTAATACATGTCTGGCTATTTGACTCCATATTAAATTTTATTTTTTATCCATAACTCATCGCAATAATCCGAAAATCACAAAAAATGTAGTTACGACAGTTTACCTCTGAGGTACAGTATTAGGTGGAATATCAAAATTAGCCCACATTTTCTCCCTTTTAAATTCCAGTCTTGTGCGCATATTATGATCTCAAAATATTTCTATTAACACTTGTATTTTAATGCTAATCATCTGATTTCAATTAAGTTTATAAAATATATGAGGGCTTTGCCCATATGTGATCCTCTTTTAATTTCAACATTCAACATGCAAGTGAAAAGCACATTGCTTTTCATCTTGCACATCAATCTAGATTTTAGCCACCTATCTCATTATACTTTATATTTTTAACTTCTATGTGACCATTCGCGCAATGATAAGACCCGAGGAAGCTATGTGCCACACTACTTGACAAACATTATTAATAAAAATTTTCTAAAATATATAATAGAGCTGTAAATCTATAAGAGTCAGCTGGTCCTTTTAGATCATTAAAATTGATGGTGCTTTTAGAAATGTATCATATATTATCATTAATAATTCATTCCACCAATTTTACCCTCAACACTATTTTATTGTAACATAAATAAGTGAGGTAACAGCTGCAGCTTTGGCACTTCATAACTCATAACTTTTGGATAGCGCAGAATGTATGTTCTCCCCTTATCTAGAACGGATAATATAAAAAAAGGCCTCAACTTACCTATCGCTTTTACGATAACATATTTTTACCAACTTAATAATAAAAAATATATATTAAACGTTAATCATAAAGTTCTATACCCTTTAGCTATTTTCAATTCAATTTCATCTGTTCACTTATTTAGAATGTATTCCGACACTATTCGGAAATGAATGAAACTAAATAATTTATTAATATTTTCTTTATCCTGTAAGTACTATATATAAGTATTATCATTTATATAATCGAATAGTGTTTCGACAACGCACCTCGAATGATTTGTTATTTCTAAGCTAAAACCACATTTATTGCAATGAAAATAAATGTTTGTTTTGATTTGTTAGTCTTCAAATAGATTTTATAACTTATCTAAATAAATTTACTTAATTTTACTTTTCTTCTTCTTCTAAATATAAAATTAAGCCCGTTGCCACGGGCTTAAAGGCTCGTATTATTATAATGCAGAGATAGTATTGGTATGAAAATAATTTATCACCACTACATTCGTTGCCACGTGCTGTACGATGTAGAGCAATTCGCTTATAATATCCTCTATCAAACTTTTCTTTCCCAAAATACTCTTAAATTTACACACGCTTAAATTTAAAAACATTTTCTGACTTGGCAATTACGCAGCACGAGGATACAAAGTTGTATAAAACACTGCATAACATTTTATTTAAAAAGAACAACAAAAAAACGTAATATAAACCATATGGAAAAATATATGTATATTAAATAACAGCAAACTGTTTAACCTATTTGTGGTGAGTAATTGCCAAGTCAGAATTTTTTTTTTTTAAATTTAAACGAGTAGAGTGATTTGGGAAAGAAAAGTTTGAGTTTGTGAGGGACAGAAAATAGAGATGGGGGACAGACAAATAACATCACTCATATCTCTCTATATATATATATATATATATATATATATATATATATATATATATATATATATATATATATATATATATATATATATATATATATATATATATATATATCTATATATATATATATATATATATATATATATATATATATATATAAAATTAAAGTTTTGTCTGTACATTGGTCAGAATTGAAAATTGTTTGGATACTTTTTCATTTTATACATTTCAAAAACCGAATCCGGCCTTAACTTTTTTCGTGTGTGTATGTGTGTCTGTCGCCCCAGTCAGACTTTATAGGCGCAAAACTGGCAAAATGAAATCGATTATTTTTCAGAGGTGAGCGCAAATTGTTGCGCAATTTGTAGGCTTGGTTTCATCTAAAAATATTGAGTAGAACCAAAGTTATTAACAATTTTATAAAAAAAAGTATATAAAACAACCTAAAAAAAATTGCGTTGACCCACCGTAACCACACCCTACAGACTCGCTAATCAAAATGTTTGGGTACTTCTAGACCACCTAGAGACTCGCGGATTTTTGCGTTTGGTCGGAAATTGGCCCAAAACGACTGGAAAATTCCGAAAAGTTAAAATAATATATTTTTACCCCCCTTAAAAAAATAAAGATGGCAGACGCACTTTAAAGTTTTTTGGAGGCTTATTGTGGCTAAACGGTAAGTCGTATCGACAAGCTGATTGCGCCAGCGCTAACTGATTTTAAAAGATCTACAACATTAGTCCTATGACTTTTTGTCGTACCTTCATCGGTTCTACCTTAAATAGAGCTAAATTCTATTTTTTGTAAAAAAAATTGACTTTGAGCTCTTACGTCGTCCGCAATTGTTGACCGATTTAATTTCTGATTTGGGTGCTTAAAACTAACACTATTGCTCGATAAATCGAGTATTTATTATTTCATTATTAGAGTTATTAAATAGAGTTTACTAAATATTTACTGGTGCAACTGTCGTATTGAGAGAAGAGACTGGTTATTCAATTAATGCACTATCATGGTTGATGATTGTTCAATCACTTCCCAGTCTAATTGGTTTTGTCTACGTTTATTTTCTTATTTGTTATACCTTTTTTTAGCATTGTTAGTTATTACTACACTACTTAGTTTCTATTGGCTATTTTTTAAATATATAGATAGACTCTAAACTACGATTTGGAGAGTATTATATTCTTACCAATGGAATTAATGATGTGTAATATAGTCCTGATTTTATCATTAAAAGGCTTTGGAAATAAAACTATGTATTTAGGAATTTAATTTAATTGCAAGGCCTACATGATTTTAGGAAACAGCCACTAATACCTAGCATAAGACCCGCGCGGAGCGCGGGGTGAAAGCTAGTATCATATATATATACTGGATAAATTAGACCTAGTAGAACTTACTTGAACAGGGGGAGACTTGGCTAAACCAATGATCTCACAACTACGCTAGACTTGGCTTATTTTTTTTACAAAAATGTTTTTGTTGGGATATACATTTGCCGGTCTTAAAAATGAGTAATTCTACCCCTAAGAAACATATATCTTATTCTAAACGAATAATATGTGCTAGTATACATATATATCGGCCTGTTAATATTATTAACTTAATAAATAAATAACATTAATTTATTAATTCGATAGAATGTTCTTGCATTGTTACAAAGCCTATGTGCCAATTTTAAGCTCGATTGGATGACCGGAAGAGGGTTAATTAGCCCTCCAAAGATATTGATAATAGATGGCAGGCACTGACTAACAAACAAACAAAATAGAAGTTAATATAAAGATATTATAAATAAGAGCTAAAATACATGGTAGTATGAATAAATAAATAGTTAACTCAATAAATAAAAGATGCTAAACGACAGACAGAAAATCTTCCCTGATGCCTAAAACAGATTTCTGTCAAAGAATTTTTTGAATTAGGAGACCTTAGAATGATTATAATGCTTGAGTTACCTTCGGTATGCTCAGAAACAAAACGAGTACATAATTTTAGCTAAACAATTGTGTTGAATTTAGTTACAATTCCATGAGCGGTTCTTAAATTAAACATGAGTTGTTATTTAAAATGTAGATTTTTATCTGATATGATGCCATGCGAAGCATTTGACGTCGCATTGGTTATTTACCTGGTTTACCTTGAAAGAGTTTAGCGGGAGAGTGACGTCACAGCATTTGTTTATGTCCGGAATTTCATTAATAATTTTTCAAGTAGACCGGTTTATGCAGAAAAGTTAAGTGAATAATGAATGAAAAATGACTGCAAATGTAATGTTTATATTAATAAATAATGGACGACTTCTGTGGACGTTTATAAATAATATTTTAAATTAATGACTTTTTTTTACATAAATGCTATCTATATTACATTCGCTTAACTATATTAACATATAATAGGGGATTTGTTATAAACGATTGTTTGGTATTCTCACAACTCACCTGAAATCCAGGTCGAATCCAGGAAAAGAAAGTAAGCAGTAATCCAAGTATGTAGCCAGTGTGCTGAGTGTGATTAGCGTTCATACCTTGAGAAGTCAGCGTTCGAATCACGGTCAAGATGAAGGTTTTTATCAGATGGATGAAGAAAACTCTGAAAATTCTACAGGACCTCCGAAATTAGAGGACTTTGAGTTTTTAAAACTAAAGAGCAAGTTAAAAAAATATGTGTTAAGGCCCCCGATCAAACATTTTGCGCAAACCTGATGTCGGGCAAATTTAGACCATACAATATAATCATCAATACAATATAATCATCATGTTTGCGCAAACATCAAACAGCCCCATAAACGGTCAAAATGTTTGCGCAAACATTTTGACCGTGTATAGAGGGCTCAAGGCGTCTCTGAGTCTAGTTTCAAGTGGGAGGGGCAACTCTTGCCCCTTGAATGAAAGTTGAAAATGGATTCTTAAGTTAGGATGTTGAAAATTTATGGAAGGTATTCTTCTTAATACCTTCCATTAAGAAAGGATATTTTAAGCAAATAATTGCTCCTAAGAGAAAAATTGTTGGAGGAGGCAATTTAAGTCTATCACAAATCCCAGAAGGTAAGAAAATAAACATCACTGAAAATCCTATATTTTATGAAATTTGGCCGAAGCTCTCTCTAATAATGAATAATTGGACTCTTAAGCTTGAATATAAGCAGTGAACGAAAGAAAGAGAAGTAATCAAGTCTACTTCAAACAGTGCTTGCCATAATATATCATTTATACACATATAAAATATAAAACAATCACATTAAAGAAGATTGCACATGACGTATAGTAAAGCTTGAAAAATATAAATCACCATATGTACACAGAACTCTTTACTACCTATATTTGTCAAAATTTCATAAATTTAGGAATCCTCTCCAATCCACTAAAAATTATGAGCAATTTAACTCATTTGTACAAATTATACGTTATTTATCATTTATATAATCGAGTAGTGTTCCGACTACGGCGACAACTCACCTCAAAATGATTTGTTACTGTCTTACCTGTAGCTAGGGCAACCACATAAATTCAAATAAAAATAAATGTTTGTTATGATTTGTCAGTCTTCAATTAAATATAATAATTGTATGTATAATTTCAGATATATAATTTATGTATTGGGGACAATAAACTTCCCTACAATTTGTGCTAAACCAACAGTCATAAACGGATATCATCTTATATCTTGAAAGAGGTTTAATTCAATAAGTAAACAACGTCTTCACACTAAAAAATTGTTATAATCAATTGACTGGTTTTGGCGTTCTAAAACAGCCTTCTTCAGTGGCGTATCCAGGGGCTAGTTCTGGGGGGGGGGGGGGGGCACATTCTAAGTCTGTTTAGATTGTTGGAGGGGGGTTTGTAGTGGTAACAAGAAAAGGGAACTACTTATTCAAAAAGCAGCTGCCCCCCCAAAAAATAAAAAAAATCTCTGCACCCAAACAACTGTTTTAGAACGTATTCGTTAGAAAATGATATGCTGAAGCTTATTGCAGTACAATATCTTACTGTAAGTCATGAGCGTCGTCTGCAGTTAATTATTAGTTAATAGTTAATTTTTTCAAAATTTTGAAAATATGACCTCTCAAAACTGCGCTCTATGCATTTCTGAGGTGAAATTGAATATGAGGTGAATGTAAAAAATATGTATTAAAAAAAAAACTCTACTGGGTCTGGAATTTTTGTGTGAAGACGTTGTTTGGTTATTGAACTACACCTCTTTCATGATGAGTCGCGATCAGACATTGGAGAAAAACACAGTCGAGGATATCTTATTATTAGTATTCGCTTCACCTAAAAGTTTTTGTTTTTTATATCTAGATAGCATGTAACTCTCAACTTTAAAGTAATCTTATATGCAGTCCTTGTCAAGTTATCCAAGTAATCTCTCTTTCAATGTATTATTAAAACCTAGTAGAAGGAGATGTCATTTGTGTTTTTTAAACGTATATAAATGTTTTTCCTTGACACAAAGATTTTAAATTAAAAAGGCTAGACGAATTATAATTGGCTCGAACACTAACCTAATTTTGAAGTGCAGTTTGATAAACAGGAGAAACCTAAGTAACACATTGTATAACTCCCCCGTCAGAGATCTATTTGAATTTAGTTTGATATATACTGTGGCAAGCAGAGGCCAGACACAAACAGACAAGCTATTGAATGGCAGACTGGGAGGAAAGGGAACTTCACACTATTTCTATTTATAGGTTCAATTGTTTCCTTGATGCGGGTACGACTACAAGATAAACAATGAATGAAACTCAACAGTTCTATATTGGATTAGATGTGTGCCAAAATCTAGATATAAAAGACTAGTTAACAGTCAATCGTTATACTCATTCACAGACTATGAGATTCGAGAGTGTTCTATGAAGATTCATATGGTTTCTAAATTAGAACAAACGATGTGAGCTATATATTTATATTTTAATTTAAATCAAATTATAATTATTATTAATAACGGGAGATAGACAGAGAAAAATAGAATCCAGCGCCAGGGCTCGAACCACGGAATACAACCAAACACTTAAAAATTAATTTCTAATTGATTGTACAAGGTACAGGTACCAATTAGGTACTTTATAATTAAAAGCGATATTTCTCGGTCTAGTTCTATTGTCGTAAATGTCGACTTCTAGACTTGTAGAAAATTGAAAGCTTAATTCGGGATTAGGTATCGTTATTGACAGAGGAAATTATTCTTCAGTGTAGCTAAGTTGGCAAGAGCACTATACTGGAAATATAGAGACCCGTGGTTCGAGTCCCGGTGTTGGAGTCTATTTTTCTCTGTCTATCTCCCGTTGTTAATAAAAATTATAATTTGATTTAAATTAAAATTTAAACTTTCCGTAGTATGAATACTACATATACATAAACTTAAAAATGAGAGTATATATTTATATCATTTCTTACTTTTTCTTATAAAAAAAGAATGTATTGTGAAGGCGCGAAAAATCGATTTTAATGAATTTATACGGTTTCAGGTCCCCTGAGTCCAAAAAAATGTTGTTTTTTTTTGTTTTTTAAAAGTCTCTGTTGTCTGCCGTCTGTACAGAGGCGAGGAGCCTTAACTATACTTGACCGATTTTGACGAAATTTGGTATACACGTTCAGAAAAATCCTACCCCTAGGAGAAATCGAGAAATGAATTTTAGCTCCAAATTTGGGAGTTCTACTCCCAGTACTCCCCCTAAAATCCGAAAAAAAATTATTCCTCGAAAACTGTTCCGACGATTTTGATTAGACCAAATAACCGCTGAAACCTTATTATTAGCAGTTAACTCAAGCTATTTAATCTTCTTCTTTTTTTTAAAAATGTTATTCAAAAATACAATATCAGCAGAAATACAAAAGGATATTAAAATATATGTATACATTTTAAAAAAAGGGGTTTTAATTAACATACTTATAAAAATATATTAAAAATTATAATCATACTAATAATAAAAATAAACTAATTTAATTTTATTTCTTATTATATATTTTATTTTACAATTTCATTTTTTCACACAACAGTATAAATTTAAATATAATTTTTTCATATATTTTCAAACATCTTAAAATTAATAATCACATTTTTTTTCTTCTTTTTTATTAAACAGACACTATAAATTGAAGTTATATATATATATATATATATATATATATATATATATATATATATATATATATATATATATATATATATATATATATGTAAAAATTACAGTACCAATCATTACTTACCAATTTACAAAAACTTTGCACAAGTTAATTTTGTTAATAAAAAATAAATAAATACGTTTATCATTTAATTTACTTAATTATTATTATTATTTTTTTTTTTTTTTTTTTTTTTTTTTTTTTTTTTTTTTCAAAAATAATTATTGTCATTTTTTTTTATAAAATGGAAAGAGAAAACAAAATTTGTCACAGAAAATAAAATTTGGCAGTGGTTCATACACTAATCGTATCTTTAAAAATGTTTTTATTTAGTAAATATTTACTAGCAATAGCAGTTTTAATATATTTAATTTAAACTAACTTATTGTAGTGATATATTTCTTATTAGGGTCCCCGATAGCACATTATTATTGACAGCGCCTCTCTTGATTACTAAAATGATGGTTTAGCCGGTTTTGTATAAATATGTCAATAGTAAGTAAGATTTAAAAATATGGAGCTACTCTAACCCAGTGCCATCAAAATTACATTTACGTATTTAAATTTAATATAAAACATTGTAATATATATCATATTCTTTTTTATTACAATTAAATTATTTATTTTATAAGCTATGTATTTAAAATTTTCTTAAAAATGTATTAAGTCTTAACAAGTTAAGTATAGTTAAGGCTACAAAGAGCACCATTACAATTAAATTTGATTTTAATCAAATTCCATTTAAATTAATTAAAATGATTTAAAACAAATCATAGACAAACTTATTAAAAATGGAATTTTAAAAAAATGAAATCTGAGTTCATTTTAATAAGACAATCATGGAAGACAAAATGATTTTGTGTTTTTAAAAATTTTAAATTTAAGTGGTTGTTAGTAAGTACTTCTCTATAAAACAGTAATGAAAAAAGAAATATTATTAGTAAAAAGTGTTTAGCAATAAATTCTACATTAAATAACATTTAAACATTAAATTAAAGATAATTCTAATTAAGGAGTAAAATAATAAATATGTACAAATGGAAAAATTTTACAGGGTGGGAATAAAGTGCTGGAAAAAGAGTTCAATTAAAATATATAAGTACGTTAAAACTTGTTTTTTAAGAATAAAAATGGCACTCCAAAATCAAGTAAAATAATGACGTTTAACTAGTAGTGATTGGAAATTGAACAAAAGGAAAAGCAGGACGGAAAGGAATGATTGAAGGTAACAGCGGAATGCCTAGATTGCGTGCTACGGACACTACTGACTTAGCTGTGTAGAAGTCGAAGATGCGAAGTAAACGCGTTTAAACTGGTTGCGGAGAAACTTCAGTTTGACTGCCGAATATTGAAATGATGCTGAGCTTTTTGCCATTTTTAACAATGGGAGTGTTAGGTATGGAGCAATCTTCGTACAATTTTTGATAAGCGTTGCGTTGTCCTTTTCTTAGAGGGAAGCGGCTCCTAGGCAGAGGACCGCCGGAGAAAGTCGATTTGTAACCGACTAAGGAGTAATTACGCCTGGCTCTGAAGAACATGATCAGACCGATGTTGATGAATGCGACAAAAATGAAAACACAGAATACGGTTATCAACAAGAGAGTAGGCCACTCGTTAGCGTCGTCGGCCATCTCCAATACTTCGTAATTGGAATCGTCGTTAACTCTCATTTGTTTTGTGTAGAAATCTTCAGTATCTTCAATCACGTCTTCGGGTAGACTCACCTTGATAGGTTCGACGTTTGGTTCTTCTACGTCATCTATAATATTTTCCAAGTGAGGAACTTGAGACGTTATTTGTTCGAATGCTTTTAAGTCTACAGGACATACTATGTCTAACATTGTCATCCACCTCCTGTAATTTTCAATCCTGTCGTCTAAATTCATATTTACAGGATGATTAGACTGATCCGCATTTGGAAGTATGCGGTGAGCTGATAACCACTTGACAACTTTGTTAAAGTTGGGAGTGCATTCGATAGGATTATCGCTGACATCTAATACCTGGAGTTTGACCATGCTATTAAAATTAAATGCATGTAGGTGTTTGATGTAATTTCCTGCCACATTAAGATGAGTAAGGCCTCCAAGAATCTTCTTGTTTTGCATAATTGTGGATTCGGTATGATTGAATAAGGATGTGAGCATGTTGTAACTAAGATCCAGGGCGTAAAGTTTGGCGAGAGGCCTAAACACTGGTACTGACAAGCGATGGAAAAGATTGCCGGAGAGATAAAGTTTAGTAATCTCGTGATTGGATGCGAAAACGTTAGGATGCAGTAATTGCAGACGGTTGTTTGAAAGGTCCAAAACATTTAGGTGCTTTAATCCAGAGAGAGCATTAGCCTCAATTATTTGAATATCGTTATTACTGGCATTCAATGTAGCAAGATAATGCATTCCCTTAAACATTTTATTAGTAAGAGAAGAAATACCACAATCGCTAATATCGTAATAGTACAACGAACCGAATTCTCCGACAAATGCGTCCAAAACTTGCAAATTTTTGTTGCCGGCCAAGGTAATGGTCTCTAAGTTTGGAACAGGTTCAAATAAGAATCTGTCCAGAGGGCCTTCTAGTTCATTAAACGAAATGTCAAGATATCTTAAGTTATCCAAAGAGTCAAACGCATCAGGGTCAATCTCCTTGATAGAATTGTGGCTAAGGTTTAAATTGCTTACGCCAAAGACACCTTCGAGTGTAACAGGACCAAG
Organism: Gerris lacustris; assembly: GCA_951217055.1. Lineage (NCBI taxonomy): Eukaryota > Metazoa > Arthropoda > Insecta > Hemiptera > Gerridae > Gerris > Gerris lacustris. Next base: position 56,000,901 of record OX578282.1, on the reverse strand, counting down.
ATAAGTGAATTTACAATGACTTAAGTCAAGGTCTTTGAGTTCCGGCAAACTAGGAAGGTCGAACGTCTGAAGAGGATTTCCTCTAAGATTTAGTGAACTTAAATCCTCAATACTTGTAAAGGTATCTGTTGGAATCGTAATAAAATCGTTGTATGATAGATCAAGTTCTTCCAATTGATCCAAGCCGATAAAAACATCAGGATCTATATGACGGATTGTATTGTAGCTTAAATCTAAGACATCTAAGTTACCGAGTTCGGAGAACGCGCGTTTAGAGAGTTGACTCATACCACACCTTGACAGGTACAGCTCAGACAGGGAAGCTGACCTAAGAACATATTCTCCAATCGGCAAGAGCACTTGGGTAAGCTGTAGCGGATTTCCACTTAAGACTAATCGTCTTAGTTCAGTATTATTTTTAAAAGTGTCTGGGTGAATCAACATTAACCTGTTATCGGCTAAATTCACATCTGTTAAGTGATTCAAACCATTAAAAGCGTCCACGTCTAAGCTCGTAACAGAACTGTTTACAATTTTGATGGTCGATAATTTCTTAAGTCCTAGATGCAGAAACATGGATTCGGTAATATTTTTCGGATTCGGATCGTTTTCGACAACGAGATGTCGTATATCCTGCGGGAAGACATGTTGTATTTCCGGGTCTAAAGTGGAGCATCTTGCGATTCCTTGGGTGTTGCCGCTGTACGTGCACTTACAAGTCTTGGGACAAAGGCCTCTAGCGGACGGTTCTCCTAAAGACGCCGTCCCAAGAATCACCAGTATCGCCGACAATTTCAGCAGCATTTCAGAGACTGCAACAGAAAAAAACAAAACAATTTTATTAAAATTATACTGGATAGAAAAATTTTAAATGAGATAAACCGATATGAAATTTTTAGGATTTGGTAATTCGACAATATACACGGCTCTTAATTCAAAGATGAACAAAGCTGAAAACAAACAAGAGATAAGAAAACAATGGAGACTAAAGCAAATATCTTTGAGGCTATCAACATACAAAGAGAGTAGATGATAAACAAGAGTCGCTTTTTCAACTGCATCTTGAAGATAAGAAACAAAAGATAGTGGAAATAAATGATTAAATCTCGTCTCCAATCTTACTTTGGTGCATTTACAATAAGATTAGCTATCAGATTTGATTACATAGAATTCTGCAGAGCTGGGACCGACCAAAAAAAAAAAACACTCGAATTAAGAAGAAAAATTTAAAGGAAATAGTTCATAAGTTTGATAATGCCTTTAAAGATTGGATTCAAAATTAACACAATGCAAGATGATTTAGTAGCTATAAGCATTTCATTTAAATTTCAAATGCTAATTTAATTTTGATTCTATTAATAACAATAATTATTATTATAGGAGGTTGCTCACTTATATCATTTTTATAGACGCACTATATAAGTTAGAGAATATAAATTATTTCCATAATAAATGTAAATATTTGTAATTTTATTTGCGGCTAACAGCTAATCTATTTATCACAATTATTTCAAATACATATTATAAATATCACTTTAAAAAAATATGTAGTAAAAATAGTGTAGTACATAGCTTCCTAATATCCTATTACGTACTTTATGATTTTATGCTTTTCCAAGCCATTATTGCCTAATTTGTCAATTATTGTTTTTCCTGTTTCTTTTTTTAATAAATCAAAATTCTATTGATTTTTTACATGAATTAAAGTATCAATTAAGCAAAAGTTAAAGAGCGCAGATGGTTGAAATAAATCTGGTACTATCTGCTAATTTTGACAAACCATCAAAATGTCATAAAAATAAGCTGAGAACTTTTGAAGATATAGATGTAAATGAATGTACGTTTGTGCACATGTTGAAGAGAAACAAATGGGCTTCTGCGACCAAGAAGAAAGGGTATAATAGATGGGGAAAGAAAAAGGTATAATGGATTTGTAATATAAATGCAGAATACTTAGAAATATATATTACAAAAATGCGATAATAATTCTTGATCTTTTATCTAGTCACTAAAATAACTAGATGAAAGATAAGCAAATTCTGTTAAGAGAATATGTTGGTAAAGCGTATCGATTCTCCAAAAGTAGATTGAACTTTAAGTGAAAGTAAATATGTGCACAAGAATACGTTAGTATGAGTACATCTAAAATAAATATGAGCATGTCATAAACAGAAGTATAGAATGTGTACATAATAAAATATCCGTCGTAAAAATGATAAGAAAATCTTTAACAAAAATATAAAGAAAATTGAAAAAAAAGTAATAACTAACTAAAGTAACTACTAATCTAAATAGCATTATATACTTCTAATAATTACACACTTCTAATAAAGTTAAAATGTGTAATATAATATTTATACCTAATCTTTTTCTAGGTAATCCTCGAAACCCTTATGCCGAGAGAAATGTGTCTGTCAGTCCGTCGCACTTTGGTTCATATCTCCGCAACCTTATAAGCAGCTAGAGAGTTTGAAATTTAAACCACTGGTGAAACTTTTTCAGGGTGTCCAGCACTATTAAAAGGTAAAATTCAAGCATATTTAAAGGTTTTCAAGGCTCAATTTTATAAAATTCAAGGCTGGGTTTTATTAACATTAGTTATTAAAATAGTGATTTATTCACAATTTCTTAGAATTATAGCAAAAAATATGAGAAAAATAGTATAAGTTCAGCAAAATAATATAAATTACTTTTATAATAGAACAGATTTTATTTATTGGACTTGTAGAATATTATAGTAGGCTGAAAGGTTTATTTGGAATGAAAGCCCTTCGACTATATATTTTTATTTCATCAAAGCTTTCACCATGGGAACCTGAGCTTCTTCAGTGATCACTAAGCTCTGATGAAATAAAAATAAATATCAATCGAAGGACTTTCACTCCAAATAAACCCTCCAGCCTACTATAATATTAATAGTATTAATTACACCTAATTACAGCAGTGGTACCCCAGAGTGATATACAATATACAGTAGCGCATCGATTATCCGAACTAATGTTGTTTAGGGTGGTTCTGATAATAAAAAATTCAAAATGTATTGGTACTTCTAAACAACCTAGGGTCTTGTCAAAATTCCCGATTTTTTAAAAATTTAAGCATATTTTAAGGTTTTTTCAAGCATCCTAAAAATTCAAGCATAATTCCAGGAGTTCAAGGAATTCAAGGCTGCTGGACACCCTGTTTTTCTATTGAGCTTTTTACCGCCAATATTCCTTTTTTACAACAAAAATAAGTGTGTGTCCCCTCCCCCCTAACCACCCTATAATGGCTAGTCTTATAATTTTGAAATTAGACTAGCTAATACCTTATGATAGGATAATGAAAAGTTCTTGAAAAAAAAAAAAAAAATATCCCATTTTTATAATTTACAAATTTTTGTGTGCACACATAAGCAGTGTGCCAAAAATTTGATTTTTGTAAACTTTTGAGAGGGGTATCAAAATAATAAGTTATTAATTTATTAAGAACGTTATTATTATTAATATTAATACATATTAATAACCTACGGAACCCTAAAAAGTACTTGGATGAAGTATTTAGTGATTATTGTAATATTCCTATCCATTCAAATAATACAGTAGCTATAATCCACCAATCTTAAGTAAATAAGCCCTGCCCTTTCTTAGTTATCTAAATAAAGAGGTCATCATAATCTTACCCTTAAGCCATGTACAGATATCCTCTTACAATTCTTAACTAGCCAACCATAATAATCCCTTTTTTGAAATCCCTTTACCCTTTGGCCTTTATTTTATACCTGAAATAAAAGTAAAGCACCTTCCTAGTAATGCAGTAAAATAGGTTTTGACCTTGAAAAAAATAGTAAAAGCAAGAAACTTGGTGGAGATGTGGTTTTCAGCTTCCTGTTGAATATACTAAAAGTCCCCTAAATTCGAAGTTGTGCTACGGCCGCCATATTGAAAAATGGCGGGTAATTTTCGGTTTTTTGCTTGTAATTCCTTAAATACTGCAGATAGAAAAAAAAGTTACAAATAACAAATGTAGATGACTATAAAATAAACAAATTTTGTTTTTTATAACTTTTTCTCTAAACCTAACAGGTTTTGAGTTATTAACGATTTATTTAGTCTTATTAGTCCATGCAAAAGAGACCATATGGGTTCTTACATGGGAGAATTCATGGTAGTTCTGGAAATGGGCTAATTTATGGCTTTTGCGTCGCTACATACGAATTTTTAACTTCCATCCCGAAATTCCCCCGCAACCTCCCCCCCCCCCAATTTTAAAATGGACACCCCATTTAAAAATTGTCTCAGGAACAATATTTTTTCCGGGAAAACGTCTTAAATCGTTAAATTCGTATTTAAATGGACTACACATCGAATTTTTTAATCATAATTGTCTGAAACGTTATTAAGAAATAATTTGTCTTTACGGTTATCAAGGGTTTTTGGGGGTAGCGCCCACAAATTAGGGGATAAAAACCATTTCTCGATTTCGCCTTTGAGTATGATTTTTCTGAACATGTATGCCAAATTTCGTCAAAATGGGCCCAATAGTTTAGGCTCCACGCGCGTCTGCACAGACAGACGTCAGAAAGACATTAAAAAAAAAACTTTTTTGGGCTCAGGGGAGCTGAAAACGTGTAAATCCATCAAAATCTCAAAATGGAATTTTCGCGCCATCACAATACTTTCTCTTTATATGAGAAATTAAAAAGGAATTGTGAACAACAGAGAAGCGAGCGAATACAGAAGAATTATTTGGATGTCCGGCTCGTGTGTGGTCGAGGGAATTCAAACCGAATCCGGACAGAACGGCCTCTTCCGTTTTTCTTTTCAGTTACTACAGATTGTAATAAATGGGTCTAACACGGCCTTTTTTAATTCTCCACGCAACATTAAATTTATGTAAGGTAATGACATGTAAAATACATCAAACATTTATGCTAGACAGTTTAAGTAATTAAAAAAACAAAACAATGTATCAATTATATATTAACCAAAGCTTTTACTAAATGAGGACATAAAGAACAACCGTAAATTGTAAATAATGTTTTCTTTATGACTTCCTTTCGCTTTTAGAAGGCGTTAAATTGTATTGTGTTTTTTTTCTTTGTAAACAAGGTCTTCCTTTAGAAATAAACTATGTACTTAATTTTAAATACATTTTGAACTCATTTAGTACATTACAAATCACTATATTCGTGTAGTCATAGTTTAGATACAAGTACTAAAATAATAATAATTATAAGTGGAAAAAAAATCAATTACTCGAGGCTATTTAAGAATACATTATGGATTTTCTATGCTACAGAACTCGATGCAAGGTCATAATATTTAAACTACACAAGAATGCGTGCAAACAAAAAATAAAATTAGTAAGAATGTTGAGGATAATCATTTCTTTAAACGTGAATGTTATTTTTTAAAGAAACGAAATAAAATACTTGTCTTCCTCATACGAAGACCTTGCAAGGAGAAAATAATAACGTTATAGTCATTAGCATAATTAACAGACAGTTTAGTCACTTGTATGTAACAAACAATTAGCTAAGAGGTATCATAACTTTAAACGTAGATTGATCCCCTATATTATAAGATTCTAATATATATTCACAATGATTTATATCAAGTAAGTTGAGTTCTGAGAACTTGGTTTTACAATGGATATTTTACTTTGAATGAAATATATAATTTAAAAGCTTTGTATAAAATAATCTGTCAATTAGTGTGGAACATAGGTAGCTTCATCGCGTATGATTTCTTATATATGCTTCAATGATTTTATACTTTTAAAACTATTATTGTTAAATTTATTTAATTTTCCTTCATTTTTTTTATCTGTCAAAATTGTTTTGATTTTTTTTAAATGAATTTAAGTATCAATTTAGCACAATTTAAAGAGCGCAGACGGTTGAAATTAGTGTGGTACATTCTGTGGGCTACTTTAAACCAACCATCCAAACTTCATAAAAATCTGATGAGGACATTCAAAGATATATAGGTAAATAAATGTATGTACGCATGTGGAAGAAAAACAAATCCGCGCAGAAGGCTGAAATTTATATGGGACTAACAATAGGCTAATTAAGACCTGCAACCCGAATTTCATTAAAATCGGACAAGTAGTTTTTAAGATATGCTGGTTCGCACAAATTGAGCCTTCAGACAGTCACGGAACTAAATATGTTCCTTGATACCTGAAATAGATTTCTGTCTTAAAATTGTTGAAATCTGAGACATCAAAATGTTTGTTCTTCGGAACAAGCTTCCGTTACCTACAGTAAGCTCGGAAGCAAAAATAATGTCTTTATTCGTTTTAAATGATAAAATAAGTAAATTTCTTCCAAAATGATGACAAACTATCAACATTGAAATAACAAGAGATTAGTATCGTAACTAAAAAGATAACTGTTATGGAGAAACATCAAATACGACATTATATCGTAACTACTAATACACATATATTTTACAAATAAAAAAAAAAAAAACAATTTTAAAGAAAGGTTTTTTCTAAGTTAGGATAAGACGAGATTTAGAACATCCAACTATAAAATAATAAAGTAGTTAATAAAAAAAAAATTCTTTCATATAAATTAAGAATGAATAAGAAACAGTAAAAATTGAAATACCTTGTTTATAATAAAAAAAATAAATAAAAAATCTAAAAGGTTTTTCTCATTCACAATGATAACTACATATGCAACTCACAATTTATTCATAGAATAGTTTTCCATTTTTTATTAATTCATATTTATTTCAACATCAATTTGAAAAACAACAACTTATAACACAATGATGGACAACATCCCGTTCACTCTGTATATGTTTATATAAAAAAGAAAAAGCAAAACATCTATATATTGTATTTCAAATCAAAAAAACCTTCATCAGAGAATAAACGATGACAGGATTTTAGATAAAATATTCGTAGATGAATAAGTTGGAAAAGGAAGTGTCAGAATAAAATCATATCTCAATCTCATGTCACAACTATATTTTATTAATAAATAAAACGTTAATACCTCAATTAAAATAAATTAAATTCATACAAGATTTAAAAAAAAAAATTGGAAATAATTAATACCACGTGCTAAAAAACATTTAATTTTTATTATAAAGCAAATTTAGTCTTTATACATCTAAATAAAAGAGTAATTAAAACAACTGGTTAATAAAATTACAAGAAAATTATTAATATCGCGCAATAAAGAAATAATCAATAATGTTTTTCGATTTATGTATTCCTTTGAAATTTATCAGTAAACAGAGTAAAAATAATTAAGTTAAAAAATATTTATAAAATAATTATCTATAAAAATGGAAATATAGAGCAAGGGGGAAGTGAGGAAGTTAAGAAATTTGTTAGAAAATTTAATTATACATAATAATTCTTTTTAATGAAGTGTTTTAATTTAAAATATGATTAGAAATAATAATTATTTTTATAATATAGTAATGGGATTGTAAAGCAGAGAATATACAGAGCAGTGATTATTTTACAGTCATTTTAGTTTTGGTAAAAAAACATGCAATATAAATAAGTCTATGTGAGATGTGATAGGGATCATTCTCAAGGGAGTTGCTCAAGATGAGTCTTTTGTAACACTCATAACTTTGAGTAGTAGATTAATCCCATAATATTCATCATGATTTACATTAAGTGAGATGTAATAGGGATCATTCTCAAGCGAGCTCTCATTATAAGAGTAATTTGCATATCTTATAACTTTGAGCAGAAGATTAATTCAATATATTTATTATGACAACGGAAACATTATCTATAGAGAGTGCATTACAAGTATACAAAATATTTATAAAAGCAAGGAAAAAGGAAACTTCAATACAATTTTGCTTTCGAACTTACCGAAGGTAACGGAAGCTCTGTGATCGTTCTTAAGAACGACAATATTTTTTGTCTCTGATTTCAAAAATTCCAAATCAGAAATCCGTTTCAAATTTCAGCGAACACTTTGGGTTCCGTGTCTGTCTGACTCAATTTTTTCGAACTAACATATCTTAAAAACTACACATCCGATTATAATGAAATTTGTATGGTAGGTCATAATTAGCTCATTGTTGGTACAATATAAGTTTAAACCATCTGCGCCCATTTATTTTTCTTGAACATGCGCACAAACACAAATTTATTTACACCTCTACCTTCTGATTTTTATGAAATTTGGTTGTTTTTTTGTCGAAAGTAGATAGCAGATAGCACCAGATTAATTTCAACCATCTGCACTCATTAATTTTTGCATAATTGATACTTCAATTCATGTATAAAATCAAGATAATTTTGACACATTAAAACAAAACGGGGAAACAATTAAATAAATTAGGCAATAATGGCTTGTAAAGGCATAAAATCTATAAAGTACGTCATAGCATACGACGAAGCTATGTGCCACACAAATTGGCAGTCTATGTTTTAATTCTAGCTTAGACATGTCTCGAAGAATGTGAAATCCAACGTCATACAATTGACTGACGTAGTCTAAAAATTGCTACATCTAATTACAGCTGAAACAAAAACGATGCATACTTTTTGAAAGCTTCATACAATTATTTAATTAAAGCGAAACTTAAATAATAATTATAATATATATATTTAAATAATGTTATTGGAACATTTAAGTTAAAACGGTGAACACTCGTATTAAATTAAATTATTTAATAAAATGCATTTTAGCGCTTAAGGGGAGATAACTCTTTAAAAAAGTAAGAGCTCAAAAAAATGTTATTTCACAAATTCTTTTTAGAAAGAAGAGCCGATTTCTTAAGAGATATAAACTGAGTCTAAAGTAAAAATAAATAAAATATTTAAAAAAACGGAAAGAAGCCGACTTTTTAAATAATTTAATAAAACCATTTTATCTTTCTTTCTGACACGTATTTTTTACATCCTTAAATTAAATTTAATCTGTAAAAAGGTTTATAAAAAGGCACCTAAAAAAAGGATGTATTTTTCTTCTCTAAAAACTGCCTTTCTCCAGGAATTTTTGCTAAGCGCAGTAGGGCTTAAAAGTAAGAAAAACAATTAAAAATGAAGCATCAACTAGGGAATTTTAATTCTTTGAATTAAATTCAGACGTAGCTTGGTAAAAAAATAAATAGTTTTTTTGACTAGTAAAAAGAAAAAAAAAATGTGGTAAAAAAAAAAACTGGCTGAAAATTGCATATTAATTTAGGAATGCTGTAAAAAAAACATGTTTATATAGTAACATAAATTAGTTTAGATTCTTGAAAGTAAATAAAAAATGTATAAATACATCTGTGAAAATGTATGTCTAAATATTCACAAACTATTTTGTAAACGCGTACTGAATATGTCGCCTCAAAAATTAACGAATCTTTTATAAAATAAAGAAAGTAAAAATGGTCATTATTTCAATTGAATCTTTAAGATACATTAGTACTACAGTGTACAACGACAACGATTTAAACAAGGACTATTTACCTTATCACTGATAAGGTTTGAGCTAGTAGTGCCAATAATCAAAGAAATGTACAAGACTATCCACATTTATTTATTGCCGCAAGGGTTTTGAATCAACATAAAAGGTCATCATCGATGCCGATAATAAGTGCATGTAAGAACGCGTTCATGAGAAGTTCGGATATATGAGTACAAAGTAAAAGTCGGTACTCCATACATACATACATACATAATACACACACATATATATATATATATATATATATATATATATATATATATATATATATATATATATATATATATATATATATATATATATATATATATATATATATTGAAGAGTACTCCTGCAACTCAACTCGGGGAACAGTCAGGGTAAGGTATTTAGAAAAAGACTTCACAATTTCATTTAGCCAACGTTTCGACAACTTTATATGTATATATACATATAATATAAATCTCTACTAACTAAATCTCACTCCTTGGTCGGGGCTAAGGACTTAAATTAGACTTAACGAGTTAGAACTATTACTTCAGCACTAACGACAGCCAGAAACTTGGTTTATTGATGATCTAAATTTGGCTAGACGCCTAAAACTGCAATGTGCACTCTAGATTCAGCGTGATAGCATTTGTAAGTAAGTAACTAATGATGACCTTTCTAATAGGTTGAAAGCGCTTTGCAGCAATCAAGTATTTGTAAAGGTAGAGAGATTTATAAATTTATTTGTGTAATGAAGTTTAACTCCAAGCAAATTTAAAAATATATGAGCAAATTTTACCTTTTGACATTGTTAAAATATGTTGAAATCCAGTACAATCCATAGGAAGAGTCAATTTTCTTTATGGAGTAATAGCATTGAACAGAGACTAAAAATAGAAAGTAGACATTTTCTTCGGTTAAATATGTATAATAAACGGAACGAAAATAAATGTCGACACTATTAAATTGTTTAAGAAAATATTCGGAAATCGTCAAATATGGTATTAAAGCTATTTTAACTGAACTGATGCAAGTGTCGTACTGAATTATATCTAAGAGAAAAAAAAACAAATCAAAACAAAAAAAATAACACTGGGAGTCGATAAATATGGTACTAAAGCAACTATACTGAACAGAAGCAAGTGTAGAACTGACCAAGTTTTTCTAAAATACAACAATTTTAACATAACATGTAAAGAAAAAAAAGGTAGCTAATTTGTTTCGCATCTGTTCAGAAAAATATAAAACTAGAAAAGCGGACAAGAGAAGATCTGGAATAAGACTGACAGGTTTAGTGCAAGGTTGAATAGAAAAAACGGGGGCGTTTACAGCCTAGGAACCAACGAAGGGATCAAAAGACTTTTCCAGTAGAGGGGTAGTTAAGTTTTGTTAAAAACTTTTTAAAAAGGACCTTCAGGTATATTTTTAGTCAGGCTAATTATAGAGTGTAAAGGAATACCTTCCGAAGTTCTAAAAACCCCTCCCTACAGAACTTCCTTGGGTTTAGCAAGTAACTGGAAATTTCATGGGTTTAAAAATAAAAATCTAGTATTATGAAAAAGGCGTTAAAGGTAGTCCAAAGAATAAAAACTTTTTTTTAAAAGAATTTTTAAAATGTAAAACTTAAGCTAGCAGATCGTAAAATACCGAAGACAGGTCAAGTTTTTTTTTTGAACAAATACAAAAACAATTTAAACTTAAGTTGAGTCAGTAAGTATTAAAATTGTATAAGAAGCTTGTTCTTTATTTTATTCTCTGCTAACCAGACTAATGGGAGCCTTTATGGTGAGTTTGCCTTCTTTATTTCTTCTTCCAGAGATACGACAGGGAAAGAAAATTTGAGAGTTCACACTTGTCGTATACATAATTTAGGTAGAAAAGAAAACTTTGAAGAGCTTTTGAAAAATGGCTTTAATACATTAGATTTCAGAGAGAGAGAGAAAAAAATGCAAATTAAATGAGGCATTATTGAACTGATTTTGGGCAGGGAAATAGTTATTTACACACCAAGAGAGTAAAGTAAGTGATTGCATCCTGAGTGATAAAACTGGTTCCTGAGGCGAAGCGCGAAGCCGAGGGAACCATAACGGAGCCATGGGAGTTGAGTTAATTATCGCGAGGGTGCAAGTGAATTTTACTCCAGAGGTACGTACAAGATTTTACCTCCAGAAGGGAGAAAAAAATATGGAAATATTTTAATTTTAAATTATTTTATTAAAAAAGTACCGGTGTGGAAATCCCACACATGACTTCCATGAAATGTTGTGGTGTCAAAAAACCGAATTTAACAAAAATGACTATTTAAGGTAGAAGGGATGGTCCTACGACAAAAAGTCATATAACAAAAGTTGTAGATTATTTAAAATTGGTTAAACTGGTGTTATCCGCTTTTCGATACAACTTTTAGTTTAGCCGCAATTTGGTTCCGAAAAAAACCTTTAAAAAAACACTAAAATATCAATATCTCCCAAACCGCTTGTCCGATTTTGCTCAAAAAGTATAGGTACAATCTACCATATAGGACACATATATACCCCAAAGGAAATTGAAATCAAATAAAGCCTACTAAAGTTATTGTCGACAGACCGATTTCGTGCTTAAGTGACTGTAGCTCCGAAACGTCGTAAGCTACGATGTTCGGGTTTGCGCCATCAGTTTTTCCGTCCAAAGTTCTAAAAAATGCTGAAAACCGCATCTCAATACGATGTCTTGAAGCGATGTTATAAAGGTTTTAAGTTCCGAACGAACGTACGTACGTACGTACATACATACGTACGCACAGACATACATGTATATGAAACGGATTTCAATGATACCCCCGGGTCCGTAAGACCCCTCCTTCACAGAGATCTCGGAATCACGTTTTGGAGGGTATCACCATACTTCCATTTTCATGGAAGTAAAAAATACATATTTTTATATTTATTTAAAAGAAAAAAAATTAAATTATAGATATAGTCCAGGAGCCAGGTAGATTTACCTGGAAAGTATTTTGAACTTAATGGAATTTTTACAGGTAACTCAGAGGTCCTCTGGGATGCCAATGCTGAGTTTTCGACCTCGTGGCCCTTGTGCTAACTCGGGGAGAGGGGAAAAACCCCATTTTTTCCGCCAATTTTTCGGTTTTTCGCCTCTAGCTGGAAAACTACGCGTCAAACAAAAAAACTTTACCAGTACAATGTTAAAGAGCATCAAATTTCCTATAAATATCACTGGTCATACGACTGTTTTCACCCATTAGGTACTGAGATACAGCATTTTGAAAAAATGCCAAATTTTAAAAAAGGTGGATTTTAGCGGAAAAAAGCGTGTTTTTGGGCTTATAAAATAGATTTATCATCATAAATTGAGTATTTAACATTTCTATGTATACCATTATAATATGTAACCCCCTGTACACCCCTCCCCCTCACTGCCCCCTCCCTCCCCCCCCTCCCCCCAGCAACAAATTTGATGACGAATAATGTGCGCGACTTATTGATTACGTAGGTTAAGAAGTTCTATCCTTCCCTTAATTTTTAACTTCTTATCTTTTAATAAATTAAAAATATCAATAGTCCAGGAAATGAAGCACTTTGGCTCGCAATTCTTTCGTCATACATCGATTTACTTGAAAATTTGACAGTAGGTAGAGAATAGTCCAAGCATCAAAATCTATATCATCTATATCATCATTGCTATTACTCTGGGGGTGGTTGCCACCCCATCTCGGGGGTTGAAATTTGTATTTTTATTTTAACCACAGGAATCGATGGAAAAGCTAATTCTAAGTCAAAAATGATCTATACATTTTTTTTTTTAAATTAATATTTTTCGAGTTATTCGCGATTGAAAGTAAAAGGTTTTCGACCTTTTTGATCGGTTTTTCGCAAATAACTCGAAAAATATGCATTTTATCAAACTAAGTGTAAGAAGAAAATAGTAGCCTATAAAAAAAGAAAGAAAATCCTTATTTTAAAAATCATGTACGACCAATAAGGACCGACCTACGGCTTGTTAATTGTTGGTTTTTGTTCGTCAAATGCTAAATTTGAGAGATTCAGAGTCAAATAGCGATAAAACTGTGCATTTTACGAGGAAAACTTATAGAAGTTTTTTTAAAGTAGACAAAAAGAGCTTTCATTTTTTTAAAAATAGAAGACGATAGCATCAAAATTAAGTGAGTTAGGATGAAAATAAAGATAGACCCTACATTTTTCTACGAAAAATTCAGTGAAAACAACCCCCTAATTACCACCCTAATTCAAATTGATCGTCGCCCTTCTACTGTTTTGCGTGGATCACATGGGACACATGAGAACAGCTTAACTCCAACTTTTCGGGAATATCCAGAAGTATGGGGTACGGGGTACAAAAGTCAAAATAGTATAAATCCTTTATGATGAATGTCGTTGGATAGCTCTTTGAGAGAGCAGTAATTGTTGTTATAATCACTTGTCATATTTTGATTTAAATGGAAAAACAGGAATAAAAAATGGTTTTAGCTAAAAATTAGAAATATTATTATTTTTAAACCGATATGAATGAAAATTGGTATACGTGCTTAATTTGATGTCAGAAAAAAGAATATGAAATAATTTGTGTGCATTTAGTACTTTGAGTACAAATCGTTGTAAGGGGTGGTTTTTAAGGGTTAAAAAATTGCAAAATAATGAAATTGGTAATATTTTAGGCAACAACATTCTTAAATTAAGTCGATATGATAAAGTAATCATTTATTTAAGGATAAATATTTTTTTGTACATTAAGGCCGCTCCCTGACTTGTCGGTACGGTATCGGTGCGGTATCGGTAAGCTAGTATGCCGATGCGGTAAGATTCTTTACCGAGCGCCTATATGTTTTACCGATTCGCGGTACAGATTCTTGAATCGGCATACTAGCTTACCGATACCGTACCGACAGTCAGGGAGCGGCCTAAGTTGCAAGTGTGCAACTGGATGTGTCTCAGCAGGGTGCAGTGTGCAATTGCAAAAAGGCAGGGCTAAAATGCTCTGCCTTGTGTAAGTACTGTGTGGGCACCGAGTGCGAAAATTCCGCCGAGCCCAACGTCAACGAGGATGACACTGATGACGACTGTACCGACGACCTATACCATGAAGGCATGGACCAAGAAGGGGCTGACGAGTCGCTTATCCAACAGACTCACCAAGATTTAATTTAATGTTCATTTTTTGTTTATTATTTTCATATAATTTTTATTATTTTGTTTATTATTATATATGCATAGTTATAGATAACTTGTTTACCTACGTAATCAATAAGTTACGCACATTATTATCGCTTCTCAACATTGCTTTGGTTTTTCAATTTAAAAATATAATTAAGGTTTCCGTTTGAACGGGGCCTGAGGTGGACCGCCCTCAGCCCCCCTGCCTTCGGTACGCTACTGATCAGTGGATCCTTTCTCCCTCCCCTCCACCCTAAAGTAAGATTGATGATAGAACCATGTTGAATGTTTCAGGGAAGAAGAGGTTTTATTTAACTTTTTTTCAAATTTGGTTCTGGGGGGGGGGATGGCAGTGAGGGGGGGAGGAGGTTACATATTATAATGGTATACATAGAAATGTTAAATACTCAATTTATGATGATAAATCTATTTTATAAGCCCAAAAACACGCTTTTTTCCGCTAAAATCCACCTTTTTAAAAATTTGGCATTTTTTCAAAATGCTGTATCTCAGTAACTAATGGGTGAAAACAGTCGTATGACCAGTGATATTTATAGGAAATTTGATGCTCTTTAACATTGTACTGGTAAAGTTTTTTTGTTTGACGCGTAGTTTTCCAGCTAGAGGCGAAAAACCGAAAAATTGGCGGAAAAAATGGGGTTTTTCCCCTCTCCCCGAGTTAGCACAAGGGCCACGAGGTCGAAAACTCAGCATTGGCATCCCAGAGGACCTCTGAGTTACCTGTAAAAATTCCATTAAGTTCAAAATACTTTCCAGCTCGACCTGGTTTTTTCGACCTGGCTCCTGGACTATAGTAATTATTTGAATTTTAAGCTAAAATTAAATTGGAGATTCAGCTGGAAGCTGAGTCGTGGATTGAATGGTTATTGACAACTGATCTAGTTACAGATTGATAAGTTTATCTACATTTAGAAATTATGATTTCACTTTTAACCTGTTTGTTTGTTTTACTGATGAATCACAATGGCAACCGTTGTGGAGGTTACATGACATGTGTGAAGATAACATTACAGATTTAGACATTAAACAAAAGTTAGTAAATGAAATGTGTATTTGCACCAACCTTATATACTTGTGATTTATCGAGGGCAACACTGGAGGAAATAATGAAAGCTCATTATTCCCTTGTTTTTCATTACTCCCTGTTTAACCCGACCAGGTGCAATGAGTAAGTTTCCTCCCTGTAAACTAGGGAGGAAAGTTCACGTTTTCTCCCTACTGGAGGTAAAGTAATTTTACTGCCTAGACAGTAAAATCAGAAAAATTTTACCGCCAATGCAGCAAACTTTTTACTGTTATAATGTTGGCAATAACAGTTTATATATTATCATCATATTTAAATAAGTTTAAATATTATTATCAAAGGATTATTGCCATCAGAGAGCACACGGTACTACATACATAACTAAGATCTACGCTTTTAGTTCTCTGTTAGTGATATTGTTATTTTAAATGTCTTGCCTCTACTTGAACGTGATCAGTCATAATAGTTAATAATTAACTACCAACTCTTTAAGTAGTTCTTTGAGCAACTAGTTAGTTGTTGTGAAGTAGATTAAATTAACTTTTGATTATTCTAGGATAATATACATAATAAGCCCTTAGGGTGTCAACAGACTTAATTTTACATTTAGATTAAAAAGTGAAATTAATTTAGATATCTATTTAGATAAGTTTTTATATCTATTTGAAGACCAACAAATCAAAACAAACATTTACGTATATTGGAATAAATGTAGTTGCCCTAGCTTAGCAATAACAAATCATTTCCAGAGATGGGTGTCGGGAAACTACTTAATTATATAACAAGAGCCCTTAGGCTTGGGCTCGTAGAAACGGGCTTAATTTTATATTTATTTTTGGAATAAAAGGAAAACTAAGTAAATTAATTTAGTTAAGATATTATAGATATAAGTTGTTATATCTATTTAAAGACCAACAAATCAAAACAAACATTTATTTTTATTGGAATAAATGTGGTTGCCCTAGCTGAGCAATAACAAATCATTTCCAGAGATGGATGTCGGGAAACTACTCAATTATATATCACGAGCCCTTAGGCTCGGGCTCGTGGAAACGGGCTTAATTTTATATTTTTGGAATAAAAGGAAAACTAAGTAAATTAATTTAGTTAAGTTACTATATCTATTTAAAGACCAAAAAATCAAAACAAATGTTTATTTTTTATTGGAATAAATGTGATTGCCTTAGCTGAGCAATAACAAATCATTTTGAGGAGCGTCGTCGGAACACTACTCGATTATAAAAATGATTTAAACTCTTAAAGAGAATAGTTTTTTTTTATTAGCCTTTAATATGGTGTTACTCGAATTTAATTCTTATTATAAGTATTGCGATAGTTTTTTTTATGCTATATTTGCTGTTAGTTTTGAAAATTTTTTCAGTAATTAGTTTCTTTTGTTTTTGACCCCTAAAGAAGGTTTTAAGTAAACCCGAAATGTCGGGAATGAACAACAGTTGTGATTTTGCGACAGAAATCCTGAAATAGGTTCTTGATCGCTGGTATAAACGAGAATGACGTTTATTAACGTTATAATCGTTACAATGCAATGATAACAATATTATTAACTATATTTATCCTTGAATATAACGTGTGTTAATGGTTATATTTAGATATGGATTTACCTAGTTAATAAGGGGAACTAGCGCGGCCGGATTAAGTTTCATACCACGAAGTTGTGGGTTCGATCCCTCTGATTTATATGGCTCACTAATGATCACATCATACTCGCTTCGGTGGGATAAATGTACTGAGGTATTATGTGTGAAGTGGCTGCAACTCTCTACCACAGGGCTAGTAAAATAGGCCTGAAATATGGCTTAAATGCTAGGTCCGAACAAGTAGTTCGTCCTACCCGTCAAGTTATACTTCTAGGACCTTACTACTACCTAGCTAATAATTGTACTTATATATATACCTATATCAGGTAATCATTATACCGGTTAACATGTATACCTACTAAATAGTAAATAGTTTAACCCGAATATCAAGTTGCAAATATACCTGGTAAAGTTATTATATAAATTATAATAGGATCAAGCTATGTTTAGACATTAGGAAATATCGGAATTCCCATTGAAATTAAGGATTTAATATAATAATATTTTTTAAACGCTATAAACATTATAAACTTAAAGTTATAATGTTACTTTAAATATTAATTAAAATTGTAATATTACAATAAAAACAAATAAAACAACTATTAAATATAAAATTTAATAACTCTTAAGAAATTGATAATTGTTTTAATTTGATTTTATTAATTATCATTTTTATTTCTATAAAAAAACAATTCCTATTAAATAAAAATATGGAAAAAATTATAAGTAATTTTAATTTTCATACTTTAAACCGACAAGTGAACAATGATAAGATAAGCGGTACAAAAATAAAATTATGAAGAAAAAAAAAAAAAACATCATATAATGAGTTGATAAGAGACGCCGAGAAGGTAGACATAAAATACCATGTTGAGTAACTTTATGAGAACTGAATAAATAATAAATAAAAAAGTCATGTATAGTATAAGTCTTCAAGACCATTTTTTTTTTAAATCAACAAAAACAAGTTTTATAAACTTGTGCTAGAACTATGTAGAGTTTATAATATTTTCTGGTGCAACTGCCGTTGCCGTATTGAGAGAAGATACAGCTAATTAAATTAATGTACCAATGGTTGAAGATTGTTCAATGACTTTCCTAAAAGGCTTTGGAAACAAAACTATTAAGGCATATGATTTAATTGCTAGGCCTACATGTTAACAGGAAGCATAGCCACTAATACCCAGCATGAGCCCCGTGCTACCATCTAAGCGTTACGGAAGATCATAGAGTGTCTACAGCAGTGATAGCAAACCTTTTGAGTTCGGTATGTCAAAATTCGTATTTAATCTAGCTTAACTTGAGTGCCGTGCCACATCAAGAATTACCCACAATTTTGTTATAATGGAACTCTAGTATAAAATAGTTATATTTTCGATATATCTATTTGTTAAAATAGCAAACACAAATAATTCTTTAAACATTAAAGACTACTAATTTTTCTCATATAGTATAAAAAGAAAGTGTCGTGAAAGCGCGTGATAAATTTGATTTTGATCGATTTACACGTTTTGCAGTCCCATGAGTCCAAAAAAGTAAAATACATTTATGTCGTCTTTTGTCAGTCTGTTGTCTGATCAGACCCGTGACTCCCAAACTATTGGACCACTTTCGATGAAATTTGGCATATAGGTTCAGAAAAAACCCTACCCGGAGGCAAAATCGAGGAATGAATTTTAGCTTTAAATTTGGGATGCAGAGTATCTCCCAAAAACTCTAAAACAATAAAAATTCTCGAAACGGTTCCGACGATTTTGATTAAGCAATTCTAAAATCTAATCCACTTAAATACATATCTAACTATATAAATAATTTTCCCTTTATAGTTTCTCTACGTTGTCCCAGGAGAAATCTAGCTCCTAAGGAAATATCTTTAAAAGCAAAAAGCAAGAGGTCGTGTTCAATACCCCGACGAGGAGAAGTTAGTAACTATACCAACACTCGAAACAACTGAAAAATGGAAAACCCAGTACCAAGTAATTATGTTGTACTCAAATCAGTTTTTATATATAAGAAGAGATTAAATGAGAAAGTTTAATAACAGATTAATTGAAAAGATTTATTGTTGCTGAATTTTATTTAATATATTATCTTTTATAATTGAAGATTGGTATTTCGTACACTTCAAACCCAATGAGTGGCATTTTACATGTTATACACAAAATGTCACCTCTGACACGCGTGTCATAAGTTCACAATCTCTATTCCTACAGGTTTACAACTGATTTTCTTAGATGGAAATTCTTGAATCTTTAAACTGCGAATATTTGAATTGCACCACTTTCTCCAAACTGCGATAAAACTGATGAATATTTAATGAAAATACGTGAAACTCGTGAGATTGTTTAGCCGAAGTTGCCTTGAGAGTAAAACAGTAATTAGACTATAGTTAAAAAATTACCTCTTGAGGCTTGAAAGAGACAAATACAAATTTGGATGGATTTAGAAACATTAAGATTACACAAACACGACCACGAGAAGTTAATTGATGATTGGTTAGTTTACTAATTAGAGTATCCACAATCTAGTAGGAATTGATAATTTCTGTAGACTAAAATTGATTTTAAATGAAAGACTAGGTACTGCGAAAGCCTTAAGGTACGTTGTTATTAGAGCGATAAATTGAGACAATTTCTGCGCGATCATCGCGCAGCACTGCATAATACTGTTTTATATGATTCCGTTTTCCTTGGAGCGATTATGGTAAGAGATATTCGCGGATTAATGCTTAATATTGTTATATATGATTCCGTTTTCCTTGGAGCGATTATCACTAGAGATAATCGCGGATTTCTGCTTGATATTGTTTTATATGATTCCGTTTTCCTTGGAGCGATTATCACTAGAGATAATCGCGGATTTCTGCTTGATATTGTTTTATATGATTCCGTTTTTCCTGGAGAGATTATTGCTAGAGATAATCGAGGATTACTCCTTAATATTGTTTTATATGATTCCGTTTTCCTTGAAGCGATTATTTCTAGAGATAATTGCTGGGGTCAGGTCCCGAGTCCGACATAATCACAATCGCTGAACGTTTATTTAATAGTACGCAGTGTTGCTCGTGATTTTATGAATGTCTCAGCTAAAACTTCAATTTTCTTCCGAGGAGGATGAAAGGCTACAGCAGCAGCAGCACATCCACCTGCAGATGATTTGAAGTACACCCTCTTTTAGGATCAGCGTGTCAACGATACGATCAATTTACTAATTTAAAAATAAATTAAGTAATTTTAAGTTTTGAGCTTCATAACAGTTCGTTTCATTATTCTTGATTTATTTCCAACAACAAAGACTGATCCATAAACTTACGTATACCTTAGCAGTGGACTAAGCTTCTCTGCAGTGATTGTGTTAGGATTACAGTTCTAACATGACTTCTCAAGGTCCTATTTGAATAAATTTATCCAACACAAATTTAAACTGAAGTTTGAAAAAATCTGAAGAACTCTAAAAAAAATCTTTAAGGCTTAACCAAGTAAGTGATTAATCAATCAATTGAAGTAACTTTCATCCGATCTTCTTATAAATATGAGAAGTCTTTCAAGACTTCAGTGCGATTTTATCATCTTCAATTTCTTTCACCAAAACGTATTTTATCCTTTTTATTTTTAAGCTCTTCGATTATCACTCAGCAATCATCCACTCTAACAATAATGTACTTTTAGTCGAATGAGAATGTCTCATTCGACGAATGTTAAAACAGCGAATATATTTTAGAAGAAGACCTAAAGAGTGTTAAAACTCAATTAATTAGGCATAATAGTAATTATGCCCTTAGTCGTAAGTATTAAACCGCATCCATTTACTTTGCTTTCTAGTTGCAAATGATTTCTTTTGTTGGATTTTAAGAAAAAGTACTTAATCTAGAACATCTTACATTACCTTTTCTCTAGAGTTCACTAGTTTACGATAAAGGACCTCAAAGTGAGAAAGACAAAAAAAAGCTATCTAAGAGTCAAAGGTACGCATTGAAGGCAGCCACCAAATTATTAGAGAACAAATCTCTTATTAACAAAAAAGGGGTTAACTTTTACATCTTAAAGAGTTGAAGTCAGTGTTTCATTGTAAACTCCCAGAGGTCTGCCTTGTTCTTTACTTTCAAACTTAAAAGTTTCTTCTTTAAGCTCAAAAAACTTAATATCTTTTATTTACATAGCTTCAAAACATTAACAAAACTCAGATAAGTTCGTCTCAAATTTACCTCAGGCAAAAGCAGTGTAAACTTGTTAACTTAATACCTCTGTGGTTTATTTTTTAACGTATAAGTTCACGCAGGGAAAACTCTAGAATTTGCTTGAACCACCGTAATCAAAGTTCTGGCAATGTAAATAGAACGAAACGTTTAGTAATACAGTGCAGTTTAAAGTTGGATAAGATTTAGTGCATGCAGTTGATTAAACTTTTAACTGATTGAATAAATAAAGTTTATCCGCAATCTACTAAGAAGATCGCAAGAAATCATTTTAATTTACAGTTTAAAACTTTTGTCATTTTTGCGAATACAAATTTAAATTTCTAAGTAACCAAGATCCTGCGCACATTGCTTCCTCTCATGTATGCACACATTGCTTCACCTCGAGAATGGACATATTGATTCCTCTCACGTTTATGCACATTGCTTCCTTTCACGTATGCGCATATTACTTTCTCTCGCGTAGGCATACAGCCAATTGTTTAAGTGACACTCGCATATTGAAATTTACCTCATTAAATAATATTTTATACTCAAGCGACCGTTCGTCCATTAATAAAGACGCGAGGAAGCTATGTGCCGATATATTTAGAAGACGTATTATTGAACCATAGAGTAACATGGTAAAACAAGTGCATATCAATTAACTGCTACAAATGCGGATTATCAGATTCAATTATGTAATAAAAATAAACATGACAAGTATGGAAAAAGCTAAATAACCTTGAGATAGCACAGTTGAAATCAACGAGACATTTAATCAGTGATTCATGCAAACAAGTTTGATAAAGAATGCAAAAATAATGTAGGTTAACCATAGTTAAATAATAAATTCAGCATGAATATAAATGTGAATCTTTATATTAAATAAAAAAATAACCATTTGATAATATTACTGTGGTTAGATAACTAAATTAAACCCCTAAAAATAGATTATAAGTTAGGCAGTTATTTATAATTTAAAGTTATTTAAAATGCAACGTTATGAGTATTCCTTTGTTAAATAGCAATTTGATGTTACCACAGTATAAAATGTCTCAACTCTCTAGGGTTCGAAGTTCGAACTCGTCTTAGGCTATAAGCGAGTTGCAAGAACGCTAACCATTCGGCTACGCCGATCGTCTAAATTGTATTTATGTATGGAAGTAGTATTAAATTCACCTATTTGTATTTAGAAGAGCTTGGAAGTGTATTGAGCAAAAATTAACAAGAGCAGCATTTTTTAACGCTAAAAGTACTGAAGATCAAAGTAGCCAAGTAATTTAAATACTCGCCAAGAACCAAAGACCAAACAAGATTATAACATCTGGTGTTCGAACCTCAGAGACATGTTTAACACCTATGATCACATCGGGTGAGTGTAGTGACCGATGCGTTGTTCGGAACGTAAAAGATTCCGCAAAAAAATAAATAAATAAAATAAACCCATTAAATAACATCAAGTATTTCGATATTTTATTTCACGCATTATCAAATAGCTACCAGTTGGTAAAATAGCCAATCAAAGTAATCGGCAAGCTAAAACTCCAAAATTCAGATCCGAAAACATTTAGATTTCAAAATAATGTTGATGGACAAAACGGGAGTTACACACAAGGCTAATTGTTTCCTATTATCTGAAAAACATTGTAGTCGTTGCAGTGTACCATAAACCGAGATTATATTAAAATTAAAATACTCGTATTCTTAAATAAAAATGTTCTAAGAAGTTTAAGACATCAGAGCTCACTCAAAACACACATTAGACATGATAAGATTTTGTTAGACATCAAATACATAAATGTTGAAATAAAATATTTGAATTTTAAAATGGTGGGGGAAAAATTTTTTAGGAATTAAAAAAAAATATATTTCTAACAACGGACCGCTCTAAATGTTATGCTTAATATTCCTTCGCTTACTTCAGACGTAAAATTAGATTTCCATCTTCGCTTTAAACTTATGTTACTATGTCTAATTTGTATACCATTTATGTCACTTCCATATATGTGATTTTCTAAAGGACATTCACTTCGGATAAAGAGAAATATAGGACAATAAGAATAGCTTAATGATGAGACTACAAGTTAAATATAGATATGAAACAACTTTCTACAAGCGAACAAACAAATATCCTCTTTCAAAAGAACAATCGCTTTAATGTACAACACAAAAAAGAGAGAGAGAAAGAGAGAGAGAAAGAGAGAGAGAGAGAGACAAAAAAAGAAACAAAATCGAATGTTTAATGATTAGACATTGAAAATATTACACACTATCAATATACTAAGATACATTGCAAATAAATGAACTCATCCAATGATAATTTGACCAACAAGACAATAAAATAAAATAAGATAAATACTTTAACAATTCGACTTGAATTTAAAAATAATTCACGAAATCACTTGTTTATAACCTGCATCTTGTAACCTCCCTTTTCTTAAAAATTGTCACAACTTCATTGAAAAACATTCAATCACACTCCTAGTGGCGAAGTATAGTACTAAAAAGTGAAAAAATGAACTACCTCTTGTTACATTCCAACTTCCTGATACTGTATTTAAGAGCATCACATTTTTCATGTCGTTTTTTTTCGTGACGGATCTTCTGTCCTCCATCCCAAAAATATATCCTTTAGCCCAGTGCAATTTTGGCATGGACCTTGATATTGCGGTTCTAAACAATATGTCAAAAGTCTCCACTGATCCGAGTGCCGCTAAAAGAACTACGCGGGGTCAAAGGTCATCAAAATCGGCTTTTTGTGAATATCTCATTAACGGTCACGTATACAGAAAAAATACAAGTAATCAAATTTGCAGCTTAGAACATTTCCTACAAAAAAGATCTCATGACTTTTATTCGTAGGTGTAACGGTTTTGGAGATAATTCGATTTACAGAATTGTTTCAAATTTGTTCAAAAATGTTTCAAATTTCAGAGTAGTGTAAAAATTTGTCTCCAAAACCGTTACACCTACGAATAAAAGTCATGAGATCTTTTTTGTAGGAAATTTTCTAAGCTACAAATTTGATTACTTGTATTCTTCCAGTAAACGTGACCGTTAATGAGATATTCACAAAAAACCGATTTTTATGACCTTTGATCCCGCGTAGTTCTTTTAGCGGCACTCGGATCAATGGGGACTTTTGACATTTTGTTTAGAACAGCAATATCAAGGTTCATGCCAAATTTCAGCTTTCCCCTATTTTTTTACGAAGTTGAGCCTTTTTTTTGTCTAATTGCACTGGACTACGTGTTAATAGTAACATTACGCGTCGAGTGCGGAAAGTAGCATTTTGCATGCGAGTGTGGAGTTTGCACCCGAGCGATAGCGAGGGTGGTAAAACCACACGAACAATGTAAAATGCCGTTTTCGCACGAGTTGCGTACCGTACTTTATCTACGATTGTTAAATTTAATTAATAAATACAGAAAATAATAAACTTGCTGTATGTAAGTTCGTATCTCTCTCTTGATAAAGATGGCATTAATTCATTAGTTGTATTTTTTGCCGAATTAATTATTTCTGGAGGATTATTATTCTCCATATTTTCGTCAAAGTCACTTGATTCACTCATTGTTATTCACTAAAAACTCGATATAAACAGTTACTTTAATAAAAGAACAGCAAATTAGTTTTGTTGAATGTAAACAAACTCGCTAATCGTGCGTAAAGCTGAAGAATTCCTCTTCTTTACCGCACTAGCGTGGTAAAGAAGAGGAATTATTCAGAACTATGAGACGCGCATGCGCAATGAATACAAGTACGTAAATAATAACTTTCTACGCATCTAAACAAAGATATAATGTTTATATTTCGTATCAATCGTAGATAAAATGGTTTACATGTCTTAAAGACAACAAACGATCAAATAATTGCACAATGGGATTGATGCTTTTAAATTGGGATGCAACAAACACACTTCATCAATTTCACTGTAAAGTTGTTTCAAGACAAGAAAACAAAAAAAATATTAGCGCCATTAATCATAATTATTTCTATATTTATATGATGTGAGTCTGACTACATGAAACATTAATTAGAGCTAGAGTAGTTTGGGTTATGAAAGCTGTAGACATTTGCATTTATAATTAACGAGTAACACTGACCTAGTAAGAAAGAAAATACAGTTTTAAAACAAAAGTAAAATTATTATTACTATAAAAGTAAGTCCTCTTTTGACATGAAAAAAGAGTTTTTAGACAAATAATAAATTTAATTAATTAAAAGTGGCGTTAAAAAGAATCGCTTGTTAGAAATAATAAAGGTGGAAAAGAGGCAATATTCTTGTATAATGAGCAGTGATAAATGTCACTTAATTAACAGCAAACTAATTTGATAAAGTATAAAGAAAGACTCTCCACTAAAAAGTAACGTAATTATTTGTGTCTTAATAATCTTAAGTAACAAATACAAATTGCACGATCTACAAAATTAAATAAACCGACTTCTTATTGCTTCTAAGCATACCGAAGGTATAACGGAAGCTATGTGATCGTTCTGAAGAACGTAAATATTTTATGTCTCCGATTTCAATAATTCTAATACAGAAATCCGTTTGAGACAACAGGGATCAATTTTGGTTCCGTGTCTGTCTGTCGGTCTGTCGCTCAATTGTTGGGAACCAACATATCTTAAAAACTACTCGTCCGATTTTAATGAAAATTGTATGGTAGGCCATAATTAGCCCATTGTTGGTCCCATATAAGTTTCAACCTTCTGGACCTATTTGTTTTTCTTCCACATGCGCACAAACACACATTTATTTACACCTATATCTTCAATGTTTGTCGAAAGTAGACAGCAGATAGTACCAATTTAATTTCAACCGTCTGCGCTCTTTGGCTTTTGCTTAATTGATACATTAATTCATGTAATAATCAAAACAATTTTGACTTATTAAAAAAACGTGGGAAACAATTAAATAAATTAGACAATAATGGCTTGTAAAAGCAAAAATCAATAAACGTGATAGGATGCGAGGAAGCTATGTGCCACATTAATAGGCAGTTTATTTTTTATCATAATCCTAAAACGTCTACTCTAAAGATAAATAATCCTATCTAGGACATATCCCTTTTTTTAACATGAACTCATATTTAAAGTCATAAAACTTTTTCTATATCCTGTAAAATTTAATGTGGACATATCTCCTTTCTGCAATATGTGATTCAAATTCATTCTTTTATCAGTTAATTATTTGATTATTAAAAAGCATAAAATCATTTCTTTTTAATTTACGAAATAATTAGCAGATAAAATTTAGTTAATTTAATATTATTAATATATGATATAAAACAATAATATTAAGAAATATCTGATATATTTTTATTAAATATAAGAGGAATACTATGCTATATTGAAGAAATTGGAGAGAATGAGGAACCACAAAAAGATACACAACAACAGTTTCACTAATTAACCAAACTCTTTATCCACGTTTGTGTGAGGCACTGAAGTGGAGACCAAATTTGATATCTCTGGGGAAGCCCTGATACATTCCAGCTAATGAACAGCACTGCTCCAGGCTTTGTATACAACCCTCTATCATTTCGATTTTAACTCAGAAAGGGAAACAAGAATCAAGAAGTATAGAAATAAAGTAAAAAAATATATTCTATCATTATTTGGTAAGTAGCGTTGGTTAAAGGAAGCAGGCTATATCTCTATACCAAATGTGAGCATTTAATAAAATTGAAATAATGGGGGGAAAAATATAAATTATGGTAAAATTATTTACGTAGGAACTCATGTTGTTCAAAAGAAGCAAGAAAGAACATAATGCTAATAAATTCAGTTTATATTTTACTGAAAGTGAAGCAAACTCAACATAATATTATGTACATAAAGTACCAACAGTCTTATACAGTATCCAAACATTCGCGTACGTGACTTGCCGACACTCGCAAGTTCCTCCATTCGTCGCCCACAACGCAACCGACCGTTTACACACTCGCTGAATGTTCGCCTTATCTCCCCGCGTGAGCGCCACGAGCGGCGAGGCGAATGACGGGTAAACTGACTACACATTCGCCTCGCTATTCGTGCGAATTTGTAAATTCGGCATTCAACAAGCTGATCAAAAAAAGGACTTTTTTTTTTTAGAAAAGATTTATAAATACTTTGTTAAAAGATAAATATTAGTTTCAAGTCACTTTCTTTAATCTATCACTTTTTATTTTCTTATATGAGGCGAAACTATTGTGATAGCATGAACATTTTATTTTGAGATTTTGATGGATATACAAGTTTTGAGATCCTCTGAGTCCAAAAAAGTGGTTTTTAAAAAATCTCTGTCTGGTCAAGCTTGCGAAGCCTAAACTATCGGGCCGATTTTGACGAAATTTGGCCTATATGTTCAGAAAAATATTCCCCGTGGCGAAATTGCGATATTAATTTTAACTTCAAATTTGGAGGGCGCTACCTTCCAAAATATCATTTCTCGAAAACGGTTCCGACGATTTTATTAAAAAAATCTAAAATGTAGTCAATTTAAATACAAATCTAACGATATAGGCCGTTTTTCCGGGAAAAATCTAGTTACTGAGAAAATAGCTTTAAAAGCGGTCCGAGAAAGGCGAAGTTCAATTCCCCGTCGAGGTTAAGTTATTTTTATGATAAAATGTTCAACAATAATTAAATCTTTATACGAAAACACGAACAAATAATAAAAGGAAAACACTGGGCTAAGTAATTATGAACTCGTATATGAGAAAGTATGTCTTAGTTGTCTCGGACCGATTTTTAAATGATGGGGATTGATTACATGGTAGATATAGGAAGAAGGAAGACCAAGTTGTAGATAAATAGTAAATAATTGTAGATAGTAATAAAGAATTGTTATTCTTATTCCTTTACAATCAAATTATTATTAAGACAGATGTCATTAATAGTTGGCTATTAAACCACCTGGATTTTGCACCATTAATTAAATAATATAAGTTCATAGGTTACACAGAATAATGAATATTTAACATTTTTTGAAAGAATAAGTCGTAATAATTTTTTTATTTTTTTATTCATAAAAAATATGATTAACTCATAGGAGGTGGAATCGAAACTTTTATATATAAGCTGCTTTAAAAAAGGAATTTGGAAATTCTTTAAGAGCTTCAAACCTTTATGAATGGTAAACACGTAAATAGAAAGTTCTTAGTCTTAATCTAAAACTAAAGGAGTTAATTAACTTATGATAATTAGCAAACATTTCAAAGATTCAAAACTTTTATGAATGAGAATCTTATGAAGGTGCTTACACTAAAGATAAGTTTACAAGCTTATGATAAAAGCACAAAATAGTAGATTTCACCCCGGAAAATACAGCATGATTAAAACCCAGAGCACTCCTGTTGATATAGCGGAGGTGGAAATAAAACACACTGTACGAACTTTTAATTACAACCAATATGTTTACAATACAAAATGTTTAGTTTTTTTAAGCATTTACGAATATTATAAAAAAAAAAAAAAAAAAAAAAAAAAAATATATATATATATATATATAAATCAAAAATTCTAAAAGGATTTTGTAATAAAAGCAAACTGCAATACAAGGATTTTTTTTTACATTTTTATGTTATTTTCAAATCTTTTGTAAATAAAACTAGAAGTTATAGATTGAAGTAGGTGGACCAATTAAAACAGCACGTAGAAAGCTTCTCTTACAAATCCGATATATCTGTGTCCAATTATTTATCAATACTCGAATAAATATGCGAGGAAAAGTTTACTTGTTATATTTTTAATATAAAATGGTTTAGTAACTTTATAAATTAAAAATAAAACTTTTTAATTCTTGAGTAAAAAGCGAGAGGGTCCATCCTAGTATGTTTATTTTTTTTTTTTTTTATAAAAATTAGTCGAATGTATAAAAGACTGTTTGATCCTATTTAGTTATTTTCTAGTAGTTTTATTATCTCATTTTTATTTTTCTCACAGAAAAAGATTCTATCATAACCTATTCGATGAGACGAACATCTTTTTTAAATAACATTGTTTAGTAAAACCAACAGCGTCATCGCTATGAATTAATAAAGATCGTTAAAAGTATTAAAGCGGTCCTAAACGTTTAAAATAGAGAAAACAACGTTTTTACCGATATCTTTCGTTCTAACGTAACGATTTTAATAAAACTTCATATGCATCGTCTAAAGTTCAAGAGAAACAGGCATGTAAAATTTCAACTTGATACAAGCAGAAGTTTTTGCGTAGTGAAGTTATACATTTTATAATAGTTGAAAAGGAGATGTGTGGTTTGTGGAATAGTAAGAATGCAGGGTGGCTCCCTCACTAATAGACTTTCTGCTACAATTATACTCATACAAGTATACTCATCATGTCATGATTATCTATTTTCTCAATATTCAATACATATTTATTACTATACGCTCGCTTCAATGATAGATAGAGCCACGCGATGCCTTTACTTTAATCACACACACACACACACATATATATATATATATATATATATATATATATATATATATATATATATATATATATATATATATATATATATATATATATATATATATATATATATATATATATATATATATACTAATTCCCTACAAACCAGAACAAAGATAATAATTTTAGGATTAAAAGAAGGCCTTGATCAACAAGCTACTTTTAGTACAAAGATGCTTCTAAATTCATAATTAATTCCAATGTCCACTAAAAAACTACATAGCAACAATATACGGTTCATTAAAGACCATTAGGTGGATTTCGAAGGAAACAGATGACTTGGGATCCAGGATGAAAAGGGAGGGGAGGACGAAGTAGCTTGTGATGGTTCGAAGATGTAAAAACGGTGTGAGTAAAAGGTAGCGGATGGCGGATGATTTGCAACTGACGGCAACCAGCGGAGAAGATATAACAGAGGAGGCTAAGGTCCTTGTAGGGACGGTAGTGCAATGAGGCGACCGTAGTGCTCTTAAGGTCATTAACATTCGCACGAGGTAGTTTACAACCTCTATACTTAATCTTGCAAAAACGAGTTTAGTTAACAATTCATTCTTCCTCATGATAACCTCTGCAGCAAACGACATTCTGCCTTTACATGAAACTTGTAATGAGAGAATTATACTGCGTTCATAACTGCATAATACCTAGATATCTTATTACGTATGATAATAAAATAAATAACTAACTACTACAGTAGACGTATTTAGTACGTATATATTTTTTACATTGTTAACAGAGCGTAAATACGATAAGAATTTACCAGAAAGAAAGTTTTATTCTATTAATTTTTATTTTCGTTTTGATAACGTTTACGCAAAATCAGAGAGTTCATTATGATAATACTTTTGCATAATACATTTTTAACTTTACACTTGATAAAAGAAAGAGTGTTTGTTAAAAGTTATAAAAGAGTAACATTATGGTTTTAATTATATTTCCGTCTTTATTGACAAAAAATCGTTCCGGAACTTTCTCAAATACAAACATTCTCATATAAGAGTTCATAATAACTTAGCCTATTGTTTTCCATTTATTAATTTTCGAATTTTCGTAGGTAAATTTAATTATTATTGAAGATTTCTATCTATATCTAGACTATATCATAAAAATAACTTCTCCTCAGCGGGGAATCGAACCCGGCCTCTCTTCGTCCGCGTTTAAAGCCAATTTCTCGGGAACTAGATTTTTCCCGGGAAAAACGGCTTATATCGTTAGATTAGTATTTAAATGGTCTACATTTTAGAATTTTTTAATCAAAATCGTCGGAACCGTTTTCCAAAAATAATGTCTTCACATTTTTTTCTGAGTTTTTTGGGGCTAGCGCCCTTAAATTTGGAGCAAAAATGCATTACTCGATTTCGCCTCGGCGTATGATTTTTCTGATCATGTATGCCAAATTTTGTCAAAATCGACACAGTAGTTTAGGCTCCAGACGTCTGCATAGACAGAGAACAGACATTTTTTAAAAACCACTTTTTTCGACTCAGAGGACCTCAAAACGTTTAAATCTATCAAAATCTCAAAATCGCATTTTCTCGCGCCATCACAATATTTTCTCTTTATATGAAAAAGTAAAAATAAAACAAATATAATTCATTGAATAATATGAAATATAATATTATAAAAAGTAGGGTACTAAATGTAATCTATGGAAAATTATTGGATCAAATAACAATAGGATTTCCTTGACGCTTCATTTCTTCGTACTTCATTGTATTTTGTTATTCCACAAAGAAGAGCATTCTTATATGGTAAAAAGCTGGTCTCAAAGAATAATATTATCATACTTTTACATCCCGCAAAAAGCTTCTCCTATAAGATCAAGGAGTTCAATATGCATTCCAGTTTTTCCATCGAATGCTCTCGGTCTAGCAGATGCTAAGTCCTTCTTTGGAAAGATTTATTGTCTTGAGTCTAGTAAACAACATTTGTATATCCTTTTTTATAATGTGGTCTGAGAGAACAATAAATCTTGACTTCCAAAGGAACCTAGATACTTAATATTGAAGGAAATCCAATAAAACGATTTAATTTCCGGTTAAACATGATTTAAACTTACCAAACAGGTTAAGCATGCATAAAAATTAGTTAATTTACCAGTTAAGATAAAACCTTAGGTGGAAAAATACATATTTCGATCAACAGGAATATTAGAAGCTTTATATATATTATAAGTTAGCTGTTTTAAAGATGAAATGAATATTCATTGAATTAATGAAGGAATTAATAGATTAATGAGTGATGAATTAATGTATAATGAATTCATATTAATTAATGAATATTCCACCATCTCGTGCTGACCTATGAACCGGCTGATGATAGCCTTAGATTTTTCTAAGAACATAGCAATCGTATTCTTGATAAAATGTCCATGTAAATGCCCATTTACATGAACGTTTTATAAAATCAATCTATTTTCAGCCGAACTTTAAATCAAATTATTGTACTCGCAAGAGTTATAATTAAAAATTATTATTATTAAATATTGAAAACGCTCTCTAATACGCTGATATGACATGGGTTGATTAACCCATATCCATGGTTCATATTGCTGTTCAAAAACTGTATCATAGATATTATTTTAGACACTTATTCAAAGTCGAATATTTATATTAATCAACAATCAATAATTAGAGTATTTGTTGAAGGATACGTCTTATATAATCAGAACATTTCAAAATAAAAATAAAAATATTGTGTAGAATTTAATATATTGGTATATATTCATTAAAAATAGACTGCTAATTGGTGTGGCACATAGCTTCCTCGCATGCTATCCAGGTACTGTATTGGTTTTACGCTTTTATTACAAGCCATTATTGTCTAATTTGTTTAATTGTTTCTCCGTTTTTTAATCTGTCAAAATTGTTTTAATTTTTTACATAAAGTATCAATTTAGCAAAATTTTAAGAGGGGATATCTGCGGGTTACTTTTGATAAACTGTAAAAGTTTCATACAAATCAGATAAGTACTTTTGAAGCTATAGGTGTAAATAGATGTATGTTTGTGCGCATGTGGAAGAGAAACAAATAAGCTCAGAAGGTTGAAACTTATATGGGACCAACAATGGGCTAATTATGACCTATCATCTAAATTTCATTAAAATGGGACGTGTAGTTTTTAAGATATGTTGGTTCACAAAAATCGAACGACAGACCGACAGACCAACAGACCGACGGACCGACAGACCGACAGACAGACACGAAACCAAAAAGTTTCCTGATGTCTGAAACGGATTTCTGTCTTGGCATTTTTGAAATCGGAGACCTAAAATAATTTCGTTCTTCGAAACGTCACATAGCTCCCGTTACCTTAGGTAAGCTCGGAAACAAAAATATAATTTTCTTCCTTTTCCTTTCATTATTAAACGTATGTATAGTTTTCCATGCAATAAATAATAATCGAAGAAAGGCTAACCACCAAGAAAAATGATTAAAAAAACAACTTTCTAATTTTACAAACAAGAAGAGATCATAATTTACTAACATAATGTATGATATATTTACTAGAGTTCTAGATTAACCCTACACACTATATTAACAATTATATAACCAAAGCCAAAGCTTAAAGCCTCAAATGCACTATCTAATATAGTCAATCTAATATAATCTACTGAAATTTCATCCATGTTCTATATAATTAGCGATTATAAGCTTCAATAGGGTAAATCTAATCTTACTAGTGAATTACCACAAATCCCGACAATTAGGATAAGGGAGGAGGGAGGGGGGGGGGAGTGCATTTCGAATAGAACCTTAATTAAATGTAGAGAATTAACTTAGTTTGCATTTTATAATCGAGAACCAACCTCGAACTAAAACAGTCTGCAAATAAGTGTGGCACATAGCTCCTGTTACATAGATTACTCCTTCCTGAGTAGTATGGGTGGCACTATAGTCCGATGGTCCAGATGCAGCATCCCGATCTCGGGGGTGGGGATGACCTGAAGATGAGCAGATGAGTGGGGAATCCCCACTCATCTTCTCATCTTCAGCTCATCCCCCCACCCCCGAGATCGGGATGCTGCATCTGGACCATCCTGCCATCATTAGCCCATAGTGCCATCCTTACCCCCCTTCCCCCCTCCTTACCCTTCCTGATCCTCTTGTTTTGACTCATCCTCCTCTTCCCCGCTCATCATCTAATTAGACCCCCCATCTTGATCCCCTTGTTTTGACCCATCCTCCTCTTCCCTATCTCATCTTCTATTTTGGCCCCCCTCTTCTATTCCGTCTGTCCTGTCCGTCCTCTTTCTTTGTTTATTTCCTTGCCCCCCCTTCAGTTACGGAATTATTATTTTTGGCTCCCTTTGGCCCTACTTCTGATGTCTCCCTAGCCTAGACTCCTACCTCTACGTCACTGGATAGGGGGTCCTTCTCGTACCTTGCCTGTAAAAAATCTTGTGTGTCCTCTGGGAATCGAACCTGCACCTCGAATCACCTTCTGATCCGTAGTCCAACGCCTTACCGAATGCGCCACAAGCCCTGGTTGGTGAAAGGTACCTATTAGGTGTATAAGACCATTTTACCTCTCAATGGGGGTTTTTTCAAATTTTCCCTAGAGCTAATTAGTTGTGAAAGTTGAAAGTCCTTTCACCCTCAGGCGGGGTTTTCGCATAAGACTCCTTTCTCTGCTAGCAAGGGTTTTTTGCTACAAATATAATTTCTATAGACTCGTCATAATATGTAATGTTGGAAGAATTTGAAACCTACCTACCTACCCGGGGAGTGTTTCTCGGATCTAGACCTATAGGCCCCCACCTGTCTGGTTTCGAGAAAATATGTCCATTCACCTCTTGGGCCATCACCTAGGGCTTTTTGGATAAGATCCCCTCTAATTATTCATATGTAAGGCTCCTATCTGATTTTGAGAAAACACGTGACAACCTTACTATTTCCTCTAATTATAATTTATAGTTTTATCAAAAATTTGTGGTATCGGTCGGGTTTGAACCCTCGATCTCAGTTTCTCAGGCCTTATATCTCTTATTGGCCTTACCTACCTTCTCTGATTTTGAGAAAAGATGGATGCCTCTACAGTCCCTACTATGCCCTCTAATTATAAAATCTAGTTTTATCGTAAATATGTTGTACTCTCCTACAACACAGAGTTTCGAGAAGAGAGCTTTGATAGTTGTATAGAATACTGATAATAATTATTGATATCCGTAGAAAGGGTTTTAGATTGTCAGCCTGTTATACGCACACATACAGTATTTCAACTATATAACTAAATAATATTAAAGACGCAGTAAGAGTTTTATAGTCAATAAATATTTTTATTAAAATACCATACTGGTTGTACATGGTCATGTACATATTATACCCGAATTAAACAATAGTAAATGAAAAGCTACCTATTTTCTAATGGTAGTCTTACATGTGTTACAGAAATTGTGAAAGTATTTTTAAGACTATCACTCTCATTTGAACTACTACTATTTCCTCTAAATATAAATTCTAGTTTTATCATAAATATGTTGTATCGGATGGGGTTGAACCCTCGATCTCATGGTTGAGTTTCTCAGACTCTTACAATCCTTATCCATTAAACTAAAAATCTATTATATTCTAAACATTTTATAAAATAATTTGAAGATACATAGAGATGACTGAAGATGATTGGTTGTGATAAAGATGGTTGCAAGTTTTATCACAAATATGTTGTGTCGGATGGGTTTGAAACCCCGACCGCAAGGTTTAGTTTCTCAGAATTTATACATACCTCTCACAGACCTTGCCCATCTTCTCTGGTTTTAAGAAAAGATGTAAGAGTAGTGGTAGGGTTTTTAAAAACTGTGAGAGGAAAGCCCCCTTGCATAGGTATGACTCACCTAGCTGGGTTTTTAAATTACTATGTGAGAGAGGATTCATAATATGTTTAACTACAAACATAATTTCTAGGCTCATTATAATATGAAATGTGAGAATTTGAATCCTACCTTCCTCGGGATGGTTCTCGAATCTAACCCTAACACTCCCACCCCCTCCGGTTTCGAGAAAAGATATTTGAAGAAAAGTTTTATTCATATGTGAGGAGTTGAAAGAATGTCCTATCCTCTAGGTTCACCTCTTGGGTTTCTCAGGCCCTGTTACCCCTTATTTACTATAATTGTAATATTAACTGATTTGAACTTATGTACTTAGTGTACAAATGGAGAAAGATAAGTCTTGTAAGAACCTAGAGATGTTTATAGACTGTATACAGTATACAGTAATCTTATTCTATTTTAAAATTTCATAGTTATCATCTTCTTTGGTAAATTATAAAAATAGTAAGTGATATTTGTATAGATTGTAGAGCAAAAAAGGATTTTATACTGACTATCCTTAAACATTACCATTCACAATGATGCATTCAACTATAGAATTAGAGAAAATTAAAAATAAATACACACTATAACATTTAAAATGTAAAAACGACTTTTAACAACAAAATTAACAATGTTTGTTCGTATAAGTATCGTTCTAAAACATATAATTTCTACTTATGTGCTAAAATGATGTGTACATTTTCCTCAAATCTAAAGAATTATCACATTATATGGTAAATTTGATACTATCTTCTATACATTTTCTAAAACAAAAGAAATATTTGCTTTGTATTTTGCATGTAAAGCTTTCTTCTATATATTATTTATTGCACTTTGTAAAATTAACAAAAATAAGTCAATTAGTTAATGCAAATAATACCGTGTATCAATGTAAATAATATAATTGTAAAATATTCTATATATTTTTCTTGAACATAAAAGAAATATCTACTTTATTATTAAGCCATTAGAGTGTTGAAGTAGATATTTGTACATAGTATTATAGTTTAATTTGTAAAGTCAAATAGTTTAACATAATGAGGCTAAGTATTGTTCTAAAACATATAATTTCTACATATATGTTAAATTGATGTATACATTTTTCTAAAGTACTATTACATTATGTGGTAAATTTGATAGTATGTCCTATACATTTTCTAAAATAAAAGAAATATCTGCTTAGTACTATGTAAGTAAAGCTTTTTTTCATATATTATTTATCGCAATTTGTAAAATTAACAAAAATAGTCAATTAGTTTAATAAAATAATACTGTGAATCAATGTAAATAATATAATTGTAAAATATTCTATTTACTTTTCTTAAACATAAAAGAAATATCTAATTATTATTATAAATTATTAACCCAGTAGTGTGTTAAAGCAGATATTTGTTCATAGCATTATTGTTTTATCTGTAAAGTCAAACTGTTTAACATAATAAGGCTAAGTTTTGTTCTAAAAGATATAATTTTTACATGTATATGTTAAAATGATTTATATATTTTTCTTAAATCTAAAGAATTATCAACTTTATATGGTAAATTTGATAATATGTTCTACACATATTCTAAAATAAAAGAAATATCTGTTTAGTATTATGAATGTAAAGATTTTTATATATATTATTTGTCACACTTTGTGAAGTTAACAAAACAAAAAGTCAATTAGTTTAACATAGTTATACTGTACATCTATGTAAATATTATAATTGTTCATAGGTGTTAAGATATTCTATACACTTTTCTCAAACATAAATAAAAAAATATCTACTTGTTATCTAAAAGTGTTTTGAATGTAAGGCATCTTATATACCAGTCATCACTATTTGTGAAATGAATTATAAAAGCACCGGCCATACTTTTTCCTAGAGTATAATATGTTAACTTACTTTACGGTCTTTGATAGATTTGAGATGAGATAGTAGTCTTGTGATGGAATGTTAAGCACGGTACATCTGTAGATGATAATGTTTGACAAAGCTCGAACTTACAGGGTTTTGTACAATAAATGAACTATACCTCTATATGTCTAACTGATAGAATATGTACAAGAGTATTATTCTATTTAAAATTTAAAAGTCAACATTTCCTACGAAAAACTTGACAAATATATGGCGAAACTAAGTTTACTATCTAAAAATCCCATACTCGATAATTATGGAATTACCGAAAGATGCATCTACATAAGTGTAAACCTCAAGATACACACCTATGTGTTAGCTTACGACTATCATATTCATTATAAGATTTATTTTAATGTTACCCCATCATCGGAGTAAATTTGAAATAAACACCAACACTATATGTTGATCCAGATAGTTCTATACAACTTCTACAAATTTGGCTGTGTTAGAAGTGGACGGAGATGAATAGAGATGGTTAGAGATGGTCGAAGGTGTTTAGAGGTGGTTAGAGATGGTTGGAGATGGTTCGAGATGCCTAGAGGTGGTTGGAGGTGTTTAGGGGTACTTAGAGGTGATTCGAGATGGTTGGAGGTGTTTAGAGGTACTAAGAGGTGGTTCGAGGTGGTTAGAGGTACTTAGAGGTGGTTCGAGATGGTTAGATGTGGTTCGAGGTGGTTGGGGCTGTTTAGATATGTTTCGGAGTGTGTCCTTAGAGAGGTCTCCGACCTCTATAAACAGACACACTCCGAAACATATCTAAACAGCCCCAACCACCTCGAACCACATCTAACCATCTCGAACCACCTCTAAGTACCTCTAACCACCTCGAACCACCTCTTAGTACCTCTAAACACCTCCAACCATCTCGAATCACCTCTAAGTACCCCTAAACACCTCCAACCACCTCTAGGCATCTCGAACCATCTCCAACCATCTCTAACCACCTCTAAACACCTTCGACCATCTCTAACCATCTCTATTCATCTCCGTCCACTTCTAACACAGCCAAATTTGTAGAAGTTGTATAGAACTATCTGGATCAACATATAGTGTTGGTGTTTATTTCAAATTTACTCCGATGATGGGGTAACATTAAAATAAATCTTATAATGAATATGATAGTCGTAAGCTAACACATAGGTGTGTATCTTGAGGTTTACACTTATGTAGATGCATCTTTCGGTAATTCCATAATTATCGAGTATGGGATTTTTAGATAGTAAACTTAGTTTCGCCATATATTTGTCAAGTTTTTCGTAGGAAATGTTGACTTTTAAATTTTAAATAGAATAATACTCTTGTACATATTCTATCAGTTAGACATATAGAGGTATAGTTCATTTATTGTACAAAACCCTGTAAGTTCGAGCTTTGTCAAACATTATCATCTACAGATGTACCGTGCTTAACATTCCATCACAAGACTACTATCTCATCTCAAATCTATCAAAGACCGTAAAGTAGGTTAACATATTATACTCTAGGAAAAAGTATGGCCGGTGTTTTTATAATTCATTTCACAAATAGTGATGACTGGTATATAAGATGCCTTACATTCAAAACACTTTTAGATAACAAGTAGATATTTTTTTATTTATGTTTGAGAAAAGTGTATAGAATATCTTAACACCTATGAACAATTATAATATTTACATAGATGTACAGTATAATTATGTTAAACTAATTGACTTTTTGTTTTGTTAACTTCACAAAGTGTGACAAATAATATATATAAAAATCTTTACATTCATAATACTAAACAGATATTTCTTTTATTTTAGAATATGTGTAGAACATATTATCAAATTTACCATATAAAGTTGATAATTCTTTAGATTTAAGAAAAATATATAAATCATTTTAACATATACATGTAAAAATTATATCTTTTAGAACAAAACTTAGCCTTATTATGTTAAACAGTTTGACTTTACAGATAAAACAATAATGCTATGAACAAATATCTGCTTTAACACACTACTGGGTTAATAATTTATAATAATAATTAGATATTTCTTTTATGTTTAAGAAAAGTAAATAGAATATTTTACAGTTATATTATTTACATTGATTCACAGTATTATTTTATTAAACTAATTGACTATTTTTGTTAATTTTACAAATTGCGATAAATAATATATGAAAAAAAGCTTTACTTACATAGTACTAAGCAGATATTTCTTTTATTTTAGAAAATGTATAGGACATACTATCAAATTTACCACATAATGTAATAGTACTTTAGAAAAATGTATACATCAATTTAACATATATGTAGAAATTATATGTTTTAGAACAATACTTAGCCTCATTATGTTAAACTATTTGACTTTACAAATTAAACTATAATACTATGTACAAATATCTACTTCAACACTCTAATGGCTTAATAATAAAGTAGATATTTCTTTTATGTTCAAGAAAAATATATAGAATATTTTACAATTATATTATTTACATTGATACACGGTATTATTTGCATTAACTAATTGACTTATTTTTGTTAATTTTACAAAGTGCAATAAATAATATATAGAAGAAAGCTTTACATGCAAAATACAAAGCAAATATTTCTTTTGTTTTAGAAAATGTATAGAAGATAGTATCAAATTTACCATATAATGTGATAATTCTTTAGATTTGAGGAAAATGTACACATCATTTTAGCACATAAGTAGAAATTATATGTTTTAGAACGATACTTATACGAACAAACATTGTTAATTTTGTTGTTAAAAGTCGTTTTTACATTTTAAATGTTATAGTGTGTATTTATTTTTAATTTTCTCTAATTCTATAGTTGAATGCATCATTGTGAATGGTAATGTTTAAGGATAGTCAGTATAAAATCCTTTTTTGCTCTACAATCTATACAAATATCACTTACTATTTTTATAATTTACCAAAGAAGATGATAACTATGAAATTTTAAAATAGAATAAGATTACTGTATACTGTATACAGTCTATAAACATCTCTAGGTTCTTACAAGACTTATCTTTCTCCATTTGTACACTAAGTACATAAGTTCAAATCAGTTAATATTACAATTATAGTAAATAAGGGGTAACAGGGCCTGAGAAACCCAAGAGGTGAACCTAGAGGATAGGACATTCTTTCAACTCCTCACATATGAATAAAACTTTTCTTCAAATATCTTTTCTCGAAACCGGAGGGGGTGGGAGTGTTAGGGTTAGAT
Organism: Gerris lacustris; assembly: GCA_951217055.1. NCBI lineage: Eukaryota > Metazoa > Arthropoda > Insecta > Hemiptera > Gerridae > Gerris > Gerris lacustris. The sequence goes on along the minus strand of OX578282.1, from coordinate 55,960,137 downwards.
TCGAGAACCATCCCGAGGAAGGTAGGATTCAAATTCTCACATTTCATATTATAATGAGCCTAGAAATTATGTTTGTAGTTAAACATATTATGAATCCTCTCTCACATAGTAATTTAAAAACCCAGCTAGGTGAGTCATACCTATGCAAGGGGGCTTTCCTCTCACAGTTTTTAAAAACCCTACCACTACTCTTACATCTTTTCTTAAAACCAGAGAAGATGGGCAAGGTCTGTGAGAGGTATGTATAAATTCTGAGAAACTAAACCTTGCGGTCGGGGTTTCAAACCCATCCGACACAACATATTTGTGATAAAACTTGCAACCATCTTTATCACAACCAATCATCTTCAGTCATCTCTATGTATCTTCAAATTATTTTATAAAATGTTTAGAATATAATAGATTTTTAGTTTAATGGATAAGGATTGTAAGAGTCTGAGAAACTCAACCATGAGATCGAGGGTTCAATCCCATCCGATACAACATATTTATGATAAAACTAGAATTTATATTTAGAGGAAATAGTAGTAGTTCAAATGAGAGTGATAGTCTTAAAAATACTTTCACAATTTCTGTAACACATGTAAGACTACCATTAGAAAATAGGTAGCTTTTCATTTACTATTGTTTAATTCGGGTATAATATGTACATGACCATGTACAACCAGTATGGTATTTTAATAAAAATATTTATTGACTATAAAACTCTTACTGCGTCTTTAATATTATTTAGTTATATAGTTGAAATACTGTATGTGTGCGTATAACAGGCTGACAATCTAAAACCCTTTCTACGGATATCAATAATTATTATCAGTATTCTATACAACTATCAAAGCTCTCTTCTCGAAACTCTGTGTTGTAGGAGAGTACAACATATTTACGATAAAACTAGATTTTATAATTAGAGGGCATAGTAGGGACTGTAGAGGCATCCATCTTTTCTCAAAATCAGAGAAGGTAGGTAAGGCCAATAAGAGATATAAGGCCTGAGAAACTGAGATCGAGGGTTCAAACCCGACCGATACCACAAATTTTTGATAAAACTATAAATTATAATTAGAGGAAATAGTAAGGTTGTCACGTGTTTTCTCAAAATCAGATAGGAGCCTTACATATGAATAATTAGAGGGGATCTTATCCAAAAAGCCCTAGGTGATGGCCCAAGAGGTGAATGGACATATTTTCTCGAAACCAGACAGGTGGGGGCCTATAGGTCTAGATCCGAGAAACACTCCCCGGGTAGGTAGGTAGGTTTCAAATTCTTCCAACATTACATATTATGACGAGTCTATAGAAATTATATTTGTAGCAAAAAACCCTTGCTAGCAGAGAAAGGAGTCTTATGCGAAAACCCCGCCTGAGGGTGAAAGGACTTTCAACTTTCACAACTAATTAGCTCTAGGGAAAATTTGAAAAAACCCCCATTGAGAGGTAAAATGGTCTTATACACCTAATAGGTACCTTTCACCAACCAGGGCTTGTGGCGCATTCGGTAAGGCGTTGGACTACGGATCAGAAGGTGATTCGAGGTGCAGGTTCGATTCCCAGAGGACACACAAGATTTTTTACAGGCAAGGTACGAGAAGGACCCCCTATCCAGTGACGTAGAGGTAGGAGTCTAGGCTAGGGAGACATCAGAAGTAGGGCCAAAGGGAGCCAAAAATAATAATTCCGTAACTGAAGGGGGGGCAAGGAAATAAACAAAGAAAGAGGACGGACAGGACAGACGGAATAGAAGAGGGGGGCCAAAATAGAAGATGAGATAGGGAAGAGGAGGATGGGTCAAAACAAGGGGATCAAGATGGGGGGTCTAATTAGATGATGAGCGGGGAAGAGGAGGATGAGTCAAAACAAGAGGATCAGGAAGGGTAAGGAGGGGGGAAGGGGGGTAAGGATGGCACTATGGGCTGATGGTCCAGATGCAGCATCCCGATCTCGGGGGTGGGGGGATGGGCTGAAGATGAGAAGATGAGTGGGGATTCCCCACTCATCTGCTCATCTTCAGGTCATCCCCACCCCCGAGATCGGGATGCTGCATCTGGACCATCGGACTATAGTGCCACCCATACTACTTTCCTGCACATAGATCCTTGGAAAGAGTGCAGACGGTTGAAATTAACCTGGCACCATCTGCAGGCTACTTTCAACAAAGTATCCAAATTTCATAAAAATCAGATAAGTGCTTTTGATGATATAAGAGTAAATTAATATGTATGTTTGTGCGCAAGTGGAAAAGAAACAAATAGGCGTAGAAGATTGAAACTTAAATTGGACCAACAATAGACTTACTATGAACTACCATTCAAATTCTTAAAATTGGACGAGTATAGTTTTTATGATATGTTGGTTTGCCAAAATTAAACGACAGACAGACACAAGATCAAAAATGTTCCCTGATGTCTGAAACGCATTTCAGTCTTAGATTTTTTGAAATTGGAGACCTAAAAAATGTTCGTTCTTAAGAAAGATCACATAGCTTCCGTTACCTTCGGTAAGCTCAGAAGCAAACATTTCAAGATAAAAAAAACTTTTTATATAAGTACTACGTTTTTAAATTTTCTGTTAAATCGTATGTAATGTTGGTAATATAATTGTTATTGTTATATAATATATAATGTTAGTGAAAAAAAAAAAAAAAAAAAAAAAAAAAAAGTTCCGTATGTATTTACTTCACATAATTGACAACCATCTAGAGAGCTGATCTTAAACCTATAAAAAGACAAATCTTTGTACAACGGATCTCCCCAACACCAAATCTAAAGCGTGCCATCGATATATTTGAAATAATATAATCGATAAATAATATAATCGATATTTCCTGTTTTGCTGTCATTCAATGTTTATCTATCACAAATTTGAGTCCTGTCAAAATGAAGATTACGTAAATATGGGACATGGCAAAACAAATAAAATAACTTGCGGATTTTTTCCGAACTAACTTTCCGTACAGCAAAATTTGCTGAAAACCAATTAAATTCTGCTGAAAGATGGCTGAAAGTATTAAAATAATGCATTGTCATCGTGTTCTGAGCTATGCTAAAAGTTTCAAATGCCTAGATATTCGGGAAGTTGGTTAGAAATCGATTGCCAGATTTGTACCGGACAAACAAACAAACAAGAAAGCAAGCTAATAAAAACGTAGTAAAATAAGAATATCTTAAATGCTAGAAAATATAAATTTTTCTAAACTGCGAATCTTTAAAACCTAATAATTATATCCTTTAAGGATGTAAGTGATAAGATAATAAAATAATTATTCAACAAACAAACAGGATTTAAATTCAGTAATTGGTTATAATTATAAAATTACAATTATCGTAACTTAATTTTGTTCAAAAAAATATTTTATGTTTTAGAAATATCTTAAAGGAAGTTTGTGAAACATATTAACGGCTTAATGCCTTTCATCATAAACATGTGAGATCGACATATTAGAATTATGGAGCAGGTGAAAGTATTAGCATGTCACATGCAGGCATACTGTTTCACCCATATTATTTACTTTAAATAATACATATTATCATGTTAAATGCGGTTGAAATCACTTCAACGAGTATAAACTTGAAAATAAGCAGAAGGTAGAAGTTTGGATTAGGCTCCACTCTCTCAAACTACTCACTGTATAACAGGTTACTAAAGCTTTACGGCTGGTTTGAGATGACAAGGAAGTGCTTTCATAAACAACGCATTACATATCCCGATGAATTTACAAGGTGGAATTTACATAGCAATTTGTACTTGGAATCCGCCTTTATAGGGAAGGAACTGTTTCAATGAGGTAGTAAACAGGGGTGTTAACAGACGTCGAACATACGTAGTTCAGCATGTAGGTAGTACGACATTAAATTCACAAACACATCCAACTTCCATTGTTTCCCAAGTCATTTCAGCACATGTAATGGGGTATTAATGTCGGTAACGGATCACTGATTACCTTCGAGTTCTTAGTCTAGACTTTTAAGTAGTATATTCTGCTTAAAAACTTAACCTTGGTACAAGTTGATAATGAGATAATGACTAAAGTATGATGACAGATCTTTCAATGAGATTTAATACCCCCTTTTTTTTATAAAACAGTAATTTGGGGTTTCCCCGTGTAATCTACATTCCTAAATCTAACATTTCATAACCAACTTGTAATGAGAGGAAACTTATCCATTCACCCATGTACTAAACCAAGTTATAGTAAGAGGAAACTTATCCATTCACCAGTGTCCTAAACTAACTTGTAGTGAGGGGAAACTTATCCATTAACTAGTGTCCTAAACTACCTTGTAGTGAGAGGAAACTTATCCACTAACCTGTGTACTAAACCAACTTTAAGTAAGTGAAAACTTATCCATTAACCCATGTACTAAACCAAGTTATAGTAAGAGGAAACTTATCCATTAAACAGTGTACTAAACCAACTTGAAGTAAGAGGAAACTTATCCATTAACCAATGTTCTATACCAACTTGTAGTGAGAGGAAACTTATCCATTAACTTATCCATTGACCAGTGTCCTACACTAACTTGTAGAAGTAGGAAACTCATCCTAGATCAGAGTCCAAAAATAACTTTAAGTAAGAGGAAGCTCATCTATTAACTAGTGTCCTAAACTAACTTGTAGAAATAGGAAACTCATTCTAGACCAGGGTCCAAAAATAGTTTTAATTAAGAGGAAACTTATCCATTATTTAGTATAACAAATCTAACATTTACTGAAAACAATCTTACCCATTAACTATGATACCACACTAAATCCACTTTCGAGAAATAACACATCCATTAACTAGCAAATAAAATTTTAACATATTAGTCTTATATTACACCCTTATTGTCACTCAATCTTATACTTCAATTAAGTATAACATTTCTCAAGAGGAGGTGAAATATTGCAAAAAGCGTTAGTTATGTTAATTAATACCCTAAAGACCTGAGATGGATAATTGATGTATAAAATTTTAACTTGTTCTGAGAAGAAACGTAACCACTAAATCTTATCTAACATTACAAAACCAACACACGCCGACCAAACTACAAAATCATAACTTAATCAAATCAAACAGAATCAGTAGTATATAGAAGTATATAGTAGTTTTTATGTAGAGTATATAGTAGTTTTTATCAGAAGTATATAGTAGTTTTTATGTAGAGCTACGTGACATACAAACAAGGTGAGTTCAGCTAAAATCGTTTCCAAGAGAAAAATCTAGTTTTCGCAGTATTGTTAAAGATAAAACGGTTTTATTTGAGGTATATGCGAACATTGAAAAAGTAAACTTTTTAAATGTGTTTAAACATGAATTAATTTGATGAGATAGAATTAGAGTAAACAAGTAAGGCGCGCTTCACGTAAGTATTTGAGGCGATAATCGCCGGTTTCTGTACGATTAAGGGTAAAATTTTAATAAAGACCTTTAAATTGATGTATAACATGTCATGGTGACTAAAAACTTTTTTTTAGTCGCCCACCATATTGGCCGCCATCTTGGAAATATTAAGTGTGAAAACTTCAAAAAGTGTACAGTTGTCACAAATGCCGAGATGCACCTGTGTGGCGAATTTCATGTTCCTAGCTATAATAGTAGTTTATGAATTGAAACATGCCAACGGACAGACAGACAGAGCCGTTATATAAGGTTTCTTTTCGTACTTCGTACAGAAACCTAAAATTAAGTTTTACTGCGTAGATGAAAAAGTTTTGTTCGAGTTTGTCGTACCGATATTTTTATTTTAACATGAGTTTTCATTGGAGATATTCTTAAAATATAAGTGAAAATGTAGAACGATATAAGTAATACTCAATTGAATCCGTCTCGATAAAATCAGTCAAGGCAAGAAATTTATTGGTTGTTATTATGTTGCAAGATCAAAGTGTCTGAATTTCATTGATACATTGCTGCATAGTTGTTAAAGATTTTGGGCCTAAATTCAGTATTTACAAGGGAAATAGTTTTATTTTTAAATTAATATATCAATAATATACTTATTTTTTAATCTAAACGTCACAAAATACATCTCTTTCGGAGTATTCAAATAGAACACATGAAGAATACATTCCTTTTTACAGTCGAGTAGTGTACCGATGACTCACGATGAAATGATTTGTTATTGCCAAGCTAAGGCAACCACATTTATTCCAATAAAAATAAATGTTTGTTTTGATTTGTTGGTCTTTAAATAGATATAATAACTTATCAATAAATATGTTGGTTTAAAGCTTTACAATTTTATTTGATGATCAATTCTTTTAACAAATGTATACAATCAAACTACCACATAATACAAGCACAATACGCGTTTTACATTATGGCAGCATATTTGCTTAAAGCTTTTGACAGTAATAAAAATAATGCATTGTACTACCTTTGATCAAATTATAAACTTCAATAGATCAATAACAATATAACACAATCAATAATAATCTACTACTGTCACAATACCGATTTTGATTTTTTAACATAAATTTTCAACATTCTCAATAAAAAGTTAGAAGACGAAGGTTCAAAAAAAAATTAATAGAATAAATTCACAAGGTAAAAAAAGATGAAATAGCAAATTTCTGTAGGCATTGGCCGCCAATCAAACAAATTATACAGAATCCTAAACCAATATTTATAATCGTTAACGAGCTGTAAGGTTTGATTTTGGGTCAGATCGGCCTTGTTTTCAACAATCCTACACAGACATACGGATACAAGTCCTATGATAACTTATCATTAGGTAGAATCAAACGCTTAGCAGTAAATTTTTAAAGAAAACCAAAGCCATATAACATTTAGAAATAAAATGTGGTAATTTGCATATTATATTGATAATGATCTTTTATTTAATATGTTGTTATTTCGATCTTATAAGAATAAAACCCTGTTTTAAGACTATGGATACATAGTACATAGTAGAGATTGAAATAAATTCGTAATACTGTATTCGTAGATTATGAAGGTTTGAAAAAAACGACGTGCTGAAATCAATCAATATTCAAGCTGATTACGATACGAAGCATTAGCTCGATAGCATTCACTGATAAATATTAAGTATTGTTCAGCGTTGGCATTTAGACAGTAATTTTCTCCACAAATTAAAATTGCCTAGTGAAAAGTAGCGGGTCTATGAGTTTCTTCAAGGCTTTGCATGATATTAAGTAAGCGGTTTTAAACGGTTAAGTACTAGATATTGAAACACTTTCAATGTTCCTTATAAATTGTGGTTATAAAAATGACATAATCTTTAAAATACTTCAAAATATATTCATATAAAGATTAAAGATGAACCATTAGAATAAATTATATTAAAATTACCCTAAATCGACCCAAATTAAAATAGAAGACATCATACTTAAGTTTCAGTCAATAGATGCAGTTAAATTTTAAGGCCCACATACACGTCAAACTTGGGATGTCAACCCAGTTTGACAGTGTACGGGTGAAGTTTGTGAGTTGGATGGCTTAATGTTCTGTATATAGGGTGTCAAACTTACCTGACAAACTTTAGTAACAAGTTTGATTATTTATATGGCTCTTTAACGTAATAATTTATCAATGTGCAAACTAAATTTTCGTTGAGAAACATCCTTTTATGTCGCATATATATTTATGAAAAACATTTCAATCTTTAAATTGATAGTTTAACAAAAAATAGAACTAGAATTTATAATTAATAAATGTTAAAAAGTGCGGAATAATGTACTCGAAGTTATTATTAAAATGTTTCAATCTAAAATTTGTTTAACTTCTTCTTTAATCCATCCAAGTTTTATCGTGGTACTTTATTTAGAAATTTGTCAATCGAATGAGTTTTGTTAGACAGTGTTCCCTGCTATAATAGGTGAACATTGTTGGTCTAAAGTCTAAAGTAAAGCTGTACTGAAGAGCATACTCAGGGAATCTCTTGGCTATAGGCTATAGTAATAGTTCACTTTAGACACGATTAGGGTATAACTTTTGCACACCTTCCTTTCCTTGACTTGAGGATTTTTTCTTCGGGTTTAGAACCTGAAGACATAGACACCGAAGGTAGGTCTATTGAAGAACGGCATTGTCTTGTTTTTAATGCAGGACGGAAGGTGTTCCAGCCATTTCAAACGGTCATTTGATATGATCTTAAGACCACACCGAAGGTAGATATATTGAGCGAACCCGGCTTTGTCTTGTTTTAATACAGGACGGAAGGTGATCCAGACACTTTAGTCATTTGATATGATCATCAGTATAAAACATGAGTAACCTCACTGGGGTTCGAACCATGTATATTGATAATGACCTTGGTTTAAGGCGATTTTCCGAGAACTCAAACCTCTTGTTAACATCAATAGAAGACAGTTATTTTTAAAGGTATACTGTTGGATTTACCATGGGTGTACGGTTAAAGTAAAGGTACATAAGATATTATACAGTATCTATAAAGGTTAGAAGTGAAAGCGCTACGGAAAGGAACTTGGAGTCTAACCATCACGCCCTGTTTAATGCCTCTTCTCATGGTACACTACCTCTCTCTGAAGGCTAACAAAACAAACCGGCAAAGGACGTGTTTTGAACTTAAATTGACGACTGACGTCTTTCAACTCCGTTTTCAAGAATGTTTGATGTTAAAATGACAAACCGAGCGTAAAATTACTTGTCTGATGTGCTTTTGTAAAATTTTACGTATATTGTTTTAATCATTAGTCATGAAAAGGGATTCGTCTCATGTACATTTATTCATTAGAACAAAACAAATAATATTGAAGATGTGTTCTACCGTAGTAAGACAAACCTGTCACGTGCACAGGTCTAAATAACCATACTTCAACAACTTTTAATAATCATTTTATTTTTTTCTTAATGTTCACATCCTAATGTTTAGTAACATATATATTTTAAAATCGATCTTATCATACTTTATTTTATGGTAATAATGACAAATCACTAATGATAGGACGCGAGGAAGTTATAAGCACAAAATTGGCAGATTCATGTTATTCCGGTTTGACAATACACTAATAAAGTTTACTCTTAGCATTCTTATAAATATGTTCGTTTCACAAAATCCAACTTAGTTATGACATGGGATTCAAAATTTCACTTACATAGAGCAATCTAAAATTTCCTCGAATATTTCTCTTATAGTTATATTTATATTATGTTTGAATAGTGACTAAGAGGAAAAGTTAACTGAGTTCATGATTTTAATTGGGCGTACAATTTTCGTCGTAAAACCCTTATATTCCCTGTGTATAGAAAAGGCTTAACATAGTAAAAATATGGTTCTCTTAGAAATAATTTGCTTAAACTTTAATCGCAGTTATTATATTTGAACAAAAAACCCCGTATTTTACAAGAGTTGGCATATTGTTCTACAATCATCGGCATATTGATTGTTCTACAAGCATTGGTATACTGTTCTACTATCATTAGTATACAGTTCTACTACCATCAGAATACTGTTCTACTAGAGGTCGACCAAGAAGTCATGGAAATGAGAGGAGTGCGCTAGTGTCGCAATGTACAGTCAGTTTTTGATATAATAGACCACGGTCAAAAACCACAGTGTTGTTCTTCTGTTATTAATCATTTTATTTTTGATAACTTCTATATTTTTAAAATATTTTTTGCAACAGGCAACACTGTACCTGATAAGAAATCACTAATAATATACGATAATATTTTATATTATTTATTGATTATTCATAATAATATTCTTTAAATCTAAATCGATATTCTTTTGCTTTAATCTATTTTTTTTCTTCCTCTTTATTTCTGAGTTTGATTTGGATTTAGAACACTTGTGACTATAGTTAGTGCTGTATAAAAACAAACAAAACAGGAAACCTAACAGATTGGAAACCTTCCTGTTGTTATTCGTGAGATTTGGCATAACTGGGCATGTCATACAAACTAGGAATGGTTATTGTCTTAGCACCCGACTGTACTGACTTCGGCACTACTCGGAAGTTCCGATTTTAAACGAAGTTAAGCTTTCCGTTTCTCCCGTGTTCATGACTTCTTGGTCGACCTTTAGCATCAGTGTACTGTTATACTAGCATCAGAATACTGTTCTACAAGCATTAGTATAAAGTTCTACTACCATCAGATTACTGTTCTACTAGCATCAGTATACTGTTCTACTAGCATCAGAATACTGCTCCGCTAGCATCAGTATAATATACTGTTCTTCTGTTCTACTACCATCGGAATACTGTTCTACTAGCATCAGAATACTGTTCTACTAGCATTAGTATACAATACAGTTCTACTACCATCAGATTACTGTTCTACTAGCATCAGAATACTGTTCTACTAGCAATAGTATACAGTTCTACTACCATCAGATTACTGTTCTACTAGCATCAGTATATTGATCTACTAGCATCATAATACTGTTCTACTAGCATTAGTATACAGTTCTACTACCATCAGATTACTGTTCTACTAGCATCAGAATATTGATCTACTAGCATCAGAATACTGCTCCGCTGGCTTCAGAATACATTGATGAATGAATTGATCTACTTGCATCAGAATACTATTCTATTAGTATCAGTATAATATTGTTCTACTAGTATATTTTACTTTTCGTCTAGAAATATCAAGTAAGAGTGGATGGTGTAAGTAAAGTGAAGGGTAAAAGACAAATATTTACTCACGACTAAAACCATATACAGCTGGGACGACGACCATTCGCAATTGACTCAAATGGAAAGCTCTTTGTTTTTTCACCTTAACAAAGTATCTGGAGGCACTATAGCTTCATGTTGTAGCAACAGTAATAAAAATACTTCACACTCCAGGACTAAGGGTTGGAATGATCAGCACTTGAAAAAAAAAACGAAGAATAACATAACATTTTGTTGCAAACTTTTTTTAAGGGTCACAATACTTGAAACACGTATTCTTTCACTAAACATATTTTGTTAATAGTTATGCAAACAGATATGTACGAATATATTCATATTTGTATAGATCTTCAAATTCCAATGAAAAATTGGATGAATCCTTCAGATACATTTAGTTTTCACCGGATGAACTTAGTTGTTGTGATGGTGAAGTTCATGTTGATGAACTCTAACTTAATATAATTTGAAAATGGTTGTGTAAAACGCTTTACACTATCACCGTCGCGGATAATAGTATTGAATATAATATAGTTTCAACTTGTCCTACAGTCACTAAAAGTTAGAGGTGGTTTCTCTAAACACCTCTAACTTTTAGGGAGGGCTCCTAATTAACAAGTACCAACCAATCAAATATGTATTTGATGATACTAAGAAAATACCTACACAAAATGTTTAAGTGTTTCTATCAAGAACACTGAACAAAGGGAGCAACTTGCGACAAAGCTATTTAACGCTTGGTAGTACACTGACATACTATAACATTGATTCATGTACGGAAGTGTCATAGAAAGAAAGATCTATAGTCTATACTATAGTAATGGGGCAGACAAAAGATAATAGGCAACGATAGATGGTTAATGATTATAAAACAAATAAGAATATAAGTGTGAAAAAAACAAAGGTTAAACACAAGTGTTATACGGAAACGACTAATCTGTTCTACCCCCTTGACCATCCAACCCCATCGCCCCAACTATGACGAATCTAAAGCTCAAACAAAAAGTGAAATGCTCAATCAAAATCGAGAATCGTGCAAACAAACAAAATGGAGAATTATGGGTAGATGAAACAAAGGTTTTTATAATAATTGTAGTAAATCAATTATTGTAGCTTAAAGTAGTATCAACTGTAGCTTAAAGTAGTATCAACTGTGGCTGAAAGTAGTATCAATTGTTGCTTAAAAATCACTTTTAGAATAAAGGTTAGTTGTGCTAAAGGAATCCATAACCAAACAATAATATCTATAATACAATAGCATAAAGTAGTATCAATTGTAGCTTAAAGTAGTTTCAATTGTAGCTTAAAAATCACTTTTAGGACAAAGGATAGTTGTGCTAAAGGAATTCATAACCTAACAATAATACCTATTAATAATAGGTTTGTTCCAACCAAGCAGTGTAACGTCCGCGGGATCGTCACCGGCATGATGAAAAGACTTACTTTAGACCCTCTAAACTAATTGAAAATCATAACTTTTTCTCCATACTGGAGATAAAAGGTGTTTATATTACAATTTGAAAACTGACAACTGGACAACCAGGACGAAGGTTTCAAGCTTCAATCTTAGAATTATAGTGGTGGGGAAAAATGGTGCCATCTGCCTTTCCTCTTTAGCTACTCAATTTAGTCTATATACTCGGTGACATTAATAATAAGAAGGTTATACACCGGTTATCCCAGTGTTGTCAAAACAAGGCAAAGGATGCAGTAGAAGGAGAAACCTTAATATATGTACCTGAATTTAAATAGATAATACCTTATAAGCCTATAGAAGGTATTACCTATAGAAGGTTAGATTGTTCTTATGAAAAAAAAAAAAAAAAAAAAAAAAAAAAAATCACATTTTGTGTGTAAAAATAATGTTAGGTATAAAATACATTTTTATAATGTACAACACTTTTGTGAGTAAAACATTTTTATAAATAAATAACATTAAACAAATTCTATGTTCTATAATAATTACATTTTTTATAAATAACATTTTATGTGTAAAACACATTTTGTGTATAGACTATATTTTATAATAATAAAATATTAAAATGTAAAAAAAGATAAATAACAAGTTTATACAGTTGTTTACAGTAATCGCCAAATGAGTTAGTATTGTGTTAATAGCGAGAAAAAAGTAAAAAAAAAAAAAAAAAAAAGTGTTGGGTAGCCAATGAGAGATCAGGTTTTTTAAATTCTGTGCTCTCAATGGCTGGCTCCCAACCCCATTTTTTCGACATTTCCACGCTGAAAAAGACACAAAAACACTTATCTTGAAAGGTTATTCTACCATTCAATAGGACCACGATGATCAGGGATGGCACTACAATTGTACAAAAAATTGGAATATTTAAAATGTGTAATAGAAAATGTCGTAAACAAATGTACGAAAGACTGTTATACTCTACATAAAAAAATCGGGAGCTAAAAACGTAGTAACGAGGGTATATTGTACATCATAGTAGGCCTAAAAGTGGGGAGCAAGTTAGTATTTAAGGAGTGGGTAAAGTATAAAAAAAAGTTAAGGACATGAGAACCGTACGCTACATGAATAAGGTCAATTAGGGGTTAATTGGGAGCACTGTAAGGGACGGGTTGAATGGACCTATATTTAGGATCAGGGACCCTAAAATAATACCCCTCAAAGTTTTAATCTACTACCGCTAGAATTTAAACTACGAATGTTTTAATATAACTCCCTCAAAGTATTAACTATTTTAACAGGCTTCCGCGATCCTGCTCTTATAGATCGATCTTCCGGAACGCGGCTAGAAACAGTTATTGTGACTCGTGATGTTACCAATCCACTTCAGGGACGTACATAAAAGACATTATCCCCTGACAGATTAATTTGTTACACAAATCTAGGCATATTGGCGAAACTTCTTCAATTTCGAGAAATACACAGAGGCACTACCCATTTAACACATATAAAATAAAATAGACTGCCAATAGGTGTGGCACATAGCTTCCTCGCATTCTATCCACGTACTTTATTGATTTTATGCTTTTACAAGCCATTATTGTCTAATTGGTTTAATTGTTTCCCTCGTTTTATTTAATCTGTAAAAATTGTTTAGACTTTTTACCCGAATAAAAGTATCAAATTAATAATCAATCAAAAATGAAAGTTTAGCAAAAGCTAAAGAACGCAGACGGTTCAAATTAATTTGGGGCTATCTGCGGGTTACTTTCGATAAACTATAAAAGTTTCATTCAAATCAGATAAGTACTTTTGAAGCTATGTTAGGTATAAATAAATGTATGTTTGTGCGCATGTGGAAGAGAAACAAATAGGCGGAATATCTGAATAATTATGACCTATCACCCAAATTTAATTACAATTGGACCTGTAATTAGTTTTTAAGATAAGTTGGTTCTCAAAAATTGAACGACACGACCGACAGACAGACACGGAACCAAAAATGATCCCTGATGTCTGAAACGGATTTCTGTCTAGGAGGTTTTGAAATCGAAGACCTAAATTTTTTTCGTTCTTCAGAACGATCACATAGCTTCCTTTACCTTCGGCAAGCTAGGAAGCAAAATGATAATGAAATCAGTGAGGTACGATTTAATAAAAACTAACACAGTTTAACCATCTAGTTTCGTAAAATTTATTTCCATAATTGAAATGGGTATGATCTAGGAACCAGATAGGACTAGAAATAGGAAAGATCTCAAAGTGGGGGACAAAATGGAGTCAAGAGGATTAACAGTAAGCGAAAATTTAGTTCCGACGTCTAGTTCCTAGATTAAGAACTTCCCTATGTTAAGATTGTAAGTTTAGTATAGTCTATAGTCTATAGTATATCTGTAGAAAATACCCTGATGATGTAAATAAATTTTAACTAAAACTAAACTATGTTGTTTATATTAAACCGTATACTCACTAATTCCATTCTAATTCATTATTTCAACGGTTGCTAATTCGTATCTTATTATTACTATATGCTTGGAAATACTTTACAATTATTATTAAATAATTAATTAATAATTAATCGTTTATTTTTTTAACAAATTAATTACACTATATAATTAGTTATCAAAACGACCTTCAGGCGAACAATTATTTAAGATAATCATAGGTAAATATTATATTATTTATAGATAGGGATAATAAGAAGGTGCTAAATGTTTTGTTCATATATAGATAGAAACATATGATTATATTATTATTAACATTTCTAGCGTCACGGTTATGAGAAGATGAAAGTAGCGTTCAAACATGCATATAGCTTAAGCTATACATATATAATTAGACGCGACTTATACGGATAAGGTGTAAGAACTAAAAACACAAGTGTTCGCTCGACTATAAATTATAAAACGTAAACGACCTTCGTAATAATTAACATAAGAAATTCTAGGCTATGCACTTTAATATGAAATGATAAGCAAGTATAGTACAGCGCACTATTAAATAGACTGCCAATAAATGTGGCACATAGCTTCTACGCATCCTATCACGTACTTTATTGATTTTATGCTTTTATAAGCCATTATGGTCTAATTTATTTAATTGTCGAAATTTATTTGTTGTGTTAACCGTTTTTTTAATTTGTTAAATTATTTTGATTTTTTACATGAATTAAAGTATCAATAGCAATAGCAAAAGTTAAAGGGAGCAGAGGGTTGAAATTAACCTGGTGCCATCTGCGGTCTATTTTCGACAAACCATTCAAATTTCATAAAAATCAAATGAATACTTTAGAAGATATAGGTATAAATAAAATTATGTTTGTGCACATGTTGAAGAGAAACCAATGACCAATGGAAGATGGTTGAAACTCATATGGGACCAACAATGGGCTAACTATATAACCTACCATACAAATTTAATTAAAATCGGACGTGTAGTTTTTAAAATATATTGGTTCTCAACAATTGAGTGACAGACCGACAGACACGGAACCAAAAGTGTTCCCTAACCTTATTAATTTTAGTATGAATTTTGTTCATTAGCATGATTCCCGTTTTCACTGTTCAATAACAAATAAAATTGAATCTATGTTTAGAAAATGTAACATAGATTTCACAGAGTCTTAAGCATGTAAAACTCTATATATATAGACTGACCTATGTCTCCTTAATTCTGTCTGGAAATCTTCCAATCTATACTTCAGCTGAATTGCCTGGAAGTGAACTCGGCAAAATCGAAATTAAACTTTTACAAAGGCCCCGGGAACCTGGCTGTGGACTCATCAAATGCACATGACCGAGTCAGCCCGAAATTTTAATTTACCGATTGCATTTTCTCCCGACCTTTCCTTGTCCGACAAAGTCAACCGACATTGGAAATTAATTCAATGTATTGACTCATTCATCGGTCAACTTTTACTCAAGTTATCGTCGGACACATAAACGATGCATATTATGTTTAATGTAAAGAAGCTCATTTCATTTATGTCCAACAAAATCTTTAATTTACTGCTCAGAGCAAGGAAGGGGTAGAGGGAGCAATTCGATTTGAAAAGTGGTTCATTATGCTACACCCCTATACTAAACCTCCCAAGCGAGCTCAATCCGAACTAAAGTGATCCCGTGGTCACTGGTCCTTGTCTTATTGGTCTATTCCTTGTTCTTCCGTCCCCACAGAAGCTTGTCAACAAAGCCTTATCAGTAGCATTTATTTGATACACCACTCAAAGAAGATTGCTATTGGTTATCTAGGAACTGTTACACGTTTATTAACGACGTTACTGCCTTTAGATCATTAATAAGGTTAACAACAAACGTTAAAGTATATATTTATAAAGAAAACTGTATTAAAAATAAAAATATTAAAAATTCACTTATTCTTATCAACTGATATCAGATAAATTTCGAGTTTTTATCGAGATATCGATACTGTTTCACCAAACTGCAGCTTGGGAGGTTTAGTATAGGGGTGTAGCATAATGAACCACTTTTTGAGACCCAGATTCTATAGTATTGCTCCCTCTCCCTTCTTTGCTCTGAGATTTACTGCTTACAGTATGTGTGTTACGAGTTGTGACTTTTGACACTCAGATTGGCCAACCTAAATGAGGAAGAAAATAAAGCCACTAGGCCTGTGAGAGGGGTGGGGCCAGTGACATTTTTGTTTCCTTAGTTGACCCAACCTTCAAGAATTCAAAATCCTGACCTTTCATTGGCTCCCCACCCTAATTTTTCGGATTTTCAACAATAGTCCTCTTTCTCGTACAACGTAGGCGGTTAGAAGCAGAGAACGACGACCTTATCAGCAGCTGACCTGCATAACTAGGCTGAAGTTAGAAATCTAGGATAATAGCCATCTGGAGAACTAAGATTTTTTTCATGCTTCCTTGTAGCATAATGCTAACTTTCTGAGTAACATTCAGGCTACTTATTGGATAAAGTTCTATAAGAAGTCTGTTTAAACCAAGTTTGCACCATGGAATGGATTGCACCCTCATATGAGGATTTTTCTGCTTTGAACTTTTTTTGGTCCCGGAAGACAATAAACAACGAGATACGTTCCTTCCTATAAGATATGAACAGCATAGTTTAACCACCTAATTTCGTAAAATTATATTTACATCATCAAGTTATATACTGAAATGGGCTTCATCATACCCATTTCAAACTTCACTATGTTAAGGATGTAAGTTTAGTGTAGTAGTCTATAACCTACAGAATACACTTTGATAACGTAAATAAATTTTATTTACGATTGATACGAAATATAAATATTTTATCTCTGTTTAGATGTGTAAAAAGTGATCCTTTACGTACTTGTATTCATTGCTCATGCACGTTTCATAATTCCTCATTAAGAATTTATCATCTTAACGCTCGATTAGCGAGTTTATTTATACTTAACAAAACTAATTTGCTGTTTGTTTAATTAAAGTAACTGTTTATATTGAGTTTTTAATAAAAAAAACAATGATTGATTTAAGTAATTATGACAAAAATGAGGAGAATAATTCGCCTCCCGAAATAATTAATTCAGCACAAAATACAACTAATGAATTAATGTCATCTTTATCAAAAGATAAATACGAACTTACATACAGGAAGTTTAATAAATATTTTTGTCTGTATTTATTATTAAAATCCAACAATCGTAGATAAAGTACGGTACGCAACTCGTGCGAAAACTGCATATTGCTTTGCTCGTGTGGTTTTACTACCCTCGCTGTCGCTCGAGTACAAACTCCACACTCGTATGCAAAATGCTACTTTCCGCACTAGACGCGTAATGTAGTATTCCTGTGAACAAATAATTATCTTTTGCATTAATTAATGAACTACTGATCATAAATTAAAATTTAAATTGACAGTGCTTAATTATTGCTCATTGTCAGTTCCGTTGATAACGTTGTTCCCAGTGTACCTTTCAATTGTTTCTTTTATTCGGGCACAATTTGCGTGGGCCCAAATTGCGATACGTATCTAAGCACAACCTAGACAAACATTGAGCTAGCATTTTTTTCTCTTAAAGTCCGTGACACCACGTCTGGTCTAACCACCTTAAGCACCCATTTAGCAAGAAAATCTTGTCTGAACAGTTAGGTAATTCAAGCTTAAATGTAAAATACCTTGATTAACTACTTATTTAGCAACTTCTCCTTGTCTAATGAGTCTAATTTCCCTTCACTAAAACGCTATTATATCCATTCAAAAGTATTTTGCTCAAAATTAAACCAATCCAATATGGCAGAAGTCATAACAAAAGTAATCATTCATGAAGAATAAGTCATTGAAATTGTATTGTCTTAGCTACTCAATGATAACATTGCGAAACTACGCGGAATGCTTAACAAGAAGTTTAAAGAATGTATGAAGGACATTCTTAGTAAATATTTAAGTTAAAACTACATTTATGATTGCTACAACCTCCGCTAGTAGCACCGATTCAATAAATGATTGCATCAAGTTCTTCTTAACAAGTTTCTAATATATTAAGTGAGAGTTTACAAGAGAAAACCGGTTTTATTTTAACAAGATTCTAAAAACTGAATCTTCGTTGCCAATTCCCCTACCTCTAAGTTCTCAAGTCTAAACTATCTACAAGAGATTTATGCACCAACACCTTTAATTCGAATAACTCAAAATATAAGTTTTAACAAAACGGAAAGTAATTTAAAGAGAAAAGTAATTTGGAAGACAGTAATATTTTCCTGAAGTGCGCACGAAGTTTCGGTTAAAATTACTTCTAATATAACACTAAATTATTTTATATCTAACTTTAAAATTAGGGTTGTTTCATCCTAAGATAACCCTTAATTACTAGTTCATTTTAATATAATTAAAGTAATTCGTAAAAGAATAGTCTGCCAATTAGTGTGGCACATAGCTTCCCCGCTTCATATTTATTCGTAAACTTTAATAATAGTATGCTTATACGATCTAATATTGTAAAATATATTTTATTTTCCCCCGTTTTTTAATTTTTTCCCGTATTTTTTTTTTTTTTTTTTTTTGAAGTGAAACTTCTTTAGAGTTAGTTTGCTTGGATGAAAGGATATACTGAAACAAGGTTTGCGTTTCGAGACTCGTCCAAATGAAATATTTTTGAAGTAATTGTAAGTATTTATTTGCTTCGAGACTCGTGAGACTGATAGATTTTTTAATCAACTACCAGCCTAAAGTCAGCAGTTGATTTACCTGTAAAAAGTGTTCAAACGGACGAGTCTCGAACCCGAACCACAGACCCCTGAGTTAATAGTCGGACGCGAAAACGTGTTGTGGTTCACGGGAGTCGATTATTTTCTTCATACACAAATTTGGTATATAACCGTATTATATACATTTTAATAATTAATATATTGTATATAAATTTTGTTTTCATGGTTTTCTTCATTATTCGCTAACATTTTATGCAAATATTTTATTAATTGAAATTATATTTCTTTGAGAAGTTATCTGACTGTAGCGCCATTGTAAACTCTTGTTTATAAATATGTATGTTAAGTATTTAATAAATTATTTATATAATATGCATTAATTAAATAAGGTTTATTGTGTTCTTTAATTATTATTTAAATCTAAGCAATAACAATCTTTTTTGTTTACTTTATCTTTATACCTACAAACCCTCATTTTAATGAACATAGTATATAAGTTGAGCAATTTGATTTGATTACAAGTAAAATTGAGTTCCGTGCTTCTTAAATGTTTTAAATTAATCTGGGGGCTATCTAGAGCCTGCTTTCTACAAATCATCCAAACATCATAAAAATCATATTAGTAAATGTTCGTTTGAGCGCATGTGGAAGAGAAAAAAATATGTCCAAAAGGTTGAAACTTATATGGGACCATCAGCAATGGGCAAATTATGACCTATCTTCAAAATTTCATTAATATCGGAGGAACAGTTTTTAAAGAATGTTAGTTCGCAAAAATTGAGAGACAGACATAGAACCAAAAAAATTCCCTGGTCCCTAATGTCTAAAACGTATTTTTTTTTGTAAGAATTTTTGAAAATGAAGATAAAAAAAATGATCGTACTTCAGAACGATTACATAGTTTCTGTTACCTTCGGTAAGATCGGAAGCAAAATATAAATCAATCGATACCCTGACTGCCCTGTCAATTCGAAAAATAGTAATTAATTTCCAAGCTGTTTTACTGCTTTCTTACAAATTTTTTTTTACTGCAAGTAACAAGTAACATCCCGTTAGCTCAAACTATTTTGGAATTATTTCACTGTAAATAAGCGTCACAAAAACTCCAGCTATAAGGTATAGCTAACCAGGTATAAAAAAACCTTATGTATAAATAAGTTGATCCTTGTTTTTACGATGTAACCTCTTATTAAGTTTTACGATATCCTAGCTTCTGCTTTATAAGTTTTTTGGACTTCTTTTATAATCCGATGTAATCAAATTAGTTTTTCTAAAAAAATAAAATAGTAAAATATATAAATAATTTATTCCTGTATGAAGGTTAAAGTTTGTAAATATAAACTCCGTATTCCGTATCGCCTCTCCGTATTCCGTATCGCCTTCGTTATCTTTAATACTGATAAGGGAAGTTTAGAAAAACAAATAGCACTGAAGTTCAGTATTTTTTCGCGAAAAAAAACCATTATCATTATCAAGGGATCTTTTTACAACTCTGATTATATAATTGGAACAATATATTTATTTTTTGCGTTCTGTATTATAGTAAATAAAATGTAACTTTAAACGTCAGGGTAGCTAAAAATTTACGAATTGAACGACTGTAAAAATACTTATCAATTTTACAGGACACAATCCATTCACTAAGTTTATTTGCACCCTACGTTTACGAATTTACAATCGATACACTCGTTAAACGAAAACTGAAACGGAGGTGATGTTGATAAAGCTTTTAATTTTCTTTTTACATAGTTAGGAGCTGAGGGTTGCAACGCTATAGTGTGAAAAACAGTCTTTCATCAAATGATACTAAATTGTTTTCATCCATGATTTTTAACGAGATACACCATTTCTTCTTATTCTAAAAACTTTAAGACCGTCGCGAATTAAAAACAAGTAAGGCGCGCTTCACGTAAGTACGTGAGGCGATAATCACCGGTTTCTGTACGATTAAGTTAAAATTATTAAGTGTTAAATTTTAATAGTTGCATATTCTTTTTCTGCACTTAAAGACCTTTAAATTGATGTATAACATGCCATGGTGACTAAAAACTTTTTTAGTCACCCTCCATATAGTCCGCCATCTTGAAAATATTAAGGGTGAACTCCAAAACGTGTACAGTTGTCTCAAATGCCGAGATGCACCTGTGTGCCGAATTTCATGTTCCTCGCTATAGTAGTTTATGAATTGAAACAAGCAACGGACAGACAGACAGACGAGCCGTTATATAAGGTTTCTTTTTGTAATTCGCCAGAAAACTAAAAAACAACAACACGTCATACCAATGCTATAGTATTATTTTCCTCAGTGTCTAAGTCAGAATATACTTAAAGTTTTTGTTTTTCTAGAAATAAGTGAAAATATAATAAAACCCAACATTGTGTAGTTTGCTAGAATTTGACCTTCTATCAAGTAGTCATCTGCTTTTGTGGGTCGTGTTAAGGGTTACAAAAATGTTTGAAAATAACTAAGTTATTACACATTGGCTATATTTTGACTATCTCCTGGTGTAATCATGCCCTGTCATGAAGAGTTATTTTTACATTTGTTTATATTCCCTACCAATTATTTGGTATGGTCACTATTATTTTTACTGGCATTTCTTTAGATTATTACTCCCCTTCTATAGAAAACAGAGGGGAGTAACAATCTAAAGATGGTTTACGGAATGTTCTTCTTTGGACTGTTACTCCCCTTATAAAAACAGAAGTGTGATATTACTTTGTCCCAAAGTACATTGGACTAAATAACACTTTGTCTTAATAGTTATTTAGTTAAGTAATTTTTTAAATTCTAAAAACACAAAGGGGAGTAACACTCCAAAGAAGTACCTTTTTACCTAATATTAAAATCACCTTCCTAAAAAAAAAAAAAAAAAGAGGTTATTTTAATATTAAGTAAAAATAATACAAATTTAACGGATATATAGGAGGCCCGTGGTTCATATCCCGGGGCTGGAGTCTATTTTTCTCTGTATGTCTCCCGCAGTTAATGATAATTATAATTTGATTTAAAGTAAAAATAATAGTGACCATACCAAATAATTGGTAAGAATATAAACAAATATAAAAATAACTCTTCATGACAAGGCATGAATATGACCAGGAGATGGTCGAAATATTGCCAACGCTAAAAACTTAGTCATTTTTAAAATATTTGTAACTCTTAACACAACCCACAAAAAACAGAAGATAAGCGACATTGTTATTTTAATTTACACGTTTAGATCACATAAATGCTTCCTATAATTTCAAAATAACTTTATAAAATATCTTTTAACTCTAATAAATATTTAAAAATAGAGTACCTACTTGATTTTTGTAGCAATGCTGCGCAAACTAACAAAATATTCAAGATATTAATGCTTAAATTAATTAGATTTAAATTAAATGACCAACGTTAATTTACACTATCATTGCTAAGGTCATCATATTGAGCAAATCTTCAGAAAAATTGCCAACGATTATTTCCTGATATTTTATCTACTGTCATCACTTTTTTCTCTAACTAAACAAAAGAACAATTAAGAATAAATAAATAATTAGTATAGAAATTAATTTTATACCAAGGCCGTCACTCACAAAATCGATGTAATAATTATAAACAAAAGAATTTTAAGTTATTAGCATATTAATCAATGTTATTTAGCAATTTGTAATTTATTTTTTTAGAAGTAGAACTTAAATATGAAATAGATTTTTGTGTTATCTCTACTTTTGAAACAACTAAAGTTCTTCCGTTAGTATTTTATACAAGTTTTAAGCAACCAAATAGTTACCGACTCCATAAAACTTCTAGTATAATAGAGACTATTGAGGAACCAATCATCGAGGCAATCCGATAATAAATAATATTACCATGAATAGAATTGCTTTCACGTGTATATATATAAGAATTATTAATAATAAAAAAAACAGGCTTGAGATAACTAATCAAATCATAAAAATAAAATGTATTTATGGTTATAAAATATATAAAAGAGATTCTTATTGTTGCTTCCGAGCTTACCGAAGGTAACAAAAGCTGTGATTGTTCTGAAGAACGAAAATATTTGATGTCTCTGATTTCAAAAATTCCAAGACAGAAATCCGTTTCAGACATCAGGGGACATTTTTGGTTCCGTGTTTGTCTGTCGGTCTGTCTGTCTGTCTTTCGGTCAGCCTGCCTGTCGGTCTGTCACTCAATTTTTGCGAACCAACATATCTTAAAAACTACACGTCCGATTTTAACGAAATTCATATGGTATGGCATAATTAGCTCATTGTTGGTCCCATATAAGTTTCAACCTTTTGCGCGTATTTGTTTCTTCTCCACATGCGCACAAACATACATTTATTTACACCTATAGCTTATTTAAAAGTACTTATCTTATTCGGATGAAACGTTTATAGTTTATAGAAAGTAACCCGCAGATAGCCCCAGATTAATTTGAACCGTCTGAACTCTTTAACTTTTGCTAAATTGATACTTTTATTCATGTAAAAAATGAAAATAATTTTGACAGATTAAAACAAAAACGGGGAAGCAATTAAACAAATTAGACAATAATGGCTTATAAAAAGCATAATATCAATAAAGTACGTGATAGAATGCGAGGAAGCTATGTGCCACACCAATTGGCAGTCTATTTTTAAATATAATGGGACTTAAAAGATGCTTAGCTGCTGTTAATTTAAAAATCAAGATCAAATCAAGATTTAGTCATTCTAAAAGGATTATTATGCTATTAAAAAAAGTACCTTAGCCCAATTTCGCAGAAAACTCTAAAAAGCGAAAATCTCGATAACTCAAAAACTAGTAAGCATTGGGCATATGCCTACTTACTCAACATGTTTTGCATTTGACACATAGAATATCCCAGTATATTATACCATTATATCATTCGGCATATACTAAATCAACATTTTTGCGTTTGACACATAGAATTCACCAGTATGTTATGGATTTTTATCGCGGGTCAACCTGAATGTATGAAAGAGTAAATATAATGCCTAAATTTATTACATAATATCCATTTTTAAACTCATTTAAAAAAAAAAAAATAATAATAATATGTACTATTGTGATTTGAAAATAAGCAAATCATGATTTTCCATACAAAATATTTATTCGCTAATTTATTTTTTTAAGAAATATGCTTCAACAAACAGTTAATATTAAAGGCTTAATTTTAATTTTATAATACTTAATTATATTATTCTCATTAAGTCGAAGCATAATTATACAAATCAGAGAACTTCGTGTCATTCTATTTATATAACACTTAATTAACATACAACCAAGAAATTAATTAACTTTGAAATCATTACTGTTGATCTTTTGCTTTTAAATAAATTTAAACAACTTGAAAGATGTTTTTAATTTATTTGATGAATAGAATAAGGGAAAAAAGGAATAATCACATTTAAGTAAACGAGTTTAAGATTAAAAGAATCTTCTTAAAGAAGTAAATAAAAGAAAAAAAATAAAAATAAAAATAAATAAGGAAAATTACATTTACTGATTAAACAGTTTAGTAAAGAGAAAATAAAGTTAAATTAAAATAGAAACTCAAAGTAAATTCATTTTCCTTCTTGACTTGGTTAATTTTATAGTCACGTATGCATCTTGCAAGTTGGCTGAATATAAATGTATCATTTCCCATTCCGCTTGCAACACCATAAATCAGATTATAAAATGGAAAGGGGGGAGAAAAATGTTTGTTATATCTGTAGAAAACTAATGAACCAACACTAATTTCAAGTAATTAACTTAATTCTTTGTATGTTGATACCGAGCATAACCAAATAGTCCAGGAGATAGCGTGCAAAAAAGTGTCTGACTAACATCAAGCTAGAATTTTGTATACAAGTCAATCTTTTAGCGCCTTTTAAGAATATGTGATCGGCTATGTTCGTCTGCGGGACATAGCTTGGCAATAGGCGTTTGAAAAAAACAAACCGGTGGAGAGCGGCCATGTCTCACCAATTATGGTGGACAATGTGATTTTCATGATCCTGAGGTCAGAATTAGTTAGTAGACCGAAAATCAAGTTGATGTTAGTTTATCCCTTGACAGGTGACCACGTTGATTTTTAGTAATATTTGAATAACTAACCTATTAAGTGTGAAAATAACATCGACTTGATTTTTGGTCTACTAACTAATTCTGTACTCAGGATCATGAAAATCACACTGTCCACCATAATTGGTGAGACATGGCCGCTCTCCACCTGTTTGTTTTTTTCAAACGCCTAATGCCAAGCTATGTCCCGCAGACGAACTTAGCCGACCACATATTCTTAAAAGACGCTAAAAGATTGACTTCTATACAAAATTCTAGCTTGATGTTAGTCAGACACTTTTTTGCACGCTATCTCCTGGACTAAAAGGAAACTCTGTGTGATTATTTAGAAGAATGAAGAATTATTTGTCTCCAAATCCAACATTTTCCCAACAGAAATGTGTTTTAAAAGTTTTAAGAACACCCATAGTTTAAAACTACCCCAGTTTTAATGGAATTTGGATGTCATGTCAAAGTACACATATAATATATAAATTTAAAGGTCTTAAAGTGTAAAAAAAATAATATGAAGTATTTAAATGTCACACTTAATATTTTAAAGATGGCGTACGACTAAACAAAAGGTTTTTAGTAGGCATGACAAGTTGTATACCGTGTTAAAGACCTTGAAGAGAAGGACAAGAATATGTAACAATTACTTCAAAATTTCCAT
Organism: Gerris lacustris; assembly: GCA_951217055.1. Classification (NCBI taxonomy): domain Eukaryota; kingdom Metazoa; phylum Arthropoda; class Insecta; order Hemiptera; family Gerridae; genus Gerris; species Gerris lacustris. The sequence continues at coordinate 55,934,279 of OX578282.1, read as the reverse complement.
TCTTTACTGGCATTTTCAAAACAAATTGGCTGAAATGAGAGTTTGCAAAAACAAGTTAGTGGTTGTATAGCTCGCCACATACCAATATGGCTACCAGGAAAAAATTTGCGAGGAAAAACTTACACAGTCTTAATCAAATCTCTATCCGAAATTATCTTTAAAGAAGTTTTTAGGTAAATTAAGACTATGTACGTTTTTCCCCGCAAAATTTTTCTTGGTGGCCATATTGAAAAAATATGAACGATTTAAGAGAAATAGTATATTATGTTGCTAGGCTGTGAAGTGAATTTTTTCTTTACCGCGGCAATTACATGTACCTACTGTCGAGCGAAGCGAGACAGTAAATATTACCAAGGTAAAGAAAAAACACTTCACAGTCGTGTAGCATATGCTATTTTTTCCGTGGTAGCAGACAATGAAAAACATTAAATATTAATCAATATATAATAATAAACAAATATTAGTACATACTTAAGGCTTAAAAAAAGAAACCTTAAAAAGAGGTTATACTAAGTAAAGATAAATAAAATTGACATCTAGCAGATTTTAATCGTACTAGAAGCATTTCTACAAAGATTCCAGCGCTAAATCGAAAATTTTAATAACTACCAGCACGAAAGAAAACATTTTTTCTTTACAGCTAGGAGTAATGAAAAGATTTTTTAAGTCCACGTTATGAAAAAATGGATGTTTTTTAGGCTCTAAAGTTTCTATATCACAGTCTGCCACGGAAAAACATTTTTTCCACGCGAGTTCTTTATGCACCGCATCACTAGTAATATAGTTAGAGAATAAGATGCATTTGGTGATGTTGAGAGGAAAAGTAATAGTTTTAATAGTTATGTTCAAATTAAAAGATCAATAATCAATAAAAGTAATAAAAATTGATGAATAAATTGGTTGAAACTTTCGGTAGAAGAAAATAACTAATTTTGTAATATATGATATTAGCTCGATGATATTTCCCTTTCTAAAATAAGTTCTAAACTTTAGATTCTGAAACTTCTCGGACTTGACAAAACATCCTCGCATTAATAATTTTCTGTTTCTCTTGCCTTGAAAATACATTTTAGAATCATACCTACGATAATTTGATTTGCAAGCCAAACAAGTTTAGCATTATTTCACAATGGGATATTCCCTGTTTAATACCTTGAAAAGGATGTACTTTGGCGTTACACGATGAATATATATTACATACAATGAAAGAGTCAATGGAAGTCAACGCTAACACTCCTGAATATAAAGTTTAGTGTTAAGTGTTTTCTATTGTCCTTCGAACGTTACTTTAAGGGAGAAGACAAGGCAGGAAGGTAGAGGTACTCAGGTACTCAGGTAGAGGGGAAATATTTTAACTATGAGATGACGATGACACTCTTTTAGAACTTTGTTGCCATGCGCCACTTAACTCATAGAAACTTCACACCTTTATACATGATGACCCGACACGTGGAGTCATCACCCCTCTCCAAACAACACACTTCCTACTGCAAATAGAACAAGCCACCTTTTCCCAACAATTCTATAACACCGAATTGAATAAAAAGCTAACAGCTGATGCTAATACCTTTGACAAATTTTTATAATGAAACCGTTTCCGGCCTTATTTTCAGCTATATTCTACAGAAAAAACTGAACAGTTCATTAATAATTATTCTAAAATTAAGATGTACTTATGGAAATACATCGACATGACTAAATGTAAATATCTAAATATGTGGAATATCTAAATCCGTGGGAAAAAAAATTAAAGAAAAATATCGGACGCGTCTTGGAACTTCTTCTTATTAAATAATTTCAAAATGCCGGCAGATATTAAATTGTAATTTGGTAGATTAATTTATATTATAAAAAGGGTATAATTGGTACAAATTTCAGCTCAATCGGCAAAACAGTTTTAAAAAGTTTCAAAGTTCAAAAGTCGATTTTTTTCAAAATAGCGGCAGATATGTAAACGAAATTCAGTGAAAATATTTGTCATATAAAGAGGTATAATTAGTGCAAATTTCAGGGCAATCTGATTTTTTTTTTTACGATTTTTTTAAATGTTTGCTGATTCCTTTGAAATGGGTAAATAGAGTCACAAATTTATGATTTTCCTGGCAGAAAAATTGAATGTAAGGACTGATTTTAATACATTAAGTTTTAGCTCTCTATCTTAATAACTGTGGGAGTTATGCGTGACACAGACAACTAAAACTACTCAAATTGTCTCTCTCTCAAAACAGATAATTCCGATGAAATCTTGGTTTCGGATGTTTAGGGTCAAAGCAATACCTGAAGGAAAGTATAATGGTCTTCCACCTGAAGTAAAATGGTCCTTACCTGAAGGAAAAGTATAATGGTCTTCCACCTGAAGTAAAATGGTCCTTACCATAAGGAAAAGTAAAATGGTCTTCCACCTAAAGTAAAATGGTCCTCTGAAGGAAAAGTAAAATGGTCTTCCCCTATGATGTGAGGAAGCTATGTCCCGCACCATAGCTTCCTCGACGAATGGTCATAATGAAAAAGATACGAACGAAAATGTATGTGAACTGGGGATTAAAAGACAATTAAGGGCTACTTTCGACAAATCATCTAAGTAGTATTTTTACCGATATAAGTGTTAATAAAAAAACGTTAATGCGCAATAAAATGTGATTACAAGTGGAATCATTTCTGAAGAAACAATATAAATCTTTAAAACCGGATATGTGGTTATAAACAATATGTTGACAAACAGGCAAGAAACTAAAAATGGTTCACCTAATCGAATTTTTGTCCAGGAATTTTGCAATTTGGAAACAAAAAAAAAATATTATTCATAATGACTACAATGCTTGCGTTTCATTCGGTAAGCTTATTATCTACGTAACAATATTAGAACAAAAGTTTGTATTAAGTTTAAAGTTAAGTTAAAAATAACAAATAGCAAGACTCAGGATAAGAAAGTTTCACAATATGTTTAACTTGTAAATGATAATAAAAACATTTAACTTAAAACTTATTAGTTTCAAGTCAGAAGTTGATAGAGATGAAATAAAACAAACAAAATTCTTTCTTCTCCTCTAAATATCATGCTTCGAGATCTAAGAATTTAAAAGATAAATTCTCTGAAAATTATAAATTAAAATATCTATCTCTAAACACTGATAATAACTTCGACGTTAGCAGCATATTTAATAAATATATAATACATAAATTGGCAGGTGTATCATGTAAATTTGCATATTCTCATTTAGAAGAGCCTGATAATATTATATATTCGATCAAATTAAACAACTCAGAGAGAATACATAGAAATTACCGTCAACACTTACATAAATTAAACTATATACAATGTACATACATTTTTTTTTTTTATAGTAATACTATGAATACATGTCAAGACTGAGTAAATATAGAGGAAATTAAAGGAAATTCTTTGAAAGAAAATGTATTACTTAGAAGAAATTTAAATTTCAAAGGAAGAAACAAACTAGAAATGAATAAACACTACGTAGAATGAAGATGCTATATGAATATACATATTTGTTTATCATGAATATCTCCACATCAATTTGAAGGACTTCTTTGAGGAGTTACGATGTAGAAAATAATCTTAAATTAGTTTAAATAATTGTTAAGTACTTATTTGAAAAACTTTAATACTCCTATAACTGGATTTACCCATCTTGAGAATTGAAGAATATCTATACAGCTTTTTCAAGTGCTGTTCAATTGAAGGAAAAACCTCTTGAATTTAGGAAAATAATTAAAGTAATTTCAAAGAATTTGCTAAAAAAAAAAATGAAGAATAAAATCAAAATAGAAAACAGCAAACACTTCTTGAATAATTAACATATTAATATACAATTGAAAAAATAAATAAATAAAACCTGATTTAATTATTCGCAGAAAAACAATATAGTGCCATTAATTAAATAAAAATACCTGGAACTTTTTGTTTGTGGTTCTTACGTCCCGATAAATTTAAAATTTATAAATCAAGGGAAAATTGGCCACTTTATATATTAAATCGATACGGTCATCAGTTTGAAACATGTTTCTTCACCTCACAATCTCTGATTCGAATCTTTGAACGACCAGATATTTTAGTGTTATAATCTTGGTTTCAAGAGCGTTAGTAAGACATATTGTATATTTACTTTTCTATAACAAAGTTCATGATAATGTCCCACATTTTTCCCACAAGGGGAAAAATGTGGTCATACTCATGAAATAGTCTTCAACACATATTTGACCTCTTATCGACACACTCATCGATGAAATTCATTGATGATGCTTAGTCAAGATTGGTCTTTATCTTAATTATCATTATATTATTCTGGTAAGAAAATAAACAAATATAAACATTGGGTTTTTTCATATTAAAGAAACTCGGAAATATCTAAAGAGGTCATAAATTTAAAAAAAACATCTCTCCACTAAACTTTATTACTACGCAACCATTTTCAACAGAACAGACCAACAACTTAATGAAACCCTAGAAGAAGAAGGCGAAGAATAAGAAGGAATAACAGTGTCGGTATTCGTTTTTATAAAAAAAAAAAAAAAATAATAAAATTGTTCGTCTCATTAAATAGATGAAGTTAGAATGTTTTCTTGGATTAAGTACGCATTATTATAATAATATACCAAATATATTGAAATAATCGTCAGCACAGATCAATTTTACTTTTAACAAGACCGTGATTATATTTTCTATATTTACAAAACCAAGTGACATTTTGACATATAACAAAAATAATCATAACAAGTCAAGGAACAGGCTTCCTTAATAAAATTGTTTCCCGTCTTTTTGAAGCTTAAGTTTACGCGAGCGTTGCGCGTGAACGCTTGGGCGGATAACGATTTCCAACGAACTCAGCCTGGGCATTGGTAAAATGAACATGTGTACCAAATTTCAACTAACTCGGTGATCTTTTACTCAAGTTATCGTCATCGGTAGATTTCGTGACGGATTTTGCGTGACGGTGATTTTGGTCGTTTTTTTCGTATTCACTCCCGGGATCCAGAACTTGCCATAAGGAACTTCGTTCCAAAAATAGATGACACATTGCTTCCTCGCATCCTATCATGTCCACCATATTACTTTTCGTTATGCTTCTATAACTCAATATTGTTCTATTTATTTTATTGTTTCCCCCTTTGTTTTATCTTCGGTAAGCTCGGGAGCAATGTGATCCTATTGAAGAAAGACATTTTTTTATGTTTTCGATTTAAAAAATCCCAAGATAAATCTTTTTCAGACATCAGGGAATATTGTTAGTATCTGTCGTACTATTTTTGCGAACCAAAATATTTTAAAAACTAGTGGTGGGTCACAAATTACCTCATTGTTGGTCCATATAAGTTTCAACCTTCTACGCCCATTAGTTTTTCTTCCACATGCGCATGAACTTTTAAAAATTTGAATGGTTTGTCGAAAGTAGCCCCAGATTAATTTTAACCACCTGCACACATTAGTTTAATTACAACATGCGCACTATCATACATTTATTTACATCTATATCTTCAAAAGTGCTCATATGATTTTTTAAAAATTTGAATAGTTTGTCAAAAATAGCCCGCAGTTAGCACCAGATTCATTTTAACCACCTGCGCACATTAATTTTTGCTAAATTGATAATACTTTTATTTATATAAAATATCAAAATGAAATCGACATATTTAAAATAAAATAAGAAAAAAATAAATAAATAAATTAGACAATAATGGTTTGTAAAACTATAATTTAAGTATATAAGTTATAGAACGTGAGGAAGCTATGTGCTACAATAATTGGCAGACTATTCAAAATTGTATATAGTAATAGCACATATTCAAAGACTGAGGTGTGGACCCCAAAAATCAAATTAACATTACTTTAAAAAAAAAAAAAAATTATCCTATATTTTAATCATTAAAATACTTTTGTATAACACGGATATACCAATTACTTTGTCCGCAATCTGCAGTCTAAAATTATTTTAGAGTTGAAGGCTATGTTATTGTGACGCAGTTTTATTACAAGCAAGGAAAACATCGTTTAGTTACGTAAAAACCCGTACAACTCCCAGGCACTTACAAGAAACAATGCAATCTTATGACCGATTAATTGAACAAAAAAAAATCTAATATCAAGTACCTACTTCTATCTATAAATTAACCTTCTATATAAGATTCTAAAAGCATCTTAATTTGCATTTTCATAAATATTTATACGATTTCAATAAATGAAAACATTGTTGCACACAATTTACAATAGGTAATCACTTAATGAAATTTTAGGATGAATGTTTATTTTTTAAATGAACAAATCTTAACTAAATACATATTAGATTAAAACCAAGGTTATATCTTATTTGAATCCTCTAATTGCCCTAATGGTTCACATACGCTGCTTAATTAAAGTTTAATGAAAAGAATAACAAGGGGCTCTCTTCTTAAGTCGATTGTTTATATTAAGATTTTGAAGAACCCCTGTAGGTAAATAAAGCGCGTGCCTATTAATATGTCATAAAGCTTCCTCGCGTCAAATCGCATAGAATAGGTGGCCACATAAGTAAATTAAAGTATAAGTTAGATTTCAAAATAGAAGTGTTAACAGAAAAAATATTGTACGCAAAAAATGTTGTACTCGAGAGGAAGCTGAGCCCAAACAAAATTTGGTCTGTAGAAATTGGTTGAAATTACTATGGGCGTAGTAATCGAACATTACTAAGAAGGTGATTCTACATTACATCGGAGACTAATGAAGATTCTGTCTAAAAGCTAATAATTATATGGAAAGGGAGAAATAGAAGTCTTAAAACTAATACTTATGTTGTATGAAAAGGGAGAAATAGAAGTCTAAAAACTAATATTTATATGGAAAGGGAGAAATAGCAGTCAAAAACTAATACTTATATGGAAATAGAAGTCTAAAAACTAATAATTATATGGAAAGGGAGAAATAGAAGTATAAAAACTAATAATTATATGGAAGAGAAGACAAGATGAGGATGAAAAGAAAAAAAATCGACACGAAATAAGGTCAAAGAAATGGACACATAAACACACATAAAATTGGGGGAGGGGATTCTGATCAATATTATAGTTGACATTAATAAATAATTGAAATTGATTTGTCAATCTCATAGATGTTACTAAATGCATTACTTCCATTATAAGATTACTACTTAATACATTAAGTAACTGATTTGTATCTCTAAAACTAGAAATGCAATAATTTGTTTCATCAATGTCTTTGGGATCAACTTAAATAAACGATGATAAGCTAATTATTACTAATGATACTTAGGATGGCTAAGCGGAAGCATTGACACAGATGTAATCAAATATTTCAACTTAGAAACTTGGACTTAACTTCTAGATACTTATATTGATTACAGCATTAAAGTCTACAAGGGAACCCTCGGAATATTCCAAGTTTTAGCGGAATCTGTAAACTCTTAGTCTTTCTTTAACTTACTCTCTGTAAACTTTTACTTAAGTTATCGTCACACGAGAGAACGTTCTAGACACGCTATCTTTTTCCCTTTCTTTACCCTAGGGACTCTCAACTCTCACTCTTACTTATAACCAAGTTATTAACTTCAGTCCTTCAACTTCCCTTCCTCAGGTATGTATTTCTTGTTCTTGACAAAACCAACCCAGGTCCTTTCAGTTCACTGCACTCCAGGTCCTTTCAGTTCACGTGCATTTCTACAGGTCCTTTCAGTTCACTTGCATTTCTCCAGGTCCTTTCAGTTCACTTGCATTTCTACAGATCCTTTCAGTTCACTTGCATTTCTCCAGGTCCTTTCAGTTCACTGCACTTCAGGTCCTTTCAGCTCACTTGCATTTCTCCAGGTCCTTTCAGTTCACTTGCATTTCTCCAGGTCCTTTCAGTTCACTTGCATTTTTCCAGGTCCTTTCAATTCACTTGCATTTCTCCAGGTCCATTCAGTTCATTTGTATTTCTCCAGGTCCTTTCAGTTCACTTGCATTTCTCCAGGTCCTTTTAGTTCACTAGCATTTCTTCAGGTCCTTTCAGTTCACTTGCATTTTCCCAGGTCCTTTTCAGTTCACATGCATTTCTTCACGCTTAGATTTTATCATGTATATGTAGGCTCTGGGGTACAGACGAAATTTCCATCACATAATAAACGACATGAAAAATGTGAATAATGTGAAAAATAATAAATAATGTGCCAGGAAGTTAGAATGTTACAGGAGGTCATTAAGTTTTCATTTATAGTACAATATTTTGACGAAAGGTGAGCTGAAGTTTCAATAACCGACATACTAAATGTGACGTTCTTAAATACCGTGCCAGGAAGTTAGAATATCGTAGGAGGTAGAATGGATTTCACTTTTATTCATTGTAGTACCATATTTCGCCCATAGAGGTTTTACATTTTATATAAAATGATATCAGAGCTCCTAGTGGACCAAATAGTAATCAAAATGGATTAATGTTTCATAATTTACACTTTAAGAACGATGGTTGACCACAAGAACTTTAAAATAAACACATTAAAAATTTCTTATTCATTACCTTCTTACTTAAGCTAAAAATATATTCTCTTCTTTACAAATTATATTCTCTTGTCTGCATAATAGAAGTTGACAGGTTTAGGAAAAAAATGATATATGGTACGCGATTCTTTTTTTAGCTCCGCAAATTTCAATGGTGTCACCTTAAGGCGTGGTACTGCGGTTTTATTCTTATCCAATAAGACTAAAGCAGACTTAAATCGTGACATCATGCTGCAATCACTTCTCATCAAGGTGAATTAATGGGGTTTATTTACTTGGTTTAACCTTTACAAACTGGCTTCCTAAACTAAAGAAGCGCATCGATAAAATATCGATAGCTTTAACTAAATAAAAATTAGTGAGGCACATAGCTTCTTTTCGTTTTATAACGTACTTAAATTATGTTAATCTTTTTTACAAACTATTATCGTTTTATATATTTAATTTTTGTCCCTCATTATATTTTAAATCAGTCAATATTTTAGTTTCTTATACATAAATGGAAAAATTCTATTTATTAAAACATTTTTTCAAAACAAGCTTTTATTAGTATTCTTCTCAGCAAATCCTTTCATTTGATATCATGGGTGTGCTTAAAAAATATCTAGTCCGCCATCTTACGCTGTCCGCCATATTGGATTTAGAATTACGAAACTTAGCTAAACATGTATTGCCATCCAAACTAAACGTGTATGCAAAATTTCAATTCAATCGGTTGAGGATAACTGCTTTAAAATTCAGTTGCAAGATTTTACCCGAACATACATACATACAAACAGACATACAGCAAGTTAAATAAAAGCTTGTAAAAAAGGTTGAAATGAATAAAGGATGAATAATGTTAAAGATATAGGTGTAAATAAATTAATATTTGTGCGCATGTGAAAGAGAAATTAATTGGCGCATAAGGTCGAAACTTAGGACTTTCAATGGGCTAGTTATGACCTACCTCCGAAATTTCATTAACATCGGACGACTGGTTTTTAATATATGTTGTATCGTAAATATATACTTGTAAATGAGAAAATTTAGTTTCTCAAATACGAGAAGAGTTTAGTTAGAAGATATATATCCTGTAAAATAATTCTTTATATGGCTTATTATAAGATAAGGTACACGTTTAAAAAAGAATTGGGTAGAGTCAAGTGAGGTAGACCCATCCTTTTCTTTTTGAATGAAATTAAAAAAACAATCTATTGATAACAACCATCCATATCGCCGATGTTTAGAAATTAAAATAAATAGACGATAAACCACATGGAGGAAATTACCAGATCAATTCAAACTGCAAACACCTGATAATATACAACACACCCTGTTATAGCTAAACAAATATGAGACAGACATTGGGCTCGACGAGACATATTTAATACGTAATTCACTTTACCTTATCCGAAACCTGTTATTGATTTTTTTCAATCATAAATAAATTAATATATATTACTTATTCACAAGTGCATAAATTGTTAAATAAATGCAATTTCAGTTGAGTGTATAGTAAATCTAGTAACTGATCATTTGATTGCTGCATTTAATAATATTCTTTCACTGGTGCGGTAATAAACTCTAATGGTAATATATATATATATATATATATATATATATATATATATATATATATATATATATATATATATATATATATATATATATATATTTCAACTGGACATCATAAAATTAAAATTTCATCCAAGCTATTACCAAAGTAGTCAATGTAGATGGAGTCTACATAAGACAAATACCATATATATATATATATATATATATATATATATATATATATATATATATATATATATGTATGTACATATATATATATATATATATATATATATATATATATATATATATATATATATATATATATATATATATATATATATATATATATTAAATAAATGACAGGTTAATATAAGTTTGAAAAGAAACAAATATTTCTTAATTTAAAACAGAAGCTGAAGCTACAACTTTTTGTTACAAATGATAACCTCGGCCCTGGGCGATATCAGGTTATGAGTGACACGACCTTAAATCGAATTAGGCACTTAAACCAACTTGGACTGTCGTCAAGTTGGAAAAATTGTAAAGTTTATTAATTAAAAACTAGTTTCTTGACAGAAACTAATTAGTGGGACAAATAATACTGTTGACATTTTTAGAGTAGGTTATTATTGAATAGTTAATAAGCAGTTGAGAAAAATAATGTTATACCTGACCTAACTTTTTACCAGATTCCGCCTTACATCTTCACTTCATATCGCTTACCTTTGGTACCTTAATCCTTCTACCGCCCTAGTCTACCACCACTTTGTACGTGTAAATATGTAGCTAGTAGAATCTTCACTCTTACTATTCAAACATTTAATACTGTACTGATATAAAATGTCAAACGCGTTCAGGGCCGGATTTTCAATTTTCGGGCCCCCCCGCGAAAAACTCCAATGGGCCCCCAACCTACCCAGGCCAGGTCCTATTCGGAAGGGGAGGGGGGAGGGAGTTTACCGTAGGGATAGTGCACCGTAGGGTGGGAGTCCTAGTCCTACACTATCGGTGAGCCTCGTGATGGCTAAAAAAGTAAGAAAACTTCACACCACAACCTAATTACACGCACCGCATTCATTCTTCATCTCAAATTCGCTTTTGAACTACCTCGCCGAAATAAGAAAGAGGTAATTGTCTACAAAAAATGCTTATTCCTAATTAGGTCTTCAGGGTATTAATAATTCCAAAGTCAACCTATTTTTGGCTATATTTCACCTCCTTTGAGGCATCTTCAGGCCTAAAAGAAGATTTTTAAAATTTTATTTTTTATATCTAGATTAACTACACATTAAATTATCTTTATACAACATATTGACATAACTTTAAACAATTTCCCCTTAAACATTACTTAATTTATTTTCTTTCCTGACTATTCTCCTGCAAGGAAAGAAAATAACTAAGAAAATAAATTAAGTTATGTTTTAGGAGATTTTGTAAAAGGTTAGTCTACTGTCATATGTTAATTTTTCATATTTATTGGAACTAAGTTCCTTATGGCACCTTACACCGCCTGGAGCCCGGGAGTGAATCCGAAAAAAACACGTCACAAAACTGAAATCGACCCATGACGATAACTTGAGCCAAAGTTGACCGATGTGGAAGACATGTTTATTTTGGCAACGCTCGCGTATACGTTCAAATGTAAAATTGAAATTTTTGGACGGCAAAAATTCTAACTTATTCTATTCAATGAGGCATACAACTTTTTTAAATTAATTTTTTTTTTTAGTTAAATCAACACCGATACTGCTATGAAGTGTTAATGATCGCTTAATTTATTAATGCGGACCTAAACGTTTAAAATAGAGAAAACTAAGTTTTAAACGATATCTTAAGTTCTAACGTAACGATTTTTATAAAACGTCATACACAAAGTAAAGTAAAGTAAAATTGAAACAGGCATGTAAAATTTCAACCTGATACAAGCAGACGTTTTTGAGTAGGGAAGAGATATATTTTATAATATTTATATTAGTAGGTAGGGGAAAACAGTCCTGTTTCCAACCTACTACCACCTTTCTTTTTAACTATATCAACTCATCATGATTTTTTTTTTTTTTCTCAATATTCAATACATAAGTATTTATTTGAAGGCACTCGCTTCGAAAAACAATGTTTTTCTCTTAATTTTGTCTTAACTCCGCTAGGTACAAACAGTTAATTACTTTTAATTTTGTCTCTTTTCTAACTCCGCCATTTATAAGTAGTTGGCATCGTATACTTAGTAGTGTGATTTTATAATTTGTATATTTAATGAAAAGCGTATGGAACTTCGTTCCTAACGGGTGTCCTGCGACGCCACACGTATTTTTTAATAAAAGTGTTACGTTTTGTTTAAAAGTTGTGTCAACATGTTATATAAAGATGTAAGTTAAAAGTTAATGTAGATATAAGAAATAACATTTTAAAAATCTTTTAGGCCTGAAGATGCCTCAAAGGAGGTGAAATATAGCCAAAAACGGATTGACTTTGGAGTTATTAATGCCCTAAAGACCTAAATAAGAATAATAAGCAGAGTATGGAAATGAAGGGTAATATACTGCGAATATCTCTCAAATAAATAAAAATGCAATTACCCTCCCCACAACAACAATATTATACCGGGGGTCCTATAACTACTCCCCTTCCATATTAACTTTTGTAATATTTCAAATAAAAAAAATTTCAAGCTTATTCGAAAATGGGGTCTTAAATTTTTTTCGTTAGTCCTTTTCGAAGATATTTATTTTATCGTTTAGGTAAAATAAAAACTGAGCTGATTTAGTTATTATGTATAATAACCAGATATTATATTATTTATCTAGGCCGCTGAGAGGATTTCCGGGCTCCAGGGCAATTTAGCATCTAGACCCCTTTGAACAAACAACGGCTGGGGGTCCGGTGGAGGATTTTTTTAAAATTTAAGTGCAAAAAGATGAGTTTTAAGGGTTTCTGAGGGCAAGTTTGTCCTTAAAGGAAAAGAGGTTTGGCGCGGGGACGAATTTTGAAGTTTAACTAAGGTGGGATAAAAAACTTTTTTTTTTTTAAATTTATTTATTAGATAACTGCAACTACATAATTTTACATGTTATAAGCAATTTTGATGAAAGTTTTTACAATGACTTGAGAGACTTGAAGTGAGGAACAGTCCATTAACAGTACTCACAGATACTAGCTTGAATTAATACAATTGATACAACATATATTTAGACTTTACACGTTAAGCATTGTTCAATAGATCACGTGGCCACTGCCTCTTTAGACGTCGAGGAGGATTTCCAGGAATGAATGGTAATGACAGGTTGTGAATTAAAGGATGGGAATGTTGGGATATGGAGTCATGGAAGGATTTATATCGGGTTATGGCTAGGTCATGGACGAAGGGGACTTTAAGGTCGTTGTGAAGGGTGAAGTTAGAAACATAGAAAGGGGCGTTTACTATTCTTCTTAGGATTTTGGACTGTAGGGACTGGATACGATAGGAGTTGGAACGCTTGGTGCAACCCCAGAGTTCAATACCGTATGACCATATGGGCTTAATTATTGTGTTATGAATTAGTAATTTGTTATGTGTGCTGAGTTTAGATGTATGGTGTAGAAGTCTGTGTAAAAGTTTGTAGCGTCTGTTGCAGTCTTGTCTTGGGATAAAAAACACAAATAATTAAGTTTTTTTGTAGCTGGCAAACTTAAAAATTGCATTGCAAGTAATAAATGTTAAATGTATTAATATCAGTTAATATGATTTGTCAGTCAGTTTCTCTCCTTTAAATTAGCATTGACCATATTGAATAAAGTAAAAAAATCACAAAAATCTAAGTAACTAAATGAAACAAAAAAATTCAAACTTCCGTACTTATGACACGATGGGAAGAATTTTAAGTTCAACACAATCAGTGGCGTACCTAGGGCAGTGGGCCCCTCGCCAAAAAAAAATGAACAAGCAAAAAGCTGAGATGATAAGCAAAGAAATGAGAAACATCTGCGTTCAGCACTCAATAGGGCCCCCTGACAAAGGTATATGAGTATAATTCCAGTTTAGATTTAATTATACTCTAAAGGGGCCCCTATCAACATTGCGGTACAAAGATTGTAGTTCCATGTTTTTTTTTATTTGTGGGCCCCCTGGAACCGGGGACGTGCCCACAATTCGGGCCCATAGCTACGCCACTGATCACAATATCCTTCTTACCTTTTTTGTTGTAATAAAACCTTTTTTCAACATCCCTGACTGGGCCCCCCCGCACCGTGGGCCCCCCCGCACCGCGGGGGCTGGCGGTAGCTATATCCGGCCCTGAACGCGTTTGTATATAATTAAAGGCCCCTTGGCCCGTGGCAACAGACTTAATTTTACATTTAGAAAAAAAGTAACACCAAGAAAATTAATTTAGAGAAGTTAATATAATAATATCTATTTAAAGACCAACAAATCAAAATAAATATTTATTTTTATTGGAATTAATGCGGTTACCTAAGCTTGGCAATAACAAATCATTTCAAGGTGAGTCTTCGGGACACTACTCGATTATATAAAGGAAATAAAGTTGTGGTGACAATGATGCTCTGTTACTTTTTATTAACCTCTCTAGTCATAATTATGAAGTGGCACCACAAAATCTCAGTCAAAATAACTAATCATTTGCTTAATTATTCTTATTATGCTAGTGAATCTGACTAGAAATGTTAAGACTATAGTAGTTCAAAATTGTGGAGGATCAACTAAAAAAAACTCTTAGGTATACTGTCATATTAGGCCAAGCGCCAAAGACTTTGAACGAGAAAATATTCGGGGAAAGCTGAATTTTTGTTTATGGCTTTATTTTGGTCCCCTGATAAACATACTAAGTTTTCCCCCTCGAGGGAGGTCGGCGTTGGCCGCCATTTTGAAAAAAAGGGACCAAAATTCGGTTTTTGGCAAATATCTTCGTTCTCATCGTTGATAATTATTATCAAATTTGTAGGGCTTTAAATTGTCTACAAAAAAGGTTCGATGTCATTATACGCTAAAGTCAATAGCTTCGAAGCTAAAGCGCTATATTTTTCCCCTCAGAAGCAATAAATAATATGACAAGCAAAACCGGTAGGGGTAAAAATACGTAAATATACGCTAAAAGTGTCGCATTTCGCGGCGCTATAGCTTCGAAACTATTGACTTTAGCGTATAATGACATCGAACCTTTTTTGTAGACAATTTAAAGCCCTACAAATTCGATAATAACTGTTTTTGTCGTATCATCGATGAGAACGAAGATATTTGCCAAAAATCGAATTTTGGTCCCTTTTTTTCAAAATGGCGGCCAACGCCGACCTCCCTCGAGGGGGAAACTTAGTACATATGTTCATCAGGGGACCAAAATAAAGCAATAAACCAAAATTCAGCTTTCCCCGTATTTTTTCCCGTTAAGGGCCTTTTTTGAGCTAACGCTCTTGGCCTATACAGATAAAAATATTTTTTTTATTTATAATAGATGCTGTACTCACTGAACCAATATGAACTTAGACAGCCACTCTAGCATAACAAAAAATTGTGCTAGAGAAAGATGAGCGTACAAAGACATACTAGAAGCAGGAGATGTTGAGAAACTACTACCTTCATGCTTCTCTTCTTTTGAAATTCTAGTAGTTGTGCTTCGAACTGGAAGACCGGGGTGGCATACCTACTACCTACCTACCGCCTACCTACCGACCTATAAATTTCTAGATCTAACTCACTAAATAGAAAGTTATGTCTCCTAAAGTGTATAAATAAATAAAGAAGAACTATTCAACAACAGACGCCACTAAATACCAATTTCCAACATCTTTAAAATTGATTATTTCAGCACATGGCTTTCTCACCCTAGTAAAATAACAATTACAAAATTATCATATACATTTATAATAACAAAGGCATTTTTCTTGTTGTAAATTATATAAACTTAATCTTAAATATGAGAGGAATAACACAAACTGTCTCTCCACATAAATTGAAATGATTTTCATCAAAGCAGCTTTCATCCTTCAAAAGAACATCATCAGTGCTTAAGAACAAACAAGAAATTACGTAAACAACAACTTACCCAAAAATAATTACAAGATAAAAAGAACTTTTTGTATACTACTTTTTTTAAATTTTTTGTTGAATCATATGCAATGTTGTCATTGTTGTCATTGTTACAATATAATGTTAGTGAAAAAAAAATTGTTCCGAATTTATTTACTTCACATAAATGACAACCATCTAGAGAGCTGATCGTAAACCTATAAAAGGACAAATTTTGAACAACGGATCTCGCCAACACCGAATCTAAACCGTGCCATTGATGCCCCCGTGTAGGGACAGTAAGAGAAGAAAAAGAAAAATGTGTAAAAGTAAAGAAGTACAGATGTAGAAATATTAAACCGATACCTAGGACACAAGTGTAAACAAACCTGGTTGTCACACGTCAATTAATTTATTTATTTGTTTACTTTTCCTATTTCGCTGTCATTCAATGTTAATCTCTTAATAAAAAATCACAATTTGAAACCCGTCAAAATGAAGATTGTAAATATGGGACATGTCAAAAAAAAAATAATAATAACTTGCGAATTTTTTCCGAACTTACATTCAATACAGTTAAATTTGCTGAAAACGAATTAAATTCTGCTAAAAGTATTAAAATATTGCATTGTCATCGTGTTCTGAGCTATTCTAAAAGTTTCAAATGTCTAACTACTCGCGGGAAGTTAGTTAAAAATCGATTGCAAGATTTGTACTGGACAAACAAACAAACAAACAAGAAAGCAAGCTAATAAAAATGTAGTAATTAAAACTGACAAACATAGGTTAAAAAAGAAAAATTAGGTTAACAATTGAAATAAGCAATTAACATTAACATGGCAAAAGATTATACAAAGACAAAAAAGGCTGAAAAAGCTGCTTTGCTATTACATTCCATTGCAATTTATTTGGAGAGAGACCTTCACAGTCGCTCTTATATCTAACATAAATATGAGAGTTTTTAATTTAACTTTATTTAATGTCTAATTGTCTATAAAGAGTAAAATAAAAAAAAAAAAAATTCTATATTTTCATAACTGCTTATTGCAGGTGTTAAGAAATCTAATCAATATACTTGATAGTGGAACGATAATACTTAATTTATTGCAACCCAATTATTGAATTACTATTAAAGTGCTAACAAAAAGTAATAATTCAATATAGAATAAATTGATTGGTTATTTTGACTGAGATAATACACACTTCATAATTGACTGACACTTCATAATTATGAGTCGAGAGTAGAGAGGTTAATAGAAACTAAATCAACAATATTGTAACCACAATTTCTAATATCATATGTAGCCATAACATGGAATATGTAGCTAATAGAGACTTTATACTCTTACTATGTTAGCACTAAGATGATGTAAAATGTCGAAACGCGTTTGTTTATTTTAGTATAAAATTGTGGTAAATATAATTATTGTATTCCCTACTAGTAACCCCTCTTTTTTTAATTAATATCGTACACATGAGAACATAGATTTATGAGCTCTATGAAAATCTAATCTCAATATGGTTCCTACAGAGTTAAAAATTCGATTTAATTTAATTCCGAAAAAGATTATTAAGTTATTTTACTTACAATAAGTTAGGTTTTCTTTACTAAACACACAGATATTATAGTAGGAAAACAAAAATCGTATTTAAGTATTCCTAAAACGAATAAATTCGGTTTAACACTTTTATAAAAATAAGTCAATAAAAGTAATCTTAACTATGTAGATGATAATCCATATCGTCATATATCATAATGATAACGATGTTTGTTAACATAAAAAAACACAATTCTTCCTTAGTAGAGAAACGATAATGCTTTTTTGTTAATAAAATTTTATTTCAGTAAAATTTTACTAGATTATGTTAACAGATAATAGATAATGTAACTTGATAATGGAAGAGATAATATTTTAGTGGGTGCCACCTACAACAACAAGAAGTAGGTGCGTATCTCGGTGAGATTAAACCACATTACCAGAACACGATGATCATAAAAATATCCAACCGTACTTTAAGACAACACAAATAAATTATTACGTCAGTAAAACATGATAAGTTGATAAACTTAATTACCAATGTTATGAAGTAACTATGTTGTCATTCCTTATCAGTATAATTTTAAAGTTAAAGAATCTGACAGCTAATAGGAAAGTCCAAAAAATGATAATAATACATCACGAAAAATATAATTTAATAACATGAGCAATAACTTTATAATTTAAATTATCGCTGTGGAATACACCCAGGGTGAAAATGACGTCAGTAGATTTAGTATTTTCCTAGATTAAGTATAATTTGAAAATGAATGGGAAAGTCCTACAATTTATGTAACATCACAGATAAATTTTGCCATTCAAATTATCCTTATAGAATATAAGTCGTAGAATGGTATAAATATAGAACTAGAATTTCCCTAGAAAAATAATAATATTATAATATTAATAATAATAATAATTATAATATTATAAAATAATAATAATATTATATGTATTTATGTATTATATGTATTTATGTGTAAAGTATTACGTCGGTGTTTAAACTTTGGTTTAACGCATGAAGCACGATACCGACAAATGGTATTTATGTTTCATGTGTTAAGTATTATGTCGGTGTTTAGACATTGGTTTTAGACAAGTTTCAAGCACACTAAGCACGATAACGACAAGTGGTATTTATGTCTTATGTGTTTAAGTATTATGTCGGTGTTTAGACTTCGGTTTTAGACAATTTTCAAGCACAATACCCGCAAGTGGGATTTATGTGTTAAGTATTATGTCAGTGTTTTAACTTTGGTTCTAGGCAAGTTTCAAGCACAATAAGCACGATAACGGCAAGTGGTATTTATGTGTAAAATAGCAGAGAACTCTTTTGATATACAATGGCAAAGTTCAGTGTAGATCAGTCAGTGTTATTAATAAAGGAGTATCCGAGACAAATTATGCCAATTTCCTTTTGGTTGTGGGGTTATATGAATTTACCTATAAATCAAAATTGTGGTAATCAAGAAATTTAAAAAAATTTGAAGAAGAACTTGGGATTATAATGATAATACTTATCTTATCACTATCTAAATAAATTTAAAATTATCTCCCCCCCCCCCCCCACATTTTATCGGATTTACTTTTTACTTAAAATACAGTTTACAAACCATTTTCGACCACTCTAATTGTCCATTAATAATACCTACACTTGATGAACAACAAAAGAAGAAAATCACTTTAAAATGAAAAAAAAAAAATACGTTTATTTACGATATTTGACAATACTATAATAATTTAATAAACAATTAAGTAATACGTTTCTCTTTAATAAAGAAACTTTATTGTACAAACCCAGCTTTCTACCACTAATTGTCATCTTCAGCTATTGACGAAAGAAATCGGGTGATAACTTATATTTTTATAATCGATCGATTTCTTTTGTGAGCCACTATAGCAAAGGAATTGCGTTTGAAAGCCGGCTTTATACAATAAAGACACTTAAGTGGAAACGCCTTTCTTTATTCTTAATCTTAATCAAGTGACTATACTATTTAATCTGGAATAAATTATGTAAAATATAGTTTTAACTTAAATTTGAATAGAGTTGAATGACTAAAAATAAGTTAAAGTATAACAAATCTTATAAAATAAAATATTATTTTTACAAATTTTGAAATTATTAAAGAAATTATATGTATTTTATGTACAGTAGAGTCTCGCTAATCCAGAAGTCCGGACATCCGGTTTATCCAGACGAACCTCAATAATTTTCAATAATAAGATGGTAACATTTTTATCATTAATTGTAACTTTAAAAAGTGGATCCTTAGGTCCACTAATAACATTGATTTTTATAGTGTTACATAGCTAAAGCTAGTCTTACAAGATTATTATGTACTGTACTGTACATACACGTTTTTAAAACTGATTCCATTTAATCCGGACTTTCGGTGTTACGGACAGTGCCCGGTCCCATCATAACTTGATTAGTGAGCTCTACTGTGCCTAATTTAAGTTCACCTTATTAAATACGAAATAAGTTAATGAAAATATCCGAGTCTTCATATGCAACAATGAATAAAATTATTTGTTCAGTAGACTACCGATATTTTTTACTACGTTTTTATTAGCTTGCTTTGTTGTTTGTTTGTTTGTCCAGTACAAATCTTTCAATTGATTTTTAACTAACATCCCGAGTAGCTAGACATTTTAAACTTTTAGAATAGCTCAGAATACGATGACAATGCATTATTTTAATACTTTAAGCCATCTTTCAGCAGAATTTAATTAGTTTTCAGCAAATTTTGCTGTATGGAGAGTTAGTTCGGAAAAAATCGGCAAGTTTTTTTTTATTTGTTTTGACATGAACCTTATTTACGATCTTCATTTTGACGGATTTCAAATTTATGATATTATATTTAGTCAACAGAAAATTTAAAAACGTAGTATATAAAAAGTTATTTTTACTACGTTTTTATTAGCTTACTTTCTTGTTTGTTTGTTTGTTTGTTTGTCCAGTACAAATCTTGCAATCGAATTTTAACTAACATCCCGAGTAGCTAGACATTTGAAACTTTCAGAATAGCTCAGAACACGATGACAATGCATTATTTTAATACTTACTCATCTTTCAGCAAAATTTGCTTTATGGAAAGTTAGTTCGGAAAATATCCGCAAATTTTTTTATTTGTTTTGACATGTCCTATATTTACAATCTTCAATTTGACAAGTTTCATATTGATTTTTTATTTAGTCAATAGAAAATTTAAAAAAGTAGTATATAAAGTTCTTTTTATCTTGTAATTATTATGTAATTGTAATTACTGTAATTGTAATTACAGTGACAAACTCGAAGCAAAATTAATCAAGTGATCAATATACTTGCAATATTTGATATTTTATTCGGTTTCGACCATTTTAGTTCAATTTCTCCTAATAGATATAGTGGTTTGTTTTATTTACTTTTCTTGGATATTAATTAGATAATAGTAGACAGCCTCAAAATAAATAAGATTCAAGCTAGAAAAGAGTTGATACTTTAAAGAAGAAGAATTTGGATGAAACAATACTCAAATTGATATCAATAACTTATTTCACTTATTGATTGTATAAATAACAAATAATTTATGTTTTAAATTGATGGTGAAAGTTACTTTATAACTTATGTTATAGTTTTAAGAATTAGCGACTTCTGGAGATGTTTACCCTACTTATTTTACAATAGCTTAAGTAAACATCGTAAGTAGAAGATTATTTACTATTTACTAAAATTGTGATTAATATTTTTTAAAATAAAACAAATAATATACGACAGAGAGAATATTATCGCTAAAATAAATAAAGTAAGATCTATGAGGTCACGAAGTCATACTTACAATGCAATGCAGACGAAACGAAAAATCCTTTCCCAACCACTTCCTATAAGACGGGATTTATTTAATATCAAATCAAACTTCACGATTTAAAAAAAATAAAATCCCGTGAACAGTCTCGATTCACAATTAGTTTTTTTTGAAACCACACCCGGAAATAAACAAGCTTAATAAAAACAATATAATGAATACTGTTTTTAAAAAGTTTCTTTTTCTAAACGAAGACGTATGAATCCACCGCTGACGGTGTACGGACAACTGAAGAGAAAAATAAAAAACTCAACAGGTGGTGCTTGGGACTGGAAGAGAGTACGCATGCGCTAAGTCTAGCAGCCATCTTTGAATTCCACCTCCGCTCTTGTTCAGGCTTTTGAAGACTATAGGACCGTCGGTCTGTCGGCGTCTCGCCCGATCTACCGACTTGTTTTTATTATTATTACCAGCTGGTCCCGGCTCCCGTCTCCTGACTCTTTTATGTTATCCTCAATATGGTCTTTTTTATAAGAGCTGTTCTTTTTGTTTAAAAAGATTTAAAACTAAAGATACTTCTGAGTTCTGAGTTGAGTAGGTCGATGACTTTTTTCAGCGAGTAAAATTAAGAATAATATAACAAGTAGGTGTATTTGATAAGAACATACTTGTATTTTATATTAAAGATAAAAAGTTATCTGAGAGGGGGAAAAAACAATAAAAACGTTAAGATTATGAACAAAAAGTAATTTTACTTGGTAAACTTTACTAAATTTAATTACTTATCATTAATAACTTTTACTTTCTTATATAAAGAGAAAGTATTGTGATGGCGCGAAAATTCGATTTTGAGATTTTGATGGATTTACACGTTTTGAGGTCCCCTGAATTCAAAAATGTCTGTCTGTCGTCTGTGCAGACGCCTGGAGCCTAAACTGCTGGGCCGATTTTGACAAAATTTGGCATACATGTTCAGAAAAATCATATCCCAAGGCGAAATCGAGAAATGAATTTTAGCTCCGAATGTGGGGACGCTACCCCCCCAAAAACTCTGATAAACGTGAAAAAAAATTTCTCGAAACGGTTCCGACGATTTTGATTAAAAAACATCTAAAATGTAGTCTATTTAAATACGAATCTAACGATATAAGCCGTTTTCCCGGGAAAGATCTAGTTCCTGAGAAAAAAAGCTTAAAACGCGGACGGAGAGAGCCCGGGTTCGTTTCCCCGCCCAGGAGAAGTTATTTTTATGATACATTTGGATTAAATGTTCAATAATAATTAAATGTACATACGAAAATTAATAAATCGAGAACACTGGGCTAAGTAATTGATTATGAACTAGTTCATGAGAAAGTTTTCCTGAGTTGTCTCGGACCGATTTTTTCCCTAGTATTAATACTTGGCGATTTGGCAATAATTTGGAATTGCTTTAAAAGTCAAATTATATTCGTTAATTTTGTTTCCAACACAAAAAAAAAGTTTGATATCATGATTTTAAAAATTTGTTTTATTGGGAATTTCGTGTATCTTGTATTGTTTTTACTTTCTCATAAATGAAGTGCATTTAAAGAGAAAGTATTTTGATGGTGAAAACATTTTATTTGATAGATTTACACGATTAATTCTCAACTTCACGAAGTAGTTTAGACTTCCAGCGTCTGCATACACAATAGATGACTGACAGACATTAAATATAGTGTCGGTCAGTCATCTATTACGTTTGCAGACGCTTGCAGCCAAAACTACTCCGTGAAGTTGAGAATTTAACATGGAATTCTTGCGTTAAAAGCGCGTATATGATCAAATAGATAAAATGGGCTACTAATAAAATTACCAAAGCAATCTACTAATTAACCAACCAAAGTATCTACTAATTAACACCTTATCTACCCCTTAATCAATAAACCTTTAACTACCCCTTAATCAATGAAATGGAAATTTGAGTAATTTAAATTTCTTTGAATCAATCAACATTTACCCGGGCAAATTACATACGAAGTGTTAATAGTAAACAATTTTGTTTTAAATTATGACAATGTTGAACTTCTACTGAAACAATGTAGCAAGTTTTTGCTTGACTGCGTTCATTTACCTTATTGACCATTACTCGTACAATAGAAGTAAAACGTACAATATAATTGTACGTGCCCCAACTCTACAATGATATTTAACTTAAATCCAATTCATTGTAATTTATAGTACAGTTTAATGGGTTAATATATCTCAATAATTTTTCCACTACATCCTCTAGTTAAAATACGTAGAAGTGGTAATAAATCTATGTTTAAATACCATATAGGTATATCTATTTACGACTTAATGTGACTTGTGGATAAAGCTTTTAAACATTTCTATATACAGGTATACCTACCTTAATAAAAGACAATTAACTTATTTCCCACTTTATACTTTCTCACTAAAATAATTTATGTAAAGGTGAAGTATTGTGATAGAGATGATTATGTTTCTCTCCTTCTTATTTGCACACTATTATACTTGTTTTTATGGTACAAATTTTGTTATAAATTTGGTACAAATTTTGTTATAAATTTGTAACAAATTCATTTACCGACTACCTAGAAAGCTGAAGCTTATCTAAATTTTGTATTTGTGATGATAAAAAAAAAGTTAATAAAATAACACGCACAAACATAATAAAAAATTAATAACAAAATAGTTTTAAAAATCGATAATAAATCTTTCCTCATCTACATAATAAGAATAAATTTATTTCAAATAATAACTTATTTAATCAATTTACCAACATATCTAAATGTGTTCAGCAGGTGATTGTGTACATATCGTTTTCGATTTTCAGCAAAATCAGATTTATTTTCATCAATATCTCGGAAACTAGAGGAGTTAGAAAAGAGACAAAATTAAAAGTAACTAACTGTTTGCACTAGCGAAGTTAAGGCAAAATTATAAGAAAAACTTATTATTTTCTTTGAAGCGAGCGTCTTACAGTAAATAATGTATTGTATATTGAGAATGAAGTTAATTATGGTGAATTTATAGTTAAAGCAGATGGTTGTAGAGACGAATCAGGACTGTCTCCTCAGACTTCGCCGGCGCATTACTCCAATTAAAATATTATAATATAAAATATAAATCACCAACACACAAAAACTTCTGCTTGTATCAGTTATAATTTTACGTCCCTGTTTCAATTGTACTTTTGACGATATGTAAGAAGTTTTATTAAAATTATTACGTTACAACGTAAGATATCGGTAAAAACGTTGTTTTCTTTATTTTAAACGTTTAGGTCCGCTTTAATAAATTTCGCGATCTTATCACTTCATAGCTATGTCGGTGTTCGTTTTACTAAAAACATTTATTTAAAGTTGTTTGCCTCATTAAATAGATGAAGTTAGAATTTTTTCCCGTCCTTAAATTCCAATTTTAAATTTGAAGCTTACGTTTACGCGAGCGTTGCGCGTGAATGCTTGGGCGGAAAACTTATTCCAACGAACTCATCCTGGGCATTGGTAATATGAACATGTGTGCCAAATTTCTACAAACTTGGTCATATTTTGCTCAAGTTATCGTCAGCGGTAGAATTCGTGACGCTTGGTTTTGTGACGGTGATTGTGGTCATTTTTTTCGGATTCACTCCCGGGCTCCAGAATGTGCCATAAGGAACTTCGTTCCAAAAAATTAAGCTCCGACTTTTTTGGTACAGAAGTTATATTTATGGCTAAAATGACTGTACTATTCCTGTAAAACGAAACCATAGCGAAACCTTAACATAAAATTACATGATACAATAAAGTTAGATTTAATAGTAGGTATATTTGCAATATTTATTTACCAACCTTATATTTTATTTCTCTATTATATTTATCCAAGAAGACGCACAGTACTCTGCCATTCGAATTAAAGATAAATACTGAGTTATTTTACTTTTCTTTTTAAATAAATTCATTGAACTACTTTAAAAGAAATAATCTCTGAGTATGAGAATTAATTTGTTTGAAGGACATGCCTTTATCTCAGTGTTAAAAACACTTTTAACAGTCTTTAAAAACTCGGATTTATCAATACTTGATGAATTATAGAATATAAAATTAATTATTTTCTTTTTTAAGTATAATAAATATTTTTATAGTTAAACATAATATAGTAAATGAGAAATAGTTGGAATTCATTTTATGAATGATCAAAATAAAATTACACACTTCTTTTTAAAAAAATAAAAAAATAAAAATACAAACACAAATAAAATAACTCAAAATACCTCTACACAATGTTATCTATTTACGGAAACATACAGCAGTTTATATATATATATATATATATATATATATATATATATATATATATATATATATATATATATATATATATATATATATATACACATATAATATATATATGAATAAAAAATCGGTCCGAGACAACTCAGACAAACTTTCTCATATACGAGTTCATAATTACTTAGCCAATGTTTTCCATTTATTAGTTTTCGTAAGTACGTTTAATTATTATTGAAAAATATATCAAAATTTACCATAAAAATAACTTCTCCAGGACGGGGAATCGAACCCGGGCTCTCCGTCCGCGTTTTAAGCTATTTTCTCAGGAATAGATTTTTCCCGGGAAAATGGCTTATATCATTAGATTCGTATTTAAATTTACTACATTTTAAAATTTTTTAATCAAAATCGTCAGAACCGTTTTCGAGAAATAATTTATTCTCACGTTTTTTCAGAGTTTTTTGGGGGTGGCGCCCCCTAATTTAGAGCTAAAATTCATTTCTCGATTTCGCCTCGGGGTATGATTTTTCTGAACATGTATGCCAAATTTCGGCCAAAAAATTTCGGTCTAAAGACGGACAGACATTTTTTAAAAACCACTTTTTTGGACTCAGGGGACCTCAAAACGTGTAAATCCATCAAAATCGAATTTTCGCGCCACCACAATACTTTTTCTTTATATGAGAAAGTAAAAAATAAAGCCAATTAAAAAGCTTAACACAAAAGATGAAAATAGACATTTTAAATAATAAATATTTTGAAATAATTCAAATATCATAAAAACTGAAAATTTGTTTGGATTATTTTTTTTTGCTATACTTTATTGAATTAATTTAGGCACACATGTTTAAAAAAATCATTCCCAGAGGTTTTCCCGGGAAACGCTTTAAAATCGGACGAAGAGAGGCTGGGTTCGATTCCCCGCCGAGGAAAAGTAATTTTTATGATAAATTTTGATGAAATATTCAACAATAATTAAATGTACCTACGATTACTTGAAAACTAATAAATGGAAAACACTAGGCTAAGTAATTATGAACTCGCATATGAGAAAGTTGGTCTGAGTTGTCTCGGATCGATTTTTTCGTATTTAGACTATACTATACTCAGAGAAGTCGATGAAAACTGAAAACTAATTAAATTCTGCTGAAATATGGCTGAAAGTATTAACATAATGCATTGTTATCGTGTTCTGAGCTATTCTAAAAGTTTCACATGTCTATAGCTACTCGGGATGTTAGTTAAAAGTCGATTGCAAGATATGTTCTGGACAAACAAACAAATAAACAAGAAAGCAAGCTAATAAAAACGTAGTAAAATAGGAAAATTTATACATAAATTGATGTAAATATACAATCATTTGTAGTTATTTATATATTAACATTTATTCCTATTATTAGAAAAGTTAAAAATTGCATAATAGTGTTTTAAATTATGATCTAGGTTTTCCCTGTGAACATTTTTTATCAATTAGTTTAGAAAATGCTTTATTGTAAGTGCTAAAAGTATTCTTTAAGTGTTGGAAGAGTGAAATGCTACCCAGCCTGCTCTTCACTGAAGAAAATGTTAGAGGAATGAAAACATTTTAGAAGTCTATAGAACACTTCTCATTGAATCACAATTTAGCCATAGCTAAGATTTATTATACATCCTGAATGAAATTACCTTCAAAGAAGAGTGAAATGATTGCAGATGCTGGAAAAGGAGTTTAAATCAGTTAAAATGGAAATTTCCTTAATGTAGGCAAGTCCCTGAACATTTTCATGTCTTGAGTGTTTGTCAGTTTACCGAAGAAGGATCAGATTTGAACAGGTGGGTCCTGGGGATTCAGCACCTGCACACCAAACTAACAGTTCCACTAACCACATGTCTTACACCTGGCTTAGACCTTGCTTACTTATCCACCTTGTACCAGCAGAAAAGTCTAATTATAATTCAAAATGTCCAACTAATGTTTTTTAAAAATACAGATTTATTATACAAGGAAATTTGAATAGAGATTGAAGAGTTAAGTATACAAATATTGATCGTGGATTAGAATGGATATTATATAAGGAGCTGAAGTGGCTTAAAAGTTAGTAATTGCCCAGGGGCCTATTCAAACCTAGAGATAAGACGCAATAAAATAAATGGTTTTATAGGCAGCTATATGAAAATTTTTGTTGTATATTGATGCTGTCACTTTGGTTGTCAATAATGAAATTGTATAAACCCGCAACACATATATGAAATGAGATTAAACTCAAATATTATTGCAAGATAATACGTAAATCCATCTATACATAAGTACAGTATATAAAATTAAAGTTTTGTGTGTACATCAGAATTAATTATTTTTCGTTACCTTTTTATTTCGTAGAGGAATCATTTTGCATCTAATACATAAAACTTCGATTCGACGGGTATAATGATTTCTAATGTCAACTGATTTTCTTGCTATGAAGGCTTTGGAAACGAAACGACAGACAGGTGACAGACACACGACAGACAGAAGACAGACATTTCTTAAAAAACCCTTTTTGAGACTCAGGGGACCTCAAAATGTGTAAATCCATCAAAATCTCAAAATTGAATTTTCGTGCATCACAATATTTTTTCTTTATATGAGAAAGTAAAAAAGGAAAGCCACTCCAAAACTATTCTAAACAAATTTTCATTTAAAATAGTGAACTTTTTAAACAGATTGTAAAGCACAACAGGTTTCTATATTACTCTTAATATCAACTTAATGGGATAGAATGGTAACAAGCAGGCTAAGTTCCTAAAACTTTCAAACTTTTAAATTAGTTTAGACAAAATTGGCCTTAGACTAACAACAAAGCACTGACCCTAAATTAGGAGTAAGTTGTTGAAAGGTTTTCACTTTGTTTTTGGCTACCCTTACCAACTCTAAAAATTTGTTTTTTAAAAAATAAACTCATAAGCCAATCTATTTATTGTGGACAAAGTAAAAATTATTTAACCTTTTCAAATTTAAATAGTTAAATATTATTATAAATTAATCAATTTCTCTATTATTATTATTTTGATATTAAATACTACTAGAGCAGTTACGAATAAAACTAAAATAAGGAAGGATTATTAGGGTCAAATAGACACACTTAAGTCTAAAGATTAAAAATAATCTGAGTTTGATCTCCAAAGAAATAAAACCATGTATCTCACTAATGTGTTATTACATTAATAGACATGATAGAACTTATTCTTCAGAATTGTATTGAAGTTACAATGAAATAAGTCGAGATTAAAATCAAGCACGTTTCTTATAGTTTAGTTTTAAAGAAATTTTTTCTCAAAACATATTAATTGGTTTTTCAAACTTATAACAACTCAGTTTTACATGAGATTAAGATTAAAACCCTTTTCTTAACAGTGCAATAAAAAAACTAATTTTGAAGTCATTAACTCACAGTTTTACAAGCTTGCAATTTTATTTTAAGTATCTGTTTTAAGTCTAGGAGTTAAATAAAACACTTAAACACTTTGCAAGTAAACCCATAAAAAAAGTCTGTTGTCTATAAATCACCAAGACTGTTAGGCGTACTCAATGTTTTTAAGTATTTTCTCTTTTTCTTTTTAACAAAAATAAAAAAATAATAATATTTATGTATAATTTTTTATTTTTTTTATTTAATTTTTGAAAATGTTTAATGTGAAAACTTAAATAGTAAAAATTACAACATTAGACAGTTAAAGAACGGAGATATCGATCGGGTGACACAACTACTCGATGTAGATACATCAACGCCATGAAGTGTTAAAAATGGCATACTTCTCTAGAATTGGAACCGTAAGTCGATGTTCGAACGGTATCCGACTTGCAGATAAGCTGATATTCGTATCTCCGGATCACATATATTAATAATAGTCAGGTGTAGGTTATTAAGTAAATTATTATCCGAGATTTTGAACCTGAAATGAATGTCAAGACTTAGGTTCTAAACCCGAAGACATAGACCACATAGTTGGGTCCATTGAGCAAACACAGTACACGTCCTGCTGGACGGAGTTCCAGCATGACATTCACACATCTACTTGATATGATCATCAGTGTGAAAAATGTGTTACCTCACTGGGATTCGAACCATCGCCACGGATATCGATAATAACAATGGTTACAGGCGAGACATAGCGAATGCGCTTACCACTCAACTATGCCGATCTCTGAGGCTCCGAGGGTCTAATGCAGCCTGGTGCTGCAGCCCTTGATGGACCTTGGCCTCAGCAACCACCTTTGTCCGCCAGCCGTCTCGTGACAGCGCCATTCCACTCCATTTTCCGAAGGTCCTCTTCCACATCCTCTAACTATTGTTTCCTTCGGCCCCGCTGGTCGGTAGCAGGTAACTATCTTCGTATTCATATCTCCTAGGAACGTATTGCTCGTCCATACACTGTACTGTACCTGTCCAAGCCACCGTAGTCTTCTAGCTTTAATGTCATTGATAAGTTACGGCCTGTTGAGCAGTTGCGCTACCTCCTTGTTAGTTCTAATACACCAGCCATTATTATCGTACACAGCACCGAATATCATCCTAAGCACTTTTCACTCCCTCGAACAAATTAGGTTTTTAATCTTCTTTGTCAGCGTCTATATTTCCGAGCCATAGGTGACTACCGGTTTGGTTATGGTAATGAATACTACTACTTTCAATGGTCTGGTCACTAAAGACGACCTTAGTAGCCTAATGTAATTGTAATAGCACCTATCCTCTGCCACTATTTGTGCTTATATCTCATTCGAAACGTCATCATCTTCCGTGATTACCCCGCCGAAGTATTTAAACGCTGGACCCGTGCCCATTTAATTTTCTGGTTATTCCTCCATAAGGTTATGTTTCAGGTGTTGATCATGTACCTACTTGGTCTTGCGTTTTTTGTCTGATTTCCAGTCCCACTTTACTGGCTCCCTCTTTCAATGCACCGACATTTTCTTTCAGCACACTTGGTTTGCTTGCGAGTAGATCGATTTCGTTTGCAAAAGCTAGGTTTTGGCTTGCACAGTTAAACAGAAAGACTGGTCAATGGGTCGCCTCCGTATGACTGCTTCCCAGGCAATATTAAATAGAGTCAACTTGCTTCAAACCTCCGCTGTAACCAAATTCCTTCGTCAGATCCCCTTGCACACGGATCTTACAGTGCGTTTCTGCCTGTGTTATCTTCACCAGTTTAATAATTTTTATAGGTTAGTTAGTCAAATATTACTTCAAATAAAAAATCAAAGTGAAAACCTATCAAGTGACAAACTAATATCAACTTGAATTTCGGTCTGCTATAACTAATTTTGTATTTAGGGTCCTGAAAATCACATTGTCCACCATAATAGGCGGAACTTAGCCGACAACATTCTCAAAAGGTGGCAAAATATTAATTTATTTTCAAAATTCTAGCTTGATGTTAGTCAGAGACTTATTTTCATTCTATCTCCTGGACTAAAAGTATTAATTGAATAATATTACATTCATAAATTAAAGTAATTATTGTAATATGAATGTAAGTAATATATAGGTACAGCATGGTTTTATAAGAATAATTGTATGTAATATTTATAATTTAACAAAGTTTTTAGGTTATGGGGTATTTTTCTTCTTATAGACTTGACATGAAAGTAGCTGTAGTGCAAGCACTTAATCAATTTAATGTTGACGATTTTGACGTAATAACGAAAAATTTAGAGCTTAGCTCATAATAATTCCTAAAAATTGTAATTTTCCAAAAAATGTTTTCCATTATTATTATTACAAAGGGACAGTAATGGTTGTAGAAACTATTCATAGAGGAATAAGACTTTGATATGGTTGTAACTATTTGTTATAGGTGCTTGTAAATAACTCAAAGCAAAGTCGAAATATAGCAAAAATTATAATGGAGAGTTTGGTTGTCACATCCCTAAAAACTCACCAGCAGCACAATATTAAATTATTGAGAGGTCACCATTCATCTACAATTTGAAAAATAGATTTAAATCAAAACAAAAATGAAAAGAGAAAAAATTGTGATCATAATTTTGAGTAAGAGAACTAGTGAAGCGCAATGCAAATTATCGGGTGAAAGAATTTAGCTCTAAAGTATTTTGAAATCAAATAAAAAATTATCTCAGGCAGAAATTAATTTACTCACGACTAATTACTAATTAATTTTCCTCCAATAATTACCTTTATCTTTCACTCTCACACGGAACAAATAGTAAGTTATGAACGAGAAACAAATAAAAACGAAACTTAATTTCACGTTTCAACAGTTACGAATGTCCCCAATCACTTCCCCACATATAAACTGTTTACATTGAAATGGATTTTTTATTTCCTTTCGATGTTCGATGTCCATAAAATAGAATTAGTGAGTCGAGTTTTGATAGTGGGAGGTAGAAAACTGTAGCCATATATGAAAAATGCCCTTTTCCGAATCAGTAACTGATTCATTGTCCATTTATAAAAAAATATAATATATTTGAGTTCGTAAATTTTAGAATAAAGTACATTGTTAGATTGATTTCTTCCTTTTATAAGTTATATAACATAAAGCACTGGAAAGATTAAAAAAAAAAAAAAAAAAAAAAAACATTTCTTTTAATGTAATGTTAGAAAATTATGGACTGTCAAATAATTCTTTAAGTTAAATTGTAAAAAACTAGAGCAACAAAAATTTAATTTTGTAAAAACATCAAATTTTCTACAAGTATTAAGTAATAGTTATGATCAAAAGATCAATAAATAACTTATTTTTATATGAAAAAAGATGTATAATAAGTTGTTGTTTATCCACAAAGCAACACTTTTATAAGCGTTCGTCTTAAAGGATTTGTGAACTCACATAACAATTTAAGAAAGAGTATTATATAATGCATTCGATACAATAAGTTATGTTACTAGAGAATAAATTCCTTAATGGATATCCTATTTGAATTGGTTGTAAATTTCACAATCCATAAAGGCGGGTTTACACGATCCAAGTAAACTTGGTCCAAGTGTTTGTAGAGCTTTGAAGTAAGGTTTACAGTTTACACGATCAAAGTATACTTGGTCCAAGTAATGGAATTTTGATACACTATAAAGTAGAGGTTAAGATAGATTGTGTTTTTTTAGATTGTGATTCTCCTATTTCCCAATTAAATTGTGCTTATTAAGTTTTAAAACAGTGGTGGTATATCACCTTCTGGTTAACAAAACCCAGCTCAACCTCACGTCTGTCATATTTTGACAGCTCGTTCTCATAATTTGTCAGGTGGGCGCCATTTTCGTTTTTATCAACGTCTACTTAGATGTAACCCATCCAACTCAACTTGGATGCCCAAGTTGACTTTGACACACTGTTTACACGATCAAAATAGCGTCAAAGTAGAGTCAAAACTGACTTGGTCCAAGTATACTTGAATCGTGTAAAGCCGGTTTAATTTACTATTTGTTTAACAACTTGTTGTTTACTTTATATAATTTAAAGTGTTTATTTTCAATTGTGACATTTGTACATTTTATGAAATATAAAAAGAAATATATAGATTGTTAATGTAAACTATGCAAGGATTTCATATTTAAAACATGGCGTAGTCTCTTTTTTACAGTTTTATGTATTTTATTTATTATATTAATTTTTTACGCAGTCTTTTTATGCGCTTATGGTGAACATCGAAATGAGAAATACCGATTTAGTAAAACTCTTATAATTCTTGATCAAATATTATAAAAGACAGTATTTTTATATTTTTTTGAAAACTTTTTTAAATCTACCTTTTTTTCATAAATAAATTTGAAAAAAAACTTGACATTTTAGATTTCCGAAAACCATAACAAAATGGAACAGGATAATCGGACTGTCGTGTTACCATTTAATCTACCATGCACAGAGAGAGAAAAAAAGAAATATCTTCCCTATTCTTGTATTTTATTATAAGAGATAAATTCAATACAAACGATATATGTATATGTAGATATATAATATATTTTAATATGAGATTTAAAAAAAAAAAAAAAAAAAAAAAAAAAAAAAAAAAAAAAAAAAAAAATATATATATATATATATATATATATATATATATATATATATATATATATATATATATATATATATATATATATATATATATACATATACACTTTTGTAGGCAGTTTTTGATTTATTGAGCATCAAAACATTGTAAT
This sequence comes from Gerris lacustris, assembly GCA_951217055.1. Lineage (NCBI taxonomy): Eukaryota > Metazoa > Arthropoda > Insecta > Hemiptera > Gerridae > Gerris > Gerris lacustris. Next base: position 55,900,532 of record OX578282.1, on the reverse strand, counting down.
AAGCAACTAAGTTAATACGAAATAAAACTGAAAAATTAAGATTATTTTACAACTTCACATACGTTAAAATATAATATATATACACACTACACACACACACAATATGTATGTACTTTAAATAATAAAACTCTAAATGTCTGTCATGCAATGTTTTGGCACACACCTACAACATTTGTGAATGGATTTGGATAGTATGGATTTATTGTACACTAAAAAAAGCAGGCATAGTTAGTCGCAAACATTACTAACTAAAAAAAAACTACATGTTTCATGCTATTTTATCGATGGATCACCGTTTTTTCGGCAAAACATAGTTCTGTTGTAGAGGGATCGTGGTTTTTGAAAACGAAAACTATAATGAAGGAATATAACTTTATCTGTGAATCAAGTGCTAGAAACTATGTTGAAGATGTCATATAGTAATAGACATATGAATCATAGATGTCAAAACTATAATTAAAATGAAAATGACCATATAGTTTAGCAAACTATAAATCTTTGTTTAATGCATATTTCACATAGAATAATTAACTGTAATTAAAACACTATTGAAATATAGAAAACAAACTATGTTTCAATGAATTACAAATTCAAGCAAACTATATAGCTTTGTTTAAAAACATAAACATGGACGAATAACAATAACGAAAGAGGCAATGCATTTTGGCAGATATCTATGTTTCAGAGAACTTCAATTTGAAATGTCTTATGATTTGTGTGAAATTGGTAATGTATCAATAAATGGTGTCTATCTCGCACTTTTCGAGGTGGTTATAGAAGTGGTTAGAGATGATATTGACTTTATGATTGTAGTAATAATAATAATAATAATAATAATAATAATAATAATAGAGGCCTCTCTTACATCCAGAAATAGGGATAAAAGGCTATGCTATTTTGGTAATAATTTATTGCCAAATGCACTTTGAAAATGTATACAGAATCATTATATGTTAATATATTAAGTTCTAGATATAAATATCAAAATGTTGAGGACGTAGTAGTAGTAAGGGTGGGGGAGGCCTAGCCTAGCAAACAGACCAATTTAGGATCCTTTTCGCCAACCCAGACTGGAAACTATACCCATCAATCCAACCCACAACCTCATCCTCAGACTTTGTTGTTTGCATTTTGAAGGAGAGGATGTCTTGCCACTTTATAGTTTCAAGCTCATCTGCCCCAATTCTTCCCATCCCTAAGATATGAAAGCGCAACCTTCCATATCCTATGTTGAGAGCTTACTTTCAAAAGTCAAAATAAATTGAATGGGATAGCCCGTTAAAATTATGACATTTAATAAATTTGTTTGCTGGTGATTAAAGTGTGTCACCTATAATTGTACTCCATTAAATTTAATGATGACAGCGTGGGAAAATTTCGTGTTATAAGTAATTTGATTAAGCCGCGTCTACACGATCTAAGTTGACTTGGACCAAATCAGTTTTGACTTTATTTTGACGCTACTTCAATCGTGTAAACAGGTTATCAAAGTCAACTTGGACATCCAAGTTGAGTTAGACGTTATTTGATCTAAGTAGACTTGGATGGCGTCAACCATATGATTATGACAAGAAAGCTGTCAAAAATGAGAAAAGACGTGAAAAGTTGTGACGGATTTGTTTATAAGAAGGGTATTGACAGCTTTTATTTCTTTTAAATTTTTTTTCCTTTGCTTCTAAATGGTGTTTTTGACAAGTTCCCTTACTTGGACCAAGTATACTTGGATCGTGTAAACCTGCATCAAAATTTCATTTTTACATTGACCAAGTAGATTTGATCAAAATTACTTTTTCCAAGTCAACTTGGATCGTGTAAACCCGCCTTTAGTTTCTAACAACTGGAAACTGTTAAAGCAGTTTTTTCCAAGCTCACCAAATGTAGTGAAAGCTATGTGATCGCTCTGAAGAACGAAAATATTTTATGTAGACAGAAATCCGTTTCAGACATCAAGGAACAATTTGGTTCCGTCTGTCTGTCGGTCTGAGGCTAAGGCCCTCTTAGCTCCAATACGCTCAATGTTGTCGTATAAAGTAAACTTAACCAGTATTTTAAAGTTATTTACCATGATAACTAGGTAGGAACTTTGTTTTATAGTTTATTTTCAGTGAATCTTGTGATTACTCTTGTATCATTTCTATATCTGTGTTACAAGGTAGCAAAACGGGATCATAATTGCATTACAGATTTTTGTCTGAAATTTATATGTTAAACTATGTTTTATAACCTTTCCTTAGATACCTGGGTTTTCACACATGCATCATAGGTTGTTGTCCTTAATACAACCCCCACCACCTCGCTTCTCCCTTCAGAGACGCCATTTCCTCTACCTTCTTACCTCGTTCCCTCCAATTCACCAATTCATTTTCATTCGTACCGTAACTGCCAAACGAACAAGTCAGAACCGTTAACCTGCTTTTGCTTTGCCTATCCATACACATCCTTATTATTAGTGACTTTTATTATTTTAAATCAGTTCTGTCGATTATTTTTCTTCTGTGCTACATAATTAAATTATTATAGGAAGGCGGATGGTCAGTGATTCGACTCCTCGCTTGTCTATTCTTATTTATCAAGTAAGTTTTATCTTTATATAATATCAATCTGTATAGTTATATAGAGAAATTCATCAATTCATCAATTCATTTGGTAAATTTGCACTATTGGCCCACCTATTTCTAATTGTCCAAATTACTTGAAATTTTTGTTAACTGTTCCTTTTACATTATAAAAACGATTCCGGTTGTAACGATTCCAGTGTTGTTTTTACTTTTTAGGTTTCTGTACAAAGTACAAAAAGAAACCTTATAATATAACGGCTCTGTCTGTCTGTCCGTTGCTTGTTTCAATTCATAAACTACTATAGCTAGGAACATGAAATTCGGCACACAGGTGCATCTCGGCATTTGTGACAACTGGACACTTTTTCGATTTTTCGCACTTAATATTATCAAGATGGCAGCTAATATGGCGGGTGACTAAAAATAATGTTTTTAGTCACCATGACATGTTATACATCAATTTAAAGGTCTTAAAGTGTAGAAAAAGAATATGCAACTATTACAGTTAATAATTTTAACTTAAACGTACAGAAACCGGCGATTATCGCCTCACGTACTTACGTGAAGCGCACCTTACTTGTTATTTAAATAAGACTTTAATTTAACATCCTTGGTTTGAAGTCGAGTCGATTTTTCGATTTCGACTCCATGAAAATCGCATGTGAGATTTTACAGGAACATAGTATAAAATGTTTAAAAATTATTTAATTAATTAATTCATCATTAAAGATCTGTTGCCTACTGGTACTGGTACTGCTAACATTGAAACTGTTAAAATACTAAGTGAGATTGACATATTTTTGAGTATACGATGTTCACAAAAGTCTATTTACTTATATGTAGTTTTATTTTAAGTCAGCATTAAAGTAGATATGTACATTTAAGTATGTTGTTTAATTGTTGTAGGAGACTCTGCAGTTCGTTGGTGTAGGAGTCAGTATAGTAATTATGAGTGAAGAAACAGATTATAAAAAAATAGAAGACCTACTTAATTTTTGGGGAATGGCCGAGTTAATAGGAGTATTTAAAGGTTAGTTTGCTGTATTAAATATTACTATACGCTGTCCCATATCATTTACACTCTGACTAAGATATAATGACATCAAATAGAATAATAATGAAAACAGATAAATAGATATGTAAGTTGTTGTATTGGAGCTTTAGTGATGGCTTTAAAATTCATTATTCATTATTTCATATTTATTTATTAATCAAATTAATAATGATTTATTGATTATTATAATACACCCTTATGGAATAATACATGAGAGGTCAGATTCCATGGAATAGCGGCTTTCTTATTACATAGACATCTTATCACCTTATCAGCCATCTGCAACCTCTCACATATTTATTTATTAAAATGTACACTATGATAAATTATATCTTAGTCGGTACTTCTTTAGATTGTTACTCCCCTGTTCTTTTTTAGAATATAAATGACTTTGACTAGACAACTATTAAGACAAAGGGATATTCAGTCCAATGTACTTTGGGACAAAGGAATGTCACACTTCTGTTTTTATAAGGGGAGTAACAGTCTAAAGAAGAAAATCCCGTACACCTTCTTTAGATTGTTACTCTCCACTTATTTTTTTATAAAGGTAGTAACAATCTAAAGAAGTGCCTCTTAGTTTGGGTAAAACTTATAAGGGACAGAGTATGTTAACTACATCACAATATCCAATAATGAATAAGTATTATATTTTTGTATCGAACATTTGAGAACAAAGCAAGCCTATTATACAAAACAGAAAAAAGTTCCTATTAACATTTTAAGAAATTTAATTAGTTAGTCAATATAGGACTTACACTTTTTAAACAAAGTTAATCAATGAATTGATTTAAAATTAATTTATTAATTAACTTAATATATTGTTAGTTGTTAACTTGTACATCTATATTGAAATATACAGTATGTGCCCAGTTCGAGTTGCTATAAAATAAGGTGTAAATGACAAAAAACAAAATCATTTTTCGAGAAATAGTTACTCTTTATAATAATGTTTACTTGTTTTGAAATGATGAATTATCATATTAAAAATTTCTTACTTTGTAAACTGCACCCAAAAATTACAATTTTCAAAAATAGTATCAGGAGTAAAATGGGGATATTTTTGATTTTTCGAAAAAATGTTAGTCTTTATAATATTGTTTATTTAATATCCTTAGGTAATCTATGTCATAAAAAAGTTTAAAAAAATGTATGTCAGAAATTACCCCAGCTCTACTGTCCCCCGTTCGGGTTGCCTATACGTGCAAATTCCAAAAAAAAAAAATCATTTTTCGAAAAAAGTGACTCTTTATAAAAATGTATGCTTGTTCTAAAACGAAGATTAATCGTACAAAAAATATTGTACCATGCACTCTACTCTGCACCCAAAAAAAGTACAACTCTCTAAATTTATCCAAGACATAAGAAATAATTGTAATTATTTTAACAATTTAAGAAAATAATTATTATTTATAATTTTTTCTGTCATGTCTAAAATAAAGATTTATCAAGTTAAAATAGTTGCACCATGTACTCTGTACCTAAAAAGTACAACATGTACACGCTACAAAATTCTTTGTACGATTAATCTTCCTTTTAGAACAAGCATACATTTTTATAAGAGTAACTATTTTTCTAAAATATATATATTTTTTTTTGTCATTTACACCTACATATATGCAACTCGAACTAGGGACATATTATATAAGTTTATCGTTGTTATGTTCTATATGTCTGTGCTGTGCATTATATGACGTACACGCATTCTAGACAATAAATTTCCAAATTTGGTTATGATTTTTTTTCTGTTTAAACAGATAACGATGTCACCTACGACACTTTAATACATTTAACTGAAAGCGACGTTAATAGGTTGATACCTGAAGCAGAGCTGTGCAGAAAGTTTCAAGTACAACTTGAACATTTTAAATCCAATGTGAGTAAATATTATACTTAAATATTATTATTTGTTTCTTAGGTGCACAATTTAAAACAGTATTAATAAAGCTTGTGTGATGCTCTGTAATTTATCTACCTAATTGACGTTGACAATTTGGTTGGAAAAGGATTTCGTTGGTAAAACCAAATAAAAGAAACACTTCTAGTATCTCTGTGTCTCTGTCATTCTTTACGGCGCCAATAAGTTTTGAATCAAAAGAGATAAAAATATGACATTTTAGTACATAGTATTAAATAAAAATTTCTGGCGCACGCAGGAAAAAATGTAGCGAACTCAAAATTATCAGCCGTTCAAATTAAAAATGTTGGATAATTCATGTGACGCAAATTTATTTTTAAATTTTGGGCGTGGTTTCTAATCAAAGGTATTGAAGAGTAGATTACAAAAATATATAAATTTTTTTAAACATTGTATTCTTTAGTTTTTTTTATCAAAATATACAAAAAAGTCCCCCCATTCATGCTAATACCTTAATATAGGCCGATGAAAATTTCCGTAAATAAATCAAATTTCCTTGTCGTTATTACCGATAAAAAACATTGTGACCCATGGGGATCGAACCAGTGACCCCTTCCAAAAAATCAACCCTCAAGTACTAGCAAGCTACTAAAATGGTTTCTTCGGTCATAAAAACTCATATTGCCTACATTCATTTTTGTTTTTTTCTGACTAAAAAATGTATAAAAACTTACACTTTTGGGTAGTTTTATATTCATTTAAAAAAAAAATAAAAACAGTTAATAAGTAATTTCGTAATTAGAATAGCAATGGATCCTTTGTTACGTGAGACATCACGCACCACTTATTTTCTTTTGCGTTGCTACTTCTTTTTACTTTGTTTTGTATAGGCAAGGGAAGCGCATAGATACACGGACTTGGAAGTGATCACTAGAGTCGCTTCGGCTACTAGTGTTTTCTCCAATATGAATATATAACTGTCAGGTCGCCGATTGATTAAAAATATGTAAAAACTTATTTATTTGCACATCTGTAATTTAATACAAACCCATTTAATTTATAATCATGGAATTTACTTTTAATTAAACATGTAGTCCTCAGGCCACCATAAGAAGTGAGTCGCTGATTGATAAAGTTTTCTTACCTTGGGCAGCAAAAAAATAAATAAATAAATAAAAACAAATAAATCCAAAATTAGTATATATAAAATATAAATAATTAATCATATTTGTTAAAACATAATACTTATATTTTTATTAATTAAATAAATCGATTGTATGAATTAATTTGAGATGTACAATTTAATAAATTTGTCGAAAAATATTACTAATAATTTTATTAATTAAATTAATTGCATTAATTTATTGATTAAATTGAGCTGTCACTCGATAGTATAACAATTTTTTTACTTTCTCATGTAAAGAGAAAGTATTGTGATGGCGCGAAAAGTCGTTTTTGATGGATTTACACGTTTTGAGGTCCCCTGAGTCCAAAAAAGTGGTTTTTAAAAAATGTCTGTCTGTCGTCTGTCGTCTGTGCAGACACCTGGAGCCTAAACTACTGGGCCGATTTTGAAGAAATTTGGCATACATGTTCAGAAAAATCTTTTTTCAGAACATTTCAGAAAAAAAATTTTAGCTCCAAATTTAGGGGCGCTACCCCCCAAAAACTCTGAAAAAAAATTATTTCTCAAAAACGGTTCCGACGATTTTGATTAAAAAATTCTAAAATATAGTCCATTTAAATGCGAATCCAACAATGTAAGCCGTTTTCCCGGGAAAAATCTAGTTCCTGAGAAAAAAGCTTAAAACGCGGACCTAGAGAGCCCGGGTTCTATTCCCCGCCCGGGAGAAGTTATTTTTATGATAAATTTTAATGAAATGCTCAATAATAATTAAATTTACATACGAAATCTAATAAATGGAAAACACTGGGCTAAATAATTATGAACTCGTATATGAGAAAGTTTGTCTGAGTTGTCTCGGACCGATTTATTTTATACTTTTCGGAAGGTTTGCTGTGACAACATTGCCACAATGAAACATTATTGAATAGTGTCAGTTTAAAATTAAATACATAAAATTAAAGTAGAGATTAAGGAAAAACGTAATACAAGTTAATAGATAAAAATATATTTTATCTACGATTGATACGAAATATAGATTAGGCCCCAAATTTGATGCATAAAGCAATACAGATACACATAAAAAATATACTTTTATCTACGATTGATACGAAATTTAAACATTATATCTTTGTTTAGATGCGTAGAAAGTGATTATTTACGTACTTGTATTCATTGCGCATGCGCGTCTCATAGTTGTGAATAATTCCTCTTCTTTGCCGCACTAGTGCGGTAAAGAAGAGGAATTCTTCAGTTTTACGCACGATTAGTGAGTTTGTTTACATTTAACAAAACTAATTTGGTGTTCTTTTATTAAAGTAACTGTTTATATCAAGTTTTTAGTGAAAAACAATGAGTGAATCAAGTGACTTTGACGAAAATGTGGAGAATAATAATCCTCCAGAAATAATTAATTCGGCAAAAAATACAAATAATGAATTAATGCCATCTTTATCAAGAGAGAGATACGAACTTACATACAGAAAGTTTATTTGTTTCTGTATTTATTATTTAAATCTAAAAATCGCAGATAGAGTACGGTACGCAACTCGTGCGAAAACGGCATTTTGCATTGCTCGTGTGGTTTTACCACCCTCGCTATCGCTCGGGTGCAAACTCCACACTCGCATGCAAAATGCTACTTTCCGCACTCGATGCGTAATGTACTATTATCTACGATTGATACGAAAAATAAACATTTTATCTCTGTTTAGATGCGTTGAAAGTGATTCTTTTCGTAGTTGTATTCATTGATCTGGCGCGTTTCATAATTTTTCACCTTATCGCACGATTTGTTTACATTTAACAAAACTAATTTCCTGTTTGTTTAATTAAAGTAACTGTTTTTTTTTTTTTTTTTTTTTTTTTGTATTTATTATTAAAATCCAACAATCGTAGATAAAGTACGGTACGCAACTCGTGCGAAAACTGCATTTTGCTTTGCTCGTATGGTTTTATTACCCTTGCTGTCGCTCGGGGGCAAACTCCACATTCGCTTGCAAAATGCTACTTTCCACACTAGACACGTAATGTACTATTCCTGTGAACAAATAATTATATTTTGCATTAATTAATGAACTACTGTTCATAAATTAAAATTTAAATTGACAATGCTTAATAAGTGCTCATTGTCAGTTACGTTGTTAACGTTGTTCCCAGTGTACCTTTCAATTATTTCATTTTATTTGGGCACTGTACTGTACATAGTAAAGTGTAAACTGTGGGCACTTAAGTAAACTGGGACAAGACCTCAGTACTTTACTTTTGATGAAGCGCTCAGTTTGTACATAATCTTGTATATATATTCTTACCTTTACGTATTTTTACTTAAAATTCAATTATGGGTATTGAAGAAGAGTTTGTTCACACTGATTTGACTTATTTTTTAAATATATTTTTCTTTTTTTATATATTCTTATCATTTTAACTATTTTTACTTAATAGTACATTACGCGAGCGGAAAGTAGCATTTTCCATGCGAGTGTGGAGTTTGCACCCGAGCGATAACGAGGGTAGTAATACCACACGAGCAATGCGAAATGCCGTTTTCGCACGAGTTGCGTACCGTACTTTATCTACGATTGTTAGATTTAAATAATAAATACAGAAAAAAATAAACTTGCTGTATGTAAGTTCGTATCTCTCTCTTGATAAAGATGGCATTAATTCTTGAGTTGTATTTTTTGCAGAATTAATTATTTCTGGAGGATTATTATTCTCCACATTTTCGTCAAAGTCACTTGATTCACTCATTGTTTTTCACTAAAAACTCGATATAAGCAGTTACTTTAATAAAAGATCAGGAAATTAGTTTTGTTAAATGTAAACAAACTCGCTTATCGTGCGTAAAGCTGAAGAATTCCTCTTCTTTACCGCCCTAGGGTGGTAAAGAAGAGGAATATTCAGAACTATGAGACGCGCATGCTCAATGAATACAAGTACGTAAAGAATCACTTTCTACGCATCTAAACAGAGATACAATGTTTATATTTCGTATCAATCGTAGATAAAATTTAATAATGGGTAATAAATATAATATTTACTATGATAATAACTTGGATTTATATATAATATATTTTATCTACGATTGATAAGAAATATAAACATTATATCTCTGTTTAGATGCGTTGAAAGTGATTATTTACGTACTTGTATTATTTGCGCATGCGCGTCTCATAGTTCTGAAGAATTCCTCTTCTTTACCACACTAGTGCGGTAAAGAAGAGGAATTCTTCAGCTTTACGCACGATTAGCTAGTTTGTTTACATTTAACAAAACTAATTTGCAGTTCTTTTATTAAAGTAGCTGTTTATATCGAGTTTTTAGTGAAAAACAATGAGTGAATTAAGTGACTTTGACGAAAATGTGGAGAATAATACTCCTCCAGAAATAATTAATTCGGCAAAAAATACAACTCAAGAATTAATGCCATCTTTATCAAGAGAGAGATATGAACTTACATCCAGCAAGTTTATTTTTTTCTGTATTTATAATTAAATCTAACAATCGTAGATAAAGTGCGGTACGCAACTCGAGCGAAAACGGCATTTTGCATTGCTCGTGTGGTTTTACAACACTCGCTGTCGCTCGGGTGCAAACTCCTCACTCGCATGCAAAATGCTACTTTCCGCACTCGACGCGTAATGTATTATATTATGATTTAACTTTGGATTTATAATTTTTGTTCCCTTTTTATTTAAATGTGTCAATTTGAAGTTGGTCAAAAATTTTAATGAAAAGTCCATAATTAGAATATAGCTGAGATAGGACTGGGAGAGTGTAAACTTCCTCACTTTATTATTTTGACATTTTCACGTTTAGGCTATGGAACATAAGTCAAAAACGTTACGTTACTTTTAGCTTAAAAACTCAGAAAAGTATAACAGGGAGTTAGAAATGTATAGGAGGTTTGTAATCCAGTCTCCAGCTGTAGTGCCTTCCCCTACCGCGCTTCGTAGGGCCGAAGAAAGTCAAAAAGATTTATATGTGCGACAGGGAGTTAGGGAAGTACAGGAGGTTGCCATCAACTCTCAGCCCTCTCGGCCTACCTAGTATGAAGGCATATTAACAATTCGTATAAGGCGAGCCGACGCCTTTGAATTCAGTCGTTTGTAATCAAGCCGCGGCAGTGCCGGTGTGGAGATAAGAATTAAAATTATATTCCATCTACTTTTATCAATTACTTGAATAAATTACTGATTATATTTCATTATATGTCGGTAGTTTACGCTGAGCGAAAACATAAAAATGTCTCACAGTCTTGCGGACTCGTATGCAAGAAGAATTTTTTTTTAATATTGTTTATAGAAATAGAAATGTTCTATTCTTTATAATGATATCTAATTTATTAGTCTAGAAACAGTATTTCAGTAAATATAGGCATAATTTTTAGAATGCCCATATTATTTTCAAAATATATATAAAAAAATAGTATAACACTGACACGAAGGCGCGCAACACTAATACATAATAGGGACTTTTTAGCCACATTTGGATTTCCCTAACCATCCTGTTGGATTAAATCCGACACAGCCTGTATATCAATCACTTGTACATAATTGATTTCGAGTAGATGAACGAGTATATTCATTATTTCTTTTAAAATTTTATCTTTTTTAAAAAAAATCTGAGTTTTGTAACCATAGAGGTGTGATATGTTCCACTACAATGATCGCATCCATAGATAAAAATAAGTGATGATTCATCTGCCCAATACTGATCATCAGTCGATTAGGTAACAAAAAATAAATAAATAATGGGATTATTAGTTATTTATTTGTATTTATCCAGTATAGGGACTTTATAAAAGTCAAATAGGGAGATACATTTAGACAGATATATTAATTTTATATATTATTTTCTCTTTTCCGTTTCACTAATTTCATATAAATTTAGAGACTTTTTCTAAAAGGGGAAAACAGTATATTATTCATAAATTCGATGGTATATTTTTTCCGCTGGATAAATCTTTACAATGAGCAGCGTTTCTTTGAAATATTTCGTTTTTTTCCGTATCATTCGAAAAACCTTTTGATTCAATGTCTGAAATATCGCCGAAGATATTTGTTGGATCGTGAAATCGTTCGATTAAATCCCAAATGAAAACCAGATCAATCTGTGTTGAAAAGGATTTGATTCGGTATATTTCTATTAATATAGTAAAGTATTTAATCCAATTATGTATGCGTGTATAAACATATACAAAACATATAATTTATTGTTCAAATTTTCTATTTAGTAGTATTTCTTTGATATTTATATTAGCTGGAGTATCTTGCTTTGGAATAGAAAGGTATCGTAAATCCGCCCTTGTTCTTACTGCTATTAGGTTTCTTTTCTTTCTAACACACACAATTTAGGGTCAAAAACGTGTATTTTCCATTTTACCCCCTTCTTATATATGAAAATATGACAAAAGTGTACATGTACATAACAACAATTACTGTACTCTTAAAGAGCTTTCCAACGACATGCATCTTGAAGGGTAAATACTATTTTGACTTTTGTACCCCGTACCTCTGTGTACCAATTTTGTTTTTTTTCAACCCTCCAAATTCTAAACCATTTTCCTGTATTATTATAAGCCAATAATACGCAGATTTCTTTGAAATTTCGCTCATTAAGTCATGGGGCATGACTGGACCTATTTTTAGGGTTTCGTTGGTAAAACCAAAAATAGAAAAATATGCAAAATGTGCGTTCTGCTGGGCCATAGAAAAAATATGAATAGCAATTCGATCTGATTAACTGCCCCATTTATACGGTGATAGTTGACGCGATAGTTGCTGTCATGGTAGCAACTATCGTGGCAACTATCACCTTGTAGACGACGTGATAGATTCTCAAGTTTCAACACGGCGCCGTGTTCACCATACTATTAGTTTCTATTGTTAAAGGCAGGGCCGGTCCTAGCTTCATAGCCGCCTGCGTGCGGGTGACGCTCGGCCGCCCCCCCCCCTCCTTACCATATGCAATATTTGTTTGTTTATTTATTTATATTATATACATTAGATTATTATTATTGATCTATTATCTATTATTATTTATATTATCATTATTACTATAGATAAATAAACAAATATGATTTTTGTTTAAATGTGGTTGATTATTTTACATATTTCCTTTTTTACTTTCTCATGTACCTAGTATATAAAGAGAATGTATTGTGATGACTTGAAAATTCGATTTTGATGAATTTAAACGTTTTGAGGTCCCCTGAGTCCAAAAAAGTGATTTTTAAAAAATGTCTGTCTGTCGTCTGTCGTCTGTGCAGACGCGTGGAGCCTAAACTACTGGGGCGATTTTGATGAAATTTGGTATGTAGGTTCAGAAAAATCATATCCCCACATTGTATTTGTGCCATCCGTACAAATAATTAATTTAGTTTATTTTCTGAATTATTATATTTTAGTTTATTTTTGTAAATATTATTTTGATGTATCTGTCATTCTTTGTCAAATAAAGAAAACATTTTCAATGTGTTATTGACTCGTAAAAAGGATCTCTCTCAGTATTTAAACGTTTTTATGTTTAAACGTTAAATGTTTGTGTGTTTGTCTATTTTTTTGGCCCTCTTACTATGCCTATATGTTGCCAAAATGTAGGCCTCCATGGGCTATTGCGCCACAGAGTTAGTTCTTTTAGGATTAAAAATGTAAAACTTTTGTATTTTCAGTTAAAACATAATCGGAGTAACCGTCGTTTCAGTGATAAAACCGAAGACAGTTTCGCTGACTATATTTTTTACTATCGAGTCATAAGAAAAGTGCGATAGCTATAAAATGCGAAAGTTGTTCGTGCTCGTCTCAAGGGGGCTGCTTCTAAAAAGTTGTCCAATTCGAGCTCGAGGATTAACCAGAGAAGGTAAAAGTTGTCCAATTCGTGCCCGCCCGTTTTTAAGATGTAGTAATCAAAAACCTAGAAGGGTTTGGGTCGTAAGTCCCTTCAGTGACCAGCTGTGCTGGGGTACTTTTGGTTGGTTCTATATTATTTGTGTTATTTTGTTCTTTGTTACCTGTTTCTATTGACATAGAAAAAAAAAAAAAAATATCTATAGCAACTATTAATTGCCAGAAAGGCTCTTGCTCTTTTAAGGGAAGCTAGATATATGGAATTAGAAAGAGCTTTCTATAAAACAAATTATCAAGTATTAGGGCTCTCTGAAGTGAGACGGCAAGGAGCAAGAATAATTGAAAGAAAAAGTGGTCCAATTTTTATGTATAAAATTTATATCTTACTTTCGAATCTAAAAACTTTATAGAATTATTTACTTCAGTTTGTCCTCGCTGCTAAGAACGATCATGTCAGTTGTACTGGGGCTAGGGGTCTTATACTAAATAAAGAATAATTACTCCATAGAACGAAACATATATAATTTTCTTATAAACTTAAAAGTATATTATTTTTATTTGACAATTGTTTAATTAATAAAAGAAACTTTATAAAATATATCTTGTTTAGTAATAGAAATCAACTATAACTTGTATATTCAATCAACACTTTCAATTCATTACGGGTTATATTACTCTTAATTGATACATTCAATTAATTATGAGTTGGGTTACATTATACTAATTATTACTTTCATTTAATTATTAGGTATATTATATCTAGTTAATACATCCCATCATCTATTACTTTCATTATATTTAATTAAGGAAAATCAAGCATAACACCAATAGCTTTCATTATAAAACCCCCTATATCTACCCCTTTAGTAAAACAAATGATTTAGTATTTCCAAAATATCCTAACTACTATTAATGCATATAATTAACCTAGTGTTTTGTAGCACTCGCTAACTTTCCCTTTACTATAGGTCGCCACCTACCAACCAGAGAAGGAACAAAAAGGGGAGTAATTATAGCTCATTTCATTTACTCACAGATACCGGGTATCAGGAAAAGTACTAATCCAATATAGTCCATACTGAGTCTCGCTCGCCTGCTCCTAGCACTTGGTATATATATATATATATGTTCACTCGCATCAATCTGGCACAAGACTGAGCTCCCGCTCTTGTCTCGGGGTGGGACGGCCGAGAATGTGCTGACCGCGCTCTGCCCCGCCTAACTCCCACACATTTCTACTGACTCTTATTCACTTTGGATTAAATGCGAATGCATATTTACGTTTCGGGGGTCCTAGGCCGCGTCTCCCCCCCATTACACTACCCCCCCGCAAAACGAAAGTTGTGCCAATGGCAGCACTTTCAACACCCCTGAGCTGTGGGACAGTTGGAGCGTTCCCCTCTGACTGGCAGGCGCCGTTCTCTACTCCTTAACCATACTGTAACTATTACATAATTGTACAAACAGAAGTGTACATATACAGTAGAGTCTCGCTTATCCGGACTCCGCTAGTCCGGACATCCGTATAATCCGGACAGGCTAAAAACTACGTACAAATTGGAACCAGGGCTAATTCAGATTTATGAATTGTTAAAGATTATTGAAGTTTCTGCTTTTATTGTCTATTAAAATTTATATAAAACTGTTCCTAGAATAGTTTACAGGTGTACATTCCAACGTTCACGAGGAATACCCGGTATTTCTGTTAAAAATTAACAGATTTAGAATAAGTAAGAACATCGACAAATCTCTTTTGGTTCCATAGAAATGTAGGGCGGAAGATATAAAGGTAGTGTATTCCAGGAAATACAATAAAATACGAGTAAAATGGTGAGAGAGTTTAAGGGGGCTCAACGCAGTTCCGTGAAATTTCGCCAAGCCGCGTGTGTATAATGTCTCAACTTTTTGTGAAATAATTAGCCGTTGCTCGAATTTCATATCGGAACACAGCTTGTTTCCCTGAAAGTCCCTTCTATACCTGCACCTGCTTAGTAGATTGTAATTTTATTTTAATTCATTTGATATTTGGACTGGTGACAGAACAGTCCTAAAATAGTGAACATACGTTGTACAAGTATGTTTTTCAGATTACTAGAAGTAACTTTTACGATTATAACATCGATTTTAATAGTTTTTCTCAACCAAAACTTGTTTTATATTATATTTTAAAACTGATTCCGTTTAATCCGGACTGGGTCCGGTCCCGTCAAACCCGGATTAGCGAGACTCTACTGTAAACCTAAACAGAACAAGTAAAACTGCTAGCAAATATACATACAAATAACTTAAACCTAGCGAATGTTCACACATTCTTAGTGTCTCTGTTTTCCGATCGGTGTCACGGATCCTCCGGGCAACTGCGAGGGTAACACACTGGAAAGGGGGTCGGGGTGGCTTGTAATTCCGTCGTGGTTCCTTCCGCCTCGGTGGCTGTGGTCTCCCGGGGCCGGGAACATCGGCGGTACATCCAGAATCCAACGACTACAACAACTATCAGCGTGAAAGCTAGAGTCCCGCCGCTACTGCCGTAAAGAATATACCGCCGCCTCTGGTCTAAGTGGTCGTGCAGATTTCTCGATTCCCTCTCTAAGATGTCTAGAGGAACCTCCAGGTCTGCGTAGGGTCCCCGTTTTACCTCCCCCAGTTGATGTAGCTTCTCTAACAAAGCTCGCTCCTGCTCCCCATGTATTAACGAGTGGTTGAGGGTAGGAGGAATTTTCAATTCTTCTTTGGCGAACTCCCCCGCATGGCTGGGGATTACCGCTGTACTACTTCCTTGCCAATTGGGGTATAGCTGGTAGTGCGATGTGCGCACTGCACACATCTTGGCCAGATGCATGGAACCATGCCCGGCCAAAGTCATCTCCTTGGTGGTAGTGGTGCCATTTTCAGCTCGGCAGCTAACAACTGCTAGCGTGGGGGAGGGTAGACTGTAGACCCAGGAACTGCTCCTGGTATCTGGGATCCAGTACGGGACCCACTCGCTGAGAAGCACCAATTGATTGCAACTTGTTAGTGCGCTTAATCTTTTCCCAAAATATAGCTGGCTTTCGCAGGTCTCATATTCTCTTTTGAAGATGGGGAATGCTGAGGGACATAGAGTTATCGATCCCGTCCTACAGGAGGTATATTGTTCCTGAGGTAGGAAGGCATAGCCATCCCTCTCCTTGTTGACTATCATATATTCTACACTGGTCCGCACTACCACTGTTCGTTTAATGTCTTTCCGATATATCGGGAACTCACGCACTCTATACAGATCGAATAGGCGGTGGGTGGTAACAAGGGGTACGCTTAACATGATGTACAGACGGCCCTTTTCGGGGGCAGCAAAAGCACTTACTTCACATACGTCATAATATTGGTATATCTCCTCTACGGTAAGTTTGGACATTATCCCTAATCCTTCGGGTAGGTGGGCGACTATATTGGTGAGTATAGCAAGCAACTCGAGAGGGGGTATTATAGTCGAACTGAGCCTACCTAGAGCTACTACGTCTAAGGCACCCCTGAGTTTCCCTAGTTCATATTTAGTTTGTCCTATCATGAACTCTAAGTTTCTAAAGCATGTCGTTATATTGACGTAATTTTCTAATATAGTTAAATGGTCCGTGAGAGCTTTGTGTGCGGTTATCGACAAATTTATATGTTCCTGCAGAGTCTCTGAAAGTAAGAACAACTTCCTCGTTGCGTCCTCCGCGCGTAGTCCTAATTTACGACTAACACTAATTTGCCGGTCTAACAAGTGGATGATTTCATCCTGATGAGTTTCCAATTCCTCTAAATCTGTCGCTACGCGCCCTAGCTCCTCCTCCGTCGCCGTGCCGAATAAAGCTTGAAGGGCATACCCCCCCATATTAATCAGGCCCCTCTTGACTCGACGCGTGGGTAACACTTGCACTAGTTCCTCCGCATACCCTCGTACTTCCTCCATAGCTTGGGTCACACGCCGGAGTTCACCTGCTAGCATTAAGTCGGTCGTCGCCCCGTTCATCCTTTGTTCCTCTAAGGTTATTCGTACTCCTTCTAGACTTCGGGAGAGCACGTCAAGATCTTCTCTGTATCCTTCTACTCTTAGTTCTGTTATTACCCTCCACTGGCCTCCGACAACCAGTGCTTGGCCTAGCGGTAAGAAGGCTAGTCCTTCTCTTACCTCTCCCCCTGTAACATAGAGCATAGAATCAGTTTCTCCGTCTTGGCCGAAGCCGGCTAGCTATGGGTGGAGAACTGGGGTTGGAGGCTGGGAGGGGGGAACTTGGGGGTGAGAATATATCTCCTCCGTCTTCAGGAAACCACGTAAAATCATGGGGGTCCTCGTTGCTTATAGTTACACTGTCATCGTCCTCCTCCCCCGTAATACTCCCTCGTGGAATTACTAAGGCCGCAGGTGTTTCCGGTTCCTTCTCCTGTTCTGCTCCTGAGGGTAGCTCGTCGAGTACCGGGATGAAACCGCCTTCCCATGCCTCGGTGGTGGGCATCGTCGGTATCTTGATTGAGGTTTCGGGCTTCAGCCAGCCTAGGGCTCAGATCTAGGTCGTTATTCGAACTCTCCCCTTCTGTGGTTGTCAGTCGCAGGTTCTCACCATGAGCGCGTTTCAGCCTATTCGCATGGACAATAGTGGTTTTCCCATTTCCTTTGTCGATCTCGAAGTCTAGCTCCCCATATTTCCTCACAATGCGGAAGGGTCCTTCCCAAGGGTGGCGGAATTTCTTCGCATGCCCTGGCGTTAACACAGGGTTGTGTAGGTATACATGATCACCTTCACCGTAGGTGGGGATTTTAGCACCGGCATCATGGTATTCCTTATTCCTTTCCCGGTCCTTTTCCGCCTGTTTCAACGCCTCTTTCCTTGCTTCTCCTAACCTTCTTTGGAGCTCCTGTATGTGGGGAATTGGCTCGGAACTCATCTTAGGGGATATGTCACATTCAAATGGGCTGGTTATGTCAGTTCCATAAAGGAGATAGTGGGGAGATTTCCTGAGAGTCGAGTGAGGAATACTTCGGTAGGCCATCAGGGCGTAGGGGACCCACCTGTCCCAATTTCGGCCATCCTTCCGGACAAAGTGTGATAGCGTATCAGTCAGAGTTCGGTGGAAGCGCTCAATCATACCGTTACACTCCGGATGGTATGGAGTCGTCTGTACTTTCTTAATATTCAGCAATCTACACACCTCCTGCATCAATTCGGAAACGAAGTTCCTTCCCTGATCCGTTAGCAGTCGTTGGGGTATTCCATGTCGAGTCACTATTTGGGTGACGAAAGCATTTGCAATGGTCTCCGCGGTTTGGTCTTTCAGCGGTATGGCTTCCGGGTAGCGGGTGCAATGGTCTATGAACGTCAGGAGATACCTGTTCCCTTGGGTCGAGGTCGGCAGAGGACCTACGATATCCATCGACACTTGTTGGAAGGGTAATGTGACAGGGAAAGGGCTACCCATCGGGGCTTTAGGTTTTCGCGTCGTTTTCCTAGTGGCACAAGAGGTACAACACCTGATATAATCCCGAACATCTCTCTCCAAACCGGGCCAGTAGTAGTTTCGCTCGACTAGAGCTTGCGTTCTCGCCGCCCCTGGGTGGCCTGCCGCCGGCGCATCGTGATTAGCCTGTAACACTCGGCTCCTCATAGGTCTTGGCACCACCAGTCTCCACGCTCCTAGCTCTTGCTCCTGGTAGAGTATTCCGTCGTCATCGATATGGTGTTTACTAGTCTCCTTCCGTAGCTTCTGACAATCTTCGTCCTGTTCTTGAGCAGTTCTGATATTCTCTCTGGTCCACGAGCTCGCTTGCACCGGGGCCACATGCCTGCTCAATGCATCGGCGTTCGTGTGTTTTCTACCCGGTTTATGTATCGCTTCATAATCGTATTCGGCCAACCGAAGAGCCCACCGCATGAGCCGGGAGCTGGGATCTTTCAGTCCTAACATCCACTTCAGGGCAGCGTGATCAGTGATGAGAGTAAATCGTCGCCCATAGAGATAACATCTAAAATGTTTCACAGCCCAGACGACCGCCAGGAGTTCTTGTTCTGTAGCAGTATATCTGCTCTCCGCCCCTTTCAATTGTTTACTCGCATAGGCTACTGGTCTCTCCTTCCCGTTCCGTATCTGGGATAGTACAGCTCCGGCTGCGGTTGCTGAGCCATCCGTGGCGAGGATGAAAGGCTGTGTGAAGTCGGGGTAACAGAGAACAGCGTCGCTACATAACTCATCTCTCAACCGGTTGAAGGCCTCGTTTTGGGGAAGTCCCCAGGTAAATTTAGTCCCCGTCTTTGTTAACTCAGTCAATGGTTTCGCTATTTCTGCAAAGTGAGGGATGAAACGTCGGTAATAACCCACTAACCCTAGGAAGGATCGAATGTCCTTGGCATTGTAAAGCATCGGATATTCCTTCACAGCTTTTACCTTGCTCGGGTCGGGCTTCACGCCCTCTGAAGAGACTACGTGACCCAAGTATACAACTGATGACTGAGCTAGCTGACACTTCTCTAATCGTATTCTTAGGTTGGCCTCTCGAAATCGTTGCAGTACGTGTCGCAGCCGCTCCGCGTGCTCGGCTAGGCTCTCGCTGTATATTATAACATCGTCAAATATATGTAACACTCTACTCCCTTTAGGTGGTGTAGGACGCGGTCCATCGTGCGCTGGAACGTCGCAGGAGCCCCAACCAATCCGAACGGCATGCGGAGGAACTCGTAGTGACCATCCGGTGTGGAAAAAGCAGTCTTCGCCCGATGTTCCTCGTGTACTGGGAGCTGGTGATATCCACTTGCCAGGTCTAGCGTGGAGAAGTATCTACATCTACCCATCCCTGTCAGGGTTTCGTTTATGTTTGGCAGAGGATACGCGTCAGTACGCGTCACTGCATTTAACCCTCGATAGTCAATACAAAATCGGTATTTCGTCGTTCCATCTTCCGTTTTCTTCGCGACTAATACAACTGGAGCCGACCAAGGCGAATCGGAGGGAACTATAACCTGTTCTTCAAGCATACGGTCCACCTGCTCTTTCATCTCCTGTCTAAGGTGGTATGGTACCCGGTAGGGCTTCTTTACCACCGGGGGCGAGTCCCCCGTCTCTATTCGGTGGGCTACTCCTTTGGTGCAGCCCAAGATTCCATCGCAACCTTCAAAAAGCACATCCTGATATTCCTCAAACACTTGGCCTATTTTCTCGGCATCCCGCTGGGACAGATGCTTGAGTTTCTCCCTTACTAAACCCCTCGCCGTGTCCCCATCCCGTTCTCTATATGGCGGTACCATGGTGGTACTAGCTACGGACTTGTAGCTCTCATTACCTCTGTACGTCGTGGCTTCTGCTAAAACCTGATGATTATCAATGACAACAGCCCTCCCAGTTAGATTTACCCCTTTCACATATACTTTTCCATCCTGGACCGTTCCCAAAACCCTCGCAACACGGAACCCTGGTTGCGGTTGTGCAACTGGTTCGCACCAAATCTCCCCGGTCATTCCCTCTATTTCCGCCTTAACCAATCCCTCAGACCACGGTGGGAGCGTTTGGGCTCCATACGCGGTTACTCTCCTTACAACAATCCCGGGTCTCTTTTCTCTACCGGCTTCCTCTGGTCGTACGTCTATCGCCATTGCTTTCTCCGAAGGTACCATTCCTGTACTCGGTTCCCCCTCCCTTTTCCCTTTCCTAGATTTCGGGGTCCGCTCTGTCTGCTCACATGCTCTTCCTTGGCCGGTAGGCCTAGGGACGTATGAACTCTCCAGCTCCTCTTTCCTGCTTATCTGCTTGCGTGCTCTCCCTTGGCCGGTAGGCCTAGGAACATACAACCTCTCCAAGTCCTCCTCTTCTCCTTCTTCTGTCACAGTGTTGGCTGCGACAAGTTTTGTCAACCTTACATCTCCTCCGGCCGCGTCAATCACGGCCCCTACTTTGCGTAACAGGTCCATCCCTAGAATACCATCATATCCCTGGAAAAAGTCGGTGATGATGAACTCGTGTTCGGTTTGCACCCCTCCTAGGGTCACCTCCAGGACTTGGTGTCCCTGGACAGGCATACATTCTCCTGTCACTCCTCGGGCTTGGATTCTGGCCTCCGTTAGTCGCACGCCTGGTCTCGGCGAGCGAAGGAGCGAGATATCCGCACCCGTGTCTACCAAAAGAACGAGTTTTTTTCCTTGAACTTCCACTTCGTATCCTATTCCTCCTTCACGCCGCACGATCACATTCGGGACGTAGGCGTCCCTTGCCCCTGTCCTTGGCCACCCAACAGTGGGGCGTCTGTTAGGTGGTAGGCGTTTGGGTGTGTTGGACCCGAAGGTATCGACTGACCCCTATATGATGTTGGGGCGGAGTCCGGTGGAGGGAGGGCCCTTAAAGGCCGTTGCTGGTTGCCCCAGGCCTCCCTTCCTCTCTGGGGACAATCCTTCATCAGGTGGTTCACTCCATTACACGTGTAACAAACCAAAACGCGTCTGGGACACTCCCGAGCTAAATGATCCGCTCCGCAGACGTAACATCGCAATGGAACTCTGGGTCTACTTCCGGTCCTTCCTGGTCCGTTCCATCTCCTTCCGCCTCCTGGATCTTGTCCCCACTCGGCGTTGGACCTTGACCCGCCCCCTGAACCTTGCCCCCAGCCGCCGTTGGCCCGAGGCCCCCTCAAGTACCTACCCCCTGTCGCTTGGCTGTTTACCATCGTCACGCCGGCGGTTGCATGTAAGGACGGGGCCCCACTCTCCCCGGGGTCTGGTCTTTCCCTATTAGTGGCCACCTCAAACACGTGTGACGGTGTAATCTCCTTGACCTCTAGTTGGTTGGCCCGTTCAACCCTCTCGGCTCTCAGCACTGCGTCTTTGAGGTCTACAGGCGGCTGGTATCGCAGCTGCCGCGCCGCCTCTCCCTTCAATCCGGCTATGAACACGGCTAAGATCCGCCTGCTCAAGTCCTTTTTCGCCCATTCCTGCTCCTCGATCGAAGGGTATACACTAAGAGTCTTCAACCCGAGAGAACTGCATCGATCCGCAAACTCCCTCACTCCCTCTCCTTTTGTCTGCCTTGCTGCGTGGAAGTCCTGCTCTAATGACTCCCTATCACGGGTTTCCCCAAATCGGTCTTTCAGTTTCCGACTATAGTCGGAGAAGCCTGTGTTTTCTGGTTTCAAATCCGGGCACGCAGCTACAAAAGTGGCGGCGGCCCCCGTTAGTTTAGCCTCACAGACCATTACTTTGTCTTCTTCGGTCCATCTCCCATTTTTAGCAGCCCTTTCTATGTTCCGGATAAAGTCCTCTACCGGTATATCCGTTTTTATGTCCCCCGACCATGGTTTAATAAGATTCTGTAGTGTCAAGTCTCTTCTTGGGGTAGAAGAGACTTCACGGGCCGCGAACTGGGCGTTCGCAATCAGGAGTTCCCCTATCCTGCCCTCAAGTTCCTTAACTTTCTCCTCCATATTTATATGCCTTAGCACCGCAACCCTATTCTCTTAATAAGTAACTAATTCTAAGTTTAAGTCCTATCTCACAACTCGATCTTGGCCGAGGACCGTCACGCACACAAAGCTCAAAACAATAACCAATAACCAGCTCCTGCCTCTTATGATACAGGATATTTATCGTTGACAATAAAGTTTACACAACATAACGACAGAGTACAAAAGAACAATTAAATGAACAAAAGAATTAAATCAAGGGTAAAAGTATAGTTAATAATTAACATAAAATATTGGTCGGCATACTAGACCGGTGATACACGCCTGCTCTGGGGTCTGGCGTACCTAGCTTCCCCAGGCTGACCTAACTTACTACCTAGCTTCCTTAATAAAATAATAATCCGGCAATTCTTGCAGCCGGTAACCCCACATCTGACACCAATTGTACTGGGGCTAGGGGTCTTATACTAAATAAAGAATAATTACTCCATAGAACGAAACATATATAATTTTCTTATAAACTTAAAAGTATATTATTTTTATTTGACAATTGTTTAATTAATAAAAGAAACTATAAAATATATCTTGTTTAGTAATAGAAATCAACTATAACTTGTATATTCAATCAACACTTTCAATTCATTACGGGTTATATTACTCTTAATTGATACATTCAATTAATTATGAGTTGGGTTACATTATACTAATTATTACTTTCATTTAATTATTAGGTATATTATATCTAGTTAATACATCCCATCATCTATTACTTTCATTATATTTAATTAAGGAAAATCAAGCATAACACCAATAGCTTTCATTATAAAACCCCCTATATCTACCCCTTTAGTAAAACAAATGATTTAGTATTTCCAAAATATCCTAACTACTATTAATGCATATAATTAACCTAGTGTTTTGTAGCACTCGCTAACTTTCCCTTTACTATAGGTCGCCACCTACCAACCAGAGAAGGAACAAAAAGGGGAGTAATTATAGCTCATTTCATTTACTCACAGATACCGGGTATCAGGAAAAGTACTAATCCAATATAGTCCATACTGAGTCTCGCTCGCCTGCTCCTAGCACTTGGTATATATATATATATATGTTCACTCGCATCAATCTGGCACAAGACTGAGCTCCCGCTCTTGTCTCGGGGTGGGACGGCCGAGAATGTGCTGACCGCGCTCTGCCCCGCCTAACTCCCACACATTTCTACTGACTCTTATTCACTTTGGATTAAATGCGAATGCATATTTACGTTTCGGGGGTCCTAGGCCGCGTCTCCCCCCCATTACATCAGTAATATGCTATTCTGAGCCATTATTACAATGGACTAAATTCTTTAAAATACTGCCAGCTAAATTAAATCTCTTGAGATGAAGCCTTCATTTTTAATGATGGCTTCATTATTATTTCTATCTAAGCCTTTTAGGCTTAGATTGAAAAAATATAACAATTAGAATATTTCTTGATTGGATTTCGTAAAAAAAACCTTTATTTTATGTCTAATTTATAAAAATGAAAACGAAGAAATTTGGCTAAACCAACAATACTTACCTGTATTGCGTAAACAACAGAAACTCATTTTTTAGGTTATAAAATAAAACGATATAATTTTTTTTTCTTCTTAAAAAAATCCATCATATAATTTCAATATTCAATTTATATCTATTATAATTAAGGCAATTAAAAACACAATTAATAGTACAAAAGAGTTAATACAATGCTACAAATTAAATTACAAAGAACGTAATGGATATAATTCGTTTTAAAAAATCGTCTTTTATGGCACAAAATGGTAAGGCACTTTCAAGTACAATATTTTAAAGTTTACATTTTATTTTACATATATTGAGTATTTTTTTTATATAAATATAACGTTTACTTACATAAAACAAAACTAGTTAAGTCGTTTTTACAATTTATTACAAATTTGAAGTCTCTTCAAATAGCTAACTTTTGTTACATCCAGAGCATAGAAAATCTACCATTACATTTTTTATTGTTGAGTACATTTTACAGAATTCACATGAAAATACAACTTTCTTATTTTACGTATTACATTATTATTATTATTATTATTATTATTATTATTATTATTATTTTTTATTTTTTTATTTTTTTACGGTTGAGGCAAATATAAACGCTCAATTTTACCCTTAAATGAGCTGTTAGGTGAAGCAACATCTCATTCAATTTAAAGCTGAAATTATCAGTATACAAAAATCAGAAAATAATAGATTGTTTTGAAGTCTAATATTCAGTAATCTTTTAGTACTCTTTGAACTATTCAAATTTAGAACGTTATAAGAAAATCAAAATTAAACCTTAACATAATCACGTGTATCATTCATTAACACTAAATGCAAGAAATACAATTCATTTTATTATTCTTTAGAGGTAAAAAACATTGAGTACATGACAGATAACAGAATCTAAAGAAAAAAAATAAACAAATTTGGTATCTTAAAAGACGTAAAGTCTTTTAGAATACGATAAATACGATAAACGTTATTTTCTTTACTATTCTTTTTGTTATTAATATTCAATTATATCAGAGTACATAATAAAATGAATGCCTACTTTATTTTTTTATTTTGATATAAATTAAATTTTTTTTTAGTCGTAAGTTCGTTTTTTTTTTTTTTCAATAATAAAATCAAATTTAATCATTATTATGCTATTATGAACCATTTTTTTTTTTTTTATTTGTATTTTATATTTTTTAATATATTTTTAAAAAACAATCGAAATACAACATTATTGAGGTATTATATTATAGTTATTTAGTTATAATTATTTTTCCTTTAAACACTATTATAATAACATAGTTTTAAGGCCATTCTTCGAAATAGAAATTAATGTACACAAATTATAAAGAAATGTGCATAAAAAAAAAAATAAAATAAAAATAGAAAATATGAATAAATAATTAATAGTTTTATAATTACATTTCTGTTGTAGTTCCAGTGTTCAATTTTCTTTTAGTAAACATAATAGAATTATAAAGAACAAACCTTACACTAGAAACAAAATTACATTAAATTCACGATGACATTAATGCATTTATCTCAATACATTTTAACTTAACAATTTAATCCCTTGTCTAAATTTTGAATACATAATTGGCAATAAATTTTGAATACATAATCTTAAGTGACAGGTATTATAAAACAATTATACTGTGACTGTAATAAAACTAAATGCAAATTCTAGTATAACTAAAATATAGTTATAAAATAAAACTAAATATATTTTAGATAAGTTATTAGTGATTTTAGAATTATCATGTATTAGAGAGTACTGAATATTTATTTACTATCTCATTCTTTCTTTTTATTTTTAATATTTTTCTTTGATTCTCACGTTTACCACAAATCTTTCTTAATCTTTTTTTCTATATCAAACATTATCTCATTTACAGATTATCTTTCTCAATAACTAGTTCTCTGTATGTTCGGTTTTATCTCTCTCACTCTCTAACACTAGGTATTTTTTTTGTCTCTTTTCCTTAATCTCAAATTTGCACTCTCTATTACACTCTCAAGCATTGCATATAGTTGGTCTATTTACTGATTTCATTTCTCAATATCTAGTTCTCTGTATGTCTGTTTTTAACTCTTTTAATCTAAAACACTAGGTCTTTTTTCCTTAATCTCAAATTTGCACTCTCTATTACACTCTCAAGCATTGCATATAGTTGGTCTATTTACTGATTTCATTTCTCAATATCTAGTTCTCTGTATGTCTGTTTTTAACTCTTTTACCCAGAACACTAGGTCTTTTTTGTCTCAACATGTCTCTTTTTCTTAATCCCAAATATTTACTCTTTATCACACTCTCAAACACTAGTGGGTGTGGCTCTTTCACTACCTCTTAAACACTGAACCTCTACCTTTCTCACTCTCTTTAACATAAGCTCTTTGTCTCCCTGCGATCCTACTCCTCTCACTCTCAATCACCAAATCTGTGTCTCTCACCAAATCAATAAGTCTCAGTCTGTCAGTATGTTCCTTTAACTCACCATAAATTTCAAACTCTCTGTCTAATATTTATCACGAGCTCTTTATTTCCCTGCGTTTAAATTTCTCTCAATCTCAATCAGCAAAGTTGTATCTCTCACTCTAAATCACTATTTGTCTCTCACCCTTTCAATAACCAAGTCTTAGTCCGTTAGTATGTTCCTTTATCTCACCATAAATCGCAAACTCTGTCTAATATTTAACACCTGCGTTTCTTTTTACCTCCCTGCGTTTCTATTTCTCACACTCTGAATCGCCAACTCGTGCCCTTTCACCCTTTTAAACACTAAAACTGTTTGTCCGTCAGTATGTTTTTTATCTCACCGTAAAATGAAAACTCTGTCTAATATTTAACACTCTTTATCTCCCTGCGTTTCTATTTCTCTCACACTCAATCACCAACTCTGTGCCTTATCACCTCTGTGTCTTTTTTCTTACTATTTACCACTCCTGTCCGTTCTCTAAAACTCAAACTCTTTGGCTCTCTGTGTGATGTTCTTTACTCTTTAACACTGACTCATTGTCTCTCACACTCATTCTCAAGTTCCTTTGTCACCCTCCTCAATGTCACCTAATCTCTATTACTCTTTAAAACACTAGAATCATCTAATTTTTCCTTTAACCCTCTAAAAGTAGATTTAAAAAAACAATCTTCAGTATTACGACTTCATTAAAATAAAATAAATCAATTCAGATTAAAAACTCCTGCAAATTTTTAAAATGACCTTTCATAATTTATATGAAATACATGTGGGTTGATGTGAGAACTAGTTAAAGTGAATAAGTACTTCTCTATTACAATGGCGTGAACAAATATATGTTCAAAACTTAAAACAAATATTCTAAACTTTTTGGAAATGTATTAAATTACTTCTTAAATCCCTAAAATAGCAATTTTAAAAAGGGTTGATAGCGTATTAGAAGTTTATATTTTAGTTTTGAATTTAAATATCACCCACAAAGTTTTTTTTTTTAAACCAAATTTAACTTCAGTACAATGCTATTTCTATACTAGTTTTATTAATAGAAATATTCAAGCTAAAGTGGTTTCTAGATTTAAAATGAAAAGTAATAAATAAGTACATAGATAGATCGTAATCGTAACAAAGATATATCTAGATGACAACTGACAAGTAATAACAGAAATAAATATCTAAGCTAAGTGGTTTTTAAATTGTAAGTGAAAAGTAATAAAGAAATACATAGATAGATCTTAAATCTAACAAAGTTGTATATAGATGACAACTGACAAGTAACAACAGAAATAAATTTTCAAGTAAAATTAGAAATTTGCAGACGTATAGAAAAGTGAAAAGTAATATCGAGAAAAAGTAAATAAATCTCCAAGCGAACTGAGTTCTCAGATAAAAAACTGACAATAGATAGATTTTATAAATAACAGAGATGTACTATGTACTTACCAACCTAGTAAGTAGTAACAAATGTATTATAATGCGAATTGAAGTATATGTTATTTTGCAAATAACAAATTTAATAAAAAAAGGTTTAATACCTTTAAATCTTTTAATTTATATATATATATATATATATATATATATATATATATATATATTTTTTTTTTTTTTTTTTTTTTCTTTTTTTTTTCTTTTGTAGTTGACATCAGTAATTATATATATCTCATTTCTATATGGTAAAAACCAAAAATTTATTTTAGAAATTTATTTCTAAATTGGAATTTTAGACTTCTTTTAATATTATTAATAAGCAGAAAAAAATGTTGTTTTTTTCATTACCTTTAAAGTTAAAAATTTTAAATTAATTTTCTCAAAACCTACAAGAGAAAATAAAAAAAAGAAGTTTTTTTATATATCTTTTGATTTAATTAAATTAATTTTAATTTCTTCTCTTGAAAATACTGACCCAGCACTAAGTAATGGGGAACGATAAATTACCATATTATTTTTTATAAATAACAACCGAGTTTATTAACATTCAACATTGTTGCTAAATATGCAAAATAGTCAAAACTACGGAGTACTACAAACTTTGGTATATTAATTTCTTGATTTACATTTTGATTTTGCTTTGGGAAAATTAACATAGAGATCAACTAAGATTTAATAGACGGTAGTACTGTATATTAGAAAATAATTAAGTTATAATAATAATTATTATAGTTATGACAACGAAATATGATTATTTTCGACGATTGTACCCTAGTTTAAAGTAATTTTTCCAAAATTAAAATAACCTTTGTAATTTTGAGAGAAATATTTTTAAAGCCTTTATAAAACTTAACGAAAGTGGATAAAAGAATGAACAAAACTATTATGGAAATATAAAAGGGGGAAATATTGGTAGAGAGTAAATGGAATGATAATAAAATAATTTTTCCGAACAATTGTGTTAACTCAGGCAAATAAATAAGATAAACCCTCATTTCTTTACAGAATTTTTTATTTTTTTTGGTTCTAAACTGTTATTATGACAAATTTCCAATTAAATGTAAGTTACGTAACTGAAAATCTTTTGTTCGAAAATATTTGTAGCATGAGGAAGAGGACAAAGGAATAAGAAAACTGGAAAATTCTAGATGAAAAAAAAAGCGAATCAAATACCCCATAAAATAGTAAATGTTGATTTATTATAAGAATTGGAAAATATTGGCAAAGTCAGCGAAAAAAAATCTTTTTCCCTACACCCTCCTTCCTCCCTGTTAAGTTTTATTTTCAAACTTCGTCCGAAACTATAAAATATGAAACATGCTTTTCCTAAAGTCATTTCAGGCAGGAGGGACTTGGGTAAAAAAATTGGCATGCTCATTTAGATTTCACGGGGTTGATCATGGTAAAAACATGTTCAATGAAAAAACTTAATTTAAGATGCGGTTAACTAAATAAGGTGGTGGACATATCACTCTCACTCAAGGGTTGATATCACTTCTAATTGATTTTACCGTGACTTAATGGAACTTATTATCAGTGAATACAATTCAAAGAGTCAATTAAATCATGATATCTAGTGATTAAAATTCAGACCTATTTCGAACACTATATTATGTCTCCGAATTACCAAAACCAAGTTTAAAACTGCTGTAACGTCAATAATAACTTTCTCCTGCAACTTTTCTAATCAACATTGAAAATGATCATTTGAAAAATAGCACATAGAATTCCAGCCCACTTGATAGATATTTAAATTTGTTAGGAATTATTTTCTATTATTCTTAATTTTCGTAAAAAAAAAAAAAAAAATTAAACAATTTAACAAAGATAGCGTTAGGAGAGACTCGAAGGCACATTACGCAAGATAGAATAAAGATGATAAAGTTACTTAAATCAATTATCAATTTTAAAATAACAGAGTTACTTAAAGCTGCCTGTTGCATTAAAATTAAAAAACCGTTTTATTTTTAATTTTTTACATAAAATAATTGAACAATCGTAGTGAGTTCTTCATTTCAGAGACTTTTTGACAGAAGAATTTAAAAGTAGGTGTGTTTTTCTAGTGATAAATGGCGCAAAAATTGACTTATTTGAACGAAATTTGGTATTCATGTGCATCTTAGTATTTTTGACAACTGTACAGTTTTTGGGAATTTCACTCAAAATATTTTCAACATGATGGCCAATATGGCGGACGACTAAACAAAACGTTTTTAGTCAAAATTACAAGTTTCACATCATTCAAGGAAAAGGATTCGTAGAGTAAGAAAAGAATATGTAACCATATATTATTTGAAAACAAATAATTATGAAAACGGCATTTTGAAAACAAATATGTAATTATGAAAACGGCACTTTGAAAATAAATAATTATGAAAACGGTATTTTGAAAACAAATATGGCCGAAACGTGGGTGTTGGAAAAAAAGTGGATGCTTATGTAGCATGTTACATATAATTTTAAAGCTCTTTTCAGGTAGATTAATAATATGTAAGTTTTTCCCCGAAAAGTGTTTACAGATAGCCATATTGGAAAGAAATATGGCCGAAATAAGAGGTAAATGTAAATTTTTCTACGCGAGTTCTTTATGTGCCGCATCACTAGTATCAAAAAATACGTATAATCTCATAATGTTTGTCTGTTTTGTATTCCCTTCATCTAGAGAGCTTTTAAATAATATAAAAAAACAGAAATATTATGTAACTTTTCAAATATTAAAGAATGAAATGCTTTTGATCATTCTTCCTCTAAAGATCCACATAATATTTCTTGAATTCAAGGAATATGATGTGAAAGAATTGTATTTTTCTAGAATAGCCAAGACCAATCATTCAAGCTGGATATTTTACCCGTCTCGGGGGGCTTTGGCAATCCTAATTCCAGATCTACCTTCTCATATATATTTCAAATATTACAGACCAAGAACGTAAGACATGAATACAAATAGAAAGAAATAACAATTCAAGAGGAAACTTCATACTCAAAATTACGAAAAAAAATAACAATATAATCGATAAAATTAATAATATAACAATAACAACAAAAAATGTATTGGTTAATTACACTAATTTAACTTTTTTTTTAGTGTATTGATTATATTTAAATAAAAAAAAGTATATAAATAAATAAAAATATAATAATAAATAAAATATAAATTATAAATAAAATATAAATAATAAATAAAAATAATAAATTTAAATAAAAATCTAAAATATATTTAAAAAAAAAAAATCAAGTCTCAGACACAATCTGTCTTGCAGATTCATTAATTAAACTAGATGTATTTATATTAACCAGATGTAAGAGTGTTCATGGAGATGTTCAAAAATTTGATTTGTGAAGAGATAATTTACTCAAAACTTGTAATAATTTAAAATATAAACTAAATTCAAACATCAATGTAATCTTATAAAAGGAACTAAATATATCCTATCTAAAATTCATAAAATTTCAGTTCAAATGTATTTAAAATACATTTTTTTTTTTTGGTAAGAGTATTCATATTTTATCATACTTTTTTCAATATGCTATTTGTTTATATTATGCATGAAGTCAAAGAAATAAAAAAGGTTTTAAAATGAACAAATTATTTTAAATAAAAAGGAGTTTATAAAATCATTACAAATAATAAAACAGACAGACCTCCATATAACGAAGTTGATGGTTCCAAAAGAAAAAAAAAAATCACTATACAGAAATTTCGTTACATAGATTTTTATTTTATTTTATTTTATTATTATTATTTATTTATTTTAGAGAAAAAGAAAAATGAGTAGTCCTGGAAGAGAAAGATTTTATCCCGTGCCATATTTACCTATTACAAAACTGCTTTATCAACACACGCAACGTATTCATACTTAGAATCTCTTGATGTTTTTTTTTTTTTAAATCTCCACTTGTTTTGTATGGTTTAAGTATTGAATCTCGGTTGTTAAAAATTGTAGTTATTAAACTCGAACCGATTTCATATTTACGGGCTACTTCTTTTTTCTACATTCCTTTATCTACGCCTTTGAATAAATTAATTTTTTCTGAGAGTGATAAAAATTAAAATTAAAATTGCCTATAATAATATTTCTATAAGGCAGTTTTTGTTGAATGAATAAAAGCTTTTTATATGAATTCTTACTTAATGAAAAAATAAACAAAGCACTTTAATATTAATATTATTTTTGAGTATAGATAAAGAAAAAGTAAATTCAATTTTAACAGGAGACAGAAGAAAGCCGAAGAAAGGGAAAGGATGAAAGAAAAGCCGGTCTAAGCTTCCGGATGAAAGAAAAAAAAAATCGTTCCAAAAGCATCAAGATTATATCGAAGCGATCCTCACAATCTACCATTATTTATCTTGAATCCAGGAAACCTTCTGAATAAAGGATCTTCAGAAAGAAAATTCAACATCTTCTAGACAGGATTTCAATTCACTAGCTTGTTGAAATCTCCAAAATAAAAGAAAGAAGAAATAAGAAAAGGAATAGCACATGTAAAAAAGAAAGAATGAAATAATCGATTTTTTCTAAACTTAAATATCATTTTCTTAGTCTAAAGCACTTTCTTTATTAATACTGATCATTTTAAAATAAATACTAACGTAATTGAAAGAAAATCTTAATAAGATAGTTTGCCAATTAGTTTGGCACTTAGCTTCCTCGTGTTCTATTTCGTATACTTTAATAATATTATGCTTTTACAACATATTTTTATTAAATCTTTCAAACTTTTTTTGATTTTTTACATGAATTAAGTATTAATGTAGCACAATAATTGTGCTAAATTGAATTAGCACTTTAATTATTTATGTTTAAATTATTTAAAGAGTACAGATTGCTGAA
This sequence comes from Gerris lacustris, assembly GCA_951217055.1. Lineage (NCBI taxonomy): Eukaryota > Metazoa > Arthropoda > Insecta > Hemiptera > Gerridae > Gerris > Gerris lacustris. The sequence goes on along the minus strand of OX578282.1, from coordinate 55,867,422 downwards.
ACTAATCTGGGGATATCTGCGGTATTCTTTTTCATAAACTTTTTTATCAACTATAAAAATTTTATAAAAATCAAATAAATGTATGTTTGGGCGCATCGATATCGTAATCAGAGGCGGTAGAGAGCTAGGACAGATCTACTTGTGGTTAGAGACAACAGCCCAGGCGATAGGCCTCGAAGTTGACTGGGATAAAACAAAATATATATTTCTTGAAGAAGAGGTTTAGGCCGTCACATGCATCAGGCTTCTAATGTACGGGATCGACAATTCGAAAAGGTAACGAGTTATAAATACCTGGGAGCGCAAATAGGGGATGCACAGTACTATTCTAGAAGAAATAAAATCAAGAATAACTGCTGGGAATCGCTGCTTACAGCATAGGCAAGGTATTAAAGTAAAAAAATATATCTAAAACATGTAAAAAACCGATAAATAAGAATGTAATATGGCCAAGAATGTAATGTATGGTTCAGAAACTTGGCAGATAACCAGGGGGAGTGAAATTTTGCTCAAGGATTGAGAGCGAAAAGTTTTGAGAAAAATCTATGGACCTGTATGGAATGTAGAGTGAGGAACAACAGACAAGTAGAAGATCTTCTCACACAGTGGCTGAAATAAAGAGTGGCAGATTGAGGTGGCTAGAACACCTACAAATAATAAAGTGGAGAGTGAGTAACAACAGACAAGTAGAAGATCTTCTCACATAGTGGCTGAAATAATGAGTGGCAGATTGAGGTGGCTAGAACACCTACAAATAATAAAGTGGAGAGTGAGTAACAACAGACAAGTAGAAGATCTTCTCACACAGTGGCTGAAATAAAGAGTGGCAGATTGAGGTGGCTAGGACACCTACAAATAATAAAGTGGAGAGTGAGTAACAACAGATAAGTAGAAGATCTTCTCACATAGTGGCTGAAATAAAGAGTGGCAGATTGAGGTGGCTAGGACACCTACAAATAATAAAGTGGAGAGTGAGGAACAACAGACAACAAGAAGATCTTTTCACATAGTGGCTGAAATAAAGAGTGGCAGATTGAGGTGGCTAGGACACCTACAAATAATAAAGAGGAGAGTGAGGAACAACAGACAACAAGAAGATCTTTTCACACAGTGGCTGAAATATAGAGTGGCAGATTGAGGTGGCTAGGACACCTACAAATAATAAAGAGGAAAGTGAGGAACAACGGACAACTAGAAGATCTTCTCACATAGTGGCTGAAATAAAGAGTGGCAGATTGTGGTGGCTAGGACACCTACAAATAATAAAGAGGAGAGTGAGGAACAACGGACAACTAGAAGATCTTCTCACATAGTGGCTGAAATAAAGAGTGGCAGATTGAAGTGGCTAGGACACCTACAAATAATAAATAAATACCTACAAGACAGAGCCCTTAAAAAGTGTTTTAAGGGCATCCAGGTGGATGAAGGCTACATGGCAGGCCAAGGCTGAGATGGCTTGAAGATGTGGAGGAAGATCTGCGACACCTGCGTATTAGGCGCTAGAGAACACAGGTTGGGTTATCTGAACGGAGGCCAGGACCCTACATTGGCTGTAAGCGCCATTGATTAAGTAAGTTTAGTTAGTAATATAACAATGTTGATCGTACATAATAGTAAGAGACATAAGTATTCTTAATATTCCTTGAGACAAAATACTTATACACTTAGATTCCAGGTGACTATAAAGAAATGCAGGTGTTTTTATAAAGCTATTTTCATATGGAAATAAAATTTACCATTTAAAACCATTGCAGACACAAATAAGAGATGAAAAAAACAAAACAAGAGAGAAACTCGAAGAAAACTTTGACAATTTTTTCAAAGCTGTATTTGGTGTTATTATAAAATATATATTCGTATACAAAAATAATCCTCTTTCTTAATACCTTCAAAATCGTCCAACTTTCCACTGCACCCAGGTGCAAAGGTATATTTAACTTTCAATAGATAGTTTTATTTTAGTTTATTTCAATTGAAGTTTTAAGTAAATTATTTATTTTTATTTAATAAAATTAGGGGGGGGGGAATGAATAAGGGAGATAAGTATTTTTCCTTTTTTAAAGTTCGCTAAAACTGTTTAAGAAAAAGAGATTAATTAAAAAAGTTTATTGGAATTGAGATTTAGATAATTTAAAAGTCAAATGCTTCACTGTAAACTGTGTGACTAAAAAAGTTTTATTTAAGTAGGACGACGATATTCAAAGTTTTTCTGGTTCATTATACTTTAATATTAAAAATTAAATAGAATTTATAATAATACGAACAAATTTAAAAAAATAGCTTGATTTTCCGGTGAAATCCGCATAATGAAGGATTTTGAAGTCTTGAATTCGAAACTAGTTGAGGGTTTGGACTTAAAAGCCATCGTGACGCGGATTTCACCGGAAAATCAAGCTGTTTATTACGGATCAACGAGCGGACGTTAACGCACTAAGGTAAAGTTAAAAAAATAGCTTGATTTTCCGGTGAAATCCGCATAATGAAGGATTTTGAAGTCTTGAATTCGAAACTAGTTGAGGGTTTGGACTTAAAAGCCATCGTGACGCGGATTTCACCGGAAAATCAAGCTGTTTATTAAGGGTCAACCAGCGGACGTTTAAAGTTAAAGAATTTTTAATTAGTTATTTATTGAATTTACTGTCCATAATAAAAGTCAGTGTTTTTATTAGGTCAATTTTACCTGACACTTGGTTAATTTACGAGATTATGCTTCATTATGTCCAAGTAATGTCAATAAACGTTTTTATTTGCCGATGCGTTTATGAATAAGATTTTACTTCATTTCACCATAAGGTTCATAATATATTTACAAGCCGATCCGTTTATGTTTGAGAGTGTGATTCATTACTTCACAGTATATTGTCTATAAACGTTTTCAAATGCCGATCCGATCATGTTTCAAATTGTATTTTATTACTTAACAGTATTATCAACAAATGTTTTTACTTACCGATCGATCATGTTTGAAATTGTGCTTCATTAGTTCACAGTATTGTTAACAAACGTTTTTACTTGCCGATGCGTTTATGAATAAGATTGTGTTTCATTTCATCATAAGCTTCATACTATCTTTACTTACCAATGCGTTTATGTATGAGATTATGTTTTATTACATCACAGTATTTGCCAATAAACATCTCTCTTTCTTGTCAAAGAATAATAATACAGTATAAAATTCATAATTAATAATTTCTTTAGTTTTTTTTGTTTTTTTTTTTACATTTGTACAAAAATCTTGATATAATTCTTTTGTTTTTGCTTATTTAAATAATGTAACAATTATTAATGTACAAAATAAAAATGATTATAAACAACATAAATAAATATATTGTACAACAACAAATGATTGATTTCGATTACATATTATACAAAATATACAGGATAATTAATTCTGTACGTTTAGGAATAAATTAGGAATTCAAGGGTATGTCACAATTAGGATACATGTTTAAACTTAACATTACAAAAAAAATAGCTTTTTTAAACATAAATGTTTAAATACAGTGTGGAATGAAAGAGTTAAATTATTTAGGTGTAAATACAAATCTACACCAATAGTTTATTAAACAACCTATGATTTGCAAGGGAGAAATTTAACGCGATTCCGCTGTAAAAATGGAAGTTTTGAAGATCAATTATGATTTATACTTCGATCTCAAAGTACCTACTTACGATTTATAAAAAAAAAAAATAAATAGCATAGACTAATGATGGACGTTTCATTCTGACAAGATTTCTATAAGCCTTCTCCTTAATCGCAGTAATCGTATTCAGAACTAAAGAGAAAAAAATGAACCAATGGTTTTCTAAGAGGAAAGGTAAGATTTAAAAATGGAGATTTATAAAAACGAGGTTTCAAGGAAAAATTTAAATCGGAGATTTTATTATGACTCGATACCTTTAACTTCCGTTCAATCCTAAGTAATCCATTTTGATAAAAAGTGAAGAAGGATTATAAAAGAAAAAGAAAAAATGGGGTTTAACAGGGTTAACAGGGTTATAACAAGGTTTAACAGGGTTTTAATATTTATAAAACTCAATTTTTACTCCAACCCTGAATATTTAACACTGCTTTATTAATAATATTCGGCAATTAAATTAAATCTCACGATGAGATTTAATTTAACTTAAGTTACTCCCCACGGGTTTTTCTTTTAATTTTTTAGAGTATAAATAGATATAATTATTTCTAAATTCCCTTTTGTCTAAATAAATATTAATATACTTGAATAATACTTTTTATAAAATTTTAATTAGAAACTTTTTTCTCTCTCGAGAAAATAATTATTAGTATATGTTATTTATATTGTTTAAAATAAGATTAAAAGATATGACAATGACGAGTAGCACACATTTAAAGAAATTGGTATTAATGATTAGGAAATAGAAAATGATTATAGAATATAATTGTTGAGTCATTCAAGGATTTAAGAAAAGCTTGACAATGATTCAAGGAGGGATTGAAATATTGCACTGAATTAAATTGATAAGAACTTAAAGTTTTTATTTATACTACTACCCGATAGACCATTGGAGGATTTTTTTTTTAAACTGAAATATCGATTGAGGGTAATACAAAACTGCTAAATAGCTATTCGAAGGGATGTTTAGTCCAATGTACTTTGGGACAAAGGAATATCACACATCTGTTTTTATAAGTGTAGTAACAGTCTAAAGAAGAACATGCCGTACACCTTCTTTAGATTGTTACATTCTTCTATTTTTTTATAAAGTCGAGTAACAGTATAAAGAAGAATATTCCGTTGGAATGTTCTTCACCTTCTTTAGATTGTTACATTCTTCTATTTTTTTATAAAGTCGAGTAACAGTATGAAGAAGAATATTCCGTTGGAATGTTCTTCACCTTCTTTAGATTGTTACATTCTTCTATTTTTTTATAAAGGGGAGTAACAGCATGAAGAAGAATATTCCGTTGGAATGTTCTTCACCTTCTTTAGATTGTTACATTCTTCTATTTTTTTATAAAGTCGAGTAACAGTATAAAGAAGAATATTCCGTTGGAATGTTCTTCACCTTCTTTAGATTGTTACATTCTTCTATTTTTTTATAAAGTCGAGTAACAGTATGAAGAAGAATATTCCGTTGGAATGTTCTTCACCTTCTTTAGATTGTTACATTCTTCTATTTTTTTATAAAGGGGAGTAACAGTATGAAGAAGAATATTCCGTTGGAATGTTCTTCACCATCTTTAGATTGTTACATTCGTCTATTTTTTATAAAGGGGAAAAATCTAAAGAAGAACACTCCGTGCACCTTCTTTAGATTATTACTTTCTTCTATTTTTTATAAGGGGGGTAACAGTCTAGAGAAGAACATTCCATACACCTTCTTTAAATTTTTACATTCTTCTATTTTTTTTTATAACAGTCAAATGACGAGTATTTCGTATAACTTCTTTAAATTCTTACTCCCTTCTGCATTTTATAAAGGGAGTAATACTCTAAAGAAGTACCATACTAAAATAATTTTGAGAACTTAAGACTATAAAAATTTAAAAATCAACTTAGTTGTGACTTACCCTATATAATATATATTTAAGACCGAATAGAAAATATAAAATTGAAAAATTCAAGATATTTCTCTAAAGTATAACATTTAATTTTCTTAATTATATATAAATATTACTTACATAATATTTACATTAATAATATCACTCAATACATACTGTTAGTCCTGAAATAAATGTTTTGGCGAAGCGAAGTATTGAAAGTAAATATTATAATAATAAGATATAGAACGAAAGTAACAATATTGAGATTATAATATGTATGCATATATATGTGTATATATATATATATATATATATATATATATATATATATATATATATATATATATATATATATATATATATATATATATTGTACATATTATTATATTCTGAAATAAAGAAATATTTTTTAATATTACAATAAATGAATAAGGTTGAAAAATACAATACGATAAAATTAAATAAAGCTTCTTACTTGTAGAGTCAAAATTCTGTTATTACAAATAAATAATTTATTAATAATACATAATTTTTTATTTAAGAGTTGAAAAAAAAAAAAATCATTCGAATAACATTTCCTCTTTTAATTTGCAATTATCTCAAAGAGAACATATTTTCTGTTTTTAATTTACAATATATTAATAAAAATAAATTCTTATTTTACTATAATTTTTTAATTTAAATTTTATAATATGAATAAAAAGAGATAGATTAGCTGATAAATTATTAAAGGCAAATAACAAATAAATAACTTAAAATTAATATTGGTACTAAAAAAAAAAAACCCTTTGTTGAAAAAAATATATGTTTATAATTATGTAAATGAATATTAAAAATAAAGGCAAACAAAAAGCTTAAAATAAAAGATAAAAAAATAGACATTTTTAATAATAAATATTTTTTAACAGTACAAATATTATAAAAATAAATTCAAAATGTTTTGTATCAAACACGAAACTGTGTAACATGATTTTTTTGCTACACTTTATTTAAATAATAAAATGTACCTTTCATGGTCTCCTATCGAATCTCATATCTGATATTTAAATATTTAATAATTCATAAAAACTATTTGGTTTGATAAAAAAATGGCACTGGATTACAAATAAACTTGTAAGCAGTTAGATCACCTAAGAACTTGGGATGTAGATGATATTAGTTAGTTTCAAGTTTTTTAACTTTTGTTCAAGTCCAGTTGGCTTTTGTTTTGTTGAGAATATTAAAAGTTAAGCTTTTTCTTGATGGTAAAAAGTAATTAGTAATACTAGCTCTTTTTAAACCCGTTTTTCCGAGAAGCTTAATCAATTAAAGGTTCTTAGAGGTTTTAAAACCCGATATACTCTTATCATGTAGGTTGTTTTAGTTTTTAAATGGATAAAAACTCATCAAGTCAATATATCTTAGAGGCTGTTCTAGGTTTGAAATGTGAAAAATTATTTATGTTGTTCCAGGATTTAAATGGATAATTAATTAAACAATTAATTAAATTAAATTTGGAGGACCACGTTTTGAATATGGTGTATTTTTTATACCCAGGAGTTAGGGTTTTAAAATAAGTATAGCACAGAATACGAGTATAAAACCTTTGGTTATATTAATTTTTTAAGGAAGGAGTTTCTTTTGAATTATTATTGCTTCCCAGCTTATCGGAGGTAACAGAAGCTATGTGATCGTTCTGAAGAATGAACATTTTTTTACTCAAATTAAGGCTAAAAGTTGGTAATAAGTAATTGTTAGATATTTAAGGGTTTTGTCCAGAGTAGAGAAAGTTCTCTAAAGAAAAACAACTTAAATTAATCGATATAGAAGAGAAGGAAGTTTCATTGAAGCAACAATGATTTAAACTTAGTATTTCTTTCAAGCCAATAAGCACCCTTGAGAGTTATTTTCTGGTTGAGCTTTTTGCCTTATAATATATTCGTTGGAGATAAGAAGAGGGGAAGGATTTCCCCAAGGAAAGTTATTCTAGCCAACAGAAATGGAAGATTTCCAAGTCAAGCCAAACTTTAGCAACTCCTTTCATTTTGTCACCCTAGCTCTCGGAACAGAGGGAAATCCGGGCCTTGTTTGTTCTTGATTAATGTCGGATGAAATCCTCAAATACTTCAGTAATGATCATCTGGCAATTCAAATTTTCTGTGAAAATAGCGAAATTGTAATACCGATAGTTTATTGTTTCAAGCTGGGATGTAGTTAATTGATCCTTGTTCCGAGGATATGTTTTTTTCCAGGACCAAATATAATGTCTTTTGTTATACAATTTTTCAGTTTTAAGTTTTTCTGTGGTATATACCAATATTTTTCATTTAAAAAATCAGGGGGCTCACGCCCGAAGTGATAGACCACGAAGTGGGTCCTTTGTGGGTCCCCTGGGAGCAGCTTTTATCAATCCAATACTGGATTGATAAAAGGCTTGATCAATTTTTTACGGTTGATACATTTTTTACCAAACCACCATGAGAGCGTCGACAATGGTTTTCCAAGCCGAAAACTGTTAGCGCTAAATCTTTCGATCAGCCTTCCATTTGAGTAAGCATTTGATGCTGAGTGGGCATTAAGGGGGGCCCAGTCCAGGAATCGAACCCAGAGCTGTGGTCAGAGGTGGCGGTCACTCATCCAACAACTGACACGCCCGATGCTGCTTAACTTCAATGATTGAAAGACAACTGATCTCGTGCTCGAGCTTCCGAGGCCCCGAAATTATATAGTAGTATGTATAATTATATAGCATATACCACAGTTGCACGCGTTAAATTAAGATGAAATGCTGAAAATAGGGTCTTGAAACTATTTACTAACTTATAGACCATAGAACCAATAACTTCCTTCATAAATATTAAACCCTTCATACATTGAAATGGGTTTGAAGAATATTTACTAACTTATAGAATATATATTAATTTTCAGCAGTGTGCTTAAAAGAAGGTTATAGCAGGAAGTGGATGGAATGGACGATCTTGTTTGGATCATGCCTTTAGTGTACAGCAGATATCTGAAAAAATGTTGAGAAGTTCACTTGGCATTTATAGATCTCGAGAAGGTTTATGATTCAGTTCCCACCAGTAGGTTGTGGGAAGCTCTTGAACGTATGAAGGTCGGTAGTTGGCTTATTGGAGCGATTCGACGAATCTACTGCAAGTCGCTGGCAGTTGTGCAAGGTTGGGAGGAAGAGTTCACTTCCATTCTCTACGTCCAAAGGGTTAAGGCAGGACAAAGGTATGTTGCCAGTGCTGTTTACATTGTTTTTTATACGCTATCCTGATTGATTGGAACCGCAGTTGTAGGGTGGTTGGAGCGCCAATAGGAAGGGATGTAATTCATTCCCTTTTATTTGCTGATGATCTGGTACTTATTGAACAAAATCGGTGGAAATAAAGTTTATGCTGAGTAAGCTTTTAGAGGTGTATGGAGGAAGAGCCTTCGAGTAAATATTGAGAAAACTAAGTACTTGGTAGTCCGAGGAAAGGGAAGAGATATTACACTGAGCCAGGGTACAATAATAGCGGTGGAGAATTTTGACTATTTGGAATCCATCATAGGTCATAAAGGAACTTGCGAAATGGATATCCAGGCATGAGAAGCAGGAATTTTCTCGAGGACTCTTGGCAGGATGGCAGGGCATGGAGAAAGGGAATCCAGGGTAGGGTTGGGACATCGATGTCGATGTATCGAAAACATCGATGTATCGGACTTTAAAAAATCGATTTTTAACATCCATGTTGATCTTTCGATGTATCGGTCAACATCGATGTTTTCCTGAAACATCGAAAAGGTCGATGTTATCGATCCATCGCAGCCTAAAAAATGGACGACAATGAAAATCGGGGACGAAAAGGAGAGATTTTTTGAAAGTGGTGACCCTTTTTTTTTGCTCCTCAGCTCGGAGGACCGATGTCGATGTATCGAAAACATCGATGTTTTGGCTAACATCGATGTTTGTTCTTTCGATGTCGATGTATCGGAAACATCGATGTTTGCCTATCGATGTCCCAACCCTAAATCCAGGGTACCGGCTGTTTAGTGGAAACGTCCTCAAAAGTAAAAGTAAGTAGAAAACATAGAACCAATAACTTCCTCCATAACAATTTAACAGTCATACATTGAATGCTATTGAAGACCATGAACTAACTTATAGACCATAAAACCAACTATTTCCTTCATAACAACTATTTAAACCAGTCCTACATTAAAATAGGTTTGAAGACTATTTAGTAACTCATAGATCATGAAACAGTCATACTATTAATTGATCCTATCCATATACAAATAAACTTCTATTACAAGATCTTCTATCTCCATTCTTATTTATTCTATAGCTAGGCCTAATTTTGACATATTTTATATTTTAATTAAATCATAAAATGAACAAAGTACATTTTTAATTTTATTTAGCCATAAGTTAATTATTATTACGATATTCAGACATATAAAAATTAATTTTTAAATTTCTTGGAAATGTAGGATTGTCATTGTTTAAATCTGGAAGACTAAGTAATCAATCCTGTTTTTTTATTATAATAAAAAAAAAACAAAAAAAGACTATTAAGGGAAAGAATATTTTCACAAAATTTAATATTATTTCGATTTATTTTTTTTTCATTTTTCTTTAATGTAGTAATTTGTCCCAAAATAATAACCTTAGGGCATTTAATATTATCATATAATATACCTTTGCTTCTATTTAATTTAATTTTTTTTTAATTATGTTCAGAGTTTTTACCCGTGTTATCAAAATGTAAATAGAAAATGAATAAATAACACTGAAGTAAAGAACGAAAAAAACTGGTTGTGAAATGTTTTTTAAAAGATAATATAAATAAATTTAAAAACACCCTTAGCATTAGCTTTTCAAATTACAATGTCAATTATTAAAAAAAAAAAAAAAATAACAAGCTTGATTTAACCTGATTTATTAATATTTCGCTTGCCAAAACCTTAATTTATGCTAATTATTATTATTATTATTATTTCATTATTATATCTAATATTTTATAATAAATATATCACTTTTATCACTTAAAAATATTTTTTGCTTCCGAGCTTACCGAAGGTAACGGAAGCTATGTGATCGTTCTGAAGAACGAAAATATTTTCATTAATAAACATTGAAACTTCACAAATCCAACAATATACTCACTTAGTAATGACAAAATTGTAATTTTAAGTGATAATATGATGTCCCAATAATGTATTCATTTGCCATAATAAAATATGCGGTTGATATAAAAAGGATAAAATAGAAAATACATTGCAATAACGATTGAATCAAAAATGGATTTTAATAAAAAAACAAACTTAAAAATTATTAGTGAACAAAGAATATTAAGGATATACTAATGAAGAAGAAGGTCTCGAAAAATTATCTAAAGAATGGATACATTTAAAATAAGATTACAACTTAACTTTAAGCATTTTAATAAATATTAAAATTAAACATAAATAATTTGATTAAAGGAAATATAGTAAAGAATGAAAAAACTTTTGGTAATATTAATGACATATTTTTTTAATGTTAGTTGTGGATGCTTAAAAATGCATATATGTGCTTGAAATATCATGTTGATGACATTCGAATGGAGCTTGGCATTTATCACTTATCACAAATTAGAAACCTTAATTGATTAATCATTAAAATTGTCCATTTTAATAGGAAAATTAATGTCAATTGAGATTTTTTTAACCTTTTTATTAAATTATTATTAGATTTAGCCGTTACGTCAATCAGAAAATTAGTTTAGAGGTAATAATAATGGACGTCACCAAAAATTTATTATAATAAAAATTTTATTATCACCTGATAAATTCAGCTTAAAAAACCTATTTGTGAGGTGTCATCAGATTAGCGTTAGGAGTTTTATTCATTGAGAGTACAAATGCGGTGTCTTAAATGAAGTATTCATTATACTGCTCTGGATAATATGGCCATTAATGGCCATGCCGATGCGATGTATTTGAAGAGACAGAGGTCTAATTGATTTATGGCCACCTAATCTACACTGGAGGTGAGGAGGCTCATGTTCGAGTCAGACGACCGTGATTTTAACCGTCTGCTCAAGAGAGTAGATTGTGTCTGACGTTACGTCAGTCGATGAAGTCACGTCTGTAGCTATGGGCGTCGACGCCGGAGTTTCTTTGAGCGTAACGTGAAGTAAACTGTAACAAAAATGAAATAATTATTAATAAGGAAGAAGAACAAGACACATTATTCTTATAAGTTAAAATATAAAGCATTTGTTGAGGTCATCATTAAATGTTGAAAGATAAACCTCAAAGAAAATTTTTTGTTAAAATTAACTTTAACATTATGTATACTAATAATGTACTCGTATACTATTATTGTACACTAATTAAACTATATTATTGTAAATTAAACTATATTATTATTGTATACTAATTAACATCAACATTATGTATGTATACTAAATATTATGAGAAAATAAACAGGTCAAGTGTGTGCTAGTCAGCACACAGCGAGGGTCCGTAGGCAACCCTGTATAGTTTAAGTAGTACCCTATTGATGGTGTTTTTTAAAATGCTAAGAAGCTTACTTTGAACTATCCTATGGGTCTGATATTCTCATAACACATAAACAAACTTCTGATAAAGTATTTTTTGCCACTGAACCGGACTAAAACTATATAAATACATCGAAAAGACCATAGTTATAAAAACAACGTATTTTGTCAATGAAAAATAAAATAATATTTTTTTCAAAATTTCCATAAAGTGGTATCTTTACTTTTGGCCGAAGAATGTTCAGGAATTTTTTCAGATTTTTTGCACTTCACATAAGCGAGATAGAGGGGGGGGGGGGGGGGCACGTTTCAAACCCACTTCAAACTTGCCATGCTCGCCCTATCAAAGAATTTATAACCAAAGAATTATATATTTTTGTAATCAGCTCGACGTACCCTTTCATATGATACCCCTTACGGTGTCGAAAAAAAAATTTAACCCTTAAGTTTTTTTACCCTAATGTTTTTGAAAAATATTTTTTTTAAGTCGCTATATTTTTAAAATATGTGGGTAGGTTATAAGACACATAATGCCAAATTTCAAAGTGATCGGACGAAAGATGTAGCCGTGAGAGCAGGCGACAGGACGGACGGACAGATACACGCAGGAAAATATAAGGGCCCTCGGTTATGCCTACGGACCCTAATAAAAAATGATTGGACAATCTAATTATTCAGTTAAATGTACATTTATACATTTAACTTATCCATTATACACGTATCTTTGTAACCAACCGATTTCTTATATGTGAATCACTGAAGAGGAATACTAATGGTAAAGCCGGCTTTGTACAATTATGCTACTTCAGTAAAGAGACGTGAATCTCTTTATTTCATATTATTCATTTTTACGATATTTTTTATAAATATATATATATATATATATATATATATATATATATATATATATATATATATACATATATATATATATATATATATATATATATATATATATATATATATATATATATATATATATATATATATATATATCATTGTAATATAAATGCTATACATGTTGGGCTAACATTACAAATAATATATTTTTTTTATCACATTTAAAATACATTTATTTTTGTTAACTAGTAAAAAGCAAAAAACAAACATTACTTGCATTAAAGATAAATATTTTTATACGTATGTGTCTTATAAGGAACAAAATATATAAAAAGAAGAAGGACTAGAGACTAAATAAATAAGTAAAGTTTATTTAGTAACATTATATTTGAACAAGGCAGGTGCAAAGAGAGAAATAAAGAAAAAGAAGTTAAGGCAGGTATCGAACATATTTTTTGAATAATAAAAATGCAACAGACGTAACCACACAACACATGTGCTACAAAGGAAATCATTACATATTCTATGTTCTAAGGATAATAAAGAAGATATTCAAGTTAAATAGACTGCCAATTGGTGTGGCACATAACTTCCTCGCATCCTATCACGTACTTAATTAATTTTATGTTTTTTTAAGCCATAATTGTCTATTATGTTTAATTGTTTCGCCCGTTTTTTCAATCCCTTAAAATTGTTTTGACTTTTTACGCGAATTAAAGTATTAATTTAGCGAAAATTAAAAGTTAAAGTGCGCAGACGGTTCAAATTAATCTAGGGCTATATGCGGGCTACTTGCTATAAACTATGAAAGTTTCATACTAATCAGATAAGTACTTTTGAAGCTATGGGAGTAAATAAATGTATATTTTTGTGTATGTGGAAAAGAAACAAATGGGCGTAAAAGGCTGAAATTTATATGGAACCGACAATGGGCTAGTTATGACCTACATTTTAAATTTCATTATATTGGAACGAGCAGTTTTTAACATATGTTGGTTCGCAAAAATTGATTGACAGACCGACCAAAAATTCATAGACAGACGGAACCAAAAATGTTCCCTGATGTCTGAAACGGATTTCTGTTTTGGAACTTTTGAATTTTTTTGATTCATAAAATATATTCGTTCTTCAGAACGATCACATAGCAAAAATAAATAAGCTATTCAAGTTAAGTCAATAAAAAAAGTGTAGAAATTCTCTTAACACAAACATCAAAATAGAATGTTAATAGATATATAAGAGGAGGACTTGATTTTTTCTGATAAAGTTTGTTTAATTTAAGTATATTTTATTGCACTTTAATCATATTTATAGATAGAGTGGACCGGAAATTTGTTGTAATCATTATATTTTGCTCACTAGCTTACCAAAGGTAACGGAAGCTATGTGATCGTTCTGAAGAACGAAACATTTTTGTCTTCGATTTCATAAATTCCAATGTAGATATCTGTTTTAGACATCAGGAAACATTTTTGGTTCCATGTCTGTCTGACGCTCAACACATATTAAAAACTGTTCGTCCAATTTTAATAAAATTTTGTGGTAGACCATAATTAGCCCTTTTTTGGTCCCATATATGTTTCAACCTTCTGCGCCTATTTGTTTCTCTTGTACATGCGCACTAACATACATTTATTTACACCTATATCTCTAAAAGTACTGGTCTGATGTTAATGAGATTTGGAAGGTTTTTTGGAAGTAGCCCGAATATAGCTTTAGATTAATTACAACCGTCTGCGCTCTTTAAATATTATTAAATTGATACTTTAATTCATATAAATAATAATTTTGACAGTTTTGAAAAATTCGTGAGGAAAATTAAATAAATTTGACAATAATGAGCTGTAAAAGCATAAAATCATTAAAGTATAAGAAATAGGATGCGAGGAAGCTATGTGCCACACTAATTGGCAGAGTATTTTTAAAAGTGCTTTGTAGTACAGTAATTAATTGTCAGGACATTTTGACAGAGTTGAGCTTTAAAAGACATAATATTTCTTGGTTGACTTTCAGAAAGTTAGGAATTCTTTAAAACTTGTAATATAAGCATATTATCACTAACTATCTGGTGATTTGGATATAATTCTTTGATAACTATATGAATTATTAGTAAGAGGGCCTGAGTAGCTCGTATAGAAGAATAGTTGACTTTGTTTTTAGTTCAATCAATGAAGTTATGCAGCATCAGGCGAGATCACTACTATTCCTTTTTTTAGGTTTAAATTTTTCACTTTCTTAGGTTAAAATTCTTTCATTTCCCATTGCGGAACATTAGCACGTTTCATAGGATGTCATGTCTATTGTTACAATACACCACGTATGAAAAGCGTAACTGATGAACACTACGGCATGAATTACCGCTGTTATTGCACGATTTTGTTATTTGACAGCACTTGGAGGACTTAGACCAGCCCAAGGGTTTTTACAACTGTACATGTAATAGATAACATAGGGTTAGTATGTCACTTCAACAGCTGTATAAACCATGAAATTTGTATACACAACCGGATAGGTCCCCCTCCCCCAATTTAAGGCCCCTTAATAATAGCTGAAGGACAAAGTTTACGGTCTGTAATTAGGTAGGGGCTTACAAACCGGATTTAGCTTTGGGCCAGAAACATGGACAGTATTGTTCCAGGACGAGGAAAGACTACGGAGATGGGAAACAAAGTACAGAGTGTAATTGACAGTCGTGCATGGAAACGGATGCTATTAATATTTTGATATTAAGATATTTGGCGAACGCAATAAAGGTTAATAGAGTCTAATGGTTAGGACACGTGCAGAGAATTAAATAATAGAGATGTTAAAAGAAAATGTCCAAGACATATCAGGTGGAAAATAACGGCAAAGAAGCCTAAAAAAAAACACAATTAAATGAATTATTTTTATTTTTATTTTCTTGAAATCACTGATAATTGTATTGTTAACAGAAATACACAATCTGTGCAAGTTTCAGCTTTCTAGGTAGTCAAGAAGGGGGTAAAATTTAGGTAAAAAAGAGGCAAAAAAGCAAGATTAATAAAAGAGTGTAGGTAAATATGGTTAGAGTTAGAGTTTGTAAAAGATGAATGTGAAGCATGGGGGTTCGCGACTGTCGTCATAGAGGTCATGACTTTGTGATTCATTTTAATAGTTAAAATTTTAAAGAGATCTAATTTTATTTCGAAATTATATAAAGGTGCACAAAATCCTTAAGCAATTTTCAATTAGTGGAATCGAAATCCAAATAACAACTTTTTTGCTCAATCCAAAACTTTCTGCTTTTTAATTATAATTCATGTTCATCTTCTTTGCCACGACAATATAATTAATTATTTTAATTGATTAGATCTTTCAATGCGAAAAAACTTAATTTAACAAAGCAGAGGATTTTTGCTAATTGGAAAATCATAATTCCAGGAGATAATTAAATTGGAAAAAATAGTGAGCTCAACTGGTTATTTTCAAGGGAAATTGGAAATGTATTAATGCCAAGGGATTAACTTCTATTTTCCAATTCAATCATGTAGGAGTACTAAATTAGAGATGGATTCGTAAATTCATCAAGTTCGTAATGAAATAATTCAATTTCTTAATGAAGAAATGCCAATGTATCTGATTAAAAACAAAAACAAAAAACGATTAATTAAAAGAAGACAACATTAGTATTACTGCTGATTTCATTATCTAAATAGTAAATAATTCTAGTCCTTTCTAATGTCAATGCCTGATGTTCAGATTTCCCACTTCTTTGGGGTATCAAGAAAACTCTGCTTCAGTAATTTCCTGGTGTTCAGATCTCATGTTTATTGAGATATCAAGAAAACTCTACTTCAGTCATTTCCTGATGTTCACATCTCCTGTTTCCTTGATGTATCTAGAAAACTCTGCTTCAATAATTTCCCGTTGTTCAGATCTCATATTTATTGAGATATCAAGAAAACTTTGCTTCAGTCATTTCCTGATGTTCACATCTCCTGTTTCCTTGATGTATCTAAAAAACTCTGCTTCAATAATTTCCTGTTGTTCAGATCTCATATTTATTGAGGTATCAAGAAAACTCTGCTTCAGTCAATTCCTGATGTTAAGATCTCCTGCTTCCTTGAGGTATCAAGGAAAATAGAAACTTAAAGAAACTTTAAAACATAGTTATTTTGTAGAATAAAAAGTATATTCACCTCAGAGGAGTCTTTTGAAAGAATTTCTTTTCTTTTTAAGATTGTCACGGAAAATTTAAATTAGGGGGAAAAAAGGTCCTTTTCTATTTACTGTAGATTCTTAATGAGTATAAGAGGAATAATAAGAAACGAAAGAAATGGAGGAATTGCAATGACTGTAATAATAACTTGAGCCGTTGTTTATTGAAGAAAGTAGCCTTTGAAGATGTAAATAAAGCCAATGTTGCGGTGCTTTTGAATGTTAAATATTCACCCAGTAAGTACTTAAGTGTGACAATTTCTTAAATTAATGTAACATTGAAGAAACACCCGGGGGTAGATAATATTAATTTACTCCTTTTGAATAATGCTCATATAAATAAAAATATTTTATTCTCGATAAATATTTGAAGTTGATTAAAAAAAAATTAAAATATAGAATAATTAAATGCATAGAAGTGCGAAAAAACGTGTGCTAATTATAAATTATATTAGTGTGAAACATAGCTCAATTGCGTCCTATTACTGGAAGGAATGGTCACCTGAGTATAAAATAAAGTATTCTGAAGTCAAAGTAAATATCAAATTGGACATAATAATTTAAAAAATGTTATTGTAAATAGGAAATGTATTTGTGATCAGTGCTCAAGGATAAGCGTAGTTAAAAATATTATTATAACAAGTTTGTATACTATTCTATAGACTGAATTCAGTTATAAGTTTAAAATATGATTTATAACTCTCGTCCTAAACCAAGTCCATTTTCTATATACCTGGAGATGGTTCTAATCCCAGGGGGATGAGACATATTTTACACTGATGTGTAAATAAAATACACTGACAAATGATCCGGTCCTCCCCCTATAATATCTATTAAAGCATACATTAAGGAACACAATACTTTCTAGATCACATCAACATCTGACATCTACTTTATTCATAGTTACAATATGTCAAAACATTAAACAATAATTAACACCAATAAAATTACAAATAATAATACTAAACTAATACATGACATCTACCGCCCTAGCTATGCTACCAAGGTACAGTAATTAATTAACTTGAATAGCGTTCTGGTGGCTTGATCTTAGATCGATCTCTTAACTCATAAGGGGAACGATGCTGAGACTGTGAGCCCGTTTTATTACTACTGCTTGCCACATTATTCTTATCTTTATAAGGAGTTAAGTGTAAGTGCTCTCTAGTACGACGGTATACAACACCATCCTCATTCTTTACTAGAAAATATCTAGGAGTCGTATGTTTTTCTGTCACACTTCCTCTTTCCGATCCTTTATTATTTGGGGATTTAAACATAACTTTATTCCCTGGCTTAACATCTTGTAACTTCCTGGTATTCCTATCATAATAAAATTTCTGTTTCCCTTGTCTATCTTTTAGCTTTTTATTTAGCTCTCTTATATCAACAGCCTTAGGTTTTAGGAGGTTTGCAGTCACTGGTAAGTTATCTTTTAACCGCCTACTAAATAGCAATTGAGCTGGTGAAAACTTCAAATCGGGCAACGGCGTATTTCTGTAGTGTAATAAATTGTGTGTCCCTGTCATCGTTGATTTCTTTAAAAATTTCTTACACTGACCAACTGCTTTCTCAGCATGGCCATTGCTTCGAGGGAAATTAGGACTAGACGTAATCAACTTGACCTCGTGCCTTTTTAAAAATGTTTGCAATTGTACACTATTAAAAGGACTGTTATCAGCTATTATTTTGTCTGGGAATCCGTGAACTGAAAATAAATATATCAACTTTTGTTCAATGTCCGAAATTTATTTAGATTTTATTTTTAGTAATTCAATCCATTTTGAGTCAACTACAACAAAATAATACTTAGAATCATATTCCAAAATGTCTAAACAAAGCCTCCTCGGTAGTCGAGCCAATTTATGAGGCCTAAGAGGCATTTTAGCATTGTTTGATCTAAGTCGCTGACAGACTGTACACGACAACACATATTCTTCTATATCTTTACTCATGTTTGGCCAAAATAATTTTTCTCTAGCTAATAATTTGGACTTCACTACTCCTTGATGACCCTGATGAATATTACTCAAAATTCTAGCACGAAGTTCTGTCGGTATCACTAATCGGTTATCATAAAACAATAACTGGTCAAACACAAACAAATGGTCCTTTACAGAAGCATAATGACCTATGGAAGAATCTGGGTGCTTTGGCCACCTATTACTTTTTATTAATTCCATTACCCTGCTTAATACCCGATCCTGCTTAGTAGCTACTTAGTATTTAACTATTTTATCTGGTGATACCAGTAATCTTTTAACTATGGAGTGTACCACCAGGCTTAATTCACCATTATCTTGTTCGTACTCATCTAAAAATGCTCTAGATAGAGTATCAGCTATATACAGTTCCTTGCCAGGAACATACTTTAACGTTAATTTATACTTAATTAATCTAAGAATTATACTATAATATAATATAATATAATTATAATATAATATCTATTAAAGCATACATTAAGGAACACAATACTTTCTAGATCACATCAACATCTGACATCTACTTTATTCATAGTTACAATATGTCAAACCCTTAAACAATAATTAACACCAATAAAATAACAAATAATAATACTAAACTAATACATGACAACCTCCCCCCCCCCCCTCCAGATTTGCTAACTCACCTGCGTGGTCACCTGCGTGTTTCACCTGCGTGGTCAATGTGAGTTTAGAATCCGAGGATCTAACTCAATACAGGTTCAAACCCCTTAATTAAAAAATGCAGCATAAAAGTTTGAATTTAATAAAGGGTATTTTTTTTTTAAATCAAATTATAATTATTATTTACTACGGGAAACAGAAAATGAAAAATACACTCCCGCGCCGGGATTTGAATCACGGGTCTCCTGTATTTCTAGTACAGATGCTCTGGCCAACTAAGCTACGCAGGAGAATGATTTTTAACTGCCCGATAACTAGTCCCGAATCCTAGCTTTCAATATTCATATTATACATTTAGACAGTCAATATTTATGACATTAGAACTAAACCAAGAATTAACGCTTATAATTATAAAGTACTCAATTAGTACCTGTACCTTGTACAATCAATTCGAAATATAATACAGGAGACCCGTGGTTCAAATCCCGGCGCTGGAGTGTATTTTTCACTGTCTGTTTCCCGTAGTAAATAATAATTATAATTTGATTTAAATTAAAATTTAAACCCTCCATAGTATGAAAACTACCAAAAACTTAAAATTGAGTAAAGGGTATTTATTAATCTATAAGTATATCCTCTTATCCCTCTTTGTTTTTTATTTCATTAAAATTATATTAAACTCAGCTTTAATTACCTCATGGAAAAACCTAATTATAAAAGTTACTTCGCAAATAGTCAAGCCACGCTCTCTAGCAACGACTCCCTAAGGATAAATATTCATCTCCGTTAGTAAACTTTAAAATAAAAACTAAAAAAAAAACAATGTTTATAAATCCCTTGATAGAAATTACTATTCTTGTAACTTTCTTTTCTATTTAATTAACAAATTCCAACATGTATTTTTATTACCTTTACGTTAAAATATATTTATGTGTATAATAATTAAAGTTTTTTTGTTTTTTTTTGTAATATAAACTAGATACTTTTAACATTAAATAAACGTTTATTTAAAAAAAAACTTATGAAGACATTATTATAAAATGTTATTTTAACAAAAGTGTCTTGTTAAGGAAAAGGATAAAAAAAGCCTTCTTGGTCATTTAAATAAAGAAATTATTTCAGTGTTATCTCATAGTTTTCAAATTTATTATCTTAAAATAACTTATTCAAAAATAAACTGCAGTATTTATACAGTTGTAAAGAAATATTATTTTTTCTACTTTTATTCTTTTATATACTCTTAACAATAAGTATTACTAATTGCATTTTTATAATAACAATTCTGAATATTACCATTATATTTTTTTTGTTATTATATTTTATTATTTTATTTTAGCAATTTATGAAATAGAATATTAGAAGAGAACTGAATAAAGTATAATAGTACGCAAAAAAAGAAATGCTTAAGTAATAAAACTGAAAATTATGGCATTTTGTGAAGTAGTAGGGGAATTATTAAAGTAAATTATTCTCCCGCCAAAAATGAGGGAAAACGCTCACTTATCGTAATTAAAAATCTAAAGCCTGGAGCTAGAGAACAAGCGTCCACTCGAGACCTTTTCTGCGATAATGCCAACAAATTAAAACAGATGCTTTTCTGTAATTTCTGCAATTTTCTCTTCCCACCTCCGTATCCTTCTACTGAAGAGGTCCTTTAGTTTACAGTTGGTTCTCTTCCTTTTCAGTACGGTTCAGTTTAAAAATTGATTAAAATATCTTGGTTATTCAGTGACCTTATCATTTACTCCTTTCTTTTAATATACTTTAAAACTTTAGTATTAGGCAACCTTTTGCACTTCTGATCTCAATTTATTCAAATTTTAATAGTATCTCTCATTTTTTAAAAACTTATTTCTGCATATCTTGATACTGTTCGGGTTTCTGTTAAATTGATTAATTGATCTAATGATTCCACTCTTTTTAAGTAATGCTCTATTCTTACTTCCTTTCATTAATTAGATTTAGTTTGTTATACTGATACCGCGCCTCAAGCTCCCTATAAACATGGAAACTTGGTTCGATAATCTTAGTTCGGCGAACCAAGTTTCAACCTGTTGGCATACCAGTTTCAACCATGGTATACCAAGTTTGTCACGAACTTATCACGTTAAACCTCCTCAAACAGGCGTTCTTGTTTCTTGCACAGTGAGATAGGCAAACCAGGAGACTTCCTACCCCTGATGTTAAGAAACCCCTAGTCAGTCGTTGGCTAGCTCCCATAGCGACAAGTACTGGTTTCTATTGATGCTGGCTGCTCGACAAGTAGGAGACATCCTACCCCTGATGTTAAGAAACCCCCAGTCAGTCGTTGGCTAGCTCCCATAGCGACAAGTACTGGTTTCTATTGATGATGGCTGCTCGACAAGTAGGAGACATCCTACCCCTGATGTTAAGAAACCCCCAGTCAGTCGTTGGCTAGCTCCCATAGCGACAAGTACTGGTTTCTATTGATGCTGGCTGCTCGACAAGTAGGAGACATCCTACCCCTGATGTTAAGAAACCCCCAGTCAGTCGTTGGCTAGCTCCCATAGCGACAAGTACTGGTTTCTATTGATGCTGGCTGCTCGACAAGTAGGAGACTTCCTACCCCTGATGTTAAGAAACCCCCAGTCAGTCGTTGGCTAGCTCCTATAGCGACAAGTACTGGTTTCTATTGATGCTGGCTGCTCGACAAGTAGGAGACATCCTACCCCTGATGTTAAGAAACCCCCAGTCAGTCGTTGGCTAGCTCTCATAGGGACAAGAAATGGTTCCTTTTGATGCTGGCTGCTCGACAAGTAGGAGACACACCAGATAATTCTTAAATTCAATTTAAAAACCCACCGCATTACATACTTTGTCACTTTGCCTTTGCGATTCAAACCCCTTCTTCTGAACACTGACAGTAATCATTTCCTGCTACTATTTATTTCCTGTTATGTCCATTCCTCTGATCTTTTGCTATATTTTCTAATATTATTATGTATTATATACTACGAGCCGTTAAGCCTCGTTGCAACACTCTAATTTTTTTTAAAAAGTATAATTAAGTAAATTAATTTAGATAATATATTTAGATAATCTATTATATCGATTTGAAGACTAACAAATCAAAAGAAACATTTATGTTTATTGGAATAAATGAGGTTGCCTAAGCTTAGCAATAACATATCATTTCAAAGTCAGTCGTCGCTGGCGGGACACAACTCGATTATATAAATGATGTACATATTTTATAATATGTTAAAAAAAGAGAATAAGAAACAAAAATGACTTACAAAACGAAGTGAAATACCAAAAAAAAAAAAAAAAAAAACACTTAAAATTAGCCGTCTCGCTTAAACAGTGGTTGGTTTAGCCAAGTCTACCCCTGGTTAAATAAGTTCTAATAGGTCAAATTTATCTAGTACAAGTAAGTGACGTTGTTTGTCTGGAGAATATGTTTTTATGATCAATGCCAAAGGCTACGTAAAACAGGAAGCGGACTGTCCGGTATAACAATAATCTTTCATAAAATGTTTACTACCTTCCAATTCAATCTACTAATTTAGTTTCTTACGGAATGAAATTCGTACAAAAAAAGGAAACTTAATTTTAAGGTAGAATAAAGGTTAGGATAGCAGAGATTAGAGATAAGGCTTAAAATATATGTTGTACTTGGTACAGCAGTGAACCTAAATGTATCAAGGAGTCTAGAGGATTTAGTAAAGGAGAAAATTAGGATGTGCTTGCAACCGGAAATGAACCTATTAGAACAAACTTTTATTGATAAAACTCTTATTACAAGTCTAAACTCCAACTAGATTCAAACTAACAATATCTATTACTTTTAAATACTCATCAAGCTACAGATTGTAATACAAACTTATAAAATTATTATTTATTTTATTTTTATAGAAAATGATAAAAGTAAACTCTTAATTAAACGAACGAAGTTAGTAATTCTTTTCAGAGACTTTTGGCTTTGAAAAGTTTGTTTGTCTAACGATATCTAGAGTAAAAATTGATCGATTTGAACAAAATTCGGTTCTCAGTTGCATCTCAGCATTTGTGAAAACTGTTCAGTTTTTGGAAAATTTCGCCATACATATTTTCAAGATGGTGTCCAATATGGAGGACGACTAAACAAAACATTTCTATTCAGCATGGCATGATATAAATAGATACAAGACGTTTAAACAGATTTTTTTAAACTTCTTGAAGTGTAGAAAAAGAAAATGCAAATATTGAAATAGCATACTTAATATTTTCAAGATGGTTCTTTGTTAGCATAACATGCAGTACATTGCTTTGAAGGTTTTGAGGAGTAGGAAAAGAATATGCAACCATTACTACAAAATTTTCATTCTATTCCGGCATTTTGAAAACAAATACTTATAGCAAAATATGGGTTTGGAAAAAAGTTATTGCTTATATAGCTCTTCACATACCATTTTAAAGCTATTGTTAGGTTGATTAAGAATTACCAAATTGCCCCAAAAATGTTTTCTGTTAGCAATATTGAAAACAAATAAAAGGCCCTACACACGATCACCAGACACGACCAAACTCCCCGGCAAGGATTGTCGGGGCCATCTCTACACACGAGCCGACAAGACCACCCGACTCAACCAAACTCCCCTCTTTGGGAGGAGTTTGGTCGTGTCGGGTTGAGGAGTCGGCCGACAGCGCTACACACAAACCGAATCGACAGGAATCGAGGGTGGGGAGCACACGACGGTGGGGTCCGGCAGTTTTAGTCCGGCGACAAGCCTACACACGCTCCAACGGTCGGGACCAACCCCGTTGGTATTATAGTTATTGTAATTAATTATTATTATAGTTTATTGCTGGATCAACAAAATTAATTACATACAAACATTAATAATACGATTCATATTAATCAAGTTTATATATATACATGTATATATATATATATATATAGAGAGAGAGAGATAAATAATAATCCGAGCCTCAAAGCGCACCAAACTTGCAGTTTTGCAAGTCCACCTAAATTTAAGTTGTAGGCGCTGTCAATACTTACACAGGTGGCACCAAGCAATGGCCATACATTCAAAGAGTAGAAGGAAATACAATGCGAGACCGGGTGAAACAATTAAGCAAAACATACAATCTCGACTCATCAAAGAAGTGTTGGAAAAGCATAACTTCGGTGGTTTGGCCCTCTCTCAAGGATTCCATCTCGAAAGATGCTCTGGATATGCTCGGAACGGTGATGGAGGCAGGAGACCTAGGAGAAGACGTAGAACCACGTGATTGGAGACAGTACAGGGAGCACTGCAAGGAGTAGAGGTCAAGTCAAGAAACTCACTCAGGATCAGTCTTAAGAAGGGTAACTTAAATACGTTGAAGAAGGTAAAAGAAGCTGGATTAAGTTAATTAAAAAAATGCATAATTTATGATGAGCCTTGGTTATAAAAGTTAACTAGTTTGCAGTGATAAAGTCTGAATCTAATTGAAGGATAAGATTAATCAGTATCTTTGCTATCAACTCGAAATTTCTAAGCAAGAAGGAGGTTTCCACCCCTATGAAGAAGCTATATAAAAGCATTTTTGTCGAGACTCGAGTATAGCACAGTAAATCATTCACTGGCTGGCAAATATGGGTGCGGATTGCAAGCGATGGAAGTGAGATGTTGAGAAAATACAGCTGGAAAGACCAAAAGGTATAAAATTAGGAACATGATAAACATAGTAGACATAAGAGATTTTTTAAGAAACAGTGAAGTACAATTAGACAGTGTGGACACGTCCCGAGGGTGAACGATCTAAGGTAATCTAAAATGCCTTTGAAGCTAGAGAAGAAGGACAGTCATCATCCTAGTAGAAGGAAAGAACTCTATATGGGCCCATAACATTCAATCAGGACACCAAAATTCCTTGGGATAAGGCCAAAAGTCTCGGTCATATAAAAACCTTGTACAAATCATCTACAGCACGAGGTAAGAGGGTTCGAATATGATTATTTCGGTGAAAGCCAAACTTTAATATAATCCAAAGTCTTTATTTGTGATATAAACCGTTTTAAAGCATACTAAAATAAAATAAGAAAACGGAAGGCAAGTTAGGAAAATGAAGCCCTCAAACTAACAGAGAGAACTTGCAGGAAACAGAATATTACACCGGAAAATAAACCGTGTTTTATTACTATTATTCTTTCAATATTATTCCACGAGGACTTATGTTACGTTTATAAAACGAAAATTAATTCAGTTTTAAACAAGTTTAATACATTTAAAAGCTATAAAAAATAGAATGTTTCTGCCACTTTTACGAAATTGTAAAAGACATGAAAAGATACAAAATATAATTTATTTACCTCTACAAACGTCACAAACTTTATCCAGTTTTCTCTTGCTAAATGAAAAAATAACTTTTCATTTTAATAGCAAACCAAACGACATGGCTAAAGAATGAATACATTTTCTGAAAGAAAAAAAAACCTATATGCTTGTATAAAAACTTTACAAGCATACTCCACAATTTTCTGTCTATTTTCCAAAAAAAGATTAAAAATACCATATATAGTTATCAATCTAGGTGATTACTAACATTATATTTTATTGGTTTATTACCTTATCAAAATAACACCTTAATAATTTAAATTTAATTTTTGCCAGAATAGAACAATGAATCTTTGTGAAAAGAAAATTGCTAATCTTAACGCATAAAAAAATCCAAAGAACAAAAGTGAAAAGAAATTTAATAATTCATGAGTGTTTTGAGAAATTTCCCAAGAGTTTGAGAGAAAAGTCAATAGACAAGGAAGGGTAGTTAAACCTTTGCAAAGTTAATCCTTTGACTCCAAGTAACAATTGGGAACAGAGGCTAAGGGTAGGTTGAGGTCTACTTTAAAAGAGCCTCTAGTCCTTAAAGGGTTGGTCTGTAGGACTTTAAATCCGACAAATTAGACTAAACCAACACAAACAAAACCCTTAGTTTCCAACAATCACCAAACAAAACATAACCTTTTACTCATAAATGGAATTTAAATTACACACTTAATTTTACTCCTACGTCTAATTTGAATTCGCGAAGGAAACGTGTTTGTTTTAAGCTATTTTAAACTAGAGTAAAAAAGTATTAAAAACTATTTCATAAAGATATTAACAAAAAAATAGCAAAATTTTACCAATAAAACTAAAATCATATATTATTTTCTTCTTCTTTATTGGATAGCACAACTACATAGATTATAATGTTATGAGCAGAGACGGGAAAAAGTCATAAACATCATAGTCATATGATTTTGTCATAAAATAGCCATTTTACGCATAAACGTCATAAAATGGGGGTTTCTTGTAATAAACGTCATAGAATGGCCTTTTTTTTGCCAAATTTTAGCAAAAAGGTTATTTTTTTTGTTAATGCAAATTTTTAAATTGAACATTCGTGGTCCGGTTCCAGGTAAAAGTGCAGTTCGAACAAAAAACCCTTACACCAGCTTAGTGAATGGCCTGGGCTCTTAATTCCCTGACCACTTTCGGACTTAACTAATGCGCTTATGCATAACTATAACCAGAGAGGCACTGACAGTCATCCCTGGTTCCAAACTAGGGCTCCTGATCGGCTCCTTCTTGGAACAACTCCTTAAATTAGGATCCAGGCAGTTTAAGATAGATTCTCCAAGCAGCCAATAGTAAACCCATAGGATTAGGAAGTCTCCTGATTGGCTGTTCCATAATTAAGACTTTGTATAAATCCTAAATCCATGGTAAGGGAGTAGAATATTTAATTGCTCATTTGATGACAGGTAACACGAGTAAGAAACTCGTGTTACTTGTTTATTGATTAATTTTACTCGTGTAACAAGTTTCTTGATTGATTCTACTCGTGTCAGAATGCCGAAAACTCCTGCAAACAACTTAGCGCTTAAGCGTAAGTGGGTGTCAGGGGAGGTAGACTTATCTTTGGAAGGTGAAACATTCTTCTGTAAGCCATGTGATAAGCAGGTAAGTTCTACACCTACTTTGTATCTGAAGTCTTCAAGGTCTTAGCTTCATTGGATGCTGGAGAGGCGCTGTCAATTCGCAATGCAAAAGAAGCCCTAAAGGCTCCAGGACTGGAAACCCACCTGAACTACATCAACGACAACTTTGGGACATTTCCTGACATAATAGAAGGTCTGCAAAAACAGGATATGCTATTTCCAAACGGCGTCAAAAAAATCAAGACCCTTTGCGGTACCGATTGGGTTGGAAGAGTGGGGGAAAAGGTGAAAGAAAAGTTCACTGTCAAGGAATCCTGGGTGGGAATTCGCCCAGGCCATAGCTGCCCGGTTGAAGGGAGTGCAAAAGCAAATGACGTGTCATGCATGAAATTGTCTCCCACCTCATCTGCCGACGTCGAAAGGTCTTTTTCCAAGTTTAAAATTCGACTGACTGTCAAAAGAACCAATTTAACGCTGGAGAATATAGAACAACACACGATTACTTTTTACAATGTTGAAGCATTCTGTTAATTATTATCATTTATTACATATATTGTAAATATAATTTTGTATTTATGAAATATTGAAATCTTTTTTGAACTTTTTCCCTCCAAAATAACGAAATGCTTCACATAAAGGCTAAATTTTTACAGAAAATAAACGTCATACTTTTGGCTAAAAGGTCATAAAACAACCTATTTTCTAAAATAAACGTCATAAAACAGGATAATAAAAGTCATAAAAGTCATAGAATAAAGGTCATGAAATGGAAAAATAAAAGTCATAAACGTCCCGTCTCTGGTTATGAGTATTAATGATACATAGTTTTTCGTACAGTTAATTACATGAGAAAGGTAATAGTCCATTGATAACTACTTTTATGAATAAAATTATTATGAAGTTATTAATAAAAAATTAGTGAAAATAATAAGTTGAACGATTAATTTTTAATTGTTAATAGCAATCAAGACACTTGGCTTCTACCATCTCAGGTTAGGTTATCCAGGATGGATTGGGAGGAGAGGAGTTCACCTAAAAGATTGGAGTGATTGGATTAGGTCTCTTGAAAATTTTGGTATTGGGATATAGATAGGTCTTGAGCATAAGGAGCATTGAGGTCGTTATGAAGAGTGAGGTTGAAGACATATATATGAGCATGAGCATCTATGATTTTTCTAGTAATCTTGGATTGGGGATTTTGGACTCAACGGGAGTTGGAAGGCTTGGTGCTATTCCACACTTCCAGACCGAAGGTTCAAGCTGGTTTTAAGACTACATTGTAAAATGCTAAGTTTAATATTCAAAGTAAATTTAAATCAACGATCCAGAAAACGTAGCAGCAACTTGTATGGCCTTGAGATGTCTGTTCCTTTTAGTATTTGAGTGATGTTGTCAGTTGAGTCGTTTATCAAGGTAACGAACAGTGCTGGATTGAGGAATGAGGACTTGGTCACTGAAGAATCACTGAAGGACAGGATGTCGGAAGAGTAAAAGTGACAAGTTCACTTTATTTCGTTTATCCGGATCCTTCTAAACAAGGTTCGAGAAGGTGAAGGTTACTTTGGGTGTTACCAGATACAATTTGAGGGTTTTGGTGGACATAAAGGAATTCCTTGTTATCTATGATGGTAGCAAGGACTGAGGAAAGGTGTTGAGGGACGTCATATGGGTAGAAGGAATATTATAGGAGAAGGCTAAGAATACTGCCCTGAGGTACTTCTGCATTAGAAGGCGAGATGGATGGGGAAGATATTTCTAAACTTACACAGAAAAATTTATTGGTGAGAAAGGAGTATGGGATGAGATAGCATAGGTCGCATGCCTATAGGTGGGTTAATAGCTAAGAGATACGAAATTGCGTAGGCCCGAAGGGATTCATCTATGGCAACGCTTTTGCGGCGCCACTTTAAAACCTTGTTTCCCTTCTGTGTTTATATAATACTTCCCAAAAATATATTGTTATCTATGTTAGCCTTCTGCCCTCACGGTTCAGCTAGCAGTGAACCCACCTTATTTGATAAGAAAAAAGTTTTCCTCCCCCAAAATCTTAAAAATTACAACCATGTGAACGGCTTAAGCTAGAGACTCTTGGTCTCGTATATGTCTGTCAATGCTTCGTTTAACATTTTTGAGAACTACTATAACGTAAAAACCACTTAACCATAATTTAGATGGTGGGTTATATAATTAGACCATTGTTAGTCCCATATAAGTTTAAACATTCTGCTAATGGGCATTAGCTTCTCTTCCACATAAGCACAAATTATTTTATTAGCACCTAAATCTTTAAAAGTACTCTTCCGATATTGGGATGGAAATTTGGATGGTTTGACGAATGTACCCCACAGATGGTCCCATATTAATTTCAACTGTCTGCGTACATTAAATACTAAATTAAAATAAGTTTGACTGGGAAATTGAAACAGCCAACTTTCAATATTCATATGACCATTAACTCAAAAATAGTAAGCGAGGAAGCAATGTGCCACACTAAGTATCAGACTATTTTTATCGCCTAAGTAGTTCCTTAACTTCTTCGGACGAGGAGCAAGCCTTTGATCAAGTTTGGGCACGATGGGCTGCTTTGGAAACTCAAGGGCTTATTATTTTAAACTGTATCGGTTGTACTTCTCTTCAAGTTAATCATCTCTACTGCTAATCTAGAACATAATTTTATATCTCTTATTCTATTTATAGTACTTATTGCTAATTTCTTACTAAGCTCCTCATCAAAAAACAATAATTGTACTATGAAACAATCAACAAAAAGTTGTTCTTTCAATTTATTCTTTTAGTACTTTCCTTTATTACTTTAATTCCTTAGTTACATATCTTTAATTACATTTTACTGAAAGATATATTTATCTCTTTAGTACTTCTCTTAATGGACTTTGTCATTAGCACTAACTTTAATTATGTTTACAAAGCTATCCATTTATTTCAAGTGCAACTTATATCATTAGTTCTTTAATGTAAAAACTTAACTTCTTTTATCTGTACATTTAAGTTTTTACTTTCTCTCGTCAACTTCATTAAGTTTAATTAACTAATTATATATAATATTCTTTTTTAAGTTAAAAATCTTTAACTCATGTATTCTTTCTTTTTATGGTCTTGGTATCAACCAACTTAAACTTCCCAGTGAGCTCCTGATACCTTATGACTACTCTACCCTCATTCAAGCTTTTCGATAATTTTTAAATTTTCATGCAGAGAAAAAAGAATTTTGCAGACTCATCAATATTTCCGCCCGAGAAAAAAGATTTTATTTTTTTCTTTCTTTTATATAGTTTTTTCCTTCCAACTCATTGAATATTTTCCGTAGGCTTTATTTGTAAAAAAAAAAACTTTTTAACTAAAAAAAAAAATCGCTTTAACTCGCTTTTTCTTTAAACACTTTATAAACTTTTTTCCTTCATTCATACCTTTATCTTGAGTTCCTCCTTTTCTTCTTCCAGTTTCAATTGTTCAGAGGTTTTTCTTTTGGTAAGTAAAAGCTCTAACCACCTTACCACTTTATATTTTCAATAAAAAAGGGCAAGTAAAGACCAGGAAGAAGTTTATAAAAAATGTTTTAAAATAGATGACAATGTTCGCAATTTTCACAAGTGGATCAATGAGTAAATAACTTTTTTCTTTTTTTAAATAATTTTAAGGCTGTGAAATAATAACATTAGAGCCTAAGAAACATAGGTAAAATCCATTTTTTCATTACGTGAACTTAAAAAAATCTTTTCATTGTCCTAAAATGTATTGAAAACATTTTTACATCCTAAGAGGTAAACAATTTTTTACATCCTAGAATCCTAGTAGTAGTTATCAAAAGTGCCGTTTTTAGCGCTACAATCAAAGACATGCTTCTTAGTACGATAAAAAATCCACTAGATGTTAATGCGTTTTATCTTTTTTATTGTGCAACCTCTTTAAGGTTTCTTTTTCTTAAAAGTATTTAATATTTGTTATAATTATATTGATTAATATTCAATGGTTTTATTTTCATTGTCTTACCTCGGAAACAACAGCATACGCTGCACGACTGTAAAGTGTTTTTTCTTTACCTTGGCAATATTTACGTAAATATAATTGCTGCGGTAAAGAAAAAACTCACTTCACAGCCTAGTAACATAATATACTATTTATAAGTCAAGTTTTAAGGGAAAAATGTTTTAAAATGAGTTGTGAATTTCCAATGTGCAGTTAAAAATAAATTTTAAGAAATGAAGTGATATAAAAAGTTATATTTTTATGAGAAATCTCCATCACAATACCTTCTCTTTATATTATGTAAAGAGAAAGAATTGTGATGGGAAGAATATTCGATTTTGATGGATTTCCAAGTATTGAGGTCCACAGTCTATTCATGTTCAGAAAAATCATACTCCGAGGCAAAATCAAAAAATTAATTTTAGCTCCAAATTTGTGGGCACTACCCCCTAAAACCTCTGAAAAAATTAAAAATAAAATTATTTCTCAAAAACGGTTCCAATGATTTTGATAAAAAATTCTGAAATTAAGTTTATTTTAATTCGAATCTAACGATATAAGTAGTTTTCCCGGGGATAATTTAGTTTCCGAGATATTGATGAAAATGATTCTGATTTTGTTGAAAATGGAAAATAAAAAGTTTTTGGGATCTGGGACCGAGATTGTATGAGAAAGTTAGTCTGAGTTGTCTTGGACTGATTTTTTTTTATCATATTATTCTTCTTTTCTCCTCACACATTTTAAATGTTATTTATTTATTTATTTTTTTTTTAAAGTTCTTTAGGGTCTTTAGAGAAAAAACCGAGGACCCTTATAATTCCTTGTGTCTGCTGATTATCGTTGTCTATCCAAATCCCCGAAAGTAGGTATCACAAAAGTTTTTAAACTTCGCAGTTATATCATATTATGTAATAATCAAATGTGTAATGACATCATCCCTTTACAACAAGGGATTGAAGGTTAAGAGGTTAAACATTATTTTAAAGGAAATGCGTCATTTAAAATGTAACCCTGAATACAAATATATATTTGGATATAATTTGTACCAATTCATTTTAGAACCATGATGTCCTTAAAAATTGCGTTTTTGTTTCGCCCTCTATTTTCTTTTAATAAATCAACGAAAAAATCACACTTATTCTTTATTTCTTTCTTTCTTCTTGCTTTCTTCAAAAGCAGTTTGTAAGGAATTTTTCATTGGTCAAATAACTAATTTGATAATAAAATAGACTGCCAATTGGTGTGACACTTAGCTTCCTCGCAACATCCACGTACTTTTATTGATTTTATGCTTTTACAAGTAATTATTGTCAAATTGGTTTAATTGTTTCCCCCGTTTTTTTAATGTGTCAAAATTGTTTAGATTTTTTACACGAATTAAAGTATCAATTTTTCAAAAGTTAAAGAGCGTAGATGGTTCAAATTAATCTGGGACTATCTGCGGGTTACTTTCGATAAACTATAATAGTTTCATTCTAATCAGATAAGTACTTTTGAAGCTATAGGTGTAAATAAATGTATGTTTGTGCGCATGTGGAAGAGAAACAAATAGGCGCAGACGGTTGAAACTTATATGGGACCAACAATGGGCATATTATGACCAACCACCCAAATTTCATTAAAATTGAACGTGCAGTTTTTAAGATATGTTGGTTCGCAAAAATTGAACGACAGACCGACAGACAGACACGGAACCAAAAATGTTCCCTGATGTCTGAAACGGATTTCTGTCTTGGAATTTTTGAAATCGGAGACCTAAAAATTTTTCGTTCTTCGGAACGATCACATAGCTTCCGTTACCGTCGGTAAGCTCGGAAGCAAAAAGTTTATACCTATTTGGGGCAGCAAAATGAGGCATTATTGAACTGATTTCGGGCTAAAAAATGTAATTTTAATGCCTAGGCAGTAAAATCAGGGATAATGTTACCGAATATATGTTAACTTGGCAGCAATAATAGTTTATATTATTATTTTTATCTTATAACATTATATATTATCGATTAATAAGTAATGTTTAGTAAATAAACTTTTTATTTATAAAATAAGTTGTTAGTATTTGTTAATCCTTTTGAATAAGTTGTCAATGATTTGTAGATCTTTAATTAAAAAAAAGAAAATAAGCGGAGTAACTTGCTACCTGCAGCTTTATGCAAACTTGCTTATTATGATTGATGTCATTCTTGATTAGACCAGCAGCTTTTCTTAACTTATTAAAATATTTGCAAGATATCTTAAAAAAATAGTATAATATTTTTTTATGCATTATTCATTAAGACGTTGTGTTATAAATACGTGTTTTGTATTTTGTTGTTGATTCTTTTTTGTTATAGATTCAGTTCGCTATTCACATAGTGTTGTTATACCGAAGCTATTATTAATTTTTTTAAATCTTGATGAAATTTAGATGGTAGGTGGTAGGTCATAATTAGCCCATTGTAACTTTCCTATTGCTTACTCTAACCCTTAATTAAAACCTAAAAAACCCTTATTTAAATTTTAAAGTTAAAAAATCTTATTATTTACGACTTAAACAAATGTAAATTTTCAAAATATTCAAAACGCCTCAAACATAGAAATGACATAATCTCATAATTTCAAATATTTAGATGCGTTGTTTTAGCACAGTACCGACACTACAATAATGCAATAGTTAATGTTAATTTTAATTATCATTTTTGCCACCAAATGATTTATTAATATTAGCTTTTCCTCAGTAAAAAAGTGTAATCAACTTCTAAATAGAGCTAAAAAAAAAAAAAAAAAAAAAAAAAAAAAATGGAAGGTATAAGTAAATACTAAAATAATAAAAAAAATATACACACTTTATAAATCACGATTATAAAAATTGATTAAAAAGAAACTATTGAAACTATTTTATAAAAATCGGTTGAAACTATTTTATAAAAATCGGTTGAAACTATTTTATAAAAATATTATAGAAACTGACTATTATTATTAAACAACTAAAAATTGTTATCATAATTAAAATAGAATTAATTACGGTAACAGTAAAGGAACAAAGATATTAGGTCGAAGTTCAAAGTGTTTTGTTTACTGAAAATATGGAACAACATTGAAGCATACAATCGTAGAAAATAGAAAGGGGATATGGGTAGGGCAAAAGGGAGGGGGGAGGGAGAGATAATCATTGGCGCATGTGGAGTAATACAGAATGGTGTGGGATTAAACTCTTCCTAAGCTTACAACAACAATAGCAATGTACAAATACAAATGAGGATAAATATAGAGAGGCCTCAAAGCATTTCCAAATTATTAATAAATCATCATCAGTGTCTTTTAACAATATTAATAAAAAAATGATGCAACTACATATTAACATGTGGATTTTTTCATGCATTACTAGTACGAAGGTAGTAATAAAATTATAATAATGAGCTAAAACCTGATTTTGAGAAAAATTACAAATAGTCTGCCAATTTGTGTGACACTTAGCTTCATCGCGTTCTATTCGTTTACGTTGATGATTTTATACTTTTACAAACTATTATTGTCATCACAATACTTTCTCTTTATATGTAAAGACGAAGAATTGTAATTGTGTAATATTTATTTAATACCCCCCGTTTTTTAAATTGTTTTGATCTTTGACATTTTCACGATTAAGCCGTGCTGTGTGAGTTACGCTACATAACTCGAAAAGCGTTACTAAAAAACGTTACCCGGTGTATCAAGGTGTTAGAAAGGTATAGGAGGTGTGCACAGTCTGTCTCCAGCTGTTGGGCCTCCCTCCACCGCACGTCATAGGGCCGAAGGAAGTCGAAAATATTTATACGTGTGACAGGGAGTTAGGAAAGTACAGGAGGTTGCCATCAACTCTCAGCCCTGTCGGCCTACCTAGTATGAAGGCATATTAACAATTCACAGAAGGTGGGCCGGCACCTTTGAATTCAGTCGTTTGTAACCGGCAGTGCCGGTGTGGAGATAAGAATAAAAATTATCTTCCATCTACTTTTATCAATTACTTGAATAACTTACCGATTCTATTTCATTTTATGTCGGTAGTTTACGCAGAGCGAAAACATGAAAATGTCTCACTGTCATGCGGACTTGTATGCAAGAAGTATTTACATGAATTAAAGAATTAATTTGGTAAAATTTAAAGAGCGACGACGGTTAAAATCAATCTGGAGCTACCAGCGGGCAACTTTCAACAAACCATCCAAATTTAATAAAAAATAGATGAATACTTTTGAAGATATAGGGTGTATATTTGTTTGTGAGCATTTGGAAGAGAACCTAACAGGTGCAGAACTTTGAAACTTATATAGGACCAATAATGACCTGATTAGAGCTGATTATGACCTAACGTCCAAATTTCATTACAATCGGACAAGTAATTTTTATGATATAGTTTTTAGCGGCAGACAACCACGGAACCAAAAATGTTCCCTGATGCAAACGGATTTCTGAGATAAAACAATTGTATACTTCAGAAAGATCACATAGCTTCCGTTATATATAGGTAAGCTGGGAAGTAAAATTTATGGAAACAGTCTATATTAAAAATTTGCTATTTTGTTCTACATTACAATGAATAAACAATGTACTAGTAAAATTTAACCAATAATTTTGGTCAGTCTCCTTTCAAATTTCATTCAGAATAAAAGAGAAGATACAGCGATAAAACTCACTCAGTAAGCAGCAGACTTAAGTTAGATGTGTCGAAAATAGATTTAACCTTTCGACCCAACACCTTTTTAAGGCCTATTTCTATAGGGCTTAGAAAAATAGAGGTCGCTAAGAGAATACAAATATTCACCCTTCCCATTGTTTATTTAAAGGGGTCTTGGTAAAATATTACCATTTTTTTTTTTTTTATTCAGTTAAGGCCGGTATCAAGAGACATAGCGAGAAGGCTGAGCATTAATTATTTATTTATTTAAGCTTCAATTGAAAACAGTGGTGTTTGCAACATAAATGGTGATCCAACCTAATTTTTACCTTACTCTTGAGGAATAGTTATTTACGCACCAAGGGAGCTGATATTCCTTATTTATCTATTTTACGTAACTTTATATTTAAATAATAAAACGAGCAAATTTAAAAAAGAACTAATAAATGTAACTAAAAACAACACAATTAATAGAACATTTACTCAAAACACTAAGCGTTTTAAAACAAAGCAAAGAAATATTTAAAAACAGCTGATTGCGAGTCATGTTTGTAATAAACAGTGTTGCCTTAAATCTTCGTAAAATCCGTTTAAACGCAGTTCTTTTACTAGAATTAAGTTGGCTGCACTGAATTTAATTATCTATAACTCCCTGTGACAAGCAGTTAAATATCACTTAACACCCTAAAAACCAGGCAGTTAAATTAACTTCTTCTCCCGCCTGGAGGTAAAAGTATTGATTCACCCGAAAAATCCAAAAAACAAGATTCAACGAAATCATCTGTGTTTGGTTGTTTATAAGACGATTAGATGTGAGTGGCTTTTAGCTGGATGTCTGTTTGTGTGTGTGTCTGTCTGTATCACGCATATCCCCCATAGTTTTTAAGCAAGAGTTGAAGATCAGTACAAAAATCACTTCTTACATGCAGCTTTGCTGCCTGGAAAATCAGAACTTTGTGACTTCATTTCCCATTTCGCTGAGTCATTTTCCGGTGCAAGGGACAACTGGAACAGGACCCGATGACAGAGAACGGCTCATCTAATCGGTCCTTTAGTTCGGTAAATTCATCAGTTCACATTTCATCTTCTAAGTAATCACAAAGAGAAAGCATAATAAGCTTAATTTGAGAGAAGATCAAATAGAAATCAAGTATAATTGGGTTCCTATTACGACTCTTGATATAGGGGATCTTATCTAATAGGATTTTCATTACCAACTATTTTGTACACCACAAAGACCAAGAAATAATTTGAATTAAGTTAATAATAATTTTAGTAATCGATTTCTCTCAATGGCAAATGAAAATGTTTATGTGTTACTTTGTATTAATTTTAATGCTTACATGATATGATAAAATTGAATAATTTAGCCCCAAAAAACACTTTTTGATTAACTTCAGATAATAAAAATTAAGAAAATGAATCTTGTTTAATACATGTTTACATACTCTATTAATACAGAACCAGTGGCGGATCTAGATCTTGCGGGGCCCTGGGCGAGACAAAATTGCGGGGCCCCCTAGGATAGAGCGGGGATTGCTGATAAAAAAAACAATAAAAAGTAACTTAATAATAAACCACTTATAACTTGATCCTATTTTACGGCTAATTCCCATCACTTAGGGCCGTTTTTGCTCTCAAAATAATTCAAAACTTTTAAAATAATTACAATTCTGCTCATGGTGTCAATCTAACATATTATTTGAACATAAACCCCTCAAATTATATAGTTTTCAACTAATCATCATTTTCTTTGCAAAAGTAATCGAAAATAAACATTTTTATTGTAATAATTAAGCTCTGTCATACTTAACTATTTATTCTTCTTCATGATATTGTGGGTTTTAAGGTTAAATCATCATTGTAAATAAAAAGTTAAGCCGTGTTATTCGTGATCAGTTCTATAATTTGAAATCTACACTAGAGTACTTTAAATTTACTCCCAAAATTCATATTCTCAGCTTATAACTTTCCATTTTAGTGCCGAGTTTTTAGTTTAATTTTAAGGGGGGTCCGGGGGTTTGTAAATATGACCTCTCAAAACAGCGTTTTTATGCATATCTGAGGTGAAGTTTCTCTTTGACATCAATTGGTAAAACTGCACTAATTGGCCCAATTATTTCGTACTGTCCGATATACTTAGTTTTTTTTTTACTATTCCTTTTTACAGGATTTGTCTTTTTTATATACCTCTGTACATTGTCTAACGATTAAGGTTATGTAGTATCTCGATAAATTCAGTGTTTTATTTATTTGTTTTAAAAAAAATACACGAAATGTCACGTTTTATAGGGTAATGATAGAAGGATATTGTTAGGTCAGGTCAAAAAGTACTAAACTCAACCTAAACTTACTATAACCTTCCATACTTTTCCCTAAAATTAAAAAAATTGAATATATCGACATGCTACAACCGAAATCGTTTTTGTAATCTAAAAAGGAACAGTTTGAAAAAAACCGAATTAAATTGGACGTTTAGATATAGATGGGGCACATAATGAAGATTTACCCCACAGAATAAATAACAAAATCGCCATCATTTTGAAAAGGGGGACGGTGAGAAAACACTATGACCTTAACTCACTTAATTTTATATGGAGCGGGGCCACGCGGGCTATCTTAAACATAAAAAAAATTGATCTATTTTTTATAACTTATTTATTTGACTTTTTTATAGCGAGGGCCCCGCGAAAAGGTAGTTAGGTATTAGGCTCTACCATGTAAACTAAATTCGACTGAATTTTATAATTCTAATATTTCATGTTTTGTACATGGCACGGGGCCCCGCGGACAATTTTCACTATGAACTATAAATTTGCCTGTAAAGTATAAGTATTTTATTTTAATTTTCTATGGCGCGGGGCCCTCCAAGGCGCGGGGCCCTTGGCGGTGTCCCCCCTCGCCCCCCCCCCCCCCCCCCCCTGGATCCGCCCCTGTACAGAACGATCCAAAAGCTTCCGTTACCTTCGGCCAGCTTAGGGGACAAAAGGGGAAAAAACTAAATAAATTAGAAGATAATAGATCGTAAAAGAATAAAATCATTAAATTATACGCGATAGGAAGTGAGGAAGCAATGTGCCACACAAATTGGCAGAGTGTTTGTAATGTTGTTTCTATATTACAATCAAAAGAAAGCAGAGAATCAGAAGGGAGTATTTGAAAGAATAAAAATCAAACAAAATTGAACTTGAAGGAGCAAGGAAGAATGACAAAGGTCTGAAGGAATTTTACTTAAGTTTTGTAAAGGACATTTTGGTTTGGCCGTCCTTTGTATAATACAATTTTAACTTTGGCCTTCTTTTAACACTTAATAAAAACTGCTATACTGACGCCCAGGAAAAAAAGAAGAGGTCTAGAAGAAAACTCGAGCCAAATTGAATCATTTATTTAAAGTACAATTTTTTAACCAGCGTCCAAATCCAGCGTCTAAATTTATTTTTATTGTTAAAAATATTTATACTTTAATCAGAAAAAAATAAGGTTCTATATCTTTCTATTATTTTTATAATAAAAACACAACAAAATCATGACTTTATTGAAAAATTCAGGGGGTGCAAAATTTGGATGTTTTTTTGACAAAATGGCGTAGAAAATTAAACGCTTTCCACAAGTGTTATATATTTTTGTAATCTACTCTTCAATACCTTTCACTTGATACCCTACTCAAAGTTTAGAAAAAAATATTTTTTTTCCCCGTGACAGCAATTAGCCGCCATCTTGGATTCCCAGTAAATCAGATCAAATTGCAAATCTTTCTATGGCCCACCAGACCACACATTTTGCATATTTTTCTATATTATTAGTATGAGCGGATATACGATTTTAGGGGGGGGGGGGACTCGCAAAATTTCGTTTTTTTTTAACAAAATGGCGCCGAAAATTGAACACTTTCCCTATGTGGTATATATTTTTGTAATCTACTCTTCAATACCTTTCATTTGATACCCCACTCAAATCGCATGACGTGAGTTATCCGCCATTTCGGATTTGAACAGCTGATAATTTTGAGTTCGCTATATTTTTCCTGTGTGCGCGTCAAAACGATCTTTAATATTGGAAAGTTTCACGTTTCTATCTATTTTTATTCAAAAGTTATTGGAAGCGTACAGAGTGACAGACAGACAGACAAGACACACCGACAGACAATACAGACAGACAGACACATGAACGAAACTATAAGGGTTTCTTTTTTTGGTTTTACCAACGAAACCCTAAAAAAACTGACCAATTTTTCTTGTTAAATAAACTAGTAGTTAGTACTTATTGATGTGAACCATCTGTGCAAATTTAGTATTGCATAAAAATATGAGTGACCCTATTGGGATTTGAAACAGATTTAAATCTCAACTGGCCATTCTTCTAATAATAAGTCGCGAGGAAGGTGAATACTACAGTAATTGGCAGACTATATTTAAGTTTTTTTTTTCGAAATTTAACATTATAATTAACTTATCTGAGCCAAAGTTCTATTCTAAAAAAAAGAGAAGTGAAAGGGAAAACGTTAGATACTGTAACCTGATTTTGGGAGTTCAGCAGGGAAAATACTTGACACTTGAATTAATGTTTGGTTAATTAATGGTTTTATAACTCTGCCATCACTCACAGAGCTCTCGACTATAAAATTCTAACATATGAGTACAACCACCCCATTCTGAAAAAAACAAAAATGACATTGTGATATATGAGCTAAAGTGAAAACATTCAGAGGAAACGTAATATATGTCCGAAATATGTATGTGTCCACTTGACACAATATTGTATATGTTCCTGTTGAAAACACAGATGAGACAAAATTATTATTATTTGGTCGTTGTTTGTCATCCTGAGTTAAACCTTAACTAATGACGTTATTGTACCAGGTGTTTCACTTTGTCAAGTTTTCTTTACTTTCTGTCACTTCCCTTATTTATTGTTCGTCTCTTAGATTAGAACAATGTTTTGGATTTTAAGGTGCGTTTTCCTAGACGCGACTCCAGGGATAAACGCTTTTAGATTTTAAGGTACGTTTTCCTAGACGCGACTCCAGGGATAAACGCTTTTAGATTTTAAGGTACGTTTTCCTAGACGCGACTCCAGGGATAAACGCTTTTAGATTTTAAGGTACGTTTTCCTAGACGCGACTCCAGCGATAAACGCTTTTAGATTTTTAGGTACGTTTTCCTAGACGCGACTCCAGGGATAAACGCTTTTAGATTTTAAGGTACGTTTTCCTAGACACGACTCCAGGGATAAACGCTTTTAGATTTTAAGGTATGTTTTCCTAGACACGACTCCAGGGATAAACGCTTTTAGTTTTTAAGGTACGTTTTCCTAGACGCGACTCCAGCGATAAACGCTTTTAGATTTTAAGGTATGTTTTCCTAGACACGACTCCAGGGATAAACGCTTTTGGTTTTTAAGGTACGTTTTCCTAGACGCGACTCCAGGGATAAACGCTTTTAGATTTTAAGGTACGTTTTCCTAGACGCGACTCCAGCGATAAACGCTTTTAGATTTTAAGGTACGTTTTCCTAGACGCGACTCCAGCGATAAATGCTTTTAGATTTTAAGGTACGTTTTCCTAGACGCGACTCCAAGGATAAACGCTTTTAGATTTTAAGGTACGTTTTCCTAGACACGACTCCAGGGATAAACGCTTTTAGATTTTAAGGTACGTTTTCCTAGACACGACTCCAGGGATAAACGCTTTTAGATTTTAAGGTATGTTTTCCTAGACACGACTCCAGGGATAAACGCTTTTAGATTTTAAGGTACGTTTTCCTAGACACGA
Source organism: Gerris lacustris (assembly GCA_951217055.1). NCBI lineage: Eukaryota > Metazoa > Arthropoda > Insecta > Hemiptera > Gerridae > Gerris > Gerris lacustris. Next base: position 55,825,474 of record OX578282.1, on the reverse strand, counting down.
CTCCAGGGATAAACGCTTTTAGATTTTAAGGTACGTTTTCCTAGACACGACTCCAGGGATAAACGCTTTTAGATTTTAAGGTATGTTTTCCTAGACGCGACTCCAGCGATAAACGCTTTTAGATTTTTAGGTACGTTTTCCTAGACGCGACTCCAGGGATAAACGCTTTTAGATTTTAAGGTACGTTTTCCTAGACGCGACTCCAGGGATAAACGCTTTTAGATTTTAAGGTACGTTTTCCTAGACGCGACTCCAGGGATAAACGCTTTTAGATTTTAAGGTACGTTTTCCTAGACGCGACTCCAGCGATAAACGCTTTTAGATTTTTAGGTACGTTTTCCTAGACGCGACTCCAGGGATAAACGCTTTTAGATTTTAAGGTACGTTTTCCTAGACACGACTCCAGGGATAAACGCTTTTAGATTTTAAGGTATGTTTTCCTAGACACGACTCCAGGGATAAACGCTTTTAGTTTTTAAGGTACGTTTTCCTAGACGCGACTCCAGCGATAAACGCTTTTAGATTTTAAGGTACGTTTTCCTAGACGCGACTCCAGGGATAAACGCTTTTAGATTTTAAGGTACGTTTTCCTAGACGCGACTCCAGGGATAAACGCTTTTAGATTTTAAGGTACGTTTTCCTAGACGCGACTCCAGCGATAAACGCTTTTAGATTTTTAGGTACGTTTTCCTAGACGCGACTCCAGGGATAAACGCTTTTAGATTTTAAGGTACGTTTTCCTAGACACGACTCCAGGGATAAACGCTTTTAGATTTTAAGGTATGTTTTCCTAGACACGACTCCAGGGATAAACGCTTTTAGTTTTTAAGGTACGTTTTCCTAGACGCGACTCCAGCGATAAACGCTTTTAGATTTTAAGGTACGTTTTCCTAGACGCGACTCCAGCGATAAACGCTTTTAGATTTTAAGGTATGTTTTCCTAGACACGACTCCAGGGATAAACGCTTTTGGTTTTTAAGGTACGTTTTCCTAGACGCGACTCCAGGGATAAACGCTTTTAGATTTTAAGGTACGTTTTCCTAGACGCGACTCCAGCGATAAACGCTTTTAGATTTTAAGGTACGTTTTCCTAGACGCGACTCCAGCGATAAATGCTTTTAGATTTTAAGGTACGTTTTCCTAGACGCGACTCCAAGGATAAACGCTTTTAGATTTTAAGGTACGTTTTCCTAGACACGACTCCAGGGATAAACGCTTTTAGATTTTAAGGTACGTTTTCCTAGACACGACTCCAGGGATAAACGCTTTTAGATTTTAAGGTATGTTTTCCTAGACACGACTCCAGGGATAAACGCTTTTAGATTTTAAGGTACGTTTTCCTAGACACGACTCCAGGGATAAACGCTTTTAGATTTTAAGGTACGTTTTCCTAGACACGACTCCAGGGATAAACGCTTTTAGATTTTAAGGTATGTTTTCCTAGACACGACTCCAGGGATAAACGCTTTTAGATTTTAAGGTACGTTTTCCTAGACACGACTCCAGGGATAAACGCTTTTAGATTTTAAGGTACGTTTTCCTAGACACGACTCCAAACGCTTTTAGATTTTATGGTACGTTTTCTTAGACGCGACTCCAGGGATAAACGCTTTTAGATTTTAAGGTACGTTTTCCTAGACGCGACTCCAGCGATAAACGCTTTTAGATTTTAAGGTACGTTTTCCTAGACACGACTCCAAACGCTTTTAGATTTTATGGTACGTTTTCTTAGACGCGACTCCAGCGATAAACGCTTTTAGATTTTAAGGTACGTTTTCCTAGACGATACTCGATAACGCTAGACTCCTCTTTTGAGTTTGCATATTAGCGTTCTTCTAGCCGAGGCGACATAAGTGATAATCGCTAGCATAGATCACTGAGAGATTGCAGCCACCTGTTCCAGGAGCCACTAGTAATCGCAGCCACTAGCCATCCTTCTTTTACCCCACACATTCAGTGCCGGGGAAATGCAAAGGTGCCGGTCAAACGCAGAGGTAATTTAACCAATTATTAAATTATTTAAGAGAAAGACAAAAAAGAAAAGTTGTTTTGAAATAACAAACCACCAAGGGAGTATCGACCATGGTTTTACAGCTTCCAATTTATTCAAACAATGATGGGTTGACATTGAGGGGGGCCCGGTCAAGGAATCGAATTCAGAGCTGCGGTTAGTGGTGGCGGTCACTCATCCAACTACTGACCATGCTCGATGCAGCTTCATTTCAATGATTGAAAGCCAACTGCCTTCCTGCTCGAGCTACCCCCCCCCCCCCTAGCCACGTCACGATATCATCAATCTAAGTGAAGCCTTTACATTCTACAATTATTACTTTATACTTAACCATGTTTCATTAAACCTTAAAAGTAGATCTAATACTAGATAAAGTTTTCCAGATGAAATCAGCAATAAAAACAAAACAGGATAGAAAATACTTTGCCAATTGGTGTGGCACATAGATTCCTCGCGTCCTATTTTGTATATTTACAACATGCACACAAAAATATATTTATTTACACCTATACCTTTATGTTCAAAAGTACTCATCTGATTTTTTTTTTTTTTAAATTTAGATACTTTATCGAAAGTAGACCGCAGATACAAGATTAATTTTAACCGTCAACGCTCTTTAATTTTTGCATAATTGATAGTTTATTTAATTCACGTAAAAATATCAAACCAATTTTGACATATTAAAAAAACGGGGGAAACAATTAAATAAATTAAACAATAATGGTTTGTAAGAGCATAAAATCAATAAACTACGTGACAGGATGCGAGGAAGCTATGAGTCACACTATTTGGAAGTCTATTTTACTTAGTTTAAAATATCAAATTAGCAATATCTAAAGAGCGCAGACTGTAGAAATTTGGACCTATCAGCGAGCATCCAAATTTCATAAAAATCAGATGGGCACTTTTGAAGATATATGTGTAAATAAATATATATTTATGCGCACTTGGAAGATAAAAAATGGCCTCAGGAGGTTAAAACTTATATGCGACAAACAATGGGAAAATTATGACGTACTATCCAAATTTTAGTAAAATCAGACGAAAGTTATTAAGATAATGTTGGTTCGCAAAAATAAAACTAAAGCCAGACCGACGGACAGACAAGGAACCAAAAATGTTTCCTGATGTCTGAAACGAATTTCTGTACTACACATAACAAAATATTGCTCTTTAAAACAATAACATAGCTTCCGTTACCCTCGGCAAGCTCGGAAGCAATAATGATTTTAATTATTCTTGGTTACTACATCAACTAAGCTTTTCTACCTGGTAGCAGAGCTGGCCTTTAATTGAACAATTTAGAAATATATTTACCTTAACATTTATAAAATTATTGAAGGACATTTTTATTTGACAAAAAAAATATCATTAAATGCAAAAACAAAGAAGAGTTAGAGAATTAGAGAGCTAGAGAATTATATAAATCGATTTAGTGTTTAATGAAACCAGAAGTGTCTGTATATTTATTATAAATGTGAATAGAAGCTTATACCTATGCATTATAATATTATATATATATATATATATATATATATATATATATATATATATATATATATATATATATATATATATATATATATATATATATATATATATATTTATATACATATTTATAATCTATTATTTTTACACCCAATAACTTATATTGAAAGCACGATCGTCTACACTATTATTTATTAAGACTTAATACACCTATATCATTTTAGGCCACAGATGTTTCTATACAAACATTTATTTTACATAAATATTTATATTAAAACGAATTATGTATTCTATACCGAACAAAATAACTTCTTTAAAAGCATTTTCAAAAAGTTTATTGTTGTATAATTTACTGCCTTTATGATTAAGATAGATACCGAACTTTTAATCTTTTCCTTTCAACCGTCAAAATATACAAAAGAAGATTCTGATTAAAAAAAAACATCATAAAGTTTAAAGCGTAAAGGTTTCTGCCTAGTTAAAAATTAGAATAATATTTAAAAGAATAAATCATGTCTTGTTCTAGAAACTCAGGACAAGAAATATCAAAAACTTTTATATTAATATTTTTCTTTCTCTTTTAAATATTATTAATAAGTTTTTCCTACCAAGAGCAACCCGCTTAAGAACTCTTTAATATTTCAATTTCTTTTACTAAAATTTATGGTTTATTGATACTGTGGTAAAATATTTGTTAGGAAAACTACCTAAAGAGATTAGATAAAAATATGAAAAATGAATTTTTTCCACTCAATATACCAATATTTTTTGTCTATTTTCTATTATTATATTTTTCGAAGGTGTTAGTTCAAAAGGTTATTCCACTGAATAATTTATGGCCTTTTGTTACTATTAGTTAGTTTGGAACATAACATAAATTTTAATCTTTTATCAATAACTAATTTTAAAATAGTCTCCATATAACTTACTAGCGTTCCAATTATTGGAGAAATGATCACAATAGATTTGGATTTGTTTGGATTTCCAAGTGGAGTCATGCAGTCGGTTTAAACAGACGATTAAAATTAATATGGGACCGACAATGGGCTAATTATTTTTATTAATTAGCCCAATTTGATTAAAATCGGTGAAAAAACGTCAAACAGATAGACGCGGGTCCAAACATGTGTCTTGGAATATTTTAATTCTGAGATATAAAATTGTCGTTCTTAGCTTCCGTTACCTTCGGTAAGCTCTGAAACAAAAAGGGGGACAACTTAAATAAATTTGACAATAATAGGTCACAAGAAAGCAATGTAGCAGGGAATTTTAAAAAGTGGATAAGCAAACACTACATTTTTTAAACATCAATCTGTTTTTAAACATAAAAAAAAGTACGCCAATTAGTGTGGCACATATCTTCCTCGAATTCTAGCGCAGATGCAAATATATATATATATATATATATATATATATATATATATATATATATATATATATATATATATATATGTTTGTGTGTGTGTATACCTTGTTGAAGAATATATATGGGTCAAAAAATTGATTTATTATGACCTACTTACTTTTAACGCTGAAATTTACTCTATTTCATCAAAACCTGACGAGTAGTATTTAAGATTTTGGTGGTTTGCAAAAATATTGAATTACAGACAGACAACCAAAATACAGACCGACACACCAAAAATTTTTTCGGCTAAAAAATTCGGAGACAAATATATATGTTCGTTTTTCAGAACGATTGATGTAGCTTCCGTTACATTCGGTAAGCAATAGTATGGGTCGTGATTGCGTAAATTTCAATTTTTATTTGAAGCTATGTGATCGTTCTGAAGAATAAAATTTATTATGTCTCCAAATAAAAAATTCTAAGACAGAAAATCGTTTCAGGCATCAGGAATCATTGTTGTTCCGTGTCTGTTTGTCGCTCAATTTTAGCGAAACAACATATCTTAAAAACTACTTGTCCGATATTATAGGATATAATTTGCCCATTTTTGGTCCCATATAAGTTTTAATCATCTGTTTCTTTTCCACATGCACACAAACATAAATTTAATTACACTAATAATTAGTGTGGCACATAGCTTCTTCGAATCCTATCACGTACTTTATTGATTTTATGCTAAACATACATTTATTTATAAATAATATATTCAAAAGTAATCATCTGATATTTATGAAATAGTTGGTTCGTCGAAAGCAGTACACTCTTTAAATTTTACTTAATTGGTACATTAATTAGAATATTAAGATTACATTGTAAGCGTTATAGTTTTTATAACATTTATTTATTATTATTAATAAAAATTAATTGTAGGTGCTAAGTAGGTATCCATACAACACTTATTTTATTTTTTGGCGTCATTCAAAGTATGTTTTGCTTACATACTTACTAATGTGAAGTAAAATTACTTAATTTTTGTTTCTAATGTATATTACCTTTGTATATTATATAGACTAAACGACACGCAGGTAGATCTAAAACGGATTTCTGTCTTTGAATTCTGCAGAAAAAAATTCTGAAGAAAAACAAAACTCAGTTATCTTCGGTATAGTCGGAAGCAAAAACGTTGCCGTATGAAATTTCCATACAGTGCTAAAACAGAGAGGACTATCCGTCTCCATATTTTCTCCATAGGGAGGTCGCTAGTCTACAACTGCTTTTTATTTCTACAGATACGCTAATACGACCTTCCGCTTCCAAAACAATCTGATTTTTAATGGAAATTTGTAAATTCAAAGCCAGAGTTACCTTCAAATTTATGTCAAAGATAGATTTATTAGTGTGGAATTCAGGTAGGAGACAAATCCGATCCATTAGAATGTTGGAGGAAGGTTAACATGGTGAAAATGCTGACATGGAAAGATAAGAGACTAAGTTCAAAACTTCCAATGTGAAATAGATCGATTTGATGAATTACAACCCTAAATTCCTCGTTAAAGATATCAATTCTACTAGGTGTAGAACCGTGGTTGAATCTAATCTACTTTGAATCGAGTAAAAGAACACACCCTTAAATTATTATTGTACTTTCATCATGAATAAGGCTTATGAAAGGTTGAAGCAGATATGGGACTAAAAAACGTCGTTTAAATAGACTAGTAAAATCTCCGTCGGCCATAAACTATTAACAATGATATCAGTGAATACCAATGTGAAATCGATTCATAAACAGGTCAAGTGTGTGCTAGTCAGCACACAGCGAGGGTCCGTATCCCACACTATATAGTGTTTAACTGTAAAGTGTATAAACATTGTTTTTTTAAAATGCTAAAAAGCTTAATTTGAACAATTCTAAGGGTCTGATATTCTCAAAACACACTCTGATAAAGTAGTTTTTTGCCACTGAACCGGACTACAACCATATAAATACATCGAAAAGACCATGATTATAAAAAAACGTATTTTGTCAATAAAAAATAAAATAATATATTTTTCGAAATTTCCAAAAAGTGGTATTTTTACTTTTGGTCGAAGAATGTTCAGGATTTTTTCAGATTTTTAGTACTTCACATAAGCGAGATAGAGGGGGGGGGGACACGTTTCACACCCACTTCAAACTTGCCCTATCAAAGTTATAACCAAATAATTATATATTTTTGTAATCAGCTTGACGTACCCTTTCATATGATACCCCTCACGGTGTCGAAAAAAAATTTTAACCCTTAAGTTTTTTTACCCTGGTTTTTTTTAAATTTTTTTTTTTTTAATCGCTATATTTTTAAAATATTTGGGCACGTACAAGACACATACATGCCAAATTTCAAAGTGATCGGACGAAAGGTGTAGCCGTGAGAGCACGCGAGAGGACGGACGGACAGACACACGCAGGAAAATATAAGGGTCCTTGGTTTTAGCTACGGACCCTAAAAATCATCAGTCTAATTTTAGCGGTAAAGTCGGGGTTCTACAAATTCAAACACCACATTTCATATAATAATAAACTTTCGACAACCGAATACATACTTTTTTTTTTTTTTTTTTTTTTTTTTTCAAAATTGTGATATTCCTTTGTCCCAATATACATTAGACTAAATACCCCTTTATCGTGGTAGTTATTTAGACAACGGAATAAATAAAGAAGAGTTTAAATCCCTTAGTCTAACTAACAATTAAGACAAAGGGATATTCAGTCCAATGTGCTTTGGGACAAAGGAATATATCACACTTTTATATACAAAAGTATGTATTCAGTTGTCCGAAAGTATATTATTAGATTAAATGTGGTGTTTGAATTTGAAGAGCTCCGACTTTACCGCTAAAATTGTACTGATGATCTTTTGAACACACTTCCTCTCATGGGTTTATCGATATATCACGAGAGCATCGCTAAATATATCGATTGTACATTGTTATTCACTGATATCCTTGTTTATAATAATGACGACGGAGATTTTTACGAGTTTAATTAAACGATTTTTTTATAAAGTAAAACTATTATTCATGGAGATTTTTGTGTGTGTGCTTCCAATTCCCAGGTTTTTGGCTATCCTGAGTCAATCCCCCACCTTTAAAAACCCCCTGGTTCCCAACATTTTCCGTATGTACGTGAGTGGATATTTTATATACAATAAAAAAAAAACTATTATATTTACCGAAATGGTACCAGGTTAAAAATTGTTAAATTGTAAAAAGGAACAGTTTAAAAAAAAACCCGAAGTCAATCGGACAATTATAAATAAGTGGGTGTTCAAGTGCATATTTACCATGAAATTTATACATTAGCGTATAAGATTGAATTTCACCCATATCATAGAACCATATTCAATTATGAAAGCAAACCACCGTAATCTACGCATTACTCGTTTTGGGATAAAATACCCGTACTATACGTTCGCTACTTAAAATCCTCTACTACTCTATACTCATATTTGATTACTACTATTAGGTTAAAAATGAATAACGGAAAGATATACATTAATATTGGCACATATTAATTGGCATATACATTAATTGGCATATACATTAATTGGCATCCTACTTTGCAAACTTTTGAAGTTTGGTCTCTGTCCTTTACTGGTTCAATGGTTTGCCAACTATCTTTCCTTCCACTATTGTTCTGTCCGGATATAAATAAATAAATAAATCTTTATTTCCACCATTTATAACAATAAGTAAATTTACATTTCATACAAAGTGCAAAGGTGAGGACCCTCAGTAAGTGTTTTTACACCTAGAGGGAGGGCCCCGTCTCTATATTATTATATTATACGCTGTTTTGTTATATGGCTATTTCTTTATTATTTTATTTTATTTATTTATTTGTAAAATTTATAAAACTGTATATTTATTACTTGTTTATTTGTTATACTTGTTTTTGTTATTTTTTTATTCTTTATAAGTTCTTTGGTTTTATTCTTATTCATAAAATTATCTTTCATTTTTACATCTTACATTTTTACAAATATCTTCTATTCTCTAGTTAGGAGATGTTGCTTTATTTTTTTCTTAAACATATTTATGTTATTAATATTTTTTAATGAAGCTGGCAGTCTGTTGTAATAATGTGGTCCTAAGTAAGTGGCGTGTCTTTGTTTGGTGGTTGTACGGCAAAGTGGAGTTTTATAAGTTTTCTGTCTTTGTGATCTAGTAGAGTAAGTATGAGGAACTGTTGGTAAATTATTATGAAAATAATGTATTAATACGGATTTTTCGTAAAGTGATTTTATTGTCAGTACATTAGATTTAGAATACGTTAACGCGGATGAATATCTTTTTGGCTTTTTTAATGAGATTTTTAATATAGTTTTTTGAATTATGTTGGCAGGTTCTATGCTTGTTGGGGAAGCCATTCCCCAAGCTAGTATACAATAATTTAGTATGGATTCTACCAGAGCGTGGTAAAGTAATTTTAATATGGACTTATTAGCAAAATCCCTAATTCTAATAAAACTATACATAGTTTTTCTTACTCTTGTTACCATCCAGCTAATATGCTCTTTCCATTTTAAGTTACTATCTATAATAACTCCTAAATATTTTATTGAATTAATCCTAGATATTGTTTCGTCACAGTTGCAGTTAGTATTGTATTGTGAACCGCATTTATTGTTGTGTATTTTTAATTGTAAGTCGTTTATAGGTTGTCCCCGCGAGTCGAGTGAGAAGCACATGTATTTAGTTTTTGTCAGGTTTAAAGTAAGTAAACTATTATCGAACCATTGTTTTATTTTGTTTATTCCTAATGAAGCATTTTTGAACACTTGTTCCCACGTGGCTCCTCTGAAATATAGCAAGGTATCATCGACATAGGAGATGATTTCAGAGTATGTGTTTTCCATGTTAAGCATTTGATTGACATATATCAGAAAAAGCCACGGGGCCATCACTGTCCCTTGAGGCGTTCCAAAGGTTATCTTCAACGGTTCACTTATATGACCGTTTACATTGACTTGTTGTGTCCTGTTTTCTAAATAACTTTCAAATAGTTTGTAACAAGTACCTCGGATCCCTATTGAATATAACCTTTGCAACAAGATCTCATGTGACACGGTGTCAAATGCTTTCTTTAAGTCGATAAATATTGCCAGTGATTTCTTGTTGTCGTCTAAGTCGTTAATAATGTGTTCAGTCAGTTTGTAAACAGCGTCCGTTGTACTTTTATTTTTGATGTAACCAAACTGATTTTCTGAAATAATGTTATTTTTTTCAAGGTATGTTATCAGTCTAGTTTTTATACATTTTTCTATTATTTTACTTATATTGGATAATATCGATATCGGTCTGTAATTCGAAGGGTCAGTTTTATCTCCCTGCTTATGTATAGGTATTATTAACGCTTTCTTTAAAATATCAGGGAACACACCTTGTGTTAGACATAGGTTGCTTAGATACGTTAACGGTTTTATTATGTTATCTTCTGATATTTTAAGAAATTGCGCTTTAATGCCATCTACACCTGGAGATGTATCTGTTTTTAGACTACGTATGTATTTGTCAATCTCTTGTTCGGTTACTACATCAAATGTATTTAGTGTTTCATGTATGTTTATCTGTCTGTTGCCTATGTCAATTCTTTCTTTGTCCATATCGTTGTGTATATCCCCAGTAGGGTGGGTCGAAAAAACAAAATTTTTGAAAATTCAAAAAACGCCCCTCCAGAAACTTGCCATATTGGAAGAAAGTCCCGAGGAAAAAATTTGAGCCAAATCGGACTTCACTTAGGTCTCCCGAGGGGGGTCAAAGTTTAGGAATTTTCGAAATTTGGAAAAATCGCAGCTTTAACAGGGTTTTTCGACATTTTTGCGTGCTAAACTACTTTAATATATATTTAATGTATATTTTCGTAATCTACGATGCTTATTGTATAATAAAAACCCTTAAAATATTACGTAACTTCATTATTTTTTATTATAACACATGAAATATATACAAAAATCTAATATTACCAAAAAAAAGTTTTTGGAAAAAAATATTCATATTTGGTTAAAAGCTTCCATTCCCAACAATTCACAGATAAGAGTGATCAACCGCCTTTTGAAATACCACAAAAAATATGAAGATTTAAAGAAAAGTGCATTGAAAAAAACAAATATACCAAGTTCCAATACTAATAAATTAAAACAATTTGTTGAAGATTCGCAAAAAATATTCTGCATAAGTGTCTGCAAATGTAAGGATTTTTCCCTTTGTACGTGTGCTAGAGAAAAAAAGTTCCACAAAACGAGCGTGATTTTTTGATTGATCAAAGTTCAACAAGAAATATGGTGATTGGAAAAATTGACGTTAAGATTTCAGATCAATTAAGGAGAAGAGCCTTGCGAAATAAAAGAGACCACTCAGCCACAAGAGAGAGAGAGAGAGAGACTAAAAAAAATATTACCGTCGCCGAAACACAATCTTCTTCGCCTGATACTCCAGCCAGTACCACTGATTCTGAGTTTGAGATCAGTTGCTCGCAAAAAAGGATTTTTTCTGAGACACCAACTTCTCAAATGAGGATATCTCTTCCAACTTTAGCAGAAGTAGCCGTAAAAACAAGAGTTTCAAAAAGAGCGGCATCAGTGATAACCATGTGGCCCTCAATGACGCTGGAGTTTTACTACCAGACAGTTCTTGTAGTGTCATTGATCACAGCAAAATTCGTAGAGAGAAACAACTGAAGTGTAAAGAAATTAAGAAACTAGAAAAAACAAATGATATTGTGTTATCAGGTTTATACTTTGATGGTAGGAAGGATGACACGGTTAAAGTGTCAATCAAAAAAGGCGGAAAGCTATATAAAGTGAAAGAAAAACATGTCGTGCTCATACGAGAACCAGGCTCGAGTTACTTGGATTTTTTGTTTCACCTATAAGCGGAACTGCTGAAAGTTTGGTTTCCTCAATGTTTACCTGCCTCAAAGAAAAAAATATAGATACCTCTAATTTAATGGTACTGGGCTGTGATGGGACCAACTTGAACACAGGCATTAGAAGAGGAGTGATAAGACTTGTCGAGTGCCGACTTGGACGACCTCTTCAGTGGTCTATATGCCAGTTACATGCCAATGAATTACCACCACGTCATCTAGTGGAACATTTAGATGGCAAAACTAAAGGTCCATACTCCTTTTCAGGACCTATTGGATCAGAACTTTTGCAATGCGAAACCATAGAAGTAGTCGACTTTGAGCCAGTCGACTGATGAGAATATTGAAATACGAAAGGACGGATGAAAGAGAATCTTCACTGTGAGAAGTAACCGTGTTGAAAATAAAGAAGCAAGAGCTTTTACAGTTCCAAAAATTTTTGACGCTACGAGTTATGTTGAAATGCTAGAGAGCTCAATAAAAGTGACGGAACCTCCGCTAACAAAACTTATTTCCACAGCAGAGATCATGGCAGCAGTTTCAGATGGTTGGAAGCCTCAAATTGACTTAAAATATCCCTGTCATACTCAGGCCGTTGAACGCTGTGTGAAATTAGTCACAGAAGCCTCCACTTCAGTTCATAAAGCAGGGGATCGTCATTTTTAAATTATTTAAACCCAAATAAATAGAAATAAAATACCAAGATTCGAAAGTAAAAATGATTTTAACGAATAGATAAATTGAATATAAAAATATATTATGTTTGTTAATACATAGTTTTGTATAGTATATAATAGTTAGGTTTTTTTTTTTAAATTAAATGATATTTATATATGACAAGTGTCAAATTTTCAAAATTTAAAAAAGGGGGGAAAGGGGGACTATAGGAGCTCGAATGCAGCCACTTCCACGTGGTGAGCTCTGGTAATTATTTTTGATTCTATACTGGTTGAAATAAAAAAATAAGCTAGGAGCTGGAAAAAATGTTTAAATGTTATAGTTTTCAAGCAGTCATTTATATATATCATATGTTATAATAAAAAATAATGAAGTTACGTAATATGTTAAGGGTTTTTATTATACAATAAGCATCGTAGATTACGAAAATATACATTAAATATATATTAAAAGTAGTTTAGCACGCAAAAATGTCAAAAAACCCTGTTAAAGCTGCGATTTTTCCAAATTTCGAAAATTCCTAAACTCCAACCCCCCCTCGGGAGACCTAAGTGAAGTCCGATTTGGCTCAAATTTTTTCCTCGGGACTTTCTTCCAATATGGCAAGTTTCTGGAGGGGCGTTTTTTGAATTTTCAAAAATTTTGTTTTTTCGACCCACCCTAATCCCCAGCCAGTTTTTCCCCAATGTTACAAAAATATCTGTTTAGATTGTGCGCTATGTCTCTATTTGTTGTAAACTCTACTTGGTCAACTTTGATTTTATTGATGGTTTCCTTTGAGCATTTCTTTTTATTTAAACACTCATTTATTGTTTTCCAAATCTGAGACGAATCTTTCATGTCATCCGGCAATTTATCTTTAAAATGTTTTGCTTTAGTTTTTCTAATTAATTTCGTCAGCATATTTTTGTATTTGATATATTTATCTTTTAATTTAGTATTAAATGGCTGCTTTTCTAAAGTTTTACGCATTTTATCCCTCATCCTTTTTGATTTTAGCAAGCCGCATGTAATCCATGGTTTTAATCTTTTATTTTTGCATGTTATGTGAATATATTTAGTTTCAGTACATATGTTAATATGTCGCTCTATTGTATGTATGAATGTATTTGTAGCTTCCTGTGCGTTAGTGATTGTGTATAATGTATTCGACCAGTCTGTTTGTTTGAGTAGAGTTCCTAGTTTATCTGTATTTATTTTTGTAATTTTTGTCTGTGTTTGTATTTGTTTGTCTCTGTTATCTTTTGTTATGTTTTTATTGTATATTGAAAGTCCAGTAGGAAAGTGATCTGTTATTTTATCTTGTACTATAAACGATTGTAACCTCACGTCTGGATTACTGCATTTCACCATGATATGGTCAAGGCATGAGATCGAATCCCCTTCTTTCCTAGTTATTTTATTAACATAGCTTTTAAACCCGTATCTACTCATTATATTTAGATAAATATTTTTTATATAGGAATCTTCCAATAAATCTAAGTTCATATCTCCCACAATTATATGATTCCCTACATTGTTATTATTTAAATATGATTCTAGATTACTTAGAAAATTATCGATATTAATTTCACTCGATTTGTATATCGATGTAAGCGAAAAATTCTTACTTTGATCGTCCACCAAATTAAATTTCAATAGCAAACTGTTGCAACCTTTTATGGGTCTGTTAGTTATGTTAGTAACGTGTATATATTTTTTACAAAAGACAACAATGCCCTCTGCTCTGTTGTTTCCAGTGTCGTAGTAAGTATTGTAGTTGTCTAAGTTGTAATAGTCGTCGTATTGTCTGGTCCATGATTCTGTTAAAATAATAATGTCCATGTCTCTGTTCAAGTTTTCTAATAGTAGTAATAGTGAATCGTAGTTTTTTCTAATAGACCTAATGTTCGTATGAAATACATTTAGAGCTTTGTGTGGCAATTCATTTAAATTATAATTTTCTATGGTTAATTCTACAATATTTTCTTCTTCGTCTAGGGTTTCTATGAATTTAGATGCCATCATTATATGTGTGATTATATAAATATTTTAACCAGCTATTTGAGCACTCTACATAAAATAATAATAAAATGTTGTATACTTTTCCTATTTTTAATTTTATTATTTGATTTTTTAATTTTTTAAAAATAGTCATATTGTAATATTTTTTATAAAATATTATAATATAATTGTACAGTAATATATTGTTATTTCCAATACATACTTTTATTATTTTACCTGATTTATCTTTATTTTTGTCGCTACCTAATTTGATTATTGTTTGAGACTTGGCACTTATCATTAAACAAAAAAACAAAAAAAAAAAAAAACTTGTTATTTACAATTTGTTAAGTTCGGAGATGTGTCTTATTACGAAGGGTCTGTCTCCATCATTCTTTCGGACCAATATTTTGCCTGAGTACCAGACATATTTGTACCCCCTCTCTCTGGCAGCAAACCTTGTCCTGTTGAGAAGCTCTCGCGTGGTCTGAGTTAGATGGTCCGAGATGAATATACGTCCCTCAGGAAGATGAGGTGATAGAATCCTTGTCGATATTCCCGGTTCTGGATCTTCTCTCGCTTTAGTTCTGAAACATCTCAGCCAATCCTCCTTCTTCTTTCTCCTGACAAACTTCACTACTATAGGCTTAATCGAGTCTTTATTGTTAGTAGGAATCCTATGTGCCACACTGACGTCCTCTTCTTTGTAGTCTATTCCTAATACTGTTGCCATCTGGTTTACTATTTCATAAATATCTTCATTTTTCGTTACCGGTATTCCAGAGATGACTACATTGTCTACTCGTGAGTATTGTTGTAAGTTTTCAATTTCATTTTTCAATTCTCTGTTTTCCTCTTCTAACGATTTATTTTTATCATGGAGGGTTCGAATTTCTTGTAGGAGAACATCATATTGAGAACTAATAAACTCTATGGACTCTTTCAGCTCCTTTGTACTTTTTTCTATGCAGAGTTCCATATACTTATTAGTCTCGGCTTTGTATTCTTCCATCATAGCCTTCATTTCCTTGCATATTACATCTGAGAAAGCAACGGGGTTCGAAGGGCTTGCTTGCACTGACTCTTGTGTGTTTTTGCACTCTCCACATTTCCACTTTAATTTAACATCTTTATTCATTTTTTTAAAATTTTTTTCAGTCATCCCAACGCAATCCGGGTGATAAATTAACTTACATAACGTACATCTCAAATTTACTTCTTCCGAAGTCTTATTTCCACATTCGTTGCACAACATTATGTATAATTATTAAAGAATTAAATAAAATTTTCTAAAGAAATCTAATTTTAAAGAATTAAAAAAAATATATATAAATATTTATAATAAAGGAAAACAATTTTAACTGTTAAATATTCAATAATGTTTTAAGCTAAAACACCTCTAATGTTTAAATATAAAAAAAAAAACTAACTAAAAATATTAACGTTTAACAAAATAAAATTTTTATAATTTAACAAATATAACAAATACACAGTTCGGTAAAATAAATAAATACACAGTTTAAAAGAACATGGAAAAAAGACTAGAATGCACTTATATAATATGTTAGATATACAAATCTAATGTCCAGTTAAATATAAACAAACAACTCACGACCTTATCTCCACCGTGTCAAGAGACGAACTGATATCTTCCAGCTATTCTGCTCCTTTCCACTCTCAGTCAGGAGTCCATCAAGGGTCGATCCTAGGTCCCCTGCTTTTTTTAGTGTTTATAAATGACATAGGTTCTTCGATCACAAGTAATTATGTACTTTTTGCTGACGATCTTAAGCTATTTCGGACTATCGAGGACGAGACATCTTGCAATCTCCTCCAGGATGACATCACAAATCTTTCAATGTGGGCTCTTAGAAACCGCATGAATTTTAATACTTCTAAATGTAGTGCCATAACTTTCACTCGTTTATCCTACCCTATAAAATTTAATTACATTTTGAATGACAGTTCTCTTATACATGTCTCCTCAGTTGTTGACCTTGGTGTCACTCTGAATTCCAAACTCCAGTTCCACGATTTTGTCGATATCATAGTGCGTCGCGCGTCCCGTGCTCTTGGTCTCATTAGTAATATTTGTCGTGACCTTTCACTTGAGTGCTTCATTCATTTATACAAGACCCTTGTCCGTCCTTTGTTAGAATACGCAGTCCCAATATGGAATAATTTACCCCAGTATAAATCAGCCAATATTGAATCTGTTCAGCGCAATTTTATTCGTTTATGTTACCATCGTTATTTGTTTCGTCGTATTTATTATTCTTATGACCACTTATGTAAACACCTTGATTTGGAGTCTCTAGCTTTAAGACGAACGGCTTATGTAATAAATTTTATTTCGAAAGCTTTGTCGCTTAAACTTTTCTGTAGGGAAATCTCTCAGGTTGTAGTCCTCCCCCCGACCGTAGAAGTGGCCGTGCTCTATATATCCGAGATCTATCTACTTCTAGTCCTCTGGTTCGCTGTGTTAATTCTTTCAATATGTTAGCTATCCCTGTTAATAGTGTCCGTAGTCATATCGAATGTTTCTCCCGTCTTTCCGCCATACTACCTTTTCTTTCCGCTCCCATATCCCATCCTACCCTAGGCATACTAAATTAATAAGTTTTGTTGTGCTTTCGTTTTTTATCTATTATAGCTTTTGTTTTTGTACATACCTTTTATTATTTTTTTAATGTTACTACTTATATGATTTATATTATTATGTTAACGTAACAAATTGTTATTTTCGCCTTACCAAGAGTGCCTCACTTGTGGCTTGTTGCCGTTGAGGGCTCTTAAAATATGAATAAATAAATAAATAAATAAAAATAACATTTATGATACAGTAGATCATATAAGCGACTTCTAATAAGTATAATTTAAGAATATATTTTTATATAAGATCCTAGCTTTGGAAACTTGAGGTTTGTTGGTCTCTGTCTATCCTTCAGCATTTATTGTAAACCACCTGATCTTAAAAACTGTTCGTCCGATAATGAAATTTGGATGGTAGGTCATAAATTAACCCATATCGTTGGCCACATATTAATGTCAACCTTCGCTCATTGTTTCCCCTCCGAATGCGTTCAAACCATGCTATTATTATAACTATATCTTTAAAAGTACTCGTTCGATTTTAAAGAAATGTCGATGGTTTGTTAAACGTAGCCTAATAATGGTTCATGGTTCTAATATTAATTTTAACAGTCTGAAGTCTGGGTAAATTAAATATTACTTAAAACTAAGTCTGACCCAACTTGGAATCGAAAATGTTCTAAGTCTCATGTGATTATTAGTCCAATAGTAGGAAGCAAGTAAACTATATGTCACACCAAATTAACAAACTATTTTGTACATAGATTTGGATAGTACCAATCAATAATCCACATCACCAGTTGGATATACCTCGAGAAAATCAACGGTGGTTCGTGATTGTGATTCGCAAGCCGGATAAACTCAAATATGTTTCTCTATTCACATCAACTTTTTCAATGCTGAGGCTTCCTTTTCTCTTTTTTTTTTTTCTTTTCAAAACTGAATACAAATTTAGTTGGCTAGCAGAAAAAGATAGAAGGTAGAAGGCAAGGTATTTTCTCCACAGTATAGAACAATATGGAACAAAAGAACAAATATTCTATGAGGTGGAAATAACGAAAAATGCCAACTATAGATAGATTCATGATTCGTACAAAAGTTAAATACAAACAATTTTCTATTTCGGGTTATCGTACCATAAGATATTCGATACGACAGTGAGTAAATTAAATAGTTTATTTGAATCAACAGTAGCATAAGACAAATTTTAGAATAAAGAAATCGGCGCTAAAAACTTAGCAATTCTTCTCTATTTACATAGTTAGAACTGGATTGAACAACAAAAAATCAACTTGTTAATTTAATTTATAATTTAACTATTTCTTTAAAAGTAATTTTATCCCACTAGGCATTGAAGCGTTAGTAATTACATCGACATGGACATACTCTGATTTCGTTATTTTTATGGGAAATATTTAAACTATATCAGTCAAATAAGATAATTTGCCTCCGAGCTCAACGAAGGTAACGGAAGCTATGTGATCGTTCTGAAGAACGAAACATTATTATGTCTCCAATTTCAGATTCAGACATCAGGGAGAACATTTTTGGTTTCATATCTGTCTGTCGGTCTGCCGCTCAATATTTGCGAACCAACATATCTTAAAAACTACACGTCCAATTTTATTGAAATTTAAATGGTAGGTCATAATTAGCCCATTGTTGGTCCCATATAAGTTTCAACCTTCTGCACCTGTTTATTTCTCTAACATGCGCACAATCAAACATTTATTTACACCTACTCGTATAATCTTCAAAAGTATTTATCTGATTTTTATAAATTAGGATGGTTTGTGGAAAGTAGTTCGCAGATAGCCCCAAATTAATTCCAACCAACTGAGCTCTTTAAACTTAGCTTGATAAAGTATTCAAGTGAAAAATCGAAAATAGTTTAACGGATTTAAAAATCGAGGGAAAATTAAATAAATTTGACAATATGTTGTAAAAGGATAGATTCATTATAGTATACGAAATAGGACGCGAGGAAGCTATATGAATTATTGGCAATCTATGTATTATTTTAATTCAGTATACATACGTATACGAGAAAATTATGTGGAACTGATTTTTACTTTATCATTTAAGAAGTATGTCTACAAAGCGATAACCATAATAATATCGTATTTAAAGGTTTGCAATAAAAATTATCGGAAAAATGTATTGAGAAAATATAATAATCATTTTTAATTATTGTAAATTACTTTATAATTTTATCGATATACATACCTGCTTTCACCCTACACAATACGTGGGACTCATACAAGTAATCAAAGGATATTATCATGTAAGGCAAGCGATTAAATAAAATTCCTGAATAGTTTCGTTTCCAAAGCCTTCATAGAGAATATTCAGGACTATATTATACATAATTCATTCCATTATTAATATACACTGAGAATTGCAGTTTATAGAATATTTATTTGATGAAAAAAAATCCTTATTTTGTTATTAGGTACGATAAATAATCATTAATAAATCAAATTTAAATTTAATCTCACATTAATCTTAATTACGCGTACAATAATAATATAAACCTAAAAATTCTTTATCTACGATTGATACGAAATATAAACATTATATCTCTGTTTAGATGCGTAAATAGTGATTCTTTACGTACTTGTATTCATTGCGCATGCGCGTTTCATAATTCCTCTTTTTTCTCCCCTAGTGCGGTAAAAAAGAAGAATTTTTCACCTTTACGCACGATTAGTGAGTTTGTTTACATTTAATAAAACTAATTTGTTGTTTGTTTAATTAAAGTAGGGGAGACCGGGGACAGTTGAAACAGGGTACGGTTGAAATAACCCAATTAATGGGTGAAAAAATTAGCGATATTTGGGAACAACCAAGGAAAAGGGACGCGGCTTCCCTGGCGGAATCTGAACTTTTGTGTTTGGTGTCGTATCGAGTTTATCATAAGTTTCTGAGAGGGGGTTATGTTGTTTTCGCGTCCAAAAGTAAGTATTTTTGTTGCTAATCTTTTGCTTTTTTATCCAAAACTAAAATAGTTGTGGTTATGACAGTTTTTAACGTAAGAACTTTGGTTATGGAAGTTCAACAGGTGTAATTCTTTTTTATATAAATTGTTTATTTCGGAGGTTATGACAACTTTTTTAAAACATGTTCTGGGTACGGTTGTAACGATGTTTACAATTAAGTTACCAGCTGGCTATTAAGTATGACATTTTCAAATACACTTTAACGCTTCATTTAAATCATTTAAATTAAATCTTTTTTTTTACTTTCGTCAAATTTGATTAGTTTTAATGTTAATTAACCATGAACTACAAAATATATGATACAAATTACATTTAGAATATTTAATATTGTTTCATTTATCTTAAACACCTATTATTCTGCGTATGACCGATTATTCAATTATTTTACTTCATGTTCTGTGATTTTGACTCGATAAATAAGTATTTCTAACATAATTCTCTTTATTCTGTTAGTGTTACAACTAACCCCAATAACTGTTACTACCGCCCCTGGTATGGGGTCGGTTGAAACATTTCCTGAATTTTTAAAATGCCTATAAATATTTTTGTAATGCAGATAATATTACTTTAACCTCGTCCAGTTCTAGTCTGATAACTGAAGTTCAATTAAGGCCTTAATACATTGAGGTTAAAATGTTTTTGCAGGAAACGATTTTGTAAAAAATGTTTCAACCGTACCCGGTCTCCCCTAACTGTTTATATCGAGTTTTTAGTGAAAAACAATTATTTAATTAATTATGACGAAAATGAGGAGAATAATACGCCTCCCGAAATGATTAATTCGGCATAAAATATAACTAATGAATTAATGTCATCTTAATCGAAAGAGAAATACGTACTTACATACAGGAAGTTTATTAATTTCTTTCTGTATTTATTATTAAAATCCAACAATTTATCGTAGATAAAGTACGGTACGCAATTCGTGCAAAAACTGCATTTTGCTTAGCTCATGTGGTTTTACTACCCTCGCTATCGCTCGGGTGCAAACTCCACACTCGCATAAAAAATGCTACTTTTCGCACTAGACGCGTAATGTACTATAATCTACCCCTCATGACCTTCCTTATTTATATTTCTATTTATATTAAATAAATTAATCTAATTAATTAAATTAAATAAAACAAATCCACTAAATTGATATTGGCCGCCATTTTGAAGTTATCGATTTTTGAATTTTGAAACGTTAACCTGGTATTGTAAACCCAAAAGTATAAATACCTTTTTAACATATAGCATATCGTTGGAACCGATACAAATAAGGAACAAATATAAAAAAAACGATGAAATTCCATTAATTAGTTATGTTATTTAAGCGAACATAATTATTAATTAGTGGGATACTTAAGTTTGTTTACATGTGTCAAAAAACCACCAAAATTCAAATAAATAAATAAGAATAATAAAAATAATGCACAATTGTTTTTTGACAAATGATAATGAGCAGGAGAGGCCACTTTAGTGGCCTCTGAAGTGAGGAAAAGTTCCGAGGTACCCCGTACCATATTTTTTTTAATCTGTCAAAATGTTTTGATTTTTTACATGAATTAATTTAGCAAATAGTTAAAGAGCGCAGACGGATCAAATTAATCTGGTTTAAAAATATAAATGTTAAAAACGAACCTAAAAATCCAGAGATGAACTTGTTTTCACTGATAAACTGACTTATATTTACTAATTTTTAGCGAATTTCCAAGGGAAAAAATTAGCTAATGGAGCCACTGGCATGGCGGGAGTTGGAGCCGGGATTGTGGCCAAAATACGTTTCATGGGTCTCTGATCATGAAAAAATAGGTTTTATAAAAACTTTATATATATATATATGTATATATATATGTATATATATGTGTATATATATATATATATATATATATATATATATATATATATATATATATATATATATATATATATATATATATATATATATATATATATATATATATATATATATATATATATATATATATATATATATATATATATATATATATATATATATATATATATATATATATATATATATATATATATATATATATATGTATAAGTATATTATGTATTTCTAGCGAATTTCTTGTAAGCACGATAGCTCTGGAACGAATTGATGTATCAAAATAAAACTTTCACCGAAAAATCAAGCTCGTTGAGATGAGGATCCCCTAAAAAAATGGGATCTTTATGACGTCATTAACTTCTGCTGCTGAGTCAGCAAAGATTTAAAAAAATACAAAAAATCAAGTGAAGTATCGCTTCTTATGTTTTTTAGGGTACTGAATCCAAAAAAATGAGTTACCATAGCGATTCGAATAATAATTTAATAATAATAATAGTAATAGTTCTTGTAAGCACGATAGCTCTCGAACGAATTGACTTATCAAAATAAAACTTGCACCGAAAAATTAAGCTCGTTGAGATGAGGATCCCTATTGAAAATGAGATCTTTATGACGTCATTAACCCCTCCTGATGAGTCACCAAAGATTTAAAATAATCCTACCGCGGGTTTCCGCAAGCCAAGCGAATTTCCATTTGTAGTTCAATGTTGTGCAGTTTAAACCTCGTTGAAACTACTACTATTATGTTTAACTAAACATTTTAATAAAAACCCTAATCTAACTAAAATATTTCTTTTAAATTTCCTTAATTTAAAATAATCCACACAATTGTAGTAGTTATAAAGGAAGTTTAAACTGCACAACATTGAACTACATTTCTAATGGAAATTCGCTTGGCTTGCGGAAACCCACGGTAGGATTATTATTTAGATGATATTGGTTATCAAAAATAGATCAACTTACATACTTACATAATTTTCAATGATCGTGTTCAATAAGATCAAGGTAGATTAAGTTGATTTAACTCATATCTACATTTCTTCAATCCCTTTGAGCAATTTAATTTTTTCCTTTGTTACGTAAAATTATTCCCCCCCCCCCAAAAAAAAGTAAAATCTTTATTATAAATTTTTAAAAAGCTGTAAAGGATAATCCTATTGCACGGATGACAAAAAAGGAACAACAGTTTTCTCTTTCATCTCCATTTCTAATTTATATTGAAATCTGGGAAAAATAAAAACTTGTCTATGGTTGGGTAGGATTTTTCATGCTACTTTGAGTTTCAAAAAAATACAAAAAAATCCTCACACAAAGGAATTTATAAATAATTTTTACTGGTTTATCAACCCTTTCTCATTGTTTTTTCATTCATTTTTTAATATATAAGAATAATAAATATAAATAAATAATAAGGAATGTATTTATACACCATAAACATTCAACAGTGAACAGCTATTCGTGTAAAAAGATTGAACATAAAAACACATTATTGTGAATATCATCTCCACTAGTTGATGGAACAAAGATTTTCGTATTCTTAAGACAACAATAATTAATGCTAAGCTAGAAACAATATTTTTAAGTTACGTATTGTTCTCTTTTTTCTATATTTCATAAAACCATTAGCAAATGAAAATACAAAATAAATAGGAAAATGCTCTACCAGGTCTTTTATTTGGTTGAAAATTTCTTTAAAATGAACAATAGAAAATAAATTAAAAGATAACTAGACAATTCTTTTTATAACAATAACTTAAAATTCTAACCCAGAAATAATAGCTGCAGAGTACTAAAGTGAACCATAATAGAAGAAACAATTAAAAATTGTAAGAAAATGTATGCGGTATTTTTTTGCTTGCCTTGGAAAAAAAAAATTGTTAGTTTTTCCCTCTAGAAACTAATTTGTTTTATTATAATTAAAATGTATTCTCTACTTTTGGCAATTATTCACCCGAAAAACTCTTTCTTATATTTTAATACATGTATAATTGTATAGGTAGCCGTATTTGGCAGTATTCAAATGTTTTTTAATGAAGCCGTAAGCAAATGGATTACAACTCGTGTAACAGTCGTCTAACCTTTAATTACGTGTAACCTTTACACATGGTAGTATAAAACCAGATTGATATCAACGCAATTATGACGCGATAAACTCGTGAGCGTTGTCTAACCTTTAATTACACAGGGGAGTTAACACCAGATTGACATCATTCAGAGAATCGAAACAAAAAGCAAAAATAAGATCTCAGCGGTACTCTTGATAGAGAAATTCGTAGAAAAGGTTGTTAGATATGTTGCACTTGAGTGCATTGATTATAATACACAAATATAAAGCGCATCCCGATTTTTGCAATGCAAAAACGGGGAAAAAAGTGCATCTTATATTTGAAGTAACACCTACCTCTTTAAAAGTACTCATTTGATTTTTATGAAATTTGCATGGTTTATCAAAAGTAGTCCGCAGATAGCTCCAGAATAATTTAAACCATCTGCGATCTTTAAATTTTGATAAATTATTACCTTTATTAATGGAATAAATCAAAACAATTTAGACAAATTTAAAAAAAACTGCGGGAAAATTAAATAAATTTGACAGTAATAGGTTGTAAAAGCATAAAATGATTAAAGTATATGAAATAGGATGCAACGAAGCTATGTGCCATTAATTGGCAGGCTATTTTTAGACTTTACAAGGCCCTTTGTCCACTGCCGCAACGCAACAAGAGGAAGAACATTTCGTGTGACAGTTGCTTTTAGTTTTCAAATGGATTGAACCTTATGTATATGGACTAATTTTCGACCATTAGGGCGATGGTAATTCGTCCACCAGAGTGAATGGTAATTCATCCACTTGAGCGATGGAAATACGTCCAACAGAGCGATGGTAATGCATTTCAGACGTGATATTCTCATGACCGACCATGAGAGTAAATTTGCGAATGCTGATTTCGCTTTTCGGGTCCTCATAGGAATATCCAATTCGGTACATCCAACACCTGAATAATCAGAGAACCAAGAAATTCTTAAAATCTCAGCCAGAGAACTGAAATTAAATTTCGAATTTCGCTCTCAACTAAACCAAAATAAAAGTATCTACGTGACCTTTGCTCTGAGACATATTTACGGTATCTGCGAACCTGTAACCCTAAACCAAATCCCTATACCTCATTCCAGTACAGTCCGCTACCTTGGGTTACACCTTGATCGACGTTTAACCTGGGCACCGCACACAAAACGCAAAAGACAAGAAACTAACCGACGATATAAACTTTTACACCGGCTCTTACATTACAAATCACAACTCAGTACACATAGCAAACTTCTCATATATAACACTATAATAAAACCCATATGGACATATGGCATCGAATTATGGGGTTGTACCAAGCGCTCTAACTCCTACCTTATCCAATCCCTTCAGGCTAAAATCCTCAGAAAAATAACTAATGCTCCCTTTTTTGTCTCCAATCTCATCCTTCATAACGACCTAAATGTACCCTTTGTTTCTGACCTAGCCACCTCCAGGTATCAATCCTTTCACGATTTTGTATCCCATCACCCTAATCCTTTAGTCCAAAACCTCTCCTCTAATTCCATTCCCGGAAATCCTCCCCGACGACTGAAAAGGCAGTGGCCACGAGATTTATTAAATTAAAATTTTGATAAAATATTGTACTCATGTTATTAATTGTGAGTGCTGTCACTGGACAGTTTCTCACATCACGACTACCATGCCATTTAAATAAGGAACATCATTATTACTTATAACAATGTATTATTGTAGGTGTAATATGCAAATAAAACGAAAAAACAAAACAAAAAAAGAAACAAAAAAAAACCTCTCAATTATTTCAGGGGCTCCAAAGGTTCTACAGTTCAAACTTTGTTCCCCAGTTAACCAAACCCTTAAAAAATAATTTCATCTTCATATTATTCCATGGCATCTATAAGATAAAAACACATAGAGGTAAATAAAGTTGTCAAATTGTCATTTATTGTTGTTACCAATCGTCAATAATCTTCTAAAGGCATATCACCCAATTGATATTATTTGGAATGCTAATTGAGAAGTTTGGTAATGCTTCGTTCCATGAAGATCAGTTTCGTTATATTCTATCTAGACCAAAAACCCTTAAATTAAGAACAGTTAAATGGAATGTAATGTTTTTTCACTGGACAAAAAGAGACCTGAGAATGTGTTCCGCGGTGGTAAATTTGTTTATTTTATAGAATTCACCTTCTCCTTCTTTCTACATTTCTTGATCTCTCTCTCTATACATAAAAGTTTGCATTTCAATACAAAGATTTTAAGTGGTTTTATTTGATGCAAATGAGTTGAGGTCGTATCGAAACAAGAAAACCTCTCTCGGAAGTGAAAAAACCTCTTCTGCCGCCATATTGCCGGTCCATTGGTTTTCTCTATCCCCTATTTAGGTTACTAACCAAACCAAGCAAAAAGAGGTTTAGGTTAGGTACTGGAAAACGTTTAATCTTTCCATTTTACTCTTTTTTCTCCAATAAAGGGTCCTCTAATTTCCATATTATTGTGAACGTTTAACCGACGGTTCCGTTTCATTTCCTCTCTCTCCTTCACATTTTTAGCATGTGATGGAAATTATTTAAATTCAGGAACCGAATCAGACTTTATGTAAATAAGGACAAAGTGGTTTGTAACACGCATTTGGAAATTGTTTGTCATGAATAGATTTTTAGAATTTTTATTAATACAAATAATTTCTTTTTAAATTCAATAGGCAATTCAAGCAAAAAACTAATACAGGGTAGGATGAGAAAAAGCAAAACAAACACAGTAGTTAAGAGAAAACTAATTAATAAACAATTTTGGGAACAAAAATAGAGGATCTTTTCTGTTAATCCCCCCCCCCCCCCACCCCACTCATACTGGGCGTTTTTTCGCATATAAGGGGTTGTACCCTTCATATTTTATGGGGCATTCGTATTTTACACATCTGTCAAGTGTACAAATATATATATAAATAAATAAATAAATAAATAAGCCATTTATTGATCATACAAATACACATTGAGATATAAAAAAATTCATTATTAAAAGTAATAGGTACTATTTGTATTTGCATTCGAACAAATCAGCAGAACGCTGTGGCAACTCAAATATATATATATAAATACTATTTTGAACTTGTCCAAAACTATGATGTGCAGATATTGTTGTTATCTCATCAGATTTTTAAGGTAAAATTATTCAGTCAACTAGGTGTTAGTATAATAGATGTTAGCTCCAAAGTGAGTTGTACGGTGAGAAAGAACATCAATTCGAGGAAAGAGAACCTCCATAGAGAAGAAAGACGAAAGAACGTCCATCCGAGGAAAGAGAACCTCCATAGAGAAGAAAGACGAAAGAACGTCCATCCGAGGAAAGAGAACCTCCAAATAGAAGAAAGACGAAAGAACGTCCATCCGAGGAAAGAGAACCTCCATAGAGAAGAAAGACGAAAGAACGTCCATCCGCTGAAAGAGAACCTCCATAGAGAAGAAAGACGAAAGAACGTCCATCCGCCGAAAGAGAACCTCCATAGAGAAGAAAGACGAAAGAACGTTCATCCGAGGAGAGAGAACATGTATCGAGAAGAGAGAAGAAAGAACATCCATCTAATTCGAGGAGTGGCACAACCCTAAATCAACACTCTTCTCCCAGGATTCTCCAGAGTGGTTTAAAATTTAACTATTATTTAACCAGCGTCGTTTAGTTTTTTGTCGCTCGAGTTTATT
Source organism: Gerris lacustris (assembly GCA_951217055.1). Taxonomy (NCBI): domain Eukaryota; kingdom Metazoa; phylum Arthropoda; class Insecta; order Hemiptera; family Gerridae; genus Gerris; species Gerris lacustris. Next base: position 55,797,883 of record OX578282.1, on the reverse strand, counting down.
CCTTAAATGAAAACTCGTGAATTTAATTGGTACGAGACGTATTTTTATACAACGATTATTAACTTACTTCAACAATAATTTTGACTTGTACCACCGGATAGGCTTTGACTTCTAAAATACTGATACTAAGTCGAAAAAAAAAAAAAAAAAAAAAAAAAAATCATATTTAAACAACTTCTACATTTTACAGAAAACATTATGATATAACATGCGTAAAATTATTCGCAGCAAATATTAGTATAAACAAAAAAAAAAAAAATGTCTAACCTTTTAATTGGTGAGTCGGCTGAATTTACTTTTTTCTTTGAATTAATATCGCCAACCCTGTAAGACAATAATAAAGTTTATTCATAAATAACAATAGCCTATAATTTAAACAAACCACAGACACAAAATAAAAGACTAAAAATAACACAGATTATTTGCAATTTAACGTCGCTAAATGGCATTTGTAATTTAGCTTTATACAAGGGACGTGAAAAAGCTTTTATCAAGATTGATACGAAATATAAACATTTTAGATGCGTTCTCTGTTTAGATGCGTAGGAAGTGATTCTTTTCGTAGTTGTATTCATTACGTTGTATTCATAATCGGTAAGGTGAAGAATTCTTCACCTTACCGCACGATTTGCGTGTTCGTTTACATTGAACAAAACTAATTTGGTGCTTGTTTAATTAAAGTAACTGATAAACAATGTATATTTAATGATCTTCTGTATTATTATTAAAATCCAACAATCGTAGATAAAGTACGGTACGCAACTCGAGCGAATACTGCATTTTGTCTTACTCGTGTGGTTTTTCTTCCCTCGCTGTCGCTCAGGTGCAAACTCCACACTCGCATGCAAAATACTACTTTCTGCACTAGACGCATCATGTACTATTACGAGGTATACAATATTTAACGCAAGATACCTGGTCAGAAGAGGGAGCATATTAATTTAAATTTGATATTTTTTTCAAATTTATCCTGCATTTATGATATTATGTATAACTAATTACTTCGTAAGATAACAAAATAGTCTGACCTCCGTACTATGAAATTGATGGTTCTAGAAACCAATCGCATATAGAAATTTCGTTATATACAATTTTTTGTTTAAGGTAAAAAATTAGTGGTCCTGAAAAAGGAAGATTTTTATCCCGTAGCATTTTCCTCTATTGCGAACTGCTCCATCAACTTCTTTATACTTACGACCCTTAGATCTTTTTTTAAAAAAATCTCCATTTGTTTCGTACAGTTAAAATACTGAATCCAGGTTTTTCAAAAATTATCGACACCGGACCCGGAATGTTCTTCATTCCTTTATATAGGTATTTGAATAGATTTTTTTTTTTTTTTTTGAAAGTGATTATTTTCATTTAGACATTTGTAAGGTGAGTAAATTGCGCTGTAAAAAGTCAAGAGCTTTAGAAACGTCCGAAATAAATTCCAAAAACTGAAACTAAGAGATTTCTCTATACTATGCAAAGATAATTGTGATTTCACTTAAACTAATGAAGGTAAAATACGCAAAATTATTAGAGTACTATAGCAAGAAACTCCTAAAAAAAAAGAAAAATGCTTGCATACGAGTCTGCAAGACAGTGAGACATTTTCATGTAACGCTTTGTGGTGTTGTTTTTTGGAAACGCTTTTTGTTGTCGTTTTTTGGTAACGCTTGTGTAACACTTTTTGGTAACGCTTGTGTAACGCTTTTTGGTGTCGCCACTGGGGCACTCGAGCGATTGCTGGAGTGGTAGCGAGAAGCAAAGAGCGGGAGTCGGGGCGCAGAGCCAGTTACCGCGCAAGGTGAAGGAGATGAAAAGTGACTTTACTTCAAAAATTGAAAATTTTTGGAATTTACACGAATAGGCAATTCTTTATATGGAGATACTGTATATACTCCTAGTTATGAGGGAAGATTCATGTATGTAATATAGGAATCTTCCTCTACTATTGGATCAGTAAATTTGGGACTCTACATGGAACGATAAAATTAGAAGCAAACTAGTGACCAACTAAGAAATAATTATAATATTTTTTTTATATAATGTTATTAAATTGATTTACCTGGTTTGAGGACAGCATGAAGCCCAACTTGTGGTAATCTTTTCACCATCCTCAAGGGTTTGTGGAAGAGTAGTGTTTACTGTCTCCGGAAGTAGTAAAGAACAGCCTCCTCCAGCAACAAGAAGAGATCCCATCACAACTAGGGGTAGAACCATTACATCTTCCCCCTAAATATAAAAAAAGAAAACCTCAGTTTAATAATGTGGCAAAAGAAGATAAATTTAAAGCAAAAAATTGACAATTAAACAATTTGGCGGGGGTTTCAATTGCAGCTCACATTTCAGATGCTATATAAACCAAACTTGCGCTCATATACGCCACCTCCACTTGACCACGGATTGATGCAGACTGACCTGCCACGTACAGTGCAACACAGGCTCCACTATTTCCCGAACAGTGGCCAATCGGAGGTTACTTTCCGAACGGCCCTCGTACTATATAACACTATTATGCTATAATTCTTTCCGGTGAAGAAATCATTTCGGCGCTGATTGTGGCCTTATGAAGACTGAAAGCTACTTTGTTAAAAAAAAAAAAACCAAAATAAATATACGCCAAGGAACAGATTATGATATTCTTTTTCGTACTATAAAATCAATTTAAGAATGGCAAATTTTGTTTTGTGCATTGTTATAAAGATGTTCAACTCTTCACAGAATGCATGCAGAATGGAAACTTCGGACGATTTTAACATCGTAGAATACGCTACCTTCACTGGAAATTTAATTGTTATGGAGATTTTTAAAATGACTGTAAAAAACCTATAAAGCAAATATGAGATAATAACAATTTTATTTAACGTGAGAATTAACCATAGATTTACCATAATAAGTAATAATATTTAAAATGCATATATTCAATATGCATATTTCAATGCATATATAAATGAGTATAATACAAATTTTTAATATTTGTGGTGTACAAATTATTTGTACAATTCTTATCATTTATTTTTAATAAATCATCTTAACTATTTACATTCCATTTTAAGTTTTATTTATTATCGTATTTGATTTTGTTTGTGGGAGGTTTTGTCTTTATTCGCAAATTAAAACCTAAGATTGACTAACATTGTGAACAATAAAATAATCGTCATTTCTTTATTTATGAACTATGCACCGATTTCAATAAATAAGGTATCGTTAGATTAAAATTAAAAACTTCTAAAACTTTTTTCTTATAAATTAAATTGTATTCTTACCAACTGGTTTTCATGGAATTTTACTTTTAAAATTTTAAATGGCCGTCATTTTGGAATTTTTATAAAACTAATATTTTTGGAAAATTTAGATATCGGGTTTAATAAAAATATCTTGAAGGATTTTTGAATTATAATTTTTTTTCCAAAGAAATTCAAATAGCAGAGTACGGCTAAACTAACCCTACTGAGGATTTTCGACTTATTTTCTCATGAATAACCCTGGTCTGAATAGCGCGCTAAGCATTATTTATATATATATATATATATATATATATATATATATATATATATATATATATATATATATAGTATATAAAATAACTGTAAAGTTATCATACCTCGATTGCCTTGAGGTAATTACCGTAAAAATTCCTTTATTGATTAAAAATAATTATATAATATTTTGAATAAATAATTAGTATAATATCACATCCCTGCTTTGTGCAATATACTATTAAGCTTGATTACACTTTAGGTCTTCAAGCTTATGAATCAACGATGCAAAAGGTCAACAAATGATAATTGTAAACTATTGGTAGATTTAATACAACTGTTTATTACTATTGATGAGCGACGTAGTTTACAGCGTGTCCTAAATGTACCTAGTCCGTGATTATTCAGTTCCAGTTCACTAACTTGATCAAACTCGGAGATAACTAATTTTCCTAATTCAGATGCTTGTTTAGATCTTCATTATTGCTGTAGGGGTATTGAATCCCAATTGTAGAATACGAAGCTTTAGTTCAGAGAACATTGAGTTTCTATCAATGTTGAATTGCTTTACTCAATATAGTATGAAACTCTCCTATGTGCTTGTGGCTTGTTGTTACATCTTTTATAACCTAAATTAGTAGTCACAAGTGTATGACAAACACATACTCAATGGAATTTGGATATAGTCGATCCTTAGGTCTTCCTTTGACCTTCCCATTTTTAGAGAAAGTAAAACAGAAGAACATATTTAAGTTAAAGGTTTGGTGAAGTATTAAGTTTTTTGCGAATGGAAGTGATAACAGAGAAGTTCACCCTGTTCAAGGACATTGTCTCACCCAATTCAGCCATGTGGTTTTCAATTACCTTTTCCATTTCAGCCATGTGCTTTTTAATTACCACCTCTAACCACCTCTAACAGAGAAGTTCACCCTGTTCAAGGACATCGTCTCATCCAATTCAGCCATGTGGTTTTCAATTACCTTTTCCATTTCAGCCATGTGATTTTTAATTACCACCTCTAACAGAGAAGTTCACCCTGTTCAAGGACATTGTCTCACCCAATTCAGCCATGTGGTTTTCAATTAAGATATTTCAAAAATAGAACTGTTTGGAAAGCTCGCAGAACCTTGACAGTCGTGGGTCCTGGATGCATTACGGATATATCTGTCTGAAGATCACGTCTAACAGACATCGCCGATAAGCAACTTCGATCTTGGTGTGCCTCATACACTATTATTTTTGTGTGCCAGATAAGTGTGTTCAGTTTGGGCTGATGGGGGCTGCTGCCTACAGACGGTCAGTTTGGTGTGACCCATCTACAAATCAGTCGACCGCAGTTTACTGATTCATACCATTTTACTTTAGTCATGTCAACAGCTGTTCTTATTTTTTACTACGTTTTTATTAGCTTGCATTCTTGTTTGTTTGTCCGGTACAAATCTGGCAATAGATTTCTAACTAACTTCCCGAATAGCTAGACATTTGAAACTTTTAGCATAGTTCAGAACACGATGACAATGCATTATTTTAATACTTTTAGCCCCCTTTCAGCAGAATTTAATTAGTTTTCAGCAAATTTTGCTGTGCGGAAAGTTAGTTCGGAAAAAATCCGCAAGTTATTTTATTTGTTTTGCCATATCCAATATTTACGCAATCTTCATTTTGACGGGTCTCAAATTTGTGATAGATAAACATTGAATGACAGCAAAACAGGAAATATCGATTACATAGGATTCAATAAAAAATTTAAAAACGTAGTATATAAAAAGTTCTTTTTATCTTGAAATTATTGAAGTTGATGTGACCTGAACGATACACGCTTGTTTAAAACAACAAAACAATTAGTAGGGGTATTAAGGATATTTGTTTAACGAGTTAAATGTTAAAAAATTGAAGACTGTTGCGGAACCTTGAGTAGAATATGAGCAGCTATAAGGTAAATGTTAAGCAGGTGGAATGTGTTCGGTGAGTACTTATGATCTAAGATATAGATGTAAATAAATGTATGTTCGTGCGCATGTGGAAGAGAAATAAAATGGGCGCAGAAGGTTTAGACTTAGGCACTCTTTTTCTTTGGTAGCTACGTTGTTAGTTTTTTAAATTATACACACAAAAGTGATATTCCATTTCCCCAAAGTACATTAGACTAAATATCCCGTTGTTTTAATATTTAATAACTTTATTACCCATTCTAATTTTTAACATTGGCATTTTTAACATTAGGCACTCTTTTTCTTTGGTAGCTACGTTGTTAGTTTTTTAAATTATACACACAAAAGTGATATTCCATTTCCCCAAAGTACATTAGACTAAATATCCCGTTGTTTTAATATTTAATAACTTTATTACCCATTCTAATTTTTAACATTTTATGGATATAATAATGTAGGTGGGTAACAAAATAACAGAGGCACATGGGGGTGCCTCTGTTATTTTGTTACCCACCACTTTCTTATCTGTTAAGATAGGTTACAAAGTTATACATGCCGTCATAAGTTAAAAGGCCGTAACTCCAACGTTTTTCTAAATGCATTTTTTTGCGTTTCCTAATCGGTCTAAGAAATTCACGTATTTATGTTATTAGAAAGCCCTAAATAAAACCAATACAGTCATGAGTTATATTGAAATTTATATTGGCCCTAACTCCAGTTTGAGGTTGTTTTCGATAAAAGAAGGCCCTATGTAATAAATAAATACCCTAAACACCCTAAATCCACAAAGATTTGTTTTATGCAATGCTATTATTTAAGGTTTGTAAACGTGATAATTATGAAGATAAAAATAAAATGCCCCAACTCCCATATAGGAGTTAGCTTACTGCTTACTGCTGCAAACTTTTGTTTTAAAAAAAACCCTAAATCCATTTTTTCTATAAAACAATTAAAAATCAATTATATTAACATTAACACAAAGTTGTGTACATCAAAACAACAACATATACACAATAAAAGTATTAAAACTGCAAAGATGCAGGTGAAGAAATTTGTTTTCCTTATTTATAGCTTCCTCAACTTTCGAATCAAAACACATTTATACTCCCGGATATAGCATGCATAAAAGTAACTGACTAAGGGTAGTGACACACTTCGCCACCCAGGTGGCGCTACCCGGGTGGCGAAGTGTGTCAACCCCCTAACGTTACCTTCGGTAAGCTTGGAACCAATAATCTTATATGAAAAATATCTCCTTTAATTATTTACTTACTAAGCTTATATTCTTTCTTTTATATCCTTCTTCCCGGACAAAGCCGGCTTATACTAAAACGTTTCTATGGTTTAAGAGAATAGTTTCTTATCAATTATACTTATCAACAAACCAAAGGAGAATATAATTTTCATGCTTAGGGTTTATATCTGAAAACAAAAACTACCCTTATCGTAACATTTAATATATTGCAATAAATACACTTACTATCAAACTATTACAAGGATTATCACAATGATCTGAACAAAAGAAGGATAGTTAACAGTTTGTACAAAGTATCACATTTTCTCGTTTATATTTAAACTAGATAAAGACTTAAGATGGTTTAAAACCGACAACAAAGTAATAAGTGTTACAAGTTGCTAAATACATTGCAGTTATAACAGTTTTATTCTATAATCGTCATTTGGAAAAGCACATTTATCGTAATGGGCAAAGTAATAGTGGTTTTGTCATAAAATCTCGTAACGCTATGGTCGAGAAAATCGCAAAGCAAAGCAAGCGACTTCCATAAAACACTTTATATGTTTTACTCGCTCATCCAAATAAATGACGTTTAAGTTGTTGCCTGTTAAGACTAAAATAGTATCATAAATAAAGAGTTGTTAGATGTTAACAGCATATGTTGTGTCTTTTACAACCCTCCAGTGAGGTTGTAGAGGCTGTTATAGCACCAACTCGAACCCATTTATTTACGCCTCTCGGCTAGAATAACGCTCTGTGTCAAAACTTTAAACCGTATAACTCGAAGCAAAATGTTTTCTGGATAATGAGGAATTTATAAACCTGAAAATAGAAACTGACCAGAGATGTTTATTGCTTAAAGTATCAAAACTCAGCCTATATATTTAGTATCTCTCTAACGCTTCTGAAAGCACTAAAGCCATTCAGTATTACTATTATTACCCCAAAAATGTCTGATTGCTTAAGTTGGTAAAACTTTGAAATAAAGATTAATTTATATATTCATTAATAAATGTTTGTCTGAGTTGTATCGGACCGATTTTTTCAATACATTCTCTCTCTATATATTTATACTATTCGGATATAAGGAAGTAAAAACCTTTATTTAATTTAATTTTTGTTAAATATTCATATATTTTCCAAATAAAAAGAAAGTTTTACTAATTTACATCTTTAAAATAAGGAAAAGGAATATGTTAATAAATTAATTGCTAAAATAAAAAAAAAATTGAAATAATTATAAATATTTTTAAAACATACAATAAAATACGATGTAAAAAAAACATAATAATAAAAGGGCATACTTTTAACTGGTTAATTAAAATAAAATTAATAAAAACGAAATGAGCAGATGTTTAAATAATTATTATCATCACACAGGCCCAAGAAAATGTAAATTTCCTACATTTTAATAAGTGTGAATAAAATGTCTCAAAGGAAATATGGGTCATAAACTAAAAGAAGAAAAGAAAGAATTAAAGTAAAATCAGTGAAAGAGTTTTTTTTTTTTTTTTTTTTACCTCATTAGCAAGTTCATTTTCTTCTGTAACGTAAAAATTTAAAGAATATTATATTTTGATCTGTATTAATTCGAATGAAATATTTATTTTATTTGTTAAATAGTTAAATAAGGGTGGATGGTTTTCAAAGCAGATTAAATAAATATAATGGTATAATTATTTATTATTAATATACATATATATATATATATATATATATATATATATATATATATATATATATATATATATATATATATATATATATATATATATATATATATACGGTGACATATATAATGTATATAAAATTAATCTTGTAATCTAAATTTGACCTACCTCCCGACAACCTAGAGATAAAACTTTTCCAGATTATCTCTTCGTGATGTCAATGCAATAATATGTTATTACATAACATAATTAAAATTTACGTATTATTTTCTAAAATAGGGGTTCGTATTATACGCGAGAGATAAAACAATTACCTACAGATTTTTCCAACTTTACCTTTGGCATACCTTGGCTAAGGAAATGGAGGAAAAAAATAAACGATTAGAAAAGTGTGCACGTCACCTTCGCTATTCGCCATAGCACTTGTCCTCCAGTCATCCTTAACAAAGCTCTTATTCCTCAATCCGATTCACTCCGAAATCTTGGTTATATCCTTGACAGACGTCTTACTTAGAAACAACAAACGAAAACAAAACTAACTGACATAACTAGACGCTACAAGTCACTGCTTCGTCTTCTGGACCGTAGGTCCAAGCTTAAAATTTACAATGTAAAAAGGTCGTTAAAATACAGCTTGAACCTACGACCTGAAAGTGTGGAGTAGCACGAAACCTTCCAACCTCGTAGTCTCTAAATCATCCAGTCCAAGATCCTAAGAAAAATCACTGATGCTCCATTCTATGTCTCTAACCTCACTCTCCATATTGATCTCAACGTTCCCTTCGTTCGCGATCTATCCATATCCCGATATCACACTGTTGGAGACCAACAGTTGTTATTTGCATTTTTTTTTTTACCGTATTATTTATAATGTATTCTTTCTTTTAAAATGGCACTATTTAGCACAAGATTTCTTCAAATCAAGACATCACTTTCTACACTTAAATCTCGTCTAACTTGATTTATTATAAATAACGTAGTAGCATTGTTTACTGGGATAACCACGATGCAACCTCCTTTCTTTCACACAGAACGTCCTTTGTTACATTCAGAAAGGCATCAATCACTCTTCGCTGGTATTTCGCATATCGTTTCCCAGACTCGATATACGTATATGTATATCGATACTTACTCATATATGTGCGTTCCAGTTTACTAGGAATACACACTGAACCTCAAGCTGAGCGCTGACGCACATCGCTTCTTGTAGAAGCGTTTCCGGGCAGGTGCACGTGTCTCCAAGTCTCTAATTCTTCATGTTTTAATGTTTTAATATAATATTAACTTAGTCTCAGGGCCCTCAGCTTCATCTTTATAAACTCAATTCACATCTTCTCTTCCCACCGAGTCCGGGAAGAAGACATCGTAACTTGAAGCCTGCAGCCATCGTCGCAGCATGCGGCTAAGTCACCACGGCTAAGTCCATTTTATTACTTATTTAAAATTGATGTACCATTACTTAAATTCAGTGTGAATGTGAGTGTGTGAATGATTGTTATGGTGTGAAACAATTTTGCTTTGTATAACTTAACTTTAACTTGTATGAATGCGTGTGTGAATGAAGCTTCACTTCCTTTAAATTATTTTTTTTATGATCAATTGTCTGTATTTGGTTTCGGAACAAATACAGACAATTAATCTAATTTAACTTCACTTTCTTTTAAATCTGTAAAACAACTGCTGGTTACCATTTTACATCGTGGCATGTGCCACATTTATTTCTTTTTTTTTATATATTATAATGCTCGTTCGTTAACCAATTTCTTTGTTTGTATTACTTTATTTTTCCCTTTAGGGTGGTCCTTTGGGTATTCATATATTTCATTTCAGACAGTTTTTTTTTTTTGGAAATCATATTACTTATTACGTGAATGGAGGTTTTGAAGAGGGTTTTATCAATTAAAGAAAGTATGGTAAAGCACCTGGGGGGGGGGGGGGGGGGAATAAAAAATACATGCAGGCCACTAGAGACCTTACAGTCTATAAAATCTACAAATCCTGCTGATAAAAAATGTTTCCTACCTAAAATGTTGAAGAAAGTTGAGTGACCACAGTTAAGTTTAATATAACATAATTAACTTAAGTATGGTCAATCAACTTCTTAACTATAAAAAAAGACCATATGATTTGCCATTTATCAGTAAACTGTGGGTGGTGACACATTGCTAGCTTGTAGGTGGTAGGTGATTCATTATTGCACTCTATTCCATTATTTCTCCAAAGCTTTTAGCATTAAAAACAAATAAATAGTCTCTACTCTGAACGGAACCTTTCCAAAAGTTGTGCTTTGAGGTGGGGAAGAGCAATTAATAATGAGATGAAGTTGTGCTTTGAGGTGGGGAAGAGCAATTAATAATGAGATGAAGTTGTGCTTTGAGGTGGGGAAGAGCAATTAATAATGAGATGAAGTTGTGCTTTGAGGTGGGGAAGAGCAATTAATAATGAGATGAAGTTGTGCTTTGAGGTGGGGAAGAGCAATTAATAATGAGATGAAGTTGTTAAAAAGTTTTCTTGAGTGTTCAATAAAAGTCTGAAAATTTAAAAAGCTTACAGTAAATGTGTTAAGATAGATCTCTTTCATTTTTACATGACTTGTAAAGGTTAAGAACCACTGCATTAGGCTATAAAGCCACATATTAGAAGTGATGTGTAGATATTAGAACTAAATGGGCACCATTGAAGTTAGTAAGGTAGGTTCCCTTACCTTGGCAAAATCAAATATTGTTGATAAGACACTGATATGCGAGAAGGTTGCTAAAATTGTCAGTAGCATCACGATGCACCACACCCCTGAAGATGCTTCCAGTAATGGAAGCGAAATGTTTGATTTCAACCCCTTGGAGACTCTAATTTCACCGGGAAACCAAGCTGTTTATTAAAATTGTCAGGCTCCATTCTGACAAGAAGTATCACAGAAAACAAAATCCATTCTCCCTGGAATTGTGCTGGGTGCAAGTATCCAATGTACATACCTGTCCAAGGTAAGTTTTGAAACTAGAAGTCAATACCTATAAAAGGATTTAGGGCTCAGGCATATAGATAAGAGAATTCAGCTGGAATAGTAAGCAATGTGTGTTAAAATGTTTTTAAATTAAGCAATTTTGAAATTGAAATATTGTGGCAAATGCAGGAGATACTCTGATGAGTAGTATGGTTTAGTACCTTGCATATGATTTAGATCTACGGAGTCGTGCATGAGAGAAAGTTTCACTCAGCTGAAGAAGGAATACGATCAAGCTGGGCAAGAAATTAACAAGCAGTAGACAAAATACATGATATTGGCAAGGGATGGAGTAGAAATGGAAAATGGCTCCGAGAAGCTACCTTCAAATAGCTGGGATCACAAATCACAAGAAATACTTAAATACACCTTGAAATTTAAGACAGGATCAATGCAGAAAACATGCTATTTCAGCCTATAAATTACGCCTACTGACCACGAAAATTAAGAAGACTCAGTACAAAATCATGATTAGGCTAAGGTTTTGTATGGAAGCAAGAGCTGGATAATGATGGCAAATCTCATATAAGATCCTCATATAAGGTGAGAACCCTATATGAGTCTAACACACACATTCCACGAATCCTTATTATATCATCCTAATCCTCTAGTTCAACTCATTTCTACCCAATATATTCCAGATAACCCCCCTCGACGCCTGAAGAAATAGATAAAATTTTAAAAATTTTAACTTTAACTGTTCAGACGAAAAATTTTATTTATCACAAAACCTATGTAAGTAATAGTTGTAGATTAATTATTATTATATAGTTGCAGTTATGATGGGATATGAATTGATTGTTATACAGTAAAATTATAATTATTATAATATGTAATTTTTAGATAAAGAAAAAATAGAAGAGTGATTGAAGATGAGCTTAATTCAAATAACAAGAAGGGTCGAAACGTCTCACAAAAAAATAATAGAAATGAATAAAGAAAATCATATTTTTTAATAAATGTGAATTTATTTATAAAAAAAACACCTTAATTATCCATAAGCAAAAATACAAATATAGTCAGATTATAAAAAGGTGTATACGTTTTAATAACGTTAATAAAAACTAAAAAATAATTATTTAAGTACATTTAATTGTTAAGTTTATTTATTATTTATTAAATTAATTAATTAATACCTCATTTCTCTTCTATCTACTTTTATTATTATTTATTTATTTAATTGGTAATCTTCTATGTAATCCTCACATTATAATTATAATATATTATAATTTATATTTTATTTCAATCTTAATTAATCAAATAAAGCCACTTAAATTATTATTTCTGGTTCCCCTTTAATTTTTTTTTTATACAATTTCTTCTTTTTGAGTCAATAGTTTTTTTTTTTTAATGGAAAGAATGAAATAATTCATTTATTATAAAATATGGTTATATTTCACCCTCTTTTTTGGGACATTTATTTCAAACCTGTAAATAATCATATAAAATTAGAAATACATAAACCTTTTACTAGAATATCCATTTTTAAAGATTTAGTTAACAAATGCGTGTTTATTTCACAAATCGTATTTACTTTCAATTATAAAATCTTTATAATTTTAGAATACAACTCATTTTATTATACCTAAAGTAAACAGAATTAAAAAAAATTGTATATCATATCAACATTTTCAAATACCGCTGCCTGATTACCGAGAACTATTTATATTTAAATTATATTCTTCTTGAAGATATGATTAATTTTAAAACGTCTTATGGATCCAGGAAGCTTTCATAATAAATCTAATTAAAATTATGTTTTTTTCCTCTTAAAAATACCTAAATAACAGTAGAAAAATAAAATCTTATGTACAATGTCCACAAGCATAAAATTATCCACGAATTTTGGATTTTTTTTTTTATATGCGAATATTTAATTTCAGCCCTCAATTCAGCCTGCGTATTATTCGCGAGTGCGTATTTGGCGAGAGATTTTACGGTAATTAATTTTTTTTTCCACAATTGTATTGTGTACAATTGTACACTATATTGACCACAATATACTGCGATATATCGGTCCACTAATTTTTTAATATATTATGTTTAAATAAATCCCTTGAGCCATACCAGCTAAACACTGTTTTGGAGAGCTTTCTTTTACTTTTATTAATTTTTTTAAAAAAAGTTTTAATATTTTAATTCTATAACTGACGGAGGCTTAACCTCGCTCAGTTTTATAGCTTTGAACTGTTTCGTTTTTATTTTCTTATACATTTATAAATAATACAAATTGTAACCCAAAAGAGTGAGGAAGAGGAGTTAGTGGGGATTCCTTCTCTTTGCCTCATCTCCTTCTAGCCTCTCTTTTCAAAACAAGAGGAAGTTAAGAGTAAAAACAAGTGGAGGAAATATTCAAAACCTACTGAATAATACATTCAACAACGCCGTCAAGGTTGGTGAGAGAGGGGAAAAAACCTTGAATCCTCGACGGCTCTAAAAATGAATAAAATAGTATACCATTCCTGTATTTAGTTTTATACTTCAAGAGCCGAAGCTGTCGAATTTTCTTTTTATCTCTAAATTTATACTTAGATTATATAAAACTGTTTGCGTTATTTTAAATAATTTAAATAAACAGGCTTAGGATAAAAATGTAAAATTAAATTGTAAACAAAAATAATTAAATAAATAAAATGGATAGAATAAAAAAGGGATAATAGGATAAAAAAAAACACATTGGTGTTAAATATCTCTGAAGAGTTTGTCCTAACCATATCTCACTTAAAATTGTAAATTTTATATGATTATTATAATTATATTTTTGCTTTCTACACATAAATGTAAAGTCCAGAATCTTTATCTCAAAGAGAAGTCACGCAACATCTGCAGATTTCCGTGAATAATTGCCTCCATCTGATAATTAATTTAAGATGGCAGGACGTGTTAAGTAACAAAGATTTATAGACTGCAGCTAAGCTGAAGCCTTTCATTGACCAGTCAGGGAAAGAAAGTGGCGTTAGATAGGCCACACGTTAAGAAAATCAAATGGGACTGTTGAGAGGAAAATATTTTCTGAAATGAAAGTGGTGTCAGATAGACCTCATTTAAGGAAACCACATGGGACTGTTCAGAGGAACGCATTTTCTGAAAAGAAAGAGGCTTTAGATAGGCCATGTAAAAAAAATCATCATCATCATCACGTTGAGAGAAAAACATTATCTGGTAAGAAAGTGGTGTTAGATGGTGTTAGATATCCAACATATTTGCAATTCTAGTCAATGTACAGAAAAAACTTTAATTTTATAAATACATATATTGTTTTATTATTTTAAAATGTTTTTTTTTTATCAAATTATTATCACCTTTTAGTTGGTCTTATTTTCACACTTTAATAAAACCACATGGGACTGTTCAGAGGAACGCTATTAATTGAAACCAGCAATGAACGAGATAGCGCGGCGTTCTGACTCTGTAAATTTTATATAATTATTATAATTATATTTTGGCTTTCTATGCATAAATGTAAAGCCCAGACTCTTTACCTCAAATATTTTGTATATTATTACATTTTGGCTTCATATCTATAAATGTAAATCGCAGACTCTTTATCCCAAATATGTTGTATATTATTACATTTTGACTTTCTATATATAAATGTAATGCTCAGACTTTTTATCTTAAATATTTTGTATATTATTACATTTTGGCTTTCTATATATAAATGTAAAGCTCAGACTCTTTAACTCAAAGAGGAGTCACGCAACATCTGCAGGTTTCCGTGAATCATTGCCTCCATCTGATAATTAATATAAGATGGCCGGACGTAACAAAGATCTATAGACTGCAACTAAGCTGAAGCCTTTCATTGACCAGATCAGGGAAAGAAAGTGGCGTTAGATAGGCCACAGTTTAGGAAACCCACAAGGGACTGTTGAGAGGAACGCATTTTCTGGAAAGAAAGTGGCGTTAGATAGGCCACAGTTTAGGAAAACCACAAGGGACTGTTGAGAGGAAAACATTTTCGGAAAGAAAGTGGCGTTAGATAAGCCGCACTTTAAGAAAAGCACATGGGATTGTTAAGTGGAACTCATTAGATTGGAACCAGCAATGAACGAGATAGCGCGGCGTGGCAGACCCAGGAAAATTTGGAGAAGAACGGTTGAAAAGGAAGTTAAAAAAAATCACAGGGAAGTACTTGCGTCCAAGTACTTTTTAGGGTTTTGTAGAAGATTAAGCATGCCCGTTATGTAATTATGATTTTATTCTTCGATCTCAAGGGTCCGGGTTCGATCCCCCGGGGGGTCACAATGTTTTTCATCGGTAATAACGACTAGAAAAAATCATTTTTTCAGACCATTTCCATCGCTTCACCATAAGGTATAACCATGAATTATTTCGAAATTTTAGGACCACCCGCTATATACTGGGGGGGTGGAGGGGGGACATTTTTGGGGTATATTTTGACTTATAAAATTAATAAAGAATGAAAAATTTAAAAAAGCAAATATATATTTGAATCCTACTCTCCACCAGCTTTCATATGATACCCAACTCAAAATTTTAAAAAAATAAAATTTTTGGCGCACTTCAAATTTTCGCGCCCAAAATTGGCAATTTTTTAAAATTTGGGATGAACTCCCGGAATTTTCATCGCCCCACAATAAGGCATTAGCATGAATTATTTCGAAATTTTAGGACCAGCCGAAGTATAGTGGTTGGGGGGGGAAAATTTTTTTTGGGTATATTTTGATTTTTTTACCCAATAAGGGATGCAAAATTTAAAAAAGTATATATATCTTTGCGTCCTACTCTTCAGCAGCTTTCATTTGATACCCAACTCAAAATTTTAAAAAAATAAAATTTTTGGCGCACTTCAAATTTTCGCGCCAAAAATTAGCAATTTTTTAAAACTTGTGATGAACTCCCGGAATTTTCATCGCCCCACAATAAGGCATTAGCATGAATTATTTCAAAATTTTAGGACCAGCCGAAGTATAGTGGTTGGGGAGGGGGGAAATTTTTTTTGGGTATATTTTGATTTTTTTACCCAATAAGGAATGCAAAATTTACAAAAGCATATATATATTTGCGTCCTACTCTTCAGCAGCTTTCGTTTGATACCCCACTCGAAAATTAAAAAAAATATAAATTTTTGAGTTTACAACATTTTTGCGAATTGCGCATGCGCACATTTAATTTTGAACTTCTGTATATTTTTCCTGTGGTTGGGTCAAAAAGTTACACCAGTATTTCAAATTTCAGCTCTATAGCTTAAACGGTTCGGGCCCTATGAACCAAAGAGCGACGGACAGACGGACACATCACCCTCGGCATAAGGGTTTTGAGAAGAATCTACAAAACCCTAAAAAGCGGGAACAGTCTGTAGCGAAACTTAAGAGAGTAGCCACCGATCGATCCTAATGGAAGGAATGTTCTTCTGCTCTATGCTCCACTTGGATTAAGTCAAGTACCTAAACGTGAGGTAGTTAAATAAAGTATGGCTATTTATAAATGTTGTTAGTCAAAACCTACTATCAGGCCCGGACTCTAAGTGAATGGCGCCCTGGGCTGCTCTCAGCTTTGGCGCAAGAACAACTTTATTGTGTAAGAACAATTAACATTTTTTAGCGATCTTTAACACTTTTTAGGGGTGTCGCTGTAGGTTTTACTAAAACATTGTATTTGTAAAAAATGTTCGTCTCATTGAATAGATAAGGTTTGATTTTTTTTCCGACCGAAAATTCCAATTTTAAATTTGAAGTTCACGTTTACGCGAGCGCTGCGCGTGAACGCTTGAACGGATAACGTTGTCCAACGAACTCGACCTGAGCATTGGTAAAATAAACATGTCTACCAAATTTCATCAAAATCGGGCAACATTTACTCAAGTTATCGTCGCACGTTTCACGATTCGAGGAAGCAAAATAAGTACATTAAAATTATTGAACTAAAGGAACATTAAGTTGGCTAGGCATTTTTAATTATTTAAAAGATTTTTTTCCTTAATTTTAATTTAGCAAAATTTGCTATAACTTCAGAAAAGTTTGTTTTAAAAGTTATATCATGCTTAGAACACATTAACACCAGAGCATTTAGTTTTTTCTCTCTAAGAGTGGACTCTTGGCATTCTTAACTCTAGCTAACACAGAAAATCCTCTTTCCGCTGTACATTTAGTCACTGGTAGTGTAAGAAATATTCTCAATGCAACTTCGAGGTTGGGAAAAGTGGTAACTTCTTATGTACGTGTACAGCTCAGGTATCATCTTTATGTCTTCCAGTCCAACGTACATTTTGAAGTGAGAACACTCCCTGACAATTTCTGCACTGATGTCTTCTAGATAACAGTTTGGCAACTTCATTGCAGCCTCCACAATAGCTTCATTTGTAGATTCCTTCGATACAAGAAGTGACAACACTTCAAAACGATCGGCCAAAATTGCATACGCTTTCCATCTTTTCGACAAGTTATATATTATTGAATAAATTATTTTTAGAAAAACTCCAGTTCTAAAAGCTGATCTTCCATCATGTTTCACTTCATTCTTACTGGTCTCATCTGCAAATATTTTGCGTTTCTTAACCCTGGAATAAGTAGGAGTTTCACACCCATAAACAGCCGCAGTAGATTCTTCGTACTTTTCAAACTCGTCTCTTTTTTCTTTGACATATCCTTCAGCAGTTTAATAGCCGCTGCAAGATCTATGGTTTGCATTTGTAAGTTGTTGCTACACTTGTCAAACCTTTCTAAGATGTCATTCCATAAAATACATAAAAAAGCAATTTAAAAATTTTGAAATTGTTTTTCAAGAGCTTGGGCTTCTAATCGAGCTCCAGGTTTTACTAAGGGATCTTCAGATAACGTCCTCAGAGAATTTTGAATTTCCTTATACCCTTTTACTACAGCTTTCAGGTTTCAGGGCATCTGCTCTAGCTGACCACCTGGTATCAGATAGCGACTTTACCACTGATGTATGGTTTTTATCCAAGTGCTCTTTTTAAAATTTCCTTTTTAAAAATTGGGAAAAGGTAGAGAATAATAGTTGTTTTGGGTCAACACGGCATGATATAGTGGTTTAGCAGAAACCAGATCAATGGTGCGACAACCATTAGTGGATAGAGAGCCAATCACGGTATATGCAATTTTTATTTATAAAAAATAAGAAAAGCGCAATCTTAGCTGTGCTCGGAATGCGGTATTGGGGAGGATCTTGAGCATATTATTATCCATTGTTCAAAAATATTTATTTCTTAATAAAAATAACTTCATTATTTCTAAAGATGGTCCATTGCAATAGACTCATTCAACAACCATTCACGCATATAAATCATCATTGCATAGTAAAAAGGAATCCATATACGAGTTAATCTATAGATTTTTATCAGACACGAATTATAAAATTTACAAAAATGAGAAATAATTAAAAGAAAATAAAATTACTAAATTAATAGAAAAAATATATATTTTTTTAATGACTTAACCCTATTTATCTTTGCAGTTTATTTAAAATTGTCTGTTGTTATTGAGATTTATTTTTTTAAATTTGTCTTAAGAGTGGAAAAATACTTTTTTTCTTTTTTTTAGTAAAAAGATGTCTTCAAAAATTTTGCGCCCCCCAAAATCTGGCGCCCTGGGCTATAGCCCAGTCAGCCCATTTACAAGTCTGGGCCTGCCTACTATTGAATTAAAATAATAAAGATATTTATAGGACACAATAAGTGCTTAGCAGAAATTTTAGAAAGTGGTTAGAAAGAAGAAAGAATAATATTATTTTAAACATGTCAGAGTAGTTTTGAAGTCGTAACCTTTTATTTTCAAATTTTATTTCTGAGCATACCAGTAACGAACGTACTGTAATCGTTGTGAAGAGCGAAATATTCTTTTATTATTTAAATAAATTATAGTTTTATTAATTATAAATTGGCTAGGGATCAGTGGCTAGGTTTCCTTTTAGGTTCTTTAGGTTTTCCTTGTAGGCCAAACCATAAATTGAAACGCCTTAATAAATTCTTTTCCGAAGCCTTTATAGAAAGAGTCAGGAATGTGTATATATGAATATATTATGCATTATATAAATAAAATATTCTAAATAAAATTTCAAATCTCTAGCTTAGAAACTGTGAGAGTTATGCGTGACGGTGAGACAGACAGACAAACAACCACTCTCAGACAGGTAGATGTCAAGCTAAAAACCACTTAAATGGACTTAAAAACAACCAAATCGGATGATTCTGTTAAAATCTTGGTTTCGGATTTATTGGGTGAAAACCATATTTTTCCTTTAAAAGTAAGAAATCAAATTAGTTCAGAATTAATTATTTTTAAAGAAAAATTCATGAAAAAATAAACAGTACGTATAAATAATATGACGATATTATCAGTTCATATGGAAACAAAGCAAATGATAAAAAGTAGTGGTTTTAAATAAAGTTGGACTATTGGTGACAGACACACACGAAAAAAGTTAAGGCCGGATTCAGTTTTCGGAATGTTTGAAAATAAAAAGTATCCAACATATTTGCAATTCTAGTCAATGTACAGAAAAAACTTTAATTTTATATATACATATATTGTTTTATTATTTTAAAATGTTTTTTTTTATCAAATTATTATCACCTTTTAGTTGGTCTTATTTTCTTGAATAGTTTTCTGTGTTATAACTGTTGGGGGATGACTGGGTAGTAAATAATATTCATAGATAAGATATACTGATTTATTATTGTGTGACTATATCTGTACTATTTCCATATATGAGACTATAGTTTATTTAGGTAGAGACTATATATATATATAAGGTAGGTCTTAGTATTATTTAAGTTCTTATAATTCTTTCAAATATTATTTGAATGATATTTGAAAAAAATTGTTTTTGATGAATGGTTTTAAAAGAGTAGATTAAAATTCGGGCACTTCTTTATATTGTTATTAATCATCCCATTGACTTAAAAGTTATTTAGTCAAAGTCATTTATATTCTAAAAAAACAGAGAGGAGTAACAATCTAAAAAAGTACCAAAATTCGGGCCTTCTAATACCAGGCTACCAAATTTGTTAATTTAATTATCTTTCATCCCTAAGTATTAAATTATAATACACAACTGTCAAATACACACATTAATTAAAAGATCCGAAAATAAAGATAAATATATAATACATTTTTAGCCATATTGATATACATTCATGAATGCGATGGAGATATTCCAATTTTAATTCAAAATATAAATAAACTTTTTTTAATATATCATATTATGATAATGCATTGTTTAGAAAAAATAATTATCTCATATTATAATATAAATAAAATAATTTTCACTTTCGTAACTAACAATTAAAAAATATTGTTTTAATAATTTGAATAAAATGTTTATCAATGATCTCTTAATGCTATTTTACTTTTATCTGTGGCAGATAGGTATATAATTATATATTGATTTAAGGGAGCACACAAAAGGATTGACACGTAGATAAAGAATTCATTTAGTATCACCAGAGTAGTACTGTATGGTACCATTACAGAGTATACTAAATATGGTAAATTGGGCTTTTAATGTTATTTTTGGAGCTTAAACTGCTAGATTAAATTCGATGGAATTTGGGAAGCATGTTCCGAATAATCATACCCTGTGTATAAATCTAAAAATAGTATAGCTTTAATATTGGGGACGCTGTGCCCAAAAACTCTGGAAAATCGTAAAAAAATTAAATTCGTAATAGGTCGGGCAATGACCTATTACCCGTCAAAATCTCAAGCTCTCATTCACTCTCCTCCCATTTTTTTTCACGATTTTCCCAAGCTGTCAGAGTTAAAAAGTATAATGTGTTTACTATATACAGTAACTCGTCACTTTACAAATTATTGTCAAACAAAAAATTAACTATGACTCATGATCATGCAGTGCTCTCTGATTCATGAATCGGATCTTAAAAAATTGACTAAACAATAAAAATGAAAATCGTCGAAACCGTTTTTGAGAATTTAATTTTTTTACGATTTTCCAGAGTTTTTGGGCACAGCGTCCCCAATATTAAAGCTATACTTTTTTTAGATTTATACACAGGGTATGATTATTCGGAACATGCTTCCCAAATTCCATCGAATGCAACGATGATACAGTCTTCCTGCACTGCTTATAGAGCCTTATCTTGGGTCAAGGACTTCATGGCTTCAGTGCACTCAAATTATACTTCTTAAACCCTATACCTATAAATAAACATCCCTTCTTGCAGTAAAGGTTAATGTTTACTGTTTACTTGGGTCCAAGTATTTATTAGTATATTTTTTTTTTTTAATAAAAAATATTAATTTAAATAATATAATACTTCAAAAATTATGTTTTTGAGTAGAAATATTAGGTGTAACAATTTGCCTCATACTTGTAACAACTCACCCCACCAACGAGGTACGTTGTTACAAAATTATAAGATTAGAAATTATTTAATTTACTAAAAAATATGCATGGAACCTTGTAGATAAAATTACCCTGTATTTTGAAAGAGATTAGCTTCAGGTAACCATTTTTATATTAGTTAATATTTTAACATTTGCTGAATTAAAAAATTGTAAACCCAAACTGTATCAACGTACCCCACCTTCCCCTAATATGTTGCAATACTAGTTACATTAGTGGTGCACATAAATACTTTAAAAACTTAGTCGATAATTCTAATGTCATTTGCATGAAGACACATTTTGAAAAAAGAGTGGATTTAAAAAAGCAATTTTAGTTTTGTGAAATGTCATGGTTTTCCTAGTTTTAAAGGTTTAATGATTTCTTCTTTTGCTCTACTCCAATGCTGAAAAACATTAATCCTTTCTCTCTTCTTTTGATTAATCCTTTGGTAATGTCAGAAGAATTCTGGACATCTCGTTCAGTAGACTGTAATGTAAACGAAATCTCTTTCTTTAAACAAATCGATCATCAGGATTATCTATACCTTTAGGAAATAATTAACTTTTTCTTTTCTCGTCGAAGAAAAATGTTGGTGAAAATGTTACTTTTCTTCATTTGAAAGAAATGTTTTTTGCTAAGAACAGTAGTCATTAGGAAAATTTCCAGAAGAAAAAGAGACTTAAACCAGCTTTATGTCTACTAGAATTACTATATAAATAATAGCTTCTTTTGGATCTCTGACAATGCTGATTAATACAAGATAAATACTTGATACAAATTATATTCTGCTATTATAAACAGGCAATTTTAATTAGAGAATATAAATCTCATTTTTAGGTTCCAAATATATGATTATTGAGCTGAGCGAAGCGAAGCTCTTATACTACACTTTGCATTTTTTCTGACGCATACTCCTCCTGAACGGCTGAACCGATTCGCACGAAATTCGGCACGGTCAATGTGACTAACTACAGGAAAGTATAAATCTAAAATGGTCCAAATTGGTACACAGGGGTACGGGGTACAAAAGTTTCCTTCTGAACGGCAGAACCAATCCGCACAAAATTCGGTACGGTCAATGTGACCAACCACAGGAAGAGATATAAATCTGATGGTCCAAATTGGTACACAGGGGTACGGGGTACGGGGTACATAAGTTAAAATAGTATATGTCATTCATGATGCAAGTCGTTTAAAAGCGTTTTAAGAGTAAATTTATTGTAGTTATGTTCACTTTTGTCATATTTTCCATTAAGAGGGGGTAAAATAGAAAAACAGGAAAAAATGCTGTTTAGTTAAATTTAGAAATATTAGAATAGCAGCGCAAGTGGAGTTGATATTAATTAAATAATAAAAACGGAAGCCTCTCCACAAAATAAGTTTTATTGACCAAAACTAGCTTTCGGCCTCTCGGCCATCATCAGTGCCTACAATTACAGTAAAACAATGATATATAAGTACTAACATATTATAAAAAGAAACAAAGCACGTCATGTACGAATTCTCTACCAAAATAGTGCATGAAAACTTCTGCGCAAGTGGGGGCAATCGTGAATAACCCGTATATTCATTGTATACACGCATGGAAAAGATATGTAGACGATATATTCTGCATCTGGTTAGGCTCTAGGGATGACCTTCATAACTTCCTCTCATATCTCAACAACTGCTATCCTAAGATTAAGTTCACCTGTGAAGTTGAAGTTAATCAGACTCTTAATTACCTAGATCTATCTATAACCCGGCAAGATGACAAGCCTTCATTTGACATTTATAGAAAACCTACAACTACGGACACAGTTATACCCGCTTCATCACGGCATCCCTGGACCCAAAAAATGGCTGCTTTCCACTCACTAATCGAAAGATTATTGAATGTCCCTCTTTCACCTTTAGCTTACAATAGAGAAAAGGCTACTATAGCCCACATAGCGTGCTCCAACGGCTACGATTCTACCATTGTAGATAAACTCATTCGTAAGAAGAAACACAGAATAGTTCTTGCGACTATTCGCACTGAACCAGAGTCCGTGCCCCAATCTAGACGCAGGTGCACCTTGCCTTATGTAGGTGAGTTTACAGAAAAAATGCTACGTCTTCTAAGGAAACACGAAATGGCCGTCGCGCTAAGATCATCTGGTTCCCTTAGAAGTATACTTTCTCGCCCTAAGGACAAGGTAGACCTTTTGGACCGTAGCGGGGTTTACTTGTTAAAGTGCGGTATCTGCTCTTCGTCCTATGTGGGCCAAACCGGGCGCCGTTTTCGAACCAGGGTCAGTGAACATCTGAGGAACTCGGACAGCCGTTTCTTCGCACATCTCCAAGATACAGGGCACCAACAGGGACAGCACGAAGTGGCGTTGCTACATTTTACGGCTAAAGGTCCCAAACTTAACTCCCTGGAGAGTCTGGAGATTCGAAGAAACCTAGCAATTGGGGGGGACTTGTCCCTCAATGAGAGGGGGGAAGGCGGATCTTCTATCCTGCTGGACACGCTTAGTCATATTCCCCGCCCTCCAGTCCGTTAATTGTCTCTACTCTGACTCCACGTCGGCTTTTTTCTTTATCTTTTACCGGTAATTTATTTTTATTAATTTGTATTCTCATTTTAAATTTTATGACCCCCCCCCCCCTTTTAAAAATTTACTCTTTATAAAATTTATTGTTACCTAATATTTTATTTGTTATTCTATTTTAACTTTTTACTGTGCTTTGTTTCTTTTTATAATATGTTAGTACTTATATATCATTGTTTTACTGTAATTGTAGGCACTGATGATGGCCGAGAGGCCGAAAGCTAGTTTTGGTCAATAAAACTTATTTTGTGGAGAGGCTTCCGTTTTTATTATTTAATTAGAAATATTACTATTTTTGATCCGATTTCAGCTATGTATAAATAAAAATGTTAATTATTTAAAATTAAAATGCACGCTCAGCTCAATATTGCTAGCAGAAAACTGCATTGCACACCTAGTTTTATTTATTAACTAAATATAACACAAAATTCCCTTTAAAAAACAGTTGATAATATCCTTATACGACCAAACAATATCAGTAGTTATTTATACAAATAAATTGACTTGATCTTCATTATATTCTAATTGTATAAAAATAATAACAAAATAGATATTTTAATTAGAAATGAGCCATTCATAATCCAACTCGATTAACTCCACTGAATGATTTTGCTTCCGAGCTTACGGAAGGTAACGGAAGCTATGTGATCGTTCTGAAGAATGAAAATAATTTCAAAGATTTCGAAGATTTCAAATGTTCCAAAACAGAAATCCGTTTCAGACATCAGGGAACATTTTTGGTTCCGTGTCTGTCGGTCAATTCATTTTTTTTTTTTTTACATGGATATGCTTTTGGGCTAGGGAACACAAGATATTTCCGTCATGCAAAATACGACATGAAAAATGTGACACACTTAAATGTAGCGCTAGGATGTTAGGATATAACAAGTTGCTAGTTTTCACTTTTTAGTACTTTACTTCGCCAATAGAAGCGCACCATGAAAACGGCATTCAAAGGAGGAGATGTAAAGGTTAACAATTGAATACTCTTGAATACTTGAATACTCGACAGAGCTAAGCCTTGCAACACTTATTTAGCAAGCTTCCCACCTTCACCAGCTATAAAACCTGTGTTATCAGATAAATTTGATTCTTCCAAGGTGTTTCTTCATGCTTAGGAATTCAACAAATAAAAATAAAATTTACTAAAGGTCGAACTTGAAGTGATGGCGCTTGGGAAAAATCGTAAACATAGCTTCTTTTATAATCGGATCGAAAAATCGTGAACATAGCTTCTTTGATAATCGGAGTAGAGTATGGAGCTAATATTAGATATTTTATAAATGACAGTTCTCCATGACAATTAATTAAAGTAAAGAAGTTGTCAAACATAAATTTATTAAAAACAAAAGAACAACAACGAGTTTTTCCTTTCAAAATAATAACTGCATTTCCTATGTAAATTCTCAGATATTGTGTTTTACAACACTTTTCATTTAGTCTTTAAATTACACAATTTATGTAAATAATTAGATCGGCATACTAGGAACTTTGAAGGTTTGTTTACATTCAGAGAGTAAAGGCCCCCATACACGATCAAACTTGGCTTGACAAGTAAGTTGGGCCGTGTGTGGGTGAAGTTTGAGAGTTTGATGGCTTGATGTAGTGTTCACTGGGCGTCAAACCTATTTGCCAAACTTTTGATCAAACTTGCTTGTCAAACTAGTTTGATCGTGTATGGGGGCCTGTAGATATAGGTTTTATAACCTGCACCCGGCAAACCTTCCTTACATCGTATTCATATTACAAACTCGTGGTCTATTTTATTAAAAACTATAATATATACCTGACACAAAAGCAACAACACAAGAGCACGCCTTAAATTTCCATCACTGCTTGGTCGACCTTTAACCATAACATCTACTTAATTATCGCTTCCAACAGAGAATTACTTTAAATCATAAATTGCCCTTGTTAATTTGTTAAACAACCAAGTCTCTAGATTATTTTAACAAGTTTTAAGTTACTTTATGATATCCTCTTAGAGTTGAATATTTAGTAGCTAGTTCTCTTATAAAATATGCAGCTTTGAGAAATATATATTTCATTATACTAGGTACACTTAAACATAAATCATCTATTAATCTCTCAAAGTAGAGATAGTTAAATTTTCCTTTTCTGAAAGTGAACTTGGGAAGCAGAGTTAATTTAATGTGAAAGAAAAATTAACACTCATTTTTCAAAGATATTCTATGTACCCACATTCCCTTTTAAACTTTTTATTTTGAAATACTAATCTACCCAAATGTAACGATTTTTCTGCATTCAGCAGTTAATTTTACAGGATATAATCAATTTTCTATTTATCCACTAAGTCACAAATATTATAGAATTATTCTTTTCTACAATTTAGAAATAAATATACTGTGTTTACAGTTACCACAGTAAAATATCCCATGGGTCCATGATCAATCATCGTATTCCTCCAGATCAGTATCTCAACAATCCATTCCTGAAAACCATGTTTCAACTTATTGTAAAAAGCATGTGTTTTCAACGTTTCTTCGATCAATATTAAATATTATTATTAAAACTACCTCGTTTATATAAATTTTTGCTTCCGAGCTTACCGAAGGTAACGGAAGTATTGTGTTCACTTTTGTGGACGAAAAAATTGTATGTCTCCGATTTTAAAAATTCCAAGACAGAAATCCGTTTCCGACATCAGGGAACATTTTTGGTCTTGTGTCTATCTGTCTGTTTGTCAGTCTGTCGGTCTCTGTGTCCACGAACCCTTCTGTGT
This sequence comes from Gerris lacustris, assembly GCA_951217055.1. NCBI lineage: Eukaryota > Metazoa > Arthropoda > Insecta > Hemiptera > Gerridae > Gerris > Gerris lacustris. The sequence continues at coordinate 55,770,929 of OX578282.1, read as the reverse complement.
GTCTGAAACGTGTTACGATAACTTGAGTAAAAGTAGACCGATTTTGATGAAATTTGGTAGACATGTTCATTTTACCAATGCCTAGGACGAGTTTGTTGGACGTTATCCGCCAAAGCGTTCGCTCGCAACACTCGCGTAAACGTAAATTTAAAATTATAATTTTAGGTCTGGAAGAAAAATCTAACTTCATCTATTCAATGAGACAAACATTTTTTTCAAATACAATTTTTTTAGTAAAACCAACAGTGACACCACTATGAAGTGTTAAAGAATGCTAAAACTATTGTTAGTTTTTATTATGGAGAGAACGCGGGGAGGGAGATAGATGAGGGGAATAGGAGATGGCTTGGTTCCCTATCTCTTTATTTGACCTACCTCTTCAATAGCACAGCGAGCCTAGAGACCTCGAGACCTGGCGACCAGGCTTCATTCGCTATCTGTACACTTTCGTATTCACTTCTGTGCACACGTTATCTAACTGCTCTCAATCTATACACCTACTCTTACTCCTACCGACTTTTGCTTTACGAATATGAAGGCTGAATCTTGCCACTGCTCTTTCCTTTCGTTATATTTATTTTACATACTCTCATCAACATTATTTAAAATAATGTTGATATAATATAACAATAAAGTAATATAAAAATAATTTTAATATAGCAATAAAGTAAATGATAGGATGCGAGGAAGCTATGTGCGGCACTAATTGGCAGTATTTTTTTGGCTGTTTCATTTTGAACTGGCCATGCAGCATCCAGATTTACCGATAGGGCATTAGACTGGTGGGCATTTCCCCCGGGCACCAAAATCTTGTGAAAAGGGAAAGAGAGGAAGTGAAAATCGAAATTGTGGACCTTTCTTTTGCTCGTCGATTCTTTTGGGCATCGAGAATAACCAATTTGGGGCGCCTATAAGATCTTCGCCCAGGATGCAAGGTATCTGAAATCGGGCCTGAATCTACCTCTTTACTTATGAACTCAATTTGATTACAATGGTAACACATGACTTATATCACCGGTATTTCAACTTACCTTATATTTTCATAATAATCATTATTATTTTTCTAATATTCATTATCATAATTTTCCTAAAATGAAGTTCCGCAAGGGTTACCTAAAGCTAAAGGAATAGTGTTATCCAATTTATAAGAACTCTTAACGGAATTTAATAAAAATTGTAGCTAAAGCTGGGGTTTTTATAACATTGATTTTAGCTCTGAGGTATAGAAGAAATATCAGTAATGAAAAAAACGACATGTAAAATGTGATGCTCATAAATATCGTGCCAGGAATTTGGAATATAATAGAAGGTAGATTGGTTTTTACTGGCATTCTTTGTAGTACTATATTTCGCCGATAGAGATTCTTAATTTTATGTAAAATGATATCAGAGCTCCTAGTGGACCAAATCGTAATTCAAATGGATAAACGTTTCATAATTTCACACCTTAAGATCTATCTACTGTATCAAATAGACAAATGTATACTGGTTTTCTCCACTTCATGAAAAAGCATTGAAAGCATGATATGTGGATTCAATGTCCAAAAACATATTCATGATTCGATGATTGGAGAAAATCAGTATAATCCTTTAACATTTATCTTCTATCATAACCTTTAATATAAATTAATTGTATCATACCATATAGTTAACGATAGGAATGAAGACAGGACCCAGCATGCCAGCCACAGCTGATGCTGACATGCCTAAACCTCTGACGACAGTAGGATATATTTCCGATGCCATCAGAGGCAGCACTACGTAGGAAGACGATATTCCCATCTTGCCTATACAGTACAGCACAAGCGTTGTAAAATCGTCTAAAAAAAGAAAAATAATATACATAAATTCCTAGTACATTTTTCAACAAATTCCTAGTAATATTTACATATACATAATACATTTAGATATACATACACACATGGGCGTATCCAGCTCAAAACGGAAGGGGGGGGGGGGGGGGGGCGCAGTTCATGATAAGAGGAGGGGGGAGGGGGGGTTAATGATGACCAAAGTTAGAATAAAATATTTATTTAAAAAAAAAAACTAATTTGTAATTAATAATTTTCGAGGATTAGAAGCAATTTTTTTAATTACAGCTTCAAATATGCGAAGGAAGGAGCGAAAACCCATTGTCGGTGAATGCTTAACATGGCTAACCCATTTAATCAGTTTTTACCAATTGTACTTCATAGCCATTTTTTGATGCGGCGAACGGAGCTAAATAAACGCTTGATAGTGCATATTTAGCAGGGCAGTGAAAGCAATAATGCAAAGCCTTTCTAATTGCCGGGAAAAACAATTCGCTCTTTTTTAAAACTATATTTGTGTCTGGCGCTTCCTGTTCCTGGTTACACATTTTGAACTGCAAGTCCCTTTCTCCTTCTATTCCTTATAAATTGTAGATAAAGTACACTGGATGAAGTACTTTCATTCCATTGCTCCAATCTCTCATCTTACTAGGATGGTAATTCCTTAATAAAAATGCAGGCGATTTGTCAGCATAGAATCCAAGTAAGGAATCATCAGAGCCCTTCTCCAAAATTCGGATGGATTTTCGGCTTCGGCTTGAGGATTTCTACTATGCTTCTGTCTGCCAGGAATGCGAGTGTCGGTTAAGTCTACATTTAAATGTGAAGCCATGTCACCTGCTTCTTTCAAAATGCCAGTTGTGACGTTCTCAGCATGTACTCGATGCAGTATGCAGTTGTAGCATGTCAAGAATAGGTTGAATATGGTTGTTGCCTTTGACTATGTCTAGAGTCTTCGATTTAAGTGCATTTGCTACGGGTTCCAGTATAGCAGAATATTTAGCAATTAATGCTACCGAGACAATAAATGAAGATCTGCACTCTGCTGCATGCAATTGATAAGCATTTTTTCTGGTTGCTGCATTTCCCTCTTCAGCTAATGATTCCATTGCATTAACAATATCAACGAAATGATCCTTAAAAACAGGGATGCTTTTGTATATCTCTGACCACCTAGTCTCACATAATATTGGAATATTGGCAATAAGCTTCCGTCGTTAAACACTCACGAAAAAATACAATTATCTCCTTGATAATTCCAACACAGTTTCGAATTTCTGGGATTACGTTTAAGTCGTTCACGGCAAAGTTAAGCCTGTGAGAGGAGCAATGGAAGTAGAAGGCTTTTTTGCACTTTTGCCGCAAGATCGCCTGCACACCTCCTTCTATGCCAGACATGGTGGGACATCCGTCGAAGCCTAACCCCACACACTTATCAAGGTCTAGGTCTAAGGATAACACAAAATCTTCAATGGCTTTGGCAATAATCATTGCATTAAGACCTTCAAGCTCTATAAAGCTGAAAATGGAAGTGCGAAAAAAAATTGAGAACGGTATAGAAGAAACAAGGAAAGGTATAGATGGCAATAAACAGATTTTCTCAACTCGGGCCACTTCAAAAGTAATAATTGCACTGACTCCAAACAAACATAATACATAATAAATAGAGGTTCTGGATTCTGGAATATTGCCACAGTGTCATGAAATAAGGCGAGAGGGATGAGACTATTCCAGAAAACTCATATTGTTACAAGCAAGACGATTAGGCGCTAATTATATCGAGTGCCGCTTGAAAAAACGTTTGTCTCATTGAATAGATTAGAACCCTATCCTTAAGTTCCGCAAATAAAGGTTGTATGACTTAAACTAATAAGACATTTAAGATGAAATTTGGTTTAAATATTCAGAAAAATCATATCCTGAGGCAAACTCAAGATTTAAATGATTTAAATTTTGGATTACCCATAAAAACTCTCATGAAAACTAGATTTTTCCCGTGAAAAATCTAGTTTTCGAGATAATGATGCAAATAAATTTGTTTTTCTTGAAAATGGAAAACAAAAATGAAAGCAAACTCACCTATTCATCAGTTTCAAGTATGTTTAAAAATAAATCAATTAAAGGAGATATTATGGAATTTAAATACAGCATCAATAATTGAGAAAGTTTTGTTTGAATTATCAGACCAATTTTTTGGACCATCTTGGAAGGGGGGGGGGGGGGGGGCAGCTGCCCCCCTTGCCCCCCTCTGGATACGCCCATGCATACACACACAAAAACACATACACACACACATTTCTTTTTGAACAAAGACAATTGCATAATACAGGGAGGGCCAAAATATATGAATCGGGTTTAAAGGGATGTAGAACAAAAACGATTCAATTTACAGAAATTAGGTTTATACTGTTCAATACATTAGACAATCTAGTTTTTTACATTAAATTTTAAAAATGACAACATTAAAATGGCGGCCGTCAGCCACGATGCATTCTTTAAGGCGATTCCGGAAGTGTTCAACCGCTTTTTGGCACATTGGGATGGGTATAGCCGTAACTTCCTCCCTCATTCGTTCCTTAAGTTATTCCAGGGTGTGTGGACGATGTTTAAAAACTTTTTCCTTTAGGTATCCCCCAAGAAAAAAAGTCACAAATACTCAAATCTGGTGAGCGCGCAAGCCACTCCACGTCACCCCTCAAAAGAGACCAGGCGCCGGGGGAACATTTGCCTCAATCTCGACATTGAAATTCTAGCTGTGAGGGATGTAGCCCCGTCCTGTTGGAACCAGATGTCTCCCAGATTATTTGCCTCCAATTCTTCCAGTTCAGATTCAAAACTCTTCCAACATTGACAAGGTGCGCCCATTACCCTCGAAAAAGTAAGGCCCAAAAACCCTAAATTGGGATACTGCACACCATACAGTCACTTTAGGGGAGTGGAGCGGTCTCTGGTGAATTTCCCTTGGGTTTTCACTAGCCCAATAGCGAAAATTCAAACTAAAAAACACTAGATCCTAAAAATTAGATAGATAGATTCTAAAAAAAATATAAAACAAAATTAGATAGATTCAAAAATTCTAACTAAAAAACTATATTCTCCCACTGCCTTAACGAGGCTCCTCCCCTCTTCCCCCCACCACCAAAAGCCGCGCTGGCCGTTCAAAACCGATTTATATATTTTGCCACACCCTGTATTATTAGAGTATAAGTTATAGCTAGTAAAACAAAGTAAATAAATAATTTTATACAAAAATACGATATAAATATATTGTATTTAATTATCATGATTCAAAATATTAATCTAATAAAACTTTTTCATGTTAAGCTTTCATAAATAATTAAATTTATTGTTGAATAAATGAACTGTAACAAGTATTTTATACATAATATTTATTTTATATACAGAAGTACTATTCAGTGTGTAGTTAAAGTGAAAAATAATGTTATATGTTTTCAACCATTCTATTATTTCAACTCAGGTCATTTAACTGTAAAAGAGTTTTTTGAGCAACACTGCAGTTAGCTTTATAAAATGTTTGTCAACTCCAATGAATAAATAAACAAACTAAACTTATAGATAGACACCCAACAGATAAATTAATCAATTTAAAAATGCTTAGTGTATTTACAAAAAGTATTCATGCGGTAATATATCGCTAAATCGGGGGAAAAATAAACGGATATCGACAAGTCGAATGTTGTATTGCAGACGAAAAGCGTTTCAGCAATATAAGAGATAAAAGTTCAACAAAGGATATAGATATCTGCTAAATCGTTCAAACAGTAAGCTGAATGGTTATGAAAGCTTCTCATACTATAATTCAGATCAAAGAAGGAAGATTTAGATCTCTAGAAAAGGTCAAAAGATATTCTCCAAGTAAGGTCCTAAAATAATATATGACCTTAAGAAAGGTGAAACGGCATCCTCCAAGTAAGGTCTTAAAATAATAATTGATCTTAGGAAGGTCAAAAGGTTAAACTCCAAGTAAGGACCTAAATATTGAATGGTCTTAGAAAAGTCCAAAGGATATCCTCCAAGTAAGGACCTAAATATTGAATGGTCTTAGAAAAGTCCAAAGGATATCCTCCAAGTAAGGACCTAAATATTGAATGGTCTTAGAAAAGTCCAAAGGATATCCTCCAAGTAAGGACCTAAATATTGAATGGTCTTAGAAAAGTCCAAAGGATATCCTCCAAGTAAGGACCTAAATATTGAATGGTCTTAGAAAAGTCCAAAGGATATCCTCCAAGTAAGGACCTAAATATTGAATGGTCTTAGAAAAGTCCAAAGGATATCCTCCAAGTAAGGACCTAAATATTGAATGGTCTTAGAAAAGTCCAAAGGATATCCTCCAAGTAAGGACCTAAATATTGAATGGTCTTAGAAAAGTCCAAAGGATATCCTCCAAGTAAGGACCTAAATATTGAATGGTCTTAGAAAAGTCCAAAGGATATCCTCCAAGTAAGGACCTAAATATTGAATGGTCTTAGAAAAGTCCAAAGGATATCCTCCAAGTAAGGACCTAAATATTGAATGGTCTTAGAAAAGTCCAAAGGATATCCTCCAAGTAAGGACCTAAATATTGAATGGTCTTAGAAAAGTCCAAAGGATATCCTCCAAGTAAGGACCTAAATATTGAATGGTCTTAGAAAAGTCCAAAGGATATCCTCCAAGTAAGGACCTAAATATTGAATGGTCTTAGAAAAGTCCAAAGGATATCCTCCAAGTAAGGACCTAAATATTGAATGGTCTTAGAAAAGTCCAAAGGATATCCTCCAAGTAAGGACCTAAATATTGAATGGTCTTAGAAAAGTCCAAAGGATATCCTGTACGTAAGGTAAGGTCCAAAATATTGAATGATCTTAGGAAAGGTGGTGATGGATGATCCAGGTTGCTGTAGCAGGAAAATGTTGAAGAGGGCATTAAATAAAACTGAACAGAAGCAGGGCAGACCTCGAAATACAGTTACAGTAGTTTTAGGGGCTAAAATGTTTTTGTTTTTTTTAAATTTATAGTTAAGAAGGAAAGGATGCAAAAATTAAGCTATTTAGAGCTATCCGTCAATTATTGCTAATAGGGTAGCTAAGCCTTAAAAACAGTGGCAAGATATTAAGTTAAAATATAGAGGAATTATTCATCTTGTAGAAAGGTATAATTGGTGCTTTTTCCTCCAGATGGGAGGAAACATTAACATTCCACCCTAGTTTATAGGGAGGAATGGATCCCATTACAGCCTAGATGCGAAAATGAGGGAGGAAAGTAAAAATAAGGGAGGATAGTAAAAATAAAGGAGGAAAGTTAGTACCCCATTAACTTAAGTTAATAATACTGATGTTATTTTAAGAAATAATAAAATAATAAGATTTGTAAACAGGAGAGTCAACTTATTTTTCTTTTAAAAAAATCAGTGTTGCAAATTTAATTTTCATACTTTTTTGCTTCCGAGCTTACCGAAGGTAACGGAAGCTATGTGATCGTTCTGAAGAACGAAAAAAATTTAGGTCTCCGATTTCAAAAAGTCCAAGACAGAAATCCGTTTTAGACATCAAGGAACATTTTTGGTTCCGTGTCGGTCTGTCGGTCTGTCGTTCAATTTTTGCGAATCACCATATCTTAAAAACTACACGTCCAATTTTAATGAAATTTGGATGGTAGGTTATAATTAGCCCATTGTTGGTCCCATATAAGTTTCAACTTTCTGCTCTTATTTGTTTGGCATCCACATGCTCACAAACATACATTTATTTACAGCCATATCTTTAAAAGTAATCATCTGATTTTTATGAAATTTTTATGGTTTGTCAAAAGTAGCCTGCAGATAAACCTGCCTAATTTCAACCTTCTGCGCACTTTAAATAGTGCAAAATTAATATGTCTTATATTATAAAGCCGCATGGCTAACTGACATTAATGTTTACCCACTTCCAGAAGAGCTAGAGACTTGCGGTTTGCACCAATCGACGCGCAACGTCCATATTGTGGACCAAAAAAATTATACAAAGTTCACTTTTCCCCCTCCTTCCCCCCTTAAAGAAATAAAAATGGGTGGCTTGATTTTTAAGGTGGTTTGGGGGCTTATTGCGGCTAAGCGGTAAGTCGTATTAGAAAATGGATAGCACAAGTGGTGACTAGATTTAAAAATATCTACAACTTTAGTCCTATGAGTTTTTGTCGTATCATTATCGGTTGTACCCTAGATGGTGATATTTTTGTTATTTTTTGGTTTTATTTTTTTCCATTTTTGTCTTTGAATGACCATAGTTTCTATAATAGTTGCCCGATTTTACTTCTGATTGCGGCGATTATATCTCACACTAATGCTCTTTAAATTGAGTATATTTTATTTCATTAGTTCATCCTACTTGCTGAGAACATGAGAGTAAACTTTTTCCCGTGCGGCGTGTCACGTGACCACTTTTTTGGTTTTTAATATTGTGTCGTATATCATTTTAAAGGCTTGGTATGTATATTAAAGCTATTTTATTTGTTGATTTTTTAAAAATGTTTTACATATACTTTTGTACCAATTTCTAATTTTGTTGTAGGCTAAAGGGTTTAAATACTTTTTTTATATTAGGTTTTTTATTTATTGTATTTATTAGTTAAATGAATGCCCTTTTGTATTGTTTGTTTTTTAAAAATATAACTTTGGTACCTCAGAGCACAGGGGTACAAATGTTAAAGTTAATCTTTTATAATATGATGTATATCGTTGAAAAGCTCTTGCATAGTAGATTAATTTTTGTTATATTCTATTTTGTTATCTAGTTATTTTTAGTTTTAAGGGGGGTAAATTAAAAAAAACTGTTTATATAGCGGTTTCTACGATTTGGTTGCAGTTTTATATTTGTTCATTAAATTAATTATATGTGCGCTCACGTTTGGTGCTTGTTGGAGGCTTTTTTTCTCCAACAAATGTTTAAATTTCTTCAACTTTATTAAATATTTACTGGAACAGTGCCGCGCCGTTCCAACTTTTTGATTATTTTTATCGAGGTATTTTTCTTAATTTGGTCTTTACTTTGCGAGGAAGCTATGTGCCACATTAATTGGCAGAGTATTTTACTATAAGATGCTATATAAAATTCCCTCTAATGGTGTTAAAAAACACCCAAAACCGATCGGTTTCGGATTTTTGTTAGAAATAATACTTTTTCTTATTAAATACAAAATGTGTTAATGACGTCTCACATTTATGATTTTCCGGACAGCACAACTACATATTAGGACTGATTTTTTGTATTAAGTTTCAACTTTCTAGCTTAAAAACTGTGGGAGTCATGCGCGACACGAAAAACAGAAAGACACACCCACAGACAGACAGACATCCAGCTAAAAACCACTCAAATCGTTTTCAAAACACCCAAATGGATAATTCCGTCGAAATCTCGGCCATGAATATCAACAGTGAATTTTGATATTTCGTGTGAAAACAATACTTTCCTTTTAAGGTAAGGAAAAGTAAGATTTAGGGGTGATCTAATAATCCGTTTCAGACATCAGGGAACATTTTTGGTCTCGTGTCTGTCTGTCTGTCGGTCTGTGTGTCCGCGAATTATGAAACGTGCGACGATAACTTGAGTAAATGTCAACCGATTTTGATGAAATTTGGTAGACATGTACATTTTACCAATGCCCAGGACGAGTTCGTTGGACAACATTATCCGTCCAAGCGTTCACGAGCAACGCTCGCGTAAATGTGAACTTCAAATTTAAAATTGGAATTTAAGGTCGGGAAAAAAATCTAACTTCATCTATTTACTGAGACAAACATTTTTTTCAAATACAATTTTTCAGTAAAACCAACAGCGACACCGCTATGAAGTGTTAAGAATCGCTAAAACGATTAATAGTTTTTACACAATAAACATTATAACAATAAAGTACATGATAGGATGCGAGGAAGCTATGTGCCACACTAATTGACAGTCTATTTTTTTTATTACGATTAAATATTTTGAGCAAAAATAACACGAGTTGTCTCAAGAAGGATATTTCAATGCGAGGATTAAGTCTAGACTGAAGTCTTTCAAGGAAAGGATCATTAAAAAACAATTAGTAATGAGACAGGCTTCAGAATAAAGATGACAACGTTACAACTCACTAGTAATAATGGACCCATTTAAACTTTAAGCTCTCCATTGTTCCTCATTCTTTTTGTTCATCAAATAAACTATTTGAGAGTAGTAAAGTAAATAAGGATTTGTATTGGTATGGCTTTCCACCATTTCCCATTTACAAAACACCTAGTGGGGTTATTTCCGGGGGGGGGGGGGGGGGAGAATCAAGGTAGTAATTCTGTAAGGGCTTCCCTCTAATACCTCTGATAGAGGCATTAGTTACTAAGTTGAATTTCTGATAAAATTTCAATATACGTATTTTAAATTAAAAAGTTAGTAATCCGATTACTTTATTTTTAGGGTCCGTAGGCAAAACCAAGGACCCTTATTTTCTGTCCGTCCGTCCTCTCGCGTGCTCTCACGGCTACACCATTCGTCCGATCACTTTGAAATTTGGCATGTATGTGTCTTGTACCTGCCCACATATTTTAAAAATATAGCGACTTAAAAAAAAATATTTTTCAAAAAAATGAAGGTAATAAAACTTAAGGGTTAAATATTTTTTATTTTTTTTCGATACCGTGAGGGGTATCATATGAAAGGGTACGTCGAGCTGATAACAAAAATATATTATTCATTGGTTATAACTTTGATAGGGCGAGCGTAGGCAAGTTTGAAGTGGGTGTGAAACGTGTCCCCCCCCCCCTCTATTTCGCTTATGTGAAGTGCAAAAAATCTGAAAAAATTCCTGAACATTCTTCGACCAAAATTAAAGATACCACTTTTTGGAAATTTCGAAAAAAATATTATTTTATTTTTTATTGACAAAATACGTTTTTTTATAATTATGGTCTTTTCGATGTAATTATATGGTTGTAGTCCGGTTCAGTGTCAAAAAAATACTTTATCAGAGTGTGTTTTGAGAATATCAGACCCTTAGAATGGTTCAAAGTAAGCTTTTTAGCATTTTAAAAGAACACTGTTTATACACTTTACAGTTAAACACTATATAGTGTGGCCTACGGACCCTCGCTGTGTGCTGACTAGCACACACTTGACCTCTTTATTTTAATATGGTTTTAACTATTTACCAACCTGGAAGTCAACAATAGCAGCAATAAACATGTTTCTATTTTACTTTCTGGGATGTTTACTGAAAAATCCGCCATATGAATGGGTAATAATATTAATATTGATCGAAACGTTAGTATATAAGGAAGTTTTTCCTTTAGTCCTAAAAAATTTAAGCTCTGTTCTTTACCAAGTTATGGAACCACAAAAAATTATACATTTTTTGCCATGTAATTTGAAGGAATGAAAATAAACATTACGTTTTTCTTGTAGGAAATTTTGTCAGCTTTACAGCGATAACAAAAAAATTGTTCTAGCTTTTATACTTTTGGAGCAACAAGTGTTTCCATGAACAAAGGTGTGCGATAAAAATAATCATAAAATTTGACCTAGTGGGAGAACGATTATGATTTGAACCATGGTTTATACAGCGTTTTTTGTAGCCCCTGAGGCGTAGAAAAACCTACTTAATTTTTTCACACATAACGCCAGTCATCCTGTAAATTTATGCAAAACAATAAAATATAGACTGCCAATTAGTGTGGCACATAGCTTCCTCGCATCCTATCATATACTATAACAATTATTGTTATATTACTTTATTGTTATATTGTTTATTTTGTAAAAACTATTAATAGTTTTAGCGATCTTTAACACTTCATAGCGGTGTCGCTGTTGGTTTTACTAAAAAATTGTATTTGAAAAAAATGTTTGTCTCATTGAATAGATAAAGTTAGATTTTTTCCCCGACCTAACATTCCAATTTTAAATTTAAAGTTCATGTTTACGCGAGCATTGCTCGTGAACGCTTGGACAGATAACGTTGTCCAACGAACTCGTCCTGAGCATTGCTAAAATGAACATGTCTACCAAATTTCATCAAAATCGGTCGACATTTACTCAAGTTATCGTCGCACGTTTCATAATTCGCGGACACACAGACCGACAGACAGACAGACAGACAGACAGACAGACAGACAGACAGACAGACAGACAGACACGAGACCAAAAATGTTCCCTGATGTCTGAAACGGATTTCTGTCTTGGAATTTTTGAAATCGGAGGCATAAAAGTTTTTCGTTCTCAAAAGTGAACACAATGCTTCCGTTACCTTCGGTAAGCTCGGAAGCAATAACATAAAATCAATTCTAAAAATTATGATCATAGAATAGTGAATTCATATATTATAGTATTAAGCTCTATCAAATTAAGAAATGTCAGTAAAATTCGAAGGGACTTCACGGCAAATTTAACTTAAGTATATTCGGACTAGACTATGCTTGTTTAGACTAAAACATGTATTGAATTAGCGAGAAAGGTTTTTACCGGAGATGCACGAATGTACTCAGCCAAGGTCCGGTCTTCATCCTACGTTACAGACTTGAGCTACTACTCTAAATAAAACCCAGAGGACCACATCTGGTTTCATTCCTCTCAGGAAGCAATTCTGTAAATTGAAACTCATTATAGGCCATCAGTATATCGAGCTTTATTGATACAATTTATCATCCTTCATATAAATAATTGATTTAGTTTTACTTTATTATATTAGATAGGTAGTTTTAAACAAGACCTTATAAGTACGAGGAATATTGAAGTAAACTTGTAAGTTTTTTGCTTTTAAGCTTATTAACAGTTGGAATTACAAGTTTGTCTGTATAGATATAATCATTACGATGTATTTGATGATTAAGAATTATTAAGACATTACGAAAATGTAATAGTTTTAAATAAACACCATACACAAAAAACAGATCGGTTACATTTAATAAGTCTAAGATTCCTTCGAAGGTTTTAATCACCGTAAAATGTTTTAATTCATTAACTTTGTAAATGCAAATTTGTTATCTTTAATTTATAAAAAGCCAGTCAATATGCTCGTCAACATATGAATATCCGCATTCTACCCATTTACCATAATAACACGCTTTCAATTTACTTCACATGTTTTTCAGGGACAAATCTTGAAACTTAAATTTGACCCACTCACCGACTACCTAGATAGCTGAAATTTGCTTAAATTATGTATTTCCCATAACAACACAATAAAATCAGTAATTAATTAAACAAAATAGTTTGTATTAGCTGACAAATCGCTAAATTTCTGTTAAATGTTAGCTGTAAAATTCATACAAAATTGTAAAAAACATGTCCAGTGTCAGGTAATTGAGGTGATATCCATTTACATATATAATTTATTTTAAAACAACAAATATTTCGTAGGGTAGAGAAAGATAGATTGGAACCCTGTTCCTCCTCCTGTCTCCTTGGGCCTGAGACTAACTCTAGACGTAACTCAGTCTTAGGTCTACACGGGAGACTTAACTGTAGGTTAGAGCAACCTCTAGCTACCCGCACTCTGGATTTCCAGATTTGTATGGAGATATTTTGGCTTTGAAATTCGAAAAAAAAAAAAAAATAGACTGCCAATTAGTGTGGCACATAGCTTCCTCGCATCCTATCATGTACTTTATTGTTATAATGTTTATTGTATAAAAACTATTAATAGTTTTAGCGATCTTTAACACTTCATAGCGGTGTCGCTGTTGGTTTTACTGAAAAATTGTATTTGTAAACAATGTTTGTCTCATTGAATAGATGAAGTTAGATTTTTTTCCCGACCTAAAAATCCAATTTTAAATTTAAAGTTCACATTTACGCGAGCGTTGCTCGTGAACGCTTGGACGGATACTGTTGTTCAACGAACTCGTCCTGGGCATTAGTATCATGAACATGTCTACTAAATTTCATCAAAATCGGTTGACATTTACTCAAGTTATCGTCGCACGTTTCATAATTCGCGGACACACAGACCGACAGACAGACAGACAGACAGACACGGAACCAAAAATGTTCCCTGATGTCTGAAACGGATTTCTGTCTTGGAATTTTTAAAATCGGAGACATAAAACTTTTTCGTTCACGAAAGTGAACACAATGCTTCTGTTACCTTCGGTAAGCTCGGAAGCAAAATCAAAATCCAACCACGACAAACACTGACGTCTAAGTGAGGTTAAAATACATTACAAGATTTATTGTGATAAAGACTTAAAAAAATAAAATGCATTAAAAAGGAAACTATTTTTTTAACTGTCACAGTACTACGTTGTCACTCGTAGTACGTGAGGCGCTATCAACAGTTTTTTTCATTTGTTGATAGAGCACCACGTTTGTATGTTAGTGACATGCCTTATACTGTGATCCCTCATAGTGCCTACTGTGACTGTTACGAAATTAGTTTCTCCTTATTAGTGCATGTTTTTTAAAAGCTCTTTATTTTTTTAAAATATAAAATTACTTTTTTATTATAGTTACGAAACATTGATTGTGGATGGTATATATTAAAGTTAATTGCTTCACTCTGCACACATTGACTCCTCCCTCGTAACAACCTAATTATTAAAAAATCTCTTACATTTTAAAATGTCATATGACTGAAATAAACACAATTTTTCTTCAACCAAAAAAGTTTATAACATAAGAAATAGGTTATTGCATAAATAAACAATGATAGCAAATGGAATTTCTTTTTTGGATTAATGAATTCAAATTTATCTTTCTTACTGGATGTTATCATGTGGAGACAGAATAATGAACTGACACCAAGTAGTTCAATGGTGCTTAAGGTGGTTTGAGATATGGAAATCCATTGAATAATAGCTGGAACTGAATTCATTCTTTTTTCGTACAATACTTCCATGGTTTTCTTCGTATTAAGTAAAAGTGTAAAGGAAGATAAATGGGGTAAAAGAAAAAAAATTGTATCCAAAAGTTATTTTCTTAAACTAGAGATTTTCAACTCAATACCATGCAGAGAAGGATTTGAAATAAAAATAACAGCATCGTTGAAGTAAAATTTCATGTAAGGAACTGTTCTGTTAGGAAAAGAAAAGTTTGAATGTAGTTTCTATGAGGAGTGTGAAAGATGAACAAGTAAAATCCATTATGTGAGGCAGTTCACCTGGTTAACCAAAAACCATATTTTGTGATGAATATGATTTATTTTATGTATATATACATTGTATATACATACATACATATATATATATATATATATATATATATATATATATATATATATATATATATATATATATATATATATATATATATATATGTATATGCCCAATTTGTGTGAGTGAACACCAAGGGATGTAATATGCAGCAATGCATGATACATGGAGCAATGCCGAGCCAAATTCTTAACGACGTAATTTCCGATGTTGGAACAGTTCCACACGCTTGATACATCCTTTGGTTTCACTCACACAATTTGCGTAGGTTATTGCAGTGTGCAAACACGGTGATCAAATAAAGGGAAGAGTGTGCAAAGAAAAAAATTTTTGTCCTGAAGTGAAGAGTGTGCGAAAAGAGAATTTTCTGTCAATTTGTGCGGCATATAGCTACCTCGCTACTATTTCGTTTACTTTAATGATTTTATGCTTTTTCAACCTATTATTGTCATATTCAATGAATTTTCCCCCGTTTTTAAATCTATCAAAATTATTTTTATTTTTTACCTGAATTAAAATATCAATTTAGCAAAAGCCCAGACGGTTAAATATAATCTGGGGCTATCTGCGGGCTAAGTTTGACAAGCCATCAAAATTTTATAAAAAACAGATGAGTAGTTTTTAAGATATGTTGGTTCGCAAACATTGAGGCACATACAGACCGACAGACAGAAACGGAGCTGAAAGTATTCCCTAATGTCAGAAACGGATTTCTATCTTCGAATTTTTGAAATCGGAGACCGAAATCACATAGTTCGGAGATAGATATCAAATCACATAGTTTCCGTACCTTCAGTAAGCTCAGAAGCAAAAGAATTAGAGAAAGGTTTAAGAGGTAGAAGAATTAAGAATTGGTTGCCAAAGTTTCAGCTTGGTCTCTTGTTTTGTGTGTCTCTTGATGTTATGTTATCTGGTTTGAGTTAGGTTGGCTGTTTAAGTATTGAAAAATTCGCATCAGAATTCTTAAGTAATTCTTTGTTAATTAAATTCTTGTTGTTAAATTTTTAGTTTTTAAATATCTTAAATCTCTTTCCTTTCTGTTCTTTATGCAATAATGTCTTTGAATTGTCAATTATGGTTTGATCCTGTCTGTGTACGTGTAAGCACTCTTGGCGTAGTAAGAGTTTTTTTTTTGAGCTGTGCGAAGCGAAGCTCTTATGCTACACTTTGCATTTGGTTGGACACATACTCCTCCTGAATAGCTGAACCGATCAACAAAATATTCGGCACGGTCATAGTCACCAACCACAAGAGAGAATAAATCTGAAATGATCCAAATTGGTACATAGGGGTACGGGGTACAAAAGTTAAAATAGTATATGCCCTTCATGATGCATGTTGTTGGAAAGCTCTTTAAGAGTACAGTTATTGTTGTTATGTTCACTTTTGTCATATTATCATTTAAGAAGGAGGTAAAATAGAAAAACAGGAAAAAAAATGCTTTTTAATTAAAAATTAGAATACGAACTTTAACGCATGAATACAATTTAAGACTACAATGCACGCACAGCTCAATATTGCAAGAAGACAGCTGCATTTCACACATAGCTTTTAAGACGCGAGGTTCTATTTATTGCTCACAGAACTGCTAGTGTAATCATTATAATATTATACCGCACAAAGCCTGCATGAAGTCACTCTAAACTCTAAAGTACCATCCTATAAATTATTTCTGTCGTTAAAGTCGTAAAACGCTTCAAGAATATTTTAAAGGAACCACTTAAAGGTTCTTTTTAAAAATGCTTCTCCTAAACTCTACCTTGTTTGAGAGATAAATATTTCATGATTATTTCTCTTTAACTACTTTATAACTTCATACATAATAATTCATATTTTCGAGAGAGAATAAATATTATTTTAAAGTAAGTTACTCTTCTTTCTTAAAATGTTAAAAGATACATTACTATTTTGTATTATTACTATTACTTTACTATACTATGGTGAGTTATTACTTTTGTAAATGTTATTTTATCTACGATTGATACGAAATATAAACATTATATCTCTCTTTAGATGCGTAGAAAGTGATTATTTACGTACTTGTATTCATTGCGCATGCGCGTCTCATAGTTCTTTACCGCGCTAGCGTGGTAAAGAAGAGGAATTCTTCACCTTTACGCACGATTAGCGAGTTTGTTTACATTTAACAAAACTAATTTGCTGTTCTTTTATTAAAGTAACTGTTTATATAGAATTTTTAGTGAAAAACAATGAGTGAATTAAGTGACTTTGACGAAAATGTAAAGAAAAATCGGTCCGAGACAACTCAGACAAACTTTCTCATATATGAGTTTATAATTACTTAGCCCAGTGTTTCCATTTATTAGTTTTTAAATGTACATTTAAATATTATTGAACATTTCATCAAAATTTATCATAAAAATAACTTCTCCTGGTCGGGGAATCGAACCCGGGCTCTCTCCGTCCGCGTTTTAAGCTAATATCTCAGGAACTAGATTTTTCCCGGGAAAACGGCTTATATCGTTGGATTCGTATTCAAATGGACTACATTTTAGAATTTTTTAATCAAAATCGTCGGTACCGTTTTCGAGAAATAATTTTTTTTCATGTTTTTTCAGAGTTTTTGGGGGGTAGCGCCCCCAAATTTAGAGCTAAAATTCATTTCTCGATTTCGCCTCGGGGTATGATTTTTCTGAACATGTATGCCAAATTTCGTCAAAATCGGCCCAGTAGTTTGGGGTCCAGGCGTCTGCACAGACGACAGACAGACGACAGACGACAGACAGACATTTTTTAAAAACCACATTTTTGGACTCAGGGGACCTCAAAACGTGTAAATCCATCAAAATCTCAAAATCGAATTTTCGCGCCATCACAATACTTTCTCTTTATATGAGAAAGTAATAATAACGACGGCTGGTAGTGCCATGCGTTTGTGACAGTTTACGCAATATTACGCCACGTTTCATTGTCACGTCAGCACAAATCATGAGCAATCACTGTGTAGACAACGAAATAGTCTAAAAGTATCACTCTCCACGTCAGACGAGATAGTCTAGTGTACTATCACGGCATCAGGTTACTCTTGCGGCAGTCACAACTACTATCGTGCCTATTATCACGAGAATGCAGAGATAAGGCAACAGTTCGATAACTAGTTACCTGTGTTCGTGTAGTAATAGCCCGTGAGGGGGGCTTACCTGATAACGTGTTACACTCGCATATCTTTCAATTTCTTTCGCTTCTTCCACATTTTATTTGAATGATATCCCCAATTACAGCAGCTACCACTGCTACGTTGTTAACGTAGCAGTGGTAGCTGCTGTAATTGGGGATATTTAACATGTTAACATGTTGTTAACATGTTGTTAACGTAGCAGCTTGTCACTATTCTGTCAGCTATTATCAATATTTCAATATTGTACTATCAACACTCATCTCAAAAATGCTTTTATGTATATGTTTTCCTGTACACTATTATGGCAGTACTTTCGAGTTGATTTACATGATAGTTCTATCGTAAGAATACTATCACTGTGAAAACTAAGCTTAACAGTAAAAAAGGACAATTCTTTTCTTTACTTCGTCGAGTTTACTTCTTACTTTGTTTTTTTACATTATTTCAATTTCAGTTTTTAATGTATATAAGACCCAGTTTACCTTATTTTTATATTTTTATTCCATTTCAGTATTCTAATTCTAAAACAATAAAAGTGTAGGTTTTTATAGTTTAGGAGAAAATTTAATTCAATGCAGGAAAGAATATTATTAGTATATTTCATGGTTGAACATTTGTGAAACTAACATAACAAACTTAAAGACGAATAGAACTCTAAGGATAACAACTCATAAAGAAAGAAAAATAAATTTGTTACGAGCTTAGTGTAGTGCAACTTTTAATATCAAATTATTTATTTAGAAAATACTAAAGAATATTACGCATTATAAATTGTATATTTTGAAAAATTAACATTCTTCGGAATATTCTAAATGTCGCCTTTACTAATCATATTTTAGAAAGAACTTCAATAACACCATTTTATAGATATTTATGCAATAAGTAGTGTACAATTTAGTTATAATTCTTGTAATTATGCCTCAAAAAATCCTTCAAAACAAAATTTTAAACCTATTTTTATATAGTCTATATTGAAATTATAAAGTAACAACCCAAATTATTTTTATTTTCATTTTGTTGCCTCCATGTCTACCAAGGCGCAAGCATTGTATTCACTTTTGGGAGTTAAACATTTTTTCCCCCTCCAAAACAAAACAAAAAAAAATACGTTTGGTGTCGTGGGACACCCGGTAGGAACGAAGTTCCTTACGCTTTTCATTAAATATAAATTATAAAATCGCTGTAATAACTACGTATACATGGTGGAGTTAGAAAAGAGACAAAATTAAATGAAAATCTTTTTATTATCTTAACCCTGGAATACTAATGCTAACAAGTGAGCGTCTATTACTAAACCTTCGTAACTTTTACGAGCATCCATTTTATACTATTTTTTTGGGTTATACATGAATAAATAACAACTTTTTGTAAATAATATATATTTTAATTATTATAAACATATTTTTCTCAACACATACTAATCAGTATCAACAGCTTAATATCAAAATTTAGGTAAAATGAGCATAGTGAACTTATAGTCTACAGGCCACCATAAGAAGTGAGTCGCTGATTGATAAAGTTTTCTTACCTTATGGAATCGCTTATTTATGCCTTGTCCGCCGATGAATTGGGTATATGTCAACTGGGCGCTGGGCCATTTCTTTTTTATTGACATGCCAAACTTGCCCTTCTGCGGGAACATTGAAAAGAGATAGATAAAGTTTTGATTTTCACAGAATCGTTTAATTAAAGTATTTAAAAAACAGTGGTAAAGGTGGCCACCGATAAGAGTGGGCCGTTTTCTTTTCAACGTCCCCGAAAAGCGATATGTTTGGGCCGGTGGACACCCCAAACGGCCCACTCTTATTGGTGGCCACCTTTACCACTGTTTTTTAAATACTTTAATTAAACGATCCTGTGAAAATCAAAACTTTATCTATCTCTTTTCAATGTTCCCGTAGAAGGGCAAGTTTGGCATGTCAACAAAAAAGAAATGGCCCAGCGCCCAGTTGCCATATATCCAATTCATCGGTGGACAAGGCATAAATAAGCGATTCCATAAGGTAAGAAAACTTTATCAATCAGCGACTCACTTCTTATGGTGGCCTGTGGACTATTAGCAAATAAAATTTGGAACAAGAATCACAAATATATGTATATTTTTTTTAAATAGGACATACCACGAACTAAACATTCTATACAATGAGGGTAAAATTGCACATAGCACATTGCTAATTTAAATTTAAAATATTCACAATACTTTCTTTTAAATAAATATCTTTAGTAAGAGTCACAATACTAATTAAGTATTATAATTACATAATATGTCATTTAAATTGTAAATTGTTAATAAAATTTTGGATTATTTGGGATATTTAGGATAACATTACTATATTTTTTTTCGACATTTATATCTAAACAGTTTTTAAGATCCTCTACTTCAAAATCATCATCTAGATCTGAGTCTTCGTCTGAACTTAACTCGTTCATAATTCCTATTCAACCTACAGGGTCGCTAAACAATTTTTGTTGTGCTATTGTCTTGTTTTAATAATAAAATATACAATAAATAATGTAAAATATAAAAAATAATCGAGTATTATATAACACGGTATTACTAATGCTCGTAATTATGACGAGCAAAAATTTACTCTTATTACTAAACCTTCGTAAAAATTACGTGTATGTTTTAAAATACTGCAACTTGCGATGACACGAGTGACACTGCAGGTTCTATATCGACGAAATCTCAAGGACAACTGAATAGTGGAAGCACTCCTGGCAGCGCACGTCCCTGCAGTCCCGTTAGATGTCACCACAGACAAAATACTAAGGTATAGTCGTAAAAAAGTCGAACATTAGTATTCCAGGGTTAAGCGAGCGTCTTTCAATAAATAATGTATTGTATATTGAGAAAAAAGTTAATGATAAATTTATAGTTAAAGCAGATGGTTGTAGAACGAAGAAGAACTGTCCTCCCAGGCCTCGTCAGCGTATTACTCAATTATTATATTACAATGAAATATTAAAATAAAAAATATAAATCATTAACTCACAAAAACTTCTGCTTATATCAGGTTGAAATGTTACATGCTTGTTTCAATTGTACTGTAGGTGATGTATACAAAGTTTCATTTAAATCTTTACGTTAGAACGTAAGATATCGGTAAAAACGTTGTTTTTTTTATTTTAATCGGTTTGGTCCGCTTTAATAAATTCAGCGATCTTTATCACTTCATAGTAGTGTCGGTGTTCGTTTTACTAAAAAAAAATATTTATAAAAGTTGTTTGTCTCATTAAATAGATGAAGTTAGAATTTTTTCCCGTCCAAAAATTCCAATTTTAAATTCGAAGCTTACGTTTACGCGAGCGTTGTGCGTGAACGCTTGGGCGGATAACGTTGTCCAACGAACTTGTCCCGGACATTGGTAAAATGAACATGTGTACCAAATTTCAACTAAGTCGGTCAACTTTTACTCCAGTTATCGCCATCGGTAGATTTCGTGACGGATTTTGCGTGACGGTGATTTTGTGACGGTTATTTTGTGACGGTGATTTTGGTCGTTTTTTTCGGATTCACACCCGGGCTCCAGAACATGCCATAAGGAACTTCGTTCCAAATATGTTTTAGATTTTAACAAATTTAGTTTCGTGACACTCGCATAACTTCCACAATTTTCATCCGATTTTGATGAAATTTTCTGTGAATACGTTGGTTAGGCCCTAGACGGGCCTAATAGGCTCTGCGCAGGCTCAAACGTAAAATCCTCCAAACGTCAAACAAAAAATTGGAGGATCAAACGTATGATGATGCCATATGAATTTCGTCATGATTGAAACAGTCGTAGCCACTGAGTATGCGCAACCATAATATCCTTGCCACACGCATAATTTCCACAATTTTCATCCGATTTCTAACAAATTTTTTGGGATTTTGCATGTATGCTCCCGTATAAATGTCATTATAATTAGATAAATAGGTAACACTGCGCATGCGCAAACGTAAATAATCGCCAAACTACAATTTATTAAGGTCTAACAAACAGATTTTGCTCAGGATTGGTGGATAATCATGGACTATTCAACTGATGATCCCCCACTAATTGCCACACTAATTGGCAGTCTATATTTAACATATACTCGTACAATTGAGTACTTATGTCCGAGCCAATATTTAAACATTCAAATTGAATAATTTTTATAAAACGTTTAGCTAGGATTGCACATTACTAACTATTATTAAATAATTATTGGTTCAAACATTAGCTGAAAATTGAAAATGCAATTTTGTCTCTTTTATCAACATATTTTAAACATGTGCATGAATAAATTTGTTAAATTAGATAATATGGTATTTAAATTTAGTGTGGCTATATACATAAGAAAGGTTTGTAGGAGATGTGATTGGATAGCTTGTTTCTGTATTTTAGCAATTTGGTAAAGTCTTCTAGTACAGTCCTCAATTATCTCTAGCCGATACGTTTTTGAGGGTTTTGAATACTGGAAAATGCTGTGTTCTGATAAGTTAGTGATAAGTAGTTTTTTCACCTAAAAATTAAGGGTTGATCTGTTACATGTAATTTTGATAGCTTTTTTCAGTCAGGTTTATAATAATACGAATATTAATAATGTAAAAACAGGTACGGCCGATGTAAAAGAAAAATGTAAATTGCTCCGCACGAAGTTCTTTACAAGCCGCATCACTATTTAATAATTTACTTCAGTAGAAAAAGTTTTTAAATTTTCAAAGTACAGATGAATTCTATCATATCTTCTTATTTGAAGGATTTATTCTTTCCCCTCGCATAACAAGATAGGAAAAGTAGTTTCCTATCCCATTTTCTAGAAATTCCAAAAAAAAAGATTAATGAAAAATTAAATTTAAAGATCCTATCTCTAATCTTAACACTTCCCCTATTGTTTTATTAAAAGTGTTTTTTACATTAGTTCAAAGGTTTAATGGTCTCAAAACAATGTTTATGCTTTCATTAACAGCACCTCTGTAAACATACTGGTTTTACTACAATGAGAATGATGTATATTTTCCCAGTGGCAAAGTACCATTAGCCAGAGGGAAATTTCGGTCTTTATTATAATAGAATTGCTATAATAATATTTAATTGTACATATGGACTGGAAGTTTTAAGTAGGGTCTGAAAGGTAGAGAAGTTAAACAAACCATTTCCTTAATGTTTTTAAACTTTATTTAACTCTAAACTTCCCGTGGTAAATTAACATTTGCGGTTTTAATTGTTGTAAAATGTTTTAACATAATAATATGTTTTCGTTTCTTTGGTTTTTTCTTTTTCATAGTAAAAGGTGTTTAGGTTTTAGGTGTTTTGTTAGTAAAACCAACCAAAAAAAAAATATTTTTTTTGTTTCGTTCCTATGTCTGTCTATCACTCTGTACGGTTCCAATAACTTTTGAATCAAATAAGATAAATACGTGAAACTTTGAAGTATTAAAGATCATTTTGGCGCACTCGGGCATACAGTAAAAATATAGTAAAATCAAAATTATCAGCTGTTTAAACAAATAAACGTGTTTTTCTACTCTTCTAAAATAAAATTGAACATTTGAGGAGGTATCAAATGAAAGATATTTAAGAGTTGATTACAAAAATATATAACACTTGTGGAAATTGATTTCCACAATAATATAAGAAATTTGACTGAGATTAGTGTCCTATTTTGAACTGAAGGAAACCAAAGAATTTTGAGTTGTGAAAAGGCCATATCGCGCACTCCTTGTTGTATATTGGAAGCATTTTCCTAAATGTTCACTTGTCATAGAGGCCCTAGGATTTTTATTTATTTATTTTTTTTTTTCTAAATTTTCACGTTCATTGTGCTTTTTTTATTGGCAGTTCCTCTGCCGATTAATTATTTCAATACCAACGGTAGCCCACAATTTACGCAAGTACTTTACGCACAACCATTTAATTTCAAACGAAAAAATAAAACAAAACAAAGAATGATTATGTCAACATACGCATTACAATGAAAATATATTAACTTAGGAAATTACAAGAAAAAAAAACGAATAAGCCAGATACTAGGGGCGAGTTACTGGCAAGATTAGTAGTCACTTATTTGTAAAAGATTGAGCAACAAAATTAAATTTTCTTTTATTGACACTGGTGCAGCAGGTCTCTCAGTAGTACCAGCCCTCAAAAACATAGAAAAACTCCTGATCCTATTTCAATAATTTTTGCAGCAAACGGAACAAAAATCAACACATTTGGAGAAACCATACTAACGCTAAATTTAGGCCTCCGAAGAAATTTCCGATGGAACTTTATAAAAGATGATGTTACTAAACCAATCGTTGGTCCAAATTTTTTACACCACTTTGGACTAATAATCGATTTAAAAAACAAATAAATTATCGATGGTTCAAAAAAACTGTTAACATCAGGAAGAATATTACCTGCGACATCTAACGAGCAGTTCAAAAAGAAAACAGGTTTACAAATATAATTATTATGCCAATTTCCAGAAAAAATTCAAGATAACCTTAATTTTGTCGAAGAACCAAAACATAAAATTACTCATTATTTTGAAACAACTGGACTATCTGTCTCAAAAAAACCTAGACGACTAGCGCCAGACACACTGAAATGCGCTAATAAAGAATTTGAAGCAATGGTTGCTCAAGGGATTTGCAGACCATCAAGAAGCTCTTGGGCCAACCCATTACATATGGTAAAAAATAAAAACTGTTAATGGAGACCATGCGGCGGTTATAGGAGTTTAAACGTAGTTACTATACCTGGCAGGTATCCTCTTCCACACATCCCGCAACCTTTTTGGAAAGAAAACTTTTACTACTATCGATATGAGAAAATCATACCACCAAATTCCAATTATTAGCAATTTACAAAGCCATCAAACATTTTAGAAATCTTCTCGAAGGAAGAGAATTTGTGATATACAGATCACAAATCTCTACAAAAATCCGATAAAGCTTCACCACGTCTAATGCGTCATCTCGATTTCATTTCCCAATTTTCAACAGATATCAGACATTTATCTGGAAAAGATAACATAGTAGCAGACACACTTTCCCGAGTTGAAGCTATAACCAAAACTCCAGAAGTGAACATGGATCAAATAGCCAAAGCTCAGCAACACGATGAAGAACTTAAAATACTACTATAAGATAACAAATCTCTACTACTACGTCAGATTAAGTTACCAGGATCTGATCGTACCCTTTACTGCAACGTGTATAATAAGATTAGACCCTACATACCACAATCATATCGAAGAGCAATCTTTAACAGCCTCCATAACTTCGGCTCATCCTGGTATACGAGCTACAACGAAGATAACACAACGCTATGTCTGGCCTGGAATAAGAAGCGACTGCGTAAAATGGGCTCGTAACTGTATTCAATGACAACGGTGCAAAACCCACAGGCACACAATGTCTCCACTTGGAAGCTTCGACAACAACTATGCAAGGTTAGGACATATCCACGTCGACATCGTTGGATCACTTTCCATCTGCTGAGGCTACAGATATCTTCTTACGTGCGTGGACCGTTTTACGCGATGGCCCGAAGCATTTCTTCTCAAGCAAATAGATGCAGAAACAGTTGCAGACTTTTTTTTACAATGGATCGACTTCGATGTATGGTGGGAGCACCTACCATCTTAACCACTGACCAAGGACGTCAATTCGACTCACTGATTTTCAATGAGATGCTACGTTTACTTGGTATTAAAAGAAATCGTACAACCACATTTCATCCCGGTTCAAATTGCATGGTTGAACAAATTCAGTCAAGAGTGGTTAGAGATACTACCAATGGTGTTATTAGGTTTACGGGCTGCCCACAAAGAAAATCTGCAAACAAGTCCAGCAGAACTTGTCGTCCTAACGGTCCTAATACTTCCTGGCCACTTCTTTGCTGAAACAAAGGAAGATAATGGTCCCAGTGAATTTGCTAAGCGCAATAATGCAGACGATGAGCAACCTCCGACCAAGAAATGTGAACCACAAAATCAAGAATTCGCCCTATATATCTCTTATATATCTTCTGGACTATTATTGCATTTATAAAATATTTTATGATCATTGAATCAAATAATTAAATGCTTATATTATGCTTCCTTGGCTCTGATACTAATTTAATTACCAACTTAAGGATTTATTATGATCGTATTTCAAACAATTTTTAGCCCAAATTTTGTTTACAGAAATAAGCTAGATAATTCACTTTTAGTTGAAGACAGTAGCTGTAGATACAATGCTAGTAGTAAAGTGTAGTTTTGATTTCTTTATTGAGTAGACACTATGATACTAGTAGCAGTCTAAGAACATCTATATTTATTTAGGAGTATTTTCTCTTTTTACTTTCTCATATAAAGAGAAAGTATTGTGATGGCGCGAAAATTCGATTTTGATATTTTGATGGATTTACACGTTTTGAGGTCCCCTGAGTCCAAAAAAGTGGTTTTTAAAAAATGTCTGTCTGTCTGTCGTCTGTCGTCTGTCGTCTGTCGTCTGTCGTCTGTCGTCTGTCGTCTGTCGACTGTGCAGACGCCTGGAGCCTAATCTACTGGGCCGATTTTGAAGAAATTTAACATACATGTTCAGAAAAATCATACCCCGAGGCGAAATCGAGAAATGAAATTTAGCTCCAAATTTAGGGGCGCTACCCCCCAAAAACTCTGAAAAAACGTGAAAAAAAATTATTTCTCGAAAACGGTTCCGACGATTTTGATTAAATAATTCTAAAATATAGTCCATTTAAATACGAATCCAACGATGTAAGCCGTTTTCCCGGGAAAAATCTAGTTCCTGAGAAAAAAAGCTTAAAACGCGGACCGAGAGAGCCCGGGTTCGATTCCCCGCCCGGGAGAAGTTATTTTTATGATAAATTTTAATGAAATGCTCAATAATAATTAAATTTACATACGAAATCTAATAAATGGAAAACACTGGGCTAAATAATTATGAAATCGTATATGAGAAAGTTTGTCTGAGTTGTCTCGGACCGATTTTTTTTTAAATGTTCAATCTAAGCCCTAAGCCAATCCCTTTTGATCTTAGTTTTCATTTCCAGAGTTGAATTGGAGTTTTAGTCCAGTCTAGTGTAACAACTTATCCTCGGAATTGAAGTTCAGAGAAGTCAACTAATCCAGGACATATTAAACTTCCATTTTTATCATCTAGAAGATAAATTACTTGTTTTCGTGTTGTATTTGAGATATTTAAAGACAATTTGCAATACCCCTATTTTTTTATAAGTTAGATAACAAATTTGAAACATAGATTTTTATTAACGTTTCTAGTATATACTGCACAAAATTAAATTTTAATTATATATATATATATATATATATATATATATATATATATATATATATATATATATATATATATATATATATATATATATATATATATTCAATTAATACTACATGTTGAAAATAATAAAATAATTGCATCATCGCCGGAAATACATGATGTGAAAAAGCTTTAGCATTTCAGCTAGTCTGAAAGTGAGTTAAATGGTTATTATAAATTGAGTACACAAGCAAGTAAATTTAAATTAAACCGTGTAAAAATTAATAAAAGTAGATATTAAATACATAATTTGTTTCTTTATTGTTATTAACTCTCGTAAATTATGAAGGAAGAATGAAAGATTAAATGAAGATAATTAATCCAAATAATAATTAAATCCAAACCAATAATGCCTAATTGCTTTTTATATTTTTATTTACAAGAAGATTATTAATGCTATCTATATTTTTAATTTTTAATTTAATAAAATTTTACCTCCTTAATTAAAATAGCCGTGTTGATTAAGAGTGAAGGCTAAATGAAAGCTTTAACTATTTTTATTTTACATTTAAGTATTTCAATTCCTTTTTAAATAAGAGAAAAAATTCAACTTCTATCATTCTAAAGTCTATCCCTTAGCTATTTCTAGTTACTTTAAGCAAGCCCTGTAAAAGAAGAAAAAGCATTAAGCATTGATGAAAAGTTGAAGAGAAGAGAAGCTTTGTATGTATAGCATTTATCTATAAATAACTTTTGGTTGATCTTTTTGGCAACTGTTTCTTGCTACTCAAGCTTTGAATGTAACAAGTAAGAATTGCAAATAAATGGAAAATATAAAGTAAATTAAAATACTCTAAAGGAAAAATTGTAATTTATTAGGATTAATCATTTTCAAAAACAATACTTTTATCTTCTAAATTTAAAGCAATTAAAAGAAAGGTAATGTAACCAATTAAATGTTTAATGTTTACTACAGAAATATATTAATAAATTCAATATAAATATAATAAACCATGTGTAGTAAATAAAAATATACTTTAACGAATTCCAAACCTTGGTCTCATATTGAAGATGACACTTTTTTAGATTGTTACTCCCCTTATAAGAAAAACAGAGGGGAGTAACAAATCTAATGAAGGCGCACGGAATGTTCTTCTTTACACTATTACTCCCGTTATCAAAATAGAAGTGGGATATTCCTTTGTCCCTAAGTACATTGGACTAAACATCCCTTTTTCTTAATAGTTATTTTTGGTCAGTCATTTTTACTCTAAAACAACACAGGGAAGTAAAAATCTAAAGAAGTGGCTTGAAGTTCTAGCTCTTCTAGTGGTGACAGCATTTTGATGCGAGTGTAGGAGCCGACGTTTCACATCCAGTGTTAAGAACATCTTCAGAAGAGTACATGATGTTTTAAGGAAGTATCAAGGCTGATATATTTTAAGGCTGTCAACGCTGATATATTTTCTTAAGCCTAGTCCACACCAGTAGACGTGTCTACAGACGTCTTCTGAGACCGTCTATTGTCTAGGTCTAGCGTCAACACTTGTAGACAAGTTGCGTAACATGACTTCCGTTGTACCGTGTCAACAATTTAGAATGGAAAACCATAGACATGCGATTTTTGGTCTAGCAACGAGACCGTAGACGCCGATTGTCTAGCCTATGTCTGTAGACAAATTGCTAGACATTGTCTCTGAGACCAAAATCGTGCAACATGTCTACTAGTGTGGACATGGCTTTAGAATATCATTTACATTACTGAACATACCTCCAAAAACAGGGTGCAAAACGTCACGACCCATGCCCATTCAGATGTGGTCAACGAGAAATATAATCAAGGAGTCCATGTATTGTTCTAAAGTAATAACGCCAAGAGTTAACGTTGATACTTCCTTAGAACATCATGTACCCCTCTCCTTGAAGATGCCTTCAACACTGGGTGACCTACCCCCATCAAAATGGGGGCACTAGGATTAATAAATAAAAAGAGAGAAAAACTCGGTTTTACCGACGCAGTTTCACAACCCGGTTCTTAACATGGACGTACATGATGTAATGTCCTTACTACATTTGACCTTTTTAGGGTTTTGTAAATCCTCCTCCAAACCCTTATTTTAAATCCCTAAAACCGAAAGAATAAAAAAAAAAATTGTTTATAAATGAAATCAACTTCAAATAAGTTCACAAGAGATTTACGTTTATGTATTTATTTGATAATTTATTTATAAAAGAAGTGTTTTAAAATTGAGTGGAAGAAGGTAGTCTTATTTTAAACCTTTTTGCCTTCTTACCTGAATAATTTATACATCATATTGCCATTTCCCAGCCAAATTAAATCTCAACAAAGTGATCAAGCGAAAAAAATTACGGAGTTTTGAATCTTAGATCAGTTGTTAGTTAATATCTATTATATAACATGCTAAAATTCCCCGAAGGTGGGGGATGAGCGAGAGTGGGTTCAACTTCTTATATTTTCATAAATATATCCAGAACTATCGGTCCTTGCGAAAATACTAGACTCTATATTACCATGTCTACAGATGAAGACTGGAGAGAATAACCAAAATAAACTGCCAATTAGTGGGGCACATAGCTTCCTTACGTCATATAATTGGATAACTGGTCAGTATAAAATAATGTTATTCCACTGGGAATTGAAAGTGTGGTTGCTTGAAGCTGTTTCGATTCCCAGAAGGGTCATATACACGTATATTTAGGTTGAAATTAATATTGAGCTGGCAATTTTCATGATGACGAGGTAAAAATGTTTTCAGAAGTCTGAAACGGGTATTTGTCTCGGAATTTTCGAATACGGATATATTAAAATGCTTTCATTACTTTTGAATATACAAAATATTGTCTAAATTATTATATATATATATATTCACTCAAAATTAATTTTCATTACAAAACTAAAAACTAATTGTTTTGAATAATTTTGAGACGGGTAATTTGGAATTCATTATCTCTGGTTTATAATGTAAACAAAAAAAAATCAAATAAAAAATTCAATTTCTTATTTACACAAGCCCGGTTAAACTAATATTTGGGAAATGCTTCAATGCTTATAGTAACCACTGACGTATTTGCTTTTAACTTTGCAACAAATTGAAATAAAAAATAACTGCACCAAAAACAGTTTTAAAATATGACCGCAGGGTAGAAATTGAGGATAAAATTTAATAAAACTTTTGAACGAACATATACTAGTAAATACGGTTGAATTGAGTTTAGAATTTAGGTAAATTACTATTAGTTTTGAGAAATTTTAATTGAGCAAATTTTTAAACAAAAATTCATAAAATTAAGTGGAGTAGAATTTATAGTTAGCTTAACGAAACCTGATTAATATACTTTTTTGGCTGTTAATAAAAGAATATTAAAAAGGGTCAAACCTAAAAACCACGCTTAATATTTAGTTATTTTTGTATTTATTTAATCAAGCTTAAGGGCAGTTTATTGCTTTCGAGCTTACCGAAGGTAACGGAAAGTATGATCTCTGAAAAATGAAAAATTTTTAGGTCTCCTATTTCAAAAATTCCAGACATCAGGGAGTATTTTTGGTTCTGTGTCTGTCTTTCGATCAATTTTTGCGAATCATCATATATTTTAAAAAATACGTGTGGTGTCGCGGGACACCCGGTAGGAACTAATTTCCTTACATTTTTCGTTAAATATAAATTATAAAATCACACTGCCAAGTACGTATACATTGCTAACTACTTATACATGGCGGAGTTAGAAAAGAGACAAAATTAAAAGTAACGAACTGATTGTACCTAGCAGAGTTAAGGCAAAATTAAAAGAAAATCAATTAGCGGCCTTTACACATACGGTCTTTCCTGCAGGCCTGAATCGTGAAGGATTGCGCGCGAGTAAAACCGTGCGAGTAATCGTGTGGGAAAGATTTGGTAGCTATAAAAGTGATTCGCGCTTCCCACAAGAAAGCGTGCCCCCGTGTTGGCGCGAAGGAAAGAACGCATGTGTATAGAGGAATCCCGCATGCAATCCTCGGAGCGTGGAGTGCTCTATCTATGGAGGCCGCTATTTGAATAATTAAAGCAAGCGTCTTACTATAAATATAATATATTGAATATAAGAAAACAGTTGATCATGATGAGTTTATAGTGAAAGAGTATGTTTGTTAAAGGAGTATGGATTGAAATAGGACTTTTTTCTACCTACCCGGCCAATAAATTTAAAATATTATAAAATATATATCTTCCCTACTCTACAGCTTCTGCTTGTATCAGGGTGAAATTTTACATGATAATATTTTATTTATTTACAAAACAAAGTGACATTTTTGACATATATAACAAAAAATAATCAAAACAAGTCAAGTAACAGGCTTCCTTAATAACTTAAAAAGTTTGTTGTATTGACTGAGATTTTGTGGTAATCAAACATAATGAGTCGTTTATATCACTTGTTGAAATAAATGAAAACACTGCACTTGTAGAATATAAGTTTATTGGTCTACTCAAGATAGGTCACTGAAGATAGCCGTCATACTTTGTATTTGTTTTATTTTTATAAACTTTTATATATTAGTATTTAAGAGGCTGAAACCGGTCTGATTTGTTTTAAATTAAAATTGTGGTAGACCAATAAACTTATATTTTACAAGTGCAGTGTTTTCATTTATTTCAACAAGTGATATAAACGACTCATTATATTCTTTAATAACACTTTTTCCCGTCTTTTGAAGCTTACGTTTACGCGAGCGTTGCGCGTGAACGCTTGGGCGGATAACGTTTTCCGACGGACTCAGCCTGGGCATTGGAAAAATGATCATGTGTACCAAATTTCATCTAACTCGGTGAGCTTTTACTCAAGTTATCGTCATCTGTAGATTTCGTGACGGATTTTGCGTGACGGTGATTTTGTGACGGTTATTTTGTGACGGTGATTTTGGTCGTTTTTTTTTGGATTCACTCCCGGGCTCCAGAACATGCCATAAGGAACTTCGTTCCAAAAACCACTCTTCCGATTTTATTGAAATTTGGATGGTAGGTCATTGTTGGTCCCTTATAAGTTAAAACCTAAGAGAAGCAAATTTGCTTCTCTTCCACATGCGTAAAAACATATATTTATTTATACCTATATCTTTAAAAGAACGCATCTGATTTTTATGTTATGTTGATGGTTCGTCGAAAGTAGCCCGCAGATAGCCCCAGAAAATATAAACCGTCTGCGGTAAAGTATCAATTTTGCTAAATTGATACTTTAAGACAAGTAAAAAATCAAAACAATTTTGACAGATTTAAAAAAATGGGGGGAAAATAATATAAATTGAATAATAATAGGTTTTAAAAGCATAAATTCATCAAATTTTACAAAATAGGACGCGAGGATGCTATGTGCCACACTAATTAGCTAAGTATTTTTAGGAGTATTATAAGAACTAGTCAGTCTTATAATATATAGCCTAAAACAGTTAATCATCTTTTTAAATACAGTGATGGCCTGACGTGATAATTTGACTTATTATTTCTTCACTAAACTTGTCTAAAGCCGAGTTTACACGATTCAAGTATACTTGGACCAAGCCAGTATTGACTCTACTTTGACGCTATTTTGATCGTGTAAACAGTGTGTCAAAGTCAACTTGGACATCCAAGTTGAGTTGGATGGGTTCCATCTAAGTAGACTATGATAAAAACAATAAACAGGTCAAGAGTGTGCTAGTCAGCACACAGCGAGGGTTCGTAGGCCACACTATATAGTGTTTAACTGTAAAGTGTATACACAGTGTTTTTTTAAAATGCTAAATAGCTTACTTTGGACCATTCTAAGGGTCTGATATTCTCAAAACACACTCTTATAAAGTTTTTTTTGCCACTGAACGGGACTACAACCATATAAATACATAGAAAAGACCATAGTTATAAAAAAAACTTATTTTGTCAATAAAAAATAAAATAATATTTTTTTTCGAAATTTCCAAAAAGTGGTATCTTTACTTTTGGTCGAAGAATGTTCAGGAATTTTTTCAGATTTTTTGCACTTCACATAAGCGAGATAGAGGGGGGGGGGGGGGACACGTTTCACACCCACTTCAAACTTGCCTACGCTCGCCCTATCAAAGTTATATCCAAAGAATTATATATTTTTGTAATCAGCTCGACGTACCCTTTCATATGATTCCCCTCACGGTGTCGAAAAAAAAATAAAAAAATTTAACCCTTAAGTTTTTTTACCCTCATTTTTTTGAAAAATATTTTTTTTTAAGTCGCTATATTTTTAAAATATGTGGGCAGGTACAAGACACATACATGCCAAATTTCAAAGTGATCGGATGAATGGTGTTGCCGTGAGAGCACGCGAGAGGACGGACGGACAGACAGACACACGCAGGAAAATATAAGGGTCCTTGGTTTTGCCTACGGACCCTAAAAATGGCGCCCACCTGACAAGTTATGAGAACGAGCTGTCAAAAAATGACAGATGTGAGGTTGAGCTGGGTTCTTTTTAACCAGAAGGTGATATATCACCACTGTTTTAAAACTTAATAAGTAAAATTTAACTGGAAACTTCCAGAGGGAAAAACATTTAACACAATCTATCTTAACCTTTACTTTAAAGTGTATCCAACCACCTCTAACCACCTCAAAGGTCCACAACTTAGACCAAGTGTACTTTGATCGTGTAAACATTACTTCGAAGTTCCACAAACACTTTGACCAAGTGAATTTAAATAAAGTAACTTGGACCAAGTATAGATTTCTTTAGAGTTACAGATTTCTTCTTGGAATTTTTGAATTCGGAGACATAAAAAAATAAAGTTGTTACTCACAATGATGACAATGCTTCCATGGTATCCTTCGATAAGCTCGGAAGTAATTTATTCTGTGTTTCACATGATAGTCTCAGATATTTTTACTTTACACATTATAAAAATATTTGTAAATGCACGTAAACAAGGAAGGAATGAAAAGCATATGTATAAAGAAAAGCAATCGTAGCTTTCTAGTTTTACCTTTAACTATATTTTTTATTTTTTTTCGCAAAAACAAAAAAAAAAAACCTTTTTAATTAAAGGAAGTTTCCACTTCAAAAGTTTCTTTTGGTTTTTAAAAGGCTAGATTTTTTTTTGATTTTTTCAAAAGTCTTATAAACAGAAAGCATATTAAAGGCAATGCCAAAAGGAAGGTAATTGTATCAAAAAACATCCTAACAAACCTTTCAGTTTGGTAAATGTTTCGAAAAAATAAGAGAAAATAAAAAAGAAAAAAGAAATTACGGATGAAGATAACAGGATAATTGCTTTTTTTCCACAGAGGGTTTTAAAGAACAATATTCTAAAGAATAATACGAAATTGAATATGCAAGAACATGAACTGATTCTTTTATTAGTTCTTTTTATACTCATAGGACAAATGGTAGAAAAGACATAATACTGTTCAGACACAATAAAGTCTTAAGATAAACATTGTTTTAAGAGTTTGGAATGAGGATACTGGGTATTACAATGGAAAATGGTTGTCTCCGTATTTATTTAAACACACATTTGTTTTCACAATTATGTATTAAAAGCTTCGCTATTATGTATTAAAGTTATATTACAATTATTTATTACGCAATAAAGAATTCACAGTCATATGAATATATGTGTGTATGTATTTATATATATAAGTTACAAGAGCGATTCCTGCTGAATCCTCCTTTTACACATCAGCATTAAATAGGGTATATAACTGTTGTAAAGCCGCCGTGGCTCCAGTCTATGTTCTCGTGGCTCCAACTACATTCAAGGTAATACTATATGTTTGTTGTAAAATCAATTGTTAGCTTAAATTAATTTGTAGAAGAAAGTAACTTGTAATTTGAAATAAAACCTTTTTTAAAAAGTTAATCTTCCTATTCTAAAAGTTAACTGGCGCAGTCGGTAGGACAGTCAGTAGTAATAATAATATAATCTAAGTTAGATTCCGTTTTGTTTTAACAAATTAACCGACTGTCCAAGAAGAACCCAGAGTGTCTGTGGATGTAATCTTAAAGGAAAAACACAAACTGTCTCTCCACGTAAATTGAAATGATTTTATCATCAGTGCCTAACAACAAACAAGAAATTTAAAACAAAGAAAAAACAAAAATTAAAACTGATAAACATAAAGAACAGGTAAATTAACAATTAAAATTAGCAACTAACATGGCAAAAGAGAATATAACAATAAAAATATAAAATAACTAAAATAAATAAAAACATAAAAATGTGCTTTGGGCATATCTGTCAATATAAAGAAATAAACGTGCGTATAAATAAATTTATTATAATAAGTGCATATTTCACATTTATACGCACATGTATAATTTATATTTAACAGATATGCACAATGCATCTACCCTATATCTATATATTTTTACAAATTTTTATTTTTTTTATTTTTTTATTTGTATATACCCATTTGTCGCGTTAATAGTTTATTTTCATTGTTAACCTACTTGTTCTTTATGATTGTCAGTTTTAATTGTTATTTAAGTTTTTTGTTTTTGCTTAGTTCGAGATTTGAAGGCACAAATTCAAAAGCACTGATGATGGTCTTTTGAAGGATGAAAGCTACTTGTGGCAATGAACTCATTTAAATTTAAGTGGTGAGATAGTTTGTGTTATTCCATTGTCTCAATATTTTTTTTCTTATTTAACATTAATAAGAATTTGACAATTATTTACACTCGTTCTTTTTATAAATCGATATTCATTAGTTAAACTAATATATTCTATACCTGAAGTAAATTATTGCAAGTCACATTTTAGCAATTTCAGAAGAGCTATTTTCTAATTAATTAAAACGGAATAATGAAGCAGTGACTCTTCAAAGCATAGATAATTGTTACGCGTACTTAATTAGGTTCACCTTTCTGTCAGGAACTAATCTTAAAACCTACCCACTTCAAAATCAGAAATCACTCTAAAAATTTAGCAGAGTGACATGTTCCGGAAGACAATGCAATAATTAATCATTTCATTAGTTTGAAAAAACCGTTTGTTTTAACCAATATAATAGTACAATATAATAGTTTAGTATAATGGTACAACATAATAGTACCTTTAACCAATATAATAGTACAATAAATCTGTAAATTTGTGCGAAAAGAATTCAAGATTACTTCTTTTTGCGTGAATCGTTTGGGGCACATGAGAAATACTTAACTCCAACTTTACGGAAACGTCCGGAAGGCGGAAGTACAGGGTACGGGGTACAAAAGTCAAAATTGTGTATACCCTTTATGATGCATGTCGTTGGAAATCTCCTTAAGAGTGCAGTAATTGTTGCTATGAACACTTTTATCGTATTTTCATTCATAGGGGAGATAAAATGGAAAAACAGGAAAAACTGGATTTAGTTAAAAATTAAAATTATTACTATTTTTGATCCGTTAGAATGAAAATTGGTATACGGGCTTCATTTGATATCAGAAACACGATTATGAAATATTTTGTAAACATTTAGTAGTTAGGGTACAAATGGTACAGGGGTGCCGGAAAGACTCATGAAACTCGTTGCATGAGGGTAATAGTACATTACGCGTCGAGTGCGGAAAGTAGCATTTTGCATGCGAGTGTGGATTTTGCACCCGAGCGACAGCGAGGGTAGTAAAACAACACGAGCACGAGTTTCTGCATGAGTTGCGTACCATACTTTATCTACGATTGTTAGATTTAAATAATAAATACAGAAAAAAAAAAAAAACTTCCTTTATGCACGTTCGTATTTCTCTTTTGATAAAGATGACATTAATTCATTAGTTGTATTTTGTGCCGAATTAATTATTTCGGAAGGCGTATTATTCTCCTCATATTCGTCATAATAACTTAAATCACTCATTGGTTTTCACTAAAATCGATATAAACTGTTACTTTTATTATACAATCAGCAAATTAGTTTTGATAAATGTAAAAAAACTCGCTAATCGTGCGTAAAGGTGAAGAATCCCTCTTTTTTACCACCCTAGGGTGGTAAAAAAGAGGAATTCTTCAGTATTATGAGACGCGCTTGCGCAATGAATACAAGTACGTGAAGAATCACTTTCTGCGGATCTAAACAGAGATACATTGTTTATATTTCGTAACAATCGTAGATAAAACAAATAATTGGGTGCAGCTTGTAGGCGCAGGAAGGCGGGTCTCACATGTTCAGATGCTTGCAAACACTGCTGCGGTGAAAATTGCAGCAAAGTACCATTCGTAGACGCTGAAGATGATTGCCTTGAGGATTCTGACTTTAACTTTCCCTCCCAAGTCGAAATTTTGCCTTCAATGACAACCAGCGAAAAAGACAAAAGTACCTTAGTGAGCATTGCAGAATCAGCAGAAAATTCATCAGCGGACGATCAACCGGCAAAAAAGAGGAAGCGAAGTCAGAAAAATAATAAAAAATTGAGCTTTTCTCATGTGATCCAAGCAATCCACGCAAAAAAAAGTAGTCTCGAATTTTTTTCCTGCAGACAGCCTTTTATCACGACAAATTGACGCAGTACTAATATACATAATGAATAAATTTCCACATTTATATATAAAAAATGTTGGCGGTAAAATTCAAAGACAATTGTAAAAAGATATACTTTTTACAAGCTTTTTTGTAACTTGCAATGTATGTTGTATGTATGTATGCATCTATGTATATGTATGTATGTTCGGGTCAAATCTTGTAACTGAATTTTAAAGCAGTTATTCTCAACAGATTGGATTGAAATGTTGCGTACCCGTTTAGTTTGGATGACAATGCATGGTTAGCTAAGTAACGTCATTCTAAATCCAATGTGGCGGACTGCACAAGATGGCGGACTAGTTATTTTTCAAGCAAGACCATGATATGGTTATCAATTGAAAGGGTGTGCTGAGAAGAATGTGAATACGAATAAAAGCTTGTTTTTAAAAATGTTTTTTAATAAAATTATTTATTAAAATTAAAAAATGTCAAGAATATTAATTTATTTTTATTAATTCCAGCTAAGTGAGGTTAGACTTGATTCAATGTGACGAAGACTAAAAAGTAGAAAATATGATATTATAAAAGAAGAAGAATATATATACACATATATATATATATATATATATATATATATATATATATATATATATATATATATATATATATATATGTATATATATACACACATATATATATATATATATATATATATATATATATATATATATATATATATATATATATATATATATATATATATATATATATATATATATATAAACACGCTATTGTAAAGAATCCACAAAAAAAAGAGCGATTACGGGGTGAATGAATGTGTCCCTAAAAATTAAAGCGTGGGGCGCTTTCTTTACAAAACTCTAACGACTCCTTGCAATAGATCCACTTCTTTCACTCATTTCTATGTTTTACTTCTATAAAAAAACATAATGAATACTCGGATTACAGAATTCTAACAAATGACAAAAATGTTAATAGCGCTCCACGCTGTTATTTTTAGTGACATTGCACCATAAACTGTGATCGCTCGTTCTACTCTAGGGTCCGTTACATTTTTATAACTAGGCTAGGGGACAAAAGAAATTTCCTTCTCGCAAAAAACATTAAAAAATATGACACTTAAATATATTATCAGGAAGTTGAGATATAATACGAGGTAGTTCTGTTTCACTTCTTCGGAATGAATACAAAAATGTAGCCATGATTCAATGTTTTTTCATGAAGTGGAGACTTGATTTAAGAAAAGGGAGAAAAAAGAAGATGCAGGTTATAAACATGCCCAATTTCATGATTTTTTAAAATATATTTTCTCATTTTTACTACGTTTTTATTAGCTTGCATTCTTGTTTGTTTGTTTGTTTGTTTGTCCGGTACAAATCTGGCAATCGATTTCTAACTAACTTCCCGAATAGCTAGACATTTTAAACTTTTAGCATAGCTCAGAACACAATGACAATGCATTATTTTAATACTTTTAGCCATCTTTCAGCAGAATTTAATTGGTTTTCAGCAAATTTTGCTGTACGGAAAGTTAGTTCGGAAAAAATCCGCAAGTTATTTTATTTGTTTTGCCATATCCCATATTTACGCAATCTTTATTTTGACGGGTCTCACATTTGTGATAGATAAACATTGGATGACAGCAAAACAGGAAATATCGATTGTATTATTTATCGAGTATATTATTTATATTATTTCAAATATATCGATGGCACGGTTTAGATTTGGTGTTGGGGAGATCCGTTGTACAATGATTTGTCCTTTTATAGGTTTAAGATCAGCTCTCTAGATGGTTGTCATTTATGTGAAGTAAATAAATTCGGAACTATTTTTTTTTTTACTAACTTTATATATTATATATCAATAACAATTATATTATCAACATTACATACGATTCAACAGAAAATTTAAAAACGTAGTTTATAAAAAGTTCTTTTTATCTTGAAATTATTTATCTTTATTTACTAATAACTAGAATTAAAATGCTTTAACAAAATTTTTCT
Organism: Gerris lacustris; assembly: GCA_951217055.1. Classification (NCBI taxonomy): domain Eukaryota; kingdom Metazoa; phylum Arthropoda; class Insecta; order Hemiptera; family Gerridae; genus Gerris; species Gerris lacustris. The sequence continues at coordinate 55,731,134 of OX578282.1, read as the reverse complement.
ACCAGTTTATTGTAGTGCAAACTAAAAAAATATATATTTTTTAAAATTGACTTCAAAGCACAGTATTTATTACAAGGAACCAAATTATTCAAGCAATACTTCTTAATATTCAATACATTTTCATCAGTAAATCCCAAAAAGGAAAAAGGAAAATACTTTTTAATCATATTACGTTTTAAACAGATCTTCTCAAAAACGTATAAATTCAGACTTCACACACTCGTTTTAAAAGCAACAATCCCGGAATGTTACCTCTTGCATATTTTATTAGAGGAAGCTCAAATTACAATCTGTTTTGCCTCATCACTTATGTAGAGAAAGTTCACTTACTTTGTAGTATTAAATTCCCAAAAGGGATAGAAGTTAAATTTGCACGTATTGAGTCTAAAAAAAAAGGTTGTTTTTTTTATAAAAAGAAAGTCTGTCTTTCGTCAAGTATTATTTGATTTAAACTATGTTTTATATAAGAAAGATTTGTTCTAGTTTGACCTATTATATGCTTTGGATTTAAAAGTTTATGTAATAGCAGATGGCTGTTTACTTATTACGCACTTGATTTACATGTGGGCTTATATTTATTTGTATTCAATATCTCAGAGTAAATTTAGTGACACACTTCGCCACCCGGGTGGGGCTACCCGGTAACCAATGAGAATCGAATGCAACCTGCTACACGAGAGGTGGCGCCACCGAGAGGTGCGCCACGAGAGGTGGCGCCGGGTAGCATTACCCGGTCTACCGTCCCACGGTCTAGCCGTCACCTACAGGTGGCGCCACCCGGTCACGGTCAGCCCATTGATATCAATTGAGCCAGTCACACGGTGCCACCCAAGTCCTTGCGACTCAGCCCCCACTCTTTCAATCAAATCTAGAGGAAATCAAAACAGGGGCTAACTGCATCCCTCATATAAGTGTCTTTACTTGTCCTAACTGTTCTTCAATATTCTAAGCAAATCGTTGAAAGTTTCACACAACATTCGGCAAAAATTTTAAAAATGTTACTGTCCTCTTTGATATACACAGTATAAAACAAACTAGTATTCTTTTTCCTAAAATTATTGGATGAACCCCAAAATGCCTTTTTTTCTGTCTTTCACGAACATAATGATTATGATTAATGATTGGTAAAATAGTTCTTACCTCACTGTAGAATTGTTATAATTAAGTAAGGCTTTATTTTATCGAATCTAAAGCCTTGATTTTTGATTTTTTGAAAAACTGTTCATACTTTAAGAAGTATATTTGTTAACCCTATACATATAAGTGTTAGGATCGGGAGGTACAGAAGTAAATGTATAGTAGCCTAAGCATTACCTAAAAGTGATTATCAATAAATGTTTCAAATAATACACACATCATATATATAATATATATATATATAAATATATATATATATATATATATATATATATATATATATATATATATATATATATATATATATATATATATATATAATATATATATATATATATATATATATATATATATATATATATATATATATATATATATATATATATATATATATATATATATATATATATTGGCATCGTGTGGCTCTATCATTGAAGCGAGCGTAAAGCAATAAATATTTTTGATAGTTAATCATGATGAGTTGATAGTTAAAGATTATGATTGTAATAGAGAGCCGAGTAGCAGGGAAGATGGGTTTTTCTACTATTCCTTAAATCTCCTAGAAGTCCATTCAATTTCAACTATTATAATATGTATCACTTCGCTACACAAAAATGTCTGCTTGTATCAAGTTGGTCTTTTACATGTCTGTTTCAATTGTGCTTTTGACAATGTACATGAAATTTTATTAAAATCGTTAAGTTATAGAACGTAAGATATCGGTGAAAACGTTTTTTTCTCTATTTTAAACGTTTAGGTCCGCTTTAACAGTTTTAACGATCTTTATCACTTCATAGAGGTGTCGCTGTTGGTTTTACGAAACAATTTTATTCGTTAATAATATTCGTCTAAGAGTTCGTTGCGCGAGAACTCTTGGACGGATCATGCTGTCAAACGAACTTAATAGGAAACACTGAACATAGCATAGGAACACGAATAGCAAGTTTCAACCAAATCGATCAACTTTTACTCAAGTTATCGTCGGACACGTAAACGTTACTGACAGACACACAGGATGCATATTTCATTTAGCAGTTAGGAAGATATAGGAGGTAGGCAATCAAGTCGGCCCGCATTCGGTATTGGGTCTCCCCCTGCCACGCTTGGTACCTATCCACCCCTCCCCTGCCGATTAGCTACCTGCCTTATGTCCCCCCCCCTCATCACAGCAGTTTTTTTGACATATCAAGAATTTTTTGACATTTTCATGTCTTTACTTTGGCACATAAACTCGAAAAGCGTTACCAAAAAGCGTTACACAAGCATTACCAAAAACGACACTAAAAAGCATTACCAAAAACGACACTAAAAAGCATTACCAAAAAACGGAAGCGTTGCCAAAAAGCGTTACATGAAAATATCTCACCGTCTTGCAGACTTGTATATGCAAGAAGTTTTTCATGTTTAACCTCTTATTACTAATCTTGAGTCATATTGACTCCCAATTTAAAAAAAAAAATTAATGATTTTATTTGCCATTTTTATTTAATCCTTATTGGTGGTCCCTGAGAGGCACTACCTAGCCATTGGGCAAAAGTAATCAAGTAGTGAAAGTCATTGACTTACTGGCAACCTACTTTCAGTATTCTGGCTTGAATAAAGGATATATCTTATGTATATTGTATATATTGTTTTTGTTTTTTTATATTCTTATTTTTTTTTAGAAGGCTCCTGTGCACTACTCAGGACGGAAAAATAGAACACGAATACCAAATTTTTATTCTCATTTTGAAACATATTGCTGTGGACCTTTATGAGCAAATTGAAATGGACCTCTCCAGGGACCACTAGGCCCTGCACTTAAAGAGATTAATTTCAATTTTAAATTGACATTTTTAACATGTATGCTCTGACTGCTGACATAAATATAATAGTGGTAAAGTGGCAACTCCTGTTCTTAGTGAATAAAATAATAAGCAGTGTTAAACAAGTATGTATATTTTGAAGACACAATAATTTTCCATTTTTCATTATTCATTCATTTCAGTTATATCTAGTTGTAAATAAAAGAAACCTTCACTCAAGCATTTGGATTGAGAACTTTTATGCATAAAATATGGGGTGTATAAAGAATACAGTAGTAGAACAAAGGTAAAAGGGTGTGATGTTGCAAGTAAAGGTATAAAAGGTTAAAGGGTAAGGGTTTGGACTCGTCATCCATTACTGAAGAAAGGTAAATTATGTTACTTGAAAATCCCATCCTTACTTTTCTATACAAGATATCGGGTAGCGAACTTTGTTCTTCAAGATATACTGTCCACTCATTCCCTTTATACTTGTAGTGAAAAATAATGTAACATAGACCGGCAAAATTCGTTCTAGTCCTTACCCTTTTTGTAAAAATCATATTTTCTCAATTTAAAATATTGCTCGAGAGATATATTTACTAAAAGGAAAAAAATATAATTTGAAGTTGATTTTGAAGAATATAGACTTGAGAAAATTGGATGATCTTGATAAAAATATAAAATTCCAAGAAACAATTTAGATTCAGACTAGGGAGGTGTTTCTCAACCTTTTTCACCCTTTTAATAAAATTATTTTTCCCAACTATTTCCATGTATTTTTGCTAACACAAAAACTTAAGGTTGGTTTATACTTTCTGACGTTAAGGGGGTGTACACTGGAGAGGGGAGAGTGGTTTTATCACATAAAAAAAAAAAAAATTAAAATAATAAAAACCTGGGGGCTTACGCCTGAAGACATAGACCACGAAGTGGGTCCCTTGAACAAACTCGGGTAGCCTTTTATCAATACAATAATGGATTGATACCAGACAACCCAACCCTAAACTCACGAAGCGGGTTCCTCGAACAAACCCAGGTAGCCTTTTATCAATGCAATACTGGATTGATACCAGACAACCAAACCCTACACTCACGAAGCGGGTTCCTCGAACAAACCCAGGTAGCCTTTTATCAATGCAATACTGGATTGATACCAGACAACCAAACCCTACACTCACGAAGTGGGTCCCTTGAACAAACCCAGGTAGCCTTTCATCAATGCAATACTGGATTGATACCAGACAACCTAACCCTACACTCACGAAGTGTTGGTCTGTAAACCATGTCTTCACAACTCTGTGGTTACGTTTGACCGATTTTTATCAAACCACCATGGTTTTCCAAGCTGGCAACCGATAGCGCTAAATCTTTCGACCTCAACTTATTAATTGTTTAAACAATGCTGGGTAGACATTGAGGGGAGCCCAGTCTGGGAATCAAAGCCGGCACTGTGGTCAGAGGTGTGTCCTATTATAGGTCCCATTTGTGTGTTATAAAGGAATAACCGATAGACATACTACAAAAAGCACCAAACTTGTGGGCCTCTCAAAACCAGTCACTGCTAGTCCAATTTGTTTTTTGATGCGACTTACCGTTTAGAAAATAACTACATTTGCATGCCATTTTAATTCTTTTGGAGGGGATTTTGTTTGTCAGTTTCACGGTAAAACCTATAAGTGTGCCAAGTATTAGTTTATAGTTATTCCGGATGTGTTTTAGACTTTGCACATGTGAGTCAGTTTGTCAGTGATTGTATTGTTATTAAACATATCAAGGATTTATATATTGTAGTTTTTAAATGTATACTTATTAATGTAAATGTTATTACTAATTGCTAAGGCACTAATGCAATTCATTTCAAAACCAATTTAAAAAAAAACAAAAAAAACAATTATAGAAGGAGATTTAAATTATTTATTTTAGAACTTCGCTCTTCAGTTTCATCTATAAATTGTCATCTAGATATGAATATGTAGCAGTATGGTGATATATATATCACCACAACAATCCTGTCATCTTTTGACAGGCATTCGAAATAGATACTGTCTACATATTCATCAGCTTGGTCTAGCTGAAAGCCCAGTGTTGGATGTGTGAGAAAGAAGATGACACCCCCTTCTTTACTCAATCAGCAGCTGTTGTGCATTAAATCCCTAAGGTATAGAATATTGGACTTGGCCATTCTGTCTATTGAAGAACTAAGTAAGCAAGTTACTTAGTTTCTGGTGGTCTTTCAGTCAGCTTATAGGGTAGAGTACTAGAAGAAGGTTTATTACACTGAGTTGGCACCTAGGCTCCAAGGGCTCTCTGATGGCTCACATGCGTCTTACTGCTTCGGATTTTATTTTAAAGTCCCCCGGGAGGGGGGGGGGGGGCGGTATGGTGATTTATATACGCGATTGACAGCATTGGTTATCTGACCTTTCAGACACCTACCGTTAGGGTCATGAGTGGGATACTGTCACATAATACTAGAAGGCAATTTACTCAGATCTCTTGAGGAAAACTATCCGACGAAAAAGTAGTTTTCAGCGGAAGCAATTCCAAGCAATACTCTCAAACTCTGTTTGTTCAACTTATTAAATATGCTGATTGTGCCGTATCACATATGAATAAAATATTTAGAATGGCAAGAGAAGAGCTGATTGCTTTTAAAAGGATATTTGAAATTCAAAGAAAACCGCATCTGTTTCAAGACTGCTAAAATATGAAATCTAAAACGAGAAATGATCTAGTACGATGTTTTAGGGTAAATATAAATAATATTAGATTGAAAGATAAATGCTTCTAGCTCTCACCTATATACCTTGGTGTGTGTGTGTACAAAGGTATTATTAATTATTTTTAACATTTTCTTCCAATCCGTTGATTGATATCATAATTGCTATTTCATTAATTTGAAAAGTTAGATTTTATATTCTTTCTCCTCTAGTTAATAAAATAAATAAATAATAAGTTTATTGTTGCTCAAAGTACACTATAACAGTTGCTCACAAGTAAAAATAAAAAACAGACAATATTTCGAACAAATAATAATATGAGCAAATTCCTTATTGAGTTGTGATCTTTGTCGAGGAATGGCTTACATACGACAGCTAAAATATATTAAAGTTGTAATCATTGTCAGAGTTATTATTTATTGCTCCTTCTGACCAGACGTCTTTCGAGAGTCTATCTGTCAACCAAAAGCAGAGGTCGGCAAAGGATGCAATTTGACCTGCCAAGGCATTTTATCCAGGCTACGAACTAATGATCTAAATTCTACCCCAATTGCTTATTGTTTTTAAATAAAACATGTAAACTACTTGATTTCACCACAGGATTTTTTGTACTGGTGATCTTTTTGACATAATGTAACTCTTGAAAAAAACTAACAAGCCTTGTAGGGCTAGAAGTGACGCAGATAGGATTTTTCTCTTTTTTTGGATCCTATACCTCTACAGCACCCTCAAGTGCCGAAAAATGAGTTTTTGATAGTGTACGCTATCATCACGATCACGTGAAAACCAAACCGAATAAAAAGTATCCACTCTTTTAGAGGACACTGTGGAGATGGTACCCTTAAAAAGTATCCAATCTTGTAGAGGACACTGAGGAGATGGTACCCTTAAAAAGTATCGAATCTTGTAGAGGACACTGAGGAGATAGTACCCTTAAAAAGTATATAATCTTGTAGAGAACACTGTGGAGATGGTACCCTTAGAAAGTATCCAATCTTGTAGAGGACACTGAGGAGATGGTACCCTTAAAAAGTATCCAATCTTGTAGAGGACACTGTTGAAATGGTACCCTTGAAAAGTATTCAATCTTGTATAGAACACTGTGGAGATGGTACCCTTAAAAAGTATCCAATCTTGTAGTGCACACTGAGGAGATGGTATCCTTAAAAAGTATCCAATCTTGTAGTGGACACTGTGGAGATGGTACCCTCAAAAAGTATATAATCTTGTAGAAGACACTGTGGACATGGTACCCTACTATAGACTTTTTTCGGTCTGAACCACATTTATTCAACATTATTCCACATTATGATTAGTGGAGAAGGGGATGACTGGAGTGCTCTTATTAAAGACTAAATACAAATGAAGGGAAAACTTAATTCAATAACAATTTAACTATTACTGACCTTTTCATATGAACACCCCGAATTGGATTTCTACCAATTTAGATCTTTTAGGTATAATTTCCACACACCAAACTTTATCTAATTTTAATTTTTAAGATTATTTCTTAAAAGATGTCGATTTAGGATTAAAATGATTATACATGCCTTGTTGGGAAAGTACTGTTGCAAGGCAGGCTATTCCCCCTACTGCCATACTAGCGAACAGGGTCCATCTTCTACCAATCCTTTCCATGGATGGCCAGAGAACTATGTAGGTAGGAAGCTCTACAGCCCCCGCGAGGAAAAAGTTGAGGAATTCATCACCCCCAAGAATAGCTGCGTAGTATGATAATCCTACGTAAACTGATGTGTTTGTGAACCTAAAACAAAAATAGTTTTCATGAAGTTAAATATACTTATGCAACACTTCTTTAGATTGTTACTCCCCTTATAAAAAATGACAGAGAGGAGTAACAATCTAAAGAAGGTGTACGGAATATTCTTCTTTAGAATGTTACTCCTCTTATAAAAACAGATGTGTGATATTTCTTTGTCCCAAAGTACATTGAACTAACCATCACTTTGTCTTAATGGTTATTTAGTTAAAATCATTTAAATTCTAAAAAACATAGGGGAGTAACAATCTAAAGAAGTACCAACTCTGCTTTAAACATTAAGAAAACATATACACATAAATACTTATAAAATACATTTACATCTAACATGTTTATCTACGAAGATGATCATATTTTCCTAGAGAATTTAGTACTAGGTGTGCAATGCAGCTGTCTGCTTGCAAAATTGAGTTGAGCGTGCATTTTAATCGTAAACAACAAACATTATTATTTTCCTGAGGTGTGTAGGGTATAGACCAACATACCTCAGGAAAATATAAAGTTTTAGGGTTCACCTTCATCTACAAACATTTTTATTTATAAACAGCTGATGTCAAAAATAGTAATATTTCTAATTTTTAATTAAAAAGCATATTTTTTCTTGTTTTTCTATTTTACCCCCCTCTTAAATGAAAATATGGCAAAAGTGAACATAACAACAATAACTGTACTCTTAAAGAGGTTTCCAACGACATGCATCATGAAGGGCATATACTATTTTAATTTGGACCATTTCATATTTATACCTTCCTGTGGTTGGTCACTATGACCGTGCCGAATTTTGTGCGGATCAGTTCAGCCATTCAGGAGGAGTATGTCTCCAACCAAATACAAAGCGTAGTATAAGCGCTTCGCTTGGCTCAGCTCAAAAAATTCAAAAGGCCATAAAAAAATTGTATGTGAAGATATATTTAGATCAGTCTCATGAGTCTTAAAATGATCCCCTTAACACAAAAATCCTAACAACAATAATTACCTGAATTCGATTCCCAGACAGGAGAGATATGTTTCACACTATAGTAGAGTTTTTCCCATGGTATCTCTGAGTAAATTGGGGAGGGAAGTAAACAAAAGGAAACAGGCCAACAGAAAATGCCCAGTTTTATACACTGATTTATTTTATTTTCAAATTGTAAACATTTTAACAATTAAAATATGAGCGCTGCAATAGTAAACAATAAAAGATTTGGCAACATAGCAACCCTACTCCGTTTTCCTCAGAGACACCGTGGGAATAACTCTACTATAATGGTCTTATTCTATCATCCTGTTAATAGAGTTGATTAAATAGAGGATATGTTATGTAAAGTAGGCAACCAACCTTTAATGATATCTTACTATTACAAACCATTATATTGCCTAATTTATTTAGTTTTCCCCACCTTTTTTTAAAGTTTTTCTGTACTGGTAAATTACGTGCCCTCCCGCTGAAAATCACAACTAGCTAACCACTTCATCTTTCATGGGCGAAGGTGGTTAGAGGTGGTTAACTATTGGTGATTTTTACCGGGATGGTAAGTAATTAACTAGTACCAGTTTTTATTTACATGAATAAAATTATTAATTTAGCCAATATCAATGTGCGTGGACAATTGAAATTGGGACCATCTGTAGACCACTTTGGACAAGCAATACAAATTTCTTAAAAATTGGATATCGATAGGTGTTAATAAACGAAAGTTTCTGTGGATGTGGAAGAGAAACTAATGGAAAAGTAATCTTATTGATATCTAGTGGTCATCGTTAGTGTTGCTGGGCTAGTAATGAAGATAAAGTGTTATTTCTAAGCAAAATTAATTAACAATGTGTTAAGCAGCCCCTACACGATCAAGCCGCTTGATCAAAACATAGCATCAAGCTGATTGACACGAGCTTCAAGCCACCTTGGGGCGCGTCAAGCATCCCATCAATCTTTTCATCAATACTCATTTGTAGCGGAGTTTTCGACTAGTGAACTGATCCTCTTGGACTGTAGTGAATCAGTATTGTGTAGATACTATGGATTCGAATCAGGATTTGGGGTGTCGAGCAGGTGATTGACGGAATGCTTCATCAAAATTGCTCTAGACTATCAAGCGCTCTGTCAAGCCACTTGATTCAACTCATTCAAACTTTCCATCAATCTCCGTCAAGGCTTGACTCAAGCATCAAAGGGGTTCCTAGACTATCAATCATGCTTGACACCATTGCTTGACGTGCTGTTTTGATCGTGTAGGGTGTGCTTGACGCGCTGTTGATCGTATATGCTGCTTTAGTTATGGTATTGGCGCATCTCATTAAAAATAAATATACGTATTTCGAATTTATTTTTTAAACAAAATTTTGATGACAGTCACTTCATCAACTGTTATAATTTATTATCTTCCTTTATGAATAGTGAATTAATCAAATTTATAAATTAGTCAGATAAAACGAACGATATAGACAATAGAACTATACATAGTGATAATTAAATTTATCCAAGATACAATTTACAGAGAAACAAAAATGCAAAAGAGTGTAAATCATGTATTTTCTAAAACATGAATTAGTTAGGGGAGTGAGTTCCTTTTTTTAAACCTACTCTTTCCAATTGATTAGAAGGGATTTCCATGGACTCATGCAATCTACTAGTTTTTACTGCAAGTTTGAATTCGTACAGAAAAATACTTCTCTTGCTATTGGGAAAATCAAATTAAAACCCTTCGACCAAAATGCAAAAAAATACGAATAAACACTTGATACCAGGCACCCAAGTGTTGTTCTTTTTTTTATTAGTTTGCACTGATAAAAAAAACTTTCAACCCACACTATAAGGGTTGTAAATGAATTGGGTATGGAATGTACTAAAAAAGAATTTATTTGATTAATTAAACAAAATAAAAAGCTATTAAAATGTTGGGAAAAATTAAAAGTTTCAGATGTATTCCCTGTTAACAATGTAAACAAGTATATTAAATTAAATGCTACTTCATTGAATTATAAACTAGCTGCATACCCACGCTTCGCTACGGAGTGTCTTGTTTTTAATTTGATGGGTTTATAAACTACTACTAAGAAACATTTAAATTATTTTATTAAGCGAGAATATCTAGATTCTATCCCTTCCCCTTATTTCTATACCAAGTCCACTTTGATAAGATAATTTGCAAATATACCAAATTAGTAATTGATTCCGACTACTGGAGAAAAATTCTTAAAAGATAACTTTCCGATAAAAGCAGCGGTATTTTCCTTCTGTATCCCTCGTGCCTTTTCACATCCCTAGGTTGAAATTGGAAATATCTTTTATTAATATATATGTTTACATCCAAAATAGGAGCCCTTTCTCAAGTATTAACTTCCTAACATTATAGAAGATCAGTCTGGCCTCAATTCCCCCTCTTTTCTTACATCTCCCTATGTTCCCCTTAGGGATAAAATTTTAGAAAATCTCTATTGGCAGTTATTAATATAATTTAGAAATTATTATAATACATATAATAATATATATTCGTAGATTTTATTCTAGCATTTTATTACTGCATTATATTTAAAGAAGTGGTGACAATTGTGTTAGTAAAGATTTTGCCATGGCAAGGGGTGATTTATAAACTATCTTAATAATATATGTGGTATTAGTTTAAAAAAAAAAAAATTAAATATTTTTTGATAGTGATTGGAAACTAATTTCTTCAACAGTTCTTCCTACAGAAATTTTTCCAGAACATAAAATATTGTATGCATACATGTAGCTTCTTCTGCAACTTTGGTTATATAAATTTAAAAAAAAAATAAAATTAGAATTTTGAAATCTATTTAGAAGCCCTGTTCTCCTCCCCATATTGAGCTACCAAAAAATGTTGTAGCCAATATCACCCGCTGAATTGAGCTTAACATTGTAACCAAACACAAACAAAATCGGTTCAGCCGTTTGGAGGTGACTGACGCGCAGACAAACAGAAATAAAATTTTCTAAACCTAAATTCTTTATCAGGACCACTCATTCAGTGGAAATACAAAATTTGAGCCCAATCGGATAAATGTACAGACACCAATCCAATTGTATTTATATTTAAGATTAAGATAATAATTTTGTAAAGTGCAAATCAATTTATAAATATCTATAATAATAATATAAAATATAAATATATAATAATAATAATAAAAGAAATAATAAAAATAGAACAATCCTATAAAATTTTATAAGATGGTGGTTATAACAAAAGTGTCTAAAAATTGATTCAACATTATAGTGACATTAACTTTTGAAAGCTTTCGTTTAGTAACTTGTTTTTCAATTAGCTTAGTATTATTTAGGGGACGTAACAGAGAAAGACACATTTCTCATCCGAAAGAATACCAATTAAGCTAAGCCGGAGAATTATTCTCCGGCGTAGCTTAATTGGTTTTCTCTGTTACGTCTCTCTCAAATAATTCTAAGCTAATTATTGTGACAAAATAATTGTAATATGTAGTCAGGGAAAGAAGACTGTAACTTGGGTTCCTTTAAAATTACGAATTTAAAGTAGATCTAAAGTGGAAAATAATAAAAAAAATAATAAAAGGTGTAAGTAATTAAGGTCTGTGTAATATAGAAAATGTAATCTGGTCATAAAAAAATTATTTGATTAGGATATCATTATTAAATTAGGATGTATGTTAATCAGGTTAGGAGGTAAGATTCTTATAACTTGATCTAATACACAGGTTAGACTCTACGACCTTATATGATAAGAAGGTAAAACCTTAAAACCTGATCTGAGGTAAGATCTAGTACTTCTTTATGATATGGAAGAACCCTAAGTTACCTGTAATTCTGTTTTGGTTTAAGTAATAACAGCTTTTATAGCTATAGCCGATGTGACTTGTGTAACCAGATGTGCTCCAGACAACTCTGATTTTTATGATTATAAGAATCTACCTTTTTCGATAATATAGAAAAAATGACTTGAATCATTTTAGCGTGGATATATTTTTGGGAAGGCATTTTTAAAAGAACATGGAAAGAAAAACATGAAAAATGTGACGCTCTTAAATAAAGTACTAGGAAGTTAGGATATAACAGGAGGTTGATCGGTTTTCAATTTTCTTCACTTTTTAGTACTATATTTCACCAATTGAAGCGCTGAAGTATTTAAATATAGTACCACTAAGCTAGAAGGTAGTAGACGGTAGCTCGATTTTCACAATTTAGTTCTATATTTCGCCAATAGAAGCGCTGAAGTATTTAAATATAGTACCAGGAAACTAGAAGATAACCGGAGGTAGCTCGATTTTCACTATTTAGTTCTATATTTCGCCAAAAGAAGTGCACAATGGCAAGCGTTTTTAAAGGGGGAGGTGTGAAGGTGCTAAACTGTTATCTACAGTGGATTTAATACTCAAAATCATATCCATGATTTACCGTTTTTCCATGAATTGGAGAAAATTTAAAAAGTGAATTTAAGAAAAAAAAAATTTGAATTTAACATTCAACGCAAGAAAGTATGCAATTGATAGGTAACCTCGGTAAACTTGTACATAAAAGTTTTATGATTTCACTTGTAAATGTTCCCAAAAAAAATTTACGTTTTTAAAACTACAAATATAATTTAAATGAATGCTCTAAAATGTACATTTACCTGTAGACCTAATCAATCACAGTTAAACAGAGTGAAGCAGCTTGAAACAAAATCCGAGCTTTTTTTTAATAAAAATTAAACTCAAGCAATTAATTTTCAAGATAGGAAAACTCTGAAAACTAATTAGTAATTGTCGTGTCTCATTTTTAAGTTAGAAGAAAAACGTGTTTTTTCATCCTTTCTTTATTTTTATTATGTAAACAAAAGGGAAAAGTTCATCCTTTATTTCGTTAAAAAAGGCAACTTTGTTTAAACTAAAAGTGAAGGATAACAAGTTTCAACAAAGTTTTAAGTTTTTGAAGAAATATATAATATAACCAGGTAGCTTACAATTAGGCAGAAAGAAGTCTTCAAGAGATATGATATTTGATCGCCAAAGTTATTAAGAAAAGCCTGAGTCAACCACAATGGAAAATAATACATTGAAGAGTAGAATTTAAGGTTTTGTTTGGAGAAGGTGGTTATTAGATTTTAAATAAACTGACATAGAATAACAACAAGAAGCGGTTTAGTCTAAAAATAAAAGATAGCATAAAAATGAGATAAAGAATAGAAGTGGAAGAAGAAATGCTGTAGTTAGAAGAATATAGAAGAAAGATATTAAATGTAATATAAATGAAGGAGTTAACAAAATTTAGTTAAAACTTTAGAAGGGTAGAATTACCTGATATGGAAGAACAATAAGAAGTAATTCAACCTAAATTTAAGAAATTATAAGAGAGGAACACAAAGGTGGACATATTATTATTAAAAGATAGAAGGTGAAGAAGAAATGTTGCAATCGAAAAATTTTAGAAGATAGTGTAGGCACAAAACACGTAAAAAAGATAACTAGAAAAATATAATTAAATCCGCGAATCTCACTAACAATAAATAACGAAAGGAACAAACAACTTTTAAAAATGAACGCTTAAGGGAGTTCAAGGTGATAAGGGGAAATTACAAGATACAAATAACTTTTTATACACTACTTTTTAAATTTTCTGTTGAATCATATGTAATGTTGATAATATAATTGTCATTGTTATATATAATGTTAGTGAAAAAAAATACATAGTTCCAAATTTATTTACTTCACATAATAATGTCAACCATCTAGAGAGCAGATCTTAATCCTATAAAAGGACAAATCTTTGTACAACAAATCTCACCAACACCGAATCTAAACCGTGACATTGATATGCCCCTGTATAGGGATAGTAAGAGAAGAAAAATGTGTACAAGTAAAGAAGTACAGATGCAGAAAAATTAAACCTATACCTAGGACACAAGTGTAAACAAACCTGGGTGTCACACGTCAATTAATTTATTTCGTTGTTTACTTTTCGCTCTCATTCAATGTTTATCTTTTAATAAAATATCACAAATTTGAAACGCGTCAAAATGAAGATTGTAAATACTATGGGATAAGTCAAAACAAATAAAATAACTAGCGGATTTTTTTCGAACTAACTTTCCATACAGAAAAATTTGCTGAAACGTGGCTAAATTTATTAAAATAATGCATTGTCATCGTGTTCTGAGCTATTCTAAATGTTTCAAATGTTTAGCTACTCGGGAAGTTAGTTATAAATCGATTGCAAGATTTGTACTGGACAAACAAACAAAGACACAAGAAAGCAAGCTAATAAAAACGTAGTAAAAATTGGAAAATGCAGAGCAAGGCTGTTACCAGCTCCAGCTAGAGCTCGTGACAGAAAGCAAGTGTCCTCTTAGAGCCAGGTAGTCAAAAACTTCTCTGAACCCAGGAAGAGTCACTGGGGCTACGGTAAGAGTAGGATTGCGGGTTTGTACAAATCGTACTACATATTTAACTTTAGTTCCGCAAAAGACCCAGAGATGGCGCGAAAGTTGCTTTTTAAGGAAAGGTAAAGGTGTAGAGAAGGTTTGGTATAAAAAATTGGATGCATTTTAATTCAAAGTAGAGGAAAATTTGACAAAAGTGGATGGATAATTTTAAGATTAGGGAAAGATGGAAGGAAATAAACAAAAACGAAATTAAAAGCATGTAAAGAAGAACATTAATTAATATAGCAATTGTTAAATGAGTTTTTTTAAATAGCTTGGAAAAATATTGACGATGAAAACTCAAATTGTGAGAGACATAAAAGCAAACTTTGGATGCTATTTTAAAAACTCTTTTCATAAATACGTTTAATTAAGAAAAGTTATTATCCTTAGAGCAAATAGTCTAATTTCCTCCGTTTATTAATTATTAATAAGATGGTAATGAGAGAGAGAAGTCTTGATGCTTTAGTTGTTTAATTAAAACAGAAAAATTTAGTTTCCTAAATTTAAAAAGCTATTAGTGTTCTATTAAGTAACAAAATTATTACAGTTTCCACTCATACTAACAATTATTATGGTACTAGTGACTACATAGGACCTTAGGTCCTGCTTCAAAAAAATGTAACCTAATTATAGCTTGAGATAGC
Source organism: Gerris lacustris (assembly GCA_951217055.1). Lineage (NCBI taxonomy): Eukaryota > Metazoa > Arthropoda > Insecta > Hemiptera > Gerridae > Gerris > Gerris lacustris. The sequence goes on along the minus strand of OX578282.1, from coordinate 55,715,693 downwards.
ATAAATATTAAATTAGCCTCATTCGACACAAAATGACATTTTTAAGGACAAAAGATCTGTCTCATTATACATAGATCGAATAATCTTAACATGGATAGGTATTTGGGCCGGTAGATTGAAGAAATGTCCATCACGCAAAAACGACATGATAATTGTGACCCTCTTATAAATGTAGTACTAGAAAGTTAGGATATTACTGTAGATTGCTTGATTTTAACTTTTTAGTTCTATATTTCGCCAATAGGAGCGCACCAGTGCAACCGTCTTTAGAGGGGAAGGAGTAAAGGTTGGCTAAACTGTTGGCTACAATTGATTCAATGTCTATAAACATATCCATAAACATTGTTACGAGTGGAGTTTATATCCGCTCGTAATAATTATATTTATTTTTTAGTCCTTTAAGTGTTTCATTGTTAGGTTATTTGTATTGTTATTTATTTTTGGTTACTGTTACATTTTAATCTGATGGTCACTGTTGTGGTTCAAGGGTCGAACTGATTGAGAGACTCTCCTTCAGTTGTCCTCCACGCTTCAACCAGTATAGGTCGTGACAGTTGACCTGGAGTCTAAGTGTGAGTCAGCGAAGTGGTTCGACACCAGGTCGGATATTAAGGTTCGAGTCACCCTTAAGTGCCGTGCAGACCTGAGAGCGCAGCCTAATCTGCGAGGCCAGGAATAATAGTGTGACTCAGGACCAGCTAATTGGGTACGAAGAGCGTCAGGGATAACCTTCAGGTTCTGAGGAGAACCTCTTTAGGGACAGGGTCATCCGGCGAACATCCCCATCAGCCCTCCACTCCGCCTTCGCTGACCACTACACCTCACACCGTAACCACCGCTGACGCCAGGTTTAACTGTCCGATTATTATCAATATAAGGGGATCCCCGAAATAAGAACAAGTTACCGCTGTTAGTTACGTCAGTTTTGTTAAATTTTATAATTGTTATACAAGATATATTTATTAGTTTAGCATAGTTCTTCCTTCTCCCATTAACAAATTAACCCCCCTCTATATTTATTGCCTGCTGCTTACCGCACCTCACTAACATTCCCTTAAGTATTAGGATATTCAATTATTTATATGAATTACTGTTACCATTTAGTTTTAAGTAGCGCTACCACTTATTTATATGCCCATAGTTATATACTGTTAATTATCCTAAATAAATATTTGATTGTTAATTTAATTTGTAAGTTATTTTCTTTCATTTTCAACCAGGACCCCTTTTAAAGTAAACTTTCACTCACCCCTAGCAGCCGACTGAGCTGGGCAAATCTATGAACCGTAACAACATATGAATGACACGTTTTGAGGTCCCCTGAGTCCAAAAAGTGGGTTTTAAAAAGTCTGTCTCTGCAGATGCGTGGAGCTTAAGCTACTGGGCCAAACATGCATGTTTGGCAAGTTCGGAAGCAAACGTCTTAAAATGTTAACTTATTTATTTTTTAAGACGAAAAAAAAAAAAAAAATTGGAAACTTTTTAGGTCATGTAAGGTAGTCGGCACAAAAGTTAAAAAGGGGTATATTGAGGCAAGAGTTAAACTAAAAGAGAAAAATAAATCTTTCTCAAAACATACTGTTTACATGAGACTTCTTGCACGCAACTTTTCACTCCAACAATTTTACAAGAGAATTTTGTGGAGTCCGAAAAGTAAATATTAAAGTTAACATTTACAAAAGAAGGAGGAAAAAGGAGATACACTAACAAGTTACGGAGAATCTAACAACCTCTTCCCAATCTTTTCCTTGTTAGTAAATTTTCCACGGTTTCAACCGAACTGTAAAACACAGAAAAGAGGGAAACTAAAACAAGATTTTCAGTAAAAGACGGTTTTCATCGTTGAAGAAGTGATTTTAAACTCGAGTAAATTTGTTAGACAGTAAATTTAGACTTGAAAGTTTCGAAGGTTTGGCTATAGAAGTAAAGGATTTGAGAAAACACATGATACTCGTTCAAAGTAAGTTTTCAACACGAAGCAAATCTTTTGTGAAACTTGTGAATTAACTTTTACCCAAAATTATTCGTCTCGGGACTTTCTTGAAACAAGTAGACGACAACTCTTAATAACTTTATGATTTTAACTTTCCTTTACTGCTTCAAGTAATCCTAACGATTTCAATTAAATTTAATTTGACTTTAAAATAACTTAATTGAGCCAATTGTAAAAATTATAAAATAAATACATTAGAAAATATTAATACAATGATTCAAATTAACTCTATAAAATTGTCATTACTTTTCTTTTTCAAGAGTTAAGAGAAAAGTTAAAAGCTTTAATCCAATTTGCACGATATATGATCCGATTAAAAGATCTAGTAATAGTTAAATTATATTTCCTGAATATGATACGTTATCATTTATATAATCGAGTAATGTCCCGACGGCGACGACGACTCAATTCAAAATTATTTGGTATTGCTAAGCTATGGCAACCACATTTATTCCAATAACAATAAACGTTTGTTTAGATTTGTTGGTCTTCAAATAGATATAATAACTTATCATTTATATAATCGAGTAGTGTCCCGACGGCAACGACGACTCACTTTGAAATTATTTGTTATTACTAAGCTAAGGCTACCATATTTACTCCAATAAAAATTAAATTTTTGTTTGGATTTGTAGATCTTCAAATAGATATAATAACTTATCTAAATAGATATAATAACTTATTTAATTAGATATAATAACTTATAATTTATATAATCGAGTAGTGTCCCAACAGCGACGACTCACTTCGAAATGATTTGTTATTGCTAAGCTAAGGAAACCACATTTATTCCAATAAAAATAAATGTTTGTTTTGATTTGTTGGTCTTCAAATAGATATAATAACTTATCTAAATAGATATAACAACTTCTGTAAATTAATTTACTTTTTTTATAAATATAAAATTAAGCCCATAATACTTATGATAATTACATATTCACTTTCCTTGACTTCGATATGATTTCATTGAATTCTAATTTAAAAAAAAAAAAAATACTTTATGTAAATTCTATAATGTATGTATATTACTTATCTCTTGCAACGTCTACTTGGCAAACCAAAATTAGATTCTGTATGCTATTCTCTCCGATTACCATAACATTCGTGGATTCAATTCATACAATGTCTTACTCGTACGTATACAATTCCTGTTAGGAATAGAGATCTAGGGTGCAAACTTCTATAATATAATCTAGTTATATCTCTTATTAACACCCGTACCACGTATCGTACACCCTCAAAATTTATATTGTAGAGTAAAACCAAGCAAATATCATATTATATTATTTAGAATTGTGTCTCCATCTAAGAGAATAACAATACCTATAAATAAAAATTTAAAAAAAAGTCAAGTGGCCGGATCCCCCCTCCTGTAAAAATTCTGTTGATTGGCGTAAAAAAAAAAAAAAAAAAAAAAAAATAGAAAAATTAAATAAAGATTAAATAAATGATAATTTATGTGTATATGTCACCGGAATTACCCGAAACAAATATAACTAGAATTTCCTTGTCAAAACTAGTTTAAGTAAAGAGCTTTCGTCAAAACAGATGTTTAATTGTAAAATTGCCTGTAAATATAAATGTTTACGAGCCAGCTTTAGTTTGATTAAAAGTGTTTTGTGCCTTCCCAATTTTACTGTGCCTAAATTGTTTTGTGGTTTCTTTCTGCTCTGAGGCGTTTATATTTTGTATAGTTGTATAATTTGTTTCTTTTAGGGATTTTTTATTTTTTTATTTCGTTATTTTGTTTAGTTATTGTTAACCCACCTGATCTCCAAAAAATCTAACAACACAAATTTTAATCTTTCCAGTTACATGTAATAACCCAAATACGGGATAACTGTATATGAAACCCCTCCAAATAATCCAAAAAGGCGTTTTAAGTTATCATAATATATACGCTTTAAAATTTATGGCTAAATCAAACTTCTAAATGTAAACCAACCTAAAACGGTTGAGCCGATTATGTTTTATGGCTAAATCGAACTTCTAAATGTCCACCTCCCAAAAACGGTTGAGCTGATTATGTTTTATGGCTAAATCGAACTTCTAAATGCCCACCATCCTAAAACGGTTGAGCCGATTATTTTTTATGGCTAAATTGAACTTTTAAATGTCCTCCATCCAAACACGGTTGAGCTGATTATGTTTGTTAACGAACTCGTCCGAGATATTCGGATTTAAAATGGTCTGAGCCAAATCAGGGTCGTTCAAAAACCACCCGCTTTGTAATAATGTTTTTGGGATCTATAGAATAAAAAAAAAAAATTTGTTTTGGAGAGTGGGGCTGCGAAATATTCCGTAACCTTCTGAAAAAATGTTCGATGTCATTGAAGCAGCTTATGTTGTAGTAGGACAAGGAGGTCGAGATTGGCTTTAAACTGAAACGTCAGGAAAACAGTAAAAAAAAAAGTTTCTTTTGCCAGAAAAAGTATAAGAACAGGGAATTTCTTTGAAGACGGCAGCCAGGCAAGCAGCTCTGACACCTGACACCTTCAGGGTTTTCAGTGCAAATTTTGTTGTAGCTCGAAATGCCATGAATGTTTGCCATGAGGGGAACTTGTAACAATATAATACCTTCTCTATGCATCAGTGAGTAATTATTCTGTAGACAGTATATATTAATAATTTCCATTAATTTACAACAATAAACCTCACCGTTCTATATAATTTATAACCTATATAATATACTTGCCTTCACCCCACGCTCCACGCGGGCCTCATGCTAGGAGTCGCTAGGTTGCCTATTCCTATCATGTAGGTCAAGTGATAAAATAAAACGCCTTAATAGTTTCGTCTCCAAAGCCTTCTTAGAAAAGACTATATATAATATACATTATTCATGCTATTATTAAGAATAAAATATCCTGTGAATCACAGTTAAGACATTTAGTTGAAATAGTTCCGAAATTATTAAGAGTTTGTTGCAAAATGGCGGCAGATTTCCAAACGAAATTCAGCGGATTAATTGTTAATAACATGGGTTCTTCTCAATATTTCTTGACGAAACCAAGCCTACAACATGCAGAACATGTTGGCGCACACCTCTGCGAACAAATTAATCGATTTTATTCAGTTAGTTTTGCGCTCATAAAGTCAGACTGGTGACGACAGACACACATACATACACGAAAAAAGTTAAGGCCGAATTCGGTTTTCGGAATGTATTGAAAAAGTATTCAACATTTTGGCAATTCTAATCAATGTACAGACAAAACTTTAATTTCATATTATATAGATAAACTAAACAAATTAGTTAAACAATTTTGGGTCCAATTAAGTCTTTTCTATAGTTAATTATAATCACAACTAGTGAGAACGCGTTCTGACTTGGAAATTCCTGTTTTAACTGATTTAGGGTTTTGCCGTTAATGCTTATAAAGTTATTCTAATGAATTTTAATCTATTTTGTCCCCCTTGTATTTTGCAGTTAATTTCTTATATTACATATTTATGTACATTCTAATCTATTGTTAATTGTTTTTTATTGTTTGTCGTTGTATATCAATCGAAAACAATGTTTCATGACAAATAAATCAGCTATATCACATGTAATAAGAGAATTAATGGCATTACCCATGCCTTACTTCACTTAGAATCTCATCAGGTTCTTTAGTAGTTCTACTTATTCGCACATATTGTACTCGATACGTTCATTTATTGTTAATTAAACAAATATAGCACTATTAATAATATAAAAACGATAAAATATAATGATAATTACCATATAAAAGTAATGATAAGTGTCTTTTTCCTCATGTTTGGTGTTCTTATGAGATCTTTAAGACCGTAATGTCTTGGAGCACCTGATCTCTCAGCTTCTTTCTCTTCTACGAATTTCTCTACCTGATGCTTTCTCTGTAATGAAAAATAACAAAACAAATTAACCAAGTTGTCTGGAGGAATAATCCTAATATGGAAATAGTGATAACATGCGCTAAGGATGAGGAGACCATGTGAATGAGCACCCAAAGAATAATATTTTTGGAGTAAGTAGGGAATTACTTGTCGATAATTAGGCCGGGAACACATGGCGACACAGCTCATGGCATTACAGTTATTTACAACCGCTGAAATATATGAAAATTGAGACGCAAGATCTAATAACGTGTAAGATCTAATAACGTGCAAGATCTAATAACGTGCAAGATCTAATAACGTGCAAGATCTAATAACGCGCAAGATCTAATAACGTGCAATATCTAATAACGTTGGGTAGGCCGCGCGTGGTTTAGTACTGGCCCTGCACTGCTCTCTGCGTCTCAATTTATGAGGTTTCGTATATTTCAAAGGTTGGAAAAACTGTGCTGCCCTGCCCTGCGTCGCCTGCGTCAACATGTGCAGTCGAGTTATGGGATTTTAAATCACCACAAATTATATATGCCAAGTAAAACGTAAAAAAACAACACACACGATAGCACATTGTCATGTTATCATCAACAAAAATGTATCTTCTAAAATATCCCAGCTGAATAAATAATTATTGAAACATTTACGAGTTGTAATTCACACACACCGCACACTCGACTAAATCAAGCTTTTTGATTATTAATGATTCCACAAACAACAACGACCCAACCGGTTAAAAATTCAGTTAGAAGACTTATCAGAGTTCCTGATTAGAATCATTAAAGACTTAATGACCCTATGCAGAACCTCCGGTCCCTGACAATTAAACAGACGCCTGCAGCAACCAGGAATTGTTTCAAATCCAAATTATCAACTATGTTAAGAGAAAAATAAAACTCTCTTGTTTTATTGGTTGTTGCACTCCGGCTTTGACACGCTTAGATACAGTTTAGCCTTCCATTTGTTCCAAACAGCCTTTAATAGTTCAATTAATAGTCTTCGAGAGGGCTTTCAACTTTTACTCATAAGAGTCGATTAGCCTTCTGCTAGACTATCAGGACCACGTCCGGGATATTAAAGATTCTCTGAGACTCGTAATTTCAGATAAGTCTAATTTTGCTAAAACTGTTCCTATACAGGGTGGTCCAAAAGTCCTTATTTGGATTCTTCGCTGAAAAATAATGAAATTTTACTTAAAACTTTATTCTATCTCCAATATTTTGCCCCATAGAATTCAAATCTGCTATAAAAAATATACACTCCTTAAGTTACGTGGCCTGGGGGCAAAGTGATTGGTTGCCACTAGTTCTCGATTGCATGAAAACAAACTTCCCTTTACAGGTTACGCATCCCCCAAGTTTCATTAATTTATACCAAACCGTTCAAATGTTAAGAGGGGGGGGGGGGGGGGGAGACTTTTGGGCCACCCTGTATATGAAAGATTTCAAACAACGTAAGTAAATGGATGGTTCTAGAAAAGAAATCGCTACATAAAAATTACTATATTTATAGAACTTTTTTTAAAAAATTGTAGACACTGAACTCGGAGCGATTTAGCATTTACGGTATACTTTTTAGTTCTTGATTCCTTTATCTATGTCTTTGAATAGATTAGGTAATTTTACCTAAAAGTGATGAATTTCTTTTTGAAATTTGTACGGTGAGTAAATTACACTTTAAAAAGTCAAGACCTTATCTACTAACCAAGAGATATCTCTGTATGTGCAAAGATGAATCAAATTTCACTCAAACTAATGGAGGTAAAATACGCAGAATTAGTAGAGTGCTAGAGCAAGAAACGCCTCAAAAGAAAATATGGAAAAGTAAAAACTCCACCAGTATTAAGTCGTAGAAAACTTTTCGGTCGAATATTGTACGTGGCCTGGGACCTTCTATGAATTTTATTCGTTGAAGAGAAATTATTTTCGTTGTAGAGAAACTCATTTATTTAGAGAATTCGTAGATCATAAAATAATTTTTTTTATAGTGATTTTCGTTGTATTGAAGTTCGTATAAGGAAGACCGACTGTAGTATTGTAACATTCTATGCATGGAGGGATTATTGAGCTCACCCACTAGTCATTCTGTTTAATACATGGAGGGATCATTGAACTCACCCACTAGTCATTCTGTTTAATACATGGAGGGATCATTGAGCTCACCCACTAGTCATTCTGTTTAATACATGGAGGGATCATTGAGCTCACCCACTAGTCATTCTGTTTAATACATGGAGGGATGGGATACACAGTAAAATATCATCAATGTTAAATATGTCTTTATAGGGTTGGGACATTCTTAGCTAAACATCGATGTTTTTGATGTTCAGCATCAAACCGATCCAAGATCGGTGTTAAAACATCGATGTTTTTTTATATATCGACATCGATCTCCCAACCGAATGATAAAAAAATATACATAAATAAAATAAAATGGTCCAAGACAACTCAGACTAACTTTCTCATAATTTAATCTCGGTCCCAAATCCTTTTACTTTTTCCTTTTTACTTTCCTTTTACTTTCTTTTTCGATTTTTCAACAAAAATACATTTATTTTCAACAATATCTCGGAAACTTGATTTTTCTTGGGAAAACGATTTATATCGTTAGATTCGTATTTAAATAGACTACATTTTAAAATCTTTTAAAAACATTCGTCGGAAATAATTTTTTTTTTTTTTTTTTCAGTTTGAATTCATTTCTCGATTTCGCCTCGGGTATATAATTTTTCTGGACATGTATGCCAAATTTCGTCAAAATCGGCCCAGTAGTTTAGGCTCCACGCGTCTGCACAGACGACAAAGAGACCACCGAAAGACGACAGACAACCCTAATGTATCCTCCCAGGGCTTTGAATATTCGAATTATCTCCAGATATGTCTTTATATGATGATTGTTTCAAGAGAATCAATTCGCTAACCAATGACTACACCAGACCGAAATACACAATCCCGCTTTACATCAAGACAGAGATGAAGAGGTGAATTTTGATATACAGCTTTAGTAACAACCGGAGATTTATTTTGGTACGACAAATAACTATAGACTTGTCACTATTGGGCTAGTGAAAACCCAAAACAAATTCACCAGAGACCGCTCCACTCCCCTAAAGTGTATGTATGATGTGCAGTATCCCAATTTGAGATTTTTAGACCTTACTTTTTTGAGGATAATGGGCGCACCGTCACTATCACCGCTGATCGTTATGTGTCAATGTTGAAAGAGTTTTCTGAACCTCAACTGGAAGAATTCAGTGAGACAAATAATCTGGGAGACATCTGGTTCCGAAAGGACGGGGCAACGTCCCACACAGCTAGAATTTCAATGTCGAGATTGAGGTAAATGTTCCCCCAGCGCAAATGATCTCAATTTTTTTTTTTTTTAAAAAGTATACAAAAACTGCTTCAAGAACTGAGAAAGAAGAAAAAGGAAGTTAACTAAATATAGAAAGCCGAGAAGACAGAGTAAAGGAGTTAGGAAACACAGGAACAAGCCATTATTTGAGCATAGGGAAATATAATTGTATTTAACAGCATCAAAAGACTGTTTAATCAAATAATTCAGTTCTTACGTAATTTTTAAAAAATATGGATATGTGATGAAAGAGTTCTTTTTAGAGAAAAAACATAAATATCTTAAACTAATCGATCTTAAACAATTATGAAATCATGGATTATATAATATAGTAGATATAATTATGTATATATATATATATATATATATATATATATATATATATATATATATATATATATATATATATATATATATATTCCAAAATAATATTTTTTTTTTAACAGATTTCTCTCTTTATTTTTTAAGCGTATTTTTAAAGTAATGATAAAAAAGACAACTTGATTAACCGTTTTCAAGAAAAACACGATTCATCATTTACTCGAAAAAAGTATATTTTAATTGACTTAATTTGTTTTAAAAAGTTTAGTTTAAAGTTAAAGGATTGTACGTATTACTTCAACGGAGAAAAAAATTATTTAGTTAGTTTAATCTAAACCCCTATTAATCACTCTAAATTATAAAAACAAAAGTTGCATTTCCTAAAAATGAATAATTATAAAATGTAGTTAGTTTTTCTTAAACGAAAAAAAGTTGACCTATTTAGTTGAAATGTGGCATACATGTTCATTCTATTAATGCCCAAGACGAGTTCGTTGGACAGCATTATCAACCCAAGCATTCGCGCGCAACGCTCGCTTAAACTTGAGCTTCAAATGTAAGATTGGAATTTTTGGAATGGGAAAAATTCTATTATCCCCTATATTTGTTAAGACGAACATTTTTAACAAATAATTTTTTTTTTAGTATAACCAACAGCGACACTGCTATGAAGCGATATAGATTGCTAAAAACATTAAAGCGGACCTACACGTGTAAAATTGAGAAAACAACTGATATCATACGTTCTAACGTCACGATTTAATATAACTTCATATACATAATCTAAATCTAAAGTACAATTGAAACAGGCATGCGAAATTTCAACCTGATGCTAACAGAAGCTTTTGTGTAGTGAAGTAATATATTTTATAATATTTTAAAGGAGTAGGGGTGAGGGTTAGGGAATAGTCCTGTTCCCTTACTACTCGGCTTTGTACTACAATCATCTTCTTTAACTATCAACTCAACATGATTAACTATTTTCTTAATATTTAATACACATATTTATGGCAAGATGCTAGCAACAATGATAAACTAAGTTTATATTTTAATTTTTCCTTAACTCCGCTAAGTACAAATAGTTAGTTTATTTCAATTTTGTCTCTTTTTTTTAACTCCACCATGTATAAGTAGTTAGCATCGTATACTTAGCAGTGCGATATTATATTTATATTTAATGAAAAGCGTAAGGAACTTCGTTCCTTCTGGGTGTCCCGCGACACCACACGTTTTTTTTTTTTTTATTTTACTTTTTTTATTTTTTTTTTTAATAAAATAATTGCAATAACAATAAATAATATCCATTTAAGTCTAATTTCAAATTTTCTGATGCATTGCCGTGGTAAAGAGAAAGTTAAATGGAATTTATTTTCAAATAAAGGTTCCGATGACTTCTGCGAAGGAAGCGTATAAAATCGACAACGTGTTACTGAGCCTGTATAATATAAGACACAACTTTTACAATTACAACTGTTTATATGTATATCAATTTCGTAAAAGAAGTTTTCCTCTGATTAGGAATGATAAAGATAACAAAATATTTCACTCAAAACTACTCTGATACTGAAAAAAAAATGATCTCATCGAATAGATGAAGTTGGATTTTTTCCCGTCTTAAAATTCTAATTTAGAATGTTCGCGTGAGCATGGAACGCATGACAGATATTGTTGTCTAACGAATTCATCCTGGAAATTGTAAAAATGAACATGTGTACCAAATTTCACCAAAATCGGTTAATTTTTACTTAAGTTATCGTCACATGTTTCCGACATACAGACAGGATGCTTAGTTTAATGAATGAAAGGAGCTCGCTTACCAGTGGCGTAAATAGCGCCCCCGCCAACCCCGCGGCGCGGGGGGGCGCCTGCTCTAGGGGGCGCCGAAAAATGAATAAACAATAATATTTATATTTAATATTAAAAATTAATAGAAACTCTATGTGGGCGGAATTATTTTAATAAAATTATTTTTGGGAGATGAAAATAAATGAGAGATAAACAAATAATAGAATTTAAACAGGGTGAGAATGATATGAGATGTTATGGTTTAGAGTTTATTGCTCAGTTTGGTTTTCTAGTTAAGTGTCACTATACCTATCGGACTCCCTTCTTCATTTTCGACTGGCAGGAGATCATAGTGTTTATTACAACTAAAATTTTTCTTATCTAATTCGGTTTTAGCTGTACTAGATAAGGAAATCTGTTCCAAACTTTAACAAGTTATATTTCCATCTCTTTCTCTGCCGCTGGTCTTTGCTATATAATATGTATTTCTCTTTCTTTCATAACCCCCCTTACTTCTTCTTCCCTATCACAACCTCTTTATATTTAGTTTCTAACTCTTTTCTTACCTAGCTAATTTTACCTCCCTTTAGAGTTGTTATCTTTTCTACCCTTCCCTTTTTAAGAATTGTTATCTATTAATCACATTTATCAAGCTCAGTTCTGTTCAGTTATAGCTCTCGTGCGGGGTGGTTGTGTCTTTTGCTGTGAATTTTAACTTTCCTTTAGCTAGAAAGCTCTGCTATTTTTTATTTCTTATTCTACGTTCAGTTATTTTGAGCGTAAAATTAAATTATTGTTGGTGAAAAATTTATTTGGAAAGGGTGAGTGCATTTTTCAGACTACATATCATAATATAGCCGTCAGGACTCTAGAGGAGCCCGTCACGTCTATTTGTTAATAACTAAAAATATCGTCATCTTCCTCCTCCTCCAGTAGCAAACACTTAAATTTTGCTAAATTGGTACTTTATTTAATGTTAAATTAATCAAAACAATTTTAATTAATTTAAAATCAATAGGGGAGGGGGGGGGGAATGAAATAAATTCAACAATAATAAGTTTTAAAAGCATAAACTTATTAAAGAATACAAAATAGGACGCGAGGAAGCTATGTGCCACATTAATTGGCAGATAGATGTGCTTAGTTGTATATTGTCTGTTAGTTTCTTAATTAGGTATTCAGTGGCTTTATGTGCATCTGTATATGTGTATAAGATATTCCAGTTCAAGTCTTCAAGCGAGGAGCAAGGTTGTTGATTTGTTTACATCAATTTATATTATTATTTTACTACTTTTATCAAAGAATAAAAATAAAATAATTACTGCAATAGTACTGTACTCGAGTACACGAGCATTTAAAAAAATAGAAAATAATAATCTGTTTGAAAATTAAATAAATTGCAAAATAAATTATTTATACAAAAAAAAGTAGGGGGGGGGGGGGGTAATTTTGTTAGCTATAGGAGGCGCATTTTCAAAAGCTGCGGGGGGGCGCCGTATTTCTTAGTTACGCCACTGTCGCTTACGCTCGCTTCAAGGCATCCCGTGGTTCTTTTATTGAAGCGAGGGTAATATAATTAATATTGAATATTAAGAAATAGTTAATCATGATGAGTTGATACATAGTTTAAGACGATGATTGTAGTAAAGAATCGTGAAGTTAGGGAACAGGACTATTCTCTAAAGCTCTCACGCCCCGGCCTACTCCATATAAAATATTATAAAATGTATCACTTCACAAAAACTTCTACCTGTATCAGGTTAAAATTTTACATACGTGTTTCAATATTATATTAGATGATATAAGTGAAGTTTTATTAAAATCAATACGTTAGAATACTGTTTTCTCTATTTTAAACGTTTAGGTGAGCTTTATTAGTTTTAGCTGCTTTAACACTTCAATCGGTCACTGTTAGTTTTAAATTTTTTTTCCGTCCTAAAATTCCAATTTAAAATGTTCACACGAGCGTTGCACCCAAACGCTTGGACGGATAACGTAGTCTAACTGACTGGTCCTGGGCATTGGTAAAATGATAATGTGAACCAAATTTCTCCAAAATCGCCCAACTTTTACTCAAGTTGTAGTTTGTTGAAGTAAAAAAGCTCGCTTTAATTAGATATTATGTGTTTTAAATTAATTACTTTGTTTATGAGTAAGTTTTGATCAAGTTTGCCGGATCGTTTTTCTATTTGTTTTTTTGTTTGTTTTTTTACAAATATGCAACTCAAACCTTAGAATCGACAAAAAGAATCGGTGAAGCCGACTGGTTAATCTACACCGATTCTTTGTAGTAAATACATAAAACTTAAAATTAAAACAAAAGAATTTACCACTTTTTTTACACAAAGTATCTCGATAAAGTTTTCGAAAGTATCAGTTTCTGCTATTTTAGCTGTTCATTTACCTTAAAATGATTTAGACAAGAAGGCATTAGTCAATTTTAAAGTAATATAATTCATAAAACAAAATTAAATAAATATCTAACTCAACAAATTAAGGATAATTGAAACTAAAACCAAATAAAAAGTAAGATAACTTATAACAGTAAAAGAAAGATTCAATTAATTTAAAGTTATAAAATATTTTTAACCAATAAAGGCTTCTAGATAAAGTTACATTTTTAAGTTGAAGTTTTAAAGCTTGATAGAGAAACTTATTTGCAAGTCTGAGTTCTTGGTAGGGTTCTAAAAAATTAAATTAGACTGTCGATACTTGAATTTCCTGCAAGTTCACCGCCTCAATATAATTATTTTAAAATTAACTAAATTAATTTCATTCTCGTTAACGAATGCTAATTTAATAACGAAAGTTCTGAAAAAAATATCAATATTATTAACTAGTTGGTGTTATATTAAGGTAAACCAAAAAAAAAAAAATCTCTTATTGTTCCCGTGTTTGTCTATCACTCTGTACGGATCCAATAACTTTTTAATCAATAAAGCTATAAAGATGAAACTTGCCAGTATTAAAGAGGCAGTGCGTGTATCTTTACTTCAACTCATATCTCTGCTTCCTCTTACAATGATATTTTAAATTTAAAACATAGAGTAAGGTTAAGTAGCTTAGGAAACTGTAAAGAAATTGAGCCCTAACCAGCAAATTTAACAGGGGCGATTTTTTTTTTTTTTTTTTTTTTTAAACAAATTCTTTATTGGCATAAGTAACAAAAAAAATATTTGTGTTTACCGGAGCCATAATGTTATTTTGAGAGGGGTTATTTTGTGCCTTTTTATAATTTTGATATTTTGTAAGGGATTGGAGCTTTTTAATCAAATTTGGGGAAGGGTATAATGGACAATTTTGGAGTATATATTTATATTTTTTTATTTCTCTAAACGGAAGTTTTTGATTGGATTTTTGTTAGGGTTGTTTGCAGGTATTTAAACGGGTATCATAGGCAGTCTGTGGACTGACGTAAGAGTGGACCAACCTGGCATTTGCCTAGTAAATTGAGGGAAACCACAGAAAACCTCAATTAGGTTGGGTGGACCCGAGTCCTTCCAAAATTCTTCCTATGTTTTCCCTAAGTAATTTTTATTTATTTTTTAATTTTATTTCGTTTGTGGGTTTCTGTTGGTGAGTGGACTCAAGATTTTTTCAATTTTAGGCTAAGGGGAGTAATTTATTTCTTTTACGAATTTTAGTGTAAGTTTAATATTTTTTAAATTTGAGAATAGGATGGTCTTGATTTTTTCATTTTTGTCTTGAATTTCTTGTATTTTAATTTCTTGGTATAATTTATTTCTTTCTGATTTATATTTCGGACATTCCAATAGGATGTGAGCTACATTTTCTTCATTTTCAGGACAAGTATAACATATTGGTGAATCACTTAGTCCTATTATATAGTTGTACTGAATGCATCGTGCATAGGGGCGATTTTTAAAATTGAGATTTTTGTTACTAACTCACTCACTCATCATTAAAATTATTAGTGTCTTCCAAAATAGCTAGAAACTTGAACTTTTGCACACTTCTATTTATAGCCGGGTAACTGACCGGGTAACTGACAGAAAAAACACAAATAGATGACTTTTTCATTTTAAAAATGGAGGACGCAACGATAAAGATTTGTTTTCGTCGGTAAGCCGTATCGAAAAACTGATTACACAAACAGCTACTGATTTTTAGAGATCTACAAGGCAATTTTATGACTTATTTCCTACCTTTATCGGTTGTACTTAAGTTGGAGCTAGATTAGATTTATCTTTCATTTTTAAAATATTTGCCTTTGATCTCTCATAGCGTCCTCAATTATTGACCAATTTTATTTCTGATTTGATGGTTCAAATCTTACATTAATGTTCTTTAAATCATTTTATAAATTATTCTTATTGAAATCTTTGCCCCATTCAAGGCTTATAGAAAAATCGGCTATTCAAAATTATAACTTGCACTACTAGCACATTCTATAAGAGATTTTCAAAACTAAAGATTAGAATTTTATACAATGAGTATTATTGGCCTCAAAGATTAAATACTTACACTTCCCACTCGTCCACACACGTACACCAGATAATTGTTTAGACAATTTGAACACCCACCGCGTTACATACTTTGACATTTTGTCTTTTCATTTCAAACCGCTTCTTCTCAACAATGGTAATTATTCTATTTATTACCTATTATGCTCTTTCTTTATCTTTTCTATCTCGTCTTGTACTAGGCATCGCGTGGCTCTATCATTGAAGTGAGCTTATTGTAATAAAATACTGAATATTATGGAATTTATTAATCATGATGAACGTCAGAGTTAAAGATAAGTGGAGTTAAGGTTAGTGAGGGGTAGAGTGGGGGTACTTGGTAAAAAGCTCACCTTCCTAGTTAAACCTATTAACTACACGCCTATTAAATCTTAACCGCACCCACATAGAGGCTTATATACTATTATTATAAATGTATCACTTCACTACACAAAAACTTCAGCTTATATCAAGTTGAAATTTTACATGCCTATTTTAATTGGGCTTTAGACGATGTATATGAAGTATAAGAACGTAAGATATCGGTAAAAACGTCTTTTTAGTTTATATAAGTCTAACCTCTACTAAACCAGGCAATACAATAGACACTGACCACGCAAACTAATCTGGATTAGTGCAAAAGTTTAAGTATTGCTCAGTGAAAGATAAGTTAAAATGATAAAAGAGTGGAAGAAAAATTATTTTTAATAAAATATGAGAAATGTGTATTTTAAAATAATGGATTTATTAATTTAAAGCTAATAGTGCAATAAACAGAACCTGCTTTCAGTAAATACCTTCATACATTAAGATTACAATTTTTGGTTGGTTTAATAACTCACATGTGCCATCAATAAATTATGATTTTCTATTTTTAGGTTAAATGACGAAAATCACTATGATTCAATTATAGTAATGTTTAAAGTCCAAACCAGTTTTTAATATAATAATAATCATCATGATGTAATCTTCTAAACAGTCAGGTTAGTGAGGTTATAAATTTCTAAATATTGTTTAAAAAAAAATATATAAATGTAATTGTTAATGTTATGTATAGTAATTTAAATTATGTGTCCGAATGCTAATATTAGAATAAATTATGATTTTAGCTTGACAATGATCCAAGGAGGGATATTGCAAAAGTGAGGCTCTTATTCCTTTGTTTGACCCAACTTCTATAGAAAGGGTAAAAACGTTGTTTTCTCTATTTTAAAGGTTTAGGTCATCTTTAATAGTTTTAACGATATTTAATAATTCATAGCAGTGTCGCTGTTGATTTTACTAAAATAAAAAAAATATTTGAAAAAGACAGATAGACAGGATGCTTATTTCGTTGAATGTAAGAAGCTTGCTTACGCT
The DNA here is from genome assembly GCA_951217055.1 of Gerris lacustris. Taxonomy (NCBI): domain Eukaryota; kingdom Metazoa; phylum Arthropoda; class Insecta; order Hemiptera; family Gerridae; genus Gerris; species Gerris lacustris. Next base: position 55,698,569 of record OX578282.1, on the reverse strand, counting down.
CGCTTTAATATGTAAATATTATGTGTTCAAAAAATTCAAGAGACAAAGAAACGAAAATTACTTCGGTTTAGCCAAGTTTCCCCCTGCGCAAGTAAGTTCTACTATGTCTAGCCAGTACAAGTAAGGTATGTTGTTTGCCTGTCCCCTTCTCTATTCTCTGTCCCTCACAAATTTAAACTTTTTCCCCGAATCACTGCACGTTTCAATTTAAAAACATTTTCTTATTTGGCAATTACGCAGCACGAGGATACAAAATTGTATAGGATACTGCATAACATTTTATTTATATTTATAAAATTAAATCTTGGTATAAACCATAGGAAAAATAAAAATGAAATAACAACAAACTGTTTAACTTATTTGTGCTGAGAAATTTCCAAGTCAGAAAATGTTTTTGAATTTAAACGTGTAAAGTGATTTGGGAAAGAAATGTTTGGGTTTGCGAGGGACAGAGAATAGAGAAGGGGACAGAAAAATATAATTTACTTGTACTGGATAAATTAGACCTAGCCGAACTTACTTGTACATAGGGAGACTTGGCTAAACGTATGATCTCACAAAATTATACGTGAGACTTGGCTTATTTTTTTACACAAGTGTTTTTGTTGGGATTAAAAATATGAACTAATTACTTATTTTTATATAAGTATAAAACAGCTTTCCTAATAAGACAAGTAATCTCTACATCTAACTTTATCTCATGTGTACGAAATATTCCATGTTTCTTTCAACAATCATAATTTGAGATTTTGTTAACAAGACCACTTTTTTAATTAGAAAAATATATATATAATATATATATATATATATATATATATATATATATATATATATATATATATATATATACATACATATATATATATATATATATATATATATATATATATATATATATATATATATATATATATATATATATATATATATATATACAATTACTTTCTCATTTATGAGAAATATCTAGAGAAAATTACTTCAAAATTTTCATAGTGAATGAAACTCAAGAACAAGTTCTATCAGTTTAAAGTAAAAGCCACTTACAGTCACGCAAAAACAACATGAATAAACAGGTCAAGTGTGTGCTAGTCAGCACACAGCGAGCGTAGGCAACCCTGTATAGTTTAAGTAGTACCTTATTGATGTGTTTTTTAAAATGCTAAAAAACTTACTTTGAACTATCCTATGGGTCTGATATTCTCAAAACACATAAACAAACTTCTGATAAAGTATTTTTTTGCCACTGAACCGGACTACAACCATATAAATACATCGAAAAGACCATAGTTATAAAAAAACGTATTTTATCAATAAAAGATAAAGTAATATTTTTTTCGAAATTTCCAAAAAGTGGTATCTTTACTTTTGGTCGAAGAATGTTCAGGAATTGTTTCAGATTTTTTGCACTTCACATAAGCGAGATAGAGGGGGGGGGGCACGTTTCACACCCACTTCAAACTTGCCTAAGCTCGCCCTATCAAAGTTATAACCAAAGAATTATATATTTTTGTAATCAGCTCGACGTACCCTTTCATATGATACCCCTCACGGTGTCGAAAAAAAATAAAAACATTTTAACCCTTAAGTTTTTTTACCCTAATTTCTTTTGAAAGATATTTTCTTTAAGTCGCTATATTTTTAAAAATATGTGGGTAGGTACAAGACACATACATGCCAAATTTCAAAGTGATCGGACGAAAGGTGTAGCCGTGAGAGCAGGCGACCGTACGGACGGACAGCCACACGCAGAAAAATATAAGGGTCCTTGGTTTTGCCTACGGACCATAAAAATGTGACGCTCTCAAATATCGTTCAAGGAAGTTAGAATCTAATACGAGAGATAGATTGGTTTTGGCTTATATTATTTATTGTAGTACTATATTTAGCTTATAGAAGTTTCTAAATTATAGATCAAGTTGTCAGAGCTCCTAGTGAACCAAATGGTAATTAAATAATATAGAAAAAATACTGATCAAATTGGAGTGAGAAAACTAATTAATAGTAAAAAATAATTTTTAAAAACTAACTTTTATCTTGGGACATCCGCCATACTGGATTTAGAGTAAAGGCATTTTATTTTTCGTAATCTTTTCAGCAAACCCTTTCATTTGATACCGATATCGTGGGCGTGCTTAAAATATAACTAGTCCGCCATATTGGTTTTTGAATGACGTCACTTAGCTAACCATGCATTTTCTTCCAAACTAAATGTGTATGCAAAATTTCAATTCAATCGGTCAAGGATAACTGCTTTAAAATTCAGTTGCAAGATTTGACCCGAACATTGCAAGTTAAATAAAAGCTTGTAAAATGGATTATTGTTTCATAATTTCACACCTTAAGATCCTTCAACTATATCGATTAGACAATAGCTATTTATGTACCTAGAGCAGTAAGGGCGTTATTAAAGGCCGAGGGCTAAGTTTGAAAGCACGAGTGCGAACTTTACCGGCCGCTCAGGATAGGATTGTTTACAAGTGGAGGGCGATAAATGTATTTTTTCCGTGGTAGGCTGTGAAATAGTAACTTTAGAGCCTAAAAAACATAGGTAAAATCCATTTTTTCATTACGTGGACTTAAAAAATCTTTTCATTACTCCTAGCTGTAAAGAAAAAATCTTTTACGTCCTAGGAACTAAAAGATTTTTTCTTTACGGCGGGTAGTTGTCAAAACTTCCGTTAGTAGTGCTGCAGTCTTTGTAGAAATGCTTTTAGTACGATAAAAATCCGCTAGATGTCAATGCGTTTTATTTATCTTTTCTTATAGTGTAACCTCATTTTAAGGTTTCTTTTTTTAAGTCTTAAGTATGTACTAATATTTGTTATTATTATATATTGATTAGTGATTAATATTTAATGTTTTTTCATTGTCTGCTACCTCGGAAAAAATAGCATATGCTACGCGACTTTGAAGTGTTTTTTCTTTACCTTGGCAATATTTACTGTCTCGCTTCGCTCGACAGTAAATGTAATTGCCGCGGTAATGAAAAAACTCACTTCACAGCCTTGTAACATAATATACTATTTTCTCCACTTCATGAAAAAGTATTGAAATGTAGATACGTAGATTCAATACCCAAAATCTTATCCACGATTCATTATTTTTTAATGAAATGGAGAAACATTTTTTTTTTCGGTAAAAAAGAAGAATTCTTCATCTTAACGCACAATTAACAAGTTTGTTTACATTTAACAAAACTAATTTGCTGCTTATTTTATAAAAGTAACTGTTTATATCGAGTTTTTTTTGTGAAAATCATTGAGTGATTTAAGTGATTATGACGAATATGAGAATAATACTACTCCTCCCGAAATAATCAATTCGGCACAAAATTCAACTAATGAATTAATGTCATCTTTATCAAAAGAGCAATACGAACTTGCATACAGGAAGTGTTGAAATATAAAAAATATTTAATTCAAAGCAGCTTTCAGCCACTATAGGGCCATCATCAGTGCCGAAAATTTCCAAATGTTAATTAAAACATAAGAAGATGGGAGTGCAGTGAGTCGGAGTCATACCAGCCTAGCGACCGGTACAAGACTCACTGTCCTGACTGTACAAGACTCACTGTCCTGACTGTACAAGACGGTACTGTCTTGCTGGTACTGCACTAGGCTGGTATGACTCACGACTCACTGCACTCCCATCTTCTTAAGTTTTAATTAACGTTTTGCAATTTTCGGTACTGATGATGGCCCTATAGTGGCTGAAAGGTGCTTTGAATGAAATATTTTTTACGTGGAGAGACATTTTTATTTTAACACATAATGATAACCTTCACTAAAGCTTATTATATTCAATATTTTTTTCTGTATTTATTATTAAAATCCAACAATCGTAGATAAAGTATGGTACGCAACTTGTGCGAAAACTGCATTTTGCTTTGCTCGTGTGGTTTTATTACCCTCGCTATCGCTCGGGTGCAAACTCCACACTCACATGCAAAATGCTACTTTCCACAATAGACGCGTAATGTACTATTGTTTGCCTTTGATTTCTTAAGCTCCTCCCTTATTCGTATAACAGACCAGGAGGAAGCTATAAGCGAGACTAATCAACAGAATATTTTAATAGCTAGGGAGAATAAATTAATTTGGGAGCCAGTGTGGTCGAGGGGCTCTAGGCGCTCGCCCAGCTATCAATAAGTCGCGGCGACTCGAGCTCGTGGGTTCGATCCCGTGCCATGATACTCTGAATTGCATTGATGAATAGTGGACGGAGCAGGGCGAGGGACACCCCCTATGAGGCACTCTTTCCCAACGCTTTGACGCACGCTTCTATAGCTCGCTAATTGGAACTCTCCACCACGGGGCTAGTAAAATGGGCCTAAATGATGGCCTAATTGGTTCTAGTAGGAAGTACTAGATTACTAGCCCTCGCTCTAGCATTTGCTATTGAGGGCTCACGTTACTGAAATATTGTTAAAAAAGGATTTGTCTGCCAATGTACATAAGAGTTACTTAAATTATTTATTATTATATTTATTGCAGAAATTGTTAAAATAACGGATATAAAGATACTTATTACTACTACTACTACTAATAAATTAATTTATGGCAATGTTCACAACTCACCAGTAAGTATAAAAACACTAAGACTGAAACGCGAGACCATAATGTTAAATAATAAATTAACAGTTCGCAATAAATATACCTCAACATTTAAAATGCTACTCTTTATTTAATACAAATATTTACAACTCTATATTTTATTTATATTGCTTTAAAAAATAAATTATACCCAAACATAATAATATATTATTTAAATTTTAAAACGGTTTGAAAAACGGCCACAATGTAACTGCAATGGCGTGTAAAATCACTCTCTACGTAATGATATTCAAGAGCGGACCCCAAATTGAGTCATAAACCACAGTAAAAAATATGTTGCAAACCTCTCTACAACATTTTTTTTTATATATGTATATATATATATTTTTTTTTTTGTAAACCTTCCTAGCAACATTAATTTAGACCTTCTACGTTAACCTTTTACAACGAGCAAGAATAAAATATAGAGATAAAGTGAAACTTCTACGTCCCTATATAAATAATGCTTGCGAATTTCCTCACTAAGGTACACCGAGCGGCTATTTGTGAGATCTAAAAAGAAAACCCCCATAAACCATTTGGGTTATTATCATGTTTAGGTTATAATTGAATTAGACTGTGCATGAGTGTTAAATATGGCCTACAACTAACGTAGAAACCAACTATGCTGCATTAATATTGTTACATCTTAACACTAACTATATCTGAACTTTATATATATATATATATATATATATATATATATATATATATATATATATATATATATATATATATATATATATATACATATATATAAAACAATAAGCAGCATAAATAATGCATAAGCATTAACATGTCAGGATCAGGGTTGGAAAGAAACAACATACAGTTGAGTTTTCTCTCATGGATATTTTTTCAAGAGGACATTAAAAGCGAATTATGCTAAGTGTGGTGCAAAGCAAATAAGTTTAAATTAAAACATACACAATACTAGGAACAACTAACTTTGCCATATTATAGTAAAGAACACTGGGGGCCCATCTAGAATTCTGTTTCTTAAAACCTTAGGAAAATCTCCAATGCTCTTATCTACGTGTCTAACCTTACCTACCCCTCCAATTTCTAAGTTCCTTTTGTCCGTGACCTAGTCCATCCCTGGGATAAGATTAATTTTATTAACACTGATCCTGGCACTTAAATCCAAAACCTTTCCTCCAGATAACCCACGATGATGCATATAAGCAGCAGTGGCCTAAAGGACATGATATCAGTTTAGTATTATGTCTATTGTATCTTTTACGTTATGATGAGCATAAAATTCGGTAATTACAGGATAAAGGGATCAGCCGCTTTAAGGCCCCCATGCACGATCAAACATTTTGCGCAAACCTGATAAGACAATTGGTTATTTTAAACAATAATGATATCACTTCAGATATAAAGGAATTTTATTTTAATATACGTAAGCTAGAAGTTTTGAAAAGAAGTTTAAATTTAATTTAAGTTATAAAGTAAGTTAACTTTGTATTAATTAGAAAAGAATCGTCTCTGGGAAGTTAATACTTAATTTATAAAAAAGGATAGTAGAAGTAGTTGTAGTAGTAGTAGTAGTAGTAGTAATAGTAGTATTAGTAGTAGTAGTAGTAGTAGTAGTAGTAGTAGTAGTAGTAGTAGTAGTAGTAGTAGTAGTAGTAGTAGTAGAATAGTACTATACGGTGGTAGGACTAGCAATTAAGCCATTTTTACTCTAACCCCGTGATAGAGATCCAGCCTTTTATCACACCGACGCGAGTATAGTGTGATCATTATTGAGCTACATAAATCAGAGCATCATGTCGAGGGATCGAACCCACGACCTCGTGTTTCCTTTGAATCATGGCCGAGCAGACGTGGTAATTAAATCCACAAAAACCACGCTGGCTAAGTAAGTAAGTACGTTTGAAAATTCAATAAGCGTTTTATATTAATATTATGTGTTAGAGGCAATTACTTATACTTCCATTAAAATTTTTAAGAATACATGAGGCACACTTAGGATCCAATCAACTACATGCTTACAGATGATTGGCTGACGCTGACATTTCATCCATTAATGACAAAATGTTGTGTTAATATAAAAAATCGGGTACGGGGTACCTCGGAACTTTTCCTAACTTCAGAGGCCACTAAAGTGGCCTCTCCTGCTGCTTCGCCGCAGGAGGAAGCAGCATTGGACGTGGTCAGTACTTGGATGGGTGACCATTCTGAACTAACTGATTTATTATCATTCTTAAAAAAAAAAACCTTATTTTTAATACCTATATTTTATTTAATTATTTGAAGTTTGGCGGTATTTTGACAGATGTAAACAAACTTTGACGTCATCAAAATTATTGCACTAATAAATAATTATATTCACTTATAACTTTTAAACTAATTAATGGAATTTCATAGGTTTTTTTATATTTGTTCCTTAATTTTTTCCGGTTCCAACGATATGCTATATGTCAAAAACCTATTTATACTTTCAGTATTATTAACCGTCAAAGTTTAAAAATTCAAAAATTTATAACTTCAAAATCAAAATAAAATTTAGTGGGCTTGTTTGTCATACAGAGAGGTACATTCGAGCCAAATTTCAACTCGATCAGGACCATTTTCGATTTATTACGATTTTATTAAATTTTTGCTTACTCAGCAAAGTGGGTTCAAGATGGACGAAAATTTGATTTTCCGGGCGGCACAACTACAGGTTAGGAATGATTTTTCTGCCAAGTTTCAACTCTCTAGGTTAAATACCTTGAGCGCTACGATGATAACACACATACATACGTCATGCTGAAAACCACTCAGGAGGTCTTAAAAACACCTAAAACGGATAATTCCGTTGAAATCTCGAAAAAAAAAATGTTTGGTGAAAACAATACTTTTCCTACTATTAGTAGTGAGGAAAAGTAAAAATGGGAAAACGAACTATTTTAAATTCAAATAATTAATAGTTGATTAATTCATTCTATAAAGAATACAAACATGTTCTGCACTTATGATCACATCGAGTTCAGTATAAATGGCAGACCACTTCGTCCAGCAATGATAAAATGCTGTGTTAAACTGGATGTAAAAGAAAAAGGGGGAACACTACTATTATATTAACTAGCGTCCACCCCGCGCAAAGCGCAGGGCTCATGATTGGAAACAGTGGTTAATTCCTAAAATCATGTAATCCAAACGATTAAATGAAATGCCTAAATTGGTACGTTTCTGAAGTCCTGATTCTTAACCTTAATCCATACTGAGACTCAATCTTGCACGTCTTTGTTGCGGAGTCAATAGACTCTGTTGTGATTCAGCCCAGCAACAAAGATGCGCAACATTAAGTCCTGGTGTGTGACTAATATTTAGAAACGGATCAGGACTACATTATTTATATAATCGCGTATAGTGTCCCAACGACGCACCTCGATTGATTTGTTATTGCTACGCTAAGGTAACCACATTTATTCCAATAACAATAAATGTTTGTTCTGATTTCTTGGTATTTAAATAGATTTAATAACTTATCAATAATAACTTAAGTAAATTTTACTTTATTTTACTACGTTTTTATTAGCTTGCTTTCTTGTTTGTTTGTTTAATTGCTTGTTGTTGTCCGGTACAAATCTGGCAATCGATTTCTAACTAACTTCCCGAATAGCTAGACATTTGAAACTTTTAGCATAGCTCAGAACACGATGATAATGCATTATTTTAATACTTTTAGGCTTCTTTCAGCAGAATTTAATTGGTTTTCAGCAAATTTTGCTGTACGGAAAGTTAGTTCGGGAAAAATCCGCAAGTTATTTTATTTGTTTTGCCATGTCCCATATTTACGCAATCTTCATTTTTACGGGTCTCAAATTTGTGATAGATAAACATTGAATGACAGCAAAACAGGAAATATCGATTATATTATTTATCGATTATATTATTTATATTATTTCAAATATATCAATGGCACGGTTTAGATTTGGTGTTGGGGAGATCCGTTGTTCAAAGATTTGTCCTTTTATAGGTTTAAGATCAGCTCTCTAGATATTTGTCATTTATGTGAAGTAAATACATGCGGAACTTTTTTTTTTTTTTCACTTACATTATATATTATATAACAATAACAATTATATTATCAACATTACATAGGATTCAACAGAAATTTTAAAAACGTAGTATATAAAATGTCCTTTTTATCTTGAAATTATTCTAAACATAAAATTAAGCCCGTTGCCAATAATTTATACCTAATTCATTCCATTTTTAGAATAAAATACCCATCTGATCGCAGTTAGGAGGCCCTTAATACAATACAAGCGTAATTTTACACCTGTTTACCAATCATGTAGCACTGGTCACGTTTGTTAGTGATAATTACATCTCTTAATTGAACAATCCCCCCCCCCCTCCTATTTGAGAACCTAGACTATTTGAGAGGCATAGACAGTTGAGATGCATAGACTGCATAGGCAGGCAGAGAGGCATAGAGGGAAGGAAGGGAGGCCGCGACGGAGGAGGGTTACGGTTAGAGGTGGTTAGAGGTGGTTAGGCAGAGAGGCATAGAGGGAAGGAAGGGGGGCCGCGACGGAGGAGGGTTACGGTTAGGGGTTGTTAGAGGTGGTTAAAGGTGGTTAGAGGTGGTTAGGCAGAGAGGCATAGAGGGAAGGACGGGGGGCCGCGACGGAGGAGGGTTACGGTTAGAGGTGGTTAGGCAGAGAGGCATAGAGGGAAGGAAGGGGGGCCGCGACGGAGGAGGGTTACGATATTATATAAATCTTCAACCATGTACGTAATATTATACAATTTAATATTTACGTTAATATTAAATAACCGTAAATATTAAATTATTAGTGGTAAAAAATCCAGTAAATATTATTATTTTACGCTTTCAAACAACTTTTCTTGTTTTTCACTTCAAAATTTTTTAATCAATTTTTAACCCACTGTCTGAATACCTACCCAGAGAGCGGAAACTTTTAACTCGGATTCTACTTTCAATGAACAAATGAACATGCCTGATGAACATTGAACATGCACCAAATGTTACCGCACTGCCGCACATTACTGTATAACATTTAATGTATTTTTGTTGTCAGTTTTGCGTCTATAAAGAAGAAACTGCACCGATTCCGTACACATAGACATTATAAAATGCAAGGTTGGTCTTTGTTTTCATAATGTATAAGATCTAACAGTAATCAACAATTTTACCTTTCTGAACAATTTACAGACAAAACTTTAATTTTTTATACAATATACATAGATTTAGACATTGTATACAGTCATATAATGCAGACATGCACGACAACAAATTATTATATAATTAGATTTAACCTCAATCTTACATACTCTAAAACAACCTATTAGTCCAGTTATTTTAGATTTTCAGTTGCGAAAAAATCGGAGCCAAATTTTTTCAAAATTAAGCGATCTACAAAAAAAAATGTTGGCTCCGATTTTTTCGGAACAGAAGACATATTTTTGACTAAAGTAACTGGACTATATGATGTATGATAATTTGGTAAACTCATATCCACCACACACTTAAAAGTTCAAGGGATCGAAAAACTTTTCCTTAGAATAATGAAATGGAGATGAGGGATATAGGGCAGGGGATTTGTGACTTTCAAAATCCCTTTCTCATCCCCTGTCAAAATATCCATTATAATGTTCCTCTAGTCTAAAACAAAAGGGGAACCCTAAAAATATTTACATATTGAAATTGAGATTGCTATTTTTTAAAAAAAAAAAAAAAAAACTTTAATATATTAGGTATGTAGTAATAAAAATAAATTAATAAAAAAAAATACACGAAACTCACTAATAATGAATAATAATTTAAACAATTTGTAAGAATCCCGATCCTTACAAGATAACTTATTTTTTAAATTAAATTAAATTATAACACGAGCGTTCAAGTTCAATCAAGACACTGACCTTTTTATTTTATTTATGACAGAACCTGTTCTTAAAAATATTTTTAAATAAAACAAACAAATTTATAAATTATAAAGATTTCAAAAAGGAAAATTTCCCCAAACTCAACCCAACATACTCCCACCTGAGTTGCTGGAACAACTCACAGGTGTCCCCAACTTTCGACTTTCTTCAATGACCGCGCTGTCTTCTGCATTTATTTCAAGAGGGTACACTCTTTGTACAGGCCGGACCAGCTCACTTCCATTTGCAAACCTCAGGCGGACTACTCTCGTTACTCCATCAGACCCTGTCAGTAACTCAACAATACGAGCAAGTGGCCAATCGATCCTCTTAATGTTGTCTTGGCCAACCAACACAACATCCCCTACTTTGACACTGGATCCAAACCTATACCCTTTCGCACGATGTACTAGCTGCCCCAGGTATTCCTTTCGAAATCTTTCCCTGAGGTTAAATAACATTTTTTGCTGGTATCTAACCCGCGATTTCAAAGATTTTTTATTAAGTTGGTCTATATCAGGTGTACCATAGCTCTTTCTTATACCATGGATAAGGAAGTCAGGTGTCAGAGGGACAAAATCATTAACGTCATCCGACACATAAGTCAGCGGTCTAGAATTCATAATGGCTTCACAGTCACATAAAACCGTGACCATTTCTATCTGATTTAATGAGGCCCTCCCCAACCCTCGACGCAACAAGTCTTTCATCATCCGAATCAGGCGCTCCCACCATCCTCCCCACCAGCTCCCAGTTGGTGGGTTGAATATCCATCTAATTCTCCTATCTGCACTGAATTTTTCTATCTCTCCCCAGTTTACATCATTAAAAGCATTATCTGTCCCTAAAAAATTAGTACCATTATCACTGTAGATGGTACTTGGCCTTCCCCTGCGTGCAATGAACCTACGCATTGCTAGCAAGAATGCCTCAGTAGATAATGAACCAACTAATTCAAGATGTACTGCTCTAAACACCGCACAAGTAAATAACGCAATCCAACTCTTTTTTCCGCCTTTAAGAAACAAAGGTCCTGCAAAATCCACACCAGTAACCTCAAATGGGTCTACATCTCTCACTCTGTTCCTAGGTAAGGCTGCAGGCTCTGTAGTTACGTTTTTAGATGAAAAACGCTTGCACCGTACACATTTATATATTACAGTTCTAACTGTTCTCCTCCCACCAAGTATCCAATACTTTTCTCTAAGGGTATTTAATACTAACTGTGCCCCAGCATGCATATTATTAAGATGAACATGTCGAATGAGTGTAGCTACAGCTGGATGCTTAGCTGGAAGCAAAATTGGATTTCTAAAATCCACAGTATCGTCCCGCTTATCAATAGGTGTTTTTATTCTAATTATCCCTTTCTCGTCTAAAAATGGTCTTAAAGACATAATATTCTTATCTTTTAGTCCTACAAAGGATTCTACTTGGACCCATTTTACTAAACCTAACTCTGACTGTTCTATTTCATTCGCACTAAGTTCCTCTGTGAGAACACGATTTTCTTTAACTGTTCGACTATTCTTTACAAACCTAAAACACCATCCTATCACTCTACAAAGTTGATTAAAATTCTGAATTTCGTGTAAGTAAAATTTTGCATTAGACATATTTATCGACGCGACATTAATTACCTCCTTTTCAGCACACACAAGATTCTCATCGCACTCTACTACAGTGGGACCTAACCAACTATCAACAGACTCCTTTAACCAAGCCGGTCCCTCCCACCATCGGTCCTTGAGTAACTGCCTAACACCACCACCCCTCGATGGAAAATCTGCTGGATTTAACTTTCCCTTTACAAATCTCCAGTTCTTTATTTCAGTTAGTTTCCTGATTTCTTTTACACGATTTTTTACAAAAACACTCCAATTAACTTCTCTAACTAACCAAGCGATTACTGTTGTTGAATCCGACCAATAATAGATCGGCACATTATTCCAGTTTAACGCTTTACGTATAGATTCACCTAACCTAGCACCTATCAGTGCGGCCATGAGCTCTAAACGCGGAATACTAAGTCTCTTAATAGGAGTTATTCTCGACCTACACGCTAACAAACTTAATGAACAAGCAAAGCCACTGGCCGACCTTAGAAATGCTACAGTAGCATATGCATCCTGACTAGCATCACAGAATATATGAATACTATTTTCATTACTTTGAGAAAACCCTATCCATCTAGGAAGATGAACATTATCTAATAAATTAAAATCATCTAACCAACTTAAAAACGCCTTCTTAATTTTGTCACTAACCTCTACCTCCCAGCTACTCTGTTCTGTGCACGCTTCTTGAAACAGTAACTTAGGTATCAAAACTACAGGAGCTAAAAACCCAATGGGATCAAAAACCTTGTTTGCGATGGATAAGATAACTCTCTTAGTCACCTTTCCAGTAAAATTACCCTTAACGCGGTTTACATTAACTCTTAAAGTGTCTTTGCCTTTATCCCATTTTAGTCCTAAAACTTTAGTCTCATCTGATACCTCATCAATGATACCTATATTATTTGAGGACTCCCAACCCCTTAGGTCAAAACCACCCTCTCTCATAGCTTCCCTAGCATTCTCAATGAAATAATTTAATTCATCTAATGTATCAACACTAACAATAGCATTATCAACATAAAAGGACTTTTTAAGTTTTTCTATGACATTTTTATTATATTTACACTTTTCAGCATTTAAAATTTTCTGCAGATGGTACCCAATTACAGCCCCTAATAGGAACGGACTACATATTACTCCAAAAACAACACGAGCATGTCTGTATATTTTAAGAATACGTTTACTATAATCTTTCCACCATAAAAATCTAAGTGCATCACGATCCTGTGGCCTAATACTAATTTGTAAGAAAGCTTGTTTAATATCTGCCACTAAACCAATTTTCCCTTCCCTGAATCTCAATAGACAGTCGGGAATAAGTTCTAATAAATTTGGCCCATCCTCTAAACTTTGATTAAGAGATAATTGACCTTTTTCCTTGGCTGATGCATCAAATACTGGTCTAATTCGCGTGGTACTACTTTCCTTAATGACTGCTCGATGAGGCAAATAATGTTCCCACGAACCAACCTCATTCGAGGAGGTTACCTCCTCTATAATACCATCTACCTCCCACTGAGCAAATACGGCTTGATAACTCTCAAATATTCTGTCTTTCATTAACTTTTGTGTCGTATACAACAGTCGTTTCTCTGCTAGCCTCCTATTAGTTGGCAATGGAAGATTATTTGTTACCCAAGGTAATGCAATTTCATATCTACCATGTTCATACCGAACGTTTTCCCTAAAATGTTCTAATGCCTCTTGCTGTCGGTGAGCCGTTGAAAGAACCTCAACAGGATCTTCAATTCCTAACATATCTAATTTCCACAACTCTGATCCAATCTCATCGTCTATTAATGCAGTAGCTAAATTAGCTCTAAATGTACCAACACAATTTGAATCAGCAAGTTTCCCCATTAAGGTCCAACCTAATCTGGTATTGACTGCCACCAATCCACTTCCTAGGATATGTTGTTGCCCTGTTAGCAGCTTACCTGCCACATCGGCACCTATTAAAACGCTAATCTGGCTATTATTCCCACCTAAATCAGATATAAAAATATTTAAATTTTTTAATTCATTTAACCATGGACCAGACCTCACAGGAGCCACGTTATTACATATAATAGGTTGATCCATCACATCAAAGTTACATTCATATTTACCGTCTACACTAGATAAAAATATTTTATAACATTTATGTAAGTGCCTCTCAGTATTACCACCCCCAAATAATGAGTGAACTACATTTTGTGAATTTGAAGAGACATAACCTAATGCCTCAGCAACACTTTCCAAAATATAAGATCTTTGGGAACCAGTGTCAATTAAAGCTCGTACTGTGAGTTCCTGACCGTTACCCAAAACCTTAATCAACAAAGTTTGCAAAAAAACTTCAGGCATATTACCATTACTTGCTAATGAATTTGAAACCCGTGGAGCGATGAGTGCCGAAGAAGTCCCCGAGGCCATGCCGACAGAGTTATTCACCTCACGTCCACTTTTCTGAACTGGTCTGTCCGGACACATCAGAGTGTAGTGCCCCTTTGAACAAATTATACATCGTAAATTTACTTTGCACTGCTTGATTTGATGCGATTTTGAAAAACATTTAAAGCAACATCTTTTCCTATTAAGTATCTTTTTCTTTTCTTCTAATGTCATCTTTTGAGCTGTGAAACAGTCAGAAGCTCTATGACTACTTCTTTCACAAAATATGCACTCTTCACCTTGGATGTGATGTTTTTTAATTGACACCAAACTAGATGTTGTAGGTAGATCTTCAGTTAAACTCTGACTCTTCTTAGAATATTTCTTACTTACATCTCCAAGCCCAATGAATCCTGTTTTAGCCAATGAGATTCGTTCTTCTGCTTGTACTTCACCTTGTAGAAATGCCACAATGCTATCGAGTCTAGTCTTGGCATTGCTATTCCCTGTGGCTGAAGTTCTTTGCCATACTCGAAGCAGATCTTCTGGTAAGCATGACTCCACGAGTGGAAACAACATTGCATTACATTTTTCACTAGTTACTCCCATAGTCTCTAGTGATCGTAAATGAGACTGCAACCTATCAAAAAGAGCACTAAGTGGAATTCTACTGTTGCCCGCAACATTTTCTATCACAAGTTTCAGCAACTCTCGAACATATACTTCCACTAATAACTCTTCACGTCCAAATCTATTTTTAAGAGCATCAATAGCATTCTTATAGTTCTTTCCAGAAAGCGGAAAGCTTTCAACTACCTCACGTGCACGTGACTTTGGTTCGGTTGCTTGAATTAGGTAATGAAATTTATCATCATCTGAAATTTGACTATCTTCATCGATTTTTTGAAACTGACCCCAAAACATTAACCAATTTTTTAAATCTCCAGAAAATTTAATAAATTCAATTTTAGGTAATTTAAATTTACGCATATTTGATTTCAAATTATTTTCATTTTGACTTACATGACCAATGACAGTGTCAACATGCCCACTTGACCTGTCATTAAACTTTTCATTTACTATATTTTTAATTGTTATATATTTAATCGCATAGTTGTCACAACTGTCACATTCCAAAACTAAATCTTCTTCAGAACTGTCCACTTCCAAAAGCTCTTGATACACTGCTTCATCTAAAATTCTTAATTTACTGTATTTTTCACTTAATACTTCAAAGCAAACTTGAACTTCTTGACTGGAGACATTCTCTCTGCCCAAGAGTTCGTACAAATGATTTACCTGCTTGGTCACTCCTGCCCTTGCAACTGCACGAGACTTCTTAATTTTTTCCATACTAGAAGAATTTCTGAATTCCAATTCAAAACCAAAAAATTAATTGATAGTTTAAACTATTGAACAATAACGTACTAACAACTTATTTGTCACGGTCGCCACAAAATGTAAGAATCCCGATCCTTACAAGATAACTTATTTTTTAAATTAAATTAAATTATAACACGAGCGTTCAAGTTCAATCAAGACACTGACCTTTTTATTTTATTTATGACAGAACCTGTTCTTAAAAATATTTTTAAATAAAACAAACAAATTTATAAATTATAAAGATTTCAAAAAGGAAAATTTCCCCAAACTCAACCCAACACAATTTTAATATAATAATAGTTTTTTACGTTTTATTTTTGCTTCGAGCTTCTCAAAGGTAACGGAAGCTACTATGTAATCGTTTTGAAGAATAAAATGTTTATTGTCTCCGAATTCAATAATTCATTAATTTAAGAATCAAGAAATATTTTCGGTATTGTGTCTTTCTGTCCATAATTTTTGAGAACCAACATTTCTTTAAAACTAATTGTTAAAATAGTCCTTTAAGCCCATTGTTAGTCCCATATAAGTTCCAACCTTCTGTGCCTATTACTTCATCTTCCTCATATAATGTGCAAACATAAATTTATTTAAACAATCTATCTTCAAATTTTTAAGTTTTTGGTAGTATTCATACTACAGAAAGATTAAATTTTACTTTAAATCAAATTATAATTTTCAATAACTAGTGCGGGGGTCTATTGTTCTCTGTATGTCTCCCGTAGTTATTGATAATTATAATTTGATTTAAACCAATATATCTTCAAAAGTACTCTTGTGTGTTTTATGAAGTTTAGTCGAAAGTAGCCCGCAGATGGCCCCAGATTAATATCAACCGTCTGCAAAGTGGTTAAACCGTCTGCTGTTATTAAATTTGTATTTTCTCCATGGTTTATATCAAGATCTTCTTTGTTTTTAATAAAATGTTATGCAGTGACGTATTCAACTGAGTATCCTGCTCTAAGTCAGAAAATGTTTTTAAATTTAAACGTATGGAGAGATTTGGCGAAGAAAATGTTTGACGTTGTAAGAGGCAGAGAATAAGATAGGGGGGACAGCTAAACAACATAACTTACTTGTACTGGTAAATTAGACCAAGTAGAACTTACTTGGACAGTGGGAGACTTGGCAAAACCAATACCCTCACAACGATTTACACGAGACTTCTTTAAATATACTGCAATAGTATGAAACTGTAAAATCTCGCATATAATACGCAAACCCAAATTCGGGTATATAACCATGTGGGCGTTGTATAAAATATTTTGTTATTTAGGTATTTTTTAGAGGAAAAAAAATATAATTTAGATTTATTAGCACACAAAAACACATTCTTGGACTCATTTTACTGATTTAAATAGCAAAGGTAGAAACAAAAACAAATTAATAATAACAATTATTATCAAAAACACAGAACTGATAGATGAACAGAAACTCAAAAAACAACTGGAGACTGCAGAGGAAATAATTTAGCATTTAGCATTGGTACCAATCTAATATTCTAATTAAAATTTAATGAACGTTCTCCTTCAAAATATCTTTAAGAGGAATTTAGTATTGCACGTGATTAGAATAATTCACAGAAGTTGGGCGGGCCTTTGAAGAAAACATTAACATTAAAATGTTCCCAGTTATCAAACCACGGTATTTTTCGGTAATGACAACAAGGTAAATACATTTTTTTCGGGAAAGTTTCCCAATAATGAGGTATTTGCATGAATTATTTCAAAATTTTAGGACTAGCCGTCATAGGGTAGTTGGGGGTCTTTTTGGGGTCTGCATAATTTAAAAAAAGGATAGCATATATATTTATATATTTGTAACCTACTCTTCAGGAGCATTAATTTGACACCTCTTGAAAATTAAAAATAATACTATATTTAAATAATATACTAAATAATATATTTGAGTATTTCTCTATATTTTTCCTATGTGAGGGTCAAAAAGTTACGCCAGTACTTCAAATTTCAACTTTTTAGCTTAAACGGTTCGGGATATATGAGCCAAGTAGTGACGGACAGATAGACACATCAGCCTTGGCATAAGAGATTCGAAAAGGATCTCCGAAACCCTAAAAAAGAAGTCAAAATTGTGCATATTATACTAATTTTAATTCACATTTAAGACTCTATTAACATAATATGATTGGGTAATTACAGGATGTGGGGAATTCGGTCACTTCACTAATCTGCTCGATGTCATGATCAGTTGAAATGTTTTTCATGCCCGTGGGAATCAACTCTGCAAATATATATCTTTCATCAAACACTCTTGATTCTTATTATTATTTACGAGTATAGATACCCTCTGCTTCACCGTAGTTAAACATTAAAGTCATCGGAGGAGTTAAAACCTCCAAAACTCCTTCAAACTTAAAACATTTTAACTCCTTAATTTGGTAGAAGGGTGTCTATCTTAATTTAATTTTCATTATCTTATTATGCAAAAATAAAGTGTTAGTTATTCTTGGTTTTTCCCACCCCAATTAATAAATAGTTTTCAAAAATAAGCAAGTAGTACGAAATGTTTATCTATCAAGTAATAGGATTTTATAGAATTCTTTTTAAGAGGTATATTTAAGATACTTGTAATTTTTCTGCAATTCTATCTTCACTATTCCTTTTCTTATTAAAATTTAATTATTAGATAGATAAATTCTACTTATACTTAAATTACTTATTTACTTTCTTATTTCAATAAGATTAAGTTCACTAATGACCTTTAAAGTCATTAGCACTGATCTTTTGAATAGGTTAAACCCTAAGAGTCTAACAGTAGGTCACGTACGCCAACAAAAGAACCTACCTTTAGTTCCATGATGTAATCTGGAGGTAGAGATTTTCCATTTACCCTGGCCATTTTAGTTAAAATTTTCTCTGCTTGGTCGAATCTTCCTCTTGCTAACAGCCATCTTGGTGACTCTGGTAATACCCTGCAATCATACAAGGTATACATACAAATAAGTTTTCCTTTACTCTACAGTCAAAACTACAAATATTTAATTATAGAAATTAGCTTTGCTCTAATGATCTAACGGTCCATAGTTAAAAACATAGTAGGATACCACTAATTAAGTTTATAATAACATCCATCTTTAAGATATCCTGGGTAAGTTCATGTCAAAATTTAAATTAATAATTCATATTTAATATACTAAATACAAATTGTGATATGAAAATGAATTCAAATTTTATTTTCTTCACTTCGACTAAAGTAATTTTTACAAACAACTTGGTTGAAATAACTATGATAAGAACATAAAAATTACTTGAAATTAAAAATTTATGTATTTTTAAATACGTTTGCTCGTAAGTAAGAGCGTGTACTTTCCTATCAGTAAATTTAAAGTTCCTCGACGGTGTTTTTGTCCAATCTATAGCGACTCATCCTGATAGAGGTATAGTTCAATAATCGAACAACGTCTTCACACAAAGAAATTGTAATGTAATAAACAATAATTGATCGGTGGATGTTCTGAAGCAGCCTCCTTCAGTTAGTCTAGAAGTTACCGGAATGACTTTGATACCACAAGTAGCTTGTATTTGTACTTTTGTAGAACAGCCAAAACCGGTCAATTGTTTCTTGTCAGATGTTGTTTGGTAATTGAACTACATCTCTTTCATGATGAGTTATTTTAAGCAGCAGCGGGCGTTGTCACTATTCGGATGGGTGGCCTCAGTTCCGGGTTCAATTCACGGACCGGGCTCTCACACTCGATATTTACCCAACATCGCTATATGAATATATGAACGATTAGCTGCTTATGTAAACAGGTTGGGTATGCCCATTGTAAGGTTTATACTGCTGGTGGAGCAACTAACTAACCCCGTTTCATCCATTGCATATCGATGGAGTGGCGCCAAAAGGGCCAATCTGCATTTTGTATTTAAATTTTAAAACTTGAAAAGCTATAATGACAAATTAATATTTGAATGCCTTATTTATATTTTTTTCATTTAAAATATATTTGGCTACCTTAATTAATCAGTCAAAATAACCAAATTTATTTTATTAATTATAAATAAAAAAAAACTTTATAATTTTGTCTAAAAAACAGCACTCAAATTCCTAGTATAGCTATGTAATTAGGGACTCAATTTTCTAAAGTTTAAATTAATTACTTATTAGCAATTTCCAGAATACTAAACATATTTGCTTTGACTTCTCGATTCAATAGATTTAATAAAATTTTAGTGAAACTTTGTATTATTTCTAGTTGATAATTGTTTGATCCAGACAAACCAAATATTTTATGAAAACCCACGAAGTAAATGATAAAAAACTCAAATGAGTTAATTATAATCTAATTTCGAAGGGAACCCTTTACTAAGAACTTTTCTTTGCAAAGAAATTTCTAATTAAATCTTTCTTTGATCCGTCAGCTTCAATTCCTTTGGTCTTCTTCACCCTTTTTAATTCATTCATATTTTCTTCCATTCATTCTTTGAAAAGGGTCTTTTTTTATGACAATGACTTTGAATCTTCACAGACAAATATCAGATACACAAATTAGAAGAATCCACCCATCTATCGTCGTACGAAAACTAAAAATAACTAAAAATTACGAAACCATCAAACAATAGATAATATCATATCAATCCGAATCTAGAATAGAAATGTTTTCGTGAAGAAAAGGCTTTATAAAGAAATATGATTTGATTCTCTGATAAAAACAAGATGTTTTAAAACATTAAGCCCCGTCCAGACTGCCGAAACGAACAGAGCAAACGAGACGAGCATTGGTCTATGCGCATGCCCAGTCTGAGATGCGCAGGCGCTCTTTAGACTGGACATGCGCATGCGCATAGACCAATGCTCGGCTCGATTCTTTTGTTCGGTTCGGCAGTCTGGATGAGGTACGAGGTAGTAAGTACAATTTAACTGGAAAGTTCAAGAGGAAAACATTTCACGCAATCTATCTTAACCTCTTCTTTAAAGAGTATCAAAGTTCCACTACTTGAACCAAGTATACTTTGATCGTGTAAACCTTTCTTCAAAGTTCTACTAACACTTGGACCAAGAGGATTTGATCGAAGTTACTAGGACCAACTGGCTTCAATAAATATTCTACTATGCTCTTTGTAGGATATTTAGTACTGTCATATGTTTATGTTATGTTTTGACACTTGACAAGTTGTGACTCCTAGATTATAAATAAACCCAGTTATTCTCCAAGTCTTGGATTATTACATTAGGTGACATCCTTCTCCGGAAGTGAAACCGCATTTTACGTTGAATCTTTTAGGATTTAAGTTTCCATCTTAAGACGCTAAATATAAATCAGAATTGAGATGGAACTTTCCTTAATGGATTACTAGAATGACATAACGAAAATTCAGAAATAATTCGGAAGACTCTACACCTATAATCTACTGCCACAATTGGATCAGTACCTTTTAAAATGGATGTGGATCATCGCTACACGGAGAATGTAATGGACTTCTCGTACAGTGATTTAAAAGGTATATTAAGATCATTTTACAATAAAAATATTTCTATTCTCACTGAAAAGGGTTAAATTTGGTAAACTCCTAAGACAAGAAGAGATGTCGGTGATGGAATTCATAGCGGCCATAAGAGGTGTTGCCGGTCAATGTGAGTTCGGGAACTCACTAGACAAAAAAATGAGGTACCAACTTGTTCTAGGCATAAATTATGATAAATGGGAAAGATTTCTTATGAAAGGGCACCCAACCAATCGAAAAGTTCAGAGAGTAGTATATTACACCAACGGTTAGGCCACGGACAAAAATGACAAGAAACAATACAAACATTAAAGAAAAATAAATAGAGGTAAAGATGGTTTGAAATGCGGATTTAGTAAACATAGAGAAGGGACTCGATACCCAGCGTCCAATTCAACGTGCTTAACGTGCAACCTTGTAGGGCATTTTGCAAGGGCTGCTTGCATTAAATAAGAGCGAGCACAGATTATTCCAGATGACAACAGCCAGACTGACAAAACGATAAGAATAAGTTACTGTGGTTCCAGGATATCTGATAGTAAAGATTCAGAGGCAAGAGCCACAGGCCGTAAAATGAGGAACCAGTGATAAAAGTAATTATTAATAATTTTGAAACTGAAATGATCTATGACTCCGGAGCATCGCGTACTAGTGTTTCAGAGGAAACATTGAAAACAATAGAATCACCTGACTAATACACTGTTGAACCTTATATTCATTTACACAGATGCCAATACAAACATTGCGAAAAACTAAGGTGAATGAGAAAATGTTAGGTCAAACGAAAAGGCTTCCTCTGTATGTTGTACGAGGTAATACGATAAAAAAAAAAAAAAAAAAAAAAAAAAAAAGACGCATTATCCAGTCTCTCTCACGAACACGGTTATTTACTACGGTATGGTCGAATTATAATTCCAGCAAGGTTACGGCCATTAGCGTTAAAGACTCTACACGAGGCACTTCTAGGGCACAACAACGCCATGAAGTCTTAAGCTTGATTGATAATCTGATCGCCAGGCCTTGATAGACAAATAAAAGAGTTTAAAAAGTTGTTTTGAATGTCAGAAAACTAGAGATTGGACTCCAGAAACACTCTTTTTATGGACACCTCCAAACGAAGCATGGTCACGCTTACATCTGGATTACATGAGACCATTTCAAGGAAGGTATTGGTTAATAATTGCCGATGCTTTTACAAAATAGATGGAGGTGAATCCGACTAATACCATGACATCCGAAGCAACTATAAATTGCTTAAATGAAGCATTCCCAAGGTTTGGAATACCGAGATCAGTGGTTAGTGACAATAGACCACAACTTACATCCAACTTATTTCTTGAGTTTTGTGTCGGCAACATCATAAAACATATCAAAGTCACTTCATATGCACGCGATATCTAACGGACTAGCAAAGCGAGCAGTAAAAACAAATTAAGCGAAGAATGGAGGTGAACTCAAGGACACAATGGGAAATGGTTTGGGTGTTAGAAGGCGAGAAGATATGAAAAGAAGGGGTCATCCCAAAAAAGAATGGAGAGCTTTCTTATGAAGTCAAAATTGAAATTGAAGGATTTAACAGGCGGAGGTATGCGGATCACTTACAGGCTCGCAGAGCTCAAGTAGGAGGGGGGGGGGATGTAGAGTATTTAATATTGCTTAGGTTATGTTTTGATCAGTCATATAAAATGTCAAAACACGTTTGGTTGCGTTACTTTCTAATAACATCTTTAGTCAGTATAATAAAATGGTATCACAAAATCTCTGTCCAAACAACCAATCATTTCTTACTGGAAACGTCTTGAAAACTCGATCCGGTCTAGAATAGAAGCGTTTTCATAAAGAAATTTTTTTTTATAAAGGATGATTAAATTATTAATAAATATGATTTATTAATAATTTAATTAGTTAATGGAAATTACTAGAAGAAGTAATTATGTATGTAAGAAAGTTTAGTACAGGTAATAAGGGTTAGTTTCTTTCTTTATAATTTAAAATTTTCCCTAATTTAGTTAAAATTTTTATAATAATAATTTCAGATTAAAAAAGTAACAAGAAAAACATTATTTTCTCTTTTTCTCATTTTAATTTTTTTAACGTAATTTGTTATAAAAAAAAGTTTTATGAAAGGAGAAAAAAAAGGTTTCCTGAAATATGAAACTAAAAGTTATTGATGTAAAAAAAAAAAAATAAATAAAAAAAAGGAAGAAATGCTTGAAAAAAGCATTGAGTAAATGAAAAATTAAGGTTGAGGAAGAGGGAGAAAGGGATACTAAAATGGAAATAAAAAGCATTTGTTTAAAAATTCAAGGGTTTATGCTAGACCTCTGACCCCAATCAAGAGCTAAGTAACTTTTAAAATTAATGATCCCTGCAAATAAAAACAAAAAAAGTTAACCTATACTCTGTGCAAGTAGGACCCATACTAATTTTAGAATCTCCATGAAAAGAGGGGGAAAAAAAAGAAGGGGATTTGAAAGGTTGACAGAATAGAGTGAAGTGTAATTGGAAATTCAATTTGCAGAATAGTTTTCAACATTTTTTACTTTTCCTTACCTTAAAGGAAAAGTATTGTTTTCACCCCAAAAAAAATCCGAAACCAAGATTTTAAGGGGATCATCCGTTTTGGGTGATTTTCAGGCCGTAGGTCCAAGCTGGTTTTAAGACTACATTATAAATTTTACATTATAAATAAATTACAATTTTACATTATACATTTTTTCAGGCGGATTTTTGTATTATGTTTCAACTCTTTAACTTAAAAACTGTGGGAAGAATTATGCGTGACACAAACAGATAGACAGACATCCAGCTAACAACCACTCAAATCGTCTTAAGCCTCGTTTCCATTACTACAAATTTGTCCTGCAACATGTTGCACGACATGTCCCGGTACAAGTGCCCTGATTTTTGTTATGTGATTTTTTATACATGGAAACAGTATGCAACATGTTTGGGGACAAAATTGTGCCAAGCGACTGTGAAACACAACTTGTGCCACGGACAATGGAAACAAACTGCAACATGTCCTCGGGACACGCTCAGACGGAGTACAGACTATACGCTCTGTCTAAACCATGACAAAACCTCAAACTCTGCTCTCTTGTTTGTGGTTAAGATTTATTATCAGTTTTGTGTCAGAGCTATAGTATTGGTTTTGTGATGGAGCGGTCTAAATGAAAAATGTCTTTTCACTAAAATACTCCTAATCCACAATCTCGGTCGTTTTCGTTTTTTTTTTTATTTTTTAAATTCACAGTACTCACCTGCCATTACCACCACAACAGCTGAAGTAGCTGAGTCGTCCATAAACGCACAACTTGACTTATCACTCAAGAAACACTGGGAATCACTGTACAATCTGAACTGAAGTCTTGTACTCCAGACCTTTGTCTATACAAATGTTAGCAGGAATTGGCAGATGTAGCAGGGAATTGGAAACAATGTGAACAATTACGCGCATCATGTGCCGGGCACATGTTGTGCGTCATGTACTTGGAACTTTTCAGAATGGAAACGAGGATTAACGATAACTTGTGTAAAAATAGACCGATTTTTAACAAAATTCGGCATAAAGGTGCAGTTATGCACCTTTATGCCGTTAAGCATTTGTGACAACTGTTTAGTTTTAGAATTTTCGCACCTAATATTTTCAAGATGGCGGTCAATATGTCAAACGACTAATCAAAACTTTGAACATAAATGTGTAAATTCATCAAAGTCTAAAAACCAAATAACCATCACAATATATACTACACGTATACGAGGATGTGAAAATAACATTTAACCTTATGCAAACAAATATATTATGACCTTTACGTTTTGGCATATTAACAACTTATTGTTTTGCATATATTTTGAAGTTAACCATAGTATGAGTTAACATATGCAAATATTTACAACTTCGAGCTTTGTATGCACAGCTTTTATCTTTATAGGCATTAAATTATACACTCGTTGTGTTTTTCTAAAACAGGACAAAATGGTGAGAGGGAGACATGAAAGTGAAAATGTAGTGTTATTTAAGTGGTTGAAACCGAGGGAGAATTGTGCTTGAAACGCGGAATTAAGCTGCACCTGTTGAAAACAATGACACTAAATCCATTTTTTTAGCCCATAACAACTGCTTTAATATGAAAAAAAGGAGAAATATATAACCGTGATTTATACATTTTTTCCTTCCTATAAAAAAAAAAGAATTTAAATAAAAATATTGTATTAGAACCGAGCAATTCGTGACGTTTATAGCTACATAATAATGACGTTAAAAAAAGGGTTGAATCCAAGTGAATTTTTAATTCACTAGACGCAAGAGATATTAATTATCACTAAATTAACTTAATATATACGAGTGACTGTCTACTTGTTATAATAAAACATAATTATGTTATAATAAACAATAATTATTTTTTATTATAACAAATACAGACAATCTATTGTCATCAGCACATTATAACTTAAAAAGTTTGTATCATATTATTCCTCTTTCTTTCTTCGTGCACAACATATGTTCGATTTAATTCCTAATATACAAACGCAAAAATCTGCACGAACAAATTTTTTGACATTTTCATGTCTTTACTTAGGCACATAAATTCAAAAAGCGTTACCAAAAAACGACACAAAAAAGCGTTACATGAAAATGTCTCACTGTCTTGCAGACTCGTATGCAAGCAATCTTTTTTTTTGATTATTTTCTTCCGAGCTTACCGAAGATAACGGAAGTTATGCGATCGTTCTGAAGAACGAGAATTTTTTATGTGTCCGATTTCAAAAATTCCAAATCAGAAATCCGTTTCAGACATCAGGTACAATATTTAGTTCCGTGTCTGTCTGTCGGTCTGCCGCTCAAGTTTTGGGAACCAACATAACATGTATCTTAAAAACTACTCGTCCAATATTAAGGAAATTTGGATTGTTATGGTCATAATTAGCCCTTTGTTAGTCCCATATAATTTTAGAACCTTCTGCACCCATTTTTTTTCCTCCAAATGCAAACAAACATGTATTTATTTACTCCTATATCTTCAAAATTAGTCATCTGATGTTTATGAAATTTGAATGGTTTTTAGGTCCAGATTAGTTTAACCGTCTGCGCTCTTTCAATTTTTCTAATTTGATACTTTAATTCATGTAAAAAATCAAAACAATTTTGACACATTTAAAAAATGGCGGGAAATTTAAATTATTAGACGATAACAGGGTGTTAAGTATAAAATCATTAAAGTGTACGTCACACTACACGAGGAAGCTATGTACCACACATTGGCAGACTATTTTTTTGTTTAAAATAAATATAAAAATGTTTACTTTTTGTTTAATAAAATATTTTTAAATGAAAATCTTCTCCAATTATTTTTATCTACTCACGGCAGCAAAATTAAGCAATGTTGTACTATTTTCAGTCTGCAAAATGTCATTTTTCTTGATTCTTTTAAATAAAGTGTCAGCAAAATATCAAAGTGTCAGCAAAAGTTCAAAGTGTCAGCAAAATAACAAACAGGCTGTCACATTGTAAGAAAATTTTACTAAAAAAAGGTTACTTCATCGCAGGTTATAAACACTACCACATTGTTTGTTTATTTTTATATATTTAAGCGTAATATTCTGCTAAATGGTTATATCTTTTTTGAAAATAACTTAAATAATTATAGTGACAAACAAATTTTACTATTTTACAATGATTATTTTTAAAAAATCACTAAAAATTGAGATAAAAAACAGTTGTTAATAAAAAAAGTGGTAACCCTGAATTGTTTTGCCTTTGTTTTGATTTCTTGATAACTCAAACTTTCGTTTTTTTACAAATTTAATTTCTTTAAATCTTTTATATATTATAAAGGGATTATAATAAATAGTGTAATTTTTTTGCCGTTAATAGATAAAATATTGTATGTAACTATGCAGCAAAGGAAACATTCCTGACTCGTTTAAAGATTACCTGCATCGGTTACACCTCAGCAGGTAATTAAGATTTGCCTGCATCGGCTTCGCCTCGTCAGTCAACATGTAATTTTCCTGACTCGGCTTCGCCTCGTCAGTAAAATAGTAAATTTCCTGCCTCGGCTTCGCCTCTGCAGTAAATTTGTTTAGCCTATCCTCGCCTTTGGCTCGGAACTAAAACTTAAAAACTTGTCAGCAAAATTCCATTTTGCTGCCTAGTTACATAAATAACTATTTCTCCCTTCTGTAGATGAAATATTGTATGTATCTCGGGAGTAAAAATCAATTATACCCGAGTGATAATTAATTCCTTCTAATCCGCCTCAGTAACCAACATCATTGATTAGGGTACTTGGGAAAAGAAACCCTTAATAAAATAAAACTTAAAAAATAAATGAACACTCGCTTTTATAAACCATGTACAAAAAAAGAGAAAATTGTTTTTTAAGAACCGCAGTACTACAAGAGATTATAGTATTTGCTTATGTAATTAAAGATAAAAGAATGGCGTGTTATCATTTTTTATTATTTTTTTTATTAGAATTTTTAGAGAAGTACATTTAGCGTAAGAGTTCGTTAGGATTTTTTAAAATAAGCGCCCCACGCTTTTATCTTTAGTTACATACGCATATACTGCTATCGCTCGAAGCACTACGGCTGTTAAAAAAAATAGACTGATAATTGGCGTGGCACATAGCCCTCGTGTCCTATTATGTATGAACTTGATTGATTTTATGCTTTTACAAGCCATTTTTGTCTAATTTGTTTAATTGTTTCCGCCGTTTTTATAATCCTAATTGTTTTGATTTTTTTTTTCATGAATTTAAGTATTAATTAAGCAAGAGTTAAAGAGCCGAGGCAGTTCAAATTAATCTGGGGCTATCTACGGGTTACTATCGATAAACTATAAAAGTTTCATACAAATCAGATAAGTACTTTTGAAGCTATAGGCGTAAATAAATTATTTTTGTTCGTATGTAGAAGAGAAACAAATTAGTGCAGAAGTTTGAAACTCATATGGGACCAATAATGAACTAATTATGACCAACCATACAAATTTTATTAAAATCGGATATGTAGTTTTTAAGATATGTTGCTTCGCAAAAATTAAGCGACAGACCGACGGACAGACACGAAACCAAAAATGTTCCCTGATGTCTGAAACGGATTTTTATCTTGGCATTTTTGATTTTTCGTTCTTCGGAACGACCGCTTAGCTTCCGTTACCTTCGAGAAGCTCGGCAGCAAACATCGGTCTAAGACAATTCGCAGACAAACATTCTCATATACGAGTACATAATTACTTTGACCAGTGTTTTTTATTTATTAATTCTCGAGTTTCCGTAAGTACATTTAATTATTATTGAACAATTTATCGAAATTTAGCATAAAAGAAATTTCTCCTCGGCGGGGAATCGAACCCGGCTTCTCTCCATCTGTGTTTAAAGCTTCTTTCTCAGGAACTAGATTTTTCCCAGGAAAACAGCTATATATCATTAGATTTGCTGTAAATGGACTACATTTTAGATTATTTTTTTAATCCAAATTGTCGGAACTGTTTTCAAAAAATCATTCTTGTTCTTGTTTTGTTTGGAGTTTTAGGGGGGTAGCGCCCCAAAGTTAGGGCTAAAATTCATTTCTTGATTTTGCCTCAGGGTATGATTTTTTCTGATAATGTAGGCCAAATTAAGTCAAAATCGGCTCAGCAGTTTATACTACAGGAGATAGAGTGCATAATTGTGTCTGACTAACATCAAGCTAGAATTTTGTGTATTAAGTAAAGCTGTTGTTGCTTTTTAGGACTATATCGCGGTCGGCTAAGTTCGTCTGCGGGACATAGCTTGGCAATAGGAATTTGAAAAAAATAAACTGGTGGAGAGCAGCATTGTCCCACCCTTTATGGTGGACAATGTGATTTTCATGATCCTGAGTAAGAACTTAGTTAGTAGACCAATAATCAAGTTGATGGTAGTTTGTCACTTAATAGGTTAGTTAGTCAAATATTACTCCAAAACAAAGAGGTCAACTATTAAGTGACAAACTACAATGAAATTGGTTTTAGGTCTCCTAACTAATTTTGAACTAGGCATCATGAAAATCATGACCACTCTCCACCGGTTTGTTTTTGTTAAATGCCTATGTCCCTATGCAGACGAAGTTAGCCGACAATATATTCTTAAAGGGACCTAAAAATTTAATTATACACAAAATTTTAGCATCATGTTACACACTTTTTTTGCACTCCATATCATAGGCCCCACGCGTCTGCACAGACGACAGAAGACAAACAGACATTTTTGGACTTCGGGGACTTCAAACATGTAAATTTAAAAAAAAAATTAGATTTCTACGCCATCACAATACTTTCTCTTTATATGAGAAAGTAAAAAAGAGCATATAAACTAGGATTTAAGTGACCTCTAAGAAAATATGAAAAAAAAATGAAAGTACATATTATGAAAAAAAAAAACTTTTCGTATGTTATTATACTTTATATGGTATATAAATGTTACAATATTTAATATTTTATCCCATATATAGTCAGGTAAATTCGACAAAGAATTGAAATTAGAAAAGTTTCCATAAGGGAATATACTTATTTGTCGTTCTTTTATTCAAGCAAGTCAAATTATTTTTCTTTCTCTTTTGCACCAGAGCAAAAATGTTATTTTCAATTTAATCTACAATATATTATTGAGTTTACTACTTAAACTATACAACCATATATATGTATAATATATGTATGTATATTATGTAAACATATTCTATTAAATATATTTAAATAGTTTTTTCTTATAATACTGACTCGTTATGAAAGTATTATTTTTTTAATATTGAAAAAAAAATAAAATAAAATAAAAAACAATTTTTGTTATGTAGAAAATAACATAAGTAAAGGCATGAAATATTTGGTTGCATACAAAAATTTATTTGTTTATTTCATATTTATTTAAAATACTCTCAATATATATTGAATAAAGTTCAGATATTTTCTTTGATGTTAAAAAATATGTTTTTAAAACATTTTTCATTTCATTTAAACGTCACAACCACACATACAACCGTTTATATATTTCTGATAATATACATGAGTGGTCAATTTTTTTCGCGTAAAACCATAATTTTTTTGTTCTTTGTTCTAAATATTTGCGACCTTAAAGTGTTAATAATGTATTACACTCGAGCTTACCAAGAAACGGAAGCTATGGGATTATTCAAAAGACTTCAAATTTAAAAATTTCAACATTAAAACACGTTTCAGACATTAGGGAACATTTTTGGCCCCGTGTCTGTCGGTCTCTTAAGGTTGACTTGAAGTTTTTACTCTAACCTCTTTTTTTCTAAAACTTTTAGATATACTGATATTAAGCATTTTTCATGCCAGGTCGTGGTCCATATCGACAAAAGCGAGTTTTCATGCAATTGTCTAAAAGCATCTCAATATTCAATTAAATCTTCTTTTCAGATAAAAAAAAAAAAAATGAAACCGAGATATCAATGGAGTTATCCGTTTTGTGGTTTATAGCTGGATGTCTGTCTGTTTGTTTGTGTGCGTATCTGTCTGTCTGTGTCACACATAACTCCCACAGTTTTTAAGCTAAAGTTGAAACTTTGTTTTAAAATAATTCCTTACAAATTAGTCGTTCCTCTTGGAAAATCATATATTTGAGATTCCATTAACCCATTTTGCTGTTAGTAAAAATTTGTAATAAATCAAAAATATTTCTGGTTGCGCTGAAATATGCAACAATTATACCACTTTATAAGACAAACATTTCCACTGAGTTTCGTTTTGATATCTGCCACTACTTTGAAAATATTGACTTTTGAACTTGGAAACTTTAACGTCCCGAGTCACATTCTTTTACCCTAAAATATTGATCGTTCGATTTTCTTGTGGTTTTATTCGATTCAGCGTAAAAAAAATCATAGAAGATGATACCACACTTGACTAGATAGCTGAGTTGAAGTCCCCAAATAACTATTGGGGCAGAGGTTTTTGTGCCAAACCCCCCAACGAGCTTAAGAAAATATGTATTTGGCATAGTGATTTGCAATTCTGACCTATTCTCAAGTTACTCTAACTGAGAATATTACTGATAGACAAATTAGTATCTACTCTGACAGCCAGGCAGCGATCAATACGCTGCTTGTACCAAGATGCACATTTAAGATGGTGCAACTCCAGGCTAATGCGAATGCTGACCAGTTTGCCAAAAGAGCTCCAGTTCGACCCCAATTACCCTAAAACCTGTTGTGGCGTGCCACGGTATGTTGTGGAAAATTCCACAAGGACTTACACGCATGAAACAGTGTTTAAGGAATGCGCCAATCTAAAATGGCGTTCCAGGAACCATATCAGCATCTTACCAGCTCAAAGCTTTCAAAAAACAATCCAGTAATCTTTTGTCAGGCCTTCTTTCTATTCACTGTCGACTAAATCATATTTATCCTTGTTATATGTATGTATATTATCCTGTATGTATCCTGTATTAACATGTATGTATATTATCCTTGTTATATGTATTAGTCCGGTTACAGATAAATAATTAAAAGTAATTCTAGTCATACTGACAGTAATTAATTTCTTATTAGATAGCAGTTTTGATTTAAGCCAAACTTAAACCAATTTACTTTTGTATTTCATTTATTTATTTATTTTAATTTTGTCATATTCTGGTTTAGTTATGCATGTTAATATTATTTGTAGAAAATTATTTTTATTACGATCTGTTATCTGCTTCAACGGCCATTCCCGAGCTCGAGCTTGCTCCTTCGGGGATGCTTCACTATATAGTTTTTTTTTTTCTCTATCATAACATTATAACTTTTTTTCAATATCATTATTATTAATATTCTACTATTTATTTATTATGTGAAGAAATAAAGATTATTTATTTATTTAAAAAAAAAAATCAACGTGAAAATAACTAAATCAGTTTTCCCCTCTCACCTTATCAGCAAATATCCTTCATTAACTCGTCTAAGGTGATAAATCTTTGGCTTAGCTATTCTACCTGGTGAAGAACCAAGGTCACTTTTCTAAGCAAGGTATTAGGTTCAATGGGTAGAGCCTGCTTAGTTAATAGAGAACAATAAACCGAGTTTGCACTTTCCATCCCCATGTGAGGTCTTACAGCTTCAGACTTTATTTTAAGTCCCTGAGAAGAAAAACTAAAAGCATCTGCAAATTTATATTGATTACATAATACGACGACTCTTATATATTCCTGCACTTGTACGTCTATCTAACTATGTATCTGTAACACAACTGATCTCCGAAAGCATCCAACACAAAAATTTGAGATTTTGCAATAAGTTCTTTGTAATATTTTAAACACAGGAAAATTATATAGGGAAGTCACATTTTTTAAAAGCATTTTGAATGGTGGCTCTTGATATGGCTGGGCCGATTATGATGGTTAACGAACTCGTCTAATTAGTTAAAAATCCTGCGTATCCTTTGTGTGTGGTGAAAGCACATACTCGACCAATTTATTTTTCTGTCTTACTTTTACCCATAGGGTAACTTTGTTTATGGTCCCTGGAAAGAGGATAAAATTAATTTTACAGTCTGATTGATTTGCTTGACTCAAGATAATTGCAGGTAATCGTATTTTACTACGTTTTTATTAGCTTGCTCTCTTGTTTGTTTGTTTGTCCGGTAAAAATCTGGCAATCGATTTCTAACTAACTTCCCGAATAGCTAGACATTTGAAACTTTTAGCGTAGCTCAGAACACGATGACAATGCATTATTTTAATACTTTTAGCCATCTTTCAGCAGAATTTAATTGGTTTTCAGCAAATTTTGCTGTACGGAAAGTTAGTTCGGAAAAAATCAGCAAGTTATTTTATTTGTTTTGCCATATCCCATATTTACGCAATCTTCATTTTGACGGGTCTCAAATTTGTGATAGATAAACATTGAATGACAGCAAAACAGGAAATATCGATTATATCATTTATATCATCTCAAATATATCAATTGAACGCTTTAGATTTGGTGTTAAGGAGATCTGTTGTACAAAGATTTGTCCTTTCATAGGTTTAAGATCAGCTTTCTAGATGGTTGTCATTTATGTGAAGTAAATAAATTCGGAACTATTTTTTTTTTTTTTTTCACTAACATTATATATTATATAACAATAGCAATTATATTATCAACATTACATACGATTCAACAGAAAATTTAAAAACGTAGTATATAAAAAGTTCTTTTTATCTTGAAATTATTGTCTATTATATTGGAAAATGTTCTAGTTTATGCGAACTAGTTACCTTACGTCTAATCTAATGTTCTAATCTAAAATCAGACAGGCTATTCTTGAAGGCTACGAATGCTCTGCCAATTCGACAAACAAACACTCAATTAATTTGAATGTCATTGCATAATCTATTTGTCTAGGATATCTTGTATGCATTCGAGTATGCTTCCCATCTTGCTATTTGGCTTTGCAGCTTTTGAGAAATGCATTTTTCTAACTTAAATATCAAACAAGAAGCACGGATTTAATTATTTAATAATAAATCAATGATAATTATCAGTCACTAAAGCTAAAATTTCACTATTAATCCTTTTGATGTCACAACAACTTATCACGTTTTAATACAAATTTCAGTCTTGTTGGAACATTTCACTCAATCATTTGTTGTGTCAAGAATTAGTTTATCAAGTCTAAAATTGGGTTTTTCTTTGTATCCTGTCAGCAATCATTGTGAAAATAAATCTCACAGAGTATTACGTCTTTTTGTGGTCAACTATTCTCGATTGCTTTTATGTACAACCTTTAACTCTCCACTTCTAGTTTTAAATCTTTCTAAATCTGTCACTGTTTTCTCGTGTCTTCCGTTTTCTCTCCAAACCCAAACCCGCGCTATTTTTCATTCTAGCTTGTTATCTCTTGTTTCTTTTTGTCGCCGGCTTTTGTCGGAAGAAATTTATTGTGGTCCTTTTTTTTTTTTTTATTTCCCTTTTTCCCACTTTACTCTCTTTCGAGACAGTCCAATTAAACAAAGAACATTTAAAAAGAAACCCGTACAATAAAAAAATGTCATAATTTTTTATAGTAACGGATCAACTACAAAGTGAATTAAGGAATACAGTGGTATTTATAAACAATTATATATATATATATATATATATATATATATATATATATATATATATATATATATATAATATATATATAATGGATTTCTTAACGCTCTGAAATTTAGGAAGTTTTAATATTTTATTAGTTATTTACATTTAAAGTAATTCGGCCAAATAGCTAGTTAAATTATAGAATAAGGTCAGATACTAATAGATTATACGGATGATTTAATGTTTACTATTTCAAATAATGAATTATATGCAAATTTGTGAATAGAATAGCAATAAGTGGTGGATTTGTATGCTGAGAAGTATAATATTAATGGTATTTTGAATTTACGCATTTTCCCGGACAGAAGACCCGATAATTATCATATATAGCCACAGGTTATTAGTACTGTGTACACTGTATGTCACCACAGCAGGGCCGGAAAGTAACCGATTTCGGGTGCAATTTTTCTAGTCGCACTTTAATTTAAGAACCGAATCAAGCAGTCACGTTTTGTTAACACTTTCACGTTTGCCAACTCACCCAGAAGCAACTATTTGCTCCAATGACCACTGCCGCCACTCGACCTACGAACCTCCTCAGGTAAATGCGCATTATTTAAATGTTATTTATGTTTATAATTCTCACTATTATCCAGACTTTTCTATATTTTCTTACCCTTGACCTCGGGCTCAAACTGGAAATAACCAATAGGTATGTATTTCCTCTTTGGGGTAATACATTGATATTTAACACGTAACAATAACCAGGGGCAAGATGTTTTATTGAATAGCAATGAACTGTAGTTATTCTGTTAGCATTCTAACGCTAAGGGTGCTTTTAAAAATATCAAAAATTGTATATTTTTACGTGTATGTTGATCGAGGATTTCACGCATGATTATACTTATTCAGCAGACAAGCTTAATGGTTTGCTTATATGCAGTTCTTTACGTCTATGTTGATCAAGGATTTCACGCATGATTATACTTATTCAGCAGACAAGCTTAAAGTTTTGCTTATCTGTAGCTCTCAAGCATTAAGGTAACAAACATATCTTTAAAATGAAAGTAGTTAGCAGGCAGGTAGGGAATAATTGAATTCTTCTTACATTCAAGAAACTACCGTTGGCCGATTTTGGTGAATTTGGTACACATGATCATTCATGATCATGATTCATGATCAGGACGAGTTCGTTAGACAAAGTTATCGGTCCAAGCGTCCACGCTCCACGCTCAACACTCTTCCATCCAAAAATAGACATTTTTGGATGGAAGAAAGATCTAACCGAATACAATTTTTGAGTCGGGTAATGATGGTAATTTTAAGGTGTGAATAAAATTAACAGTTTAATTCATGTTTCAGTGAGACGTTTCGACCCTAAAAGATCATCTTCAGTCAGTTTAATTCTAGAAAAAACCAATTATAATCAATTTTACAACAACGGATTTGTAAAAATTGATTATAATTGGTTGTTTCTAGAATTAAACTGACTGAAGATGACCTTTTAGGGTCGAAACGTCTCACTAAAACATGAATTAAACTGTTAATTTTATTCACTCCTTAAAACGGCCATCATTACTCAACTCATCAAATTATAACAAGGCGTTCTTAATCTTTACGTTTATCTATTCTGGTACAATGTTTTAGTAAAACCAACAGCGACACCGCTATGAAATGTTTAACAT
The DNA here is from genome assembly GCA_951217055.1 of Gerris lacustris. Classification (NCBI taxonomy): domain Eukaryota; kingdom Metazoa; phylum Arthropoda; class Insecta; order Hemiptera; family Gerridae; genus Gerris; species Gerris lacustris. Next base: position 55,662,537 of record OX578282.1, on the reverse strand, counting down.
CGCTAAAACTATCAAAGCGGACCTAAACGTTTAAAATTGAGAAAACAACGTTTTTACCAATATCTTGCGTTCCAAAAACTTATCTTAAATTATCTAATGTACTATTGAGAATATGCATTGAAACTTCAAACGGATACAAACAGAAGTTTTTGCGTTGTGAAGTGATTCATTTTATAATAGTTGAAATTTATAATAATAGTTTAAAAGCTACTACGGGTGGTAAAGATTCTTAACAAAAGCAATATTTAATAATTAGTCAACTTAGTTAACTAAATTACCGAAAAGAAATCCAAGATGATTTGAAGTTTCGAAACGGATTTTGGAACAAACCATCGAGAGCCAAACAATGTTGAAAATGGATCTTCACACTGCTTCGTTCATCCAATTCCTAAGGGGAAAGTGCCAAGTGCTGTTTCCACAACAGCTCCTAGTGGTTAAAGTTATTTATTAGGAGGTGGAATATATCTCTTAGTAGGGTCTAAAGCTCCTCCCTTCAAGAAGGGTCTAACTTCATGACGTTACTCGGGCCTAAAGGAAGGTAGGAAATTTCCCGGGGCTGCCGGTACAAATAGCCTGTTAGAAATGCCCACTAAACCCCATGCAAATTTGAGTTTACATTCCAGACAAAAGACGAGATAAAAGAGCCGTTGTTTCTACATTGAATTTTACATTAGAAATTAAAGATGACAAAGGTCAAGTTAAACAAGATTAACGATAACTTCATTAAATTCTTAAACAATAATCTATCTCTAGTGGAAAAAAAAAAAATCACCACTAAGGGATTTGCGAAATTTCGATTTGCAAATACAATTACAAAATAAATTTCTTCTTTGTACGTTTTCAATTAATTTAAAATAGATAAAAAAAATGCTTAAAGTTTTTAACCAACAAATGATTTCATTTGTAAAATCATTTGAATATTTTTTAAAAGAATAAAACTAGTTTATTGAGCATATGGCTATTCTCAGGCAAGAAAACCCTTTTCATTGTGACTAAACTTTTGTACGCAATCACATAGAAAACACCCAGCTTATTTATACTTACAGAAACAAATTAGTTAAATTTCACCTTATTTCAATGAGTATAATAATCATGGCCCTTACAACTAATTATATGAAAAAATCGGGTATGGTGTACCTCGGAACTTTTCCTCACTTTGGAGGCCACTAAAATGGCCTCTCCTGCTGGGAAGCAACAGGAGGAAGCAGCATTGGGCGTGGTCAGTACGGTACTTCTTTAGATTGTTACTCCCCTATGTTATTTTAGAATATAAATGACTTTGACTAAATAACTATTAAGACAAAGGGATTTTTAGTCCAATGTACTTTGGGACAAAGGAATATCCCACTTCTGTTTTTATAAGGGGAGTAACAGTCTAAAGAAGAACATTCTGTACACCTACTTTAGATTGTTACTCCCCACTGATTTTTTTAGGAGTAACAATCTAAAGAAGTGCAGTCAGTACTTGGATGGGTGACCGTTTTGAACTGACTGATTTATTTAATATCATTTTTTTTTTTAATGGTTATTATTAAAAATTCTTGGTTGGACATTAAAATTTTGATTGAATCATTGTGATTCTCGTCATTTACCTGAATATAGGTTCAGTTTATTGCACTATTTGTAAAATTTAACTACTATTTTTAAATTAATGAATTATTGAAAGCACGCATTTCTGATTTAAAAAAAAAAAAAAAAAAAAAAAAAAAAAAAAACATCTTCCATTCTTTTACGCGATTTGAACTTAATCACTACAACTTGGATAACCATCACTATGTAATACAGACAGACAGCTTGAGAATGATTCAGGAGGGATCGAAATATTGCAAAAGTGAGGCTTTTATTTTCTTAACTGGCCCAACTTATAAAGAATTGAAAACCACAAGGAACACATTCTACTATCTTATTTAATTTTTTGTTATAAAACATAAATTCATAATTATCACATGTATTAAAATATTATAATTCGCTTCTAATACTCGGATTCACTTAAACACTTCACCAAAAAAAAAAACCGCAATTATTAATGACACATTTCACCGAAAAATCACTTATAAATACCTCTTTTTACTATATTTAAAATGAAAGGATAAAACGAAGCTCGATATAACTCGTGCCGAAGCTAACGTACTACTCCAGATTCAGCATGTCGAAGGTAGTAAATCTAGAATACAGAGTTGTGTTCAGGTATTATGATTTTTCTCTATAAAATGATGCGCCAAAAAAGTTAAAAATAATCAGTTATAAAAAATATGCTAATGAAGTATCGCAGTAAAGGTGTCGATAAGAATAGTAAAAAAATAATTACATTTTCTATTTTATATAAAACCTAAGCAGAAAACTTGTAAAAACATTTTTTTCTTATCTTACCCCATGCAATATAAAAATATGACAAAATTTTACATAAAAACAATTACTTTATTCTTTAAGAGCTTTTCAAGGATATACGTTATGATTGGTTTTTCGGATATTTTGATCTTTGTACCCATGTACCCATAATATGTACCAGAAATATATATAAATAATAATCACTAAAAGATTTAAGTAAGTTCAATAAAATCTTTAAATGCTTTAAACAAAATAAAATACATTTATTTCACCATTTAAACCTGAGCTTAAAACATTTGATACTTTTTAAACCCAAATACTAAAATATACAAAAATGGTTTTATCATCTGTTCCTGACATACAATAAGGTATGTTTACCGATTTACATTGGAAACGGATCAAAAATAGTAATATTCCTCATTTTTAATTAAAAATAATTTATTACCTCCTTCTAAATGAAAATATGACGAAAGTGTACACCAAAATAATTACTGTACTCTTAAAGAGCTTTCCAACGATATGTGTCATGAAGGGTATATTATATTACTTTTACTTTTGTGTGCCCTGTACCCCAGTGTACATTGTGCCTTGTACCCCAGTGTACATTGCTTACTTACTTACTAGCCAATGCCCACTCTTGGAAGTTGAGCCATTTTGTGACGCGCTTACCAGTACAGACGGGCTTCAGTGAAAAGTTGGTTATCCTCCTCCTGGGAATGGTCTAGGGCTGCGCATGCTTTAAAATGGTCTACGACTATGGTCTCATGTCCGCATAGCTGGCATTCTGGGGAATGTATCATCTTAATCTGGTGTAGGTGTGATGCAAAATAATCGTGCCCAGTTTTCATTCTAAAAGCAGCTACGCTGACTGCTCGGGGAAGGTTGTGGTCAATAGGGCCGTTTGTGTCGAGGCTCTCCAATAGACTGCTCAGAAGAGAGGCGTAGCTCGTTCCGCCTACTCATCGTGGAATTAATCTGCCCTGTAGAGGACTGTTGTGTTCTTTAGAGCTTTGCAAATTTGTCGGCTATTTCGTTACCACTGATATTCACGTGGCTAGGGATCCACTGAAATTTTAGCTGCCACCCTTGGTTCGCCAGAAGTTCTAGTTTTTTCCTGCACTAAATGGATCTGGCAGTCTGTTGGGGTATAACGAGAGAGATTCTGGATAGCAGCTTGGGAGTCAACTAAAAATACCGCTTTTAAGGGAGAATGGATTGACTCAAGTTTGGCGGCTGCAGCTTCTACCACGGCTACCTCTCCATCATAGTTGTTTAAGGGGTCTCCTACAGCTAGGTGTCCTTGAAAGAGGCAGCAATAATATGCGGATCCTGTGTCTCCTGTACCTGGCATTGATGAGCTATTTCTATAGATGTGAAGTCATTCGTGTTCTGGGTAGTCTTCATGGATGGTATGGAGGGCTAATTGTTTTAGTTCTGCTTCCAGGGAGGCGTGCTTCGGTAGGAGATGCTTTCTTAGTCTGTAGTTGGCTTGTGGCAGGTGAAGAAAGAAGTATTGATACGTGTTAAACGGGCCTGGTTCTCCAGGTGTGATTCCGTATTTTGAATATAGGTTCTGGTACGCAGTCATAGGTGCGTTTTGGGTCTTTAGTCTGTTAGTGGCTTGTCTGTAGTCGTTCCACTGGTGCTCATAGACGCCCTTGAAGCGCTCCCAGAAGCGTAGAGCAGATATGTCTCTAAGGACATGCAGGGGTGCAATTTGTGTCTCCATCACTGCAACAGGGGGTGGATTTTGCGGCGCCCGTGATTACTCGCAACGCTATATTTTGGGCAAGGTCAAGCTTACTTGTAGTGTCTTTGCTGGCTGTGATAGTGACCTGACTTCCGTATTCCAGCATTGGACTAAATATACGACTTGTAGGCAGTTTTAAAGACGTCTTGGTTGGCTCCTCATGTTGTGGCTGTCAGTCTTTTTAGGAGGCGGGTTCTTTTTCAGCCTTTTCAGCACATTGCTCAACATGTCTGTGGTTTCCATGAAAGTCGTCGGTCAAGTACAACTTCATGGTATTTGGAAATGTTACTTTCTTCCAAAGGAGAGTCACTATAGGTGAGGCTGATCCTTGGGGCTTTGGTAGAAAGTGTAAAGAGTTTGAAGGTAGTTTTCCAGTGTACCGGTGTAATTATAAAACATCTTATTATAGACACGTCTGCTCAGACTACAGACATATTATAAAAACTTATTTTTTGGACTCAAGGGACCTCAAACCGTTTAAATTCATCAAAATTTCAAAATCAAATTTTCGCGCCATCACAATACTTTCTCTTTATACGAGAAAGTAAAACTATATAAATTCGTGTTACATAGTTAATCAGCTGATTATTATAAAGCAAAAACATATTCATGTTAAAAGCACAATAGCTTTTGTTTCATTAATTGTTATCAATATTTAATTAAAGGTTTTGTAAATTAGTGAACTGAAAGTGACGAACATAAATGGGTGAAACTTATCTCCATCGAAATATAGCTACTTAAGACTTTCGAGTAAATAAATAAAAACTCATCACGTTTGTCTTTAATTCACTTTTAAAAATATATACGAAATGGTATAAATGAGTGAAGCTAATTGTATATATATATATATATATATATATATATATATATATATATATATATATATATATATATATATCATCTTTGTACCACCATTTTTAACTATTTTACAAAGAGTGGTTTATTTAGCTGTTCCAAATATTTTTGGATAAAACTAGCTGTGTTTGGACCCCGATTACTCTGCAAGTATTTACCGGAGAATAGTGATATTAGTATCAAATTGTCGGGAATATAGTGCAAATTAAGGCTATGTTATTTTCATTATAGGGTCCAATTTGAATTTCAAAACTTAACACTAAAAAACTGGTATTGGTGGTGAAAATTTCTATGTTGGTGATGGATCACCAAAAAATAGCTACTACCATTGAGTCGGGAATGGCCGATTTAGTAGGGGTAGAGACTGTTTTCATCTTTGTACCACTATTATTAACCATTTTAGGAGGGGTGGTTTATTTAGCTGTTCCAAATTTTTTTGGTAAACCTAGCTGTGTTTGGACCCCGATTACTCTGCAAGTATTTACCGGAGAATAGTGATATTAGTATCAAATTGTCAGAAATATAGTGCACATTAGGACTATGTTATTTTCATTATAGGGTCTAATTTAAATTTCTAAACTTAATACCAAAAAACTAGTTTTGGTGATGGGAATTTCTACGTTGGTGATGCGTCACCAAAAAATCGCTATTTCCATTGTGCCGGGAATAGCCGATTTAGTGGGGGTAGAGACTGTTTTTTATCTTTGTACCACCATTTTTAACTATTTTACAAAGAGTGGTTTATTAAGCTGTTCCAAATATTTTTGGATAAAACTAGCTGTGTTTGGACCCCGATTACTCTGCAAGTATTTACCGGAGAATAGTGATATTAGTATCAAATTGTCGGGAATATAGTGCACATTAAGGCTATGTTATTTTCATTATAGGGTCCAATTTGAATTTCAAAACTTAACACTGAAAAACTGGTATTGGTGGTGAAAATTTCTATGTTGGTGATGGATCACCAAAAAATCACCATTACCATTGAGTCGGGAATGGCCGATTTAGTGGGGGTAGAGACTGGTTTTATTTGTGTACCACCATTTTTAACTATTTTACGAGGGCTGGCGCATCTGAACTGTTCCACCCTGTCAATATATATATATATATATATATATATATATATATATATATATATATATATATATATATATATATATATATATATATATATATATATATATATATAGATATATATATATATATCGATCAGAAACTACAAACTCATATTACACTTTTCACATATTAACTTCTACTATCTATCAGCACAAAATAATATTTTTCAAAAAGACAAATATACTAAATTATACATGGAATGAAGGAATATAAAATAGCTGAGAATAAATAAGTAGATTCGAGTGTTTCCTGACCCTTGTCAGTCATATTTTGTTTTTCATGTATTTCCCTCTGAATAATTCATAGAGTCAACCATGTACTTGGATAGCAGAGATTAATAGACTATCTTATACATACTTATACATGTTTTCACTCTGTCCTCTATTCCTTCAGGTACACGTCACCTTTTCTTTATTTAGACTTTACGTTTTCCGCAACAAACTTTATGTTTGAAATACAGGTTTAAAGAAATAAAAATAAATAAATAACAAATAAAATAAATATGCGGTTGGAAATGTCCTTTTAGTTGGATTCACTCTAAATCGTAATGCACCTTTACAAAGTAATAAAATGTATAAAAATATGTATTTTCTTATTTAAATTAAAAAGCTTCTTAAAATTTAATTTATATTGCTTGGATAAATCAATCTTCCTTACTTTAATTTATTTAAATTATGAGTTTATTATTATACTAAACTAAACATGTTTTGTCTGTCTGCCATTCTGCATATGAAATTTTTTGTTATCTATGTATTTCGTATACTAAACAGAAGCGTTAATGGAGGTCATCTTAATAGATTTATGTCTAATAAATTACATGTATCCTAAGAGTCAGACAACGTTATCTACATTTTTTTGCGATTTTGAGTTATACCGTCAAATCTTGCGTATAATACCCACAGCTTTCACCTTATATTTTTCTTCTATAACAGGGATGCGTATTATACGTGAGTGAAAACAAATACGTTCTAATTTTTTAAACTTTTTACTTCCTCATACAAAGAGAGTATTGTGATGGCGCGAAAATTCGATTTTGATGGATTAACACGTTTTGAGGGCCCTTAAGGGCAAAAAGTGGTTTTTAAAATATGTCTGTCCATCGTCTGTCGTCAGAATAGACGTGTATATAATTGGATGTTTTATAATTACACCAATGCTCTGGGGTACAGGGCACAAGGTACACTGGGGTTCAGGGCACAAGGTACACTGGGGTACAGGGGCACAAAAGTAAAAGTAATATATACCCATCATGAGGTTTCTAAAAATGTTTTTCTGCCGTCTGTCTGTCAATCGTTTGTGCAGACGTGTGGAAACTATTGGGCCGATTTTGACGAAATTTAGCATACATACAATACAGCATGTCCAGAAAAATCATAGCCCGAGGCGAAATCTAAAAATCAATGAGCTCTAAATTTGGGGGCGCTACCCTTATCTAAATACTCTGAACAAACGTGAAAAAAAATATAAATATATTTCTCAAAATGATTACGACGAATTTGATTAAGAATTTTTAGAAAATAGCTTTAAACGCAGACGGAGAGAGGCCGGGTTCGATTCCCCGCCTAGGAGAAGTTATTTGAATGAATGATTGAATGAATTGTTTTATTTTCACCATAATTTTGTTACATTACATTTTTCCTTGTTTTAACTACATGTGAATTACACTGTTTAGTCATAAATAATAAATACATAATATAAATATTGACTGAAAATAACTATAGTATAAGAATAAATAATTAGGTAATTTAAGGTGAGGACCCTCAGTAGAGAAATGAAACTCTAGAGCGAGGGCCCTGTCTCTTAATGTTTTTAATAAATATTTATATCTATGTCATAGTAAGAGTACGGAGTCAGTAATAGTATTGGTATGGTTAATGGTTAAAGTATTTTTGTTTTTGTTTATTTTACTACGTTTTTATTAGCTTGTATTCTTGTTTGTTTGTTTGTTTGTCCGGTACAAATCTGGCAATCGATTTCTAACTAACTTCCCGAACAGCTAGACATTTGAAACTTTTAGCATAGCCCAGTACACGATGACAATGCATTATTTTAATACTTTTAGCCATCTTTCAGCAGAATTTAATTAGTTTTCAGCAAATTTTGCTGTGCGGAAAGTTAGTTCGGAAAAAATCTGCAAGTTATTTTATTTGTTTTGCCATATCCAATATTTACGCAATCTTCATTTTGACGGGTCTCAAATTTGTGATAGATAAACATTGAATGACAGCAAAACAGGAAATATCGATTATATTATTTATCGATTATATTATTTCAAATATATCGATGGCACGGTTTAGATTTGGTGTTGGGGAGATCCGTTGTACAAAGATTTGTCCTTTTATAGGTTTAAGATCAGCTCTCTATGGTTGTCATTTGTGTGAAGTAAATAATTCGGAACTATTTTTTTTTTCACTAACATTATATATTATATAACAATAACAATTATATTATCAACATTACATACGATTCAACAGAAAATTTAAAAACGTAGTATATAAAAAGTTCTTTTTATCTTGAAATTTTTATTAATTAAATTTATTTGATAAATTTCGATAACATTTTCAAGATTAATTAAATGTACCTACGAAATCTAATAAATGGAAAACACTGGGCTAAGTAATTATAAACTCGTATATTATGAGAAAGTTTGTCTGAGTTGTCTCGGACCGAATTTAAAAAATGTATGACCCTCTCTTTTAGAGATAGAAAAAATATTTATAATATACCTCAGTGACAACATTATTAACAATAAAATTAACATGATTGAAAATAACCATATAAAAGGGATGATAAAAGGGAAAAACTAATTGTTTATATCACTACCATGCCTTAAATACCCATCGACTAAAAAAAGAATCATCTTAGAAAGAAGGTGTTAATTTCAACGTTTTATTATAAATATCTACTGAATATAAACAAATTTTATATTTTACTCATAAAAATACCTAAATAACAATTAAAAATACATCTTGTGTATAATGTGCACAAGCATAAAATTATACCTGAATTTCGGGTGCGTATTAAGCCGGGTTTTCAGCAGAGTTACTAACACGTGTTGCTAAACATTTGTTGGCAACATTTTGGAAAATGTTTCTGAATTTGTTACCAACATTTGTTGGCAACAAAAAAAGTGAATTGCTGTCAACAATAAGTCAGTAAAGAGAAATTAATATTGGCAACAAATGTTACTAACAAAATGTTGCTAAAAAAATACTAGTTTGGGTTTCAATTTGTTATTAACATTTTGTCTTATCCCTATGCTCGCTTAATCAATTGGCTGTGAAATGTCGAGTACTGAGGAATATCGGAATGGTGGAAGGGGAATATTATAATCATCTGAGAAAAGTAGTAAAAAGTGTTGCTAAAGGCCCCAACACTCGACAGAGCCAAATCCACAGGCCATTTTGGAATCGCCCCAAAACCCACGTTAAGGTCAGCAGACCTGGCCTCAGCCACGGTCCGAGGCACGCGTGGTCGATTTTGGACTTGCCGGAAATCCAGCCTGGCTCGCCGAGCCTTGCCGGTTCATTTGAATTTCCCCACACGACATAGTGAGTTATGGAGTGGCGTGGGTCCGTTTTGCCTGGTGGATTTGTTACCAACATTTTTAGGGTCCGTAGGCGAAACCAAGGACCCTTATATTTTCCTGCGTGTGTCTGTCCGTCCGTCCTCTCGCGTGCTCTCACGGCTACACCTTTCGTCCGATCACTTTGAAATTTGGCATGTATGTGTCTTGTACGTGCCCTCATATTTTAAAAATATAGCGACATAAAAAAAATATTTTTCAAAAAAATTAGGGTAAAAAAACTTAAGGGTTAAATTTTATTTATTTTTTTTCGAGACCGTGAGGGGTATCATATGAAAGGGTACGTCGAGCTGATTACAAAAATATATAATTCTTTGGATATAACGTTGATAGGGCGAGCGTAGGCAAGTTTAAAGTGGGTGTGAAACGTGCCCCCCCCCCCCTCTATCTCGCTTATGTGAAGTGCAAAAAACCTGAAAAAATTCCTGAACATTCTTCGACCAAAAGTAAAGATACCACTTTTTGGAAATTTCGAAAAAAATATTATTTTATTTTTTATTGACAAAATACGTTTTTTTTTTTATAATTATGGTTTTTTCGATGTATTTATATGGTTGTAGTCCGGTTCAGTGGCAAAAAAATACTTTATCAGAAGTTTATTTATGTGTTTTGAGAATATCAGACCCATAGGATAGTTCAAAGTAAGCTTCTTAGCATTTTAAAAAACACCATCAATAGGGTACTACTTGAACTATACAGGGTTGCCTACGGACCCTCGCTGTGTGCTGACCAGCACACACTTGACCTATTTATTTGTTTTCCACTTGTAGTGGATAACAAAAATCTTGTTGCTAACAAAAATTTTTGGTAACAAATTCAGAAGAATTTTCCTAAATGTTACTAACAATTGTTATAAAACATGTCAATAACTCTTGTGTAAACCCGGGAAAGACAAACAAACATTCTGAAGGTGTTTATAATTCAAAATCATAAAAGAAGTAGATAACGTTGTCTTACTCCAAGCCCACGCTATGAATGGGTTGGGTATATTCTATGTATGTGGATGTTCTGTAGTCTTGAAACAAAACTATTGAATGAAACTCATATTACATTTCAAGAATAATCTATTCAAAAGTGTATCAGAAGAATACCATGGTTTGTTACTATCATAATCAAAACTCAAATGTCAATACAATAAGATTCTTAATTTAAAATCTCGGTCCGAAAAACTCGATAAAAGTTTCCCCATACGCATAATATCACTGCTTTCAAATCTGTAATATCAAAAATTTAATTTATTTATTGAAGCGAGCGTAGCGAGCTTCCTACATTTTACGAAATATGCTCCGTGTCTGTTGTGTTTGAAACGTACGACGATAACTTGAGTAAACATTGGACGGTTTTGATGAAATTTTGTACACATGTTCAATTTACCAATGCTCAGAATGTGTTCTTTGTATAACGTTGCCTGCCCAAGCGTTCGCGCGCAACTCTCCCGTATACGTACGCTTAAAAATTAAATTTGGAATTTTAGGACGGGAAAAAATTCCAACTTTATCTATTCGATAAGAATTTTTTTTTTTTACAAATAACATTTTGTAGTAAAACCAACAGCGACACCGCTATGAATTAATAGCGTTAAAACTATTAACGTGGACCTAAACGTTTAAAGTTGAGAAAACAACGTTTTTACGTTCTAACGCAACGATTTTAATAAAACTTCATATACTTCATCTAAGGTACAATTTAAATAGGCATGTCAAATTTCAACTTGGTACAAGCAGAAGTTTTTGCATAGTGAAGTGATACATTTTATAATAATTGAAAAGGAGATGTGTGGTTAATGGAATAGTAAGAATGCAGGGTGGTTCCCTTACTACTAGCCGCTGTACTACTATCAACCCTATCTACGCATCATGATTATCTATTTTTTCAACATTCAATACATATTTATTACTGGACGCTCGCTTCAATGATAGAGCCACGCGATGCCTGGTTTATAATTAAGTATCGATTTAATTGGGGCTAATTTATTAAGGTCCTTAGGGAAAAAACGAGGACCCTTAAAATATTTCCTGCGCCTGTCTGTCTGTCTGTAACGCTTCTCATCTCTGAAAGATCCTAGCACAAAAATTTGGAACTTTGTACTTACTTTGTAATAACTCAAAAACAATAAAATTTTAGGGAAGACTCCAAAAATATCCCTCAAAAAACTTGGGGTGGAAGTTTAAGGGAATGTGTCATATGGGGTATTAAATGAAAGAGAAGAGTTCATATTATTTGTACGCCCTGAGTACAATATGAACTCATCTTTGTGTCATATGTACTTAAAAATTGAATTGTTTGTGTCCGCCCCCCCCCCCTTTATTTATATAACAAATCATCGAAACTTTTTTAAAAAAGCATAGCAATTCGGTTTCAAACAAGAAAAAGGTGTCTGAGAAATATTTCGTAAGTTATATATTTTATGTTAAAAAAGGGCAAAAAAAAACAAAACTTAAAAATGAATTATCTTGATAACAGATTGGGCTTGGCACTTCTTCATTGCTTTTGGAATAAAACTGCATATAAAGGCGTTTATTTTATAATAAATAGCTTAGGCTAGGCGCATACATACAATTTTTAATCGCTCGACTATTTAGTTGTTCGACAAAAAGCTATTGGACCTTATGGGAGCGCGCATACCATCGACACGATAGTTACTCGATTAAAAAGTCATAAAACTTCATCGACCGTCTTTTGACTATTTAGTTGAACAACTATCGTCGACAGCGCTATGTATATTGCCATGTATTGGAGTGCGCATAAACTCAATTAAACAGTCTATCAGCGACTCTTCAAAATGAGTTTTTCTTACCTTAAAGTAACACTTAATCTTTTTTCTGTCGATATGGAGCGCCTCCATGTTGTGTCACGATGATGTATATATGGACCAATCAGTTTAATTATTTCATTATAACTCTGTTCACTCATTCTATAAAACGTAAAAAAGTTTTCTGGATATTCCTTCAGATTAGAATGTAATGTTACAGCTTTCCATTTAATAATCTTTCGCTTATTACGGGTTGTGCACAGTATCGTAATTTCCTTTTCTTTTCTTTGTGTTTCATATAAAGGAAAACGCAAGCGAGTGCTTTTCTGTTTATAATTTTGTACGGCATAGCTCACGAATGCTGGGGGATCTCAATGGCAACTGCGCACTCCCATCAACTTAACAGTTTAGTCGAGGAGAAATCCAGGAGTTCATCGATTTCGACTCAATAGTTTAGTCGTGGTAAATCGAGTGTATGCGCCCGGCCTTAGAAGTTATAGTTAAAACAAATATGGCAGTCATATTGATTTGGCTGGGCCGATGATAGTTGTTAACAAACGACCCTATTTGGTAAATTGCCTACAGACGATTGGTAAACTGAATTTTTCCTAGGTACACTACTAATATAGTAATCATTTTGTTTGTTAGTTGGGAAGTAGGTCAAATCAATGTTACAAGATTTGAGTTAATTAATAGCGTGTAATATAAATAAAAATCAGTACAGTAAACTACTTGAGTATATCATTACATCATCATTGCGCCATCATCCTCATCATTTCTATCTAGGTTTTACACGAAATTGAAAAGAAAATCCAACTGATCAAAAGACTTCTTACATTCTTTCCTTAAAAATGTCGCAATTTTATTTTTAAATCCCTTTTTTAGTAATAATCATTATTTTCTGTAACCTGAAATCCTTCCTCTTAAAATGGATAATGAAAATTCTTACTGACTAATTCCTAATTCAAGTCTATGAAAAGATGGAATATAATTCAATTCGTAAAAAATTGGGGGAAAAAAAAGTTAAAAAACAGAATTGAATTCGTTGAAAGTTGCATGTAATATATCTGTCTATGTATTAAATCTATATACACCAATATCAATTCAATATTCAACGATTAAACAATAGTTGAAAAAGATGTATAAAACACAGATATCTTTTTTTGTTTAGTTTTTCCAAGTTATTGTACAAGACTACAGTTTGAAAACAGAATGACGTTGAGTAAGGTTTTTTTTGTATAATGATTTTGAATTGATTTCTCAAACGTGACCCTAGAAAAAAAAGTGGTTGCAAAACCACGTATTTTACATCCCTAGAAATGATAGAGGATTTGAGAGAGATGGCAGAGTTTTTCCTCTCATAAGGTTTTTTCTGTCCCATCATGTCCTACGCCTGTCCCCAAACCTATCACGTCCTCATATCGCATATATCACTTGATCTCCCCCCCCCCCACCCCCCCGCCAAAAAAAAAACATGGGGACCTTTTATCGAGGGAACTTCTATTTATTTTAAAGAAAAAATATTTTTCATCTCCCCTTAAATTTTTCTCTCCTTCATTTGCGTTGAAAACTTAAATTACAAGAAAAAATTTAATTTGAACATTATTTTCGACACCAGAATATAAAAATTGTATTAAAAAAGTAAAGAATTCTTGCATACGAGTCCGCAAGACAGTGAGACATTTTCATGTTTTCGCTCTGCGTAAACTACCGACATATAATGGAATTTAATCGGTAATTTATTCAAGTAATTGATTAAAGTAGTTGGAAGATAGTTTATATTCTTATCTCCACACCGGCACTGCCGCTGCTTGATTACAAACGACTGAATTCAAAGGCGCCGGTCCGTCTTCTACGAATTGTTAATATGCCTTCATACCAGGTAGGCCGAGAGGGCTTAGAGTTGATGGCAACCTCCTGTACTTTCCTAACTCCCTGTCACACGTATAAATCTTTTCGACTTTCTTCGGCCCTACGAAGCGCGGTAGGGGAATGCACTACAGCTGGAAACTGGATTACAGACCTCCTATACATTTCTAACTCCCTGTTATACTTTTCTGGATTTTTAAGCTAAAATTAACGTATCGTTTTTAACTTATGATCCATAGCCTAAACATGAAAATGTCAAAAATAAAAATTTATTTTTTCTATTTACATATATACGTATAATATGTATAAAATTAACTTTTTGTGTGTAATTTACTCAGTATTGCAAAATGCGTTATTAATTTTATACATTACAAAAACCGAATCAGGCCGTAACTTTATTTGTGTCGCCACCAGTCCAACATTATAAGCTCAAAACTGGCTGAATGAAATCCATTAATTTTTATCACTTGCTTTGATTAGGTACAGTTAATATTGTCATATGTACACAGCTTACTTTTACATGGGATTTTCTTTAAAAATAATTCATTCTAAACTGATTTTATTGCATTTACTTTTGTTTTTACTCATATAATACAAAAGCTCTTAAAGCGTAGATTAATGATAATTATGATTTTAATATTTTTATACACTCAATTAAGGTCATTGTGGGATTATATTAATCCCACAAATTGTTATTAATTGTGCCTTATCTATATATATATATAAAATAAAATTAATGTTTTGTCTGTACATTGGTCAGAATTGAAAAAATGTTGGATACTTTTTCATTTTATACATTCTGAAAACCGAATCCGGCCTTCTCTTTTTTCGTGTATGTGTGGATGTATGTATGTATGTTGCCTCAGTCAAACTTTATAGGCGCAAAACTAGCTAAGCGATATCGATTAATTTTTTTAGAGATGAGCGCAAACATGTTGCGCAATTTGTAGGCTTGGTTTCATCGAAAAATATTAAGTAGAACCAAAGTAATTAACAATTTTATAAAATAAAAAATTGTTTGACCCACCGTAAACAAACCCCTTTGCTAGCTGTTCTGAAGGTGTTGGTTGAAACTACTATTGGTACGCTGTAGGTGTTCCTTAGCTCTTACTTTATAGGAACGTCCTGTTTGTCCAACATATTCAGCGTCACACTCGCCGCAGACCATGACATAGACCCCACTTTTATTTTCAGGCAAAACAGGGTCTTTCACACAACTTAGTTGAGCCTTTAATGTTTTATTCATACTGAACCCCACATTTAAAATTTTATTTGGATAGAATTCTCGCCAAACGGTCGGAAATCCCACTAAAATAGGGGATAGAACACCATATACCACCTTTAGGTTCGACATCTACACCCATGGCGCGCAGTATGAGCTTACGGTTCTTTTTCTCAACCATCCTATCTATCAACTCGTTCGTGTACCCGTTATTGCTAGCTATAACCTTAATAGTCTGAATCTCTTTTTCATAAGCCTCGTGGTCCAACGGGGTAGTCAATAACCGATGAATTAACGAGTTGAAAGCAGCTAATTTGTGGTTCCACGGGTGGCATGACTCAGCAGGTATGATCGCATCTGTAGCAGTAGGCTTACGATAAATTTCGTACCTCACAGTGTCCAAAGTTCTTAAATCACTGAGGTCAAAAAAATTTAGACGTTTATCTTCCTCAACCTCTATGGTGAACTCGATAGTAGGGAAACAGCCATTAAGGTACTCAAGAATTAATATTTAATATTAATTTCAGATTCATATTTTACGATTTTGGTAGTATTCATACTACGGAAAGATTAAATTTTAATTTAAATCAAATTATAATTATTTTTAACTACGGGAAACAGACAGAGAAAAATACACTCCAGCGCCGCGATTTGAACCACGGGCCTCTATATAATTTGATTTATATTAATTTCAGGTATTGCACAAAGTATTTATAATGACTGATTATTTTCGATCGTTAATTTAGTATTTAACATTTTGTAAAGGGAGAAAAAATATTACAATTACTCTCCTGGCAAGAATGTTATAGAATATCTGGAATTTTTTTTTTAGAATTACCGGGAAAAAGATTCTTGGGATTAAAGCTGTGCCTTTCAAACCTCAAGAGCTAAATAAAGGGGGCGGGGTGTTCAATTTGCACTGACCGCAAATATCGTTATTCTTATAAAAAGTGCAATATATATATATATATATATATATATATATATATATATATATATATATATATATATATATATATATATATATATATATATATATATATATATATATATATATATATATTATATGCTTAGAGCATTCGCAATTTATATATGCCAAGACAGTGGAATTGAAATTTTTTGATCGTATTAAGTTCCTATATTGATAAATGAAAATTATATTTTCAAAATTCTTTTAATTTTTTTAATATATTTTTTTCATGTTGGACGGTAAAAAATTTAAAAATTAGAAGTCATATTTTTTTTTTTTTTTTTTTTTCTAATGAATTTTTATTTAAATATTGCATTCTATATATTTTTTTTTTTTTACTAATAAATAAAGATTATTTCTATAGGTACTAAAAAAAAAAAAAAAAAAAAAAAAAAAAAAATTAAATAATAAACCATCTTAATTTTTTTATATATATTGTGTCTGACAGACCCAACCCATGCACTGGTGTGATTTTTTTCACCCGTGCACTGCAGGGTTAGTTGGCAAGAGCACTATACTGGAAATATATTTATATTCAGGAGATATCGAGCAAAACTGTCTGACTAACATCAAGCTATAATTTTGTATACAAGTTAATCTTTTAGCGACTTTTAACAATATATGGTCGGCTAAGTTCGTCTGCGGGACATAGCTTGGCAATAGGCATTGGAAAAAAAACAAAATGGTGTTCAGCGGTCATGTCCTACCAATTATGGTGGACAGTATGATTGTCATGATCCTGAATACAGAATTAGTTAGTAGACCAAAAATCAAGTCGATGTTATTTTCACACTTGATAGGTTAGTTATTCAAATACTACTAAAAATCAACGTTGTCACCTGTTAAGGGACAAACTAATATGAACTTGATTTTCGGTCTACTAACTAATTCTGTTCTCAGGGTCATGAAAATCACATTTTCCACCATAATTGGTGAGACATGGCCGCTCTCCACAGGTTTTTTTTTTTTTTTTCAAATGCCTATTGCCAAGCTATGTCCCGCAGACAAACTTAGCCGACCACATATTCTTAAAAGGCGTTAAAAGATTGACTTGTATACAACATTCTAGCTTGACGCTAGTGAGACACTTTTTTGCACGCTATCTCCTGGATAAATAGAGACCAGGCGTTGGAGTCTATTTTTCTCTGTCTATCTCCCGTTGTTAATAATAATTATAATTTAATTTAAATTAAAATTTAAACTTTCCGTAGTAAGAATACTACCTAAAACTTAAAAATCATTTTCATAACTTTAATCAACATCATTCTGAATCCGGACTTATCATTATCCCTACCGAGTTTATTCTGCTGATGATACCTTGTGAGTGTACATTTATCTACAAGGCATCATCACATCTACTACACCAAAGAACCTCATATAATCTCAGCCTCTACTGGTAATTGGAATCCTGCATCAAGGAAAATCGACTCAACGCTTAACCCATTCCCATTCCTTCATCATTTGTTTTATTTCGGATTTTTTTATATAAACCTTTTTGTGTTTATTAAACTTTACCATCCTCAGTAGTTGGTCTTTCCGAAACGGAAATCTTAACACGTCTACACAGATTACAAACAAATCACGGAATATTTTAAAAACCACTGTTATGGAATCTTTAAAAAACGTGTAAATCCATCTAAATATGAAATCCAATTTTCGCGTTATCCCAATACTTTCTCTTCGTATATTATATACTACGTATAAAAACGAAATCTAATAATCCCCACCTCTAAAAAAATGGGATTAATCTACTAAACTTTATTAGGGTAAAAATTACTTTCATATTTTTCTCTTTTTCCACCAATCACTTTCATTTAATATTTATACAGTGAAACAGTGATTGAAAAACTTGGTTTCAAATTAAAAAAAAAAATGAAACTTTAAATTTACATTGATTGCAATTCAAAGCAAATTTAATTAATTACATTTTCGAAGAATATAGAGAATAGTTTTTGAAAATACAATCTCAAAAACACAAATAAAAAAAAAACTCTATTTCTTTAATTTAGCGATTGTTCATTAGAGAACCCCATGTAACTAGGTGTGCAATGCAGTTGTCTGCTTTCAATATTGAGCAGAGCGTGCATTTTAATCTTAAATTTTATATTCATGCGTTAAAAACCAAGGAAACAATTTTATTTATAAACAGCTGATAATTAACAATAAACATTTTTATTTATAAACAGCTGAAATCGGATCAAAAATAGTAATATTTTTTTATTTTTAATTAAAAAGCATTTTTTTCCTGTTTCTCTCTTAAATGAAGATATGACAAAAGTGAATATAACGACAATAACTGTACTCTTAAAGAGCTTTATAACATCATGCATCATAAAGGGCATATACTATTTTAACTGTTGTACCCCGTACCCCTGTATACCAATTTGGACCCTTTCAGATTAATACCTTTCTGTGGTTGGTCATTATCACTGTGCCAAATTTTGTGCGGATCGGTTCAGCCGTTCAGGAGGAGTATGTGTCCAGCCAAATGCAAAGTGTAGTATAAGAGCTTCGCTTCGCTCAGCTCAACTAAGGAATTAACCGATTTAGTTATAATATGCATTCTTCATTTTATAATTCCTTATTTCCATCCAATCTTAATGATGGTAGCAGAAGCTATGTGCTCGATTTGAAGAATGAACATTGTTTAGGTTCCAGATTTCAAAAATTCCAAGACAGAAATTCTTTACAGACATTTTTGGAACATTTCTGGTTCCGTGTCTGTCAATTGGTCTGTTATCTAATACATCATGCTTTATTTTTTACTCAAGCTATGTGCTACATTAAAATATATCAGAATGATACATTTATGCATAAACCAAAAATACCTTTATATATATATATATATATATATATATATATATATATATATATATATATATATATATATATATATATATATAATGAACAGCCTTTATTAGACATCCAAAACTCGTTCAATATTATAAGGTTAATTCAATCCTAAGATCTTTATCGATAATGAGATTAAAGAAGTATAGAGAAAGAAATTAAAAAATTATAAAAAATATTAATTACAAAATGTATTTAACTTTTAGTTCATCATGTTAATGTGCCGACTAATATTAATACAAAATTCCTATAATTATATGAATCTAAATAAAATAATTAGTGATGTGGCGTTCGACAAATGTCAGAAACAAGGGTTATACTGCTGATGCGACACACCAACCCCGTATTCACACTGTCATATCCACTACAACCACTATGTCATATACAAACATATCGACTGTGTACCTGTAATACGTCGTAACCCTCAAAATCGAGATTTTTTGTTTATTGCATTCTTAGGGTCCGTAACAAAACCAAGGATCTTTATATTTTCCTGCGTGTGTCTGTCCGTCCGTCCGGTCACCTGCTCTCACGGCTACACCTTTCACCCGATCACTTTGAAATTTGGCATGTACGTGTCTTGTACCTACCCACATATTTTAAAAATATAGCGACTTAAAAAATTTTTAAATTTTTTTTTTTAAAAAAAAATTAGGGTAAAAAAAAACTGAAGGGTTAAAAATGTTTTAATTTTTTTTCAACATCGTGAGGGATATCATATGAAAGGGTACGTCGAGCTGATTACAAAAATATATAATTTTTTATACGTTTTTTTTATAATTATTATGGTCTCTTCGAAGTATTTATATGGTTGTAATCCGGTTTAGTGGCAACAAAATACTTAATAAAAAGTTTGTTTATGTGTTTTGAGAATATCACACCCATATGATAGTTCAAAGAAAGCTTTCTAGAATTTAAAAAAACACCATTAATAGGGTACTACTTAAACAATACAGTGTGGCATACGGACCCAGGCTGTGTGCTGACTAGCACACACTTGACTTGTTTATTTGATAGATATTATTAATATCTACCTATGTACAAAAGCTAGTAAGCCTCAAGCAATTATTTTTTATATAAATTATTGTAATACTTCGTTTTCATCATTTAACAAAAGTGTACAAAGTACCTCGTATTGGACAAGGTTTCAAAACCTCGTTATCCCCCATGCATTGTAAGTTTTTAACTAGTTGTGGGATACGTTTAAGTGTTTTAGTAAAATTAATTAAAATCAAAATAAATATAAAGAAAATATAAAAATAAACTAAAATAATGTTTTTTGCTTCTCCTGAAAAATTTAGTTTTTGGGGTTACGAGGTTTTGCAGGTGCACAGTTGATATATAGTTTTAATGGCCCTATGACAGCTATAAGCCCTCCATGAGCTATTACAGATAATTATAATTATTATCAGTGCTTGATTTCTAGAAATTGAGGTGCCGGAACAACAACCTACCCCCTCTTCCCCCTCCCTATAGCAGGGGGGTCCGGGGGTCCTCCCCCGGGAAAAATTTGAAAAAATAAACGTTCAAAGCAGTTTAGACATAAACCCACATAGTCCAGGAGATAGCGTGCAAAAAAGTGTCTGACTAACATCAAGCTAGAATTTTGTGTACAAGTAAATGTTTTGGTGCCTTTTAAGAATATATGGTCGGCTAAGTTCGTCTGCGGGACATAGCTTGGCAATAGGCATTTGAAAAAAACAAACCGGTGGAGAGCGGCCATGTCTCGCCAATTATGGTGGACAATGTGATTTTCATGATCCTGAGTACGAACTTAGTTAGTATACCAATAATAAAGTTGACGGTAATTTGTCCCTTGACAGGGGAACACTTTGATTTCGAGTAATATTTGACTAACTAACCTATTAAGTGACAAGCTACCATCAACTTGATCATTGGTATACTAACTAAGTTCGTACACAGGATCATAAAAATCACATTGTCCACCATAATTGGCGAGACATGGCCGCTCTCCACCGGTTTGTTTTTTTCAAATGCCTATTGCTAAGCTATGTCCCGCAGACGAACTTAGCCGAACATATATTCTTAAAAGGCACCAAAACATTTACTTGTACACAAAAGTCTAGCTTGATGTTAGTCAGACACTTTTTTGCACGCTATCTCCTGGACTAACACTCATAGTGCAAATCTTGTGCCGATAATTTTTTTTTTTAATTACGAAAGAGAGAGGTTCCGGAACGCCGTTCCGCCGCGTTCCGGCTCAAATCGAGCCCTGATTATTATTATAAATTAAAATAAGAATATATTTAGTCAATGGTTGGTCAATAAGATGTATATCATGTAATCAATGTAATCATTTATAAAAGGAAGTAACATGAATGAAACTACTTTTTTAAAATAAAAGGGCTTAAGAAATGCTTAGAGCTTATGTTACTGACAGAACCAATTCAGCTTCTTTTCCTCGGAAGAAGGTAAAAGAAAACTTTCTTTTCACTTCATAGGTTTCAGGAGAGTATGGCTGCTTGAAGAAAAGTGATCTTCTGCAGAATCAACTTCACAACGAATTAGAACTTTCTTAACATAGGTAAAGAAACAAAGTTCAAGTTAGTTGAAAATAAACTTCTTTACAAGTTAGCTGAAAATAAACTTTTAAAGTGGTTCTGATACTTGACCTAAACAATTAGAGTACTCTTATAGGATGAGAAAGTGTCAATTTCGGTGAAATGTAACGAAAAACCAATATATATAATTAAATGCTGGAGATTTATAATTGAAATAAATTGATAGATTATTTTGAGGTTTTTCTCAGAGCAATATAATTGACCAAGCGAAGCGAGGTCTATGTTTTAACTTTTTTGTTCCCCAGTCTTCCCCAGGTACTAGACCGTTTTGCATTTTGTCTGAAAATGTTTGTTACGCGCTTACGGCCAATGTTTATATTTTTTATTATTTTATTTTATTGGGATAGATGTTCCTTTAAGACATTAAAATCGATATATTTGGTTTATTTGTCTAAAAAATGTTTAGAATTATCATAAAATAACCTTCCCAGCAGGGAATCGAACCCGATCTCTCACTGTCCGCGTTTAAAATTATTTTCTCAGAAGCTATATTTTTCCCGGGAAAACGACTTATACCGTTAGATTCGTATTTAAATGGGCTACAATTTAAAAAAAATCATTAAATATCGTCGGAATAGTTATCGAGAAATAATGTTTTTGAGGGGGAGTGCCCCCAAATTTGTAGCTTAAATTAATTTCTTGATTTCACCTCGGGTTATCATTTATCTTTTAAGTAATTGAAATCGATTTTTATGGTTTCTTTTCGAATTAAATTTTTACAAATTCCATAAAAATAACTTTGGCCTAGCGGGGAATCGAACCCCACCTCTCACTTTCCGCGTTTAAAATTATTTTTAAGGAAACTAGATTTTTCTCGGGAAATTGACTTATACCTTTAGATTCGTATTTAAATTGACCCTCTGTCCGCGTTTAATTTTTTTTTTTTTAATTTTCGCGAGGTCTACTGTTCACAGAACTACTAGTATAGCATCTAGAGCAGTGTTTCCCAAACTTTTGTCTTGAAATAAGGGGGCACCAGAATTTACTGGGGCACCCCCCGGAAAATATTTGAAAATATATGTCTGCGGAAATCACATTTTAAGCTATTTTGATTTATACCCACCATACGCAATTACCATGATTTTTTTATGGAAACACTAATTAAATAGTAATTCATTATATTTATATAGTAAGGCACATATTATTAAACTTTGACGCTGCTTATTTCAATACTTTTATGTAGTACCTTCATCTGGCCTAAGATGAATAAATAATGTTTTTAGTTAACGATTTGTTTTCCTTATATAATTAGTTATATTTAGTTTTTAGTTATAACTTAAAGTACTAGAAACAGGTGAAACACCAGCAGGGTTTGAGGATAGGGAATGGCGAGCTTTAAGACGCGAAGTATTGACATTTTACCTGATAAAACATACTCTCACAATAAATATTCAAAATACACCTATGTATGTCGAAGCAGTTGCTTAATAATTCCTGCGTTGAGGTCCAATGTGTCAGGCGCCTCTCTCTTCAAAACCGTTCAGTTAATAATTCTAATTGTTCAATCACTTATGTATATCAAAGCAGTTGCTCATAATAAATAATATGGTTCCATTAGGAAAAATAAAGCTATCACGTTTTAAATAACTGTAATTCTACAGACAGACATTATTGGGTTCTGACTATTTTGAATTTGATTATTTTCTATTCTGGATCCCACGGAACACCTGGCATCACACCAGTGTGCCATGGCACACAGTTTGGGAAACCCTGATCTAGAGCATTCATCAACTACCTGACTTTAATACCAATAAAGACGTTAATACGACCTCGTAAGTTAGAGAGATCTTTAAATCATTTCTAAACTTCAGGAACCTGCATTAATTTTGACGGATAGAAAAGACCTGTGCTAAGATTCTGAATAAATGTACTGGTTTTGTTTTACCTTTTATAAAAGAAACTTATTTATTGAAACTCTAAAATTTGTGTAACTATGTCTGTCTGTCTGTCACTCAATTTTTGTGATCCAACCTATCTTAAAAACAAGTCACATGAAATTTGGATGGTACGTTATAATTAGCCATTGTTGGTCCCATATAAATTTCAACCTTCTGCGCCCATTTGTACCTCTTTCACATGCGCACAATCATACATTTATTTACATCTATATCTTCAAAAGTATACTCATCTGTTTTTTTATGAAATTTAAATATTTTTATCGAAAGTAGCCTGCAGACAGCTCCCAATTAATTTCAACCGTCTATGCTCTTTAAATGATGCTAAATTGATACTTAAATTATAATAATGCAAAAAAACATAAAAATTAAAAAAAAAAAAAAACTCACTTAAAATGTAAAAAATCAAAGCAATTTTGACAGTTTTAAAAAATGGGGGAATATTAGATAAATTTAACAGTATAAGCTCACTAATAGGCAGATTATTTTTAGAATAATAAATTTAAATAAATATATAAAAAGTAATATGACTAATTTATTGTGAAATTAATGATGAGTAATTGGTACTTCTTTAGATTGTTACTCCCCTATGTGTTCTTTAAATATAATTGGATATAATTATTTACACATTCTTTGGCTAAATAACTATTAAGACAAAGGGATGTTTAGTCCAATGTACTTTGGGACAGGAATATCACGCTTTTGTTTTTACAAGGGGAGTAGCAGTCAAAAGAAGAACATTCCGTACACCTTCCTTAGATTGTTACTCCCTTCTGTTTTTTTATGAGATGATTGTGAAGAATATGTTTAGAAGATTAAATATTTAAATAAACTCACCACCAGTATAAGAAGAATGTTAAGAAAGGTATTGAAGTAGCCAGGGCTAGCTGTCTCCAGTCTCTCACGAAGTAGGCAACAGCTGCTAGCGCCATTAAACCTAAAGAATAGGCTATGTTTGTTAGAATAGTGACCATCGTTCGCTGAGACGGACCCACTAACTCGATCGCTAAAACAAAAGAACAAAAAAATATGATATTTTAGTTAAAAATAAACAAAATTAGAAGTAACTATGTAAAAATTTAAGATTGCATTGTCAATACTATTCTAGGTATTTAATTTTTTTAGGGTCCGTAGTCAGACGAGTGACCCTTATACATTCCTGCTCTTGCTTGTCTGTCTGTACCACACCTGATCTCCAAATGTAGTCAACATAAAAATTTAATAACCCAAACACAGGAAAATTTTCCTGAGTATAAATATATATATTTGGTTTCAATTTTTGCCCCATGTCTCCTTGAAAATAGCGTGTTTCGTGTCTCCCGTTTATGGTTTTAAGAAATTAACGAAAAAAAAAAAAATAAATCATAGTTATTCATTGTCAAAATAATAATAAGAAATATAAAAGCTTTTTAAGGAATTTTTATAGGTCACTAATTTTGTAAGAAAAAAAATTTTTCCTCCAGAAATCTTAAAAATTTATTATCATAGGAACGGACAGGGCTTGGGACTTCGAAGAAGTTTCATTGCGTTTAAACAATAAAAAAATACAAATAAAAGCGTTTGTTTCACTCGTGCCAAAAAAGTGTAGAATAAATTATGAACTTCTACACTCGTGCGAAAAAAAAAATGGAAATAGACCTCTTAGAAAACTTGGAAATTCAAAGAGCTATATCCAAGACACAAATGTAGCATGTTTTAGTTAAAAATTCTAATCTTAATAACTCTGCTCTTGTAAAACCAATAAAACATTTTTTTTTTAAATAATGTCTGGTAGTTGTAAGGTATATTTTAGGTATAGTAATAAAAGGAATTAATGCTTAGCTATAAGCAGTTGAAAAACAAAAATCTTATGCCATAGACCTTTACTTTTAACGGGTTCCGCCTTGGACCTCAACTTCATATAACTTACCTTGTTCCTTCCGCAATCCTTCTACCCACACAACCCTATAGTCTACCTCCTTGTACTATTATTTTGTCATAAAAGTTTGTAATCTAGTTAGCTTGGTACAGAATTGAGAGAATAATAATGTATGAGAGATACAAAGTTAACATGCACACTAAAAAAAATATTATGTGTCGAAACGCGTTTGTGAATTTGGTGTTACTTTCTACTTAAAATCTCAGTCAAAACAACCAATTATTTTTTAGCACAGTAAGTGAAAGACTACTAGCTACAGTATAGTATTTACTACAGTGCTATAGTATTTACTTTATCTACGATTGACACGAAATAGAAACATTGTATCTCTATTTAGATGCGTAGAAAATGATTCTTGTATTCATTTTCATTGCGCGTTTTATAATTCTTCGTTTTTCCACTTTAGTG
The DNA here is from genome assembly GCA_951217055.1 of Gerris lacustris. Classification (NCBI taxonomy): domain Eukaryota; kingdom Metazoa; phylum Arthropoda; class Insecta; order Hemiptera; family Gerridae; genus Gerris; species Gerris lacustris. The sequence goes on along the minus strand of OX578282.1, from coordinate 55,636,436 downwards.
CGGTAAAAATGAAGAATTCTTCACCTTAACGCACGACTAGCGAGTTCGTTTACATTTAACAAAACTAACTTGCTGTTTGTTTAATTCAAGTAACTGTTTATATCGAGTTTTTAGTGAAAAACAATGATTGATTTATGTCATTATGTCGAAAATGAGGATAATAATAAGCCTCCCAAAATAATTAGCACAAAAAATAATTAATGAATTAATGTCATCTTTATCAAAAGATAAATACGAATTTACATACTGGAAGTTTATTGAATTGTTTTTTTCTGAATTTATTATTAAAATCCAGCAATCGTAGATAATGTTCGGTACGCAACTCGTGGGAAACCTGCATTTTGCTTTGTTAGTGTGGTTTTATTACCCTCGCTGTCTAGGGTACGAACTCCACACTCGCATGCAAAATGCTACTTTCCGCACTAGACGCGTAATGTACTATCACATGGTTTTATGACTTAAAATAACTGTAAAAAGTGGGGGGAGAATAGGTCTGTAGAAGGATTAAGGAACAAAATGTAAAGGATATGAAGGCTTAGGTCAGGTATAACATTATTTTTCAAAGCTAAACAATAATTTCCTTATTATACTATTACTAAATTATATGTACCTTTATAGTACATTACGCGTCGAGTGCGGAAAGTAGCATTTTGCATGCGAGTGTGGAGTTTGCACCCGAGTAGCGAGGGTAGTAAAATCACACAAGCAATGCAAAATGCCGTTTTCGCACGAGTTGCGTACCGTACTTTATCTACGATTGTTAGATTTAAATAATAAATACAGAAAAAAATAAACTTCCAGTATGCAAGTTCGTATTTCTCTTTTGATAAAGATGACATTAATTCATTAGTTGTATTTTGTGCCGAATTAATTATTTCGGGAGGCGTATTATTCTCCTCATATTCGTCATAATCATTTAAATCACTCATTGATTTTCACAAAAGAAACTCGATATAAACAGTTACTTTTATTAAACAAACAGCAAATTAGTTTTGTTAAATGTAAACAAACTCGCTAATCGTGCGTAAAGCTGAAGAATTCTTCTTCTTTACCGCCCTAGGGTGGTAAAGAAGAGGAATTCTTCAGAACTATGAGACGCGCATGCGCAATGAATACATGTACGTAAAGAATCACTTTCTACGCATCTAAACAGAGATACAATGTTTATATTTCGTATCAACGTAGATAAAACTAATATACGTTATTTTACAAAATTATTTTTTATAGGTTTTTCATTGCCAGAGTTATTAAGGTTAGATCTTTCATTAAAACATTCTACATTTGTGTCTTGAATAAGTAATACATTGTAATAAGAAAAGTAATTTTCGAATTTTTTAAAAAATGTTATACAAGTGATATTAATATGTTGTCAGAAATAGTTTTAAAACTATTTAACCACGAGATAAGAGAATTTTAATTCTAAACTCGTACTTGATATAAATTCTGGAAATTCACTGAATTCACTGTAGGATGAAGTAAACTCGTTGAATTTACTAAATGGAATAAGTGGAGTTGCCTTTTCCAATATTATTTCTAAAAATGTTTTCCCATTGCGAGTATGAACTCGGTAGGAATACTAGCACACGTGATAACATAATGTAGAAAATTCAATCCATTTCCCACTTTTGTTGAATGCTTGGGAAAGTAAAACCGACCTTTTCTTAAGAATATCAATGTAGCTGATTTAGACAATTTAAGGAAAATCAATTATAGAGTTTTCTCTTCAAATAATTTCTTTACTTTTTATTTTCTTTAATGCCACTTTTCACAAATTTGATAACACTCTTTACTCGGGTTGGATGCTCTTGCTTCCGAGATTATCTAAAGTAACGAAAGCATTCTGAAGTTCGACCATTTTTTAAATTTATCTAAATTTAAAATGTCTAATGATTCAATCTGAATATGTTACAAACGTCAGGGAATATTTTCGATCTTGTGTTTATCTGTTGACATTTCTACAAATACATATATTTTAAAATTATTAAGTCAGATTTTACAGTAAGTTTTCACGAATTTAATATTTGAAATATTAATTAATATGGCCCCACAGGAAATCGAAGCAGATTTAAACATCCACATTTCAACAAAAATTAAGTGGTGTCGATCACTTAGTTGATATTGAACAGCAATATTAAACAAATGTTGAAAGTTACGGAACTAAAAATACACTTGAGTACTGGAAGTTACCAACTACTGTATGGTTAAGTACTGAAAGTCACTCAACTACTGAACAGTTGAGTACTGGAACCCCAACTACTCTATAGCTGAGTACTGGAAGTTACCAAACAACTGTACAGTTGAGTACTGGAAGTTACCCAACTACTATACAGTACTGGAAGTTACCCAACTACTGTACAGTACAGGAAGTTACCCAAATACTGTGTAGTTGAGTACTGGAAGTTACCAAACAACTGTAGAGTTAAGTACTGGAAGTTACCCAACTACTGTACAGTACTGGAAGTTACCAAACAACTGTACAGTTGAGTACTGGAAGTTACCAACTACTGTATGGTTGAGTACTGAAAGTTACTCAACTACTGAACAGTTGAGTACTGGAACCCCAACTACTCTATAGCTGAGTACTGGAAGTTACCAAACAACTGTACAGTTGAGTACTGGAAGTTACCCAACTACTATACAGTACTGGAAGTTACCCAACTACTGTACAGTACAGGAAGTTACCCAAATACTGTGCAGTTGAGTACTGGAAATTACCAAACAACTGTACAAGGAGTGCTGGAAGTTATTAAACTACTGTACAGTTGAGTACTAGGAGTTACCCAACTACTATAAAGTTTAGTAATGGAAGTTACTCAACTGCTGTACAGTTGATTACTGGAAGTTATCTAACTACTATAAAGTTGAGTAATGGAAGTTACTCAACTGCTGTACAGTTGATTACTTGAAGTTACCCAACTACTATAAAGTTGAGTAATGGAAGTTACTCAACTGCTGTACAGTTGATTACTTGAAGTTACCCAACTACTATAAAGTTGAGTACTGGAAGTTACCTAACTACTGTACAGTTGATTACTGGAAGTTACCCAAATATCATAAAGTTGAGTACTGGACTATCATTATTTACAATGAAGAAAATCAGGGTTATTGAAAATCATAACTAGATTAATTTGTGACAAAAACGTAGGGGAAGTGTTTAACGTACCTACATTTCAAGTTTTTTAATTTTCTTTTTAACACCTTTAATTTTATTTTATACAACTTTGATTATATTCAACAGCTGAAAAGAAAAAGTAACAATTGTTATTTTGTTAAACTTTCTAAAAAAATACCTCATTATACGAAACAACCTCTTGAAAAAGGTCTTTCTCCTGTAAGGACAGAGACCTAAATATTAAACTTTTTAACAACACGATCGTCAAAGTTATAAAAATTGTTGAAAGTAATAATAGAACTCGTTAAGAGTTGTTACAATTTATTATTTTCTACATAATGGGTAGGTATTGCAAACTTTGTGACGGGGAGTACATACAGTTAAGATATTGTATTATATACAATAGATTAGGTTATCAATTGATTAAAATAAATAATTAAATATTTAACTATTAGTATTATGGAATTGTTATTATATTATCATTATCAGCCTCATACAAGGATGATAAAAGGCCCTATGTTTAGATCTAAGATAATGAATGATCAGTGGCCCGTATGATTTGTGACTAAACAACCGTCTCTAATCCTTTGTCTCATACTACACCATAAAGGCATGTTATCAGCTGTCACTACCACTACACTCATCCAGAGTTCGTTAACACTCTCACCTAAATATTTACACATCTAGACATCGCGCAGCTCTATTGTAAAGAGAGTCAAGTTAACTAGTTAACTAAAATAAAAACCAAAACTAAATTACTTAGTGTTTATTAATATTAATAAAATTTTATTAAAGGGTTATTTGGTAGGAGTAATTGAAGCGAGCGTAAACGAGCTTCTTACATTCAACGAAATATGCATCTTGTCTGTCTGTCTGTGTGTAACGTTTACGTGTCCGACGATAACTTGAGTAAAAGTTGACCGATTTTGTTGAAATTTGGTAGACATCTTCCTTTTACTAATACTTAGCCTAAGTTCGTTGGACAGCGTGATCCGTCCAAGATTTCGCGCGCAATGCTCGCGTAAACGTGAGCTTCAAATTTAAAATTGGAATTTCAGGACGGGAAAAAATTCTATCATCACCTATTCGATGAGACGAACATTTTGTACAAATAACATTTTTTAGTAAAACCAACAACGACACTGCTATGAATTAATAAAGATCGCTAAAACTATTAAAGCGGACCTAAACGTTTAAAATAGAGAAAACAACCTTTTTACTGATATCTTACGTTCTAACGTAACGATTTTAATAAAACTTCATGTATATCGTCTAAAGTACAATTGAAACAAGTATGTAAAAATTTCAACTTGATACAAGTAGTAGTAATTGAGTAATGAAGTGATACATTTATAACAATAATTGTTTAAAAGCTAAGTGGTTAAGATTCTTTTAGTCGAGTTGCGTGTAGGTTTGTTTAGGAAGTAAAGCTTTGTACCGAGTACTCCCACTCTACTCCACACTACCCTCTTCCACTTATCTTCAACTATGACATTCATCATGATTAACAAATTATTTCAATATTCAGTATTTTATTGCAATACGCTCGCTTCAATGATAGAGCCACGCGATGCCTAGTTAACTAAATAACTAACTTAATTACCTACTTGCTAACTAGGCATCGCGTGGCTCTATCATTGAAGCGAGCGTATTGCAATAAAATACTGAATACTGCAATTTGTTAATCATGATGAATGTCATAGTTGAAGATAAGTGGAAGAGGGCAGTGGAGTAGAGTGGGGGTACTCAGTATAAAGGTTTACTTCATAACAAACCTTCATACAACACGACTATAAGAATCTTAACCATAGCTTTTAAACAATTATTATAAATGTATCACTTCATTGCTCAAATACTTCTGCTTGTATCAAGTTGAAATTTTACATACTTGTTTCAATTGTACTTTAGACGATGTACATAAAGTTTTATTAAAATCGTTACGTTAGAACGTAAGATATCGGTAAAAAGGTTGTTTTCTCTATTTTAAACGTTTAGGTCCGCTTTAATAGTTTTAGCGATCTTTATTAAATCATAGCAGTGTCGTTGTTGGTTTTACTGAAAAATGTTACTTGAAAAAAATGTTCGTCTCATCGAATAGATGATAATAGAATTTTTTCCCGTCCTGAAATTCCAATTTTAAATTTGAAGCTTACGTTTACGCGAGCATTGCGCGCGAACTCTTGGACGGATCACGCTGTCCAACGAACTTAGCCTGAGTATTAGTAAAAGGAAGATGTATACTAAATTTCAACTAAATCGGTAAACTTTTACTCAAGTTATCGTCGGACACGTAAATGTTACACACAGACAGACAGACAGACAGACAGACAGACAAGATGCATATTTCGTTGAATGTAAGAAGCTCGCTTACGCTCGCTTCAATTACTTAACTAACTAATTACTTGTTAATTTACTTTGTTAAACATTACACTAAACATAAAATTGTCAAATATGCAATACACGCGAACATTTACCCAGACTCTTACACAACACATCTAAACCCATCATGCAAAACAAAGTAGGGGAGACCGGGGCTGGTTGTTACATACTGAATTTAAATTGAACTGAGGGGGAGAGGTCTACAATGGATATCTCAGTCTGTCAAGGACAAGATACCTTAGTTCTTCCGCGATCTGTTTTATTTGTCCCTTTTGTATTTCATTCGTTGAATTTTGTGGGTCGTTTAAGGGTTGTGAAAAAAGTTTCGTCTTTATACTATCATCGTCAATAATTGGCTATATTTCGCCCCTCTCCGAGGCATAGACGTGCCTGAAAACATCATTTCTACATTTTTATGGTTGTTTGGTAACGTTAAAACTATTACATATATATTACATAAATAGAATAAAATACACATTGTAGCTTGAAAACATAATTAAAAAAGAACATATATAAAACTAAACGGAATAAAAACATACCGGTTTACGACGTTGTTATACAATTTGTTACATAAAAAGTTTGGGTCGGATTCTCTAGTTAGTTAGATTCGTCAAAACTGAAAACTTTTCAAAGCTATCTTCCATACTGCTTTACCATTAACAATATTTAATAATAACAAAAATAATATAAGACTAGTAAAAATTAACAATAATAACACAGAAAAAATATAACGTATCACTTCATGTCAATATGGTAACTTGTGGTAAACAGGTTTAGTTCTTCCGATATAAGCTTGAGAACAGGTCTCTTCATTCTATAGATATGTACTGATTTATGTTTTAAACCCCTAAAAGTAAAAACATTAGGTGCTACAAAATATGTTCTGCAGTCTTCATTTGTTTTAATGTAGCTTTAGTAAATATTAGATTGAAAACAATGTTCATTAAGCTTAATTATCACGGTTTATTAGATGTTTTAAACTAATATGGGTAGACGCTTTACTCGATGACGTCACAAATTGTAGCAAGGGGCTGGTTGTTACACTGTATCAACCAGCCCCATTACTTCTTATCAGTAATAACCAACCCTAGGAATGTAAATTAAACTGTTTCAAACGCGATTTTGTTCAACTTTTACTAATAATGAATAAAAGCTATAAGAAAAAATGCATTTCTAATGATAAAAGAACTAACGTTAATTTACTTTCAGAAAACTTATGGCTTGGCCAAATAAGAATAAATAAAAAACGTGTAACAACCAGCCCCGGTCTCCCACTCATCTAGCACAATAACAAAACCAACATGGAAATATGGCATAGAACTCTGAAGTTGCACCAAACCTTCCAATTCCTATCGCATCCAATCACTCCAATCCAAGATCCTAAGAAAATAAGCTGAAGCCCCCTTTTATGTTTCAAATTTCGTCCTTCATAATGACCTCAAAGTACCCTCTGTCCGTGAATTAGTAATTTTCATGCTAATCCTTTCACAATTCCCTTTCCGACCATATACCAATCCACAGCCTGTTTTCCCGGACCATTCTTGACAATCCTACTAGACGACTGAGGAGAACCTCTTAGATAACAAAATTATATTTATTTTAATTATGTTTACATCTTGCAAAATGAATTCTGTTTCATTTCAGTAAGTGCTATCACTAGATAGTTCCTTACATATTGGCGTTTTCAAGTCACATTCCTCTGTATTGCTAGAAATCCGCTAGCTGTAACTTTAGGAACCCTCTAATAGAACCTTCCATGTGAAGTGGGAGTCCACCCGAAAATACCGTCTACTCCAATTATTATTTTAAAATATAAACCCATCATGATTAACTATTAATTTGCTTCATAAGGAAATCAATAAGCTCACTGATGCTACGCGATGCTTGGATAATATATTATTTAAAATGTATTCAACAGATGGTTGTTAAATTTTTGTTTTCGATTTTCAACAAAATCAAATTTATTTGCATCAATATCTCGGAAACTATATTTTTCCCGGGAAAACGGCTTATATCGTTAGACCCCTTTCACACTGAAAGAATCTTCATAAATCTAAATCAAGGAGAATAAGATGCTTATTTATTATAGAAAATCCCTTCACACTGAACGAATCTTTATAAGTCAAAATAAAGGACAATCTGATTTATCAAGATTCGGCGTAGGGGTTTCTATTAAAATGTAAACAAACTCTGTTTTAGCGAATTTTCAAAGACAATTAAGCAATGGCTTCAAAATTTTTTGAATGGGGATTTTTGAAAATTTTCTCCTTGGAAATCCGTTTTAGACCATTCTTAATCGATTCCTGAAATTTAACCCTTTTATATGTATGTATTATATGTATATGTATATATACATATATATATGTGTGTATGTATATGTATAATATGTATGTGTCACTCCAGACGATATCTCACGCTAGGATGCACTTAAGAATCCAAATAAATTTTAAAATATTAATAGTATCAAAAGAAAGGACGAGTTCGTTGGCCAGAATTTTTGGAGTTTATTTACGGGTCTAACTTTGACAATTTAGGGTCAAAAATAGCATAAAAACGGGGTTTTCCCATTTTACTCCCTCTTATATAAAAATATGACAAAAGTGTGCATAACAACAATTACTGAACTCTTAAAGAGCTTTCCAACGACATGAATCTTGAAGGGTTAGTACTATTTTGACTTATATACCTCGTACCCCTGTGTACCAATTTTTTTTTTCACCCATCCAAATTCTAAACCAAAATTATCCTATATTATTATAAGCCAATAATACGCTGATTTCTTTGAAATTTCGCTCATTAAGTCATGGTGCATGACTGGTCTTTTTTATTTTTAGCTTTATCTATGGGATGTATTTTAGGAATATTTACTAGGTTTTGTGGTCCAGCTTTTTTTTACGTGGGTTTTAACATTGAAGGGCAAAAAATAAGGGTTGAAAAATGAGCCCTTATACACTAAGGTTAAAAATGTCCTACTGTTATGGTCCAGCATTTCTTTTTTTTTTTTTTTTTTTTTATTGCATTCGATTTATGATAAGAGTCATAAAATACAGAATATGAATTCTCTGACTATGATTTTTCTCTTTTGCATCAATATTTGATAGAAAGACAATGATGGAAATGCTATTCTTTTCCAATTCATGTTTCACCCATCTTTCTGAAACATGATTCTGTCATAATAAGATTTATTACGTAGAGTTGGAGTTTTGTGATGAAACAAATAGGCAATAATTCGATATCTAAAACACATTTTCTGAAATGATTTTTGATTAGTAACTATTAAAGAATTCCGACTTTAATCAAATTTAGGTCATGAAACATATCTTTCCTAATAATAATAATTAACGTAAGTTTACAGTAATTTCAAATTTTAAATAAATTTAAATACATATTTTACGATTTTGGTAGTATTCATACTACGGAACGATTAAATTTTAATTTAAATCAAATTATAATTATTATTAACTACGGGAAACAGACAGAGAAAAATAGACTCCAGCCCGGCCTCTAATACAGAGGCCGGTGGTTCAAATTCCCGCGCTGGAGTCTATTTTTCTCTGTCTGTTTCCCGTAGTTAATAATAATTATAATTTGATTTAAATTAAAATTTAATCGTTCCGTAGTATGAATACTACCAAAATCGTAAAATATGAATTTCTAATTGATTGTACGAGGTACAGGTACTAATTGAGTACTTTATAATTATAAGCGTTATTTCTCGGTCTAGTTCTTTGTCATTAATGTTGACTTCTCAGACGTGGAAAAATTGAAAGCTTTAAATTCGGGTCAAGGTATCATTAACGTCAGAGAAATTCATTCTCCTGCGTAGCTTAGTTGGTTAGAGCGCTATACTGGAAATATAGAGGCCGGTGGTTCAAATCCCCGCGCTGGAGTCTATTTTTCTCTGTCTGTTTCCCGTAGTTAATAATAATTATAATTTGATTCAAATATATATATGCACATCTAAAATCTCCAGCTGGATTTTCAATGCTTTGCTACAGACTATTATTTTTTAATTTCATAAGTTTATAATTTATAGTCAAGAAACGTTACAATTAATTTGCTAAGCGAAAGTAAGCAATATTTAGAAGTTCAAATATATATCTTTTTTTGGCAAACATAAATATTATTACTGAAAGTTCCATACCAAATAATTAAAGCTTTTCAAAGAAGTAATGATAATTATGTTAATGAAAGAACTTTGTTTGAAAATGTTCAATTGGAAACACTTTACTAAAGTTATTTGTGTCACAAAAGGAAGCTAAATTCCAAATTTAAAGATTGTGATATACAGTTGGCGAAAAATTTTAAAAATAAATGGCAGCCATCTTTTTTCAAAATGGTGGGTCGTAAAACCACCTAAATTTCAATAAAATTGGACACGTAGTTTTTAAGATATGTTGGTTCGCAAAAATTGAACGACAGATCGACAGACCGACAGACAGACACGGAACCAAAAATGTTCCCTGATGTCTAAAACGGATTTCTGTCTTGGAATTTTTTAAATCGGTGACCTAAAACTTTTCCGTTCTTCAGAAAGATCACATAGCTTCCGTTACCTTTGGTAAGCTCGGAAGCAATAATATTATAGGTACACTCACTTATCATTTACAGCTAGTGCCTATGGCATAACGTCGCATAAACATCTTTCTACAGCTCTAAATAATTCTCTCTTTGGAATTGTGCCAACGCATAACTTAAATATAAGTGTGCAGTGCAAGCCCATAAAACAATTGTCTATGACAAATAGAGGTATTTTATTGTTCTTGAGAAAATTAGGATTTATAATTCATGTGATAAGAAATTAAACGTATTGCATTGTAATCAGGTTTTAAAGGCATTAAATCAGCTGATTTATTAACCAAGATAGTGGAACTTATTATAAAAGTCCGCCTTTTAGTGGGGCACATAACTTCCTCGCGTCGTTTTTCAAAATAAATGGTCGCATGAGTGTCAAATTTAGCGCAGAATATATATAATTAATATAAAACCATCTTGGGACAAACAATGACATGCCATTTTCTTTCTGTTGAATATAAGTATTAACCAAAAATAATTTGTGTCCAGTTAGTAGTTTATAAATAAACAGGTCAAGTGTGTGCTGCTCAGCACACAGCTAAGGTCCGTAGGCCACACTGTATAGTTTAAGTAGTACCCTATTGATGGTGTTTTTCAAAATGCTAAAAAGCTTACTTTGAACTATCCTATAGGTCTGATATTCTCAAAACACATAAACAAACTTCCGATAGACAAAGTATTTATTTTTTATCAAAGTATTTTTTTGCCACTGAACCGGACTAAAACCATATAAATACATCGAAAAGACCATAATTATAAAAAAACATATTTTGTCAATAAAAAATAAAATAATATTTTTTTTTTTTTTTTTTGCAATTTCCAAAAAGTGGTATCTTTACTTTTGGTCGAAGAATGTTCAGGAATTTTTTCAGATTTTTTGCACTTCACATAAGCGAGATAGAAGGGGGGACACGTTTCATACCCACTTCAATCTTGCCTACGCTCGCCCTATCAAAGTTATATCCAAAGAATTATATATTTTTGTAATCAGCTCGACGTACTTTTTCATATGATACCTCTCACGGTGTCGAAAAAAAATAACAAAAATTTAACCCTTAAGTTTTTTTCCTTAATTTTTTTGAAAAATATTTTTTTTAAGTCGCTATATTTTTAAAATATGTGGGCAGGTACAAGACACATACATGCCAAATTTCAAAGTAATCGGACGAAAGGTGTAGCCGTGATAGCATGCAACAAGACGGACGGACAGACACACGCAGGAAAATATAAGGGTCCTTGGTTTTGCCTACGGACCCTAAAAAGGGACAAAATAACATTATGGCTCCATAATAATTATTTGTTACATATGCTAATAAGAACTTGTTAAAAAAATATATATTAATAACTTTTTTTAAGCTATAATACATAATATGTCAATACACACAGGTCTCAACGTGACACATGAACATAACAGTCCTAAACATGTCTCACAAACATAACATGTCAGGCCTGATTATGTCCCTCAAAGAAAGAAATATGGCGAATTAATAAATAATCTTCAGCAATTTTTTTTTCTTCTTATCAGGATTTCTCAAATTCTGGTAAAATTTGGTGGAGCTTCTGTCGGTTGCCTTTATTATGACTCCTCCAGCTACCGTCACTTAGTGCCTGAAATTCCTTAATCATTCTTTAGCACTCTTCCTCTCAAGGATTTTGGAATTTCTTTTTTTTACCCTTCTATACAGCTCCTGACTCTTAACGTCATTTAGTTCCAAACTTATTTTTTCCTGTCATTAATTTATTTTCGGTACTTTTTTACTTTAGAACCCCCCTATGATCTAAACAATAATCTGCCCTACAAAAGTCTCAAAGGTTTGTGTGTTCGTCTCCCCAATATATTGAGACTCCTGGGGTAGTTTTATCTTTAATATTCCTTTACCTTAATAGTTGATTAGACTAAAGGATATGGTCACAATTATATATACAAGTGTGATATTCTTTTGTCCCAAGGTACATTGGAATAAATATCCCTTCGTCTTACTATTAATTTAGACTAAGGAATATATACTAATCTGTATATATGTTCCTTTGTCTAAATAACTATTAACACAAAGGGATATAGGGGGGTGCTAAAGTAAAAAATTACAAGATAAAAAGAACTTTTTATATACTACGTTTTTAAATTTTCTGTTAAATCATATGTAATGTTGATAATATAATTGTTCATAAAAATAGTTCCGAATTTATTTACTTTACATAAATTTCAATTTTTACTTCCACTACTAGGAAAGATCTTTGAAAAACTTCTACTCCAGCGCCTTTATCCCATTCTTAACTCTCAGAACCTTATCATTTACATGGTCATCAATTTACCTCCAAGAACACCTCACTCTCCTCGAAAGATGGTTTGTCAAATGGAGGATTAAAATTAATACTGATAAGTGTGTCAATGTTACATTCACCCTCTGTAAACGATATTGTCCACCTGTATTCCTAAACCACGTTCCTCTTCCCACTGCCGATATAGCCAAATACCTTGGTCTTTACCTCGATAAGCACCTAACATGGAATCCTCACACCAAGCTTAAAAGGCAGGAAACTAACAGGCGTTACAGACAGCTTCTTCACTTGCTAGACAATAGGTCTAGTCTTATACTTGAGAATAAGGTGCTCCTCTATAATTCATTAATAAAACCAATTTGGACTTACGGCATCGAGCTATGGGGCTCCACAAAACGTTCCAACTCCCAAAGAATCCAGTCCTTACAGTCCAAAATTCTCAGAAAAATTACTAATGCCCCATTCTATATTTCGAATCTTACCCTCCATAATGACCTCAAAGTACCCTTTGTCCCTGACCTAGCAAAATCCCGCTACCTTTCCTTCAATAATTCCCTTTCAAATCACGATAACCCTCTTGTCCAATCTGTATCCATCCAACCCTACCGGAAAATCCCCACCGACGTCTGAAGCAAAGATGGCCCAGAGATAATCTGGTACCTTAAAATAGAAAATGGATAAATATCTAAGAATGTATACATTTTTTCGTGTGTATATGTGCGTGCTTGAGCATATTTGTATATAATAATAGTGAAATAAATAATAAGGATGTTAATGTAATAATGTAATGTAATGATGTAATCAATTTAATTTAATTTACATTCTGTATTCCATTTTGGAGGATTTACCATTGGGTAATATCTCCCCTCATTGTTTTCCTGTTTTAAATACTTTTAAACCATTTGCTTGTTATTGTATATATTTATGTGTAATATATTATACTTATAGTTGCAAAAAAAAAAAAAAAAAAAAAAAAAAAAAAAAAAAAAATCAATTTATTTCCACATGTACAGTACATAGAAAAAAAAAAAAAATACCTACTACAGTAGTTACTACAAATGTGTGGACCCTCGGTACTAGTTAGCTACTAGAGTGAGGGCCCAGCCTTTGGCAATGATCAAACCTTTAATATTGTAGATCCTGTATTGTTAATGAAAAACAAATTTTTTTAATCAAAGAAAAATAAACAAATCCTTGAAAATAAATGAATTGGAAAAAAAAATAAATAAAAATAACAAGAAGTAAACCCATACCTAGGACACAAGTGTAAACAAACCTGGTTGTCATACGTCAATTAATTTATTACTTTGTTTACTTTTCCTTTTCCGCTGTCATTCCATGTTAATCTCGTAATAATAAATCACAAATTTGAAACCCGTCAAAATGAAGATTGCAAATATGGGACATGTCAAAACAAATAAAATAACTTGCGGATTTTTTCTGAACTAACTTCCATACAGCAAAATTTGTTGAAAACGAATTAAATTCTGCTGAAAGATGGCTAAAAGTATTAAAATATTGCATTGTCATCGTGTTCTGAGCTATTCTAAAAGTTTCAAATGTCTAGCTACTCGGGAAGTTAGTTAAAAATCGATTGCGAGATTTCTACTAGACAAACAAACATACAAGAAAACAAGCTAATAAAAACGTAGTAAAAAGTACCTTATCTTCTTTACCTCCTGCCCATTGGTAAGTGCATGTCTATATTCTTTTTATTTCTTAATCTCTTTTCGTCTTTTGATTTAAAATTCATAAATCTTTCTTTTTTTTTTCACCACTCATCCTCCACCATTTACCTTCTCTAAATTAATGAGATCATTTTCACCCAAAGTAAAATTTGATTTCTCAGTCTATTTAGATTACAAGCCAACCATCGCAAACATATTAACAAAATTCTTTACATTATAAAGTAATTTCCTTAATTTAATTTAATTGTAAAAGTTTATATTATCTTTACCTACATTCCTCACACGTATATTAAAAATTGCACACATTCTTTAGAATAATATAATTCTCGAATAAATTACATTAACAAATTGTACAAAAATGTCTGAACTATTTCCCCACTTATCATCACTGAAATGCAAGAAATGAAGATTTATTTAAAATAAAATAAAAATCATCTTCATCATATTAATGTAACTTCGCGTGAAATTCCATCAAGAGGAAACATTCTTTGAATATCAAAAACAGAATTTTTGATATTTTACAAAAGGGAGGGATCTTAAAATTTTATAATAGGGCATGTAAAGATAAAAAGAAAACGGGGGTGTACTGGTTGTAAATGAACATATTAAAGTAGCCTTTAACATTCTCTATCTTTCCACTTACCCCTTTTATTTTATATGTACTTTTAAACATACATGAGTATGATACATATATGTATGTTATATTCTCTCCTTTAAACTAGCTTTTCCGACTCATTTTAAAGCATCTTGGCTCATTTGAAAGCTCTCGACGGTTTTATTCTAGCGTATAAAGTGGAAAGGGCAGAGCTTAACGACCTCCCAGACCAGCAGACCACAGGGTTGGGCATTGGGCATTTCTTGAATTCCTTATATTCTTGAACTTTATCTTCTAGGTTATGAGAATTCAACCCTTTTTACAACCATCTAGATATTAATGTGTTTTTTTTCTTTTCTTATAAACTCTGTTCCGTATGGAAACTTTTTAATTACTCGGCTCTTCCACTTTTCACTCAACTTAATAATGAATTTAAAAATAAAAAAATCATGCTTTATAAAAATGTAGGACAAGGAGGTAATTCATATTTTTTTCTCCTCTCCTATTCTATATTTTATTTACATCGTTTGTTATGCATAGTAATATATTATGTACATTTTAAACATCATATATATAGAAGTCATTTGTCGTTAATGAAACTGTAAATGTATTTAGAGACATAAAATGTCTGTCTGAGACCGTTGTCCACCCGGCGAGTCAACCAGAGTTCAGTTTGGTCGTTTGGTTTAGGAAGAGCGGCAGCTTCTATACATCCTATGCTATCCTCTCGCCACAAAGCCTTTATGTTTTTGCTTTCTTAAATAAAGAGAAAGTATTGTGATGACACGAAAATTCAATTTTGATACCTTTTCGCACGTTTTTAGGTCCCCTGAGTCCAAAAAGTGTTGGAACTAAACTCCTTATGACACGTTACACCCTGTGGAGCCCGGGAGTGAATCCAAAAAAACGACCGTCACAAAACTGACCGACACCAAATTTTCCGATGACTATTTCTTGAGCAAAAGATAACTGATTTAGTTGAAATTCGGTGCACATGTTCATTTTACCAATGCCCAGGCTGAGTTCATTGGATAACGTTATCCACCCAAGCGTTCGCGCGCAACGCTCACGTAAAAGTAAACTTCAAATGTAAAATTGAGATTTTAGGACGGGAAAAAATTACCATTTTATCTATTCAATGAGACAAACAACTTTTTTAAATATATATATATATATATTTTTTTTTGTAAAACTAATACCGATACCGCTATGAAGTGATAAAGATCGCTAAATTTATTAAAAAAGCGGACCTAAATCTTTAAAATAGAGAATACAACGTTTTTACCGATGACTTACGTTCTAACCTAACGTAACGATTTTAATACAATTTCATATACACATCGTCTAAAGTCTAAAGTACAATTGAAACAGGCATGTAAAATTTCAACCTGATACAAGCAGAAGTTTTTGTGTAGGGAAGTTAGAACAGTCCTATTTCCTACCTACTACAACCATACTCCTTAACTATAAACTCATCATGATTAACTTTTTCCCAATATTCAATACATATTTATTGTAAGACGCTTGCTTTAATGATAAAAATGTTTTTCTTTTAATTTTGCCTTAACTTCGCTAAGTACAAACAGTTAGATACTTTTAATTTTGTCTCTTTTCTAACTCCGCCATGTATAAGTAGTTAGCAACGTATAATTATCAGTGTAATTTTATAATTTATAGTTAGCCATGCGGCTTTATAGTATATAGATTTAATTAAAAGCGTAAGGAACATCGTTCCTACCGGGTGTCCCGCGACACCACACGTATTTTTTCTTTATTTTCTTTTTTTTTCTTTAAATGTCACTGTCATCAGTCGTCTGTGCAGACGTGTGGAGCCTAAACTACGCGGCCAATGTTGACGAAATTTGGCATACATGTTCAGAAAAATTATCTAACAATATATTAGCCGTTTTCCCGGGAAAAATCTAGTTCCTGAAAGAATAGCTTTAAACGCGGACGGTGACCAGAGATGTCAACTTAAAACGACATTGCTCATGATTCATTGCGAAATCAATCAATACTTCGCCTCCTTCACTGCTTTACACAGTTTAAACTCATTTTATTGCGTAAAATATTCAACACAGTCGAAAAAGTTGTAAAACTATTTCACCTCTATGACGGTCATGAAAGAGGCGTCACCGCTTTTTAAAGTTCTACGTTGACGTTGTCCATAGACAACCACGTTATTTAGTGTATACTGTCAACGTTAGTGACGTTAAGACCGCTAGATAACGGCCCCGCTCTACAAGGAAACCTAAGCTTTACACTGTGTATGTATATATGTTGTGAATACTTCTTGATACATTATCAGAAAAAAAAACAATATTAATTAGATACCTTTTAATGAAACACAATTTAAAATATTTCATTAATTGATTGATTCTCTCTATATTACGGGCAATTAAAATTTGAGTTAATTACACTTTAGATTATAAGTTTTCAATTATAAATTGGAGTTTTAAAGAAAGTTTTAAATTCAAGCAGTTACTTTCAAAGGAATCAATTAAGAGGTCCAATTATGTTGTCTCTTACTACACCGTTTAATAAAGAAAGTAATGAAAAAAAGAGAATTTACCAAAAATTAAGATTTAATATTATAATTGAGAAGGTAATAGTTTGGCATTTCAATCTCAGATTTTTTTTATTATTACTACTTTTTTTAATAGGAAATGAAAAAAGAAAAGAGTTATGTATTTTACTTCTTCATTAAAAACCCTTAGTTTTAATTATTACTTTACGATTTGAAATGGAATTAAGGTCGAAGCTATAAATTCGAGGGTGTAGGGATTCGGTGATTATACATTATACGAAAATGGGACCTAAGTTGAAGTAACAGCCAAGCAGCAAATAAGCATAGGGAGTTAATGAAGTGAGCCCTTTCTCAAAATGTAGATTAACTTAATCATACATTAAAGTGTTGATGAAGAAGTAAATTTTACTTGAGCAGAGAGTTTATTAAGAAGTAAATTTTACTTGCGCAGAGAGTTTATTAAGAAGTAAATTTTAGCGTGCTGGTGAATTTCGGTTAAACCTTATATCAAGAAGTTGTATTCTCAAGAGAAACGGCTTTTCTTCGCTATATTTTAGAGGAAAATTTTGTTATTTACCCTTTTGAAAACAATATGACAAAGAAAGATCCTCATATACACAGTTCCACTAAATTTAAATTTGTCAATTTCTAATTAAATAAAATATAATGAAACGTATTTTTAATTTTGTTAAAAAAAAAAAAAAAAAAAATCTACAGGTGACGTTTTTTTTCGGATTTCAGCTAAATTAGATTTATTTTCACGATATCAAAGAAACTTCGTTTTCCTGAGAAAAATAAAGTTAAATAGTTAAATTTGTATTTATGTTAATTAAATTTTATAGAATTCTTTAACCCTAGAAAGCTAACCTGGAGTCAAAATGACTCCCATTTTTTTTTAAACTTCGAATGCACGGTGTCTGTAAAACACAGAACTCCCACATCTCAGCTATGCTATCTCCCACCCTTGAATGACCCTTCTACACTTCTATCAGTTCCACATTCAGATTCTAAAGAGGACATATCGTTTGTTTTTCAGCAGTCACGGAGTCATTTTGACTCCTGTTTAGTCTTACACGTAAATTTTTTGTAGGTCATTTTGACGCAGAATAGTATTTTTTAGAATAGTATGTCGTGTTATTGTTTATTTGGTCATTTCAAATCTTATACATTAGATATTATATAACTTTTAATTCAATAATTATTTCAAATTAATGGTAATATAATTGTAATTTATTCATTTATAAGTATAAATTGTTATATTTTTTTTGTCTTTATATGTCTAAATTATATAAAGTTAATAGAATATGAATATAGTCAAATAATGGAGAAAAAATACAATGATCCAAACGACATTTATCGCTTGATGAAGGAAATGACCGATTCAGATACCGATTATGAAAAAGAGCGTATTTGACAATAATGGTAACGGTTGTGATTTGGACCCTGATTTGAATATAGAAAATGCCTTTTTTGATCCCATCAGCGATGATGAGGAAAATAATAAATTAATTGAAACAATTTACGAAATAGAAAAACCAAAGGAAAGGAAAGAAAAAAGCTACATAAAATAAAGTAAATAAAACCACTCCGGTAGATAACAATACCGGATATGTAATAGTAGTGCAGTTTGAAAAACCGGAATTAAAAGGAAAAAAATTGTATTTTATGGCAAACAAAGCACCTAAGTGTCCCATCAACTAGCACTAAAACGTGATAAAAAAATATTGTACATATTAGGCCTTTATATTTTAATAAAACTGGGTATAATAGATTAGGGAGTCAATATGACTCAAGGTTAGTCTTAAGAGGTTAAAAAATATGGTTAGCGTTCTAGGGTTAATCAAAATCATCGGAACCGTGAATGATAAACAATTTTTTGCATGAGTTTTTGGGAGACAACGTCGTCGAATTTAGAGCTAATATTAATTTCTCTACTTCGCCTGAGGGAATCGTATTTTCTAAATGTGTATACCAAATTTAATCTAAGTCATCCCCGTAGTTAAAGATATAAAGGGAGGAGTAGGAAATTGGAGGAGTTGTTTGTTTATTTGGAAATAGAGCATTTATTATTTAATTGCTATAATTTTATAGACACTCATTTGTCTCGCTTTCTATTTAGGTTTTTACCTGTTTTGGTCCTTTCTTTTTTTATTGAAAACCTTAAGACAAAGAAAAAAGTGAAGAGCATTCTCTGTTAAATACAATTAAAGCTAAGTCAGTATATATTTTTGATTTTCTCATTAGCTAAGCACATATTTCAGAATTATTACAGTTTAAGTTTTATGACTACACATTTAATTATTACACATATTTAAGTTTATTACAGCATTCAAAAGTTTAATTTTCAAATCAAAAATTGGTCAATGCATATCTTTTGTTATGTCAAGTTCTATTTTAAATTTTAAAAGTATCTGAGCGCACGGCAGTGAGTAAGGCCAAGTTATAGTAAGCATGCAAGTGTATCTTTACTTGATCTGAGCGCGCAGCAGTGCGTAAGGCCAAGTTCCAGTAAGCATGCAGGTGTATCTTTACTTGATCTGAGCGCACGGTAATGCGTAAGGCCAAGTTCCAGTAAGCATGCAAGTGTATCTTTACTTGATCTGAGCGCACAGTAGTGCGCAAGACCAAGTTCCAGTAAGCATGCAGGTGTATCTTTACTTGATCTGAGCGCACAGTAGTGCGTAAGGCCAAGTTCCAGTAAGCGCATTCAATGTATCTTTACTTAAACCAATTCACCCGGTTTTTCTCACCCTCATATCTCTGTTTCCTCTCACGATGGACTTTTGAAATTTGAAGCAAATTGGAGCAAGACTACTCTATTAGATTTACTGCTTAACACTTGGCCAATTTCTGAATGAGGCATAATAAAACAGAATTATGTGGGTAATGGGAAGGAGAGAAGTCAGAAGAAAAGAAAAAGTTCCAGGTCCCCTCCCAAAAAAGTGAGCATATCATTATTCAGAAACGGGACAAGTGTGATGACAGTAGAAGTGAAGTGAGGTTATGGACTAAGAAGAGTAGACTTGGCTAGAAAATACATCACTACTATGGACTAAGAAGAGTAGACTTGGCTAGAAAATACATCACTACTATGGACTAAGAAGAGTAGACTTGGCTAGAAAATACATCACAACTATGGACTAAGAAGAGTAGAATTGGCTAGAAAATACATCACTACTATGGACTAAGAAGAGTAGACTTGGCTAGAAAATACATCACTACTATGGACTAAGAAGAGTAGACTTGGCTAGAAAATACATCACTACTATGGACTAAGAAGAGTAGACTTGGCTAGAAAATACATCACTACTATGGACTAAGAAGAGTAGAATTGGCTAGAAAATACATCACTACTTTGATAGGCTGACTCTTTTGGAGGGGGGTTTGGAACTTGGCCCTTTTTTCACGGTTAGGGTTTTTACTGAGGATATTTTAACTCCAATAAAGTGAAAACTTAAAAGCGTTAAGGCGGAAATACACATGCTAGTAAAAAAGCATGCCAGTGGCGAGTTACTAGCACGTCAGTAGCTGGCATGCTGCAGACGCTGTGTACATTTGCCAGTGAAACAGCATGCTAGTATCATCCGGATGATCGGTCTTGTGCGAGCCACTAGCACATGACAATATACATTCTAGTCACAGTTCTAGTTTTGAAACAGGCAATCGTTTCTTGCCTTCTTTTAGCCGGAATAAATGATTAAATAATTGTATTTGATTTAATTAATTTTGATAGTTTTATTTATTGTTTCGATGTACCTTATGAATGTATGTAGAAATTAACCAGATTGTTCTGTTACTTGCAAAAACTGTGTTTTAAAACATTTGAAAAATAATAAAAATACACGAAGAGTGTGGGTAAAGATTGGATAGCTAGAAGGGAATTAGGTACACGGAGCGAGTCAGTGGCTACTAAATGAAATGCGGGACGTCAATGGTTTTAGGAATCAATTGCAAATGCTTCCGGAGAAAGTAGATGAGTTGCGGTCAGATGCCCGCGAAAGAAAGGAACGCAACTGAAGACTGAAGGGCTGAGGGAGACTCGTGCTAGCTACTAGCAACCTTTCGCTGGCAGGCCTGTTTACACGCGCCTTATTAGTTCCCCCTCCCCTCGAATCGTGCCACTGGCAAGACAAAAATCAAACCTCGTGCGATTTACTCGCATGCTATTTGATGTATACACATGCCAGTAGCTCTCCTCTGCGAGCTACTCAGATGTTTTTGTGCGAGTAACTAGCATGTGTATTTCCGCCTTTATTGTTGAATAGTAAAAAGATTCTGGTTTATTTTATTTTTGCAAGAGTATATTATTTGCCTTCAAAAGCTGTAACCTAGAGAAGTTAGCCAGTATATATACGAACGGAAAAAAGAGAGAAAAAAATAAAGAATTTCGTGCGACATATTTCACTTTCAGTTCTACTTTTAAGTTTTTCTCCCGGTGTACGCTTTCACCTACCAACATAGTCTCGGCTTAACAGATCTAGCAATAAATCTAATGGCATTTCCGTTGGACCAAATGATTTACTTCTTTCTTCTGAGCGCTGTCAGTGCAAAAACACTTAAGGTTTTAGTTGAAAACCCGACCTATTGCTTAGCCAAATTATAAAAGAAATTTTTTTTTAAGTATGTTCTTAAAGCTCACCAGATTGTTTAAGATAATTTATTAATTTAAGAAAGAAGACTAGAAAAAAATAGAAAAAGATTTAAGTCGTTTATCTTAAATTCTTAAAGCAGTAATTTCCTTAACAAACCTCAAAGTTTTGTATAATATCCAAAAGCTATCTCAGTTGGGTGCTTAACAAAGCAATTATTTTTATTGTATTATCGTGAACATTTATACATCAAGGAAAAAATTCATATATATTAATTCTTCTCAATCTTTGCGTTTAACGTTTTTGAAAACTATTTTTATTTTAAGAAGTAACATCCCCCTAAATTTTGAGTAGTAACTGGTTCCTTAATATCACCTCGAGGTAGAAAGAAAATGTAATGTGACAGTACTCTTATTTCATTTGACCATACCATAATAATAATAATATTAATTATTTACTTTATTATAATGCCATGCGTATTTATGAATTATCCGAAGTATGATTATAAAATATTAAATTTAGCCAATCATAAAGGTGATGCATTTCTGAGAATGTTTCCAGTAAAGGACTAACCTGAAAACTAAGATTGACATGATAATGTTTCACTGCTTAATCTTGCTTATCCATAATTATGGAGTTAATAAGAAGGATTTATAAAGGGTGTCCCAAAATTAACGCAAGATTTGAATTTGACGCCATTTGTGCAGTAAATTTTGGCCAACCTTGAAAAAAGAACAATTCGACGGCTGAGAGTTTAGGGTTAGTAAAAATGGAGCTTGTTTTTATTATTGATCGTGATTTAACTTACTTGATGTATTTATAATTCAATTTTTACGTTTTTGATAGTTTTCATACTACGGAAGTTTAAATTTTAATTTAAATCAAATTATAATTATTATTAACTACGGGAAACAGACAGTGAAAAATACACTCCAGGCGCTGGAGTGTATTTTTCACTGTCTGTTCCCCGTAGTTAATAATAATTATAATTTGAATTAATGTATTTATTTAATTTAACCCCTTAGATCGTGTGATTTATCACCATTAGATTTCTTTTTATGGGTTTATAATTTTGAAGTCAAAGGTCTATGTCAATAAGCCCACAACCACCCGTGCATTGCTGGAGGAAATTAAACTCTGCATCAACGAAGTTCAGTCACATTTATGCTAAATGTTCATCGAAAATTTCGACAATATGTGCCAGCAAAAACCGTGGAGGCCATTAACCCTATCCAATGTAGGTACTTTATGGTTCAATAAAAAAAAATACAATCTAAAGGCTATAAACTGTGTCAAATCTTGTGTTAATTTTGGGACACCCGACACCCTATATTATAAAGAATGTTCATCACAAATTTACAAAAAATAATTCTTATAAGTAGCTGGAGTAATATGTTTTCCCTGCTTAACATAGCAAGGAAAACCAACTAGTCAGCCAATTAGTGTGGCACATATATTCCTCATGTCCTATTATTGGAACGGTCACACGAGTATAATGGCCTCGTTTACATTCAACTGCAACTGCTCCTCCCACTACTGTATTTACTCCCTGAAATACTTCTCTGGCAGCATCGAAGGCATTGAGTGTTTACATTGCCACTTCATCATTACTTCCCATTCTACCTCGGGCAATTGTTGAAGTCGAAGAAAATGCAGCTTCAGCGACATGTTGCAGTTTGTCCTTAAAGTAGTTTCTATTAAAACTTCATTGGTTGATATTGCCGAAATAGTTCCAAAATTATTTAGCGTTAAAGTTTCAAAGGTCGATATTTTCGAAATGGTGGCAGATGTCTAAACGGAATTCAATGGGAATGTTTGTCTTATAAAGAGGTAAAATTGCTGAAAATTTCAGCGCAATTGTAACATTATACCAATATTTTACGAATTTTTGACTATATGCTAACTCAGCCAAATGGTTTATGGCAAGGAAGCAGGAGAGCAACGTGTAAACACTCCCTGCCACTCGCACCACCTGCCCTTTAAATTCCACACGAAAACCATCAACAGGCAACGCGAGTAGCAGATGCTTGGGCTGCGCGAGTAACCAGTTAACATACTCGCACTACTCTATTTCAAGCCCACTTCCCTACTCACGCCACAGATGCGGGCTGAATGTAAAAAATGTATAAGAGAAGTGTTGTTTGGACCTGTTTCGATTCCCAATGGGGTAACCTTTATTTGTATAGGACATTAAATGTGCACTAACGGTTGAAATTAATATGGGACTATCTGTGGGCTTCTTCCGACACTACATCTTAATATCTTTTAAATCGGACAAGCAATTTTAAAGTTATAGGACATTATAAAAAGTTTGAGTGTGTGCAGAAGAGATAGGCGCAGAAAGTTAATGTGGAAAAAAGGCTAAAAGGCGGAAGGTCAATATGGAACCAAAACTCTAAATGCTTTTGTTAACTTCATTAAGCTCGGAAGCAAACAGCTAACAAAATAAGGAACAGCCAAACATTATTATTTTTAAAAAAAGTCAAGATGTGTATTTTAGTACATAATATAGCTTTATTTTATAATTATGATTTATCTTTTTTTACGTGGAGAGACCGTTTTTTAGGGTTTCGTTGGTAAACCCAAAAAAAGAAACCCTTATAGTTTCGTTCCTGTGCCTGTCTGTCCCTCTGTAAGGGTTCCAATAACTTTTGAACCAAAAGAGGCTTTTGAACATGAAACTTTCAAGTATTAAAGATCGTTTTTACGCGCACAAAGAAAAAATATAGTGAACTTAAAATGATCACTTGTTTAAATCCAAAATGGCGGATAATTCATGTCACGCGAAAAAAATATTATTTGTAAATTTTGAGTGGGGTATCAAATGAAAGGTATCGAACCCCTTTTTACGTGAGACATCACGACCAATTTATTTCTAATCCTTTAAGACGACTATTGCTACTTCTTATCGCAAATCGCAAATTATTCTTATCGCTTGTTGTACATCTACTATGTTTCATATCACTCAATCGTCTCCATCGATAATTGAGAGCCTCTCTAAACTGTTAAAGATATCAAGGGCTTTGATATTTGGACAAGAATGTTGTTATCTAGTCCAATGCAACCGAACTTGTACGACTATAGGATTACGTAGAAGACCACGTCAGATATTGGATGAAACCCAATTTACCCAAAGGGAGACACGGTATCTAGAGGGTCCGATCTTAAACCCTAGGGATTTGTCTCCATAATAGACACGATATCCTTTAGAAGATCTTGATTTATCAGACTGGTCTAAAGGAGCATTAGCTGTAAAATACTTAACCGACTTTCTTACACCCCGTTCTAAAATAGAGATGTGTAACAGGTGTTTACGAGAAGACGAAAGAATCAGCTGCCGGAGCGATTTCTTTCTATATTGTTGTTAACAACCCAAACCATGTAACATGTCCTATTAATTAGTCCTTGCCTTAAAATTAATTTTAAAATTAAGGACACTTTTATTTTATTTTAAACTGCGTTTATTTTCCTGTCTGTAGTCAACGCACCTGTATCTCCGAAAGAACCCAAATTTTAATTTTGCAGTTATACTGTGTGTAATAACCCAAACACAAAGGAAATATAAGCCCCAAAAAAAACCACCTCTCCAAAATAAGTGGTTGGAGGTCAAAGAATTTTTTTTTTTTAACGGATTTACCGCATACGGGATTACCGCATAAAGAGGAAGACACTCTGATTACAAATATAATGTTTGAATTTTTATAAGTAGTTTATGTATCAATTTATATTTGCATCATGTGTCCTTAAAAGTAGCGTTTTTCGCGTTGTTTGTGTGAGTAAGAAAACTTTAAAAAGAAAATCTAGATTCGTCGTCGTCAAAAAACAAAGAAATTGTTTTTAAGAATCTTTCATGTGCTACAAATTTGTAAGAAACCCTAAACAAATGATAATTTAAGAACGCATTTTGAATGCGATCTCATGAAAAAACTGGATTTAAATGCGTTTGCTTTACGTTATTACAATGAACAATTTAAAAGTTATAATAAACAAATTTTTTAATGGCCACCATCTAGAAATGGCTGCGCCGAATATGATGATTATCAATCTCATAAGAGATAATTGGATTATTGGCATAGTAATAGGTGGCAATGCTATTTGTTTTGCTGTTGAGGTTTTTGTGATTGTTGTTTTCTAATAAGCTGTAAATATTAAAATGTTTAATAACTTTGATCTAACCAAAAACAATATATTATTTTCCTATATTATCTTATTATTTTATTTGTAGTAGTAGTAGTAGGTAATAGTACTAGTACTAGACGGTTAGGACGAACCACTTGTTCGAACCTAGCAATTAGGCCATGTTCTAGGCCTAAGATTTTACTAGCCCCGTGGTAGAAGAAGGTTCAAGCCACTTCACACATCATACCTCTGCACAGTACCACTGAAGCGAGTATAATGTGATCATTAGTGACTGTTTATCATATGTGATCGAACAGATATGGTCATCAATCATCAGTGTAAAACATGTGTAACCTCCCTGGGATTCGAACCGTCGACAAGGATATTGATAATGACCTTGGTTTTAGCCGAGTGGGTAGGGAATGCCGCTTATCACTCGGCTACGCCGGTCCCTTAATTTATATCTTCATAATAATATAGTAGTAGTAGTAGTAGTAGTAGTCTAGTACTTCCTACTAGAACGGGTAGGACGAACCACTTGTTCGAACCTTGCAATTAGGCCATCTTTTAGGCCCTTTTTACGCCCCGTGGTGGAGAATTCTAGCTACTTCACACATCATACATTTGTACATTGTACCGCCGAAGCGAGTATCGTGTGGTCATTCGTAAGCTAAATAAGCGAGCGTCAAAGTGTAGGGGAAGAGTGCCCCATAGGGGGTGTCCCTCGCCTGCTCCGTCCTCGAACCATAGAAACAAATCACATCATGACACGGATCGGACCCACATCAATTCCTAATTAAAGAGTGGTGGAAGAGTGCCCCATATGGGGTGTCCCTCGCCCTGTACCGTCCGCGATTAATAGATGCAATTCAGAGTATCGTGGCCGGGGATCGAACCCAGACCTCAAGTCGCCTCGACATATTGGTAGCTGAGCGAGCGCCTTACGCCGCTCGGTCACGCTGGCACCCCATAATAATATAAATATTAACTATTATATTATTTAACCAAATTTTGTTCACTTTTAATTGGTTGATTATGAAGTTGGTTAGTATTTCGAAAGAAAATAAAGATACATCTAAAGTAGGATTAAAATTCAAGATAGAAGAAAAAAATCGAGACTAAGATTGTGTGGAGGCTCGTCTAATAGCACACACTTTTCTCTTTAAAGGACATTTCAAACCATGGGATTAAACCTTGGTACGCAGCGGAGGATTACCGTGCTTAGCTTTTCTTCTTCTTTTTCTTTACCTTAAGCCTACCAGGGTCAAATACTGGAAAGGAGGGGGATGAAAGTTAGTTGGGACTTTAATAAGCAAAGCTTCTATTTTTGAATTAAAGTTTCTTTTTTGAAGTTGGCCTTGTTATTGTAATAATTATTCCTGAAAGAAGTTTTATTCTTAATAGGAAGTATTATTACTTCGACATTTTATTTTACAATGATTCATTTAACCATCAACTTAAATAGGTTTATTATAAAGCTAAAGATAAATGATTAATTTATCCTAATTCTATATCTATTAATATTCTGGCAAAAAAAATTAAACTATATATATATATATATATATATATATATATATATATCCGTAAGCCCGGAAGCGATAAAGTAAATAAAAATGACCTGCCTATACATAAGCTATACATAATATATATATATATATATATATATATATATTATTATTATATGTATGTATATATATATATATATATATATATATATATATATATATATATATATATATATATATATATATATATATATATATATATATTATGTATAGCTATATAAAATATTTCAATTAAGGGTCCCACACAAAAATGGTAATTCGATAATTGACATAGGTAATTTTTATTTACTTTATCGCTTCCGGGCTTACGGATTTTACAACGATGCAAGTTTTATTCTTTTACTATTTTCGGGAGGGTTATTTTTCTATCTTTACATGGTACAGATACCCCAATTTATCTCTAACAGTTCAAAATTTAAGAAGAGGGGGAGACTTTTGAACCACCCTAGCACCCTAGCAGTGCTATACAGAAGTAATATTTTTTAGGGTCCTTAGACACATATACATATTCCTGCGCATGTCAATCTGTAACGCTACTGATTCAAACTGCATCCAAAAGTACGCAACACAAAGATTTGAAACTTTGCAGTTAAGTTGGGTGTAGTAACCCAATCACAGGAATGTTTTAGGGAACCACAAAAAAATCATCCCTCAAAAGTTAGAGGTAGAAATGATTTTGGAACGGAAATGAATCATGTGGTTTAAAAAATGAAACAGGAGGACGCCCTGAGTACAAATATATATTTGGTTTCATTTTTGTACCAATTCATCTTTGCGCTGACTCCTTGAAAATTGGTTTTTGGTGCCCTTCGTTTTATTTTTTGTAACAAAGCAACGAAAATAAATCATAGTTATTCTTTGTCGAAAAAAAAGGATTGTAAGGAATTTTTCATGTCACATATTTTGTGAGAAAATAATCCCCCCCCCCCCCCCCAAAAAAAAACACAGTGCTTTTGGGCAATAAAAATGCATATAAAGGTGTTTGTTTCACATCGCATGTATAATAAATATAAAATAATATTCTAAAGTTATAGCTGAAGCAAACTATTAAATTACCTTAATCTTGATTCGGCTAGGTCCATTATGCTGGTTAACAAATTCGTTCTATTGGAAAAATAAAAATTGTCTTTCCACGTAAAATAAACTTTCAACTTGCCAAAGCATCCTATTTGTTAAATTGTTGCCGCTCACACAAAGTATCTCATTTGTTAAACTGCCGCTCACACAAAGGGTCTGTACCTTTGTGTGAGCTGAAAACACATAAAATTCAGCAAGGTTCCGGGAATTTGCTTAGTTATTTCCTTTTCTTTTTTTTTGTACTAGTTGTTATCAAGGGCCTGGATTTATAAAATAGCCTAGTTGAGTTGTGGTTGGAATAACTTAATAGACTGGGGCAAGGCAAAGGGTCTAAAACCGGAAGGGTCCTCCAGTTTATTTTTAGGTGGCATCGAGTATACAATTTGTTTTTTCTCGGAATATATTAATCCAGTAGCGTTTGAGCAAGAAATCCCTTTTCTTTTGTCATTTAAGGAGACAAAACAAAAAAGATAACTATATTTATGTATTTCTTTTTTTGAAAATAAAAGAG
Source organism: Gerris lacustris (assembly GCA_951217055.1). NCBI lineage: Eukaryota > Metazoa > Arthropoda > Insecta > Hemiptera > Gerridae > Gerris > Gerris lacustris. The sequence goes on along the minus strand of OX578282.1, from coordinate 55,607,419 downwards.
ACAAAAAGAAAAGAAATATTTTTTTATGTTCAATTTGAGAAAGATATTATGTAAATTAATCCTTTACAGAATAAATGATAAAAGTATTATCACTAATAAAATTATTATAAAATTATGTTAGATATAGGAGGTCATTTTAAGGAAAAATAAAATAGTCTCTCTACGTAAAATAAACATATTACTAGCAAAACTTACGTAAGTTTTGCTATATTACATTTTATCACCTATACTGATTGTTCTTAGCCACTGATGATGGCGTTATAAAGGCTTAAAGCTGCTTTGGCTAGTAAAAAGTAAAAAAGTATATTTTACGTGGAGAGACTATTCTATTTTTCATTATAAAATAAGTGTGGCACATAGCTTCCTCAAGTCCTATCATTAGACTAAACGTCACATGGATTTACCATAAAGTGATCCCGCTGTTATACCTGTTTCAATTCACAGAGCTGTAACATTTATATTTATTCAATATAAAATAATTCTTTAAGAATGTATTTCTTAAAAATAGTACATTACGCGTCTAGTGCAGAAAGTAGAATTTTGCATGCGAGTGTGGAGTTTGCACCCAAGCGACAGTGAGGGTAGTAAACCCACACGAGCAAAGCAAAATGCAGTTTTCACACGAGTTGCGTACCGTACTTTATCTAGGATTGTTGAATTTTAATAATAAATACAGAAAAAAATAGACTGCCAATTAGTGTGGCACATAGCTTCCTCGCATCCTATCATGTACTTTATTGTTATATTAACATTAAAATTATTGTTATATTACTTTATTGTTATATTGTTTATTGTATAAAAACAATTAATAGTTTTAGCGATCTTTAACACTTCATAGCGGTGTCTCTGTTGGTTTTACTAAAAAATTGTATTTGAAAAAAATGTTTGTCTCATTGAATAGATGATGCTAGATTTTTTTCCCAACCTAAAAATCTAATTTTAAATTTGAAGTTGACGTTTACGCGAGCGTTGCTCGTGAACGCTTGGCCAGATAACGTTATCTAACGAACTCATCCTGGGCATTGGTAAAAACATGTCTAACAAATTTCATCAAAATCGGTCGACATTTACTCAAGTTATCGTCACACGTTTCATAATTCGTGGACACACAGACCGACAGACAGACAGACACGAGACCAAAAATGTTCCCTCATGTCTGAACCGGATTTCTGTCTTGAAATTTTTTAAATCGGAGACATAAAAGTTTTTCGTTCTCAAAAGTGAACCCAATGCTTCCGTTACCTTCGGTAAGCTCGGAAGCAAAAATAATAAACTTCCTGTATGCAATGTAAGTAGGTACGTATTTCTCTTTTGATTAAGATGACCTTAATTCATTAGTTGTATTTTGAGCCGGATTGATTATTTCGGGAGGCGTATTATTCTCCTCATTTTTGTCATAATCACAAACACGCTAAACGTGCGTTAAAGTGAAGAATTATGAACGCGCATGCGCAATGAATACAACTACGTAAAGAATCACTTTCTACGCATCTAAACAGAGAAACAATGTTTATATTTCGTATCGATCGTAGATTAAAAAAGTTTATCTACGATTGATACGAAATATAAACATTGTATCTCTGTTTATATGCGTAGAAAGTGATTATTTACGTACTTGTATTCTTTGCGCATGTGCGTTTCATAGTTCTGAAGAATTCCTCTTCATTACCACCCTAGGGCGGTAAAGAAGAGAAATTCTTCAGCTTTACGCACGATTAGCGAGTTAGTTTACATTTAACAAAACTAATTTGCTGTTCTTTTATTAAAGTAACTGTTTATATCGAGTTTTTAGTGAAAAACAATGAGTGAATCAAGTGACTTTGACGAAAATGTGTTGAATAATACTCCTCCAGAAATAATTAATTCGGTAAAAAAATTCAACTCAAGAATTAAGGCCATCTTTATCAAGAGAGAGATACGAACTTACATACAGCAAGTTTATTTTTTCTGAATTTATTATTTAAACTTAACAATCGTAGATAAAGTACGGTTCGCAACTCGGGCGAAAACGGCATTTTGCATTGCTCGTGTAGTTTTACTACCCTCGCTGTCGCTCGGGTGCAAACTCCACACTCGCATGCAAAATGCTACTTTCCGCACTCGACGCGTAATGTACTATTACATTGTAACAATTGATTACAGATATGATTCTTTACAATGGCGGGAGCGAAATGAAGTAGATGTAGTCCGCATTGATTGCATTTCCTTGGCATTGAATACATGTAGTCAAATAATTATAATACGAAATAATTATATAATGATTAAGTAGATAAATAATGTAGATAAGAGATGAGGTAAAGATTGTTATAATAATTGTATACTAGGCATCGCGTGGCTGTATCATTGAAGCGAGCGTATTGCAATAAAATACTGGCTATTGAAATTTGTTGATCATGATGAATGTCATAGTTGAAGATAAGTGGAAGAGAGTAGTGTGGGGAAGAGTGGGGGTACTCGGTACAAAGCTTTACTTCCTAAAGTCCTAAACAATCCTACAGACCACACGACTCTAAGAATCTTAACCACCCGTCATAGCTTTTAAACAATTATCATAAATGTATCACTTTATTACTCAAATACTACTGCTTGTATCAAGTTGAAATTTGACATACTTGTTTCAATTGTACTTTAGACGATGTACATGAAGTTTTATTACAATCGTTAGGTTAGAACGTAAGGTATCGGTAAAAAGGTTGTTTTTTCTATTTTAAACGTTTAGGTCCGCTTTAATAGTTTTAGCGATCTATATAATTTCATAGCAGTGTCGTTGTTGGTTTTACTAAAAAATGTTATTTGTAAAAAATGTTCGTCTCATCGAATAGGTGATGATAGAATTTTTTCCCGTCCTGGAGTTCCAATTTTAAATTTAAAGCTCACGTTTACGCGAGCATTGCGCGCGAACTCTTGGACGGATCATGCTGTCCAACGAACTTAGCCTGAGTATTAGTAAAAGGAAGATGTATACCAAATTTCAACTAAATCGGTCAACTTTTACTCAAGTTATCGTCGGACACGTAAACGTTACACACAGACAGACAAGATGCATATTTCGTTGAATGTACGAAGCTCGCTTGCGCTCGCTTCAACAAGATATATTTTAAGGTAGTAAAATATAAATATAGATGCTATTTTATAGTCTTTAGGCCTTAGGCCATTACCTATTCAGACGTCTGGAAGGGTTACCTGGAATTCGCTGAGAGGATAAGAGTTGTACAAGAGGATTAGGATGATGGGATAAGGATTCATGGAACGTTCTATATCAGGATACGGATAGATTTCAGACAAAAAGAATATTCACTTATTCATGGAAAATAAGTTTGGAAATGTAGTAAAGAGCGTCGATTATTTTTATAAGCAATTTTGATTGCAGATTTTGAGACGACGAAAATTGAATGGCTTTGGAGGCTTGGAAGGGAATTGAAAGAAACGGATTTCTGTTTTCGAATTTTTGAATTCGGAGAAATTAAAAAAAAATCTTTCTGCAGAGTGATCAGAATGCTTCCATTAACTTCGGTTAATTGCATTTTACGTAATATTAATTATTAATTATGAATCTATTATTGTCTTAGAAGATAAAACATTTATATATTTCATTGTTTAGGCCGGTTTCGTTTTCGGGTTGTTGGCCTTTGTTAAAAGTAGCCCGCAGATAGCTCCAGATTAATTACAACCGTCTGTCTGTGCTTTTTAAATGTTGCTAAATTAATACTTTATTTCATGTAAAAAAAAACAAGTTAGTTAGATTAAAAAAAAAGGAGGGGAACATTAATAAGTTATGACGAAAGTAGGTTGTAAAAGAATAAACTTTAAAGTATACAAAATAGGGCGCGAGGAAGCTATGTGCCACACTAATTGACTGAGTATTTTCTGTTCTAATTTATAAAGTATTTTACGTTATTTTTTTTTAAAAAAAAAACTCGCTAATCCGGAAATTCCATTAATCCGGACCACCCTGAATGCGCATGCCATATACCACTGACTGACTGACTGACATATTAAGATATATCTGAAACCACTGGACCTATGAGATCTTGTATGTATATTCCTATAATCTCCTAAGTGCCCCCTAAGAAATATTTTTATCTACGATTGATACGAAATATAAACATTGTATCTCTGTTTAGATGTGTAGAAAGTGATTCTTTACGTACTTGTATTCATTCCACCTGCGCGTTTCATAATTCCTCTTTTTTTCCGCCCTAGTGCGGTTAAAAAGACAATTCTTCACCTTAACGTACGATTAGCGAGTTTGTTTACATTTAACAAAACTAATTTGCTGTATGTTTAATTAAAGTAACTATTTACATCGAGTTTTTAGTGAAAAACAATGATTGATTGATATGTCATTATGACGAAAATGAGGAGAATAATACACCTCCCGTCCCGAAATAATTAATTCGGCACAAAATACAACTAATGAATTAATATCATCCAAATCAAAAGAGAAATACGAACTTACATACAGGAAGTTTATTAAAAATTTGTTTTGTATTAATTATTAAAATCCAACAATCGTAGATAAAGTACGGTACGCAACTCGTGCGAAAACTGAATATTGGTTTGCTCGTGTGGTTTTACTACCCTTGCTATTGCTCGGGTGCAAACTCCACCCTTGCATGTTAAAATGCTACATTCCGCACTAGACGCGTAATGTACTATTACAATTCCTCTATCTCGGTTTATGCTAGCGGCCGTGTATATAAGAAATTTAACGATATCTCCGGAACGAATAGTACCAGAGCCAATTATGTTAGCTTCCTTTTTATGACGTAAACAACTTTTGTAAAACGATTTTCTAATCGGCCATTTAGAATCAAGATGGTGGCAATGTATCCGTAAAATTGGAAATTACTAATAACTAATTACACTATAATCTTGAAATTTTAAATGTAGCATCCTTTTTTTAGGAAAAAAAACTGGTTTTTCGTACGGCCATTTTCTTTCAAGATGGCAGCCGTAATCTTATTGAAACCATGTCCCTTTACTAAAATAATTGTCACCAATTTTAAAACGCTAAAATAGAAATAGGAAAATTGTATCCCTAAGGGGAAAGTAGGGACAAAGTAAGAAAATAATGGGAATTGAGCCCAGACTGATCTTCTAAAGTTAGGAAGTTAATACTTAAGAAAGAGCTTTTCTTTTGGATGTAAGCATATTTATTAATAAAAGATAACTCCAATTTCAACCCAGGGATGTGATTGGTCAGGGGGGGATACAAAAGGAAAATAAAGCAGCTTTTCCCGAAAGAAGAATTTTCTATTCGGTATTCGGAATCAATTGCTAATTTTGGATATTTACAAATGATATATTATCAAAGGGGAGAGGGTGTAGAAACAAGAGGAATAATTTAGACGACTATAGCATCTAGATATTCTTGCTTAGTAAAATTACTTTAATGTTTCTTGGGCATCCATCTAGTACCTATATATGACATCATATATATATATATATATATATATATATATATATATATATATATATATATATATATATATATATATATTATTATTATTATTATTATTATTATTATTATTATTATTATTATTATTATTATGTAAGTCGTTAAAATATTATTAGCAATATATAATATAAAAAAAGAAAATGCTTGACGAAAACCGACGAATACAAACAAATGAATTAAGAAATGATAAATGTATCCTGAATAATTTATTAACTCTAATTTAAAAATAATACGTTCGTATAATTTATATGTTGTTTCGCTAATTCATCTTGAAATGGCTCGTTTCCAAAGCAATTATCGATTTTTTTATAGCAGACCTAGTAAATCATAATTGCTTTTAAAACGATATTATCATAAATCCTCAGAAACATTCCAATTTACTTACTGTCGTAGTTTTATTTGAGGAAAAATAAGGTTTTTCCTGCGTTTAGACTAAATTTGATGTATGATAAGACTTTTGATAATTGTGGATACAAATAATATATTTTATCTACGATTGATACGAAACATAAACATTGTATCTGTTTATATGCGTAGAAAGTGATTATTTACGTACTTGTATTCATTGCGCATGCGCGTCTCATAGTTCTGAAGAATTCCTCTTCTTTACCACACTAGCGCGGTTAAGAAGAGGAATTCTTCAGCTTTACGCACGATTACCGAGTTTGTTTACATTTAACGAAACTAATTTGCTGTTCTTTTATTAAAGTAACTGTTTATATCGAGTTTTTAGTGAAAAACAATGAGTGAATCAAGTGAGTTTGAAGAAAATGTGGAGAATAGTACTCCTCCAGAAATAATTAATTCGGCAAAAAATACAACTCAAGAATTAATGCCATCTTTATCTAGAGAGATACGAACTTACATACAGCAAGTTTATTTTTTCTATATTTATTATTTAAATCTAACAATCGTAGATAAAGTACGGTACGCAACTCGGGCGAAAACGGCATTTTGTATGGTTCGGTTGCAAACTCCACACTCCCATGCAAAATGCTACTTTCCGCACTCGACGCGTAATGTACTATTACTCAACTGTTTGAGAGAATAATATCAATCTAGTAAGAGAATTTATAAGTCACTAGGTAGTGGGTGGTTAAATTTACACTTAAATATCAAACAACCAAAAATAAAATAAAATTCTTTGGCGAAAATAATTCTATTAGCTAAAGAAGATGGAGTAAATGTAAGGATTTTATTTATCAGTCTAATCAGTAACAACTCATTGATAAACCATTACATGGCTTCAGTAGCCCATAAGCCGCTTTTTAACGTCTAAAAATAAAAACAAAAGGTCTGAATAAGGTAGAACCTGAATTCGGGGTGTTCATGTGGCAAAGTCCGTAATAATTATTGCAGTTGAATTAAGTTTTCTCTTAATTTGTATTTATTATTTAATATGAGCACCCCAACCATATCCTTTCTAACCCTCTCCTCAACAAATAATTAATGAACCCCTAAACATAAAAAAAAATATGTGAGGGACTCTCTCGCAATAGAAGTGAAACTTAAGTTCTAGAAACAGAATAAACATATGAAATGGTACAATATACACCTCATTTAGGTAATGCATATTATTTAAATCATTTATAAAATAAGCAACATACATATTTATAAACAAGAGTTTACAATGCCACCTCAGTCAGATAACTTCTCAAAGGAAACATAATTTCAATTAATAATATATATTCATAAAATGTTAGCGAATAATGAAGAAAAAACATGAAAACAACATTAATGTATATATATTAATTGTTAAAATGTATATAATAATATCCTTATATACCAATTCTGTGTACAGAATAAATCAACTACTCCCGTGGTATAGTGGTTGATGCGTATGATTCTTAATTCAGGGGTTGGAGATTCGAGACTCGTCCAGAGGGAAGATTTTTTACAGATAAATCAACTGCCGGCCCAAGTGGGCAGTCGATTAAAATATCTATCGCAGGCGAGTCTTAAAACAAAAACTTGCAATTCTGTTAATTTCACTTCAAAAATATTTCACTTGGACGAGTCTCGAAACGCTAACTTCGTTTCTCGCATATTTACTCCAAGCAAATTTACTCTACCGCGGTTAAAAAAGTTTCACTTAAAAAAAAAATAAAAGGTGACTTCGTTTTAGCATTTCAGCTAAATTAGATTTATTTTCATGATATCCAAGAAACTACGTTTTCCCGAGAAAAAATTAAGTTATATAGTTAAATAAAGTTATCAGTCAAATTTGGAGGCTTATAACTCCACTTGGAGTAGTTCGGATCGAAAAAAGTTCAGAGTAGGGTACCATCTCTTTAAAGTGTCCTCTACAAGGTAGGATACTTTTTATTTGGTTTAAACGTACCTTGACAGGGTATACTATAAAAAAACAAACACATTTTTTAGCACAAGAGTGCGCTGGAGAGGTCGGATCCAAAAAATCAACTTATCAGCGTCACTGCAAGCCCTAGAAGATAGGCTTGTTAATTTTTTTAAGAGATACATTAAATCAGAAATATGGCTTATACAAAAAACCCTGTAGTGAAATCAGTTAGTGTACAAATGTCATATGGACACAAAAAAAGTGCCACTAATTTAGTAAAGATGGCAAAGATAGATGAGGTGTTTTACTGATCATTTATTTTAGTTCACAAATTTCTAGTTATCTAGTTCAGTAATTAAATAGACTCTTTTCCATGAACATTATTATTTCGTCTGTTCCAACTCCTAATCGGTTTAAATAGGTTATAACATTAATTAAGAACGCAAAATAAATTTCAAATTAAAAGCTTAAAAAAATAAAACCTGACATTCTTGGTTGTTTTAAAATTGTTTTATTTTCTCAAAAATAAAATAAATTTGAATTTTAAATGAGAACATTTAGGGAAAAGGTTAAAATGTATAAAAAAGAAGTCTATAATTCAAGATGAGGTTGGTTTTTTCAATTGTTCCACGGCTATAGTGAGACACTTAAACTGTTTTTACATAGTGTAGTAAACGGAATATTTCTACAAGTAAAAGAGGCAAAGCTACAAGTATCAAACAGTTTGGAAAAGCTCCAGAAAGAACCAATTAAACAAATCCTTTAGACCCAAGAATATTTCAAGCAAAATAATTTTCCATCCTACAATATCTTTTACAGTCTTGTCTTTTAAACAAATTTAGACTTTTAATACATTCCTCAACTAAATTTTATTTTTATTTTTAATTCATGTGTGTAGAACTTCAAGACACTTAACATTAAGGTATATAATATTGTTTTTATTTGTTTTTTTAGTCCATTAAATGGAATTTTACACTTAAATATTATTACAGATTTAGTATTAACTAAAACATTCTGAATTCCAAATCAGCCACGGGCAGTGGATATTAAAGGAGCAGGTTATGATTAAAAGGGAAAACATAAAGCAAAAGAAATATATATATCGGTCCGAGACAACTCAGACAAACATTCTCATATACGAGTACATACTTAATAATTACTTAGCCCAGTGTTTTCCATTTATTAGTTTTCGTACGTTATTTAATTATTATTGAACATTTTATCAAAATGTATAAAAATAACTTCTCCTCGGCGGGGATTCGAACCCGGCCTCTCTCCTATTTTCTCAGGATCTAGATCTTTTCCGGGAATACAGCATATTATCCTTTGATTTGTATTTAAATGGACTACATTTTAAAAAATGTTAATCAAATTCGTCGGAACCGTTTTCGAGAAATAATTTTTTTCATGTAAATTCAGTGATTTTGGAGGATAGGTGCCACAAATTTGAAGCTAAAATTCATTTCTCGATTTCGCCTCGGAGTTAAATTTTGTTTAAATCTGCCAATTAATTAAGGCTCCAGGCGTCTGCACAGACAGACATTTTTTTAAAGAAAACGCATTTTTCGGCTCAGGGGACATTAAAACGAGTAAATCCATTAAAATCTCAAGAACGAATTTTTGCGCCATCACAATTCTTTCTCTTTATATGAGAAAGTAAATACTAACAATTAACAATTAAATAACAAAAACAAAAAAAAAAAGAATAATTAAACGGTATCTTTAAGGCACACTTCCGGTGTGGTTCGGTTGAGGACGCCAAATATTTTATCACCAGTAGGAAGAAAAAGTTATGATTTTGGATTAGTTTAGAGGGGCTAAAGTAAGTCATTTCTTCCCTGAACTCAAAAAGTAGGGAGAAACAGTAAAAGTAGGGAGAAAAAGTAAAACCAGGGAGAAAAAGAAGGATTGCCAACTTAATTATTTTACAAATAGTAGAAAATGAATGGCTAATGTAGTGAAGTTGTTGAAATTGGTTGGCGACCCTGCTTTTTCGACCTTGTTTATCTATGTTTAAACCTGAATCTAAATAAATATTTGCTATTAAAAGTGCTAACAATTATTGTTAATTTTTAAAATAATAAATAAAAACTGTGTAATGGATGGAAATGTGTATTTTCTCCCTACTGGAGATAAAAAAATATTGTATGTACCCCGGGAGTAATTGCTATAATTCCCCTCGCAATAATTATACATCTCAACATACCTCTCTGTATTATCCTCATTCTTGTAGAACACATAGGTTCCACAGTCATTTTTTCATTCCATGTTCACATCGGATCTGAATAAGTGTTTATAATTGCTGTAGCTTCTCCATCCCATTGCAATTTCTCTTCTTATTTGCTTTTCTTCACAATTCCTATTTTTAGAGATCAAGTTACCAAGGTAACTTATCTGACTAAATTATTTAGACTAAATTATTACTAATAAGTTATCTGACTAAATTTAGTCTATTAGCATTATCTATTCATCAGCAAATCAACGAATTAAAGACCTGCAAAGCCACCGGGCAAGCAATCTCTGACTACAGTTATTGTTACGCGGCTCTTTCCTAATGAAGTAAACTTGTAAGTAATTAATATTTAATTGTAATTGTAAAACATAAAGTTAAACTGTGAATTAAACCATTCATTTGAGAGATTCCGCTAAACTCAAAACCAGTATACAATTTATTGAAGCGAGCGTAAGCGAGCTTCTCACATTTAACGAAATATGCATCTTGTCTGTCCGTCTGTCTGTCTGTCTGTCTGTCTGTCTCTCTGTCTGTCTGTCTGTCTGTCTGTCTGTCAGTAACGTTTACGCGTGTGACGATAACTTGAGTAAAAGTTGACCGATTTAGTTGAAATTTGGTATACATGTTCCTCTTACTAATACTCAGGCTAAGTTCGTTGGACAGCGTGATCCGTCCAAGAGTTCGCGCGCAACGCTCGCTTAAACGAGAGGTACAAAAATTAAATTGGAATTTCAGGACAGGAAAAGATTCTATCATCATCTATTCGATGAGACGAACATTTTTTTCAAATAACATTTTTTACTAAAACCAACAGCGACACCGCTATGACTTAATAAAGATCGCTAAAACTATTAAAGCGGACCTAAACGTTTATAATAGAGAAAACAACCTTTTTTACCGATATCTTACGTTGTAACGTAACGATTTTAATATAACTCCATATACAATATACACCATCTAATGCACAATTGAAACAGGCATGCAAAATTTTCATTTCAATTTCATTGCAATACGCTCGCTTCAATGATAGAGCCACGCGATGCCTAGTTTTACTTATTACTAATACCTACTATACACAAATCTAAAATTATTTCCATCAATCCAGAATATAAATAAGTAAGATAACTCCTCCATCCTAAAAACGAGGAATCGCCGGGGAGGGTGATAAGATGAGGGACGTGTGTCCATCCTTGGTAGAGGCAGAGGTCCTGATGATGATGTTGTTAGGTTCCGAAGTCCAGTAAGTTTATTTCGGTGAATGATGAGTACTATGATCAGCAGCAATAAGTATGATGTACAGAAGTGTAGTTCCAATGCTGGGCAAGATGTGGTGATAATATATTGGCGTTTCAGGCGTTGAGTATGATTCTATAATGACAGGCTCTTTGAAGTGTAAGGTTTTAATGTCAACTGTAATATTTGGCGATTGGTGTTGAATCAAGTGGTTGAATATTTTCCAGTATGTGTGGTTTACCGTAAGTTTTTGATTTGAAGAGCAAAAGGATTTTCTTGAAGTAAATTTGTTTAATTTCTCCTTCTATGAGATATATTCCTTTAAGGAGGTTAATTTCCAGTAGTTTATCGTTTTGTATTTTTATTTCATCTGGGGTAACGAATAATGCCAGGTACTGGTTCTTCCGGAATATATTGCAGGGTATTCTTTGTCACTTATAAGTTGTCATAGCGGCAAGTGACTGTGTTATCGTTCAGAATTATATTTTGTTCACATGATGATTCACGGGGAGAGAGAAGGTCCTGAGAGAATTGGTATACACCATGTTTCGTACACATCTCTGTTAATGGTTTAATCACGCCATCCTCAGATTTTTTTCTGGATGATCATCCCAGAATATAAATTTAGTCTATCAGCATTATCTATTCGTCAGCAAGTCAACGAATATAAAAGACCTGCAAAGCCCCCGAGCGTGAAGTCTCTGTCTACAGTTATTTTTACGCGGCTCTTTCCTAATGAAGTAAACTTGTAAGTAATTAATATTTAATTATAATTGTAAAACATAAAGTTAAATTGTTAAAATAAAATATTGTCTTTTAAAAACTCAACTTTCCAATTTTGATAGTTAATTTATATATGTTCTTCCCCATGCTCGACATTCCAGTTATCTTCCTTTATTTTTTCATTTTCCACGTAATGGCCATTATTTTTCTTTTGTTTCTCTTTATTTCTTTCCAGCCTTTTCTTCGAGATCTTTTATCATAGTTATTTCTTCTTCTAAAAGCTCTTTGCTATAATTCTAATGTCGTCTGAAAACTTTATTTGGTTTAGCCCATTGAGAAATAACTTTATTTATAATATCTGCATTTTTCAATCACTCATTTATTTTCGTTTTTTAATATTGTTAACATAATCTTACCTGTAAACCAGTATTAAATTTAAAAAAATCTGTCTGAAGAACCTAAGACAAACTTTCTCATATGATACGAGTACAAAATTACTTGACCTAGTGTTTCCCATTTATTAGGTGTCTCGAATTTTCGATTGTAACATTTTTAATTATTATTAAACATTTTATCAAAATGTATCATAGAAATAACCTCACGTCCACACTAATCCCACACCGGTGGCAGTCCGTCTCACTGCCTACTGTTATTATTAAAAGCTGCTTTCTTTAATCCAAATATTTGTAACCGCTTTTGAGGAATAATTTATTTCTCGTTTTTTTTTTTTTTTTTTTTTTAAGTTTTTAGGATTAGTTGTTTCAATTTAGGAGGCTAACATTTATTTCGAGATTTTGCCTCGGGTTTTGATTTATACGGACATGTATGCCAAATTTAATCGAAATCTACCCAGCAGCTTAATTTCCACGAATCAGCACGCACTATAGACTAATAAGGACAATAGAAATACACTTTGTGAATTTAGGAGACCTCAAAATTTGTAAATCCAACAAAATTTAAAAATACAGTCATCGTACCATCACAATGCTTGCTCTCAAGAAGTAAAAAGCAATAACAATTATGTATATAAATATTAATATGTAAACATAATAACTGGTTTAATAATATCACTATTATTATTATTATAACCTTAGTCAAGTTATATAAAATAATTTGCCCAATTATACTTGATAAATTGTAGTTTAAATGTATTTAAATAGAAATAACAAATTAAGACCTAATGAGGAACAAGTCTCATATAACATTCGAGTATAGATTATGTATGGTGATTAAGTTTTAGTTAAAATTGGATGAGGCAAGATAAGACCTCTCGTATTTACTGATCCCCAAAGATTTGTTATTTCCATTCTTGTATTAGTCTTTCTGAACTAAATATACATTTTAATACACTTGTCAAGAATGTGCTTTCGGCACACTCAAATGATTAATAATGTGGGATTCTTCTTTCTTTACTTTAGTATTAAGGACAAAACCATAATAAAATCTCATTTTCATTACCACTCACATATAAAATCATAATATTAGTACATTACGCGTCTAGTGCGGAAAGTAGCATTTTGCATGCGAGTGTGAAGTTTGCACCCGAGCGAAAGCGAGGGTAGTAAAACCACACGAGCATAGCAAAATGCAGTTTTCGCACGAGTTGCGTACCCTACTTTATCTACTATTGTGGATTTTAATAATAAATACAGAAAAAATAGACTGCCAATTAGTGTGGCACATAGCTTCCTCGTATCCTATCATGTACTTTATTGTTATATTAACATTAAAATTATTGTTATATTAACATTAAAATTATTGTTATATTGTTTATTGTATAAAAACTATTAATAGTTTTAGGGATCTTTAACACTTCATAACGGTGTCGCTGTTGGTTTTACTAAAAAGTTGTATTTAAAAAAAATGTGTGTCTCATTGAATAGATGAAGTTAGATTATTTTCCCGACCTAAAATTCCAATTTTAAATTTGAAGTTCACGTTTACGCGAGAGTTGCTCGTGAACGCTTGGACGGATAACGTTGTCCAACGAACTCGTCCTAGGTATTGGTAAAATGAACATGTCTACCAAATTTCATCAAAATCGGTCGACATTTACTCAAGTTATCGTCACACGTTTCATAATTCGCGGGCACACAGACCGACAGACATACAGACAGACAGACAGACAGACAGACAGACACAAGACCAAAGTGTTCCCTGATGTCTGAAACGGATTTCTGTCTTTTTTCGTTCTCAAAAGTGAACACAATGCTTCAGTTACCTTCGGTAAGCTCGGAAGCAAAATTAATAAACTTCCTTTATGTAAGTACGTATTTCTCTTTTGATTTAGATGATATTAATTCATTAGTTGTATTTTGTGCCGAATTATTTATTTCGGAAGGTGTATAATTCTCCTTATTTTCTTCATAATCACTTAAATCACTCATTGTTTCTCTAAAAACTCGATATAAACAGTTACTTTAATTAAACCAACATCATATTAGAATGTAAACAAACTCGCTAATCGTGCGTTAAGGTGAAGAATTCCTATTTTTTTCCCCAACCTAGGGCGGAAAAAAAGAGGAAATCTTCACCTCATTATGAACGCGCATGGGCAATGAATACAGCTACGAAAAGAATTACTTTCGACGCATCTAAATAGAGATATAATGTTTATAATTCGTATCAATCGTAGATAAATAATAATTATTAAGTGTCTGACAAACGAAGCAACTCTTTATTAGACTATATCATTCACCAAAAACAAACATAAATAAAGAAGCAATTAAAATACTAATCTTCTTAATTTATTGACAAATTTGAAATGAGTATATATTTTCTTATTGAAAGAGAAAATGTTTTGGCTCATTTCTTTGTAAAGGAACGGTATTTATTCAGGGCTCAAAATGTAATCAGTTGCCTTAATTATGATTGCTTAGTATTTCCAAAGGATACAATTTCATCCCTTGATAATTTCCTCGAGCTTCTGTTTAATTACCTCGGAACCGGTTTTTCCTCTTTCCTCCCAGCTGTTACAAAACAACCTTAAAATTACGTGGTAAATTGATTTGTTTGATTAAATTTGAAGATTTGGTTTTGTGTTGGGACTTAATTGTTGATAGTTTTCCTCCTTATTAGGGTTTCTCTTAACTCAGATGACACTGAATTATCATTAATTATCTTTTACTACAACTTTAACATATTTCTAAGTATTACATTCTTATTCTTATCTCAATTGCTTCCGAACTTATCAAAGGTAACGCAAAGTATTGAGACCAATCTAAAGAAAAAAGACACTTCTTTAGATTGTTACTCCCCTTAAATTAAAAACAGAGGGGAGTAACAATCTAAAGAAGGTGTACGGAATGTTCTTCATTAGACTGTTACTCTCCTTATCAAAACAGAAGTATGATATTCTTGTGTCCCAAAGTACATTGGACTAAACATTCCTTTTTCTAAATAGTTATTTAGTCAAAGTCATTTTCATTCTAAGACAAAATAGGGGAGTAACAATCTAAAGAAGTACCGAAAAAACATTTTTATGTCTTCAAATTCAAAAATCAAGAAACATTTTGGTCTTAAATAAAAATAAATGTAGGATTGAATAAATAATTGGCATCTATAAATGTGACGCAATTGGGACTTAAAACAGGTATTGTTATATGAACACCTGTATGTTTAATAGTATTTATTCGATTAGAATGAAATTTGGATAGTTTTTCAAAAGTAGTCTCTTCAAATTTTAACTCAACAAAATATTCCGTGCAACAAATTGGTGTGGTATAAAAGTATAATTATATATCTAGGTATTAGTTTGTGACTATGAAAATGGTTTGATTTTGTCATTGATTCTATATATCTATAATAATAAATTATTCTAATTATCTATAATTATTAATTAATCATTATTGTAATTATCTATTATTATTAATTATTCTAATTATCTATAATTATTAATTAATCATTATTGTAATTATCTATTATTATTAATTATTCTAATTATCTATAATTATTAATTAATCATTATTGTAATTATCTATTATTATTAATTATTCTAATTATTCTAATTATCTTTTATTATTAATTATTTTAATTATCTATTATTATTTTATCTATTATTATAACTAAGTAGCTATATTGTTTAATAAAAACTTTTATTTAAAATAGACTTTATTGATATTATGCTTTTACAAAAGTCATTATTGTTTAATTCATTTAATTTTTTCCCCGTTTTTTAATCTGTCAAAATTATTTTAATTTTCTACATGAATTAAAGTATTAATTTAGCAAACGTTAAAGAGTGCAGACGGTTCTAATTAATATGGGGCTGGCTATCTGCGGGTTACTTTCGATAAGCTATAAAAGTTTCATACAAATCAGATAATTTTTTTATCCTACGCCAGCTTGGGGCAATTCAGCCATTTTAGCTCTAGCAGTCCAGTACAAGGAAGATACGTGTTTTTCGGAGATATCTTATTCCTTGTCGTATATTAAGATTATCTCGAGCATCGCTGAGAGAGACGCATTCCAGTAGATGGTGGAACATCATTACTGATATTCCGTCGTTGCAGAGAGGACACAGTGGATCATCAACTATTCCAATTTTATTTAAATGGTTCTGGAGATAGTCATATCCCATATTTATCGTTACTTTGACCTTGGGTTGGGGCAAGTGAGATGGTTCTTTGGCCAGGTCATCAGCTACTTCGTTTCCATATATGCCGCAGTGACTGGGGACCCATTGAAATACTAGTTCAAAACGCTGAATAATAAGCGTGCTGGCAAGATAGCGAAATTTGATGACCAGATCGGATTCGGTTTCAAGGGTGCTGGTGACTGATAGTATGGCCACTTGGGAATCAACAAAGATTACAGTCTGCCTTGGGGAGATATGTGTCAGATACTCCAGTGCTAGATATATTGCTCTGACTTCTGAATCAAAGTTGCAGTTTTCTCTCACCTAGTTCCCTTTTTTGTGCAGTTTTCTCCCACGGCTAAAAATTATCTCCCTGTTGTCTGAAACGAATTTCTTTCTTGGAATTTTTGAAATCGAAGACATAAAATATGTTCATTTTTCAGAACGATCACATAGCTTCCGTTACCTTCGGTAAGCTAGGATGCAAAATCGTTAACATTTTTTATTAATATTCCTCTTAAGGTAAACAAATGACTGATAAAAATTGCTAAATTGTAAATCTTTACAATTAATCTTTGCATTAATACCACAGCAAACCATAATTCTATACTATTTTGCTTCCGAGCTTACCGAAGGTAACGAAAGCTACATAGTCGTTCTGGAAAACGAAAAAATTTTAAGTCTCCGATTTCAAAAATTCCCAGAGAGAAATCCGCTTCAGACTAGTGGAACATATTTGGTTCCGTGTCTGTCCGTTGATCTGTCGCTTTATTTTTGCGAACCATCATATCTTAAAAACTACACGACCGATGTTAATGAAATTTGGATGGTAGATCATGATTAGCCCATTGTTGGTCCCATATAAGTTTCAACCTTCTGCGCTAATTTTTTTCTCTTCTACATCCATACAAACATACATTTATTTGCACCTACAATTTCATAAGTATTTACCTGATTTGTATGAAACTTTTATAGTTTATCGAAAGTAACCCTCAGATAGCCCCAGATTAATTTGAACTGTCTGCGCTCTTTAACGTTTGCTAAATTGATACTTTAATTTTGTAAAAAATCAAAACAATTTTCACAGATTATTGAATATTGCATTGAATATTATATTATATTAAAATATATAACTATGTATTTAAGAGTGATATTAACTATAACATTGATTAATAAGTAATAATATAAATATAAAGTGATTTGTAGTCCACATGTACAGAGTTTACAAAGTTATGTCAACACTCCCACTCTTTGTCTACTCTTGTACAATGGAGAGGGCTGACTTGTTTCGTTCAAACTTGTCTTTCGTGATAGGTTTGGTGAAGATGGTCCAATTTGGTCCGCAAATTGGTTTTCTGTGTTCTTTGGTCGCCTTGCAATTTGTTTGGTTAGTTCCCAGTTACTAGTACGTCTTATCGGAAGTAGCTCTTGTGTTGATGTTGCTGTTGAATCATACTTTCTATTGCAGAACACTTTCAGCAGTATAAAGTAAACAATCTCAGCCAAATTTAGTATACTAAAAACTAAAAATAGTCCTACGAATCTTCCTGTATTCACAATTAAGTCAGAGAAAGTAAATACAACTTCTCTTTCATATGGAGTGAATTGTATATGTTCTCTCTGAAATATGTCTCATTGGAATTCCTTTTTGTTTTATTGGAGTAAAGCTTTCTTATTAAATTTTTCCTTTTGGACAAATCTTCACTGAGTAACAAAACATTACTCACTGTCACATTGTATTTATTGTCGTTACAACTTGGTAAACAATGGCAGTGCTGTAACTGCTTCTTTTTTTCCTTCTCAAATTTTCTGCTAATATTTCTTTCGCTATCTTTAAATGCGTATTTTAATTTTCTTTTCTCTTCAAACATTTATGGCAGTGGAAGCGTGCTGGGCCCATAACCTTTTGAATATTGAATTGAATATTATATTATATTGAAATATAACACTATGTATTTAAGAGTGTTATTAACTATAACATTGATTAATAAGTAATAATATAAATATAAAGTGATACGTCATCCACTTGTATAGAGTTAACAAGTTATGTCAACACAGATTAAGAAAACGGGGGAATCCAACAAATTAGTCAATAATTGCTTGTAAAAGCATAAAATCAATAAAGTACGTGATAGGATGCGAGAAAGCTGTGTGCCACACCAATTGGCAGTCTATTTTTTTATTTTTCTAATTAAAATCACTGAAAACTGCAATGAATCTTTCACTTTTCATCACAGATTAATATCAATGGAGTGAGATATAAAGTGATAACAGTTGTGATCTTGATGCAGTGAATATCGGTTCAGATTATAATCTCAAAGTAGGTTGGCAAACTTGGTTTTTGAGTACCAATGTGAACGAGTTACCAGTAAGAAGGAGTTACCAGTAAGAACGAGTTACCAGTAAGAACGAGTTACCAGTAAGAAGGAGTTACCAGTAAGAAGGAGTTACCAGTAAGAAGGAGTTACCAGTAAGAACAAGTTACCAGTAAGAACGAGTTAGATGCGATTGTTGGAAAATATTGATTAGCGTTAGGGAAGCGAAGAAACTCCACTAATTAATATTTCAAATTAAGGTTTTCTTTGTCACTTTGTAACTAAATAGTTAATCTTCTAGAGGTGATATATTACCGGTTTTCCGCTTTATCTTCTACTTCTAGGATACCTTATTGCCTGACAAGAGCCTACCAAGCGTAAAATGAACATAGAAGAAGGTGTGAAATAACAATAAACTGTATTATATTGTTATCCAGAAGATATAGTTTACTTCTTATTGCTTACGAGCTTACCGAAGGTAACGGAAGTTATGTGATCGTTGGAAGAACAAAATATTTGCAAGTCTCCGATATCAAAAATTCCATTTTTGCAGAAATCCGTTTCAGACATCAGGAAACATTTTTGATCCTGTGTCTGTCTTTCTGTATTTAACTTATAGATAAGTACTTTTGAAGCTGGAGGTTTAAATAAATGTTTGTTTTTGTGAATGTGGAAGAGATCCAAATGAGGCGGACGGTTGAAATTTATATGGGACTAACAATCGGTTGATTATGTAATTGTGTAATTTTACCATCTAAATTCCATTAAAATCAGACGTGTAGTTGTAAAGATATGTTGGTTCGCAAAATTTGAGCGACAGTCAGACCCGTTTCAGACAGACACGATATCAAAAATGGTCCTCGATGTCTGAAACAGATTTCTGTCAAGGAATTTTTTGAAATCAGACACAAAAATGTTTCGTTCTCCGGAGCGATCACATAGCTTCCATTACCTTCGGTAAGCTCGGAAGCAAAATAGAGCGGGACACGACAAACGCAATTTTCAAGGGCACTTGACGCAATAATGAATTGGTACAAAAAAAACCATATATTTAATCGTACGTATAATCGTACTGAGGGCGTCTTATTCATTTATTTATCACTCCACATGATGTATTTCTGTTAAAAAGAGTCTACCCCTTAAACTCTAATCTCTAGTTTATGATTATTTGGGGCTTAATTAACTTGGGGCTTAATAATTTTCCTGTGAGTGGGTTACTAAACATAACATAACTACAAAGTTTTAAATTTTTATGTTTGGTACTTGCTGGGTGGCTTAAACATGGATGGAAGGACAGAAAGATAGACATGCGCAGAAATGTAGAGTGATGTTAGTTTTTTTACTACGGGCCTTAAAAAGACCATAATGGGTTATAAAAGCATAACATCAATAAAGTAAGTGATAGAATGCGTGGAAGCTATGTGCCACACTAATTGGCAGATAATATTTTAAATATTTTCTATATTTTACAAGTTTTATAAAAAAAAAATCTAATATATTATAAAAATATGACTCACAATTTGTATAATTCATTCCTTCTTCTATTTTTTAAAATTATTTTTCTGTTTATTTTCCACACACACATCTATTTATGGGCCACTACAAATCTGATGAATAATAAAACATACTGGAGTTATAAACATTATTCATAAGCCTACGAGGAGTTATATTATACGTCATTTTAGAACTCAGGTTGATGAGGGTCCAAAATTATCAATGTCTCTTCCATATGCCTTTATTTTGGACTTACTTGTCTGGAGAGAATAAATTTTAATGTGATCTGTAATCCCGTCAGAGCGAAAAGTCGACCGAAATTTACAGTAGTATATTAACGTTGTTTATATAGCCTACATATCTATTTTTTACGAGAAGCATGTCACTGCGTGGAAGAAAAAATCACCACCAAGTATTATATAAGTGAGTCTGGTGTGGAATATATATTTTTTATTATTATTATATTTATTTGAGCCCCTGACGACATGGTCACAAAGCAGGTCGCTCAGCATAACAAAAATATAAATAATTTATATAAACTATAATCATACATGAACTACATACGTCTTAAAAGTAAATAACAATTAAACATTCATATAAGTGTAAAAGCTTAATAAAAAAAAAAAATGAAATTGACAACTTATAAAAATCATAGGAGAGCCAGCGTGGTCGAAAGGCTTTAGGCGCGCTCAGCAATCAATAAGCCAAGGCGAATCATGGTCGTTGGTTCGATCCCGAGCTATGATACTCTAACCACCTGATTTGCATCTATTAATCAAGGACGAAGCAGGGCGAGGGAACCCCCTAAGGGGTTCTCTTCCCCAACGCTTTGAAGCACAGATATATATAGACACTAATAACCGCTCCATACTAGCTTCGGCGGTAACATGTATGATGTTGGAAGTGGCTGGAACACTCCACCACAGGATTAGTAAAATGGCTAGGTTCGAACAAGTGGTACGTGTTCACCGTCAACTATTATTATTATTGTAAAAAACAAAACAACCATGAAATAACAATGGTTATTATTGTATAAAAAATATAACAACCTTGAAATTAACAATCGTTATTATTCGTTATTTTTCGTTATTTGCGTTATAAAAATATAACAAAAACAAGTATAACAAATAAACAAGTAATAAATATACAGTTTTATAAATTTTACAAATAAATAAATAAAATAAAATAATAAAGAAATAGCCATATAACAAAACAGCATATAATAGAATAATATAGAGACGGGGCCCTCCTTCTAGTTGTAAAAACACTTACTGAGGGTCCTCACCTTTGCACTGTGTATGAAATGTAAATTTACTTATTGTCATAAATGGTGGAAATAAAGATTTATTTATTTATTGTAAAAAACATAACAACCTTGAAATTAACAATTGTTATTATTGTAAAAGACATAACAACCTTGAAATTAACAATCGTTATTATTGTAAAAACATAACAACCTTGAAATTAACAATCGTTATTATTGCAAAGGACATAACAACCTTGAAATTAACAAAAACATAACAACCTTGAAATTAAAAATCGTTATTATTGTAAAAAAAAAACATAACCTTAAAATTAAAAATCATTATTATTGTAAAAAAAATAACAGCCTAGAAAAAAATAACAAGCGTATTAACAAAGACGAATAAAATAATATTTAATCAGGTTGAACTGTATATTGAGTTTTGGCTTAGTTACATTTTTAGTTTGCAAGTACAATGATAATTACGAACAAAGAAGGTGAAGGGAAAGAAGCAGATCTAAATCTTAACACCTTGGTCGAGAAAGGAATGTTACTTTAACAATAAACGATACTTTAAAAATAAAAAGGGCGAGACAATGCAAATGTATCTATGGTTATTCCAAAAAGAAAAGTGATAAAGAGCAACAGCATTAAAAAGACAAATAAAATATATTTCTAAATATACACACTGAATTGAAAATTAGCTAGAGGTATCTAAAACCATTAGAGAAGTGGCAAAATATTTAATATTCTATTGCTATTTAATTGAAAATTTGTACGTCAAACTTTTGACAATACCTTTACATAAGACTAATATTTACTTATCAATGATTATTTCTGATGCGATAGATTTAAACGAATACCAGCAACTCATAGCTGTTAGTGAAGTAAAGGTATCTAATTCCGCTTGATCCTTCCAAAAGTGATAGTCAAATGCAGTCTATCAAATTTTGATTGATAGATGAAACAATATTGAAAGAGCATAACATTGTAATTTGTACTTACTGTAATAAATTTCACCATTGAACGAGAAAGTGTACATTTTTATTTTAATATAGTAATTTTATTTATAAATTATTTAATATTTTATTTGAAAAATGAAAAAAATATTTACCTAAAACGTAAGGCGTTCCCAATATGGCGGGTACTGTGAATCCCACACCTATCCTGAACAGTGTCCACGTGACGAAGTCTTGTGCAAAGGCAGTGCCAATGCCAAATATACACTCTATGAATAAATATATAAAGAACGACGGCCTCCTGCCTATACTGTAATCAAAAAACAAAAACATTAAATTATAAACAAATTGAAATAAGCCAGATAATTATAATTATGTGAGTCAAATTTCGCGTCAAAAATTATTATATTAAGGAAATATGCTTTATAGACAAATTGATACAACTAGTATTAAATTAGAATTAAGCGTAACATAATTAGAAGCAATTTATGTGAGAACATAATAATTAACAAGCATTCGCCCCGCGCTTCGCGCGGGGTTTATGCTTGCAATCAGTGGCTGTATATTATTACTGTTTTATATCTATTACTATCATATTGGTTAATTGAGTAGGCCAATTCATTAATTATAATACTTTATACTTAATTATTTGTTCAGCTTAATATAGAAAATGAAAATGGCTTAACTTAAATTTAAATAAATTACTTGAAAACGGGTCCTCCCAAAAAATCGCAGGACTTTTCCCAAAATAATTATAAAATGAGGATAAAATTTAACTCCGCCTCCCTTAATAGGAATTTCCTCGCCATCCAGAGGAAACATATAGCTAGGCCACACCTAAAACTAAAACGTAATCCTAAAAACAAACTATGCTACACAAAATACTATTAACTATGTAGTAATGGACCGTAAACAATATTCCGTGTATAAGCAATTCCATCTGTAGCCCTCTCAGATGGTACCAAAACTTGTATGAAGGTGCTACTTCTTACTACGACGTACATTGGCCGGGGCTAAAGCATGTTTCTGATATCCACACCAACAAAAGATGTTTGGCCCTGGGATTTATTTTTAATGAACTCTGATAATTTATAATATATAACCAAGATGGTTTTCTAACGTGAATAGAATATTTAGATACTTATTTCAGATATGCCTTAAAATATAAGAGATATTGCTGGCTATTAAACAGTACTTCAGGAGGATATTCGAAATCATTAAGGTCATTTAAATCTGTTACATATGCAACTCGTTAAGAGATATTATTACGTACGTCACTTCGTATATTTCAGATATAATTTGTTACTCTTTCTTAAGATTGAGGAACCATCTTAAATTTTCAATCAGCGGCTGTATTACTACTATTTTATACCTATTACTATCATATTGGTTAATTGAATAGGCCATTTCATCAAATATAATACTTTGTACTCCGAGATTCACACCAACAAAAAAATATTTTTGACTCTGGGGTTAATTTATTGCCATCGAATAAGCTAATTTCAAGGGGAACTTTCAATGCATCATAATTTCCACACCTCTATTTCTTCCGACTTCAAATTTAAAGTTATTCTTGGAATTAATATTACTTCCTCCGAAGATGGTTTTCTTACTTGAATAAAATATTTAGATATCTTAACTGTGATTAGTTTAGTTCCATTAATAATGAATTGATTAATGAAATTTAAATTTCTCATTTATATACCTTTAGAACGAATTTTATAATTCAATATTTTTTTATATTTCTTTATACTTGTTTTGAACTATAGAATATAAGCTTTAAAAAAATTGTTAAAAAGTTAAAATGAAGTTATTTATGAAATTTTAAATTTGTTTGTTCTTTATAAATACTAATTTTTCTCAGAAAAAACGACAAATTGATAGAATAATAAATACCCGATTTAATAGCATTAGTTTGTGGTTTAAGCACCCGAATCGAAGTCAAAAATTTAACAAACATTGATCAAATTTACTCTACTTAAGGTAGAACCGATTGTCGAAACCGTAGGGTTCATGCTAGGAATCGGTGGCTATGTCACAGTGTTAACATATTAGAGTAAATTGTTGCCCCTCTCATGAAATAAATTACATTATATTTGATTAGTTTTATTACAGAATAATAATAATTACAATAATAAAGATGGAACCTCAGTTAATTTATTTTATTATTTATTAGTACTCTAAATTAATTAAACATAAGTAGAAAAGGTCGAGGTGAAATAATAATTACATATATGTATAATTAAGCTACATCATGTAAAAAGAAAACAATGTCGAAATAATTAGACATATTAAGGGGCTTCATTATAATCTAGAACACACAAATAACTATAAATTACCCTAAATAAACTAAAACATTCATTTAAATATAGTAAAACAACATTTAAATAAAGTAAAACATTCATTTAAATATACCAAAACATTTATTTAAATAAAGTAAAACATTCACTTAAATAAACTGAAATATTATAATGTAGAATTTAACAAACTATAAATCAGTTCATTCTAGTAATAATAAGATGATAATAAAACAATTTAAAAAAAAAGTAAAACATTTAATTAAATAAAGTAAAAAAATCATTTAAATAAACTAAAATATTCATTTAAATAAAGTGAAAATTAATTTAAATAAACTAAAATATTCATTTAAATAAAGTAATATATTCATTTAAATAAACTAAAACATTCATTTAAATAAAGTAAAATATTCATTTTAATGAACTAAACATTTTCTTAATATAGAATTTACCAACCTGTTAAAAACAATTGTAGTAACAATAATATGGTAATAAAAACAAATAAATAAATAGTTAACATAAGAATAAGATTATACCTTAATAAATGTCGGTAGTATAAGAAAACATGTCGGGAGGTGTGTAGTCCACGACGGCTGTATACGTAACTGACGTCAAGGAGAGTGGGTGAAGAAAGAGAGGGGACATTTTTGTTTACATCTAGTCTAGGATCCAAAGTGTGTTTACACTATTGTATTTATTATCTTTTACCTTTCAAACAACAAACTTAATTATTTATTGTTTGTTTATATTTTCTTTATCTTTATACTTGTGTTTAACTATACAAATAAACTATAATAATAAAAACATGATTATTTCTTAAAAACGTAAACATGACGGTATTTACGGAATTTTAAATTTTTTTCTTTATAAATACTCATTTTTCTCGGCAATAAAGACAGACAATTTGAAAAATAAATACTTATTTTAAAGAGTATTAATGTGGGGTTCAAAACCCCCAATCTGAAATTAAATCGACCCCTAATTACTTACCCCATAAGAGCTCAAAGTCAAAAAATTTACTAAAAATTAACAAATTTTCTCGATTTAAGGTAGAACCGTTGGTCGTACGACAAAAAGTCAAGAGACCAAAGTTGTAGATCTTTTAAAATCAGTTACCGCTGGTGCTATCCGCTTTTCGATAGGACTTACCGTTTAGCCGCTATAGCCCTTCGTAGAAATCCTTCAATTTGCGACCCCCGTTTTTATTTTTTTAAGGGGGGTAAAAATATTATTTTTCGACTTTTCAGATTTTTCTAGTCGGTTTGGGCCGATTCTGGACCGACCAAACGCAAAAAACCGCGAGTCTCTAGGTGGTCTGGAAGTGCCTAAACATTTTGATAACCCGATCAGCTGATTAGCCACTTTATATATATATAATAATATATATATATATATATATATATATATATATATATATATATATATATATATATATATATATATATATATATAAATGTGAATCTAGTAAAACCATGATCTAGAAATCTACTAGATAGTAATCTAGGTCTAGTAATCTACGGTTTACACATTACTTTCAAGATGAGTGCCTGAAGCCCTTAAAACATATTATTATTCTGCAACTCGACACTCAAATAATTTACTGTAATAAGCCAAATTCTAAATATATTTCCATTTCAGTAAATGTCAATAGTTTTTTTTATAATTGTGTGTCTTTCTACAAACCTAATATTTGCTATTTTGAATGACCATTTCTTAGAGATTCAGCATTTACTGATGAAAATATAAAAGTAGAAAAAAATCAAAAGGAGCCTAGATTTAAAAATGATGTCTCAAGTGGATAAAATACCCAAAGAATCTTTTAGATTTGCAAAGTTTAAATGTGAATTAAAAACAGACAACAAATTCTCTTCATTTATCATAAAATCAAGTATAAGCAATAGTACATAATAATACAAGTGTGATAAAGCCTACGCTAGATACACCACACTCGTAAAGTTGGTGACTTCTTCACTCCAACCAAAGATCAAATATCTGTCATGAATAAATCAGGGCTAATATAACAGATTAGTTGCCGTAACTATGACCATGTCTCTATCAGGGAATCCTCGAGTTACTTCGCTAAGCGGGAAAACTCTCACAAAAATTCTATCGACAAAGAAAAGCGAACTACTAACGTCCTCACAGCTCACTGCACAGATTTAGATCAAAGAACCGACTTTTAACCTGACAATGTTTAAACTCTCAGGATTAAAAATAACATCAAGAAACGGCTTATTCTTGAGATATTATGTATCAAGGATACTAAAAACGTGATGAACTACTACAGGTCAGATAAATCTGGTATTTAGTGAGCTATATAAGTAATTACTGGAATCGGATTTTTACCCAGGTTAAAGCTCTTCATGCTCACGCTCTTTCTTTTTCTTTACGAGTGTAAAGAAAAAGAAAGAGCGTGAACTTTTTTTCTATTAATGTTTGTTTCAATTTAACGGTATATTACTGGTTCAAAACTGTTTGTAATTTTATATCGCCCGCTTATCAGCCGGCTGGTGATTTCCTATTCTTGTCACCGCACTGCGCTGTTACCAAATGTCAAACTTTACCTTAATCAATTTTATAAACACTTTTCTAGTCTCTCAATGTTCCTATCTTCATCATGATAGTATTTCTGCTTTTATTTACATGTTCATTTTCCTGTTTATTACCTATGATGTATTTTGCTTCCGAGCTTACCGAAGGTAACGGAAGCATTGTGTTCACTGTTCACTTTTGAAAACGAAAAACTTTTATGTCTCCGATTTTAAAAATTCCAAGACAAATGAGAAATCCGTTTCAGACATCAGGGAACATTTTTGGTCTCGTGTCTGTCTGTCGGTCTGTGTGTCCGCGAATTATGAAACGTGTGACGATAACTTGAGTAAATGTCGACCGATTTTGATGAAACTTGGTAGGCATGTTTATTTTACCAATGCCCAGGACGAGTTCGTTGGACAACGTTATCCGTCCAAGCGTTCACGAGCAACGCTCGCGTAAACATGAACTTCAAATTTAAAATTGGAATTTTTGGTCAGGAAAAAAATCTATCTTCATCTAATTAATGAGACAAACATTTTTTTTCCAATACAATTTTTTAATTTAAATTATTATTTACTACGGGAAACAGACAGTGAAAAATACACTCCCGCGCCGGGAGTCTGTTTACCGTAGTAAATAATAATTATAATTTGATTTAAATTAAAATTTATACTTTCCGTAGTATGAAAACTACCAAAAACTTAAAAATGGAATACAATTTTTTAGTAAAACCAACATCGACACTGCTATGAAGTGTTAAAGATCGCTAAAACTATTAATAGCTTTTACACAATAAACAATAATATATTACAATAATTTTAATGTTATTTTAACAATAAAGTACATGATAGGATGCGAGGAAGCTATGTGCCACACTAATTGGCAGGCTATTTTATTTTGTTTTTCATTCTTCTCATTTTATCTTATCATTACTGCACCTCTTATTTTTTAATATGTCTTATTTTACGTTTTATCCTTGTATTTACTGTTTATTTATAGCCCTGAATAACTAGTAGGCTAGTTGGCTTTAGTGAATTCTTTGAAGTTAATATTGACCATAAATATATATTTAGAGGCAGTACCCCGCCCAAGTCGAGCACAGCCGTGCCAATCCTTCACTAGAACCAACTCAAAGCATTTTGGACCTCCCTCTATTCTCTTATTAATCTTCGCCCCCTCAAGGCTATTCGAAAAACCTCCTTTCAAAAAAGTAAAAATAATTAACTTGAACTACTAGCGCTTTCTAGCAGAGATTTTCGAAACTGAAGTATTATTTTACTCTTATTTTTTATTTGGAATTTTGGATTTTTATATTGGAATAAGAGCTATTGATCATTATTGAGAATTGAGCTCGAAGATTGTAAACATACACTTCCCGCTCGTCCGCACACGTACACCAGATAATTGTTTATTTTAATTTGAACAATCCTGGAGTTACAACCTTATCTTTTCTATATCTTTTTTAAAAATATATAAATATTATGTGTTCAAAAGAAAAAAAGAGCCTAAGAAACAAAGTTACTTAGAAGAAGAAGTGAAATCTCAACAAAAACATTTGTGTAGAAAAAGAAGCCAAGTCTAGCGTAAAAGGTTGTGAGATCATTGGATTAGCCAAGTCTCCCCCTTTCCAAGTAATTTCTACAAGGTTTAATTTATTCAGTACAAATAAGTGACGTTTTTTACTTTCTCACCCTCTCTATTCTCTATCCCCCACACACTCAAACTTATCTTTCCCAAATCAATCTACACGTTTAAATTTAAATACATTTTCTGACTAGGTAATTACGCAGCACAAAGATATAGAGACAACATTTTATACGACACAGCATACCATTTTAATTTAAAAAAATCTTAATATAAACCACAGGGAAAGTATAAATTAAATAACAACAAAATGTTTAACCTATTTGTGCTGAGCAATTGCCAAGTCTGTCAACATTGTCTTTAAATTTAAACGTGTAGATTCAACTCAGACAAAATTTCTCATATAATAATATTTTGTTGATACTGTTTTGAAATTCCATAAGATCACATTTCATTTATGAAGATAAAGAGCTCAAGTGGAGTTGATGTCAATAGAATAATGAAAAACGGAAAGCCTCGCCACAAAATGAATGTTTTATTTCACATAACTATTTTTCGGCCTCTCGGCCGTCATCGGTTTCGGTAAAAGGTAAAGGAAAAGCCCGACGTTTTTATCCGTTTTTCATTATTCTAACTGATTTATTTTAAACAAATTTAATAAGCATTTAACAGATGGTTGATAACTTTTCGTTATCGATGTTTCTTTTCATCGGAAAACTACTAAATCGATTTTTCCCGGAAAACTACTTACATAATTAGATTTGTATGTAAATAAACTACATTATATAATTTTCAAATGCTGGAAGACCGCAAGCATATGATCAAGAATGCCGATGCAGCCCTTTTTTACACAGACGCCTCGAAAAACAACGAAGGAAGTGGCTGTGTATTCATTCAGAAGGAGGTATCTAAGCAATACGCTTGTAGTAAGTGGAGCTTTATAAACACAGTCGAGCTTAAAGCGATCAGAAAAGCTGTGAAGCACGCGACTAAAAACAATATGAAGAAAATAGAAATCTACACCGACTCACAATGTGCTCTCAAAGCTCTGTGTAAACTATGCTCAGAAAGTTCCGTCGTCGCAGCGATACGAGATTATGAGTATACAAACCAAATCAAAGTAAAATACTGCTGGGTTCCCAGCCATTGAAATATAGAAGGAAACGAGAAGGTGGACAAAATGGCGAAGGAGGCAATAAACAAGGGAGAAGAACTTGAAACCGTGATCACTGCTAAGGACCTAAATAAAACTCTATGGACTACCTTACTTAGACAATGGCAAGAAGACTGAACAAACGGCTCAAACACAAAATTAAAATATATTAAACCTCTCATCACAGACTGGAAAACATGCTGCAGACAAAACAGACGAGAAGAAATAATTTTGGCACAACTCCGGATTGGACACAACCGATTGACGCACGGCTACCTCATCACACGACAAGACCCACCAACCTGTAAGTTATGTGGAGATACATTGACTGTTCACCAAATCCTATGCGACTGCATCAGACTTGACGAGGAAAGAAAACAGTTTGAACTTCCAACAACAATTTCTGAAATCCTACGAGACGACGAAACCACTGTTCAAAAGCTATTTAAATATTTGAAACATTTAGATTTAGTGAAAGATGTATAGACTCAAATTAATAAAAAATGTGTAAATAACTACTGTATCGGGTGTACATGACCAAGTTGTCGAACTTATAAAACAATAAATAAATATAATTTTCTAATAATAATTGTCGGAACCGTTTTCAATTGAGTTTGGGGGGGGGGAGGACTTATGGGGGTAGAACTTGAGGGACCTCAAAACGTGTAAATCCATCCAAACCTAAAAATTGAATTTCGTGCCATCACCGTAATTTCTCTTTATATGAACTACGTACAGGGATAGTAGGAAGCTTAGTTAAAATCTGATGTTTTTAACTTTTAACAGCCCGCTGTTCTGACATTGGGTTTGCGGTTTGCTATTCAATGTGGTTTTGGGAAACTGTATTATACCTTATTGAACTAATTTTACTTTGTCGTGCCAGTATCTAAAACCAGGTAAAACTTTTCAGTTTCTATGTGCATTTAGTGAACGAGTTGGAGGAAAACTTTTTGCTCACACGGTTTAGTAGGGAATAGCCACACCATATCAAATCGATCATAATAAAGGTCATGGTTTCGGAAGTAATTACAAATAGAATGGTGGATAGAATTACTGCAGAATACGCAGCACCCTTTAAGATTTAATTCTCCATTAACATTATTAAATATCAGAAGCGTATTTCAATGCGTGTCTTGGCCATACCTGATTCGCATGTGGTATTATTATTATATTTAACGCTGCAGTGCATGCGGGTAAAATAAAATCACACCAGTGACGGACGTGCACGGATTGGGTGTCTGTCAGACATATTTTTTATATAGATTTTTGTGATAAGTGCTTTTGATGATATAGGTGTAAATAAAATATGTTTGTGCGCATGCGGAAGAGAAAAAATCGGTCTGAGACAACTCAAACAAACATTCTCATATATTGGAATTTTTGAAATTGGAGGCCTAAACATTTTTTTGTTTCTTCGGAGCGCTCACATAGCTTCCGTTACCTCCAGTGGGGCTGGGAAGCAAAGTTAGTAGTCAATTTGTAATTATATACGGCCAGAAGTTATGAAAATATTACTGACGAGAGGAGACGGGTTGGTATCACAGACCAACGGGAGATTACGATGTACAAACTGAGTGAAAAATGATGTGGCAGTGAACTGGAGACGGTTTAACTTAAAGGTATTGGAAGGGTTATATTATAATACAAACATTCCTTATCAGTGTTTTACTATTTAGCATGACAGTATGGGTCTGACAGACCCGGACCCGTGCACAAATCCATATGAAATAACATGCATATGATCCAATACTATTGAATTGCACAAGAGTTCAGCACAATATTGTGCTCTTCTCAAATACAAAGACTAAAATAAGAGATGAGAAAAGAAGGAAGAAAATAAATGCTGGGTCGAACTGTGTGAAATTGCTTTTGGCTTTGCTAGAGATAATTCTTTTATGCAATTTTGAATTGGATGGAACTCTCAATAGAAACTATTTTCACTTCGCTGCAAAAAAAATAATTCATTTTAGATCAACGAAAATTCAGTTTTTGGTCCTCAACGAATAGAATAACAGATGTGAATTAAAACAAATCTAACCTAGTAGACTTTTATTACAGCATGATTTACTTGACTTATTATTCTATCACTCCATAACAGAGCATAGGGCCTGTAAGAATGCATATCATCTCTCTTCCGTAAATTAGGGGAGACCGGGGCCAGTTGGCCCACTTTATTTTCTTAAATTTATTTATATTTATTGTTTCATGTTACATTTATTATTTATATGAAAAATGTTTAGTACAGCCTTATAGAAACATAAATTGAAGGAATAAAAGGTTATATTTGGTTGTAGCATAATATAAAAAAAAAAAAAAATCTAAAGCAAGGTCATCTGGGCCATTCTGCCCCGTATGAGGGGTAAGTTGGCCCAGGGGTTGGGGCATGTTGGCTAGGGTGGGTCGAATTTAACTTTTTTTAAAAATTCTGAACTACGATGGGCTAAAAAGTTGACCGTTGGTATGAAAACACCAGGCAAAAAAATTGGGCTCATTTGAACAACCCCTAGGTGGAGCACACCAGCCCTGAAATTTTGATATTTGGGGTAATCCTTAAAAATAGTGATTTTTGTGATTTTCTTACGTTTTAAGTGTTTTAATGCTACACTGTTGACTTAAAATTCATTTTAACAGGTTGTGCACATATATTACAATAAAAAAAAATCACAAAAATAAATGATGGGGGGGGGGGGAGATTTCTATTTTCTTATATTTACATCAAAATTTTAAGCTATTTTTAGTCTTAGATGACAGAATATAATATTTAATATACAAATATTTGTAGCTCTCAGCTATTTCAAGCAAATGCAAAAAATCACAAAAATAAATTATGGGGGGGGGGGGGGGGAGATTACCATTATTTTTTTTTAACTTCAAATTTTTAAGCTCTTTTTAGTTTTTTGATGACTTAAAATGTATTAAATTAATATTCTAATATTAATATTATATTTGCTGCTCTAAAATAAATTAAGGAGGGGGGTGTTTCTATTTTCTTATATTTACATCAAAATTTTATGCTATTTTTAGTCTTAGATGACAGAATATAAGATTTAATATACAAAATATTTGTAGCTCAGTTATTTCAAGCAACTGCAAAAAATTAAGGGGGGGGGAGTTTTCTAATTCTGTATCAGTTTGCTGCAGATTATGAAATTAAGTTAGTTACATGAAACAAGTCAGGTAGTAAATATGTGGTTTTAAATATGGTACCTTATACTTCCTTCCATGCTAATAATTTATATTACTATTTTTAAAGTGTTAAAAAAAAGAGAAATCACTGAAACATGTTTCATCTGAGATGAGGTTACCGATCACTACTGTAGCCGAAATAGCTCAGCGAACGCACATTTCTAATAGAGCAGGAGCAATGATTGCTTCGACCTCACTTTTTGATTTAGGATTAATACCAAGTACTAGTCAAACCAACGTAATAGATAAATCTTCGCAGAGCAAAGAATTGAGTCTTCAAAAAATGGAAGAAGAAACCATAATATTAGAACTTCTAATATTATGGTTTCTTCTTCCATTTTCTAATTTAGAAGGGCTTTATTTTGATGGCAGAAAGAATGACACTATTAAACTTATACAGAAGAGAGCCATACATCATAAAACTCTAGTAAGGGAAGAGCATTTTATTCTTGTACAAGAG
Source organism: Gerris lacustris (assembly GCA_951217055.1). NCBI lineage: Eukaryota > Metazoa > Arthropoda > Insecta > Hemiptera > Gerridae > Gerris > Gerris lacustris. Next base: position 55,573,668 of record OX578282.1, on the reverse strand, counting down.
CCTTCCTCAAAATACATAGGATTTGTTAGCCCTTCATCAGGCACGGCGGAAAGTGTTTCATCAGCAATCGTTATACGTTTCTGCGAATAAATAAAGCGGATACATCGAAATTATGTGTCATAGGGAATGATGGTACCAATGGGAACACTGGAGTAAGAAGAGGAATAATTATACAGTAAGAGTGTAAATTTGAAACACCTCTTCTATGGTCTATATGCCTGCTCCGTGGCAATGAACTCCCTTTAAGACATCTATTTCAGCACATAGATGGTAAAACAAAAGGACCTAGATTTTTTGAAGGAGCAATATGAAAGGCTGTAGAAACATGTGAAAGTTTACCAATTGTAGAATTTCAAGCCATCCCTACTACAATTACGTCGAATTTATATATCAGTGATTTAAGCACGGTCCAAAAATATTTGTTAGAAATATGTCTGGATGTATTTGATGGTTTCTGTTCCCCAGAATTAGCCAACAGAAATCCTGGAAAAATGGCACACAAAAGATGGCTAACAACTGCTAATAGTGTCCTTCGTTTTAATGTCACTTGTGATGAACCGCATCTAAAGAACTTATAACAATAGTACATTTATTCAGCGAGTTTATGCTCCTTCCTGGTTTAATATTCAAGAAAACTATTATGTGAAAGATGGAGCAAAACATTGGCAAACCTTTCGGCTTTTTTAATCAATGCACTAGATTTTTTTGTCAATGGAGCCTATCATCGTTCTCCTAACTGTTCTTTGATCTATAAAAAACTCCTGTTCGTTTAAGGGCAATTTCTTATATTTTGCACCACAAGAGCTAATTAATCCCTTATCTTTTTTATCTGCCCACGGTTATTTTCCGTTAAACTTGTCTTAAAATCAAAATTATAAAACACTTTAAAAACAGTAATATAAATTATAAGCACGGAAGGAAGTATAAGGTACCATATTTAAAACCAGATATTTACAACCTGACTTTCATGTAACTAACTTAATTTCATAATCTGCAGCAAACTGATACAGAATTAGAAAACTCCCCCCCCCCTTAATTTTTTGCAGTTGCTTGAAATAACTGAGCTACAAATATTTTGTATATTAAATCTTATATTCTGTCATCTAAGACTAAAAATAGCATAAAATTTTGATGTAAATATAAGAAAATAGAAACACCCCCCTCCTTAATTTATTTTAGAGCAGCAAATATAATATTAATATTAGAATATTAATTTAATACATTTTAAGTCATCAAAAAACTAAAAAGAGCTTAAAAATTTGAAGTTAAAAAAAAATAATGGTAATCTCCCCCCCCCCCCCCCCCCCCATAATTTATTTTTGTGATTTTTTTTTTATTGTAATATATGTGCACAACCTGTTAAAATGAATTTTAAGTCAACAGTGTAGCATTAAAACACTTAAAAAGCATGAAACTCACAAAAATCATTATTTTTAAGGATTACCCCAAATATCAAAATTTCAGGGCTGGTGTGCTCCACCTAGGGGTTGTTCAAATGTGCCCAATTTTTTTGCCTGGTGTTTTCATACCAACGGTCAACTTTTTAGCCCATCGTAGTTCAGAATTTTTAAAAAAAGTTAAATTCGACCCACCCTAATGTTGGCCCGCAAACCACTCCTATAGCTTATTTTGGTAAACCTTAACAGGTATGGAGTAAAAACCATTTGAACTTAATTAGCAGCGTTTAATTTTAATTTATCATAGAAGTATAGAGATTGTATTAATATCAGATTAGTCACTATCTTCATCTAACGGAACTAAATCTAAAGTACTTTTAGAAAAAAAAAAAAAAAAATCACTCCCTGCCTTAGAAGTAGAAGGGTTTCTTATTGGTTCATTAGAGTTTGTTTTAGTATTTGAGTCTTTTGTTTTAGTAGGTTAGGTCTGTCTGTGGAATACGATGGTAAAAAGTCACTCTGAAAAGTCACGTTGGCCCGTCACCGTGCCCCATTTGCACTGGGCAGACCTGCCCCATCACTATATTTTAAAAATAATTGATTGTCATCTAAGTTGACTAACATATTTAGATTAATAAATCACACTGAAATAATCCTTAAACTATAGGCTTCAACCTAAATACTTACCTAATGTGGCAATGCCGAAGATTTATTAATTAAAACACTCGAAACAAACTTTTAAAAATAAACTTTGAGTTATCGAAAACTGATTAGACAGCGTGACACCACCAAAAATGCTCGGACAGGCTTGATAACTTTGTGGAGAGAAGGGGGCAGTGCTACCAACCTCTGACATGACTCCTGGCAGTCTGAAGTGCCTAGTCTGCGAATAAACTCGACTGGGCCAACCTGCCCCTATGGCCAACTGGCCCCGGTCTCCCCTACAATATTATACTTTTAATTTATAATTTTTTCGTAAGATATGGTTGTTTATGGAGCACTTATTTATATTGTTACTCCCCTTATAAAAAAAAGAGGGGAGTAACAATCTAAAGAAGGTACACGGAATGTTCTTTATACTATTACTGTTTAGTTTCTATATCCGATTAGTAGTAACTTGGTCGGATTAACTGGGAATCCAAGATGGCGGCTAATTGCTGTTACGGGGAAAAAATATTTTTTTTTAAATTTTGAGTGAGGTATCAAATGAAAGGTATTGAAGAGTAGATTACAAAAATATAACACTTGTGGAAAGCGTTTAATTTTCTACCCCATTTTGTCAAAAAAACATCAAAATCTTGCCCCCCCCCCCCCCCCCCTTACTAATTTCATGTTTACAACACCAACGAAACTGAGACTTCACACACAACCAATTTTTATTTCTCTAGGTAAAGTTAAAGCCAAGCTAAACCCCAAATCTAATTAAGTAAAAGAGTACAGCATATTATATAATAGACATGAGACTGAATTTAAATCCACTAATTTATTTGTATGAGTATTTAAATATTTAAAAAAGAGTGAATAAGTTCTAAAAGAAGCAATTATTAGATTATCATGGTGAGGCAGTGAGACTTGGTTGTATACAAAACATTTAAAATAAGTTCCTTATTGTTGCTAATTGACATAACATGGGAAGTAATAGTTTTAAAAATAATATCTTTTAAGCGAAGAAGACCATTGATATATCCGATTTATTAAGTTTCTGGCAACTCTCTTCAGTATTGCAACCGGAATAAAGGCCTATCTTGTGACCAATATTGTCCTTCAAGGTATAAAGAGTTACTCTTCACAAATTTGACCTTTGTTCTTTACAACAAACGCCCCACATAATATTTTATCAAATTTTTCTTAAAATAATAATTGATAAGGAAGATAATTATACAAAACCTTTTAATTCATATTATCCCACATAATAATGATTTAATTTTATTACTTCTACAATATATTTAGGGTAATTAACAAGCGTTATGGTGTAATTTACATAAGAAAATAAAATGTATTATATTTTAGTAATTTCTGCACATTATAACTATGGTTTTCACAAGGGTTAAGGTAACACAATGTACATTCTATTACAACAGCTCTTGAATGAAGACAATATTCATACTAAACCTTGCATTAAAGTGATTTACAGGTTTAGCCGGACTAACTAGAATGGTTATATTAATACAATAGTTATATTATGATTATAATTATCCAGAAAAAAGCATTAATGTTAGTAAGATATCATCTTATTATAGTCTAATGTAAAATGATAATTTCTCTTGTTATACTATATTAATAAATTTAGTAGTATAAAATGTAAATAATAATTTTTATTTTTATTGCGGTCAGAAAATAATATATTCAATGGACATTGGTAAATACATCTCTTAAATTTTGTTTTATAATTTATACTAGGTTTTGTTTAACATTTATATTAGGTTTATTCAATTTTTTAAGTTTTTGGTAGTTTTCATACTACGGAAAGTTAAATTTTAATTTAAATCAAATTATAATTATTATTAACTACGGGAAACAGACAGTGAAAAATACACTCCTGTGCCGGGATTTGAACCACGGGCCTCTATATACTATAAATATAGAATATATAAACTCTATACTGGAAATATAGAGGCCCGTGGTTCAAATCCCGGCACAGGAGTGTATTTTTCACTGTCTGTTTCCCGTAGTTAATAATAATTATAATTTGATTTAAATTAGGTTTATTATATAATTTTTTGTAGCGGAGGTTTAAAATTATACCATACAAAAAGAAAAATCAGTACGAGACAACACAGACAAACTTTCTCTTATATGAGTTCATAATTACTTAGTCTAGTGTTTTCTACATGTTATTTTTCACGTTTTCGTAGGTACATTTAATTTTTATTGAACATTTTATCAAAATTTACAGTAAAAATAACTTCTCCTCAGCGGGGAATCGTACCCGGCCTCTCTCTGTCCGTGTTTAAAACAATATTCTCGGGAACAAGATTTGTCCCGGGAAAACGTCTTATATCGTTTGATTCGTATTTAAATGGACTACATTTTAATTTTTTTTTTTTTAAATCGTCGGAACAGTTTTTGGGAAATAATTTTTTTTTGTTCAGTTCTTTGGGGGAAGCGCCCTTAAATTTGGAGCTAATATTCATTTCTCGATTTCGCGTGGGGTATGATTTTTCTAAACATGTATGCCAAATTTCGTCAAAAACAGCCCAGGAGCTTATAATTTAAGCGTTTGTACAGACAACAGACAGATATTTTTTCAAAAAACAACATTTTTATGGACAAAACGTGTTAATCCATCAAAATCTCAAATCGAAATTTCGCGTTATTGCAATACTTTCTCTTTATATCAGAAAGCAAGTAACAATGTTTGAGTAAAACTGTCCGAGTAATAAACTCTTAAAGTTTGAATATTAATGGGATTACCGTCATCCAAGAAGAGCGAAGTTCAAAGACACCACGGGACACTAAAATAAGATACAAAACTATGTTCTTTGGTCATTAAAATTAATAGGTACATCAGTCATATAAAACATTTAAGATTTGCGGATCTAGCAAAAATAGGATTTCCCAAATCCGCAAAACATTATAATGTCTAAATACGAGCAAGTATATAGTTTAATCTAACGAACCCCTTGTAAAGATCAGACTGTACATTATTGCTAAACTTGTAGTGCTTTTGGACCATTTCTCCCTCTTCTTGGGTAACGCTAATGCCCCAGCAATATTCGAACTTTAAATGGAGGGTTCCCATTGAACATTGTGAAGCTGCCCTTCACCAAGCTTTTGAGAGCCTTTCAAAGGGCTCGTTGTTGTTACCAACTAATTAAAAACTTTTTTTGTAAAACTAGATCCTACTTTCCTCAAAATCACTGATAGTTCTTAAAAAAAAACATTTCTCTAAAGTGGTTCCATCTATTTTTATTAAACAATTTGATTCTTTAATCTATTTAAATACGAATCTAATCATATAAGTCTACCTCTGTGAACCGTGCAGGGAGGATTAATATAATTTCACATTATAGAAATGTAAAACATTATAAAAACTAATTTAAAATTTGTGTTTTTAAAGTTTCGTAAGTCGTCATCGAAGCTTCATATTTTCCGAACCGTTCAAGCTAAATTTATAGCACTGGCGCAACTTTTTAAGGCCTGTCCTAAAATTCATATTATCATTCAGTCTAAGGTGGTACCCATTATTAATTGGGTCATTTCAAAATTTCGGTGCATTTCAACCTTCGCAACTTTTCAAAAAAAAAAAAAAATAAATAATAATAATAATAATAATAATAATAATTGTAGTTTTTTTCACTGCTACCATGCCTATGTGGCCTCCCTAGTAACTTCCCTTTGTATGCACGCACAATCACTAACATTTGCATTAATATTGATTTTTAAAAAATCGCTTGAATCTAGGAAGTGAGATTCAAGTCTAGGTAATAAGAAGTTTAATTAATTAATAAATAAAATATTATTAATAATATTATAGCTTAATAAAATATTTGTTAAAAAACTAATTTAAATGAGCTCTTTATGAAGCAAAATCACAGTTGGTCCGTTTAAAAAATTAAAAATCTTGCTCACAAAAATAATTATTTTAAGTACATTACAAGTCAACATTTAGAGGAAGGTGATAAGGAGTGGTCACGACTTGAAGTAAACCAACTTAAAAAAAGTAAATATATTTAAAATAAAATGTTAAATATGACTGTTTCATCAAGATTCTCACTCCCTAGGTGAAATCGGAGACATAAAAAAAATTGTCTTTCATCAGAAAGATCACATAGCTTTCATTACCTTCGGTAAGTTCAGAAAGAAAATTTGTATGGTGTGTTAAGTGTAGTCCATACAAGGTCCCTTATTAATTCCAACCACCTTCGCAAATTTGATATTGAATTAAAATAATTGTGGCCCCACTTGGATTTGAAACGGGTCTAAAAAAAAACAAAGATCTAAGCGTTTTAGCAAAATAGAGTTGCATTTCTACAAAAGTATTCAAGAAGCAAGACTCTAGAGAGGGTTTGAAAAGGGTTTGAGGGTTTGCGGGGGTGATAGGTGGGGTTGAAGGTTCTGAAGTTTGAGATGAACCTAATAAGGAAAGGTAAACATTGAGTTAGCACTCGGGCTTCCTGAAAGGTTCTATTCAACCCCTCCTTGCATTATTAGGTGTTCAGATCACGTTGATAAACCTAATTAACCATCATATAATTTATCTTTATATGATTTTGTTACAGGATAGTAGCATTATCTAAGCATATAATATCTGCAAATAAAAAAATCTTAAGCAATGAATTTTTGAAGAGTTTTTCTGGTTGATAAGCTATTTTAATAATAATATTTAAATTTTTATAAATAAGGTTTTACTTCAAATGCACTGCATTCTAATCGATATTATTAAAATTTAAGTAAGTAATAAGTAATAATAGGTTTGTTTTTTTTATAATTATATTATATTAAAAAGTGTTCTCTTATTACTAATAAAATAACAAAAATAAAAATAGAGAAATTCCTAACATTGTAAATGTATTATTGTTCCTTTAATCATAATAGTACATTACGCGTCTAGCGCGGAAAATAGCATTTTGAATGCGAGTGTGGTTTGCACCCAAGCGATAGCGAGGGTAGTAAAACTACAAGCAAAGCAAAATGCAGTTTTCGCACGAGTTGCGTACCGTACTTTATCTACGATTGTTGGGTTTTAATAATAAAAAACAGTTACTTCAATTAAACAAACAGCAAATTAGTTTTTGCTTCCGAGCTTACCGAAGGTAAAGGAAGCATTGTGTTCACTTTTGTGAACGAAAAAGTTTTATGTCTCCGATTTTAAAAATCCAAAGACAGAAATCCGTTTCAGACATCAGGGAACATTTTTGGTCTCGTGTCTGTCTGTCGGTCAGTGTCCGCGAATTATGAAATGTGTGACGATAACTTGAGTAAATTTCGTCCGATTTTGATAAAATTTGGTAGACATGTTCATTTCACCAATGCCCAGGACGAGTTCGTTGGAAAACGTTATCCGTCCAAGCGTTCACGAGCAACGCTCGCGTTAACTTGAACTTTAAATTTAAAATTGGAATTTTAGGTCGGGAAAAAAATTTGACTTCATCTACTCAATGAGACAAACATTTTTTTCAAATACAATTTTTTAGTAAAACCATCAGCGACACCGCTATGAAGTGTTAAAGATCGCTAATACTATTCATAGTTTTTACACAATAAACAATATAACAATAAAGTAATATTATAACAATCATTTTAATGTAATATAACAATAAAGTGCATGATAGGATGCGAGGAAGCTTTGTGCCACACTAATTGGCAGTCTATTTTAAATGTAAACAAACACAGTGATCGTGCGATAAGGAGAAAAATTATGAAACGCGCAGGCGCAATGAATACAACTACGAAAGGAATCACTTTCTACGCATCTAAACAGAGATAAAATGTTTATATTTCGTATCAATCGTAGATAAAAACAGTTAATTTCATTCACATGTTCGTCAAACAGATATGAGACCAAACATTTCCCCCGATGTCTGAAACGAATTTCTGTCTTGAAATAAATAAATCTGTCTTGTCAATAAATTATTCTTACTTTCATCATAGTTACTTTTATCATAGTTTTTTTTACATAGTTATTGTAGTTCCATGCAATGGTTTCTAATAAAGTCTTGAAATTTTTCGTATCAATCGTCGATAGAAATAATTTGTTAGATATTGTCTATGAAGGTCATTTTAAAGGAATCAAAAAAATACTTATGATTTAGACAAATAAAAAAGTACCTAATATTTAAATAGTGTTTTATTTATTAATTTTACGTGTAACTATCACAAAATCTCGGTCGAAACAACTAATTTCGGTGTTAAAGAAATAACATTGTCTTTCCACGTAAATTAAAACTGGTTTATTAAACATCGCAGCTTTCAGCCTTAATAAGGCCATCATCAGTGCCAATTGAAGAAGAAATTGAGTTACATTAATGAAACATAATTACAGAGAGGTGAATCTATTTCATGTCTGAGATCGACGTAAGACATAGGATCGAACTTACGTCGATCTTCGTAAGGTAATAGACTCTCCTCTAACTAATTATTTTTTGTAACTCAATTTCTTCTTCATGTGGCACTGATGATGTCCTTATGAAGGCTGAAAGCTGCTATGTTTAATAAACGAGTTTCTATTTATGAGGAGAGACAATTTATATTATTCCTAAGAATTATTTGTATTACTTGTAGAACTTGTGTCTAGAACCGAGTACTGATGTGATGACCTTTTTTTGAAATGTATGTGGAGTAGTAATGAAGTTGTGTCAGTTTTTTGCTCAATTTCAAACAACTGTTCTGTCACTTAAATGCCAAACGTTTGAATATTAATGAAAAGGGGGTAAATGTAGGTTATTGTCTCGACTAATCTTATTTAAAAACCGCGTTTGGCTTTCAAATACGTTTCACTAAACTACTATGTTAAAAGTCTATTCTCATTTGCATGGAACATTACTATTCGACCCTTGCCTCGTTTAGCGTTCTTAAAACCCTTCAATTAACTGTAAAGATACTCAAGGCGAGATCCTCACAACAATGAGACTAAATTCTAGTTCTCTTTCTCAACCTAGACCATTTGTTATCAGAAACCGCATCCGACTTCGTTATTGTTTAATGTAACGAAGTTGAGAGTTCGAATGAGTTTAGTAAAAATAAGTTAAATTAAAACCTTCCCTTAACTTTATTTCATAATTATAATTATTTTTAAATTTAACTTTTAACATACCCTAGCAAAGAAAATAATGAACCAAACCATATAGTTTATTTTCTATTAATACAATATATATATATATATATATATATATATATATATATATATATATATATATATATATATATATATATATATATATATATATATATATATATATATATATATATATACACAGGGTGGCCACTATAAACTGGCCCACCCAGTTATCTCTTTTATTTTTGAAGATAGAGAAAAAATGTAAATGGTAACTCACCTTGGATTTTCACGTAGTTTTATAATATGATTTCAAAAAATATTTTTATCTTATAGTTACGGCGGTATCTCTCTCAACTTTGTAATTTTAAATGGTAACCTATATTTTTTTCTTAAATTAGATTGCTTTAGAAGAAAAATGAGCCTTAAACCAACAAAATCGGTTGAAAATTGACAAAGATATTCAGTTTTCAATGTAACAAAAATGCTATCTAAGTATGTAAAATACTAAATCTAAAAAATAAAATCTTAATTCAGTTTATTTCACTTTGTTTTTCACTTATTTAGGTTAGATGAATGCATTTACTGATCAAAAGTAAAACCTTCATTCCATTCCATTCAGGAACATCGTTAGTATGACCTCTTTTGATCAGTGTGTCGACAATCTTCCATTTCTCTAAAGTTTCGGAATGGAATGGAAAAAAGGTTTGACTTTTGATCAGTAAATGCATTCAACTAACATAAATAAGTGAAGTAAACAGAATAAAGATCATTTCCTTTAATTTGAGTTTTTTTTTATTACATTATTTTACATACTTAGATGGCATTTTTGTTACATTGAAAACTGAATATCTCTGTCAATTCTCAACCGATTTTGTTGGTTAAAGGTTCATTTTTCTTCTAAAGCAATCTATTTTAAGAAAAAAATATTAAAAATATATGTTACCATTTAAAATTACAAAGTTGAGAGAGATACCGCCGAAACTATAAGATAAAAATATTTTTGGAAATCATATTATAAAACTACGCAAAAATCCAAGGTGAGTTACCATTTACATTTCTTCTCTATCTTCAAAAATAAAAGAGATAACAGGGTGAGCCAGTTTATCGTGGCCACCCTGTATATACATATATATATATATATATATATATATATATATATATATATATATATATATATATATATATAAACTATTCAATTGTTGCATCAATAATTCCCCTAAAACAAAAGAGTACAACTACATTTCTTTTCTTCATTCTATAAATAAAGGTAGGATACTCTTAAGGCTAAATATTTTCAAAACTTTTTTACGACGAATTCATTTCCAAGCCTGAATTGTTGTTTTATTTAGTCTATACCTAGAATACTATAAGAATGCACTATTTAATCTATATATATAAAAGTCAACGTATGTGTGTGTGTGTGTGTTTGTTCTTTATACAAATCTACAGTTTTAGTCCGATCTCGATGAAAATTTGCACACTTGACCTTCAAAGCAAGGAAACAATCAAGGTCTACATGAATTTTCGAAATTTCAATTTTGGTACACAGGGGTACGGGGTACAAGTAATAAATACGGGGTCAAAGTAATAAATACCCTTCATGATGCATATCATTGAAAAGCTCTTTAAGGGTACAGTAATTGTAATCTATATAAGAGAATGTCTTTTATACAAATCTACAGTTTTATCCCAATTTGATGAATATTTACACTCTTTTTCTTCCAAACAAGGTCACTGCCTACACCATTTTCCGAAATTAAAATTTTGGTACACAGAGGTACGGGGTACAAATGTCAAAGTAATGGATACCCTTCATGATGCATATTCATGTTGAAAAGCTTTTTAAGAGTACAGTAATTGTTGTTAAGTACGTTTTTGTCATATTTTTATTTAGGAGGGGGGTAAAATGGAAATGTATATCTATATCTATAAAATTCAACGTATGTGTGAGTGTGTTTATGTTCTTTATACAAATCAACAGTTTTAATTCGATCTCGATGAAAATTTGCTCACTTGACCTTCAAAGCAAGGGGAAGATCTCTGTCTACATAAATGTTCGAAATATAAGTTTTGGTACAAGGGTACGGGGTACAAATGTCAAAGTTGAAATCCCTTCATGATGCATAGTGTTGAAAAGCTCTTTAAGAGTACAATAATTGTTTTTACGTGCATTTAGGGGATAAATGGAAAAAAATATCTAAAAGTCAACGTATGTGTGTATGTTCTTTATACAAATCCATAGTTTTAGTCCGATCTCGATCAAAAAATGCACACTTGACATTCAAAGGAAGAAAAAATCAGTGTCTACATGAATTTTCGAAATTTAAATTTTGGTACACAGGAAACAGGGTACAATAATGAATACGGGGTCAAAGGACTGAATACCCTTTATGATGGATATCGTTGAAAAGCTCTTTAAGATTACATTAATTGTTGCTATGTACAGTTTTGTCATATGTGTTTTCATTTAGGAGGGGGTAAAATGGAAAAATATAGCTATATCTTATATAAAAAGAAGAGTGTCAGTATGAGGGTATGTCTTTTATACAAATCTACAGTTTTATCCCAATTTGATGAATATTTACTCACTTTCCCTTCAAAGCAAGGGGGAGGTCACTGTCTACATGAATTTTCGTAATTTAAATTTTGGTACAAAGGGGTACGGTGTAAAAGTGTCAAAGTAATGGATTCCCTTCATATCATGCATATCGTTGAAAAGCACTTTAAGAGAAAAGTAATTGTTGTTATGTACAATTGTATTTAGGAGGGGGTAAAATGGAAATTTATAGCTATATATATAAAAATCAACGCATGTGGGTGTATGTTCTTTATACAAATCTACAGTTTTAGTTCGATGTCGATAAAAATTTGCCCACTTGAACTTCAAAGCAAGGGGAAAATGACAGCCTACATGAATTTTGGAAATTTAAATTTGGTACACAGGGGTATGGTACAAGTAATGAATACGGGGTCAATGTAATGAATACCATTGATGATGCAAAAGCTCTTTTAGAGTAGAGTAATAGTTTTTATGTATTGTTTTGTCATATTTTATTTTAGGGGGGGGGGGGGGGGAATTTAGGATCTTTAAAATTAGCTTATCAAAGAGGAGGGGGTATAGAAATAGGTGGGAGAGATAGAATCTAGATATTTTTGCATAGTAAAATAATTTATATGTTTCATTATGGTTGTTTATAAACTTATCTAATTATAATAACACTCCGTAGCGAAGCACGGGTACCCAGCTAGTAAGGATATAAAAGGACCCCATACACGATCAAACATTTTGCGCAAACCTGATTTCAGGCAAATTTAGGCCATATACGTCTAACATCATGTGTGCTCAAACATCAAACAGCCCCAGACACGGTCAAAATGTTTGCAAACATGTTGCAAACATTTTGACCGTGTATGGGGGCCTTAAACCAAATCTACAATTTAAAAAACTCATAGCTTCAACCTTTTGAAGCTATGAATCCTTATAGAGAAAAATTAATCATAATTTGTTTTTTGACAGGAATAAAACTTGACATCTATTAAAATAATATTTGACAATATCATTCTAGATATCAAACAGAAAAGGAACTAATATATGAAATTATCTTACGGAATCTACATTAATATAAAATTCAATTAATGATAACTTATCACCACGTACAAATTATTGACTGTTGTATAAAAATTTATTTTTCTATAATTTTATTGGTGTAATCCCGTTAAATATATATGGTAATTATTAATATCTTTATACAAACAATCACAAATTAATATTGAACACAAATAAAAACTTGACATTAAAGACTAATTACATGAAATTTCTAACAATGGTAAAATAAAGAATGAATGATTACAGCATTTTCTTATCTCTTATCAGTTTAATTCTTATTATTTATTTAAATTAATGGTTTAAAATGTGTATTCATATAAACTTACTATTTTTAAAAGCTAAGATAACACTTACTACGTTTCCATGAGTTTTCCAAAAAAGTTTTGAAAACTGTTTTGGTTTCAAACCGAAAGTGTATATAGGAAATGTTTTCAAAACAAATTTCTCAAGAATTATGAAAAATATAAACTTTCAGACTTGTTATTGATAAAGACAGGTTATCATATCTATAATCATCTTAATTAATGCTATGTCTCAATTCTATTTACAATTCAATGCCCGTTTCCATGCTATTTTTTTTTCAAAACAGTTTCAATGCGAAATCAAAAATTTGCTATTGTGACCTTGAACTCAAAACATTTCTAAATCAATGTTTTAAATTTTAAATCAATTTGAATACCCATGAAAACTAGAATACAGAAATATTATTATGTAAAAAATACTATTCTAAATTAATAAATTACTTCTTTGATTATTACTGTTACTCTTGGTGGCAAATTTGAAGTTGGCCCTATAGAATGGAAGATTCCACTAATGTACTTGTTTAGAGATCTGGAGTCAGATTTTTTTTTAACTGTGTAATCTATTGTAATATCTTTATTTAGAGCTTCAAACACATTTTCTCTTTCTCATTTTTTTTCCTGAAGTATTGTGACGGAGTGAAAATTCTTTTTTTGTCCATTGAAAATAGATTTACCCGTTTTGGGGGGACCTGAGTCCAAAAAAGTGGTTTTTAAAAAATTTCTCTGTAATCACAATTTTGACAGTTTTAAAAAAATCGGTCCGAGACAACTCAAACAAACATTCTCATATACGAGTGCATAATTACTTAGCCCAGTGTTTTCCATTTATTAGTTTTCGTATGTACATTTAATTATTATTGAACAATTTATCAAAATGTATCATAAAAATAGCTTCTCCTCGGAGGGGAATCGAACCCGGCCTCTCACTGTCCGCGTTTAGATTATTCCTGGGGAAACAGCTTATATCGATAGTTTTGGATTTAAATTGACTACATTATAGAATTTTTAATCAAAATCGACGTGACCATTTTCAAGAAATAATTTGTTTCACGATTTTTCAAAGAGTTTGGGGGTAGCACCCCGAATTATGGAGCTAAAATTCATTTCTCAATTTTACCTCGGTATAATATTTCTGAACATATATGCCACATTTCTTCATAATCGTCCCAGAGTTTAGGGTCCAGGCGATGCACAGACAGACGACAGACAGATTTTTTTTTTTTAAATGACTTTTCTGGACTCAGGAGACCTAAAAATTTATAAATCCATTAAAATCTCAAAATTGAATTTTCGAATTTTTATGGAATTCTACAAATATTATATATTATGTTCTTGAAAGCTATATAACATTTATGGCGCAACACATCAAGTTAAGAAATAATACATAGATAATGTATCTGAATAATAAATATATCAATTATGTCTGAATTAGGTAGAACCCGAGTTCGGGGTGTTCATATGAAAAGGGTAGTAATAATTAAATTGCAATTAAATTAAGTTTTCTCTTAATGTGTATTTAGTGTTTAATATGAGCACCCCAAATTCGAGAAAATATCAAGGTTTTTTGTTACTAGAATGATTTTAATACAAATATGCAAAAGTTCATTATCTAACTAAAGTAAAACAATTATAAAACCAAATACCTTTCGTGGTTGAACTATTGCTCTACGAGATAGGATAATTTTTATTCAGTTTGGTCATGACGTAAAAAAGTAATCTTTAAATGTATTTGTAAATCTAATAAAGCCTTGTCCACAGAAGTAGACATGTTGCGCGATTTTGGTCTCAGAGACAATGTCTAGCGATTTGTCTACAGACATCGGCTAGACAAACGGCGTCTACGGTCTCGTTGCTAGACCAAAAATCGCATGTCTGTGGTTTTCCATTCTGAATGGTAGACATGGTGCAACGGTAGTCATGTTGCGCAACGTGTCTACAAGTGGGGACACAAGACAATAGACAATAGACGGTCTCAGAAGACGTCTATAGATTGCGCAACATGTCTATAGACGGTCTATGAGACTGTCTGTAGACATGTTGCGCAACGTGTCTACTAGTGTGGACTAGGCTTAACATTATGTGAGGAGAACACGGTTGGATTTGAAGTCAATTGAGAGCTAATAGAATATTTACCTAGCTATCTATAAAATTAATTTTAGGAATAAGTCACTTTACAAAGAACGTAAGAGTCAAGGAATTTGATCCTAAAACTAGTTATAAGAGGAAAATACATATGAGAGGCTGGAAAAGAGAGCTTAGAACTACTGCTGCAAGATCTCTTCAAGACGACCCTTAATCGAAAACCCTCATTCCAGTTTTAAGATGGCTAGCTGTGTAAGAAAAATACATGTCACATCTCTGTGTAACTTTAACTCTTACTTATAGAGGAAAAAAAATTATAAAGAAATGCTGTAAATGTCAGGCGATGAATACCCCACTTCCCAACACGCACTGTGAATGATAAAAAATATGAACAAGAAAAGGAAGGTTGAATGACGGAAATGTTGTGGCCATCAGAGAGCTGGAAAATAGAAAAGTATAGCAATAAAATCCCGGAACAAATAATGACGCAGTGAAAAGGGGAAGATGGAATAAAAGGGCATCCTACGACGTCGAGGGGAGCTGCACAACAATGACCCCCTGCACTACAACAAACCCTTAAGTAAACATAATGAGGAAAGAGAAAAATGTATCCGTACAGATTAAGACTAAATTCCAAATGAAACTACAAGCACTCTTGTTACTAAACAAATGCTGTACAAGTATCCCAAGATAGGGAGGAAGGGAAGAGGAATTATATAGAGGGTAAAAATCTCACACTAACGTAGTCCACATAAATGGGCTCGTAGCGTTTTTATGATGATTATTCTCTAATATTAAAAACTGCTTTTAACGGTGACGCTTTAACAATTTTATTTTTTATTTTTACCTAACAATATTTTTGGTTTTTTTCAATTAAGGGCTATGATAGTTTCTTTTCCATATATAAAATGTTATAAGCTAATTGTTGCTACACTAATTCAGTAGGAAATTAAATCTATTTGTCATGCAGGGTATTTATTAATATATATACATATATATCTATGAAATGTATATATGTATATTATATATATATATATATATATATATATATATATATATATATATATATATATATATATATATATATATATATATATATATATGAGACGTAGCACTAGAAAATTGAATAGGTTGTTTGTTTAAATAAAAAAAAAAATCGAATTTTTGATACCTCACCTATATTTATTGTATATGTAGTTAACTGAATTTTACCCTTTCATATGATTTACTTTTAAATATATTAGTTGATTTTATAATTTAGTTAAAACATATTCAAAATATAAGATTTTCCTTTTAAAAAAAAACATTGATTTTCCTTTTATTAAGTATTCCGACATGGAAAACTCGACTAAAGACCAAAAAGGAACCAAGCATCTGCTCTTATCATTAAATGAAAGAAGAGACAATAAAAACTTGGACACACAAAAGATATTTATCTTTATATTTTTATAAAAAGGATCAACGATCAGCATTTTAGGCAATGGTATTGGAAAACAATGTATTCATACAAAAAACACAGTGTACGTGTGAGTGTCTTAGACTCACAATATTTCATCAATTTAGTTTTCATTTCCCTTTTACTTTATAGTCTAAAGAAGAAAACATTACTTGAACTTAAGACAGTAAATGGCGCATCACTTCTATAGAAATGGCGTATACTATTGAGCTAGTAGGTATATAGCATATATAACCATGACTTAAAATACCATATACTACAAATTAAACTCAAATGACGTTATTAAAAATTAACACCTTCTTTAATTCGTATCACATATATTGGTTTTGACGGATTTTTTAGGTGTTGATTGAATAAATACTCAAAACTTGTTAATTTTTATTTATTTTTACCATTATAAAACGTTTCGACCCTTCTTTATGTTTTTTAAGGTCATTTTCAATTTGTTTTTCCCTAAAAATGAAATACAATAATAATTATTAGTCAACTCCTCCTATTATTTGACATCAATATTGTACCTGTAAATGTAAGTTAATTTTAGAATTAATTGTTATAATATTAAGGTTTTCATAAAGTCGAAATTGAATTAATAGTTAACGTTTTAAATTTTAAGATAATAATAGGAGTTGACTAATAATTATTATTGTATTTCATTTTTAGGGGAAAACAAATTGAAAATGACCTTAAAAACATAAAGAAGGGTCGAAACGTTTTATAATGGAAAAAATAAATGAAAACTAACTAGTTTTGAGTATTTATTCAATCAACACCTAAGAAATCCGTCAAAAAACAATATATGTGATACAAATTAGACTCCAATGACATAAACAAATACTATCTAGTAATCCTGAATATAAAAAATAATCCTTCATCCACTGAAAACTCCCACCAACAAATACTCAGTCTGTCCATTTCATAGAAAAATATCGAATAATGGATAATGTTTTTGGGAATTGAATCCACATATCGACATATCAAAGTTATTCCATGAAGTGAAGAAAATCATTAAAAATGTGTGACTTGTTGAGATATAATAGATAGACCTTAAGGTGTGAAATTATAAAACATTAATTAATCCATTTTGATTAACATTTGGTCCGCTAGGAGCTCTAATATCATTTTATATAAAATTTAGAAAGTGTGATTAATTTTATAGTTATAATATTATCTATATAAATAAAAATGAATGTTTGTCTGTCTGTCTGTTTCTCTCTTATGCCTGCCTAAACCATTCATGCGATTGCAATGAAACTTTGGGGAATGGTTGCACGCATGCCCAGGAAGGTTTCTAAGTTAGTAAAACTATGTTCCGATTTTGGTACATAGAGGTACAGGGTAAAATGTCAAAGTAATGAAAACCCTTCATGATGAATACCGTTGAAAAGTTCTTTAAGAATACAGTAATGGTTGGACGCATGCCTGAGAAGGTTTCTGAGTTAGTAAAACTAAGTTCAAATTTTGGTACACAGGGGTACGGGGTACAAATGTCAAAGTAATGAAAACCTTTAATGATTCATATTGCTGAAAAGCTCTTTAAGAGTACAGTAATGGTTGCTATGTACATTTTTGTCATATTTTTATTTAGGAGGGGGTTAAAATTGAAAATACTGGAAAAATATTTCTCTAACCTTTATCTATATAAATAAAAATGATAGTTTGTTTATCTGTATGCCTCTTATGCCAATTTTGTATATTGTACAAGTATATATTGAAAATTGTAATATAAATTTTATATTTAAGGCAACATTATTTATGCTAAATAAACTATTCATAGGGGTTTTCAAAGGTAGCAGCTTTACATTTCTTATGTTATTAATGTTTATCAGGCGGTACGAAGTTTGCCGGGTCAGCTAGTATTGAAATATAAAGTATAAAGGTTTCGACACAGGTTATCCTCGAGTTTCTAATTATTATCAGTTTTATAATGTTAAATTTTAATTGTTAGTAGTTATATGACATTCATATTAATATGGATAGTAGTAATGTTACGTTATAAGAGTGTAGAAGATGATAAAATGTTAAAGAACAAATTTCAAATAGATGAAACCAATTTAATAGGAAGAGTGTGATCACTCTTTGACTTAAAAATTGAACTCAATAACTTCTCCCAACCGGAAGGTGTAAATATTTTATTATTAAACCTTTTGAACCTAAGAAAGCTTATATATTCTTTAAAATAGTAATTCGTTGTTACCAATTTTTTGTAAGTTATAAAAACATAAAATGATGTTTCAGGCGCGTCTATGCCTCGAAGGGAGGCGAAATATGCCCAAGGTTAGGCCAAAATTATATAAATCGCGTTAAAGTTTATTTACCAAAATGATATAGAACGTTTTAGTTTATTTATTCACCCTTAGGTACCAGTAGGTAGAATACAGCTATTCACTCCATTGACTAAATTTGTAATGGAAAGTACAAGACTTCCCTTCGGTTAAAGCCAGAAAATACTTTTAATATATTGTTGGTTGGATACACAGCAAAATAATGCAATCAATGATCGCAGAAGATCGAATAAAGATAACTATTACAGTACATTACGCGTCGAGTGCGGAAAGTAGCATTTTGCATGCGAGTGTGGAGTTTGCACCCGAGCGAACGCGAGGGTAGTAAAACCACACGAGCAATGCAAAATGCCGTTTTCGCACGAATTGCGTACCGCACTTAATCTACGATTGTTAGATTTAAATAATAAATACAGAAAAAAATAAACTTGCTGTATGTAAGTTCGTATCTCTTCTCTTGATAAAGATGGCATTAATCTTGAGTTGTATTTTTTGCCGAATTAATTATTTCTGGAGGAGTATTATTCTCTACATTTTCGTTAAAGCTACTTGATTCATTCATTGTTTTTCACTAAGAACTCGATATAAACAGTTACTTTAATAAAATAATAGCAAATTAGTTTTGTTAAATGTAAACGAACTCGCTAATCGTGCGTAAAGCTGAAGAATTCCTCTTCTTTACCGCGCTAGCGCGGTAAAGAAGAGGAATTGTTCAGAACTATGAGACGCACATGCGCAATGAATACAAGTACGTAAATAATCACTTTCTACGCATCTAAACAGAGATATAATGTTGATATTTCGTATCAATCGTAGATAAAATTAATTTATTTTATGATACATGGTCTGTAAGAATAATAAGTAGGGGTTCGTTAGTGGTTTATCGTGGTTTTTACTGAATAAACAACTAGTAAAAAAATGAAAGAAAACATTTTTATAAAGATACGAGTAAACTTGATTTTAGAGGTGGTTTAGATCTCTTGGTCGTTATCGGAGAAAAATACAAAGTTTTAAGGAAAGCCCGACGGGGATTCACGTGAGAACCAAAACTTAGTTCTACTACTAAAGGCCAGAGGGCAAAATGCCACCTACATGTTTTTGTAAAGGAAAAGTTTGGTATTAGAGTCCATAGACAAAAAACAACCCTTATATTTTATTGTTATATTGCACTAACGAAACCTTATTTATACTTTTATTATAGGTACTGATGATGGCCGAAAGTTAGTTCATTATCTATGTCTGGATCATTATCTACCGACGTGTTTTAGTTAGAGATTTGAAATTTGATATTTGATATACAAGTAACATTTTTTTTTTTATAAAAAAAAAACAGGAGAACTGTTGCGAACTTCACAACTCAAAATTTCTTGGATCAGCGAGCAATTGCAAAGAAATTGATTTTTTTTGTAATTTTTGAGTGGGTATTATATTAATGATATTGAAAAGTAGATCAAATATATATCGCGCTTCCAAAATGGCGGCCATTTACCCCCAAAAATACCAAAACAAAGTCCCCCCCCCCCCCCCCCTACCTCTAAGGACGGGTACTAAAAATAAGGAAAAAATACATAAATATTCATCTTTATGGACCAATGATATCTCTGGGAGTAAATATAAAAAAGTGTAATTAAAATGTTAGGTTTACGCAACAATGGTAACCCATTTGTTTTTAGGGTCCGTAGGCAAAACTAAGGACCCATATATTTCCTGCGTGTGTCTGTCCGTCCGTCCGGTCACCTGCTCTCACGGCTACACCAAATTTGGCTATATTGTTGGTTGGATACACAGCAAAATAATGCAATCAATGATCGCAGAAGATCGAATAAAGATAACTATTACAGTACATTACGCGTCGAGTGCGGAAAGTAGCATTTTGCATGCGAGTGTGGAGTTTGCACCCGAGCGAACGCGAGGGTAGTAAAACCACACGAGCAATGCAAAATGCCGTTTTCGCACGAATTGCGTACCGCACTTAATCTACGATTGTTAGATTTAAATAATAAATACAGAAAAAAATAAACTTGCTGTATGTAAGTTCGTATCTCTTCTCTTGATAAAGATGGCATTAATCTTGAGTTGTATTTTTTGCCGAATTAATTATTTCTGGAGGAGTATTATTCTCTACATTTTCGTTAAAGCTACTTGATTCATTCATTGTTTTTCACTAAGAACTCGATATAAACAGTTACTTTAATAAAATAATAGCAAATTAGTTTTGTTAAATGTAAACGAACTCGCTAATCGTGCGTAAAGCTGAAGAATTCCTCTTCTTTACCGCGCTAGCGCGGTAAAGAAGAGGAATTGTTCAGAACTATGAGACGCACATGCGCAATGAATACAAGTACGTAAATAATCACTTTCTACGCATCTAAACAGAGATATAATGTTGATATTTCGTATCAATCGTAGATAAAATTAATTTATTTTATGATACATGGTCTGTAAGAATAATAAGTAGGTGTTCGTTAGTGGTTTATCGTGGTTTTTACTGAATAAACAACTAGTAAAAAAATGAAAGAAAACATTTTTATAAAGATACGAGTAAACTTGATTTTAGAGGTGGTTTAGATCTCTTGGTCGTTATCGGAGAAAAATACAAAGTTTTAAGGAAAGCCCGACGGGGATTCACGTGAGAACCAAAACTTAGTTCTACTACTAAAGGCCAGAGGGCAAAATGCCACCTACATGTTTTTGTAAAGGAAAAGTTTGGTATTAGAGTCCATAGACAAAAAACAACCCTTATATTTTATTGTTATATTGCACTAACGAAACCTTATTTATACTTTTATTATAGGTACTGATGATGGCCGAAAGTTAGTTCATTATCTATGTCTGGATCATTATCTACCGACGTGTTTTAGTTAGAGATTTGAAATTTGATATTTGATATACAAGTAACATTTTTTTTTTTATAAAAAAAAAACAGGAGAACTGTTGCGAACTTCACAACTCAAAATTTCTTGGATCAGCGAGCAATTGCAAAGAAATTGATTTTTTTTGTAATTTTTGAGTGGGTATTATATTAATGATATTGAAAAGTAGATCAAATATATATCGCGCTTCCAAAATGGCGGCCATTTACCCCCAAAAATACCAAAACAAAGTCCCCCCCCCCCCCCCCTACCTCTAAGGACGGGTACTAAAAATAAGGAAAAAATACATAAATATTCATCTTTATGGACCAATGATATCTCTGGGAGTAAATATAAAAAAGTGTAATTAAAATGTTAGGTTTACGCAACAATGGTAACCCATTTGTTTTTAGGGTCCGTAGGCAAAACTAAGGACCCATATATTTCCTGCGTGTGTCTGTCCGTCCGTCCGGTCACCTGCTCTCACGGCTACACCAAATTTGGCATGTATGTGTCTTGTAACTAAACACATATTTTTAAAATATATATATTTTTTATAACTATGGTCTTTTCGATGTATTTGTATGGTTGTAGTCCAATTCAGTGGCAAAAAAATACTTTATCAGAAGTTTGTTTATGTGTTTTGAGAATATCAGAGCCATAGGATAGTTCAAAGTAAGCTTTTTAGCATTTTAAAAAACACCATCAATAGGGTACTACTTAAACAATACAGTGTTGCCTACGGACCCTCGCTGTGTGCTGACTAGCACACACTTGACCTGTTTATTAAATTTTTGAGCGGAGTATCATTTTAAAGGTAGTGAAGAGTAGATCAAAAATATATCTCGTGTTTCCAAAATAGCGGCTATTTTTTCCCCCGAAAAGAAACTCCTGCAAAGTGCAACTTTTTTTATTAAAAGTTAGTTAGGTTAGATCAAACTAACCTAGGAAATATAATTATTTTTTGGCCAAAGAAACCCTTTAAGTAACTTGCTTGCAAGTACTTGAAGGGACTTATTTTATTGTTCTAAGCAGTAGCGTAGCTAGGGCATTGGGGGCCCCCCCGCAAGATCTTTTTGGGGGCCCCTCGCCAAACAAAATTGATGAGCAAAAAAAAAAGGTTTAACAATGTATAAGGGTTCTAAGGACCCTTATACATTGATGAGCTTGTCTGTCAGCAACGCATCTGATCTACAAAGTACATACTAAAGTTTTGAAACTTTGAAGTTATGTTATCTGTAATAACATTATAGGGAAGCCCAAAAAATCATCACCAAAAAAGAGAAAGTATTGTGATGGCGCGAATATTTGTATTTGAGATTTTGATGGATTTATACGTTTAGAGGTCCATTGAGTTTTAAAAAGTGGTTTTTAAAACATGTCTGTCTGTCGTGTGTCGTCTATTCAAACGTGTGGAGTGTGGAGCCTATATTACTGGTCCGATTTTGATAAAATGTGGCATACATGTTCAGAAAAATCATACCCCGAGGCGGAATTGAGAAATAAATTTTAGCTCCAAATTTGGGGGAGCTACCCCCCAAAATCTATGAAATAACGTGGAAAAAAATATTTTTCGTGAAAACGATTTCGATTTTTATTAAAAAAATTCTAAAATGTAGCTTATTTAAATACGAATCTAACGATATAAGCTGTTTTCCCGGGGGAAATCTAGTTCCTGAGAAACTATAGCTTTAAACGTGGACGGAGAGAGGGCGGGATCGATTCCCCGCCGATTTTGAATGAAATTTTGATGAAATGTTCAATAATAATTAAATGTACCTACCTACGAAAACACTAAAACTAATAAATGGAAAACGTCGGGTTAAGTAATTATGAAATCGTATAAGAGAAAGTTTGTCTGAGTTGTCTCAGACCGATTTTCTTCTCCGATCATTCTCCGCCTCGATTTGACACAAATACAACAGACTGGAAATAATCTAATTTAACGAATATGATAAGAAAATAAATCGAATAACAAGATCCTTTTCGAAGTCGTTTTGGTAATGCTTCCATTGCAACTCCTTAAACAAATAAAACCCTGATAAAATGGGATTTTTAAAATTTAATTCGTATAAATTATACTCAAGTGGAATAAAATTATACAGATAAAAGTAAGGATAATTTATTTATTATATAAACTGAATTAGGTATAAGTAATTTAATATCGTTATAAAATTACTCTTTATAAGGAAATAGTTTAAAATACGAGAAGAGAGGCAGAACGCCATCGTATTGTTATAAACTTTCTAATAAAACTAAAAGAAATTCTACGCCTTTATATAGGCTTTCTTTTCCCCAGATTATCATTATTTCTACTCTAAAATCATGTAATATGTTACTAGAAATTGTATTATGTTTTGAACAATAACATATTACTTGTGTAGTAAAACAACATGAGCTTAATTATAAATAAATAATTATATTACTTACAATAAAATAATGTTTTATACAACTAATTATTTCAAATATGATTAAGCCTTTTCTGATTATAAGCTTATCGGTGGTTTTGGAAGCAGGGGTTTAAGAGAGAAGTATTGTTATGTCTTGGAATTTCAAAAATTCCAATATAGAAATCTTATTTACTTTGTTAATCATTGCATGGAACTACAATAACTATGTAAAAAACTATGATAAAAGTAACTATGATAAAAGTAACTATGATAAAAGTAACTATGATGAAAGTAACTATGATAAAAGTAACTATGATAAAAGTAACTATGATGAAAGTAACTATGATAAAAGTAACTATGATAAAAGTAACTACGATGAAAGTAACTATGATAAAAGTAACTATGATGAAAGTAACTACGATAAAAGTAACTATGATAAAAGTAACTATGATGAAAGTAACTATAATAAAAGTAACTATAATGAAAGTAACTATGATAAAAGTAACTATGATGAAAGTAACTATGATAAAATTAACTATGATGAAAGTAAGAATAATTTAATGCCAATACAGATTTATTTATTTCAAGACAGAAATTCGTTTCAGACATCGGGGGAAATGTTTGGTCACATATCTGTTTGACGGTCTGAATGTGAAACAACATATGTATTATCCTAAAAACTACTTGTCCGATTTTAATGAAATTTTTATGGTTGGCCCATATAAGTTTCCTTCTGTGCCCATTGGTCTCTTCCACATGCACAGAAAATTCATTTTATCTTCCATGGATACGAAATATAAACATTTTATCTCTGTTTAGTTACGTAGAAAGTGATTATTTTCGTAGTTAATTCATTGCGCATGCGCTTTTCATAATTCTTCTTTATTTCCACCCTAGAAGAATTCTTAACCTTATCGCACGATTAGCGTGTTTGTTTACATTTAACAAAACTAATTTTCTGTTTGATTAATTAAAGTAACTGTAACTATCTACAATCGATACGAAATATATACAGTATATCTCTGTTTAGAGGGGTAGAAAGTGATTCTTTTCAAGTGCGGTAAAAAAGAGGAATTCTTTACCTTAACGCTTGATTAGCGAGTTTGTTTACATTTAACAAAACAAATTTGCTGTTTGGTAAATTAAAGTAACTGTTTATATTGAGTTTTTAGAGATAAACAATGAGTGATGTAAGTGAATATGACGAAAATAAGGAGAATAATACGCCTCCCGAAATAATTAATTCGGCACAAAATACAACTAATGAATTAATGTCATCTTTATCAAAAGATAAGTACAAACTTACATACATGAAGTTTATTCAATTTTTTTTCTGTAATTATTATTAAAATTCAACAATCGTAGAGAAAGTACGGTACGCAACTCGTGCGAAAATGGCATTTTGCTTTGCTTGTGTGGTTTTACAACCCTTGCTGTCGCTTAGGAGCAAACTCCACACTCGCAGGCAAAATGCTACTTTCCACACTAGATGCGTAATGTACTATTTTATTAACACCTATATAGGTAGGGTTACCATACGTCTGGATTTCGTCCGGATTTGAAGCATCTGTCCGGATTTGAGAAATGTTCGGATTTTGATGAACAGAAAACGAATAAAGCGATGATGGGGTCTAAGAGGAAGATTATCTTAGTCAGTTGTAAAAAAAGCTTCTTAATATTACATCAAATTTTGATATGACATGCTCAGAATTCCACAACAAATCAAAAATGATAAGTCTTTTCTAAGGAAAATTTGTTCATCTGAAAAGTATGAAGCAAGAACTAATGAAGAACCCATCCCTGGACCCAGCAGAGACTAGCAAAATTTGAATATGATATTAATAAATAAATATTAACAAATATTATATTAATAAATATATAACTTAATTATATAATTATTACTTATTTATTTTCCCAATTTCACAAAAAAAAGAAATATATATAAATATATGGGATTTATATTTATTTTTTTAATTTTCCCTCCAGACCCTCCCCCCCCCCCCCCCCGGAGTTCCCTCTGTCCGGATCTGGCCTTCATAAATTATGGTAACCCTACGATAGGGATCTTTAAAAGTACTGATCTGATACGTCAACCGTCTGCGCTCATAGCCTCGTGCCACGACATTTATTAAAATCGTCACATTTTTCAAGTCGTTTTTTGCGTGACGGAAAAATTTCTTCTGAACCCTAGAGCTAAAACATATCCAAAACCAGTATTGTTATAATTCAAGCAATTAAATCATTTCTCGACTTCGGCAATTTCTCGAGCCCAACGCTCAGTGTTAACCCAGAATCCTCATATAAATGGGTAACTTCTAACGTCTTAACACAAATGGCGTCTATCTAGCTGCGTTCCAGTCAATTTAAATAGTTCGTACAGTTGATTGAGCGACAGACTAACCCTGCTCCATCTACTACATGTATTATAGTTGTATAAACTCTTTGACAGGTCTATGTCTTTTGACAGGCATACACAAAGGCAGTAAATTACTCTATTTGACAGACACATGCTACATATTTATAGCATTCCAATGTGTAAATAATTTCAAATAAATGGGAATGCAAATAACTTGTTTCAATTATGTTAAATTGCTTGAAGTTTAATCAAGTAAATTTTTTTTGTTACATTATGTAGGATTAGATTTTAGTTTGAAATTTTAATTTAAATAAAGCTTACCTTTATCGAATTGGGCAATCATGAGGAAAGGAAATATATATATAATATATATATATATATATATATATATATATATATATATATATATATATATATATATATATATATATATATATATATATACAAAAAAACGCTAGAAAGGTTGAGAAGGTCAAAATATCTTTCTGGATATTTCGACCCTACCTGAAAATATGGGATTAAACTTGAGACAGTGGAAAGGTAATACTGCGGAAAAAGGGTAAATTGAATGTTAAGATTTACCTGTCTTGAAGGTATCCGAACAGGTAGTTGCCTATCAGACCTCCTAGGCCTAAAAGAACCAAAGCCAATGTAGAATAAAAATCTTTATGGCAGACCATCTCCCACTGCAACAAAAAAAAAGAACAAGAAAAATCAATTTGGTGGTGGTCACTGGACGTATCCTTTTATTGAAAGGACCAGTCATAAAATCCCTAAAAAATATACTACCAACCTTTTATTTTTGTAATGAAATTTCCTAAAACGAAAAAATAGAGAGTGGAAGAAATAAGATATTCGTAAAAATATAATCAGGGGTATATTAAGAATCAATTGGTGTTTAATTTATCTTTTATTTAGGTACTTTAAATTCACTTTAAATTATATAGCTACTTCATATACACCGTTCATTTAACGCAGTTATAGTTACTATGATTGTTTTAAGCAATTATTTATAAAAAAAAAAAATTTAATTATAAAAAAAATTATTTAAAAGCAATAAATAGCTCAAGAAGGATTATTAGAAAAGTACTAAATAAGTGTGATTAGAATGGGTTATGAGCAGGGGATGCCCTCTTCACATTCAGCAGTAAATAAATATAATATGTTAGTGCGCTTGTGGAAAAGAAACAAATGGGCGCATAAGGTTGAAACTTATATGGGACCAACAATGGACTAATTATGACAGACAGACTGACAGGCAGACACGGAACCAAGAATATTACTTGATGTCTGAAACGGATTTCTGCCTTGGAATTTTTGAAATCAGAGACAAAATATTATCGTTCTTCAGAAAGATCACATAGCTTTCGATTCCTTCGGTAAGCTCGGAAGCAAAAATAGATCAATTGGTGTGGTATACAGCTTCCTAGCATCTTATCAAGTACATTATTGATTTTATACTTTTACTATTTTATATGGCATACATTGTATGAGTGTATATATTTGTACTTGTGAAAGTATGTGTATATGTATGTATGTATGCGTGTATATGTGTATATATGTGCGATATATATATATATATATATATATATATATATATATATATATATATATATATATATATATATATATATATATATATATATATATATATATATATATACAAATAATTATAATAAATCAATAAATAAGGATCCACACTACACGCTGAATAATAATAAAATAAATATGCACTAAATTGAGAGGGAGAGTCCTCTCTCTAGGTGCTGCGATACCTACTGAGGACTCTCCACATAATATTGTTTATTGTTTAGTTCTTCAAATAGTTGTTATATATTATAGTTATTTTTGTATTACCTTAATTGTATTTTTGTTGTGGTGGAATAAAGAATATTTATTATTATCATAAATATTAATTTGTTTCATTTTTCCCCCCCTTTTTTTAATCTGTCAAAATTGTTTTGATATTTTACATGAATTAAGTATCAATATGCGGGTTACTTTCAATAAACTATGAAAGTTAACATCCAAATTTCATAAAAATCATATGAGTATACTTCTGAAGCTATAGGTGTAAATAAATGTATGCTTGTGCGCATGTGGAAGAGGAACAAATGAGTGCAGAAGGTTGAAACTTATATGAGACCATTATTACTTTTTAGCTAATTATGACTTACCATACAAATTGTGGACAAAGTTATTAAGCTATGTTGGGTTCGCAAAAATTGAGCGACAGACTGACAGACAGACACGGAACCATGTTTGAAACGGATTTCTGGAGTTTTTGAAATCGGAGACATAAAAAATATTCTTTCTCCAAAACGAGCTTCCGCTACCTTCGGTAAGCTCGGATGCAGTAATCTCTAGTCTGCGTCTTAGTTTATTTAGTGATACTGTTGTTTAACAAGATAATATATAGATAATGTAGAGGCCTATGGTTCAAATCCCAGCGTTGGAGTGTATTTTTCTCTGGTTGTTTCCCGTAGTTGTTAATAATTATAATTTGATTTAAATTAAAATTTAATCTTTCCGTAGTATGAATACTACCAAAATCGTAAAATATGAATTTCTAATTGATTGTACTAAGTACAGGTACTAATTGGGTACTTTATAATTATAAGCGTTATTTCTCGATCTAGTTCTTTGTCATTAATGTTGACTTCTCAGATTTGTGGAAAATTGAAAGCTTAAATTCGGGACAAGGTATCATTAACGTCAGAGAAATTCATTCTCCTGCGTTGCTTAGTTGGTAGAGTGCTATACTGGAAATATAGAGGCCTGTGGTTCAAATCCCAGCGCTGGAGTGTATTTTTCTCTGGTTGTTTCCCGTAGTTGTTAATAATTATAATTTGATTTAGGTTGTCTTCAGGGGTATTAATAAAATAAAAAAGCTAATCCATATTCTTTGCTATTTTATTTATTTTTCTTAAGGCGATATTTCGTCTCCAAATTGAGACATTTTCAAACCTTCATCAGTCATTTAATTAAATTACTATTCAGTAATAACGTCACTTTGTAAAAATTTAAACAAATAATTAATTTAACAATGAGTCATGATCTTCCTGTGAGGTCAGATTCATGACTCTATTTAAAATTTAATTAAAATTTAATCTTTCCGTTGTATGAATACTACCAAAATCGTAAAATATGAATTTCAAGATAATATATAGATAATAGTTCAATTTAAAATCACTTTTCCTTTTAACCACTCCCACTCTTTTTCCTTTCAACTTGCCTATTATTCTTTCCTTTTAGGAGGAAAAAATATCGAAACAGGTTTGTTTTTGTTTTACCTTGTTACTTTCTCATATACGAAGTATACATAGAGAGAATTGATTGTGGTAGGGTGAAAATTCGATGATAACATATTTTGACTGATTTAAACGTTAAAGGTCCCACTTCTGTTTGTCGTCTTTCTAAATGGATGGAGCCTAAACTACTGAGAACCGTGTTAGATGAAATTTGGCAATTCATGCTCAGAATTGTACCGCGAGACGAAACAGAGAAAAGAATATTAGTTCTAAATTTTCAAAAACACCAAAATGGTTCCGATAATTTTATTAGAAAGTTTTATTAAAAGCCGTTTTCCCGGGAGTCTAGTTTCCAAAATATCGTGTGACTGTATGAGTGATAATCTAAATGTGATTTAACTAAAAATAATAAAAAATCTGTCAGGCAAATAATTCCAAAATGGCGGCAGATATTAAGTTTTAATATGGAGGACTTATTTATCTTATAGGAAGATATTATTGGCACGAATTTCAGCCCAACCGGCGAAATAGCTTCAAAATCATTTAGCTCTAAATTTTTAAAGTTCAAAAGTTGTTATTTTCAAAATGGCGGCAGATATCAAAACAAAACTATTAATATTTAGAGGTATACTTATCGGAGCAAATTTTAGCGCTATTGGAATTTTTTGATCACCCGGCGAAATTGACGGCGGGTTATTGACGTCTCAAAATTATATTTATATATATATATATATATATATATATATATATATATATATATATATATATATATATATATATATATATATATATATATATATATATATATATAGCTTAATTTAATTAGATATTATCAGATTTTAAATTCGGTATCACATAGTAAATGATAAGATTACTTTTGTGTTTACCGGACCGAATTATTATCTTTATATAATCATTTGTCTCTAATCTAAAATAATATAACTGAATTCAAGAACTACTGTCCTTTATCGTTATATTAAACGTTTAACTTTGAAGTCAAAAAGCTCTAAGCGTAAAAGATACTTGGGAATGCCAATCACACCTATTCTATCTTCTTAAGAACTCTAAATGAAACATTCCAGGCAACAGCCCCTGATTCTGATACGGGTTACTAGACTAAAAGGCTAATCCTTTGACGATCCACTAAATCCAACCAATCCTCATGTAACACTGTGTAACACTGAGTTTCGTGTTTATTCGAACACGAAACTCCAATTTCGAACTAATATAATATTTAGAAGATCTCCATAAACAATAAATTCCATTTGCTATTCGTTCTTTCGTAAAATTTCGTTGAACTGTCATGTTCATGTTCAATTAAAGTGTACCTCCCCCAGCCTTCTACTTCTCCTTACATAAGAATAATCCTTATCAGCATTATCCAGACCGTTTTGATATTCCCGTCACTTGAGCTCGGGCTAAAACTCCAACAAATTCTTAAAACATTTGTAGTTAAGTGTCCTTGAAATAATTTCACGGTTAATTTACATTTCATCAGGAAATAGTACAGAAAAGATTTGCGAAAAATCTATTACATAAAGCCTGTATTATAGATTTTTTTTCCATTTCTATTCGTTTTAGTTATCTTTGTTCTTTCTCCTACAGTCAGTGGAATTCAATCACTTAAAAATGTTTGTCTAAAAACATTTTCTTGTAAACATTGTATTCATTTCGATAATAGATATAATTTATGTTTATATATATATATATATATATATATATATATATATATATATATATATATATATATATATATATATATATATATATATGTATATGTATGTATTGAAAGAGTTCTTTTTAACTTCATTTTTATACTCATTCTTAAAAACTTGTTACCTTATTCCTTTTTTTTAAAAATCGTTTAGTTAATGTATAGATAGCTTAAAGTGTTACAATATTCCAATAGCGCAATTTGTCGTTCGACGTGAAAAAAGGGTTTTTATCCTTTAAGTAAAAAACGATATTAAAATGACGTTACCGAAGAGAGCAAACAAACTCAAACTTAATTTATGTAAAAGACCCTTTAGAAGAATTTTTTCCTCCAAAAAAATAACCCGAACTTTTTAGAGCTATCATATAATATATCCATTATGAAATTTACGAAATATTGGATTGCATGTGTTATATGAAAGATATATATTTAAGGAGTAGAGAAAAGTTTGGTTTTCTTACGATCGGGGTCCCTTTAGAACATAACAAGGGTTGACCTTAAATAATGTTTAAAGATGCTAGAGCCTGAAGAGAAAATCCTTGCCTCAGGGTTTCACCATGCGATATCTTAACTAAAGGCCGAGTTAAGGGCCAACTATTCAGCGTTTCTTACCGATTTATAGCAGATTCCACTTCTGCTTTTCAACTATAACCATATAAAAAACCAGAAGCTTTTCTTTACCCTCAACCCTTAGTTATCATACCAATAAGAGATTAGACCCAACATAACTAACACCCCGACTGAATTACATCCCTTACCTAAGAGAAAAATAAAATCAAATTTGTCCCCTTGTCTTTGAGAAAGTGCAACAACTTCGCCTTCTATCATGTTTATTTATCCATGTAACCTATATTAACAATTTTAAGACTGTAACCATGTCCTGTCAACAAATATAAACTTTATTTTGAGCCGATCGTCACCCTCTTAGAAAAATAATAGTCTAACAATTAGCGTGGCAGCTATGTACCACACTAATTATTGGAGGACTATTTTTTCTTTATTTCTTTTTTGGCGTTTATTAAGTTAAGAGATTTTAACCATTTGTTATACTCTGTTACATTAATTTAGTTAACAAATGACATTTTTCGTTTAATTTATGGCCAAAAGGACGTAATACGGCTCAAATTAAAGTTTTTATTTTTGGAGAGACATTTGTTTTCGGCTTACTATTGAAATCAACTTCAAATACTCACTAATTACTAATTAGATACTGAGATCCAAATGCACTAAAAACCATTATCTCAG
Organism: Gerris lacustris; assembly: GCA_951217055.1. Classification (NCBI taxonomy): domain Eukaryota; kingdom Metazoa; phylum Arthropoda; class Insecta; order Hemiptera; family Gerridae; genus Gerris; species Gerris lacustris. Next base: position 55,541,014 of record OX578282.1, on the reverse strand, counting down.
TTCAGAATAAAAAAAAAAAAAATCACAATTTGTTATATCCTTTTATAAGTTTGATCGAGTATACATTACTGCAATTGCGTTTCTACAAATTGTTACATATTTCTGTATTTAGGCATATCGCAATTCCATTTCTACATTCAATTCAATGGTAATTATAAATAATTATCCATCTCCTAATAGAGCCTTAACTTTGAGTCTCAAAAATGTAGGATAGACCGACTAACAGACAGACGGTTATACAAGAGTCAGAAAAAGATGTCTGAAATTCTTTCTATCTTGGCATATTTGAAGCTCGGAAGCAATATAGGAGTCATTCAAAATACGTTGTGCGCATGTGGAAGAGAAACCAATGGGCGCAGAAGGTTGAAACTTATATGGGACTTATGTGGAAGAGAAACCAATGGGCGCAGAAGGTTGAAACTTATATGTGACTTATGTGGAAGAGAAACCAATGGGCACATAATATTGAAACTTATATGGGACCAAATATGGTCAAGTTTTGACCTATTATCTAAATTCCACTAAAATCGGAAAAGTAGTTTGTGAGATATGTCTGTTCACAAAAATTGTGGACTTCAATGGAAAAGGAATATCCTCCCAATCCAATTCTTTCAAAAAAACTTCTAGGTCGAAAGTAAAACCAAGTCTTCATTTTATTTTTTTTAGGGGGGGGGGAGCGGTCACAAGTGTGCTTGACACAAGTGTAGAACCGCCTTTAGCAGACCATAAGATGTATGGCACACTCGTACTCGTCCACACATAAACTGAATTGCCAAAATAAATTTAAACCATAATATATCATCTAGTGTTTTAACAGCCATAGAAATAAATATATTTCTTTAAATGCTCTCCCAAAAATTCTGTTGCAAATGAAAACAAAATAACAGCATTGAGGCAATATGCCATACATATATTTTAAAATGCCCCATTTTATATAACATAATATATCTTTACCTTACAGATAAATTATTGTGTCACATTTAGCAATTTTACAGGTGAGCTATTTTATAAAATTATTTTTTCAAGTTATCAAATCAAATGGTTCCAATGATTACCTCATTATTTACAACTAAAGGAGTAACATCACGTCACCAAAATTATCTGGCAGCGTAAGGCCTGTTTCACACGGGACACTTGTGTCCCGGCCACAGAATCCCGAGCCACAGCCGATACATATAATGGGTAGGGTACAGTAAATGGGAGCGTTCAGAATGAGACACAGTGTCTTGGCCACGGGATACTGTGTCTCATCGGTGGCTCTCCCCGCGAGCCGCTCGTACACTCCCTGTCTCTGACGTAAGAGACACAGTGGCTCTAGTCGGGACACCGAATGTCCCGTGTGAAACAGGCCTTATACAATGCATACCACAATTTTTTTTAAGTCAATTGAAAAATAGACTGCCAATTAGTGAGGCACATAGCTTCCTCGCATCCTATCACGTACTTTATTGATTTTATACTATTAAAATCTATTATTGTTTAATTTGTTTACTTGCGTTTCCCCCGTTCATATAATCTGTCAAAATTGTTTTGAGTTTTTACATTAAAGTATCAATTTAGCAAAAGTTAATGAGCGCAGACGGTTGAAATTAATCTGGGGCTATCTGCGGGTTACTTTCGATAAACTATAAAGTTTCACACAAATCAGTTAATGTACTTTTATAGCTATATAGGTATAAATAAATGAATGTTTGTGAGTATGCGGAAGACAAACAAATAAGAGGAGAAGGTTAAAACTTATATGAGACCAACAATGAGCTACTAATGACTTTTTATGAATTTCATAAAAATCGGTCGTGTAGTTTTTAAGATATGTTGGTTCGCAAAATTGAGTGTCAGACCGACAAAGGCCAACAGACAGACAAGGAACCAAAAATATTCGAATGAAATCGGAGACATGAAATATTTTCGTTCTTAAGAACGATGACATAGCTTCGATAAGCTCGGAAGCAAAAAGAAAAAAACAAAACAAAACACACAAATTTACCCCTACCTGTAATTGTGGTCTTAGTCAGTTATTAAAAATGCGTGTAAAAGTTAAAGTAAATTATAGTTGCGACCCAAAAATAAAGAATATAATATATATATATATATATATATATGTCTGATGTTGGAACAGTTCCTATGGGTCACGCTTGCGTGGCACATCCCTTGGTGTCTCTCACAAGTTGTGTATATATATATATATATATATATATATATATATATATATATATATATATATATATATATATATATATATATATATATATATCTATATAATTATATACCTAATACTTCTATTATCCGAACTTTGGTAGAATTTCTATCGTATGATTTGTTTTATGATTATAGTCTAACAATATCTCTACCTTATTATATAATTATAGCTTGTTAGGTATTCTTTTATTATCTCCAATCTCGGAAATTTTATTTTATTTTTATTTTTAGAGAATATTTCTAGATATAATTTATAATGATAACATAGAAATATTAATATTACAATAAAGTCCTAATTATTTGCGTTGTTAAATTTAAAAGAAGTGAATATTTGAATTTCTTGTTAAAATATTTAATAAATTAGGGGTAGTTAAGCTTAACCAAAGTTAAGAGAGCTTTTACTTAATATATTATCATAAAATATAAAATTATTTTAATAATAGATACAACATATATAAGTAGCTTATAAATAAATTTCACAAAGCTGGTAAATGAAACTATACGGTTAATTTTGGTTAAGTATATCGTATGGCATCTGAAGTTTTAACACATTTTATTGAAAAATATTGTTCATTGTTGCAAAATCTACATTACTTATAAAAACATGTATAAATTATTAAAGGGAGTACGAATAAAAATAAAATAAAACGTGCGATGAAATATAATATAGGTATATAGAGAATAATTTTAACGTGAAAAATAAGCTCAAGAAAATAAAACATGCCTAAAGCACCGTTTCGTATATTGGTAGCACGACTCAGGTTCTTTTAATGCTTTTAACCAGCTGATACACCATTTTTAGGAAAGCTGAACACTATCCTTTAATTTTAATGTGTTCTATTTAAAATTCACAACAAGACCTTCGATCAATTTTTAGCCTATTGCGAGTCCCTACGCAATACTTGTAGGCATTTTAAGCCAAGAGGCTCGACAGAGTTTGAGAAGGGTTAGACTGTCTTTAGTTTTAGATGAATCTTAGAGAGTTAGGTTAGCCTCGTTGCTCTGTCAGGTTAAGACCTCTAGAAGTGATGAGGATCTAGTTACCACTTGAAAATCTTAGATTTTCTTGTAAAATCTTAGATTTTCTCGTAAAATCCTAGCACCATAGTACTCTAGTCACGTTTATAAAGATAATACATAATAATATCTTTTCCCTGAGGAAACTTTGTTATCAGGTCATTCGAAATTATTGACTTACAGAAAATATCGTATGAAGTAGTCATATTGCTTCCGAGTTTACCTAAGGTAAAGGAAGCAATATATATTTAAAACCTGTACATAAAATTGATAAAAACACAGCTAGATAACAGGTTGATAATAATAAAACAAAAAACAAAAAAAAATGTTTGAAAATCATTAAACCATAATTTATATTACGTCCTACATGCATGAATAAAATTATTAAAAAAACAAGCCCGTAAAATAAACGTTTCAATTAAATTCCTCGTTTATAGAATTATTTTAAATTCAAATTTTTAAGTTTTTGGTAGTATTCATACTAAGGAAAGATTAAATTTTACTTTAAATCAAATTATAATTATTAACAACTGCGGGAGACATTCAGAGAAAAATAAACCCCCACACCGGGACTCGAACCACGGGTCCTCCTAAGAGAACCTGGGACGGATTAATAGGAGGACCCGTGGTTCGAGTCCCGGTGCGAGGGTCTATTTTTCTCTGTATGTCTCCCGTAGTTGTTGATAATTATAATTTGATTTAAAGTAGAATTATTTTAATGTAAATATTTCATTATTGCTTATACCGAAGGTAACAGAAGCTATGTGATCGTTCTGAAGAAGAAAAAATTTGGAGGTCTCCAATTTCAAAAATTCCAAGACAGAAATCCGTTTCAGATTACAGTCTGTCGGTCTGTCGCTCAAATTTTGCGAACCAACATATCTTAAAAACAACATTTCCAATTGTAGTGGAATTTGTATATGTCATAATTAGCTCATTGTTGGTCCCATATAAGTTTTAACCTTCTTCGCTCATGAGTTTCTCCTCCACAAGGGCACAAACATACATTAATTTACACCTATAGCATCAAAAGTACTTATCCGATTTGTTTGAAACTTTTATAGTTTATCGAAAGTAACCCGCTGATATCCCCAGTTTAATATGAACCGTCTGCGCTCTTTAACTTTTGCTTAATCGATACTTAAATTCATGTAAAAAATCAAAACAATTCTGACAGATTAAAAAACGGGGGAAACAATTAAACAAACGAGACAATAATGGCTTGTAAAACCATAAAACCAATCAAAGAAGATGCGAGGAAGCTATGTGCCACACCATAGGCAGTCAATTTAAATTTAGGGGGAGAAATAATATACAAGAATATTCTATTTTATTTTGTATTTTACGCAATTAGCTAACCATAAACATTGAAACAAGTCACGTTTTCTATATTGAATAAGTTATTTTCCAGGCAATATTGTAATCAGGGGACCTATCCCTGAAACGATGGGTAAAAAATAGAGGTCTGAATAATGAATACAAATTGTCTATTCCTCCGAAACTTGTCCCCCTTTCCCCCACCAATCTCTAATAAATATATTTTTTTTTTCAAATATTGATTACTATTATATATATATATATATATATATATATATATATATATATATATATATATATATATATATGTATTGAAATTCAATTTTTTTTTTAAATAAATTACAAGTACGGTTGGTTCAAGGTTTCGAACCTTTGTTAAAAACGCAGTGACAGAATAAAGAATTATGACTTTCGTTTACAATAGACCAGTTATCTATACAGAATGTGACCTAAAATGTTTTCATGAAAAAAAAAATCTGTGCACTACTACTTGTACAGAACGTTCTCACATACACAATTACTTCGTCCTGTGTGTTTTTAATTTTTTGGGTTTCAATTTAATTACTATAGAACATTTTATCAAAAACTATACTTAAAAATATTCCCGCGTGACAGGGAATCGAATCCCTAACTTCAGTCATTTCCAATTATCCGTATTACCTCAGAAACTATAGTTTTCTGAAAAAGTATATATACAACGGTGTCCCATTTCAAGAAGTTCAAATGTTAAATGGCTATATCGTTTAAACTAGGAAAAATTAAGAACAATGCTTCAAGTATAAGTTCTAGTACTTAAGGAGCAGTTTAATGAAACAAAAAGAAATATAAATTCCGTCCACCAAAGGGTCAATATGGCCCTTTGAAAAACGTTGTTTCCTCTTTATCCTAAACTTTTGTTATTTTACAGAAAACGTTCACTAAAAAGCATGAAAAAAATGTGAATTACATTTTTTTTTTATCTTTCATAGATGTAGCAGAAATTGTCTTCAAAGTTGACTACTCTAGTATGCGGTTTTTAAAAAAAATAGTAATGCAACATTAGGTTATTTTATTTGAAATTTTTTTTAACGTAATATCTTGTTAATAATAGTTATTTATGCACCTAGGGAGTATGGTATGCCATTATTCCCTGACCGAAAAAGTTGGTACTTGAGGCGAAGCCAAAGGAACCATGGTCCCTAAATCCCGAGGCGAAGCCTAAAGAATTAGACTTTTTAATTCCCGAGGCGCAGCGGAGGGAATAACGCTAATTATCTCCCGAGGCACAACCGAGGGAGATAATTATCGCGAAGGGAATAATGGCACTTTACTCCCGAGGTACATACAATCCGAGCACTAACCGAAGGTAACGGAAGCTATGTAAACGTTCTGAAGAACGAAAAATGTTTAGGTCTCTGATTTCAAAAATTTCAAGACAGAATTCCGTTCAGGAACATTTTTGGTTCCGTGTCTGTCTGTCGGTCTGTCATTCGATTTTTTCGAATCAACATATCTTAAAAACTACACGTCTAATTTCAACGAAATTTGGATGGTAGGTCATAATTAGCCCATTGTTGGTCTCATATAAGTTTCAACCTTTTGCGCCTATTTGTTTGTCTTCCATATGCACACAAACATACATTTATTTATACCTATAGCTTCAAAAGTACTTATTTGATTTGTATGAAACTTTTATAGTTTATCGAAAGTAACCCGCAGATAGCCCCAGATTAATTTGAACCATCTGCACACTTTAAGTTTTGCTAAATTGATACTGCTAATTCATGTAAAAAATTAAAATAATTAACAGATTGACAGATTAAAAAAACGGAGGAAACAATTAAACAAATTAGAGAATAAAATTATAAAACCAATAAAGTACGTGGATAGGATGCGAGGAGCTATGTGCCACACTAATTGGCAGTATATTTTTCAGAGGATTCACGCTGCCTATTAAAGCCATTATTTTTATTTTTATTACAGAAAAATATAATTCGAATATGAGTTTTAAATATTATATAAATTGAGATATAATATTATAACACTGAATAACATTCTTAACACTTATCAGCATTATATTTTTCGTATCTAATCATCCATTTCGTATTTAATTGTCGAAGGGTTAACTGCTTGATAATATAGGGTAATTGTTAGCTAGTCATTTTTTTTTTTTTTTTTTGGTTGTAGTTTTAGTCCCGTTCAACAGCTCATTAGGTCATTACAGGACGGGGGTTATCCGGCCACTTTACTCATCTAATCGATGAGATCATCAGTGTGAAACATGTCTCACCCCGCTGGGATTCGAACTCACAGCCGAGTTTAGACCTTGGTTTCAGAGTCGAGTGTGATAACCCCTCGGCTACACCGGCCCCCTAGCTAGTCATATTAAATTTTAATCTACTATTCCCTAAGGAGTTTGCTGCAGTCTTCATGGAATTCTGCCAGCAGACATTCTAATCTAATAACATTGAGTTAACTTTTAATTGATATTCAATTAAAGTTAACTGAGAAGTGATAAAGTTGATGAACCAAGAAACTGAAGTCATTAGCTAAAATATTTCACCTGTAGAGCAAATTAACTCTGGTCTCTCTTGACAAATGGTTTCTTCGGATTTGTTTCACCATTAATCTTACATTGTTGCAATTAATTTTTTATTGCTTCCAAGCTTACCAAAGGTACTTAACGGAGACATTGTGATCATTGTAAAGAAAACAATTGCTTCAGAGCTTACCGAAGGTAACGGAAGCTATTGTAAGGCTGCTTTCACACTGCGGGCGAGACCGAGCGAGGCCGGGCCGAGAGTTTTTGTATTCACTCTGCGCGCGAGACTGAGCGAGGCCGGGCCGAGCGTTATTGTATTCACACGGTCATGGACACCTTCCTGGGGCCCGCTCTTAGACGTCCGTTTTAGGGGCTTTTTCGGGGGCGTGTATCTTTTTTCCTATTCACTTTAAAAAAAACAAACTATTTTTTCCTTTTCGCGAGACCTACAAATAAGGTCCTTTGCGTCGGACCGCTGCGGTCGACCGTATTCGAGTTATGCGAAAAAAACGGTTTTTTGGGGGGAGAAGAACCGTTTGTTCCGGAATAGGAAAAAAGATACACGCCCCCGAAAAAGCTCCTAAAACGGACGTCTAAGAGCGGGCCCCAGGAAGGTGTCCATGACCGGAACACAACATCAACGATTTTGCAAATGCCCGTATTTTGAAGAAAACCAAAGTAATTTAACCATAGGTTAAAAATTAATATAATAAGGACCATTGGTAAACTTTGACACCATTCAAATGTATATCAATATTGAATATGAAGTATTTTAAAATATGTAGGTAAGTTCCCTAAAATTTTTGATGGACAGACTAGAGGCCTAGAAGTTGGTTGATGACTGAAACAAATTTAGGATTGGGAGGTTTTGAATTTGGAGACAAAGAACCGTTCTTCAGAATGAAATGTTTCTACTAGCTTTTAAAAGCAAAATTAAATCAATTTATAACTTCAAACGTAGTGTACTTTAGTTAAATGATTAGTTAAAAATGAATAAAAACAATAATTCGTTTGGGCCCTATGTAGTTTTGTTGAATTTACATAATCTATTGTTTTTATGAGCCTGGGATAGGGAGGAGACTATTTAATTTTTAATGATCCATTAATATTTATATATTGTTTAGGGGAATTGGTTTGCGGTCTCTAAAGAGTCGAGTATCCAAGCTCATACATCATAATTACTAGCTAGAAAACGGAAGAAATTCCGGCTCGTAATTCATTCTCTATGAATATATTTTGGCAAAAACCCTGTGCTTGCATAGTCCTATTTCAAAGGGTAATTTGGCTGCTCGTGATGAGACAAATCAATATTTTAATTTTTTAATTTTACGCTATTACATAGCTAAAACATTAACGAAAAAAGTATTTCTTTTAAAAAGTGTCAAAAGAAAAAAGTAATGGTAACTATTTGATAGTTCTAAAGCATAACAATTTTTATGTCTCGGAATTCAAAAATTCCAAGACAGAAATCCATTTAGACATCAGGAAACAATTTTGGTTCCGTGTCGGTCTGCCGCTCAATTTTTGCGAACCAACATATCTTAAAAACTACTCATCGGATTGTATTGAAATTTAGATGGTAGGTCGCAATTAGCCCATTTTCGATTCCATATAAGTTGTCCTATTTGTTTCTCTTCCACATCCGCACAAACATACATTTATTACATGAGTTTTATAAAATGTAGATGGTTTGTCAAAACACCCAAGATTAATTTCATCCTTCTGCGCTCTTTAAAGATTGCTAAATTAATACTTTATTCATGTAAAATAGACTGCCAATTAGTGCATCCATCATGTACTTTATTTACTTTATGCTTTTACAAGCCATTAATGTCTAATTTATTAATGTCTAATTTATTAATTGAAGTTTTTCTTTTGTGGACTTGGTTTTTTTATATAAGTAATGTCTAATTTATTAATGTCTAATTTATTAATGTCTAATTTATTAATGTCTAATTTATTAATGTCTAATTGTTTCCCTCACTTTTGCAATATGACAAAATTGTTTTGATTTTTTACATCATAGTTACCACAGACGACAGACAGATATGTTTACTTTCTCGTATAAAGAGAAAGTATTGATGGCGCGAAAATTCTATTTTGAGAGTATGATGGATTTACACGTTTCCCTGAGTCCAAAAAAATGGTTTATAAAAAATGTCTGTCGTCTGTCTGAACTGAGTGCAGACGCCTGGAGCCTAACCTACTGGGAATGTTTAGAAAAATCATAACCCTTGGCTATATCGAGAAATGAATTTTAAATCCAAATTTGGGGGCGCAAGCCCTAAAACTTTTTAAAAAAACATGAAAAAATTATTTTTCTCAATTTGTACTGACGATTTTGATTATAAAATTCTAAAATGTGATCCATTTTAATACAACTCTAACGATATAAGCCGTTTTCCCGGAAAAATCAAGTTCTTTAGAAAATAGATTTAAAAGCGGACGGAGAGAGGCCGGGTTCGATTCCCTGTCGAGGAGAAGTTATTTTAATAATAAAGTTTGATGAAATGTTCAATAATATTTAAATGAACCTACGAAAACACGAAAGTAGAAAACACTGTGCTAAGTAATTAAGAGCTCGTATATGAGAAAGTTTGTCCGAGTTGTCTTGGACCGATTTTTTAAAAATCACATTCTTGGACCATCAAAATCAGTCTAAATTGCTGGTACGATTTTGACGAAACTTGGCACACATGTTAAGTATTTCAAAAAAAATCATAACCCGAGGCGAAATCGAGATATGAATTTTAGCTTCAAATATGAGGGTGCTACTCTCCTAAAACTCTGAAAAACGTGAAATAAATTATTTCTTGAAAAAGGTTTTGACGAATTTGATTAAAACATTCTAAAAGTTAGTCTATTTAAATACGAATCAATATAAGCCGTTTTCCCGGGAAAAAATCTAGTTTCCGAGATATCGATTAAAATAAATATGACTTTGTTGAAAATCGACAACGAAAAATATCTGGTATCTGGGACCGAGATTATATAATGAGAATTGATTCGGACCGATTTGTCTCGATTTATAGTACGTATATGAGAATATAAGAATTTTGTGAGTTACCTTTGACTCAAATTTTAAGCATAATTCGTAGATACTTTTCGTCTTAATTAGAAAATTATAATAATAATCCTAGCTTAGAAGGTGGTATGCAATAAAAAAAAAACGCACTAAATTAATTTTCAAATTAAAATAACAAATCTTAAGTATAAAATAAATAAAATCCCCTTATTATTCTGAAAAAAAAAAAAAAATAATAATAAAATAAAAAATAACAATAATAATAATTAGAGAGAGAGAGATATTTTACAAAAAGCTACAGGTCGAGATGATTTTAATATCATAACTTTCCCGGATTATTTAAACAAGATTTAAATGACCTCAGAAAACGGCTTACCTTTTGAAATAATTAGTGAACCCTTTTAATTAGTTAAATGTTTAAAGCTGGAATTAAACTCTAAAGAGTTTCGATCTAGTTGAACCAGGAAAACCACAAATAGGTTTAAAAGCCGCAGAAAGACAAACCACTTGGGAATATTTCCTTGGTCGGAGAATCCTATCCGAGGTGGATTAAACAGGTCAGTGTTCAATTTATTAAATCTACATATTTGTTCCGTAGATCATTCACTTATTTGCACAACTGAATAAGAATTGAAATAAAAATAGCTGGAAAATGTTTCAATTATAATACAATTGTAATATTTACCATAATAGAGATATGGTGATTATACTGTTGATATAATTATCAATAAATTGTATTGTTGATTTTACTTATATAAATAATAAGGTAATCAATTACTAATAATTATTGCTGATTTTAATATTCATTATTACAGCAATTAGGCAATTACGATTATATCTACAAGCACAAGTAAGTGATGTTTGTCTGTCTCTCTATTCTCTGTCCCTCACAAACTAAAATTTTTCTTTCCCAAATAACTATACACGTTGAAATTGAAAAACATTTTCTGACTTCAAAATTATTCAGGACGAGGTTACAAAGTTGTATACGACACTGCATAACTATTTTAATCTTCATAAAAACCATAGAAATATACCATAAAAATATTAATTAAATAACAACAAACTATGCTGAGTAATTGCCAAGTCAGAAAATGTTTTTAAATTTAAACGAGTACAGTAATTTGGGAAAGAAAAGCTTGAGTTTATGAGGGACAGCGGGACAAACAAACATCACTTATTTGTACTGGATGTATTAGACCTAGTAGAACTTAGATAGCGGCCACACCGAAGCTACCTCGCTTGGAGCCTAGTGTCTTGGTGAGTCGCCAGGTGTGTAATCCATGTGAACCAACCCTCTAAACCATACGAGACCGGACACACCGCGCGCTTGGTTACTAGGCGAGTCACCTAGCGAGTCGCTAGACGAACAGTCCAGTCTGTTCTACATGGCGACTCACCAAGCCACTAGGCTCCAAGCGAGCTGGCTCCGGTGTGGCCTTAGCCTTACTTGAACAGAGGAGACTTGGCTGAACCAATGATCTCACGTTTTACGCGAAACTTGGCTTATTTTTTTACACAAGTCTGTTAGTTGGGATTGATACCTTTAAGAATTGACAGATGACCAATATTGTTTATAGGTAGTCACTATTAAACTACTAAGCACTGCGTGTCTATGTTTTAAAGCGACCTAAATCAGACTTTTAGTTGAAGAAGAATTAAGAAAAATTAAAATTAAAATGAAATTTGTGTAAAACCAACGAGCTATACTTATTACAACAGCTGTACTTATATTCTATTTTGCTTCCGAGCTTACCGAAGGTAACGGAAGGAAGCATTGTGTTCACTTTTGAGGACGAAAAAATATTATGTCTCCGATTTTAAAAATTCCAAGACTGAAAATCGGTTTAAGACATCAGGAAACATTTTTGGTCTCGTGTCTGTCTGTGTGTCCGCGAAGCCTTCAGAGTGTTTGAAACGTGTAAATGATAACTTGAGTAAAAGTTGACCGATTTTGATGAAATTTGGTAGACATGTTCATTTTATGATGCCAAGGACGAGTTTGCTAGACAACGTTATCCACCCAAGCGTTCGCGCGCAACGCTCGCGTAAACGTGAACTTGAAATTGAAAATTGAAATTTTAGGGTCGGGAATAAAATCTAACTTGATCTATTCAATAAGACAAACATTTTTTGCAAATACAATTTTTTAGTAAAACCAACAGCGACACCGCTATGAAGTGTTAAAGAATGCTAAAACTATTACTAATTTTTATTATGGAGAGAACGTGGGGAGGGAGATAGACGAGGGGAATAGGAGATGGCTTGGTTCCCCCACCTCTCTATTTGACCTACCTCTGCAATAGCACAGCGAGCCTAGAGACCTCGAGACTAGGCGACCAGGCTTCATTCGTTATCTGTTCACTATTGTATTCACTTCTGTGTACACGTTATCGAACTGCTCTCAAACTATAAACCTACTCTCACTCCTACCGAGTTTTGCTTTACGAATTTGAACACTTTGAATAATGCCACTGCTATTTCCTTTCGTTATATTATATTTATTTTACATACCATAATCAGTATTTAAAATAATAAAAATGTATTGTTATAATATAACAATAAAGTAATATAACAATAATGTTAATATATAGCAATCAAGTACATGATAGGATGCGAGGAAGCTATGTGCCCCACTAATTGACAGTTTATTGTTTACTTAATACTGAGCATAATATTGAGCGTTTCTGTTTCATCCGAAGTATAATTGTTTAACCAATTGAATTAATTGTTTTAAAAGAGAAAACTCGCATATATGCTCATCTCAATGTTATCAATTATCACCTTAATGAATTTTAAATGGGAAGGAAATGAAAACTAATTTGAATAGATTTGAATTTCATCGCAACTTAGAATGTTATTGGACAGTTCAGTAACCGAACCTAGGTATTTTATTTACAAAAGAAGAAGAAAGAAAAAAACACATCCTGTTTGCTCCAGAATTCAATTAAAACTGTTAAAAAAATCCAACATGCAGATGATATCGCTAGAGTCTAATTGGAATTCTTCTGAAAAACCAAACTTTACAGTAGCTTAGCTTTTGCTAAACGGGACGACAAGACCTGAAGTGAAATCCTATAAATCCATTTATCCCATTCATAAATTATATCCATATTTTTAACGTCATGATGAATTGGTTTTTTATGAAATATATTTGATTAAAGGTGGGTGCACAGCTAGCGGATCACGACGAGTATCGGGCTATTAAGTTAACAATATATATTCATGCAGCCATAAAGACGTATTCACTGGTTCCCACCACGCCGTTCAGTCAGGTGTCAGGTTATAAACAAAACAAAGCCGATTTCGTTAAACGTTTTCTTGAGGTTTAACACTGAACTTATTAAACAGTTCAAGCTACAGTTTACGCTGCAGCTAATAGTCATTCCTTAATAAAATTCTATGCATCAAACTTCAGTTCAATGCAAGTAAATGCATTGACAGTGTGAAGTTTAAGTTGTGATATTTCGCTGATTTCTTTGATTCTTTTGATATCAAAGAAGACGTCTTTAAGGCACTTTCATTTTTATTTTAATGTGAGAGGTATAATAATATACTATTCAAACAAACTTAAAGAAATCGGTCCGAGACAACTAAGACATACTTTCTCATATACGAGTTCATAATTACTTAGCCCAGTGTTTTCCATTTATTAGTTTTCGTGTGTACATTTAATTATTATTGAACATTTCATCAAAATTTATCATAAAAAAACTTCTCCTGGGCGGAGAATCGAACCCGCTCGGGCTCTCTAAGTCCGCGTATTAAGCTGTTTTCTCAGGAACTAGATTTTTCTCGGGAAAACGGCTTATATCGTTAGATTCGTATTTAAATAGGCTACATTTTAGATTTTTTTAATCAAAAATAGTCGGAACCGTTTTCGAGAAATAATCTTTTTTTCACGTTTTTTCAGTTATTTGGGGGGTATGAGTTTTCTGAACATGAATACCAAATTTGGTCAAAATCGGCCCAGAAGTCTAGGCTTCAAGCGTCTGCACAGACGACAGACAGACATTTTTTAAAAAAAACCACATTGTTGGACTCAGGGGACTCTCAAAACGTGTACATCTATATAAATCTCAAAATCGAATTTTCACGCCATAACAATACTTTCTCTTTATATGAGAAAGTAAAAAAACACAAATAGAATAAAAATAAACAGGTCAAGTGTGTGCTAGTCAGCACACAGCGAGGGTCCGTTGCCACACTATATAGTGTTTAACTGTAAAGTGTATAAACAGTGTTTTTTTTAAAATGCTAAAAAGCTTACTTTGAATCATTCTAAGGGTCTGATATTCTCAAAACACACTCTGATTAAGTATTTTTTTGCCACTGAACCTGACTACAACCATATAAATACATCAAAAAGACCATAGTTATAAAAATCGTATTTAAAATTAAAGTTAATTTTGCCGCAGTTAATTACTTTGAAAAGACAATTCCTTGAGAATGAAAATAATATGAAATTTATTTCATTTAGAAGAATAAATTTATCACACTAAATAATAATTTATTAGATAGATATTTTACTTATTTATTTATATCTAAAGGGGTTTACCAGGCTTATAATATAAATTAATTATTAAATTATAAAAAATTAATAGACAAATATTAAAAAGTAATAATATGTAGTGTAATAGAGCTAGAAAGAAACTATTAGCAATAAAACTAGAAATAAAGAGCTGTTTTTATTTAAATGGTGGTAAAATTAATATTACCACTGCATTGAGCAAAGAATAAATGGAAAAATAAAAATAAAACAAAAGAAAATATTTTTATCATGGTAAGTATGCTTTATGCTTTTTAAATATCAAGCATTTTACTCAAGGCAGGCTAATTGCAAGAAAGATAAGAGGACAAACTAATTTCAACAAGAGTTTTCACGACAACTAATTAAAAAAGAACAAGAAGATCCTGAAGTTCAAAAACAAAAATATAACAAGGCAACAAATGTTTATTTCAGAATTGAATAAGGTAAAAATGTTAAACATTTACATACAAATTGTAATTAAGAATCCTAAAATAAAAATTAAAATTAATTTTAATTTTAGACATTTAAATAGAGTATATAAATAGAAAAAGCAAAAACGAGAATCGTATAGATTATTTTAACAAATGTATGTATTGTATCTACTCCTTTAAAATGTATTATTTATTATACTACTATGTTAAAAATTGTGAGTTTAGTATGTTTATTTTGATTATTTACTTAGCACGTCTTCTGTGATTTTAAAAAGTAGATTAAAGAGTATCATTGTATTAACCTATTATTATTAAGCCAACATTATTAAACATCAATACTCTACTACTTTAACATAAAATTTTATTTTTATATAATCTACGCAAATGATACATAAATTCTAAAGCACAGCCCTCACTCTAGTATTTTATACTACCGAAAGCTCTCACGTCACAAAGGGTATAAATAAGTTAAATAAGAGAAGGTTAAAAAGTGAAGATAATTTTAATGTACATACATAATTTTAATGTATGTACATTAGGGTGACCCTTAATATTCATCATTTTTTAATTTTAGCTCCCAACCCCTAACATTGTGCGAATACATGAAAAAAATGATTTTTGAAAAGTTTCAGGTCAATCGGATAATTTTAAATGGTGCCGCTTTTTATTTGAAAATTATTATATAAATAAATAGAAACAGGTCAAGTGTGTGCTGGTCAGCACACAGCGAGGGTCCGTAGGCAACCCTTTATAGTTTAAGTAGTACCCTATTGATGGTGTTTTTTAAAATGGTAAAAAGCTTTCTTTGAACTATCCTATGAGTCTGATATTCTCAAAACACATGAACAAACTTCTGATAAAGTATTTTTTTGCCACTGAACCGGACTACAACCATATAAATACATCGAAAAGACCATAATTCTAAAATAAACGTATTTTGTCAATAAAAAATAAAATAATATTTTTTTTAGAAATTTCCAAAAAGTGGTATCTTTACTTTTGGTCGAAGAATGTTCAGAATTTTTTCCCGATTTTTTGCACTTCACATAAATGAGATAGAGGAGGGGGGACACGTTCCACACCCACTTCAAACTTTCCTACGCTCGCCCTATCAAAGTTATAACCAAAGAATTATATATTTTTGTAATCAGCTCGACGTACCCTTTCATATGATACCCCTTACGGTGTCGAAAAAAAATTAAAAAAAATTAACCCTTAATTTTTTTTACCCTAATGTTTTTAAATGTAATGTCACTATATTTTTAAAATATGTGGGTAGATACAAGACAAATACATGCCAAATTTCAAAGTGATGGGACGAAAAGTGTAGCCGTGAGAGCAGGCGACTGGACGGACGGACAGACACACGCAGGAAAATATAAGGGTCCTTGGTTTTGCCTACGGACCCTAAAAAATCAATAAAATAGTGATTTTTTCTAGAAAATTTCAAAATATTACGTTTATAATGCAATATTATCCTTGTTTTTTTATTATTTGCATAAATGATATACTTATATTACCTAATATAACTCAAAAGTAAGTCAATTAGTAAAGAGATAAAATATTTAGAGATATACATACATAGCAAAATAGTGAAAATTGGGAAAACATTTTGTTTTTCGTATGAATTTCGTAATTATTTTAATCATATGAACAATATTTAATGTTTTAACATACATTAAATAGTACTACAGGTTATGTGCTTCATATTAATACGTATTAACAATGCATACCTATCATAGTTTTTTTTTTAAACTAGTAACATACAAACTAGTGGAGTCAATGAAGCTATAACATAAGCCACATTTTGAACGAAAAAGACCGTCTTTTGAGTTTGAATATCTATTATGCATTTTTTTTTATTTTGGATTCAAAAATAAAAAAAAATGGCGACCCTAGGATGACAAGAAAAATCTTTTTTTAATTATCACGAAATTCGTGATAATTAAACATAAATTAAGAATCTACCAAAGTTTTTTTGGGGGTCGCTGATTATGAATTTAAGGTAACAATAATGTTAGATTTTACTAAAATATCCATAAAGTAATAACGTACATTGTTTAACATGCATAATAAAAATAGCAAAAATAGTGGAAATAATTTTTTTTTTTAATTATTCCGTTTAAATTTGGATGTTATACTTTCAAATATTTTAATTGTTTCTAGTTTACGATGTTAGTTATAGTTTGTTTCAGTATATTCTTTATTAAACCCTTCTTTTAGGTACTCTCATCTACCTTACCCCTAATCTGCATTCCTGAGCTTGAGCCCTCGGCCCTGAGGCTCAGGAATGCACACTAATCCTAGTAATCCTTTAGGCAATAAACATACAAAGTAGTGAAAAAATATTTTATTTTATTAAAATATTAATAAAGCAATAACATATTATCATCATTCCATTTACGGGTCAAATTTTGACAATTTAGGGTCAGAAATAGTATAAAACTGTTTTTTTACATTTTGCCCCCCTTTTATATGAAAATATGACAAAAGTGTACCTAACAACAATTACTATACTCAAAGAGCTTTCCAACGACATGCATCTTGAAGGGTAAATAATATTTTGACTTTTGTACCCCGCACCCCTGTGTACCTACCTTTTTTTTTTCACCCATCCAATTTTAAACCAAAATTTTCTTATACTATCATAAGGCAATAATACGCAGATTTCTTTGAAAATTCGCTAATTAAGTCATGGTGCATGACTGGTCTTTTTTTATTAACCATATAGGTAATTATTTGATAGATACATATTTTTATTTTCAATTCAAACTTCCAAAAAAACACACCAATCTCAACCATAGTAGAAAAAATGTATTTTATCTACGATTGTTACGAAATATAAACATAGTATCTCTGTTTAGATGCGTAGAAAGTGATTCTTTACGTACTTGTATTCAATGCGCATGCACGTCTTGTAAAGTTGTAATTCTGAAGAATTCCTCTTTCTTACCGCCCTAGGGTGGTAAAAAATAAATATTCTTCACCTTTACGCACGATTAGCGAGTTTGTTTACATATTAACAACAATAATTTGCTGTTTTCGAGTCTATTGTGAAAATCAATGAGTGATTTAAGTGATTATGACGAATATGATGAGAATAATACTCCTCCCGAAATAATCAATTCGGCACAAAATACAACTAATGAATTAATGTCATCTTTATCAAAAGAGAAATACGAACTTACACGCGGGAAGTTTATTTTTTTCTGTATTTATTATTTAAGTCTAAGAATCGCAGATAAAGTACGGTACGCAACTCGTGCGAAAACGGCATTTTGCATTGCTCGTGTGGTTTTATTACTACCCTCGCTGTCGCTCGGGTGCTAACTCCACACTCGCATGCAAAATACTACTTTCCGCACTCGACGCGTAATGTACTATTTCACATCTATTGTTCTACCTCTATGATCTCAACCCATTAACATCAGTCCAACTTGATTTAACTCACTAAAAGCCTAGTTAAATGTTAAAGGGGCATTACTAGTTATTTGTTAAAAAAGTAGGATCATTTAACCAACTTAACTGACAATACAGTTTAGGACGTTAAACTAAAGATAGTGAGTACCTTTTATGGCATGAGAGTCGAATGATAAATGTTATTAAATTTGATCTAAACAAATTTCGGATTGAATTTAATAACTTTAATTTATATATATAGTCCAGGAGCCAGGTAGATTTACCTGGAAAGTATTTTGAACTTAATGGAATTTTTACAGGTAACTCAGAGGTCCTCTGGGATGCCAATGCTGAGTTTTCGACCTCGTGGCCCTTGTGCTAACTTGGGGAGGGGGGAAAAACCCCAATTTTTCCGCCAATTGTTTGGTTTTTTGCCTCTAGCTCGAAAACTACGCGTCAAACAAAAAAACTTTACTAGTAGAAAGTTAAAGAGCATCAAATTTTCTATAAGAATCACTGGTCATACGACAATTTTCTTCCATTAGGTACTGAGATACAGCATTTTGAAAAAATGCCAAATTTTAAAATATGTGGATTTTAGCGGAAAAAAGCGTGTTTTTGGGCTTATAAAATAGATTTATCATCATAAATTAAGTATTCAACATTTCTATGTATACCATAATAATATGTAACCCCCTGTAAACCCCTCCCCCCCTCACTGCCCTCTCCCCCCCCCTCCCCTCAGAAACAAATTTGATGACGAATAATGTGCGTGACTTATTGATTACGTAGGTAAAGAAGTTCTATCCTTCCCTTAATTTTTGACTTTTTATGTTTTAATAAAATAAAAATATCAATAGTCCAGGAAATGAAGCACTTTGGCTCGCAATTCTTTGGACATACATCGATTTACTTGAAAATTTGACAGTAGGTAGAGAATAGTCCAGGCATCAAAATCTATATCATCTATATCATTATTGCTATTACCCTGGGGGTGGTTTCACCCCATGTCGGGGGTTGAAATTTTTTATTTTTATTTTAACCTCAGGAATCGATGGAAAAGCTAATTCTAAGTCAAAAATGATCTATACTTTTTTTTTTTAAATTATTATTTTTCGAGTTATTCGCGATTGAAAGTAAAAGATGTTCGACCTTTTTGATTGGTTTTTCGGGAATAACTCGAAAAATATGCATTTTATCAAACAAACTGTAAGAACAAAATTGTAGCCTATAAAAAAAGAAAGAAAATCCTCATTTTATAAATCATGTACGACCAATACGGACCGACCTACGGCTTGTTAATTGTTGGCTTTTGTTCGTCAAATGCTAAATTTGAGAGATTCAGAGTCAAATAGGGATAACACTGTGCATTTTCCGAGGAAAACTTATAGATGTTTTTTTAAAGTAGACAAAAAGAGCTTTCATTTTTTAAAAAATAGAAGTCGATAGCATCAAAATTAAGCGAGTTACGATGAAAATAAAGTTAGTCCCTACATTTTTCTACGAAAAAATCAGTGAAAACAACCCCCTAATTACCACCCTAATTCAAATTGATCGTCGCCCTTCTACGGTTTTGCGTGGATCACATGGGACACATAAGAACAGCTCAACTCCAACTTTTCGGGAATATCCAGACGGCGGAAGTATGGGGTACGGGGTACAAAAGTCAAATTAGTATAAACCCTTTATGATGAATGTCGTTTGATAGCTCTTTAAGAGAGCAGTAATTGTTGTTATAATCACTTGTCAAATTTTCATTTAAGAGGGGGATAAAATGGAAAAACAGGAATAAATGGTTTTAGCTAAAAATTAGAAATATTATTATTTTTGATCCGATATGAATGAAAATTGGTATATGTGCTTTATTTGATGTCAGAAAAAAGAATATGAAATAATTTGTGTGCATTTAGTACTTTGGGTACAAATTGTTGTAAGGGGTGGTTTTTAAGGGTTGAAAAATGGCAAAATAATGAAATTGGTAATATTTTAGGAACAACATTCTTAAATTAAGTCGATATGATAAATTAATCATTTATTTAAGGATAAATATTTTTTTGTACATTAAGGTCTACAAGGGTTGATTTTTAAGGGTTGAAATATTTTGAAATTGTGTTTCAAAGTATAAAACAATCATTATTCAACTAATCCAAACGAAATGTCACCCACCTTAATCTTTGAAATGTTACTTTATAAGTTTTGATAATTGAGGGTAGTTTTCAGCACAAGGGCCACGAGGTCGAAAACTCAGCATTGGCATCCCAGAGGACCTCTGAGTTACCTGTAAAAATTCCATTAAGTTCAAAATACTTTCCAGCTCGACCTGGTTTTTTCGACCTGGCTCCTGGACTAATATCCTACTTTGAACATTTTAATTATAATGTTCACTAAGGCTTAGTATTATAATAGGATGCATGTTTTAGAAATGAATTAAGTCCCCGATTGCAAGTAATGGATTTCAAGGTAAAATCTCTTTTGATGATACCCTCTTAAGAGTGATTTGTAGATATGATTTTTATGCTTGAGTCAACAGGTGCTTGCAAAGTAAGAGATATGAGATACGAGAAGCAAAAGGGAAATTATAATAGAGAGGATAAGATTATCCTTTACCGGCCATGAAGACCCTTGTCAGTGACTAACCAAAGATCAAAGAGAGAGAAACACTATAATATAATATATATATATATATATATATATATATATATATATATATATATATATATATATATATATATATATATATATACATATCTTTTGATTAATATACCCAGCACTACACACATGCTGAGGTAAACAATGTCTATGTAAGTGGATATGGGTGTAGACGATACATCCTTTGACCTAAAAGACAGTTTAAATAAGCGGGTCATTTCTCCATTGTTGTTAATCAAATTAAAGTGATTCTTAACATTTCGAAAGATCATTAACACTATTATTAAAAAAAGGAATGCCGATAAAAGTGTATTCCGCTGGCATAGGATTCAAATACAAATAATTGACTACGCTCTCAGCGGTCATTAAGTAAAAGTGTGACTTTCGTCTTTCCCTAATTGAACGAGCTTTCAATTGCGTGAGTTTTGGGGGTTTTGGTTCAATTGGCGTTTTGGGTCTTTTTATAGAGCCTTTTCAGCAAAAAAAAAAAAGGAATCACCTAAAAGTTTGTTTGTGAAGAATTTTTGAAACATTTATTAACTAAATCGGTTTTTAGACTAAAAAAGGAAAGTTTTTTCCTTTAACGCTATACTATGCTATTAATTCTTGCTGATTCATTATTAAATACTTTCACAACGTCCTATACAGCAACTGAACTAGGGGATACACATTTTGATACACACTCAACTGTATATATAAACAAACAACCATTAAGGTATGCAAATAAACGAACACAAAATAGTTTAATGTTTGTATCCCACATAAACATGTAAGTGGGAATCCCAGTTTTAAATATTAATATCAACTTGACTATTATTAGTTTAAAATGGGAATAAAAAATAATAAAACATAAGAAATATTCAATTATATTTTCTTAAATTGATATTTTTTCTTAGTTCGCCTATACGGTCGCGCTGGCCCTGCCACTGGTGCATATCAGAATTCCTGACAACTGTATAGTTATTGGTAATTTTAACGCTATATATTTTCAAGATGGCGGGAAATATGGCTGACGACTAAACAAAAGGTGTTAGTATGACATGTTATACATAAATTTAAAGGTCTTGAAGAGTGGAAACAGACATGTAACTAATACCATAAAATTTCAATTCTTTGTTGATATTTTGGAAACAAGTATGGCCATAATGTGGGTTGGGAAAACGAGTTAATGCTTATATAGCATGTCACATTCACATTTAAAGCTCTTATTATTTAGATTAATAATATGTTAGTTTTCCCCGAAACATATTTTTTTGGAAGCCATATTGAAAACAAATATGGCCGATTTAAAAGGAAACTTTTTTTTAACGTGTGTTCTTTACGACGACTATTGATGTTCGTAAAACATCGTCAGTCGTAATGAGCTGTAATTTAAAATTAATTTTAAAAATCTAAGTATCTTTTAATAAAATAAAATAATAGAGAGTGGGGTGGGTCCAAAGTGCCTTGAGTTGGTTCCACTCCAAGCACTGTATGGCGTGCTCGACTTGTCATTTTAAAAAATGAAAAAACCTTGTACAGTTTACAAAAACTAAATTTTTAAGAAAATTAGAAAAAAATATACACACATAGTACAAAGAATATTTAATTAAAAAGTCTTGTTTTTCCCCCCAAACAAATACCTATAACATTTCCCTGTCATAGTTGATAGTGCTCGAATGGCTTAAACTTAATTTAAATAAAATTTAATAATTTGTACAGTAACACACACACACACACATATATATATATATATATATATATATATATATATATATATATATATATATATATATATATATATATATATGCACATAATACAATTTGGTTTTATGTTTTATAATTTTTTAACTTGTTATCTGAATTTTTCTCTAAATTCTCTCCTTTTTCTTTCTTTTGTATCTGTGTATTATTCAATTTTTTTCTCTTTCAGTGCTACAGAGTTACGGGTTTATTTTTATTATAGTTATTTTTATTTTTTTTAAAAAAAAAAGTTTACAGTTCTCTCAACCAAGTAAAAATTTAAATTTATCTCAAAGTTACACTGACTAGATTTTCCTTTTAGTTTTTATCACAGAAGGTTGGTTTTTCCTCTGGACCTTTTCCAGTGATTTTTCAGCCATCTCGTTTCGTCCGCTTGTTAAATGCAAAAAGTAAGAATGAAGTCACTCTCCAGTTTAGACAATAAGTGAACCATATTTTTTGGTTTATCTTTTCTTTTTTACTATCTTATATAAAGATAAAGGATTGTGAAAGAATGGTGTAAGGATTTGAACGTTTTGAGGTCCCTTAATTCCAAAAAAGTGGTTTTTAAAAATGTATGTCTGTCATCTGTCATATGTGCAGACGCGTGGCTAAACTAATGGGAAAATTTCTACGAAATTTGGCATACATTTCAAAAAATCATACTCCGATACGAAATCAAGAAATGAATTTAAGCTCCAAATTTAGGGGCACTTCCCTCCAAAAACTCTGATTAACGTGTAAAAAATATTTCTCGAAAACCTTACCAACGATTTTGATTTAAAAAATTCTAAAATATCCATTAAAATACGTATCCGAGAATATAAGCCGTTTTTGCCGGGAAAAATCTAGTTCCTGAGAGAATAGCTTTAAATGTGGACGGAGAGAGATGTGCTGGGTTCGATTCCCCGCCGAGGAGAAGTTATTTTTATGATAAATTTTGATCAAATGTTCAATAATAATTAAATGTATGTACGAAAACTCGAAAAATAATAAATGGAAAACACTGGGCTAAGTAATTATGAACTCGTATATAAAAAAGTTGTCTCAGTTATCTCGGACCAATTTTGTTTTCTTACGTATAATACGACTAGCACAAGCGTGTTTTTGGTAATAAAGACTTTAAAATATTACATTGTTGCGATAAAACAAGTGAGAGCTTAAATTATTAATTACCTTAATGACCAGATCCCTTCTCTGTCTCCTCTACTCAAAAGATTTTTGGAACCATGGAACGTACCATCCGCGGGATCGTCACGGGGATGAAAGCCATTCCTGCCCGACACTCCTTGACAGAGTTTCGTACCGTCATCCAAACTGTTCCAACCCGCGCCGCGCAGGGATCGTTTGCGAACCGTTTGCTGTATCGTCCAAACGATCCTCTGACTATACCAAGTACAGGTTTGTATGACATGAGCAGTTGTGTCAATTGTCACAAATATCAAGAGGAAGGTTCCTTAACTGTTAGGTTCCTTGAATGTTTTTAATACAGTCCGAATTATAGTCCTAAACCCGTTCAAACCTGACATTGATTTGATCACAGTAAAATGTTAGCGCAAGCTCACTTTCTCATACAAAGAGTAAGTATTGTGATGGAGCGAAAATTTGATTTTGATAGATGTTCACGTTTTGAGGTCCCTTGAGTTCAAAAAAGTGGTTTTTAAAAAAGTCTGTTTGTCGTCTGTCGTTTGTTATCTGTCGTCTGTGCAGACGCGTTGAGCCCAAACTACTGGGTCGATTTTCAAAAAATTTGGCATACATGTTTAGAAAAATCATCGAGGCGAAATGAAAAAAGTTTTGGAGCTAAAATGAATGTTAGCTTTAAATTCGAGGGCGCTACCCCCAAACACTCTGAAAAAACATTTAAAAAAATTATTTCTCGAAAACAGTTTCAACTATTTTGATTAAATATTAAATTCTAAAATTTGGTCCATTTAAATACGAATCTAAAGATGTAAGCCGTTTTTTTCCTGAGAGAAATTGGACGGAGGGAGTCACATTTATTCGTTACGTGGAAAGATTATCAACACGTCGCTCTAATTACTGAAATATAGTTCAGATTAAAAAGTGATTATTTAAAAAAAAATTGCATTCGAAAAATAAAACGAATTTATATAACACAAATATACTGCCACATGTATGATATTTTTTGATGAAAGTGATATGGTATTCACGTCAGGTGAAATGTCATGTTGTATCAGGAAATCCCATTGTATTGTGAGTTTAGCCCTCTCTCTGTATTTTTTACGCAAGAGTTGTTTAGTAGGCTATACAACCTACTATGAAGCCTACCTGTCAAACCGAGAATCTAATTCACGTTTCTTCATTACGAACCCTAAATTTATGTACAATTTGTAGTTGTAAGCTTCACATGGCTTTATTTAAAAAAGAACGAATATATTGGTGCCCAAATTATTAATATGGGGTTATTAATTACGTTTCATTTTAAATTTCAAGTCGAAATAAGGAACATACACTTAGATGTAGAAACAAATTTATTAGAGCAACGTTATGTATAAACGAACTAACAAAGTGTTAAGAAAGGAGTTTCTTTAATCACGCCGCCAAGGCTAATTCTTACGAACGAACAAAGTGTTAAAGAAAGAAGTTTCTTTAATCACGCCGCCAAGGCTAATTCTTACGAACGAACAAAGTGTTAAAGAAAGAAGTTTCTTTAATCACGCCGCCAAGGCTAATTCTTACGAACGAACAAAGTGTTAAAGAAAGAAGTTTCTTTAATCACGCCGCCAAGGCTAATTCTTACGAACGAACAAAGTGTTAAAGAAAGAAGTTTCTTTAATCACGCCACCAAGGCTAATTCTTACGAACGAACAAAGTGTTAATGAAAGAAGTTTGTTGACTCATGCTCCCACGACTAGTTCTTAGAAATGAAATAAGTTTTCAGGGAAGAAGTTTGTGTAATCACGCCACCAAGGCTAATTCTTACGAACGATCAAAGTGTTCACGAAAGAAGTTTGTTTAATCACGCCGCCAAGGCTAATTCTTGCTTAGTTTTAAAAAGTAATTTGTGCACTCAATTTCTGAACAGTCAGTAATTTTATTTATTATATAGTTATTGTCATCAGACTTCGAAAACTTTACAACGAAACCAATGAGATTACAAAAGTGTTAACATCATAGAGAAGCTCGCTTTAATTGAAAATAATAACAAAAGAATACTACAAAGTTTTTTAGGCTGAAAAGCTCCATTGGAACCAAAGGAAGCTGCATCCAAGGATTGGAGAATTATTATCACAGTTGAAATGTTTGTGCCACAACTTCTAGCTTTCTCTTATAAAAAGATACTAAGTTGACTTTCAGTAAGTTTATTCCTGATAAAAGTTTCCTCCCCATGATTCATTGCATATTAAATCTCTATTTAACTTTAGTTCATTCATGATGAATGGGCTTGTTGAATGAGTAGGAGACTAGCTCGGCAATCAATTTTCTTTTCATTTGTACTATTCTGTCATTTCTCAAGAAGTTATACATTTTCATTCATTTGTAATTAAACTTATAGAATTGTCATCAAGTACAATTTTGATAAATTATACAAATTTAAGGTCTGTTCATAAAGTAAGGTAAAGGAAATACTAGAACGGCCCAGGGACGTGAGTTGTCCGGGTAGTGTTTATGTTATACCGGGTCACGTAACGGGATAGTTGGAACAAATTGTCTTTCATTTGGGGAAAGGGGGAAATTAATTTTTCTTTTTAAGGCACCACGGCAAAACAAAATTTTTGGAAAAAGTCCGAGTTGTGAGTTGCGGATTCGGCTGAGACCTAATGGCCCCGCGCCGCTCCAAAACTGATTGTGTGAGTGGGGGAACTCAGATGATCCGGTGTGGCTCGGCGAGTCCATCTGGGTTTCTACAAGTTTAAAGTCCGCGACGCAGAGCGACGGAGCCGTGGCTCGGCCATCACATGTTTGTCCAATCCCTGCGCCGAGCTAGATAGGTCTTTTATATTTTTGAACCACCATGTGTTAAAAAATATTCGTCCGATTTTAAAAATTAGTTACTTTTAATTTTGTCTCTTTTCTAACTCCGCCATGTATAAGTATTTAGCATTGTATACATAGCTGTGTAATTTTATAAATTATATTTAATGAAAAGCGTAAAAGTTCCGGTAGAAACTTCGTTCCTCCCGCGACGCCACACGTATTTTTTTAATTTTTTTTTCTAATAGTTGGTTAAAATTACTATATGTGTACAGTGTACGTGTATAGCAGCACGTAAATACTTATTTTTAAAAGCAGCTTTCGTCCTTGGTTAACGATTATAACTAGAGTCACATTTATCCGTTACGTGGAAAGATTATCAACGTTCCCAGATCGCTCTAATTGTTGTCATTTAATTCAGAGTAAAAAATTTGTCCTATTATAATAATTAAAAAATTCTTAGGCTCCGAAACTTTACTGGAAAAGGTACAAAGTCAAGTCCAAAAGTACCTATTGCCAAAAATAGAGTTTTTCATCAAATAATAATTTTAGGGAGGGAGGGGCGACTTTTGTACATCTTGTAAAGTTCTACTGGTAGTAGTAAGGACTTTTTTTTTAATCAATAACCTCGTTTTTAAGGCTTTGAAAAGTTGTAAAAATATGAAATGAACTATTTCACGTTGTGAGTTTATTTCTCCCGGATTCACTCAATCAATTTTTTAGCCCCAATTTTTTAAAAATAATTTATGAACTTCCACTGGTTAAAATAGGAACAGTTCTAAACCTGAACAGCCCTGAAAACCTGACGTCTCACACTCGTGCTCTTGTATAGCTTTCGACGAAGCGAAGCGTGAACGTGGGGGGTCCGGCAGACTACCGTCCGTGTCCGAGTTCCCGGACACGCCCTGTCCTCTGATTTCTGTAAACGCTCTTTTGTTAAATATATTTTACAATTCTTGTCTGGGTCTCATACAAAGCCCATAACATAAATAGACCTTTAAAAGATATAGAGATCTAGGGAGATAATTTTTAAAAAATTTTTGTGAGTCTATAAATTGGTTGTTTCGACTCTGAGATTTTGTGGTAACACTTCATAATTATGACTGGAGAGGTAAATAGAAAGTAACACAACAATTTTATCACACAAATTGTATATCATAAATGTGTTAACAAACCAGTAATGAGGCGCATAAAAAACCCTAAAAATATGTATAGCATGTCATACTGACTAAAAACGTTATCTCTAGCAGTCCATTATATTGACCACCATCTTGAAAATATTAAATGTGAAACTTAATTAATTATATAATCCTTGTCCTACTCTTTAAGACCTTTAAAACTATGTATAACATGTCATGCAGACATAAAACTTATTTTAGTCGTCCACCATATGGGCCAAGATTTTGAAAATATTAAATGAGGGATTTCCAATAATTATAGAGTTGTCACAAATAATAAGAAGAGCCTGTTTGCTAAATTTCCTTCAAATTGGTTAATTGTTACGCCACTTATCGTTAGAAAAACAAACACAAATTTTTCTAAACCCAAGCCTCTGAAAATGAAGAACTCACTACGCTCGTTCAATTAAGAATAAGATCTCGACTATTAATATGTTAACGCAACACTGACAATGATGTAGTATGTCAAAACACGTTCTTTAATTATACTAGCTGAGCGTGCATTTTAATCTTAAACAATAAACATTTTTATTTATATACAGCTGAAATCAGGTCAAAAATAGTAATATTTCTAATTTTTAATTAAAAAGCATTTTTTCCTGTTTTTCTATTTTACCCCCTCTTAAATGAAAATATGAAAAAAGTGAACATAACAACAATAACTGTGCTCTTAAAGAGCTTTCTAACGACATGTATCATGAAGGGCTTATACTATTTTAACTTTTGTACCCCGTACCCCATACCCCTGGGTACCAATTTGGACCATTTCAGATTTATACCTTCCTGTGGTTGGTCACTATGACCGTGCCTAAGTTTGTCCGGATTGGTTCAGCCGTTCAGGAGGAGTATGTCTCCAACCAAATGCAAAGTGTAGTATTAAGAGCTTCGCTCAGCTCAAATATAAAATTGTGGTGAAAATATTTTTTTTTTTAATTTATATAACTCCTCTAGTCATAATTATGAATCAATATACTTCTAACTTGAAAACCATTTGGCTAGCACAGTAAAATAAGTTTTTATTTATTTAAACTACTTGCATCAAGATGGACTTAGTGCACTTTAATGTAGATAATGGAACTCTTTTTTTGTCTCAGAATTTAAGCTATCACTCAAAACTTTGTTTAAATTCTTCCCACAATCATAATATAAATGTATTCGAAAAAAATTAATCTATTAATTGTATTTACCTAAAAACCAAGCCCCATTTAAAATCGTAATCCCAATAAACCTTTTTCACTACTTAGTTGTATTTTACTTAAAGTTAGGGTTTTTTTTTTTGTTTTTTTTTCAAATGTAATTACTTAAAAACGAGCTTGTTTTAAGATTTAGTTTCATTTAATCGCTCAAGGGTTTTACTTCTATATAATTCTATTTCTTTCCAAGTTTGAAACTAAGTTCAGATTAAGGTAAACCTAATCTGTTACTTGGCAGAGAAAAATAGAAAATAAGTTTATGTTTGAATGTTTTCCAATTAAAATAGAAAAATGTGGAGAAACCAAAGTATATAGGTATCGTATTGTTTCTTTTATTTTGCTCTTTAGTAAATAAAGAGGTAGAAAACGAAGGTAAAGACAGTAACAAGAATTTTCTAAGTTTCTTTTTTTTTTCTTTTTTATTCTTTAGAAACTAAATGCTTCATTCTTTTACTAACTATTAAATGATTGGAGTTAATAGCCTTCTAGGGTATAAAAAAAATGAAATTGAGCTTTCTTCGGAATTATAATGTTCTTTTTTATTTTTAGTTATTACTTTCAATTTTGGAAAAAAGGAACGCAAAATTCAATTCTAATCTCTTCGCATACCACTTCGTAAACTTTTTACGGAAAAACACCTAACTTTTTTTCACCCTCTTTTAAAAAAGTTTAAAAGTTGAGAATCTTTAATAGTGAATTGTTAGAAAGAGAATTTTTTGTGAGTAAGAAATACTTTTGAAAATATTTTGATTGACACCTTAGGATTGAGGGAATGAGGCACAAACACATGTAACAAATTCTATTGTTTAGAATTTGACGTCTTCAATTCATAAAGATTAACCCTAAAATGTATCTTATTTAATTCAAAACCATCTATGTTCTTCTCTCTAACCGTAATAATAAACTCGATGAAGACGGTTCACCTAATTAGGAGTGTAAATTATTTGGAAACCTGAAGATACCCTTAAAATACAAATTCATTCTATAAGCCATATTGAATTTCACTTCTTCTTAATAACCCTTCTTACCTGTTCATTAATGTGAATTGGGGTTGAAAAGGTGAAAATCTGAATGAACGTCTTTAGTAACTCGCCTTTCTATTTAATAACATTGGAATTCCTGTCTCGATCTTGAACCTTAAGAGCTTTATTTAATAAATGTCTCGTATTGGATGATAAGGGAATTTTATACATTTAATGTATTCAAGAGGAAATAGAATAGTATTGAAATTAAACTTCTATAAACAATTGAAAATGTAACGGAAAAGATTTTCAATTGTACTCACCAGGATTGATAAAATGTACACTAAAAATTTTGATATAAAAGTATATTTCAGTAGAAAAAAAACATTTTTAACAGTTAAAAGTGGCATGTTAATATAATAGTAAGGATAAAGATAAGAGACAGAAATAAATTATTAATAATATTAAAGATAAATTATTTATATTAAAGAATCGTATAAGATATATGCAATTTTCGGCAATTACACATAAAAATATTTTATCTACGATTGATACGAAATATAAACATTGTATCTCTGTTTAGATGCGTAGAAAGTGATTATTTACGTACTTGTATTCATTGCGCATGCGCGTCTCATAGTTCTGAAGAATTCCTCTTCTTTAACAAGCTAGCGCGGTAAAGAAGAGGAATTCTTCAGCTTTACGCATGATTAGCGAGTTTGTTTACATTTAACAAAACTAATTTGCTGTTCTTTTATTAAAGTAACTGTTTATATCGAGATTTTAGTGAAAAAAAATGAGTGAATCAAGTGACTTTGACGAAAATAAGGAGAATAATACTCCTCCAGAAATAATTTATTCGGCAAAAAATACAACTCACGAATTAATGCAATCTTTATCAAGAGAGAGATACAAACTTACATACAGCAAGTTTATTTTTTTCTGTATTTATTATTTAAATCTAACAATCGTAGATAAAGTACGGTACGCAACTCGTGCGAAACGGCATTTTGCATTGCTCGTGTGATTTTACTACCCTCGCTGTCGCTCGGGTGCAAACTCCACACTCGCATGCAAAATGCAACTTTCCGCACTCGTTGCGTAATTTACTATTTCCTGTCACATTTATATTTTAGCCTTATTAACAATATTTTATTACAATTTAATTATACCATATTAATATATTACGTATAAAGTTATAGATAATTACATTAACAAATGACATAAATAATACTTTTGTTGTACTAAGTAACATATTTGCCACGACTGATCCGATCATGATAAAATTCATATGTCATCATCATACATTTCATCGACAACTATCCTCCTAATTGAGCGACATCGCACCACCATTAGGTCGCAAGAAATTGACGTTTGGAGGATTTTACGATTACGCCTCCGCAGGAGCTATCAATGATCCGCAATAGAGGACTATCTAGGGCCTTACTCGTTAAACCCCTGAAATTTCATCAACATCAGAAGAAAGTTATGGGCGTTATGGGTGTGACAAGGATTCGTGGACAGAGGCCGACAGACAGGAACGAAACTTGTAAATTTGTTCAGGAAGGTCTAAAACGTAAAATGCGAGTGGAATTATAGAATTTGAAGGAAAAAAATGTCACCTCCCAAAACTGAACACAATGCTTCCGCTACCTCAGTAGACTCAGAAAAAAATAGATTGATTTCAATCATAGTACAGGAGATAGCGTGCAAAAAAGTGTCTGTCTAACAAAATTCTAGCTTGATGTTAGTCGCAGACACTTTTTTGCACGCTATCTCCTGGACTATCAAAAAATAATTCGAAGTGTCTATTTCAAATGACTACAAAAGACCTTACCAATTACTCAATTGTTTAGCAATATAGCCACTAAAAACCAATCTAAATGAGTATATTACCTCCTAAGATCTTATCAGGCGATAGTTAGCAATAATTATTGATTTATAAAAACTAATTAAAAAATCAATATCACGATATTCTTAAAAATTATTTAAGTCTCGTCTAGATTACCGAACCGAACAGAGGAAACGAGCCGAGCATTACTCTCTGCGCATGCGCATGCCCAGTCTGAGATGCACAGGGACCATTGCTCGGCTCGTTTCCTCTGTTCGGTTCGGCAGTCTGGACGAGGCTTTAAAATCTTATGTATTTAACCTTTGTGAACAAAATTCGTATCTATAGAGAAGAACAAAGTAAACATTATAAATGAATAATTCATCTAACCTCATAACCCTATCTTAATCTGGATATCTAAATAAAAAAATCGGTCCGAGACAACTCAGACAAACTTTCTTATATATGAGTTTATAATTACTTAGCCCAGTGTTTCCATTTATTAGTTTTCAAATGTACATTTAAATATTATTGAACATTTCATCAAAATTTATCATAAAAATAACTTCTCCTGGTCGGGGAATCTAACCCGGGCTCTCTCCGTCCGCGTTTTAAGCTAATATCTCAGGAACTAGATTTTTCCCGGGAAAACGGCTTATATCGTTGGATTCGTATTCAAATGGACTACATTTTAGAATTTTTTAATCAAAATCGTCGGAACCGTTTTCGAGAAATAATTTTTTTCACGTTTTTTCAGAGTTGTTGGGGGTTGGGCCCCCAAATTTGAAACTAAAATTCATTTCTCAATTTCGCCTCGGGGTATGATTTTTCTGAACATGTACGCCAAATTTCGTCAAAATCGGCCCAGTAGGTTAGGCTCCAGGCGTCTGCACAGACGACAGACAGACATTTTTTAAAAACCACTTTTTTGGACTCAGGGGACCTCAAAACGTGTAAATCCATCAAAATCTCAAAATCGAATTTTCGCGCCATCACAATACTTTCTCTTTATATGAGAAAGTAAAAAAATAAAAAGTAGTTAGTTCAATTCATAAGTTTGGTTTAGTTTCAAATTTTGATACTAGTCAAAACTTTCATTCCAGAAATGAAGCCCTTTATTGCTTAAAAATGTCCAGAGAAGATAAAATATTCAGTGACAGAGCTGTGTTTACAGAAGCGTACAACGGAATACAAAAGGAAATATCGATTACTTTCAACCACACTGTCACAAAATTTGAGGTCACGATTTTATATGTGCGATAGCAATACCTCTAAAAACACTTCAAAGAATAAAACGGATCACTGATAAAATTAAAAATGTAAAATTTCCGAAATAAATTCGATACAAATTCAAGACATTTACTAATAATGGCTTTGGAATTTTTGGGTTAAGAAGTATGACATGGACAAAGTAACAGACGGGGATAAAATTGTTTGTTGACAGACAATAATACAAAAAAGACCTAGGTATATTCCCCCTATAATAAGAAAGGTTATCATTATTTAGTATAATTATAAGGTCAGTATGTAGTTTATACTACATACTGTAATTTCTGTTACCAAGAAGCGTATTCCCTCCATATAATAACAATATAGATGTAGATTAACAACAATAATGTTGTCAACGCATAAGAAAATGTATTAATGGCTTATACATATTTTTTAAAAAAAAACGTAATGAGTTAATATTTTACTTATATATAAAAAAAACCTATCAATATGTCAGAAATGTTTGAGTTATTAATAGAGGCTAAGATTTAAAAAAAATAAAAAAATAAAAAATCCGGCGGGCTGACGCCCGAAGACATAGACACGATGTGGGGACCGTTGAACAAACTTGGGTAGCTTTGTAACAATCTTTCTAGGTGGTCTAGAACAGTGGTTCTTAACCGGGGGGCCGCGACCCCCCAGTGGGCCTCGAAAGGTAGTTAGGTACTAGGTATATTATATTTGGAGATTTTAAGGGGGCCGTGGTTACCAAAAGGTTAAGAACCACTGGTCTAGAAGTACCCAAACATTTTGATTAGCGGGTCTGTGGGGTTTGTATAAGTTGGGTCAAC
Source organism: Gerris lacustris (assembly GCA_951217055.1). Classification (NCBI taxonomy): domain Eukaryota; kingdom Metazoa; phylum Arthropoda; class Insecta; order Hemiptera; family Gerridae; genus Gerris; species Gerris lacustris. Next base: position 55,507,040 of record OX578282.1, on the reverse strand, counting down.
CTAAGTTTTTTAGGGTTTTATTTTGATACATTATTATTTTATAACATTGTTAATAACTTTGTTTCAACTCAATATTTTTGTTGAAACCAAGCCTACAAATTGGGCAACATGTTTCCGCTGCCCTTTGAAAAAAAATAATCGATATCGTTTAGCCAGTTTTGGCCTATAAATGTTATACGTATAGATATATATAATATGTATAATAAACTATTCAATTTCAATGGAAAATGAAATATCCTACTTTCAAATAAATATTTCAAAAGGAATTCGGAATATGCAATGCGTTGCGTTATAGTCCAGTCAATAAAGGATTTTATTCGCAACTAATTAAAGAAAAGCTGGTTCATGATTTTCAGTCTTAATTAATTTTAAACTAATTGTGTACATTATTGTTATTTATTTATTTATTAATTTTTATTATTTCAATTTTTTTAAAAATGTTTAATGAATTTTAAAAAAATGTAATGTTAATGAGGTATTAATTAAGTCTAGTAAGCTATTAGTATAAGCTATTAGTAGTAAGCTATTAGTATAAGTAGTAAGCTATTAAGCTAGTAAGCTATTAGTATAAGTTGTTATAATTTGAAAATGTTATAGCCTGAAGAAGCCCCAACGTGGGAGGGCGAAATATAGCCAGTATAAAAGAAAAAGTTTTGTATTTTTATATTCAAACTTTTTATTTATAACCCTACATAGGCCTACAGAAAGAAAATACTTAATTAAAATTATATATAAAGGGTTCAAATCACATATTACAGAAGAAAAGCTGGATTTTATCCTGATAATAGACCATGATAAGAGGTGCATTTCCTCAAAAGTCCCCACTCCTCCCCCTTGTGCTCCCCCCCCCCCCCCCTACATTACATTTTGATAAATTGATACTTTAATTCATAATAGACAGACAAAAAATGTATTTACAGACAGACAGAAAGGGAACCAATTTAGAAAATGTAAAGAGCGCAGACGGTTGAAATTAAGTTGGGGCTATAGGTCCTCCTATAGGTCTCCTATAGGATTGGGGGATATAGGTCTAAATATATGAAAGGTTGAAACTTATATGGGACCAACAATGGGCTAATTATGACCTACCATCCAAATTTTATTAAATCGGAAGTGTTGTTTTTAACGTATGTTCGTTCGCAAATATGCTTTATTATAGATTTTTAATAAAAAAAATATCTAGAAAACGGTGTGTCTCACTTCAAACATGCATAGGCCCTTTTTTTGTGCAGAATTATGAGAGAAATATTTTTATTAATCACACATCTCTTCAAAAAAATAAACCGTTTTGCGTAAAAAGTGAAAAATAAGTAAATTTTGGACTTTAAGGAGGGGTAGGGGGGGAGCACAAGGGGGAGGAGTGGGGACTTTTGAGGAAATGTACCTCTTATCATGGTCTATCATCAGGAAAAAATTCAGTTTTCCCCTAATTAGTTGCGGAAATAGCCTGTTTTTGGCCTTTATTGACTGGGCTATTAATAAATTGAAAACTATGAATTCCATAAGATCGACTTTCAAAACAATTATTAACTATTAACTTGGAAATGTCAACATCAAGTAAAATAGTTGTCACTTAGACAACTTTGGCTAAGTGAACTTAAAGGATCTTTGCCAGAGCAACTATTGGGTTGGAGAAAGTTTCTCGGTTTAAACTTAGTTATGACGGGTCTAACGACTCTCAAGTGGAAGTAGAGGAAGCAAGTGCCTTCCCGGTGTCCTAATGACCCTTATACAAAACCCAGCGGTATTTAAACTCACAGAAATCTACCGCAGAGCAAAGTATTTCTCTAAAGGCAAAAGAGAAAATCGTTTTACAAAATAATATTACTTTCAACAAATCATCGTGAAAGTAGTTAATTATATTATTCCCTTCCAAAATAATTTCATTATTAAAACTCGCACAAAGAAAGACATTGCTAACAGAACTATAAAGGAATCCAAATAAAAATAAAAACGCTGTGATAATTGTGACTGAATAAATGGTGAAATCAGACTATAAATCTAGTCTAATATTTATTTTATTTAAATTTTTGCTTCAACATTTTTTAGTTCTCTGATTTCAAAAATTCCAAGAGAGAAATCTGTTTCAGACATCAGGGAACATTTTGGGTCCGTGTCTGTCTTTCTGTCGGTCTGTCGCTCAATTTTTGCGAACCAACGCATCTGAAAAACTACTTATCTGATTTTATTGAAATTTGGATTGTAGGTCATAATTAAACCATTGTTGGTCCTACATATGTTTTAACTTTCTGCGCCTATATGTTACTCTTCCACTTGCACAGAAACATACATTTATTTACACAAAAGCACTTACCTATCTGTTTTTTATGAAATTTGTATGGTTCATCGAAAGTAGCCAGTAGATGGCCCCAGATTGTGGTGACAATATTGTAGTGTTACTTATATTAACCTCTCTAGTCATAATTACGTATAAATTAATGTGATGATTAGAAGTTTAGTCTAAAGATGACAAAATCACTCAAAGTTAATATCGGATCAAAATGTTTTAAAATATCCATGCCCATAAAAATGTTAGACAGCAAAGCAGCAACGACAGATGGTCTAATAACGCTGCTATATATTATAGTGGACTACCAGGAAGAAAACTAAAAAAGATTTCACTAAAACCTGCGTAGGAGAGATAAATGCAATATAAAACACAGTTTCAGGTAACTAATTCCATATCTTGTGTGCCATTATCTTATAATAAGATGATGATAACTTCATAATTAACTTTCATAATAATAATATTTAATATAATATTAAAAGATGTCTAATCACACATTAGTGACAACATGATTTAACGTTTTAATATTTTGTTTGTATGCAATAATACGAGCCCTTAGGCCCATGGAAACGGGCTTGATTTTATATTTAGAAAAAAGTAAAACAAAGTAAATTAATTTAGATAAGTTGTTATATATATTTAAAGAGTAATAATTTCAAGATAAAAAGAATTTTTTATATACTATGTTTAGTTTTAATAAAAATTGTCTGCCTTTATCTTAGATTAGTTGTTTCATTTAATTTTATTGGTGTCTTTAATTTTCTGTTTAATCATTACATTATATTATAATTATTTAAAGATCTACAAATCATAACAAACATTTATTTTATTTGGAATAAATGTGGTTGCCTTGGCAATGTTTTTTAAAAAAAACTATATAAAGTAATAGTCATCCTAGAGAATTTATATAATCTTCAGAATCTAATTTTTCCTTTTGAATTCAAAGAGTTGTTTTTAGTTTTTCATCTATCTAATTTAATCATCTACCAAAGCCAGATCTGGTATTTCAAGTTTTCTCTCTTATTATTATTATTATTTGTTTTTTCTCACACCTTTCAATTAAGCTTTACTTACTTTATTTATCTTCTGACTTATACCTTTGGGGCCCCATCTTTCTTTTTAAAACTCTACATTTTTATTTTATAATTCAAAACCTTTTATATCCATCAAATTGTTTATGTTAAGAAAGTTAATTATTGGTAATTATTTATTGTTATCTCACTTGATCTTTTGTAATTATTATACACCTAATTTAATATAAGTAATCGTTAATCATTTGTTATTTTGAAACTGACCGACAACTTATATGCACACAGATTATTCTTATTATTTAGCTTCCTTTTCTTTTTTTGTATATTTTATTAGAACCTCTATCTTTATCTATCTTTTCCGGTTTTCTTATCATTTACAAAATAGTCGTCGTGTGCAAGAGTGTTCGGTTAGGAGGCAATTTGCTGTGTCACATCATTTGGTGTAAAATCTCAATACATATTTTTATAACCAAATCTTTTTATAAAATATACTTATTGTTTATGAAGTTAATTTATCATTCGGATTTTTTTATTATTTTAATTTTAACTTTAATTTTTACTATTATTCTTTTTTCTTGGTATTTTTTGAACTGCTACCATCGGCAGGTAAGAGGAGTTGAACTCTATTATTCTTTTCACCTCCCCCCCGCCAAAACATACTACGTTTTTAAATTTTCTGTTGAATCGTATGTAATGTTGATAATATAATTGTTATTGTTATATAATATATAATGTTAGTGAAAAAAAATAGTTCCGAATTTATTTACTTCACATAAATGACAACCATCCAGAGACCTGATCTAAAACCTATAAAAGGATAAATCTTTGTACAACGGATCTCCCACACTCCAAATCTAAAGCATGTTATCGATATATTTGAAATAATATAATCGATAAATAATATAATCGATATTTCCTGTTTTGCTGTCATTCAATGTTTATCTATCACAAATTTGAGACCCGTCAAAATGAAGATTGGGTAAATATTGGATATGGCAAAACAAATAAAATAACTTGCGGATTTTCCCCGAACTAACTTTCCGCACAGCAAAATTTGCTGAAAACTAATTAAATTCTGCTGAAAGATGGCTAAAAGTATTGAAATAATGCATTGTCATCGTGTTCTGAGCTATGCTAAAAGTTTCAAATATCTAGCTTTTCGGGAAGTTAGTTAGAAATCGATTGCCAGATTTGTACCGGACAAACAAACAAACAAGAATGCAAGCTAATAAAGACGTAGTAAAAAAATCAAAACAAACCTTTAATTTTAATGGAATAAATTTGGTTGCCTTAGCTTAGTAATAACAAATCATTTCTAGGTGCGTCGTCGGGACACTACTCGATTATATAAATGATAATCATACTAGAATTCTTTGTAATTTAAGTATTTCTCATCTTATCTAGAGAGATAAATGCAAATAATAACGACTTTTAAATTCGCTAAATATTGAACTTAAACATTTTAAATTGACTTTTTAAATTAATCAAATCACCCAATTGTTTCATAATAATGAAAATTGGTATACTATATAAAGTAATTATTTATCGAAATGATAAGAAAAAAGTTGATAAAAGGACAGAAATAGGTAAATGTTTAAATTTGTTTTGAACATGATATTTTTGGAAAAAAAGATGGTATGTTCGATGACTGAATATACAAGTTATAATGTGACATAAAACGAATGAGGGGAAATTTTTCCAATGTATAGGCAGAGAGATCTAAGTGAAAATCTAACCTCGGAAAGCTCTCGGGTTTCTCTCCGATCATAAAGTAAAGCATTACCCACTCTACTAGAAGATTTTATGATTCCCCCAGATTTTATGATCCCCCCCCCCCCTCCAATTAGTTTCATATCTCCCACTCTGCAGAGGCATACATACTACTCACTATTGCACACTTAACTCTCATGAGAATTCCAATCCTTTTTTATTTATTAATATATTGAAATAAATTGGATCTGATAAAATATGTAATTCAATCCCAACAGATATTATTAACTTAAACCTAAAAAGAAAATATTTCTTTTTAAATTATTTTAAAAAAATAATCGGTCCGAAAGACAACTCAGATAAACTTTCTCAAATACAAGTCCATATAATTACTCATTCGTTTTTTTAAGGAAATTATTATGGAAATATCTCTGGTCTATGTTAGACAAACCATCCAATTTTATTTCAAAAATCAAATTTGTACTTTTATGGTTATAGGTTTAAAAAAAATTATGTTTGTGCGTACGTCGATAAGAAACCAATGGGTGCCAGAAGCTTGAAATTCATATGGTTTGAACAATGGGCTAGTAATCACCTACCACCTAAATTTCATTAAATTCGGACAAGTAGTGTTTAAGATAAGTTATTTCACAAAATTATTGACGGAAAGACCGACAGACACAGCGTCAAAAATGTTCTCTGTCGTTCTGAAATGAAAAATGTTCGTCCTTCGTAGTACGATAACAATGTTTCCGTTACCTTTGGTAGGGGAAAAGCTAGGAAGTAAAATTAATTAATTTAATTTAATTTGTAAAACACATATCACCTATTGTGTGGTAGAGGGTTACAATTTAATTCTAGATAAAGTTTCTTAAACTTTTTGGACACGTTGATACTTTTAAAATGATTTTATTTAACTATTTTTCTAGAGTTTAAATTTATATCTAAGTTAAATATATAAATTGCTAGAGGTATTTTATTTGTATCTTTTTTCAATACAGTTGGACAGTTTTTAAGGATTGAAAACGAGATGGATTAAAGACTTAAGAGTTAAAAGATAACAAACGGTCAAGCTTGGACCTCTTTTCTTTTTAGAATCTAAGCGAGGGTTCAGCCGGGCTTGAAACACGATTAAGGAACAACTGGACCCAGAACATGTCAGTGATAATCAATAGAACAAATACAAAAACAAGAGGAAATCAACTGTGTCAATGACAGATAATCTCGTCCCCCAACAAAAACCAAACCGTGAAAATAGGGCCTAGTTCCAGACTCCCTCTCAAAAAAGTCAGCTTATCAAAGTAGTGATTTCTAAATGGTGGCTAACACTGCTCTTTCTTTAGTCCGCAACCTCACTTCACTCACTACTTTCATGAGCAAGACTGCTCTTTCTTTAGTCCGCAACCTCACTTCACTCACTACTTTCATGAGCAAGACTGCTCATTCTTTAGTCCGCAACCTCACTTCACTCCCGACTTTCATGTGCAAGACTGCTCTTTCTTTAGTCCGCAACCCCACTTCACTCACTACTTTCATAAGCAAAACTGCTCTTTCTTTAGTCCGCAACCTCACTTCACTCCTCCCTACTTTCATGAGCAAGACTGCTCATTCTTTAGTCCGTAACCTCACTTCACTCACTACTTTCATGAGCAAGACTGCTCTTTCTTTAGTCCGCAACCTCACTTCATTCCCTACTTTCATGAGCAAGACTGCTCTTTCTTTAGTCCGCAACCTCACTTCACTCCCTACTTTTATGAGCAAGACTGCTCTTCCTTTAGTCCGCAACCTTACTTCACTCTCTACTATCATGAGCAAGACTGCTCTTTCTTTAGTCCGTAACCTCACTTCACTCCCTACTTTCATGAGCAAGACTGCTCTTTCTTTAGTCCGTAACTTCACTTCACTCTCTACTTTCATGAGCAAGACTGCTCTTTTATTATTATTTCTTAACATTTTAGCAGCACTTTCTGAATAAGACAGGAACACAGAGAGGTTCTCACTCTTTGCCATCACCTAATTAACTCCTATGTGAGTGCACATGATTCTGATATTTTATGCCTCATTCAGAAACTGGCCAAGTGTTAAGCAAAAAAAGTAAAAGAGCTGGGTCGCTTATGAAAGTAGGAGTGAAGTGAGGTTATGGACTAAAGAAAGAACAGACTTGGCCACAATGAAGATATTATACTACTTTGATAAGATTATTTTTTTGGGAGGGGTCCTAAACTTTTTTCTGTGGTTTTTTTGAGGTATCATTCCTTTTTTGGAGGGAGCAAGGCCACTGTGTTTTGCCCATGTATAAATTAAACCGACTGAGCCATAAAGGCCACGGGAGAGTATAAAGTATTGAAGTTAGTTATTTAAACGTTTATTTCATTGTATAAGTTCATTTAAAAAATATTATAGTACATCACAAACGAAAGCCGAGGTTATCTGACCTTTAGGTGAAATAGAGTATTATATAATATGATATTATCTTTCTATAATATTAAAATTATAGAAAGATAATATCATATTATATAATATTAAAAAGTTTGGTAAACAAAGTTGAATCCAGTGAGTAAGAAAGAGAAGGGTAGACCTAGACCTAAACTATAGCAGTAGTTGATATGGAGATTTCCTCTCCATTTTTTGTTGCAAAGAGATGGAATTATCTCAAACCACTCTCTTTCTCTTTCCCTTTACAATACCCTTAGATTTTTTAAGTTTGCCTGTTTACTTGTCACTGCTTTTTTAAGTATGTGCTTCCAATTTTCCTGGCATTATATATGCTTTTGAAAAGAGGAAGATTTGACAAAAAAAATACGACTAACTGCGTTTTTCTTACAAATCGCATTCAAAACTTATTTGACTTTGAAATTTTCCTATATTTATTTCATGTTTTTCTTTAAATGTTAAACATTTTCAGCTGGAACAGTACTACGGTTGGCTGAAAAGTAATGCACACATGACACATGCTTCTAGAACGCGAAGAAACTACCTTCAGAAGTGCGCCAGACGGCATTTGAAAGTGACACTCCCCCTCTATACACATGCGCAATTTGAAGGCGTTGAGTTCATCCAGTGTAATTTAAGCAGCAAAGTATGAAGACGTGTTCTAGTGCTATGTAAACGCGGGTTAAACAGCGTGCTGTTATCGAATTTTTAACTGCTGAAAAAGTGACTCCTACTGAGTTTTATCGTCGTTTAAAGGTTTTTTATGGTGACAATGCTGTTGATGGGTTTACTGTAAAACAATGGCTAGTAAAAGTTTGTTGGATGGATTGTCATAAGTAGCCCACAGATGTACCCTGATTAATTCCAATCTTCTCTCTCTCTTGAGAGAGAATTCTTTAAGTTGAGCAAAATTGATACTTTTATTCATCTAATCTAAAGTAACAAAATAATTTTGTCAGATTTAAAAAAAAGGAGAAAAATAAATAAAGGTTACAGTAATAGGTTGTAAAAGAATAAACTCATTAGAGTATACGAAATAGGACGTGAGGAAGCTATGTGCCACAGTAATTAGCAGACTATTTTATCATGACTATTGTATAACAGTGTGAATTATTTATTGGTAACATAGTTAATAAAGTGACTGTCTTACTCATGATGATATAAGCATAGTGAACTGTTTAAATTTAATTTTTAGGATATTATTAAGTATTAAAATGAAAATTAATTAAAGCCAATAATTAAATTTCATCGATTGTAAATCAAATTAATTCATAAAGGAATTATTTTTTAATTGAATGGAAATTTAAATTGTTAATATAAAAGGGGAGTATATAATTATAATATGTTAGAAACGGGAAAAGCTTCAAGTAAGACATAAAAATGTTTTATGCTTCTAAAATTTTAGTGGGGGATAATTAAAGCAAAGATTTATTAGTATACTAAGCATTAAATGTTCCTCGTCTGAGTTATAAATAAATATTATTAATAATATTACGACTAAAATGAAAATTCACTATAATTAATTCTCTTATAAGAACTAATTAATGATAATAGCCTTGAGAGAATTGAGGGGAGGGGCTGATTTATTATTATTCATTGAAGATGGAATATTATAGGCATAATGGAAATTTATCGAGTTCAGAACAGAATATTTTAGATCATTAATTTTGTTTAGCTTTTATTAGACGAATAAGTTTAAAAAACCAAATAATATCCAGTTATTATAATCATAAATATGGTTTCTGTTCCAAAAAAATCGGAGCTTCAATTTTTTTTTTTTTTATCGCTTCTTTTTGACGTTTAGAAAAACATATTGATAATCGGCAACGAGATCATGGTCGCGTTGAGATATTCAAGGGCAAAGGTCAACAAATTCGTTTTTTTGTGAATATGGCTTTCTATGGCTGACACCATTCAAGGTGGTTATCAATATTAAAGATAATAAAATTTTCCACAAAAAAAAGTTTCATTCATTTTTTTACGTACGTATTAGCAAAAACCTAGCTACTATGACTTTCGTATTGCATGTCTTTTTACGCATTTTTGTGAAAATCTAGCTTCCTCTGGCTCGGAGACCAATTAAGGATCAGATCAAAATTAAGAAATATCATATTTCACACAAGAAAACGTTACTTTTATTTTTTACATACAAAGAAGCGTTTGGATAATAATGCGCTCCGAAGTTTCGAATAACTTTGGCTTTTACCCGAGGGAGCTCCAAAGTAGGAACCGTTATTCTAAACCTAGAAGTGATATTTAAAGTTTGTTTGGACGTAGTTTCAAAATACTCGACTCCCAGTATTTTTATATTTTACAATGGTAAGTTTTACGGTGACAATCGAAATGCAGTCCTCCTTGTACGGAAACTTATGAGAACTTTATTATCCAAACACTTAGTTGTACGTAAAAAATAAACATAACGTTTCTTGAGTGAAATTTAATATTCTTCAATTTTCATCTGTTCCTCAATTGGTATCCGAGCCAGAGGATCGAAATATTCACAAAAAATTAAATTTGTTAACCATAGCCATCGGATATCTATTAACGCGACCACGATCTCGTTGCCGATTTTCAATACGCTTTTCAGAACGTCAAAATGCAGTGATAAAAAAAAAATTAAAGCTCCGATTTTTTTGGAACAGAAAACCTAAAATGACTGAACTATAAATTGAAACACAGTGAAATATTGATTAATTTTAAAGTTTTATTTGCGAAGGAAATTGAATAGGTCTGAAATTAATTAAACCAGTATTCTCTATCTCAAAGTTAATTGCAGTTCAAAAGGACTAATAATATCTGCAGACATGCACTCTTGTGGATCAATGATTTAACCTAGGCCCTAAGCGCGAATACGCCAGTCATGTATGATTATTACTAGCTTCCCTCAATGACTGGTTTTATAGCATTAATAAGGTTTTTTTCTCCAAATAATATACTTTTAACATTCAAGTAGAAAGTAGTATTGTAAATAATATAATTGTCATTTGACTTTACCTGTTTTTTGATTGTGTCCAAATCATTTAACTTAAAGTTGACCCACTTTGCCGACTACCTAGAAAGCTGAATCATTCACACGTTATGTATTTCCGCTGACAATACAATAATCAGGAAATTTATTTAACAAAAAATAAATCTTAATATAAACCATATCGAAAGTACAAATTAAATAACTGCAAACTGTTTAACTTCTTTGAGCTGCACACTTGCATAAATCAGAAAATGTTTTTTTTAAATTTAATCGTGTAGAGAGATTTGGGAAATTTTTTAACGTGTGGAGTAATTTTTCATTGATAATACACAATTTTGGCAAGTTTCAGGTCTAATAGTAAGGAAGTGGGTCAACTTTGAAAATTTAGATGTGGGAAAATTGAAATTATATCATTTTGTCACAAAAAAACAATGCAAGTTAAAAAATTAAATTTGGTTTTAAGGGTTTCATAGATGATCCTTGAAACCTTTATGCCGAAGGTGACGTGTCTGTCAGTCCGTCGAACTTTGAGTCATATGCGCATGCGCAATGCGCAAAAATCTCTATCTACAAAAAAATGCTTGCATACGAGTCTGCAAGACAGTGAGACATTTTCATGTAACGCTTTTTGGTAACGCTTTTCGCGTTTATGTGCCTAAGTAAAGACATGAAAATGTCAAAAAAAAAAAAAAGCGTTCAGTTTTCGCGTTTTTATATTAGGAATTAAATCGAACATACGTTGTGCACGATGAAAGAAAGTTCTTTTCTTCTTTTCAAGTTTATTAAGAAGTAATATTTTAGCTTCTTTACCCATATTTTTATAATAAATGCAAAAACTTATAGTACAAAAAAAAAAATGTATGTATGTAAGTTTATTAGGAATACAGTTTTAAGGGTTATGGCGTTTGTCCGGTGCAAATCGGAGCAGTAGAATAGAAGTTGCAGTTAATAAGCGGGGGGGGGGGGGGGGCGCTGGGAGAGAGAAGAAGTCGGGGCGTAGAGACAGTTACCGCGCTAGGTGAACATGTAATCCCTAAGATGGTGAGCCCGCGGGTGCCGAAGGCTAAAGGCTCTCTCTACAACCCTCTAGACCAGTGGTTCTTAACCGGGGGCCTCGAAAGGTATTTAGGTACTATATTTATTACATTTGGAAATTTTAAGGGGGCCGTAGTTACCAAAAGGTAAAGACACTACTGCTCTAGACTTGATTAAACGATTAAGTGAATTAGTAAACTGTAGTAATGATTAAGGGCGAGTAAAATATAATAAACAGGTCAAGTGTGTGCTAGTCAGCACACAGCGAGGGTCCGTAGGCCACACTATATAGTGTTTAACTGTAAAGTGAATAAACAGTGTTTTTTCGAAAAAAAAAAAAAAAAAAATTTAACCCTTAAGTTTTTTACTATATTTTTGGAAAAAATTTTTTTTTTAAGTCGCTATGTTTTTAAAATATGTGGGTCGGTACAAACACATACATGCCAAATTTCAAAGGGATCGGACGAAAGGTATAGCCGTGAGAGCACGCGAGAGGACGGACGGACAGACACACGCAGGAAAATATAAGGGTCCTTGGTTTTGCCTACGGACCCTAAAAACGAGAATTTAAAAATGTAGTCGTGTACTTGAAGAATCGTGACATACAATAGAATAGACATGGCCCGACTCCCGACTGAGGCTTACTCTTACTCAATACTAGGTATTACATACACATAAGACGGGAGAAGAGTGAGTCCATGGTGGGGGAACAAGGCGCGAAGGGAACCAACCTATCCAAGGCCAAGCTAACATGCCTATAAGGACGGTACAAACTCGAGATTAAACAAGACGACTATGCAAGTGCGAACTACCTCCTGCAATGGCCTAGTTCTCTGCTAGGCGTGGAACTCTTTTCGATTTTCTTCAGCCCTACGAAGCGCGGTAGGGGAAGGCACTACAGCTGGAGACTGGATTACAGACCTCCTATACATTTCTAACTTCCTGTAATACTTTTCTGAGTTTTTAAGCTAAAAAGTAACGTAACTTTTTTGACTTATGTTTCATAGCCTATACATGAAAATGTCAAAAATTAAGTAGTCCATTTAACTATCTAAAAATCTAAATCGAAATGTAAAGAAACACCTATGACTTCTTCTCACCTTCTTTCGATATTAATTATTGTACTTGGGAAGTGTTTGTAGTATAATTTCAATTATTTTCTATTTTAAACATATATATATATATATATATATATATATATATATATATATATATATATATATATATATATATATATATATATATATATATATATTTATATATACAGTATGTCCACGGATTGAGTTGCCCGCATACATGTAAATTCCAAAAAATTTCAATTTTAGAAGAAAAGGCACTTCATAAAATCTCCTGCTTGTTTTTTAATGATGATTTATAGTATTACTTTTTGTTCTAAATGTACCCTGTACCCAGAAAGTACAATTTCCTAAAATCGTACAAGAGGAAACCGGTCCAAATTTCGACTATTTCTTTTAAATACTATTCCAAATTTATTTTTCGCATAGAAATGCCAATAATTAAATTTAAAAATCCCCCCCCCCCCTGCCATTTACAAATTGGAAAAATTTGTCTGAATCTAATACAAGTGAGGTTGATTTAAAGGTCTCGTTGAGAGCACTAAAAGCTGTGGTATTGCTTTTTTGATAAAAACAACATGAAGTATAGAGAAATTCGTATTTATTATTAAAATATTATTTATTTCGTTAAAAAAAAAATCCAATTTAATTTCCTCTTTAATAGCATACATGTTGTTTCTATAAAAAAAAGCAATACCACAGCTTTTAGTGCACTCAATGAGACCTTTAAATCGACCCCTCTTGTATTAGAATCAGACAAATATTACTTTCTTGAAATGGCAGGGGGGGGGGGATTTTGAAATTTGATTATCGGCATTTTTATGCGAAAAATAAATTTGGAATAGTATTTAAAAGAAATTATGAAACATTTTTTTTTTTCCTCGAAATTTGGACCGGTTTTCCCTTGTACGATTTTAGGAAATTGTACTTTCTTGGTACAGGGTACATTTTGATCAAAAAAGTAATGCTATAAATCATCATTTAAGAACTAGCAGGAGATTTTATGAAGAGTGACTTTTCCTCGAAAATTGAAATTTTTTTTGAATTTATACGTATAGGCAACTCAATCCGTGGACATACGTGTTCAATTGTAACACCCTTATATAGGGTAAATTATGTTTACATGAGCAAATAAATTTATTATCATTGTTAATATTTAATTATATAGTATCATTAATAATTAACTTTCACTGTAAAAAAAACCAATAAGCAATTGTTTGATTAATTAATTTGCCTTGATTAATTAGGATTATAAATAAAATCATTTTACACCAATATTAATTTAAATCAAATTATAATTATTATTAACTACGGGAAACAGACAGTGAAAAATACACTCCTGTGCCGGGATTTGAACCACGGGCCTCTATATATATAGATATCTATATATAGAGGCCCGTGGTTCAAATCCCGGCACAGGAGTGTATTTTTCACTGTCTGTTTCCCGTAGTTAATAATAATTATAATTTGATTTAAATTAAAATTTAAATCTCCGTAGTATGAAAACTACCAAAAACTTAAAAAATTGAATTTCGAATTGATTGTACAAGGTACAGGTACTAATTGAGTACTTTATAATTATAAGCGTTAATTCTGGTTTAGTTCTAATGTCATAAATATTGACTGTCTAAATGTATATGAATATTGAAAGCTTGGATTCGGGACTAGTTATCGATTACGGTAGTGAAAAATCATTCTCCTGCGTAGCTTAGATGGAAGAGCGCTATACCGGAAATATAGAGGCCCGTGGTTCAAATCCCGGCACAGGAGTGTATTTTTCACTGTCTGTTTCCCGTAGTTAATAATAATTATAATTTGATTTAAATTAAAATTTAAATTTCCGTAGTATGAAAACTACCAAAAACTTAAAAAATTGAATTTCGAATTGATTGTACAAGGTACAGGTACTAATTGAGTACTTTATAATTATAAGCGTTAATTCTGGTTTAGTTCTAATGTCATAAATATTGACTGTCTAAATGTATATGAATATTGAAAGCTTGGATTCGGGACTAGTTATCGATTACGGTAGTGAAAAATCATTCTCCTGCGTAGCTTAGATGGAAGAGCGCTATACCGGAAATATAGAGGCCCGTGGTTCAAATCCCGGCACAGGAGTGTATTTTTCACTGTCTGTTTCCCGTAGTTAATAATAATTATAATTTGATTTAAATTAAAATTTAAATTTCCGTAGTATGAAAACTACCAAAAACTTAAAAAATTGAATTTCGAATTGATTGTACAAGGTACAGGTACTAATTGAGTACTTTATAATTATAAGCGTTAATTCTGGTTTAGTTCTAATGTCATAAATATTGACTGTCTAAATGTATATGAATATTGAAAGCTTGGATTCGGGACTAGTTATCGATTACGGTAGTGAAAAATCATTCTCCTGCGTAGCTTAGATGGAAGAGCGCTATACCGGAAATATAGAGGCCCGTGGTTCAAATCCCGGCACAGGAGTGTATTTTTCACTGTCTGTTTCCCGTAGTTAATAATAATTATAATTTGATTTAAATTAAAATTTAAATTTCCGTAGTATGAAAACTACCAAAAACTTAACCAATATTAATATATTTGGGTAAGAAGATTTTAAGTAATACATGGCGATTTTCAGTGTCTGTTAAAAAGTATTATGAAATAAGCCAGAAAAATCACAGTAGAACTCTTTAATATTTTCTCATTCAAGTTTTTCTCTTTTCATTGCCAATGAAGGTGACCACTTGTTGTTTTAAGCCGGCTTTTGAAAGAAAAAAATTAAGTTACTTTTGGTAAAAAGAGGAATTTCTTTTATTCTTCATTTTGATTACTTCCTCCATTCTATACATTCTTTATAAAATAATGGATCCAGGTGAAAAAGGTAGCTTCACTTTTAAGAAGTTAGCGTACTGGAACTAAAAAAAAAAAATTACTTGGAAAAGTTTTTCATCTTTTTTTTATAAAATCCATTTAGAAGTGAAGAGAGCATAACCAAAGGATAGACAGAGGGTATTCAAAAGACCTCTGACTCTTTTCAGAGCACATTCACTTCGATAAACCTAAAGAAAATCAAAGTAATTTCAAAGTAAGTAGACCAAAATAAAAAAAAAATAAAAAAAACTTCATTCCGTATTATACATTAAATGTTTTCAAAAGAAGAAGGAAATAAGAAGCCAAAAGTTGTTCATTTACTGTTTAATGTAATCAATTTACTACCATTTTCTTTATTGAACACTAAAAAAAAAAAATTAAATCAGAATATAATTATTATTTAAATTATAAATTAATTATGTTAAATTACTCGGCACTTCTTTAGATTGTTACTCTCCTTATAAATAAAACAGAGGTAAGTTAGAATGTAAAGAAGGTGTATAAAATGTTCTTCTTTAGACTGTTACTCCCCTTATTAAAGCAGAAGTGGGATATTCCTTTGTCCCAAGCTACATTGGACTTAACATCCCTTTGTCTTAATAGTAATTTAGTCAAAATAATTTCTAAAAAATAATATACATTTGTATTCTAAAAAAAATCGGTCTGAGCTAACTCAGACTAACTTTCTCATAATCTCGGCCCCGGGTCCCAGAAAAACATGACTATACTGTTATCTATGCAGACGAATAAGCGTGTCAATCTACTAGCTGTGACTGTAAACCCAACTTCAGGAGGGTTACTATAGAATATAGAACCTCCAAAGTGAAGTGAGAGTAAACTCATCATGATTAATGATTAACTATTAATTTGCTTAATATTAAGTATTAATTGCTTTAAGCTCGCTTCACTGGTAAACCTACGCGATGCTTAATATATTGTTTAAAATGTTTTCAACAGGTGGTTGTTCACTTTTTGCATTCTACTTTCAAAAATCAGATTTAAGCAAAAATAATAGGAATGTCAAATAATACACCCAGTAGATTGATTTTAGAGGAAATACACATTGGAATGGAAGAAAATAGGATGAATAACAATTCAGATGCAAAAGAAATAAATAAATATTATAGTGCCGTTTTAAAAAGTACAAAATTTAAAATTAAAAATAAATAAAGAAAATACAGCTGGTATATTGTGGAAAGTTATGTATATTTTCAAAATTGTATATGTATATGTGTGAATGTAAGATGTGTGTATGTTAGTATAAATGGAAATTTGGAAGTATATATTTATACAAAACTGTAATTATAAAGGAGAAAATAAAATTAACAATGAATAAATCAAAATTATTGATATAAATATATTCAATGTGAGTATGTATGTGTGTGTATGTGTATATGTATGTATGAGTATGTATGTATATATATATATATATATATATATATATATATATATATATATATATATATATATATATATATATATATATATATATATATATATATATATATATATATATATATATATATATATATATATATATATATATATATATATATATATATATATATATATATAAACATACATTTTTATTTAATTTTTTTATCTTTTTATATAGTGAATTCTTTAGAATCAATTTATATTTAGTCTCTCCCTGCAATTTAAACAGGGAGGATTCAGGATGATTTTTATTTTAAATACGTAGTAGTGCTATGTGATGCAAAAAAAATATTTTTCTATGTAAAATTATATTTCTATGTAAAAATTATTTTAAACTTAATGTAATGACATTATTAATAATTTATTTTCAATTTGTTATTGTAGTTGCCTGAAGAAGCCATAAAGTGATGGCGAAGTATAGCAATTTTTAAAGAAGAGTGGAAGTTTTTATTTTTATTATATTTAATATATAATAAAATTTAAAAAAATTTAAACCCTATAAAAGGCCAAATTACTCAAGAAATTACTACAAATCAGATTTATTTTCATCAATATTTCAGAAACTAGATATTCCCCGGATAACGGCTTATATCCTTAGATTCATATATTTATATGGACTACATTTTAATTTTTTTTTTTAATCAAAATCGTCGGAAGAGTTTTCGAGAAATAATTTTTTCACGGTTTTCTTTAGAGTTTTTGGACGGAGTGCCCCCAAATTTGGGGCTAAAATTCATTTCTCGATTTTGCCTCGAGGTATGATTTTTTTGTACGGCAAATTTCGTCAAAATCGGCCCAGTCGTTTAGGCTCCACGCGTCTACACAGACGACAGACAGACATTCTTTTTAAAACCACTTTTTTGGATTCAGTTAAGATCGTGTAAATCCATCAAAATCTCCAAATTGAATTTTCGCGCCATCACAATACTTTCTCTTTATAATATGAGAAAGTAAAAATATAGGGGAGTAACAATCTAAAGAAAGTACCAATTACTCCATCATTAATTTCACAATAAATTAGTGAAATGACTTGAAGATTATTAAACAATTTATATTTTTATATATTTAATTCGCAAATTTAAGATTTCAATCATGATTCTTTATTGAATATATTGCACTTACCTTTGTATCGTCTACCTATATAGTTAGATAAAATAAAGGGAATTATTGAATCCAATTAACTTTAAAATAACACTAGATTAATTAAACTGGAGCACAATCTATAGTTATTAATCATAGATTGATTGTGATATGTGAGCACATAATTGACGTGGGTGATTATAATGTAGAGAAATATGCGAATAATTACCTCTGTAACTACAGTAGCAGCGTACTGGGAGTAGTCGAAGGCCCAGCCGTGTGTGCATGGTATGAGGGATACGTTTGGAGGTGGCCCAGACCAAGCCTCTTCATACAGGGAATAATTCAGATCATACATGTGGCATCTAGCTCCAACAGGTGACCTACAACAATCAATATATATTTACAAATTATTAGTGAATGCTAACACCAACAACTGATTTTACCTACAAAATAAACTAAGACAAAAATTTAGAAAATAATAAACCGAGAGATAGCGAGTATAAAAAGTACTGACTAAAATCAAACTAGAATTTTCTAGTTTCGTAATGATTTGTTGTTTTGACAAAGATTTTGGGTCCCCACTTCATAATTATGATTAGAAAGGTTGGTTGAAAGTAACACAACAATATTGTCACCACAATTTTATGTCCCTTCTTTAGATTGTTACTCCCCTTATAAAATAAAACACAGGAGAGTAACAATCAAAAGAAGGTGCGTACGGAATGTTATTCTTTAGACCATTACTCCCCTTATAAAAACAGAAGTGTGATATTCCTTTGCCCCAAAGTACATTGGACTAAACATTAGGGTGGGCCGAAAAAAATGATTTTTTTTTTTTTTCATCATTCAAATAAATTAAAAACCAGTAGAAGTAACAGTGAACCAATGGGTCCTAGTTAATTTTTGTAAATATTTGCTTATTATTATGTAAAACACACACCCCAACTTTGGATGGTCGGTTGGTGGGATGTGGGTAAAACTCGATGTGCAGCCACCTCGTGGTGAGTTGAGGGTCGTATAATTCAGACAAAACGGGCCAAGAGCTTTGGCAAAGAAACTCGCAAAAATGTTGTAAATTCCCGTTTTTCGAACTCTTTGCGCAACCGGAAAACATTGAAGTATTAATGATATTTAAATTTATTTTACTTTATTGAGCCATTAAATAACCATAAAAAACTATAGCGTGTTGATCGTAACATTTTAAGTAAAATTTAAAAAAATACGAAAAATGTTCAATTTCGTCAATTTTAATAAACTTTTAGTGCGATGCGCGACCGGAAGATTTCAACCGATTTTAAAAATGTTTACGTCTTTTTTCTTCGTATTGTAGGAGGCAAGTTTTCCGCACTATAGCGGTTCGAGAAAAAAAAAAATCATTTTTTTTCGGCCCACCCTACTAAACATCTCTTTGTCTTAATCGTTATTTAGTCAAAGTCATTTACATTCTAAAATAAAAACATTGGGGAGTAACAATCTAAAGAAGTACCAAATATACAAAAATTTATAAAATAATAGTCCAGGAGAGAGCGTGTATACAAGTGACTGAATAACATCAAACTAGGATTTCATAAGTAAATCTTTCGATGCCCTTTAAGAAAATGTGGTTGTTTATAAGTTAATTTCTGCGGACAACCAAATTGTGATTTTCATGATCCTGAATACAAAATTAATAAGTAGACCAAGAACCAAGTTAGTAGGTATTACTCAGGTATTAGTTTGTTACTTGTTATGTGACCACTTTAATTTGAAGAAATATTTGAATACTAACCTATCAAGCGAAAATCTAACATCAATTTGATTTTTGGTCTACTAACAAATTTTGTACTCAAGGTCATGAAAGTCACATTGTTCGCAAAAACGGATGTAACATGGCCGCTACAAAACATGCCTGAAATACAAAGGAAACCGAGAAATAATCGATACCTTCAACTACCCTCCAAAAACTCTAAAACAAATTATTTCTCAAAAAGGGTTACGACGAACTTGATTAAAATTATCTAAAATGTAGTCCGTTTAAATATGAATTTCACTATAAAAGTTTCGTTTCCGAGATATCGAAGAAAAGGTTGGACTAGGCTATATGGAGCATCATGTAGAGAAATGCAAAAACAAACACATATAATGCATACATAATTAAAGTGTTTCTTGTATATTGATATAAATTGCATTATTTATGTATTCTTTTTCATTTCATACTCTCTTGAAAAACCAGATACGCTACATCGAAGCCCAGGTAATCTACAACAGATACGTACGCCTAAGATTCTAAAAATTGACCTGTATACAGCTGTGTCTCAAAACAATTCTATTAAGAGAAAAAATTGTGTTAAGTTGTATTAAATTGTATTAAGAGAAAACTTATGAAATGAAGAAGAATCCATAATTGGTGCATTTTTTATCAATATATAGAAAAGACTTTAATTATATGTGCCAGTTTTTTTCATTTCTATACATGATGCCTCGTATAGGCTAGTTCAACCGACGAAAATAAATATATATAATTTATCTGAAAATTTAAAATAAAATAAAAATAATCACCAGTTTAACAAATTTTAAATTAAGTTTTATAGAATTTCAATACAGCATTAGTATTACTGTGTTATATGAGATAGATTTTTTTTAAAGTTTATTGGACCAATCTTTTTTTTTATAGGATGCTATGACCCTTACGTTGTATTTTGGGAATAGTCATAAATTATCTAATATTTTATCTTTTAAAAAAATATACAATTTTTTTCCATTTCATGGGAAAATATTGAATCATGGATAAGTATTTGGCAATTGAATCAACATATTGACATTTCAATGCTTTTCCGTGAAGTGGAGAAAACTAGTACACATTTGTCTAATTGTTATAGTAGATGGATCTTAAGGTGCGAAATTATGAAACATTAATCCATTTTGATTAACATTTGGTCCGCTAGGAGTTCTGACATCATTTTATATAAAATTTAAAACCTCTATCGGCAAAATATAGTAACTACAATTGTCGCGAAAGCGATAAAATTAGTTTATTTATTTTTTGGAAAAACTTGTTATGTCAAAATTTTGAAGTGAAAAAATGAAATAGATGTCGAAAAGAGGAAAAAATTTATTGTTGTGTTAAATGTAATAAGAAAATATAAAACGATATTGAAAAGTTTAGCTCAGACTCCAACAATTTATTTAGAATAACAAGATTAAGTCATCCGCCTTCAATACAACAATAAACAATGAATAAAAGTAATCCGCTAGGAGCTCTGATATCATTTTATATAAAATTTAAAACCTCTATCGGCAAAATATAGTAACTACTATCTACAATGAATAAAAGTGAAATTCAATCTACACCTTAAGATATTCTAACTTCCTGGTAAGATATTTAAGAGCGTTACATTGCGCATGTCGTTTATTGAAACTTCAACCCGCCTATCGTCAAAATATTGTACTATAAAACCTAGTGACCTCCTGTAACATCCTAACTTCCTGGTACGATATTTATTAAAAGCGTATCATTTTGCATGTCGTTTTTTGCATTAAGGAAATTTCTTCTGCACCCCAGAGCTAAAACATATATCTATGTTAAAAAGAAGAAACATTTTTAGGTTATTTTTATTTCACTGTAAATAAACCAGTTCATCTACAAAGTTACAACAGGACAATACGCCGGAAAAACAAAGAGAGGAGATATTAAACAATCACATCTTCGTTTTATAAACAGAAAGGTAAAAAAACTGGAACACTTGTACAATAGAAGAGGTAAAATATGGTACAAGTTGGGATAACGATAGCTTGAGCTTAATTTGTTTAGAAAGCTTAGCAAGTATATAAAGCTCCAGAAATTAAAGCATTTAAGAGACAATAAACCCACTCCCAAATCTAGTTTCGTTGGCATGACTTTTTTTATTTATATTTTTTTTTTTGTCAAAAAGAGCCGCAGTAAATTGCGAGGGAGCCGACCGCACTTTTCCGCAGGTTGAATTCTTTATTTCATTGGGCAAACTAAAAGAAAGTTGAATGGCTAGAGAGATAGTCGGAACTCAGCTAACCTACCTTTAGCACACGTTTTTATTGCTTTCAATTTAAAATAAGAGGAGGGAGGATAAAATAGCACCGTTTCCTCTTTTTTACCTTTCTCACAGTCAGAAGACTATCCGAGCCAACTTTTATAATTTATAGATCTGGTTCATAACTTAAAAAAACAACATATTTTATAAATTTGATCTAATTATTTCGGTTCTTTTAATGGCTTTTATAAATTGATACATGGCTACTACTGCAGACTGGATCATTTATATGTACAGTTATTTAGAAATCTATATAATATAAATGTCAACGTATGCGTGTGTATGTTCTTTATACAAATCTATAGTTTTAGTCCTATCTCGATAAAAATTTGCACACTTGACCTTCAAAGCAAGGGGAAAATCACTGTCTACATAAATTTTCGAAATTTAAATTTTGGTACACAGGGGTATGGGGTACAAGTAATGAATACGGAGTCAAAGTAATAAATATACCCTTCATGAAGGATATCGTTGAAAATCTCTTTTAGAGTATAGTAATTATTGTTATGTACAGTTTTGTCATATTTTCATTTAAGGGGGGGGGGGGTAAAATTGAAAAATATAGCTACATCTTATATAAAAAGAAGAGTGTCTATTTGAGGGTATGTCTTTTACACAAATCTAAAGTTCTATCCCAATTTGATGAATATTTACACACTTTTCCTCCAAAACAAGGTTAAGGTCACTGCCTACATGAGATTTCGAAATTATAATTTTGGTATACAGGGGTATGGGGTACAAATGTCAACGTATGAGATACCCTTCATGATGCATATCGTTGAAAAAGCTCTTTTTTTCATGGGTTAAGAGAAAAGTAATTTTGTTATGTTGATTTAGGGAGTAGTACTGATAATATTTTATTTTTTGTGGAAATTTCTGTAGGAAGAACTGTTAAAAAAATTAGTTTTCAATAGCTGTCAAAAAATGTTTATATATTAAGACAATACTTTATAAATCACACCTTATCGTACCTAAACCTTACTAACATAATCATCACCACTTCTTTAAAATTCTAAAATAAAATCTACGAGTGCATACGTGGAACAGAAGGAAATATAAATTTATGAATTTTTCTTCAGTAGTGGGAATTAGTTACTAATTTGGGATAATAGCAAATTATCTTATCAAAGGGGAGGGGTTATAGAAATAAGGGGAAGGTATAGAATCTAGGTATTCTCGCTTAGTAAAATAATTTAAATATTTCTTAATGGTAGTTTATAAACCCATCAAATTGAAAATAACGCACTCCGCAGCGAAGCATGGGTATCCAGCTAGTATTCAATATAAAAAAATCATTTATAAAATTATAAACATTAAGTTTATTACCACCATCTTGTTGTTGGACATTGTAGGTGTGAATAATAATACAATTTACGACATATTGCTTAGAAACGTTTCGAACTCTCACTAAGGTCATTTTCAGTCTTTATTTACTATAACAAATGAAAAATTATTTATCAATGAATATTCCCATTATTCCATCTAAATTAAGCTTTAGTTTAAGGTGGTACTTCTATAATATCAATAGTTCAATAAATAACAATAATATAAACTAGTAAAATTATCTATTTACTCACTTATAAAGTCAATCATCATGTGATATTTAGAAAAAAAGAAGCTATCTCTAAGTGAGAGCGTCAAATATATTATACCATAGTTTAAAATGTAAGTTATTTTTCAAAAATAATTGATAAAAGTAACATATTTTTTATCATTTATATAATCGATTAGTGTCTCGACGTCGCGTCGCACCTCGAAATGATTTGTTATTGACAAGCTAAAGCCTTGTCCAGACTGCCGAACCAAACAGAGGAAACGAGCCGAACATTGGTCTCTGCGCATGCCCAGTCTGAGATGCGCCTGCGCATCTCAGACTGGGCATGCGCTGAGAGAAATGCTCGGCTCGTTTCCTCTGTTCGGTTCGGCAGTCTGAACAAGGCTTAAGGCAACCACATTTATTCCAATAAAAATAAATGTTTGTTTTGATTTGTTGGTCTTCAAATAGATATATTGATTTATCTAAATTGATTTACTTAATTTTATATTATTTAGTGTTAATGATACCATGAGAAGACACTGTAATACTTTTATATTTAAGTAAAGATTTTATTTTTTTAACACACATCAAATATAAAAATATTAATAAGAAATAATCTGACATTTAACAGATACACATTTAAAAATATTTCATTTGTTTTTCCAACATTTAGAAAATATAAAATTAACCCGTTACCACGGGCTTAAGGGCTCGTTGTAATATAAACAAACAGAAATATTTTAAATCAACAACATAAAATGTTGTTAATTAGTTAGATAATAATTTATAAAAATATTTAATGCATACATTGTGCAAACATTAAATTATTTAGTATGTCTGAGATAAGTATAGTGATATTTCAGTGAGATTATTCATGTCCTAAACTGAGTCATTTATAAAAGCATAAATAACATCATACTTCATAATTTATAGATATTAACCAGATGATTATTATTCTAATAAAGTATAACCGTAACTTTAAATTTATAACATAATTTAAATAATAATAAAAAATTAAAAAAATGAATTGTATTACTGTAATTTTGTAACCAGCGTAGGAGTGGATTATTTTAACTAACTATAATTAATCATTGATTTAATTATTACTTGCAATACATGATGATTCTACTACAATATCTACCAACACAAAATCGTCAAAAATCCTTAAGAGAAATTCTATGATTATTTTTATACGATATAACTGTTGTTTTTTTTTTTTTATCTTTGCTGGTAAATAAATGTATCTAGAAAAATAAAGATAAAAGAATATTGAATATAAAAGTAAACGAAATACGGTAAATTTAGTATCTGTCTATTTCCAGATGTATAAATCATTATTCGATATCCGACCATTCTTATACTCTTGTCCAGTTTCTATTCTCTCAACCTGTCCCACATCCTTTATCTGATCAATATCTATTTCTCTAATATCTATGGATATCTTGATCTCACTTTATTTTTAATTCCACTTAGAAACATAAATGTATATATAAAATTCATCTAATATACAAAAAAAGGAAATTACTGGTGTTTTTTGTTTTTGCTTCCGAGCTTACCGAAGGTAACGGAAGTTGTGATGTTCGAGAACGAAATTTATTTAGGTCTCCGATTTCAAAAATTCCAAGTCAGAAATCGGTTTCAGACATCAGAGAACATTCTTTGGTTCCGTGTCTGTCTGTGTCACGCATAATTCCCACAGTTTTTAAGCTAGAAAGTTGAAACATGGTAAAAAAATCTGCCCTTACACTTAGTTGTGTTGCCCGGAAAAATAAACATCTTCCGCCATCTTGAACCCAGTTTGTGGAGTTAGCAAAACTTGAAAAAAAATCAAAAAGTTGTCTGATCAAGTTGTAAAAAAATTTGTACCTCTCTTTATGACAAACAAATCCACCGAATGTCATTTTGATATTAGCCGCCATTTTGAAGTTATCAATTTTTGAAACATATTTTTGAGAACATCAATGTTAAATAATATCGAAAGTATAAATACGTTTTTGACGTATAGCGTATCGTTGGAACCGGTAAAAAATAAGGAACAAATATAAACAAATCTGATGAAATTCCATTAATTAGTTTAAAAGTTATAACCGACTATAATTATTAATTAGTGCGATACTTTTGTTAAACGTTAAAGTTTGTTTACATCTTTCAAAATACCGCCAAAATTCAAATAATTAAATAAATGAAATAAAATAAATAAATATAATTAATACATTTTTTTTTTTTTGAAAAATCAGTTAGTTCAAAACGGTCACCCATCCAAGTACTGACCGAAGCAGCAGGAGATGTGAGGAAAAGTTCCGAGGTACCACGTCCCCGATTTGATAAATTCTTTTACTTTTTAATGTTACCTTCTCGTACACCTATGAGTTTAATTAGTTTATTACTTCGTTTGTAGATTATCTGAAGAAGGCTGCATTTGAACAGCCGAAATCGGCCAAATTGTTTCAAATATAATTAATTTTGTGTGAATACATTGTCTAATTATTGGACTAGGCAAATATGACTAAAACACACAATGCATATACCTAGTTAGATTTCCTATTAAATCCCTATAGTAAAAAAAGGGGTAAGTGAATAGGAGATGACAGCGATTTGATAATTTATTTTATAATAAATTTATCTCTTTCTTAGTTGACTAACATTTGAAGAAAATACATAGAGAAAAAGAAATCCTATGTGACTTCATATTTTCACAGTATAAGACAAAGTAAAGGGAAGATATAAAACATGAGGATAGGAAGGAAATATGCCAAGAGAGTGTCATACTAAACCAGAAATGCGGGGTTGGTATATCCAGAGTGTAAGAGGGTAAAAATAAATTTATTGACCTTTAATAAAAAAAAGAGGAAGGGTGAAAGCCCTAGAGAGTGTGTACTAAGAAAATTCCGGATATTTCTTTTTCCCTTTGAGCTTAAGCATAAAGTAGAGAGTTTAACAACAGCTGTCTTTCCAGTCTGCATTATTCAGCCCAATGAAGAAAGATATTTCTTGCGGCAACTAGTTTTCAAATCAATTATTACTGCGAACAAGAATCTTATACTCGTGTTCAATTGACACGAGTATAAGAATAAACGTAATGTGTGTAAACCATAAATTGAAAGAAACTCACGTAATATAAATAATAATAGTAGTACATTACGCATCTAGTGCGGAAAGTAGCATTTTGCATGCGGGTGTGGAGTTTGCACCCGAGCGACAGCGAGGGTAGTAAAACCACACGAGCAAAGCAAAATGCCGTTTTCGCACGAGTTGCGTACCGTACTTTATCTACTATTGTTAGATTTAAATAATAAATACAGAAAAAAATAAACTTGCTGTGTATGTAAGTTTGTATCTCTCTCTTGATAAAGATGGCATTTATTCTTGAGTTGTATTTTTTGCCGAATTAATTATTTCTGGAGGAGTATTACTCTCCACATTTTCGTCAAAGTCACTTGATTCACTTATTGTTTTTCACTAAAAACATGCTCCACGACCTGGTCCTTGAGCGAGTTGGGAATCGTCTACGCTGAGTATATTCTCAGTAAGTGATACATCTATATTCAATCGCTAATTCAATTGTGTTTGTTATCTAGCACAAGCAAAGGTAGTGTCCTTTCTGAACGCACGACTAAGCGAGAAAGGTTGCATCGGAAAGGTCATGCCGATTTACGTTCCTTTTACATTATTCGTAAACAAATATTGTAGCTGTACATATTATTAATTTTATGAAAGTGTTGTGTTGATTTGAAGAAATTGTGTTAAATAGTACCATTGTTAACATAAAATGATATAAAATAAAATAAGGTAAAATATAAACTTAAACAACTGTTTGAGAAAAAAGAGCGTTGGTGGAGGTCATCTTAATAAATAAACAGGTCAAGTGTGTGCTAGTCAGCACACAACGAGGGTCCGTAGGCCACACTATATAGTGTTTAACTGTAAAGTGTATAAACAGTGTTTTTTTAAAATGCTAAAAAGCTTACTTTGAATTATTCTAAGGGTCTGATATTATCAAAACACACTCTGATAAAGTATTTTTTTGCCACTGAACCGGACTACAACCATATAAATATATCGAAAAAACCATAATTATAAAAAAAACGTATTTTGTCAATAAAAAATAAAATAATATTTTTTTCGAAATTTCCAAAAAGTGGTATTTTTACTTTTGGTCGAAGAATGTTCAGGAATTTTTTCAGATTTTTTGCACTTCACATAAACGAGATAGAAGGGGGGGACACGTTTCACACCCACTTCAAACATTCCTACGCTCGCTCTATCAAAGTTACATCCAAAGAATTATATATTTTTGTAATCAGCTCGACGTACCCTTTCATATGATACCCCTCACGGTGTCGAAAAAAAAATAAAAAAAATTTAACCCTTAAGTTTTTTACTATATTTTTGGAAATTTTTTTTTTTTAAGTCGCTATATTTTTAATATATGTGGGCAGGTACAAGACACATACATGCCAAATTTCAAAGTGATCGGACGAAAGGTGTAGCCGTGAGAGCACGCGAGAGGACGGACGGACAGATACACGCAGGAAAATATAAGGGTCCTTGGTTTTGCCTACGTACCCTAATAAAAAGAACCAGTCTCTCCACGGTAGATAAAACTTTTTTATTTATCAAAGCAGCTTTCGGCTTTTATAAAGCCATCATCAGTGCCTAAGAACAAACATTAAGTGTTAAAACTTACTAACAAAAAGTCAAACTGAAATTACAAAGAAGACGAATAAAAGCTAATGCCAAAATCTATAAAAGTAAGAGATTAAAAATAAATACTAAAAGCGAAGAACAAGATCAAATAAGACTATAAGACGTCAAATAATCAAATGAGTAAAAAATAAGTAACAAATCAAATAACAATCAATAAACTTTATTGATTAATTTTATAAACAACTGTTGGTCTCAATAAATAAATAATACATTTATCTCAATATCTACGTTTTATACTCAAACGACCGTTCCCCCAGTGATGAAGGAAGAAAGCGATGTGCCAGCCTAATTGGTAGACGTTTTTATAATAAAATATAATATACGAGTACCTCTAACCACCTCTAACCACCTCTAACCACCTCTAACTCATGCGTATATCTTATTCACGGATATTTGTTTTA
Source organism: Gerris lacustris (assembly GCA_951217055.1). Taxonomy (NCBI): domain Eukaryota; kingdom Metazoa; phylum Arthropoda; class Insecta; order Hemiptera; family Gerridae; genus Gerris; species Gerris lacustris. Next base: position 55,478,436 of record OX578282.1, on the reverse strand, counting down.
GAGTAACTCTACCATAATACAAAACCCTCCAAATACAAAGAACAGTTGTGCAAATAAAAATGATAAAGCTCTTTATTTTTTCCTGTTTATAGACTTTTTCTTATTTCGGATATAAAAAGTTTTTTTTTTTTTTAAAATACAAAAAAAAACAACTTAAATAAAAAAATAAAAAAATGGGGATGTGAAATTGAACAAATATTACATATATTTAAGTCAATAGCAAAAGACTTTTCCATATAACGTTAATGTAGAGAAAAAAATGCCGACATAAGCTTCATGTTAAATCAACAAAGGAACGTCGCTTTTTATCCTCCCAATTTACTTAAACATTTAACAAAAAACAACAAATATGTGGGACCATCCAACCTTCCTTTCTACAAACATGATATAAAAATTGTATTATGTGAAAAAAAGAGCCTTATCTTTAATATTAGAGCATGTTAAAAGAACATGAAGAGACGCAGGGTCTCCCTCAGATCTTAATAATAACCCAGGACACAATCACTTTCCTTGAGGTTAAAACTTTGGGCTTTATTGATCTTTTTCATGTTTAATTTAAATGGATGCTGTGGTTAGATTACTTTATTTTAGCGAATGTGCTGTTGTTTTAGGCATTGTGTTTTAGACAATGCGGCCTCTCCTGCTACTTCGCAGCAGGAGGAAGCAGCATTGGACGTGGTCAGTACTTGGATGGGTGACCGTTCTGAACTAACTGATTTATTATCATTCTTAAAAAAAAACCTTATTTTTAATACCTATATTTTATTTAATTATTTGAAGTTTGGCGGTATTTTGACGATGTAAACAAACTTTGACGTCATCAAAATTATTGCACTAATAAATAATTATATTCGCTTTGTCAAAAACCTATTTATACTTTAAGTATTATTAACCGTCAAAGTTTAAAAATTCAGAAATTTTTAACTTCAAAATGGCGGGCAACATCAAAATGAAATTTAGTGGGCTTGATTGTCATACAGAGAGGTACATTCGAGCCAAATTTCAACTCGATCAGGACCATTTTCGATTTATTACGATTTTTTTTTAATTTTTGCTGACTCAGCAACTGGGTTCAAGATTGCGGAAAAAGTTGATTTTCCGGGCGGCACAACTACAGGTTAGGACTGATTTTTCTGCCAAGTTTCAACTCTCTAGGTTAAATACCTTGGGCGCTACGATGATAACACACATACACACATACATACGTCATGCTGAAAACCACTTAGGAGGTCTTAAAAACACCTAAAACGGATAATTCCGTTGAAATCTCGAAAAAAAAATTTTTGGTGAAAACAATACTTTTCCTACTATTAGTAGTGAGGAAAAGTAAAAAATTGTAATGTGTAATTTTTAATCATTCTAGTAGTTTAAAAGTACGAGTAAATTCAATTTAATTATAAAAGTATTTAATTTATTTTAAATATATAATATGTATTGTATATGACACATGTAAACACAAAACAAAATATATGTTATCGTATTTTCATAAGTATGAATATTAATAATTTCACCAATTGTAAAGTAATTTAATTATGAAGTCCATAATTTATTATTTAAATTACCTTGATATTGCCACAATTAAATTAAACTTCGGTTTTTTTTTCAGAGGAGAATATAATGGAAATAAAATGGAGTTCAACCACCTAGAAGAGTTAAAAAATTGAAAAATGATTTCGTTAATTTATACTGGAACCCTCGCCTGCTGGCGGTTTCTGCGTAACAATTATTTCAGTTAATTAAATAGCCAAATTAAAAATAAGGTGGGGTAAATAATTAACGTTTTCATTATTGAAAAATTAAAAAGGATCTGCCCACTTGTGTACGTGCGATTGGGATCTATTTAGATTCCCAGAGGGATTTTATTTATTTTTAACATGGATATCTTCTTGGGCTAGGGGTAAGACAAAATATTCCGTCACACAAAAAAAATAAATAAATAAATAAATAATAATAATAATAATAATAATAATAATAATAATAATAATAATAATAATAATAATAATTACAAAAGACATGAAATAATGCTTGCATACGAGTCTGCAGGACAGAGAGACATTTCCATTTAACGCTTTTTGGTGCCTTTTTTGGTAACGCTTGTGTAACGCTTTTCGGTGTCGTATTTTGGTAACGCGCTCGTGTAGCGCTTTTTGGTAAAGCTTTTCGAGTTTATGTGCCAAAGTAAAGACATGAAAATGTCAAAACAATTCGAGCGTGCAGATTCTTGCGTTTGTAAATTAGGAATTAAATCGAAAATATGTTGTGGACAAAGAAAGAAAGTACTTTTCTTTTTTTCCAGTTTATTAAGAAGTAATCTTATAGCTCCTTCACCCATATTTTTATATTAAATGCAAAAAATTAAACTATAACAAAAATAAAAAATAGACTGCCAATTGGTGTGGCACATAGCTTCCTCACATCCTATTATGTACTTTATTGTTATATTAACATTAAAATTATTGTTATATTACTTTATTGTTATATTGTTTATTGTGTAAAACCTATGAATAGTTTTAGCGATCTTCAACACTTCATTGGTGTCATTTAAAAAAAATGTTTGCCTCATTGAATAGATGAAGTAAGATTTTCTTCCCAACCTAAAATTCCAATTTTAAATTTGAAGTTCACGTTTACGCGAGCGTTCCTCGTGAACGCTTGGACGGATAACGTTGTCCAACGAACTCGTCTTGGGCATTGGTAAAAGCCGAGCGACTGCTGGAGTGGTAGCGAGAAGCTCTCCCTACGATGGCTAGCCCGCGGGGGGAAGGCTCTCTCCACAACTCTCTAGACAAACTATTCACTACTTACTACCTCCCACATCTTGCTACCTTCCTGGTAGCAGTTTAACGCTTTTTGGTGTCGTTTTTTTGTAACCCTTTTCGAGTTAATGTGCCAAAGTCAAGACATGAAAATGTCAAAAAAAATGTCATGAAAATGATTTTTTAGAAATGTAGAACTAAGGGGTAAGGAGGTAGTAGGAGGTAGCTCGGTTTAATATATTTCACCAACAGGAGCACTGAAGTAAACATTTCATATCGTCTTCAGAGGGGAGGTGTAAAGGTTGGCTGAACAATAGGCTACACTGGATTCAATGCCCAAAAAAATACACATGATTTAATGTTTTTGTCTGAAGTGAGGCATAGAGTGCTGAATTAACATGGTACCATCAGTGGGCTACTTTTGACAAACCATCCAAATTTAATAAAAATAAGTTGACAAGTTATTTAGTTATGGAGGTTCGTAAAAAGATTATCAATAAGGTTTTACGGCCCGTTTTATTTTATTAGTATGATACTTAAACTCAGAGCCTACTATTAGAAGGATTAACTTAGCAGTATAAGACACTTTGAGTTCGAAATCCAACAAAAGCAATAATAACAAAGACGTTGATGATGATGATGATAATAATAATCATTATAATTATAACATAAATTACAAAAAGCTATAATAAAAAAAACTAAATTAATAAATAAATACTCTAGCAATTAGAATGGCAGGTAGCTTCCTCGCGTCCTATAGCGTACATTGATCTTATGCTTTTACAATCCATTATAGCTTGTCTAATTCATTTAATGCCCCCCCCCCCCCCTTTGCACCAAGCTTACCAAAAGTAACTGAAGCTATGTGATCGTTCTAGAGAACGAAAAAATTGTATGTTTCCGAAATCATAAATACCAAAAGAGAAATCCGTTTTAGACATGAGCGAAACTTTTTGGTCCCAAGTCTGCCACTCGGTCGTGCGTCGTTCAACATTATTATTACATAACCTAGCCATCTAATAGAGTGTGGTTCCCTTAAAGTTTTTACAAAGCTGTTTATCACCTGTCTTTAAGATTGGGCATATTAATCCCACGTTCCATTCTTCGGACCTCTATTCTTCTTTGAAGACCTTGCCAGGCTTCTTCTAAAAATCCCTGATGGGCTTTATTAATCCGCTAGGTGTAGAGCCCTCTCCGAGCTTTATTATTACACATTTTGCGCATTACTTGATGTACTTCAATTAAAGTGGATGCTTAAAATGGTTCCAGGCCCTATATCACCTCATTGTCCTCTTCATAAATATTCTTTAGAGGTCGGTTTAAATGGTCGTTGAAATGCTCTGTCCACCTACACAAAACTTCCTTTTCTTCTCCCAGTATTTTATCATATTTAATTTTACAGGTATTTAATCTAGGATTATGGCCTTTCCTAAAATATTTAGCATTTCTCTAAACTTTTCAAAATTAATATTCAATTACAATTTCCTCCATATCCTCTATTTGTTTCACAATCACTTCCTTTTTCTTCCTCATATATTATTACATATTTGCTTTTCTTCTCATGTTTCTGTAAGCTTCACAATTCATTTGATGGATCTGGCCTCATTTTTCTTATCAACAGGCTGCACAATCTTCATAATTTTTATTTCTTGGGTTATATCGTCCCCCTTATGCCAGAACCATGAATGTGCAAATTCCACATTGTTGGGAAATGACGTTATAAAGTTTATGATTCATATTCAGCATTCTATTCCATAATTCAGCTATTCTATTTTGATTATTTTTTTTATGTACAGCAATATGGTATTAGGCTTGTAAGTCAGACAATTATTTTTTGGCCCTAGCATCCCTCCCTTTTCCTGAAAATGCACATTTATTGTTTCAGTATTTCAAATTCATCAAACTGCCATAGCCAATAACAGCTGATACAATGCAGGCACGAATTCGGGGTTCGGGCACAACATAGATTATGAAACAACAAGTTCAAATAGCTAATAAACCCAGAACATGAACATTTTCACATTCATGGTTCTGGCATAAGAGGGACGAATTATTATGTACCAATTGTTTTTTGTTGTTGTTTTTCTTGCTGTTTCTAAAGCCCATGCACGGTTACATTTTTGATCGTGTATAAGCGCCTTTAAAATGCTTCTTTAAGGACTTGTCATTTCTATTCAACGTCGCCTTCTTAAAAAACAATGTGGTATTTGCCTTCAATTTTGTGTTAATTATGACCCACTATCGAAATTTCATTCCAATCGGATATATATTTTTTAAATATGGTGGTTCAGAAAAATTGAATGTCAGACAGACAAAGGACCAAACAATTCCCTGATGTCTGAAAGGATTTCTGTCTTGGAAATTTTGAAATCGGAGACATAAAATATTTTCGTTCTTCAGAACGATCACATAGCTTCGGTAAGCTCGAAAGCTAAATTTATATAAAAATCGGGCTAGTAAATGAGAGTAGTATTGCAAATACTATTGTATTCTATATCTTACACAAGCTTTTTTTTAGATTTATTGTATAAACACCAATTATAAAAATATGATTAATGTTCTCTGGCAAAAGAATAAAGTTAAGAAAAATTCTATGGATAAAGGAGTAAAAAGGTTATTGAAGTATAAGTTCACAATCAAGGATAGAACCATTCTAAAAAGAAGCCTGCATTTTGAATCAGGTTTAAAAGCAGATAAAAAGGAGGGAGAATGAAACAGAGATGAAAAGGAGAAATAGAGTGAGAAATATCAAATAAAGAAAAAGATCCATCTCGCTCTAAAGCAAAGGATATCAGAGTAGCACATAGAAGATTTATAAATAGAGTGAGGGCTTAAAGTCTAGGAAATGGTATATAGGAAGAAGGGCGAGTCTGCTTCCTCTTAAGTCAGAGATCCTTTTGAGTCTTTTGAAGGATTTTCTGAACTGAACTCGAGGAAAAAAAACCTCTCCAAGTATGTAACCTTCTTCAAAAGAGGTTATTCTAGAATCTTAAAAAAAAAATAGATTAATCTATTGCATTTTGACACATGAGTGAATAGATAAACGAAAAAGGTAGAGAGCTAACATGTTATTAGAATAAAATTCTAAAAGAAAAAGGTCAAAAGACATTTCATTAATAATAATAAGCATATTATAACAATTATTTTTATTAAATAATTTGCTTATTTAATTTAAATGTAACACATGTATTAGATGTGTTAAAATATCTCGGGTTCATATTATATTTGGATTTTGTTATTTTTTACTCTCTACCAGGTGTCGGCAAACAAAAAAAAGTCTTAAATCTGTAAAAAATCAAGATAAATCTAAAATTCAATTGGAATAAGCTTAATTAAATTGAACAGATTATATAACAGAATTCTATTTTAGTATAATAGTATCTCAAACAGAAGGTTATTACGAAACAGGATACGGTAACCTGAATGTGGTCTCTATACCATTTACTAGTCTCACATGAGCATAAAACGGGTTTGCTTCAATTAAATTACCGTATTAACCAAAAGGTCATAATTGGGTTGCCAAACCATTCTTCTCATAAGAACTGGTCATGGAATGAGTAACCAAGATGGAGTTGAGGTTCCATTGTTCGAACGTCTGGAGTGACTAAACCTAAACATTCTTTCATGAGCAGTTGTATTTGTAGAAAACCAGATGAGAGAACAAATAAAGTGTAAAGCTTTGGTTAAAACGTCTTCCCAACGTGTCTCTGAGAGTCCTCTATCATTCAGTTCAAGATCCATTGTATCTTTGGCCGTTGCTCCACGGACTATGTAGAGTAGAACGACTGGTAGCTACATTCCCAGTAGTCAAATGCTTATAAAATTAATGACTATGACTGGACATATATATGCATGGATAAGCAAAGGAGAAGCGTGAATACTCATCCGCAATAACGAGTAGATTTCAACTGAAGAAAAAGGCATGAGAACCTTGAAATCTATCTTGAGCCTTTCAAAGGGTTAAGTGGCCTTAATAAGTTGAGTTGAAAAAAGCTGTTGTGAAATTGAGGTTTGATTTCTCCACAAGTTTTGTAAGAATCTATGACCCTTCGTATCTTATCTAGGGTTTAGGATATATTCTTTGTTCTGATCCAATGACATAATCTTTAGTTATTCTGGGGTAGCAAAGAGACTGACAACCTGTTGCTTTAGTTCGTCGATTTTTTTTTAACAGAGGCACAGATTCTAGAGAGAGTTACAGCAGCTGCATTTTGACTATCTGCCCTATAAATAATGTTTGGGTAACAAGAAAGTTCTAATCTCCATCTAAGAATTAGCTAATTCTTTATTTTTCCTTTGTGATGCATATCAAGCATAAACGCAACGGAACGTTGACCCGTGATTAATCGAAATGTCTTCTAAGTGAGAAATGTTTTAGTTTTCGAACAGATTCAACACTTGCGTAAGCCTCATTCTCAGCTGAGGAGTGCCTACAGAGTTGGGTAGGGTCCTTGGAAAGAATTCGACTGGGCGACCAGTTTGAGGAATTGCCGCACTTGTAGCTACATCTGAGGAATCTATTTCTACCATGAACAAAAAAAATATTTATCTATGGAAGAGCTATGGAAAATTTGTTCTCCGGCAAAAGTTTAGCTTATCGTTAATCAAATTATAAAATTCTAAAAGAAAAAAAATATATTCTTTTTAATAAATATAAGTAAAAAATTATAAATTAACCACTTATAATAAAATAATAATTTGAGGTTAAATTACGAACTTCCTCACTAGATTTTTCGCATTGATTAAACCTAATTTTAAAATAATGGACTGTTAAAAATTGATTTTTATAAAAGTTAATATTGGTTTTGAAGTAGTGCTTTTTATATAATTAAGAAGAATCTATCGATATATATTATGCTTAAACTTCCAATAATTCTATTATATTAATTAAATAAGATTAAAAACTTCCATTATAAATATTACTTAGGTGCTCTCATCTTTCATCGTAAGAGAGAAAAACTTAATACCTTGAATTCTTTTTCTTTTCTTGTTAATATTATTTTGTTTAAAGTATAGGCTTTTACTTAATGAAAGTCGAACAATTACGGTCGCTCAAAACTTGTTTCGGTGTGAGAAAATCTCTTAATTATAGAGTAAGTCAATTAAAAGTTGATTTCGCTGTTCTAAGCCTCAGTTTTTGCCCTCTTTTGGCATCCTTTAAAATTACCACTTCCACAATTCACGGGGCTTCATATTTGATATTGCACTTAAAAAAAAAATCCAAGGTCAGAATAAAAGGAGCAAACTTGGCACACTCGATATGATTTTCTTCGGATTGCAGGAAATAAAGAAGTAATAAAGGTCAAAATAGACTGCCAATTAGTGTGGCACATAGCTTCCTCGCATCCTGTCATGCACTTTATTGTTATATTAACATTCAAATTATTGTTATATTGTTTATTGTGTTAAAACTATTAATAGTTTTGCGATCTCTAACACTTCATAGCGGTGTCGCTGTTGGTTTTACTAAAAAATTGTATTTGTAAATAATGTTTGTCTCATTGAATAGATGAAGATAGAATTTTTCCCCGACCTAAAATTCCAATTTTAAGTTCACGTTTACGTGAGCTTTGCTCGTGAACGCTTGGACGGATAACGTTGTTCAACGAACTCGTCCTGGGCATTGGCAAAATGAACATGTCTACCAAATTTCATCAAAATCGGTCGACATTTACTCAAGTTATCGTCGCACGTTTCATAATTCGCGGACACACAGACCGACAGACAGAAAGACAGACACGAGACCAAAAATGTTCCCTGATGTCTGAAACGGATTTCTGTCTTGGAATTTTTAAAATCGGAGGGATAAAAGTTTTTCGTTCACAAGGGTGAACACAATGCTTCCGTTACCTTCGGTGAGCTCGGAAGCAAAAAGTCAAAATTTATGAACAATAGTCAGCCAATTAGTGTGTACATAGCTTCCTCGCATCCTATTATACGTATTTTATTGATGTTATACTTTTAAAACCCAATATTATCTGATTTATTTAACTTTTTCCCCCGTATTTGAAAAACTTTTAAGATTGTTTTTGTTTTTTGCATGATTAAAACTATCAATTTACCAAAAGTTAAAGAGCGCGGAATTTCTAGGCCTACATAATAATATGTAACATAGCCACTAACACCAAGCATGAGCCCCACGCGGAGCGTGGAGTAAAGGCTGGTTATATATAATACGTGAAAGTAAAATATGTTATTTAAAAATAAATTAGAAACAGAAAAATGTTGCTTATAAGGCACTTCTTTAGATAGTTACTCCTCTTATAAAAAAAAAACAGAGGGGAGTAACAATCTAAAGAAGGTGCACGGAATGTTATTTTAGACTGTTATTCCCTTATAGAAACAGAAATGTGATATTCCTTTGTCCCAAAGTACATTGGACAAAACATCTCTTGGTAATAGTTATTTATTCTGTCATTTACATTCTAAAAAATCATAGGGGAGTAACAATCTAAAGAAGTACCACTTATAGTTAATAACATATTAAACCAAACACCATTAAACCTAAAATATTAGGTAGAAAGGCATTTAATTAACAAAGTAGAGATACGTTTCATCATAAAGGTCGTGAGTTTTGCAAGGTTACACTACTCGCTAAATAGCAACATTTCTGCAATCAGACACTAATTACTTTAGTTTAAACTGGTTGCTCTAGTTTACATTTCAGAAGAGATTGTGTTGTTCCTAATTGTTTCAAAGTTGGACCATTAAGTACAAGTTGTAAACTAGGTTTACAATTAAGCTAAAAACTGGTTTAATTTGAACCAAAATTTATTCTGATGAGAAAGAAATATCTGTAGAAAGATTTATTATATGGATTGATTTTGTAAAAAAAAAAATTTCCGAGGATTTCCTATTTTTTAAATTTATTTATCAAAACAGGTTTTGGGTTTCATGACTCCATCGTCAAAGCCGATTATGTAATGAATATAGTTTCATTTATTAAATGAGTAAAAAAATTGACTGCCAATTAATGTGGCACATAGCTTCCTCGCATCCAATCATGTACTATATTGTTAGAATGTTTATTGCGTAAAAACTATTAATAGTTTTAGCGATCTTTAACACTTTATAGGGGTGTCGCTGTTGGTTTTACTGAAAAATTGTATTTTAAAAAAATGTTTGTCTCATTGAATAGATGAAGTTAGATTTTTTTCCCGACCTAAAATTCCAATTTTAAATTTGAAGTTCACGTTTACGCGAGCGTTGCTCGTGAACACTTAGACGGATAACGTTGTCCAATGAACTCGTCCTGGGCATTGGTAAAATGAACATGTCTACCAAATTTCATCAAAATCGGTTGACATTTACTCAAGTTATTGTCGCACGTTTCATAATTCGCGGACACACAGACCGACAGACAGACAGACAGACACGAGACCAAAAATGTTCCCTGATGTCTGAAACGGATTTCTGTCTTGGAATTTTTAAAATCGGAGGCATAAACATTTTTCGTTCTTAAAAGGGAACACAATGCTTCCGTTACCTTCGGTAAGCTCGGAAGCAATATCTCACGTCAGATGGTCTTATTTTAGTCATTTAGATTTAAATGGTTTATGTATTATTATTTGACACATAACACTTTTTTAGGCCGAGGGTCGGTCGAAATTTTCCGTCACGCAGAAAACGACATGAAAAACGTGAATGTATTGCTTCTGAGCTTACCGTAAGTAAAGGAAGCTATGTGATCGATCTCTAGGACAAAAATATTTTATGCCTCTAATTTAAAAAAAAAATTGCAAAACAGAAATCCGCTTCAGACAAAATTTGGTAAATTGATAGTTTAATTAGATCATGCAAAAAAAAATCAAGACAATTTTAAGTTTTTTTAAAAAACGGAGGAAAAGGTTAATAAATTCGAAAATATTGCGTTTTAAAAGTATAATCAATAAAATTACGTATAATAGGATGTGAGGAAGCTATGTACACACTAATTGGCTGACGTAGAGATATTTTAGGGATTTTTTTAATTATTTATTGTTTCTCTTTCTTATACACACAAACATACATTTATTTGCACCTATAATTTTAAAATTGCTCATAAATTTGTTATGAAATTTGGATGTTTTGTCGAAAGTATCCCGTAGATTAGCACCAGATTAAATTCAATCATCTGCATGCTTTAAATTTTGTTAATTTCAAAACAATTTTTAAAAGACGGGGAAAAAATTAAATGAAGTTGACACTAATAGGTTTTCAAAGCATAAATTCATAAAACTATACGAAATAGGAAGCTAGGAAGCTATGTGCCACACTAATCGGCAGTATATTTTTTAAATACAGTACCAGGAAGTTAGGAGTTTATGGGAGGTAGCTCGGTTTTCACATGTATAGTACTATATTGCGCCAATAGGAGCACTGAAGTAAATCTTATATAAAATCTAAATCTATATAAAATGTTATCAGAGCTCCTAGCGGACCAAATTTTAATTACATACTTCTATTCCGGAAAACTACTGCCTTTCGCAAAAAGCCAACCGTTTTCAGAGGGGGAGGTTTATAGGTTGGCTAAACTGCTGGCTACACTGGATTCAATGCCCAAAAACATTTCTATGATCAAATATTTGTTGGTAAAAGGAGATTTTTATTTTTCTCTACTATTTCTTTCATATTCTACACCGAGAATTGCCTTACAAAAGGATGAAAGCTCTTCTATGTTGAAGACATTTTACTTAAAACTCGGCAAATACCAATATTTTTGCTCTACATTTTACATTTGTTCAGGTTGGTACTATGGAGATTATAGTGAGAAGGCTGTTTTGAAAATGTTTTCTTTTAACCCATTTGGTGTTAAATTAATAAAACATAAATGCTGGAGAGTCTAACGCGTATAAAATTCCCCACATTTCACTTCTAAAATGTTAGGTCCAGAATGTTTCAGTGCATTCATTACAAGCCTTGTTGTTTTACCCAACGACGGGTCACTGGAGTTAAAATGTTTTAACTAAGGGTGAGGATTACATTATCCCGTTTTAAAGCAAACAATAATAGTCCACAGGCCACCATAAGAAGTGAGTCGCTGATTGATAAAGTTTTCTTACCTTATGGAATCGCTTATTTATGCCTTGTCCACCGATGAATTGGGTATATGGCAACTGGGCGCTGGGCCATTTCTTTTTTGTTGACGTGCCAAACTTGCCCTTCTGCGGGAACATTGAAAAGAGATAGATAAAGTTTTGATTTTCACAGGATCGTTTAATTAAATTATTTAAAAAACAGTGGTAAAGGTGGCCACCGATAAGAGTGGTCCGTTTTCTTTTCAACGTCCCCGGAGAGCGATATGTTTAGGGCGGTGGACACCCTAAACGGACCACTCTTATCGGTGGCCACCTTTACCACTGTTTTTTAAATAATTTAATTAAACGACCCTGTGAAAATCAAAACTTTATCTATCTCTTTTCGATGTTCCCGCAGAAGGGCAAGTTTGGCACGTCAACAAAAAAGAAATGGCCCAGCGCCCAGTTGCCATATACCCAATTCATCGGTGGACAAGGCATAAATAAGCGATTCCATAAGGTAAGAAAACTTTATCAATCAGCGACTCACTTCTTATGGTGGCCTGTGGATTATAATTTATTGGAAAAAATGACTAAGATGTAAACCTCATAACTGCTCAATATCTACAATATACTACTCTTTTTTTAAGAAATTCAATTTTTCATAATTTTCCCACTGTTTTTAATTTAAATCTAAAATAAGAATAAACTTATAGAAATTGATATACATTTTTAACTCTTTTCTAATCACATAAACCAAATTTTAGTCTAAAATTTTAATTTAATATTTCTAAAAGACTGAAAATGTATGAGAAATAATTTTGGCGAATTATTAATATAAAACCATTAATAAAAATTAATTTTCTTCCATCGATAAATGTGGAATCAATTTACTCAGACAATTATCTATTTCCTACATAACTTATTTAAAAAGTAAGATAAATCATTCGGAAGAAAAAGTATAATGCAGTTCAATTTGGACATCTCAAGGAATCATTTAAGAGTATTTTATTGTTCTTTCAAATTAAAGCACAGATTATTCGCAAAACATTACATCACACCTTTACTGCTTATTCCTTACCAGACACAGAAAAAAGCATATGTTTTTTCTGTTATGTTCACACTCTTTGACTTGAGTCATATATATTTGGCGGTATAACTTTCATTTTAAAGAAAACAAGAAAAATAACTAAAAAAGTGAAGTATAACTTTTACTTTGTAAAAGTAGCCTAAAACTAACAGCGTTTGCGACTGATGATATGATATTCTGTATGACTAATCATAAAGAAAATCATACAGTGTAGACAGTTTAAAATTAGTTAGTGACAAAATCAAAATGGAAGTCATAAAAAAAAACCCACATTTGGTAAAGTGGCCTTTAGAGATGACGTAAAAATAATTCGAAATAAATTTATTATCTAGGCTTTTTCTATTTATTCACATGTCTAAGGTGGTATTAAAATAGGAGCTTGTACGAGCATTTAAAAATGGTTTGTTTACAGTTTGTGAAAAATGAGAGATAATGCGGTGACAACGCGGGAAAGGAAAAAAATGGGGTGGGAAGCCAAAGAGAGATTAGGATTTTAAAATCCTAAACTCTCATTGGCTTCCTACCCTATTTATTCGACTTTCCAACGGAGAATGGAGTGGGAAGCCAAAAAAAAGTTTAGGATTTTATAATCCTAAACTCTCATTGGCTTCCCACCCTATTTATTCGACTTTCCAACGGAGAATGGAGTGGGGAGCCAAAGAGAGATTAGGATTTTATAATCCTAAACTCTCATTGGCTTCCCACCCTATTTATTCGACTTTCCAACGGAGAATGGAGTGGGGAGCCAAAGAGAGATTAGGATTTTATAATCCTAAACTCTCATTGGCTTCCCACCCTATTTATTCGACTTTCCAGCGGAGAATGGAGTGGGGAGCCAAAGAAAGATTAAGATTTTATAATCCTAAACTCTCATTGGCTTCCCACCCTATTAATTCGACTTTCCAACGGAGAATGGAGTGGGAAGCCAGAGAGAGATTAGGAATTTTAAAATTCTAAACTCTCGTCGTTCCCATCTAACACTCATTTGACACAAATCATAACACTACAGTGTAAGGGTTCTAATAACAAAAAGAGTTAGTTGTCTCCGGGGGGTCAGTGAGGCTCAAAGGTTGAATCTAAAACCACTGACTGTTTACTTTTAAAATAACAAATTGCATGATAAAAGACTGGTTATTTAAAAATTAATTTTAAACTTTTCTAGAATTTTGAGGAGAAATAGTAAGACACGCAGTTCCTCACTAGCTTGTTCGTAATATCCCGTGAAATGAAGCCTATCGAGGAATGCTGTAATTCCCAGAAGAGGTAGTAAGTATAAGTGGTAATTTTTAATTATTAATATCAATGCTAGGGGTTTTAACTTAATTCATATTCCGGGGTTTAAATGAAGAAAAAGCTAGGTAATTACAAAAAAAATATAATCTGGTTATTTAATTATAACATTTAAAAAAAAAATCTTATGTTAATATAAGGGATATTACAATGCCAATTGTTCTGGGGAAAAGTTATCCGATTCAACAATACAACCCATTAAGTATTATCAGATGAAGAGGATTTATTTTTAAGTTAACCGCAAAGAAAAACTTTTTAAATTAAGTTCCGCTCTCATTTACAAAAAAAAGAAAAAGGCCGGAAAAGGAGAAAGAGAGAAAAAAAGGGCCAACTTTTCGACCTTCTGTAATATTAAACGAAAAGAGGTATCTGAAGTTTCAGAATTCACCGACGAATGAACGGGAGGAGGCATTTTCCGTCGTTTTAAATTTATAATGGAATCAGTGGGTAAGAGAAAGAGAGAGAGATAAGCATCAAAGAGAATGGAGAGGGTGTCTGCCACAGCACCAATCTCTTGCCTTTTGGATGGAACGAAAATCCCACTGCAAGATTCAAGCACAAAAGAGACACAATAATTAGCTGTAAACGAATATATTCAGAGCCAAATGTTGCTAAAATAAATTAAACAATAGGGGTTAGGCTGTTGAAAATTTCTAAACTTGAGCGATTGTTTATTAATGTAAAGAGACATTTGATGCTGACTGGAAATTTCTGAGTGAAGCTGGTGGAATGCTGTTAGGAAACGGGAATACTCGAGTATAACCTTAAGATATAGAATACAACAGAGATGGAATAAACCAATCTCTTGAGGGTACTTGAATAGGTGAAATTATGAATACCTTACTCGAATTCCCCGACGAATTTCTTGTAAGACGTAATTTTGAATGCTTACTAATGTAAAGGGAATTCTAATACTGTCTAGCTACCTATAGCAATTCTACCTTCGTCTTTGCAATAGAATTTACCTCAACACCTTTGGATTTCTAAACCTTTTAGTGATGCCGTTCTATTAAGTCATTAATAATAGAACAGTTCTAAAACTCTAGTGAAAAATGAGAGTGTTAAGAATTATACTATTATATTAAAAGGGAAAATTAGAAATCTATAGTAACACAAAATAGTATTCATAGCAATAAATTTATTTATTTAGCAAAGATATAATTTTTTCCCCTTTTTACGAATCTATCAATAATTTAAAAAATCCTTTCTAATAATGTTGAAACTAAATTAAATTCCTATCATTGTTATATTCCATAAAATATCATTTGATCAATTGATTTAAAAATATATTTATACAGAATGGGCAAAAGAAAACCGCACTTTTTTGAAAACTTATAGCTCAGCGTCTGTAATAGATAGAGGTATGAGGATTGCGGGGTCTGAAAACTACATTCTTCTACTTAATTTTCATATCTATAACTTAACAAACTATTGGGTGAAAGCTATGCAATGATGGTTTGAATTTGGGTCTTAAAATAAGCCGTTGCCCGGGTAGTAATCGTTGTCTGGTATTATAGTTTTCATAGAATAAATGATCATATGGTGGAGGAGGGGGGGGGGGTTCTTTGTAGGCAAGTGGGAGGAGTCCCAAGTGTTATAACAAACATTGAAGATGTGTTAACTTCAGTTTTGCCTGAAATTGAAGATCAAATGCCAAATTACACGTTTATGCAAGATACGGTACTCCGTCCCATCGCTCCTTGCAAACAATTTAATTTGCACAACACTTGCAAGAGAATTACTCAGACGAGTTGCCACCCAACGGTCCACAACTAAATCCGATTGTTTACTCTGCCTGGGATTGGTAAGAACAAAGAGTGTACGTAGGAGGCAGAAAAGGATGTTGATGAACTTCGAAAGAGGATTATTCGTGCCTGGGATGATATGCGTCAATCAACTATTGCTGGGGGCATATCCCACTGAAGAAGGAGAGTGCAGGCTGTCGTAAATGAACTGGGAGGACATATTGAACCATACAACAAGTAAATCTGTAAAATACCCATTGTTTTTTTAAAAAATGTTGTTCCTTTAATTTTTAAATACATTTATTTTATCAAAACTACCCGGACAACGATTTTTTTAAGATCCTAATTCAAACCGTCTTTGCATAGCTTTCATCCAATAGTTTGTTCTTCTCCAATAGTAGTTATAGATATGAAATTGAAAGTAGAAGAATGTAGTTTTCAGACCCCGCAAACCCCATATCTCTATCTATTACAGAAGCTGAGCTATAAGTGTTAAAAAAAAATTTTGCCCACCCTGATGCATATATGCGTTCAACAAGTGGATGTTTACATTATGGTTTTCAATTTTTAACAAAATCATATTAATTACTACGTTTTTATTAGCTTGCTTTCTTGTTTGTTTGTTTGTTTGTTTATTTGTTTGTTTATCCGGTACAAATCTGCTATAGCATTTCCTGGGAGAAAACTAGACCATTTAGGATCTTTTCTTGTTTGTTTGTTTGTTTGTTTATTTGTTTGTTTGTCCGGTACAAATCTGCTATAGCATTTCCTGGGAGAAAACTAGACCATTTTAGGATTTTTGAATCAAAATCGTCGGAATCGTTTTCGAGAATTTTACTACGTTTTTATTAGCTTGCTTTCTTGTTTGTTTGTTTGTTTGTCCGGTACAAATCTAGCAATCGATTTCTAACTAACTTCCCGAATAGCTAAACATTTGAAACTTTCAGCATAGCTTGAAGAACACGATGACAATGCATTATTTTAATGCTTGTAGCCATCTTTCAGCAGAATTTAATTGGTTTTCAGCAAATTTTGCTGTACGAAAAGTTAGATCGGAAAAAATCCGCAAGTTATTTTATTTGTTTTGCCATATCCCATATTTACGCAATCTTCATTTTGACGGGTCTCAAATTTGTGATTTTTATAAATAGAGATAAACATTGAATGACAGCAAAACAGGAAATATATCGATTATACTATTTATCGATTATATTATTTATATTATTTCAAATATATCGATGGCACGCTTTAGATTTGGTGTTGGGGAGATCCGTTGTACAAAGATTTGTTCTTTTATAGGTTTAAGATCAGCTCTCTAGATGGTTGTCATTTATGTGAAGTAAATAAATTCAAACAATTTTTTTTTTTTCCCCTAACATTATATATTATACAACAATAGCAATTATATTATCAACATTACATATACGATTCAACAGAAAATTTAAAACGTAGTATATAAAAAGATCTTTTTATCTTGAAATTTATTTGATTATTTTATCTCACTTTTTTCAGAGTTCTTTAGGGGTAGCGCCCCAAATTTGGAGCTAAGTTCCATTTCTCGCTTTCATCCCGGGGTATGATTTTTCTAAACATGTACCTATTTCACATTTCGTCAAAATCGGTCCAGTAGTTTAGGGTCTACGCGTCGCACAGACGTAAACGACAAACGAGCGACACACATTTAAGAAAACAAACACATTTTTGGACTCCGGTGACATCAAAACGTGTAAATCCATCAAAATCTCAAATCAAATTTCCGCGCCAATACTTTTCTTTACATGAGAAAGAAAGCAATAGTTTTAAATATAAAGGCATATAATAATATCCGACACCAGGATAATCAAGTGAGTTAAAATTATATTCTTATTACCAAACTCGGATTTTTACGTTATTTTAATTTAAATCAAATTATAATTATTATTAACTAACATTTAAACTTTCCGTAGTATGAATATTGCCTAAAACTTAAAAATTAAAAACTAAAATACTTATAATGTACTTTATATACTTTATAGTCCTTTTAAATATAACTTATAAATTAAGGAAATTAACTTTTTTATTTTAACTTAAGCCTGATAAGTTATTAATTGGGTTAGGATGATAGTATTTAATAAATTGGAATTTAATGACTAAATGACACCTTTTGTTTAACCTTTAAGACCCACTGCTTTGTTATGAGAAGCTCAAATAAATATCAGGGATCATTTACAAGCACAAACAGTGAACAACTTTGGAGGATATAACATGTTAATAAATATCGCAAGTAAACCGTAAACTGAAAACTATTAAGGGATATTGTGCACTACAAAGACTATAGCGTTAATTGATCGTCAAAAGTGGGCAACAACAAATATTACTCGTTCTCTGAAAATCGGAATATAAATTTTACCTATCTCTAGTTTGATTTCAATTATGCCTGCATTCCTTTCAAGTCCAAATGTACGATATGTTACTGTAAGCGTTTCTGCTTTGATAGTACTGCAGCGTTTAATTTGGAAATGTTCGAAAGGCAACAGGTCCTTTAAAGTTAAAGCATTAGTTGCTTCAACACTGTAATAGATTTCAGTCTTTGTCCCTTCCTTTTAAATTTACCATGTGTATTTAGATAGGCCATAAACATCAAACATCAAACAAGCCCCCCCCCCCCCCCATACACGGTCAACGGCGCAAACATTTTGACCGTGTATGGGAGCCTTTAGTTTAGGTTTCTGCTGGAGCAATAGGCCCAATTAAGTTCTACGCCGCGTAAACAATCCGCTATAAGGAAAATACGGATTAGTGTTACGTTAATTTGGACGTAAAACACGGGGAAAATAGTAATAATAAAATGAATAGTACATTACGCGTCGAGTGCGGAAAGTAGCAGTTTGCATGCGAGTGTGGAGTTTGCACCCGAGCGACAGATAGTAAAACCACACGAGCAATGCAAAATGCAGTTTTGGCACGAGGTTGCGTACCGTACTTTATCTACGATTGTTAGATTTAAATAATAAATACAGAAAAAAATAAACTTGCTGTATGTAAGTTCGAATCTCTCTCTTGATAAAGATGGCATTAATTCATTAGTTGTATTTTTTGCCGAATTAATTATTTCTGGAGGAGTATTACATATTAACATGTATACCAAATTTCGTAAAAATTGGCCCGTAATTTAGGCTCCACGCGTCTGCATAGACGCGACAGAAGACAGACAGACGCAAGAAAGATATGTTTTTTTTTTTAAAAAAAAAAACCTCTTTTAGCGAATTGTTTAAGAAAATTAAGCTATTGCGATGGCTTCAAAATTTTTATAATGCAAATTTTTGAAAATTTTCTCCATGGAAATCCGTTTTAGTCCATTCTAAATCGATTCCTGAAATTAAAAATTTCTTTTATGTATGAATGTATGTTATGTATATATGTACATATTATGTAAGTGTCACTCCAGACGATATCTCACGCTAGGATGCACTTTAAAAATTCATACAAATTTTGAAATTTTAATAGTATCAATAGAAAGGAGGAGTTCATTTACGGGTCAAATTTTGAGAATTTAGGGTCAAAAATAGCATAACAACGTGTTATATGAAAATATGACAAAAGTGTACATAACAATAATTACTGTACTCTTAAAGAGCTTTCCAACAACATGCATCTTGAAGGGTAAATACTATTTTGACTTTTGTACCCCGGACCAAATTTTTTTTCGCCCATCCAAATTCTAAACCAAATTTTTCCTATATTATCAAAAGCCAATAATATGCAGATTTCTTTGAAAATTTGCTAATTAAGTCATGGTGCATGGCTGGACTTTTTTAGAATCAAGGGACCTCAAAACGTGTAAATCCATCAAAATTTAAAAATCGAATTTTCGCGTCATCACCATACTTTCTATTTATATATGAAAAAGTAAAAAAGACGAATAAGTGAGGAGCTTAACATCAAAGACGGACAAGAGCACATTTCAAAATTTTACAGGAGAGCCGAAAAACTGTAGCTCAAATTCTACAGGTCCTAGAGCAATGATTTTTTTTCTGTAGATTCTTAATAGACTCAAAACTAGTTAGAAGTACTGAAAACGTGAATTTCTTTGATATTTTAGCTGCTAAATGGAGTTAAAAAGTGGAGTTATCCGCTTTGGGAACAAAAACCAGGTTTTGTCCGTTTTTTTAAAGCAAAATGACGTTGAAAATAATGGTTAGAATAATAATATTGGAGATTTTTTTTTTTTCATGTTTTTCAGAGTTCTTAGGGGGTAGTACCCCCAAATTTAGAGCTAAAATTGATTTCTCGATTTCCCCTCGGTGTATCATTTTTCTAAACATGAATGACAAAATGGTAGGAGTAGGTAATCAGATGCTAAAGCCCGCAGTGCATCATAGGAACGAGTTAGTAAAATGCAGCCTCCTAGGTATTAGCTTACTTAGTAAGCTAATACCTACATTTATAGTTAACGTCAAAACAATCTATTTCTATTATATCAGAATGTAGTAATCTAACCTAAACAATCTATTTCTATTATATCAGAATGTAGTAATCTAACCTATCAACTATCAATAACAATAAACAAAAAAAAAAAAAAAAAAAAAAAAAATCTATAGATTTAAAAGAAAAATCCATATCTATAATCTATAATATGTTTTAGATTACAATTTCAACGTTTAAAATTTCAAATTTTTCTCTAGAATATTCGATTTATAAAAGAATATAAAACAAATATACATATAACTAAATTTATTATTATGTTTTGTTTTGATTTTTCTTATAAAAGTTTATTACTGTTATGACAAGATAATAATATTTATGTTACTAAAAAAAAGGATTTATAAAATAGACTTTATAACAAAAAATGGAGTGTTAAAATTGGTAACTAAATGAATGAGCATGGCGGCATATTGGGTTATTTCTAAAGAGTTATTCGCTTGTGATTAATGATATTTTTTATCAAATTGAAGCACGATCTGGATACAGGGAATGAATCCAGTTGTATTGTTTATTAGCTTCGCCTGTATTGGTCCCGTATCTACAGCTGTATCATTATTTATCATAGTGACATTTGTATTTGAATGCACATATTATATTTTAGGCAACGAAAAAAACTGAAATAGAATGAATTTCATACAATACAAAACTTGGTTTTTATTTAAGGGAATTACATTGAAATTTTTTATAAGAAATAGATAAAGTTAGTGTGGGACATAATTTCCTCGAGTAATTATAATTGAACGAATGGTAAAATGGGAATTAAAGGTGATGTTCTTTGATTCTTTGGACCTGCCTGTATCAGTTCCCAGTGGAGTTACAATTTTTTTATTCAATACTAATAGTGCGACATTTAATATGAAATTAATATGGGACCATCTATGGCCTACTTCCAACAAATCATTCAATTTTTTCAAAATCGGATGAAAACTTTTATAGATTATGCATATATAAAACTTTTATAGGTAAATTAAAAAAAAAAAAATGTGCGGAAAAGAAATAGTATATTATGTTACTAGGCTGTGAAGTGAGTTTTTTCTTTACCGCGGCAATTACATTGCAGCAATCACATTGACAGTATTTTCCATATTACTCCCCTCTTAAATGAAGATATGACAAAAGTCATATTTATCAAAAATTACTATACTCTTGAGCTTTCCAACGACATGCATCTATATACTCTGTTTTACTTTTCTACCGCGACCCTGTCCTTCCGCCGTCCGTATGTTCCCGAAAAGTTGGAGTTTGGTTGAAGCTTTTCTCATGTGCTCCAAGCGAGTCAGGAAAAAAAAAAATATAGTCTCAAATCTTTGCGGCACAATTTACAGATTTACTGTTTATTTTTATTTTTTCCCCCTGTTTTTCCTTTTTACCACCTTCAAAAATGAAAAAATGACAAAAATTACGGTTTTCTTAAAGAGCTTTCCAACGACATGCATCATGAAGTGTATATACTTTTTGTGACTTGTATACCCCGTACCTCGTACTTCCGCCGTCTGAATGTTCCCGAAAAGTTGGAGTTAAGCTTTTCTCATAGGTACCAAACGATCCTCGCAAAAAAAAAAATCATCCTCGAATTTTTTCCGCACCAATTTACAGATTGACTGTACTACAAACATAATTATTAATTAGTATGGCACTTTTGTAAAACGTGAAAGTTGTTTACAGTTTACACCTGTCAAAATTCAAATAATAAAAATAATGAAATAAAATAAATAAAAATAATTTATATTTTTCTTTCAAAAAATCATAAGAAATAAATCAGTTAGTCCAAAACAGTTACCCACCTAAGTACTGACCACGCCCAATGCTGCTTTCTCAATGCATTGCTTTCTGCAATGCTCACTTCGGAGCAGCAGGAGAGGCCCTCCGAAGTGAGATTTTTTTTTGCGATTGCTATTTTCATGTCAATACGTTCTATACTTGTGTTATTTCTAATTTGTCTGTAATAGATAGTGTATTTTTATATATATTGTATTCATTGCATGAGTTCTACATTGTTCAAAAACATAAAATTGTTAATATAAATGTTGTACATTGGATCCAGCAAGCATAGTGTTAGAGGTATGTAACAAATTGCAGAACGAGCGAATGAAACTTATTAAACTTTAAATTTCTATTTGAACTCTAAGTGTAAACTTTAATATTACGAAGATAGTGAGGAATCTCCATCTAAAGGTAACTTCATTACACCAAGTCATCTTAAATATAAATAAACAGTCAAAATAGAAAGTTATATAGTACATAGACACATTAGAAAATAGCCAATTGGTGTGGCACATAGCTTCCTCGTATTCTATCCACTTACTTTATTGATTTTATGCTTTTACAAGGTATTATTTGTCTATTATTGTTTCCCCCTTTTTTTAATGAGTCAATTTTTTTTTTTTTACATGAATTAAAGTATCAATTTAGCAAAAGTTAAAGAGTACAGACGGTTGAAATTAATCTTGGGCTAACTGCGGGTTATTTTCGATAAGCTATTAAAGTTCCATCCAAATCAGATGAGTACTTTTGAAGCTATATATAGGTGTAAATAAATGTGCGCATGTGGAAGAGAAACAAATAAGCGCAGAAGGTTGAAACTTATATGGGACCAACAATGGGCTAATTATGACCTACCATACAAATTTCATTAAAATGGGACGAGTAGTTTTTAAAATATGTTGGTTTGCAAAAATTGTAGAAAGACCGAGAGACATGAGACCAAAAATGTTTCCTGGTGTCCGGATTTCTGTTTTGGAATTTTGTAAATAGGAGACCTAAAAGTTTTTCGATCTTTAGAACGATTACATAGCTTCCGTTATCTTCGGTAAGCTCGGAAGCAAAAACATAAGAAAGACAATGAGAAAGTTAGAAGACATATTATAAAACATATAATAAAGTCATATAGTACTAGCTTTCACCCCGCGCTCCGCGCGGGTCACATGCTAGGTATTGGTGGCTGTTTCCTAAAATCATGTAGGCCTTGCAATTAAATTAAATTCCTAAATAGTTTTATTTCCAAAGCCTTTTAAGGATAAAATCAGGAATATATTACACATCATTAATTCCATTGCTAAGAATATAATACTCTCCAAATCGTAGTTTGGAGTCAATCTATATATTTAAAAAATAGCCAATAGAAACTAAGTAGTATAGTAATAACTAACAATGAAGAAAGACTGAGAACGGAATCAGAGAACAGAAAGAAAATAAAATACCATAAACAATAAGAATAACAGTTATATAGTGGTGAAGTGTCATACAATACCATTTTATTTGTTATTTTTTAAAATACGCGAATACTATTGGTGCAACGTAAAATATATTGGTAGAGCGCGAAGTCTCACGTAAAAAGGGTTTCGTTGGTATCGTGAACATGAAATCAGTATAGGGGAGGAAAGCGAAATATTTTGATGTTTTTTGACAAAATGGCGCGGAAAATTAAACACCCACAAAGTGCTACATATATACCCACAAGTCTTACATATATTTGTAATCTACTCTAAAATACCTTTCATTTGATACCCCACTCAAAATTTTAAAAAAATATTTTTTTCCCCGTGACAGGAATTCGTCGCCATTTTAGATTCCCAGTTAATTAGATCAAATTGCTAATCTTATTTTTTCTTTGGCCTATCGGACCGCACATTTTGCATATTTTTATATATATTTAGTAAAAGCAGAAATGTAGTTTTAGGGAGGGGGGGGGGGGGGGGGCTCACAAAATGTTGATGTTTTTTTTGCAAAATGGAGCCGAAAATTAAACACTTTCCCTAAGTGGTATATATATTTGTAATCTACTCTTCAATACCTTTCATTTGATACCCTACACAAAATTTTTTAAAAATCTTTTTTTTCGAGGGACATGAATTATCCGCCATCTTGGATTCCAAGTAAATCAGATCAAATTGCTAATTTATTCAAATTGCTTTCTATTACTTTAACCTCAAACATTATTGGTACAACGTAAAAAATGCAAAGAAACATTTTTGTAGGAAATTTTGTTAGCTTTAATCTTTATACATACAATTTTTCGCTAAGAGTGATAGTTTCGGAGACATGAGCAAAAACTAAAATTAAAACACTTATAAAGCCCCTCCTTCCTCTAGCTCACCCCTCCCACCAAGACTTATTATTTTCTTCAAACTAAGGTACCAAGTATTAAATGTGCTAATTTTCAAAATCTGGGATTATTCTTCTCTCGATTTGTCTAATTTTACTGGGCAATTATAATGTATTAGAAAACAATTAATTACTAATTACAACGTTTTTCTATTACTTTTACATCACGTACAATCACATTGTAGGGTCGACTTCAAATTGATGAAATATTTAAGACTTTAAGTTAGAGTTGGGAAAGTATTTAAAAGGTCTGGTAGTTTCAAAACAAAAACATTGCACTGAATAATATGCAACAGTAAAATCTAAAATTTCACTCTGAAGTCGACGAAGGATAATAGGAAAACTCCATGGTCCCACGGTCTCACAACTTCGGACAGGGATAGG
Organism: Gerris lacustris; assembly: GCA_951217055.1. Lineage (NCBI taxonomy): Eukaryota > Metazoa > Arthropoda > Insecta > Hemiptera > Gerridae > Gerris > Gerris lacustris. Next base: position 55,453,607 of record OX578282.1, on the reverse strand, counting down.
ACAGAAAAGCTCTTAGCCGACAAATTATGGACCAACTAAAAGCCATCCTTCCATTACATGCTTTAATTACATCACAAAACCAGATTAAATTCATCCCCTTTACTATTCCTAGACCGCTTTTATATCGTTGAGTTAAACCTTTTGAAGCTGTTCTAAAAAGTTAAAACTGCAAGTTCTTAGAGGTATAAAGGATATTTTATTTTATGAAACTATAAGGTTCATATATTAGAGATGTAACAAAACGTTTTCAATGGAGATAAGAAATACTTTCATGTTTCCTTAGCTGTACTAAACATCCGATGTAAAAGGGGTTTTTGTTATGCACGGAGCAATAAATTAGGCCTAAACAAACTCATTGTCTTTTCTAAGCTTAAAACATTCCTAAGATAAAATATTAGTGTTCTTGAGTATAAAAGCTATTTTAAAGGCACATGTTGCATTACCTAAAGTAGTTTTTTATCGGCTAAAGTTGAACATAGCGTGATAAGCTAGAGTTTTAAGAGATGTAGACTAATGCAATATTTTTTTAAGATTTTATTCTGGTAAAAGAACTACTACATATATGTGTAAGTGTTTGTGTATATTATGTTCTTTATAAGCCTTTTTATTTTTTAAGATATCCGGGAAAAATTCGTCATCTTCTTGGAAAATATCATTTATAAAATCGAGTAGTGTCCCAACGCACCTCGAAATGATTTGTTATTGCTAAGCTAAGGCAACACCATTTATTCAAGTAAAAATAAAAGTTTTGTTTTGATTTGTTGGTCTAATAATTGTAATAATTATTAATTAGATTACCTAAATAGATATAATTAATTTACTTAATTTTATAAATATAAAATTAAGCTCGTTGCCACGGGCTTAACGGCTCGTTCTAGTATAGTTTACCCCGTATTACTCATTTATTGTAAAGATGGATGCTATTTATTTGATACTTTTAAAGCAACCTCGAAACCCGTTAAACCAGAATTACGAATTTTCCTGCAAAGCTTGCTTTAATGACGAAAACCTCCGCTATAAAAGGATATTTAGATTCAAGATGACGATCATATTCTTAAATTTGTCTATGGTTGCTATTTATACTAAACTATATGGACTAGAACCTTTAAATTTGAAAATAAGTTATTTCTAATGAAATACACAAGTCCTATAAATGAGATTTTGCTTCCGAGGTTACCGAAGGTAAAGGAAGCATTGTGTTCACTTTTGAGAACGAAAAAGTTTTAGGTCTCCGATTTTAAAAATTCCAAGACAGAAATCCGTTTCAGACATCAGGGAACATTTTTGGTTCCGTGTCTGTCTGTCTGTCTGTCTGTCTGTCTGTCTGTCTGTCGGTCTGTGTGTCCGCGAATCATGAAACGTGCGACGATAACTTGAGTAAATATCAACCGATTTTGATGAAATTTGGTAGACATGTTCATTTTACTAATGCCCAGGACGAGTTCGTTGGACAACGTTATTCGTTCAAGCGTTTACGCGCAACGCTCCCTTAAACGTAAACTTCAAATTTAAAATTGGAATTTTAGGTGGGGAAAAAAATCAAACTTCGTCTATTCAATGAAACAATCACTTTTTCCAAATACAATTTTTTATTAAAACCAACAGCGACACCGCTATGAAGTGTTTAAGATCGCTAAAAACTTTTAATAGTTTTTACACATAAACAAATATGTACTATAACGTTAATGTTAATATATCAATAAAGTATATGATATGATGCGAGGAAGCTATGTGCCACACTAATTGGCAGTCTATTTTAATTTGACATTAAAATTGGAAATACTTATCATACATGTGTTTAGAAACCAACTACCAATATTCAGCAAATTTTTTATTAAATCTGGGAAATCGTAAAACGCTAAAAAATCTTATACACGCTTCACAATATACGCTTTCCGGGTTATGGCAGTATGTGTTTAGCTCTGTACTCATCTCCTGTATCATACAATATCCTCAGCAGAAATCCAACCTTGAAAAAAGGGCCATGTTCTAGACCTCCTCCCAAAAAAGGCAGCCTATCAAAGTAGTGATATCTACATTCTGGCCAAGTCTGCTTTCTTTAACCCTAGAACGCTAACCATATTTTTTAACCTCTTAAGACTAACCTTGAGTCATATTGACTCCCAAATCTATTATACCTTAATTAATTATATATTAAAATATAAAGGCCTAATATGTACAATATTTTTTTAACAAGTTTTAGTGCTAGTTGAAGGGACACTTGGGTGCTTTGTTTTCCATAAAAAAACATTTTTTTCCTTTTAATTCCGGTTTTTCAATCTGGACTACTATTACATATTCGATATTGTTATCTACCGGAGTGGTTTTATTTACTTTTTTTTTATGTAACTTTTTTCTTTCCTTTCCTTTGGTTTTTCTATTTTGTAAATTGTTTCAATTAATTTATCATTTTCCTCATCATCGCTGATGGGATCAAAAAAGGCATTTTTTATTTTCAAATCAGGGTCCAAATCACAATCGCCACCATTATTGTCGAATACGCTCTTTTTCATAATCGGTATCTGAATCGGTCATTTCCTTCATCAAGTGATAAATGTCGTTTAGATCATTGTATTTTTTCTCCATTATTTGACTATATTCATATTCTATTAACTTTATATAATTAAGACATATAACAACAACAAAAAAATATAACAATTTATACTTATAAATGAATAAATTACAATTATATTACATTTAATTTGAAATAATTATTGAATTAAAAGTTATATAATATTTAATTTATAAGATTTAAAATGCCAAAATAAACAATAACACGACATACTATTCTAAAAAATACTATTCTGCATCAAAATGACCTACAAAATATTTACGTGTAAGACTAAACAGGAGTCAAAATGACTCCGTGACTGCAGAAAAACAAACGATATGGCCTCTTTAGAATCTGAAACTGATAGAAGTGTAGAAGGGTCATTCAAGGGTGGGAGATAGCATAGCTAAGATGTGGGAGTTCTGTGTTTTACAGACACCGTGCATTCGTAGTTGAAAAAAAAATGGGAGTCATTTTGACTCCAGGTTAGCTTTCTAGGGTTAAAAATCTTTCGACTCCTACTTTCATGAGAAACACAGCTCTTGTATTTTAATTTCTTAATACTTGGCCACTTTCTGATTGAGGCAAAAAACAGTCTTGGCCGCAATGTAGATATCACTTCATTGATAGCCTGATATTTTTAGGAGGGCTTCTGGAACTTTTCTTCTTTTCTTCTGAGTTCTCTCCTTCCCATCATTCAGACCACATGATACTAATGTTTCATGCCTCCTTCAGCAACTGGCCAAGTAATAAGCAATAAAAATAAAAGAGCAGTGTTGCTCATGAAAGTAGGAGTGAAGAGAGGTTATGGACTAAAGAAAGAGCAGACTTGTCTAAATGAAGATATCTCTACTTTTACAGACTGACTTTTTTAGGAGGGGGTCTGGAACATATCATGACATAAAATATGTTCAATTAAAAGACATTAGTTACCCCCAAAATAAGTTGAGGGTAAAAAGGGTAGGGTAAAGGAAAAGAGACAGGTGATAAAGTTCTGCGTAAAAACCTCTTAACAATTGCTAGAAGATTTCTAGGAGAAAATTAGTTCTTTTAGCGAATTTTCAAAGAAAATTACGCTATTGCAATGGCTTCAAAATTTTTGTAATGCGAATTTTTGAAAATTTTTTCCATGGAAATCCGTTTTAGACCATTCTGAATCGATTCCTAAAATTTAACACTTTTTTTTATGTATGTATGTATATATGTATGTATATATGTATGTATATATGTATATATGTGTCACTCCAGACGATATCTCCCCTTAGCATGCACTTAAAAATTTCAAACAAATTTTAAAATGTCAATAATATCAAAAGAAAGGATGAGTTCGTTGGCCAGAATTTTTGGAGTCCATTTAGGGGTCAAATTTTGACCATTTAGGGTCAAAAAACGTGTTTTTTCCATTTTACCCCCCTTTTATGTGAAAATATGATAAAAGTGTACATAACAACAATTACTGTACTCTTAAAGAGCTTTCCAACGACATGCATCTTGAAGGGTAAATACGATTTTGACTTTTGTACCTCGTACCCCTGTGTACCAAATTTTTTTTCACCCATGCAAATTTCTATATTATCATAAGCCAATAATACGCAGATCTCTTTGAAAATTCGCTCATTAAGTCAAGGTGCATGACTGGACTTTTTTTTATAACATTTGTTACGTTTAAGAGCCAGAAGGAATGTTGTTGGATATCATAAATCCAAACAAAATCAATTCTAGGTTCATTACATCAAGCTTAATTAAGCCTTTCTTCATCTTTCTATAAATCTCTCTCTCATTGTATAGGTGGATATAATATAATAATTCCATTTTTTTGTATTAGTCCCTCAACATGTGTTTCACTCTTTACCGAGATTCAACCTACTTTAAGGATAGAACGATAACAAAACAAAACTCGGTTATTAAAAAAATATACATAATCCTACCTGCCGTTTTCACATCTCGTTTTTTTGTGTTTGAACAAGTTAAAAAAAAAACCGTAAATCCCCCTTCATTTCTCTTTCACTCGAGTAATTTTACACTTTCGCATTCAGGTTGAATTGAAGCATCGTAACGTCCAGATGTCATCCAGAGTCGAGAGAACGGAAGAATTGTCACAGAATGTGACACTTCACTGAATCTATCCTAATCTCTCCAAAGGGGGAGAGAGAGGGGGGGCTTAATTTCAGTTTAAATTTGCCGCCCAGTGCCAGCTGTCTACTAACTTCCAGAATACTTCATGACTGTTACATTATAAAGTACTCTTTTGTGACTTAAAAAATCTAAATCATTCAAAAAACCAGTTGGAAAATATAAATAAAAATAAATTACTCTCTTCAAATAATATCAAGTGTATTATACAAAAAATCTTTTCATGGACAAATGTTTCTAATGGCCTTTTATCCCAATCCACATGAATAATAACAAGCAAAAAGTAGAACAGTTTTCGAAAAATAATTTTTTTCCACTTTGTTTTAGAGTTTTTGAGGGTAGCGACCCAAATTTAGAGTTTGAATCTATTTTTACTTTCTCATATAAAGAGGAAGTATTGTGATAGCAAAAGCAATGTTGTATTTTTATGGATTTACACGTATTGAGATCCCCTGAGTCCAAAAAAGTTGCTTTGAAAACATTTTTGTCCTCTGCGCAGACGCGTGGAGAATGCAGCCTAGATTACTGGGCCGACTGTGATGAAGTTTGGCATACATGTTTAGAAAAAGCATACCTCCTGACGAAAGCAAGAAATGGCATTTAGATCCTAATTTGGGAACACTACTCCCCAAAAACTCTGAAAAAACGTAAAAAAAAAAAAAAAAAAAAAAAAAAAAAAAAAAAAAAAAAAATCTCGACAACGGTTCTGAAAATTCTTAAATGTAGTAGGTACTTCCAAATATAAATCTAACGATATAAGGCGTTTTCCCAGGCAAAATCTAGTTCCTGAGAAAATAGCTTGAAATGTGGACAGAGAGAGGCCGGGTTCGATTCCCCGACGAGGAAAAGTTGTTTTTATGATACATTTTGATGAAATGTTCAATAATAGTTAAATGTAGGTACCTACGAAAACAGGAAAACTAATTAATGAAAAATACAGGGCTCTAAGTAATTATAAACTCGTATATGAGAAAGTTTGTCTGAGTTGTCTTAGACAGATTTATTATTTTACCTCGGAGTAGAATTTTTCTAAACATGTAGCCAAATTTCAACGAAATATGCGCGGTAGTTTAGGCTCCACGTGTCTGCACAGTTGACAGACAGACTTTATTAAAAACCACTTTTTTAGACTCCTAGGTGGATCTCAAAACAGGTAAACCTAAAAAAAAATCAAATTCCCGCACACCATGTAATGCGTGTATGAGAAAGTAAAAATTAGCTTTACGACCATAAGACCATGGAGGCAGACTAACTTGAAGCCAGCGCAGTTCCCATCCTAAGAGGATGGGAACCCATTATCATTGCGTTAGAGCGTCACCAAATTTCTCAAAAGCAAGTAGTAAGTAAATACCTATTAACACACAATATATTTTCTTGCTAACAACATACACAACTTAAATAGCAGAAACAAAAATGTGTTTGCCTAAAGTTTAACCCATTGAACAAACTCTGGTAAAGTGAAGTCCTTCCAACTCCTACTTCCTTAGTAGACTAATAGACTCACTAAAGTTGTCTGCTTTTGCGCCTTGAACTTCGAAAGGCAAACCTTAAGTTAGTCATCTAGGTGGCAAAAGCTTTCTACACATATACAGACAGAAAGTATATAGGGTGACAAAAAGGGATTTAACACACGTTCGAAGAGGCAACGTGTGTTAGTATGTTGTAACTTATAAATATTCACTAAGATTCCTAATAACTCACATAATCGTGCCTCTTAGAGTTCTAGTTCTTCCAGTGGTATTCGTGGGTGTGATTTGCCTCGGTGGGCCCTTTAATACCCAGTAAGGGACTAAATCCTTAGTTCCTAGAATTTTACATAAGTAATAATGTAGCATCTTCTTACATGCTATTCTAAGGATGAGTTCCTACGGTCTGTGACTTGGCGAGCATAACTCAAAGACGTTCGTCATACCTCGCGTCGTGGAAACATAGTAGGCTCGATATGGCTTGTGGTGGCTCGACCATATTCGACAGATTACAATCCTTCGAGCACAAGCCTCCAGGCTCGAGAGTCTTGCCAAGTCACAGGACGTGGAAACACATCTTAAGGAAAAATTGTTTCAAGAAATAAAACCAGTCAACTTTGCTACTTCCTGAGAGTATCAAGTATGCTTCTAACGCATTTGTAAAACTACATCAACTAAACCTATCGAGACGACCACCATAAGTCCTCAAACTTTATTATTATACTAATCATGAAAGCTAACCGAATAATATTTTCGTGCTTCCTCTCGTTCTTGGTTGTATGTGTATGGAAAACTGATTTATAAGCCCTTTCCCTCTATCCCATATTGTTCTAGAATACAAGACACGAGAAAATTCTGTTTTGTAAACTATTGTATATGAATATAGCTCATCTGGGGGCACTACCGAAAGAAGAATGGTACGGCTTATTAAAATCTATATATTGTTCCAGTAAAGAATGGTACGGCTGTGGGGGCACGGTAGAGCCCCCACAGCCGTACCATTCTTTACTGGAACAAACTCTGGATTTAGAAAATTAATTTAAAAAAAAAATACAGTTCATAACAAACTGAACCAGCAATAAAAATACAATCCACCATCTTTATTCAAGATAGTGGCCATTTAAATTCATAACGCGACATGGCGATATCTCTAGAACCAATTTCACTAGACCCTTTTCAAAGCTATATTCCGTTTATGACAAAAAACAATTTTAGTGAAAGGGTTTACAATCGGCCATTTTGATTCAAAATGGCGGGCGACTTACTAATTTGAAACGATGTCCCTTCACTATAATTATCATCTCTTCATTGAAACGCTAAAACAAAATCATATTATTATGGTACAATAATTTTTTAAATAATATTTAAGTCTGCTCAGTAGGGATTTTCTGAAATTTAACTCCTTAAAGGTAAAAATAAGGGGAAATAAAAAAGAAGGAGCATTTGGCTGATCTTCAGAAGTTATGAAGTTAATACTTGCGAAAGGTCTTTTCCTTAGGATGTAAGCATATAAATTAATAAAACATAATTACAAGTTCAGACCAGGGATGCGATAAACAAAAAGCGGGGGGGGGGGAGAATACGCATACAGAAGGAATACCTCTACATTTTCCCGGAAACTTAACTTTTAAAACATTTCCTCAAGTACTCGGAATCAATTACTAGTTAGGAATTTTGTAAATTATTTAGCCAAGGAGGAGGTATAAGAGGAAAGGGATGTATGAAACTCTCTGCCTTCGAACTGTTTTTGCTTAGTGAAATAACTTTCTCGCAAGTACTTTATCAAGACTAGACGCAAAGTAAAGCAAAAGTAAAGTACGCGCTAGGAAGAGTCAATTGTTTGTTTATTTTTGTTATTTAAATAAACAAATATAATAAATTACTTAATTTCTAGTTTTTTAAATGTTTATATTTCGTTCACTCCATTTGGAAAATTTTCAAAACTTTTTGGTTTATATATTTTTGTTTCCAAGTGTACCGACAGTAACGGAAGCTATGTGATCGTTCTGTAGAACTAACATTTTTTATGCGTTCGATTTAAAAAATTGCAAGACACAAATCCTTTTCAGACAAACACGGAACATTTTTTGTTCCGTGTTTGTCTGTCGGTCTTTCGCTTAATTTGTGCGAACTAACACATTTTAAAAACTACATTTAATGAAATTTGGATGGTAGGTCATTTCTTTTTGGTAGTTTTAATAGCCCATTGTTGTTCCCATATAAATTTCAACCTTTAATAATTAAATGTACCAGCAAAAGCTCGAAAATTAATAAATGGGAAACACTGGGCTAAGTAATGAACAGTTATTGAACTCGTATATGAGAAAGTTTGTCTAAGTTGTCTCGGACCTATTTGTTTCTCTTCCACATATGTAAAATATAGTAAAAAAAAAAAAAATAAATAAAACAAGCTTTTATCTTGGGCCATCCGCCATATTGGATTTAGAATGACGTCACTTAGCTAACCATGCATTGTCATCTAAACTAAACCTATATGAAAAATTACAATTCAATTGGTTGAGGATAACTGCTTTAAAATTCAGTTGCAAGATTTGACCCGAACATACATACCATACATACATACATATATACAATACATACATATACATACAAACATTGCAAGTTAAAAAAGCTTGTAAAAATAAAAACAATTTTGACAGACCTAAAAAACGGAGGAAAATTAAATTAATTTGACAATAATAGGCTTTAAAAGCATAAAATCATTAAAATATATTAAATAGGACACGAGTTAGTTATGTGCCACACTATGTGACAGACAATTTTAATAAAAAGTAGAAACTTTTTTCTATTGGTGATACATATTTAAAATGAAGAGAAATTTAATCTAAAGAGTCATTAGTCTAAAACTCTTGGGTCATGAAATAGATACCAATATATGAAGCGACTCACATTTGTATACATATGTACATTTATTTCATAGCATTTGATGAATCACTGTTTAGACTAAACTTGTTTTAAGTCTTTATGACTAATGGAAAAAGTTCCAAATAGAGGAACAAAACACGACCATTTTAAAAACTTGAAATGAAGGTTTATTTTACATCGTTTAAAAAAACAAACAAAAAACTAATGACTAAAGAAAAAAAAAAATAGTATTTTTTTTTGTTCTTTAACCCTTTAAAAAAAGAAAAGTTAATTTTAGCAGAATAATAAAAAAAAAGCACTAGGTTGATAAGGTTGATGAAATTGGAATAAGTAAACAGTTGAGAAGTAGAAACTTTAAATTTTTTAAAGAAATAATACAACTTAAAGTGTTTTTTTTTTACACTTATTAAAATATTTCATATCTTCTTAGTTGTCTGCAAGTTATTTAAAAAAAAAAAAAATGTTAGGTACTTCTTTGCAGCTTATTATTTAAACAAATAAAATGAGGCCACTTGTCGAGAGAAACTTGAAATTAAGAGGAATGTTTTTCTTGTTCTTCGTGAAAAATTAATCCTGAATATTTATTTAAATATTATTTTGTCTTAAATAATAGTTATATTATTTTTTAACTAGTATTAATTCCTTTTAACAGTATTTTATATTATAGATAAAAAGTTTACAATAGTACATTACGCGTCGAGTGCGGAAAGTAGCATTTTGCATGCGAGTGTGGAGTTTGCACCCGAGCGACAGCGAGGGTTGTAAAACCACACGAGCAATGCAAAATGCCGTTTTCGCACGAGTTGCGTACCGTACTTTATCTACGATTGTTAGATTTAAATTATAAATACAAAAAAAAATAAACTTGCTGTATGTAAGTTCGTATCTCTCTCTTGATAAAGATGGGATTAATTCTTGAGTTGTATTTTTTGCCGAATTAATTATTTCTGGAGGAGTATTATTCTCCACATTTTCGTCAAAGTCACTTGATTCACTTATTGTTTTTCACTAAAAACTCGATATAAACAGTTATTTTAATAAAAGAACAGCAAATTAGTTTTGTTAAATGTAAACAAACTTGCTAATCGTGCGTAAAGCTGAAGAATTCCTCTTCTTTACCGCACACTGTGTGGTAAAGAAGAGGAATTGTTCAGTTCTATGAGACGCGCATGCGCAATGAATGCAAGTACGTAAATAATCACTTTCTACGCATCTAAACAAAGATATAATGTTTATATTTCTTATCAATCGTAGATAAAATGTATTATATCTGGGGGCATGGCAGTGCCCCGGCCAAGTCGAGCACAGTCGTACCATCCTTTACTGGCGAGTATAAACGAAAATTGCAATTATGCAAATTATTATAAAATGCCTCAAAAATTAACTAACATTTAAATTAACACATAGAAAAAGATCTGAAAATAGATAACGTAAGCAACCATTTAAAGGTATAAATGAAGATGTGTGTGTTAGAATACTTAGCTAAAAAACAGCATTGACCACTAAGATTGTGACATAATAATGTTAGTAGGGACACTACCCTAAAAAGCAGTAACAGCCAATTTTCACTTTTTTGTAAAAAAAAAAAAAATACACATTTAAAGTGTAATAGTATTAAAGATAAAGAAATTTAGAGTACGAAGAAAAAAAAATTGTTGTTAAAGTCGAATTTAAAGTGGTGGCCCAGCGTGATGAACTTAAAAGTTGATTTTCTCAAAATTGTAATTTTTGGAGTTACTGCATTTTAGCTATGGACGGCAGTGTAGTAGACCTAGTAGAACTTGAACAGGGGGAGATTTGGCTAAACCTATGATGTCACAACTTTTTACTCGGCAATATGTTTACGAGGTTTATATGTTTGTGCATCAATTATTCGTAGGGTTTTATCTATTCAAACAAAGGTTATCAGTTAAAGAGTTATTATAACTTTAAACTCGGATAGAAAGAGGCCGGGTTCGATTCCCCGCCGAGATGTTATTTTTTTTATACATTTTGATAAATCGTTCAATAATAATTAAATGTATCTACGAAACTTAATAAATGGAAAAAACTGGTCTAAGTAATTATGAACTCGTACATGAGAAAGTTTGTCTGAGTTGTCTCGGACCGATTTTTTACTTTTTCTCCCTACTAATAGTAGGAAAAGTATTGTTTCACCAAACAATTTTTTTTCGAGATTTCAACGGAATTATCCGTTTTAGGTGTTTTTAAGACCTCCTGAGTGGTTTTCAGCATGACGCATGTATGTGTGTTATCATTGTAGCGCCCAAGGTATTTAACCTAGAGAGTTGAAACTTGGCAGAAAAATCAGTCCTTACCTGTAGTGGTGCCGCCCGGAAAATCATTTTTTTCCGCCATCTTGAACCCAGCTTGCTGAGTCAGCAACAATTAAAAAAAATCTTAATAAATCGAAAATGGTCCTGATCGAGTTGAAATTTGGCTCGAATGTACCTCTCTGTATGACAAACAAGTCCACTAAATTTCATTTTGATTTTGGCCGCCATTTTGAAGTTATAAATTTTTTGAATTTTTAAGCTTTGAAGGTTAATAATACTGAAATTACATATAGGTTTTTGACTTATAGCTTATCGTTGGAACCGGAAAAAATTAAGGAACAAATATAAAAAAACCCGATGAAATTCTATTAATTAGTTTAAAAGTTATAAGTGAATATAATTATTTATTAGTGCGATAATTTTGATGACGTCAAAGTTTGTTTACATCTGTCAAAATACCGCCAAACTTCAAATAATTAAATAAAATATAGGTATTAAAAATAAGGTTTATTTTTGTAAAAATGATAATAAATCAGTTAGTTCAGAACGGTAACTCATCCAAGTACTGACCACGTCCAATGCTGCTTCCACATGCTGCAAAGCAGCAGGAGAGGCCACTTTAGTGGCCTCTGAAGTGAGGAAAAGTTCCGAGGTACCCCGTACCCGATTTTTTGTATTGAATAACTAAAATGTATTCAATAAATTTATATATGCTTACTTATTAATATAGAATTTCGTTCCATAACATTATAGTATTTGTGAAAGAATGTAATAATTTTAATATTAATGCATAATTTTTTTTTTTTTTTTAATTTAATATTCAACCGATTTCTAGCTAAAATAATTTTTAAAAAAATTTAAAATCCATCATTGTTGATACCTAATTTGAAGTATAACAATAAATATTCAGTATACTATACATATTATACCTTACTAATATTATTTTCTTATGCTTATCTACATGTCCTTTACCCAACAATACACACAATATGAATTCCTTATAATATGTAAAAAAAGAAAAACGTCAATTTAGTACTATTTGAATTACATTCCCCCCCCCCCCCCCCCCCCCCTCTACATATCCAGAGTTATTTGATAACAGGGACTAGATATAATTCAGTGGGAAAAGAAGTTAGAATATTAAGCTACCTACCCTGCCTAAGGCTTATTGTTAACATTGATATTAAAAGGATAAAGGGAAGTTTGTAGAGTTAGAGACGGGTTGGAAGGCTTCTAGAGTGTTTAAGCAAACATTTTACAGACTGATCTCATATATTACTTACTACTGTAATATGGAGGGATCGTGTGACTCTGTAAACTTCTCAAACTCAGCTTATCAGACCAGTATAGCCCATATGAGTTTCTACAAATAATTTTATGAGAAGAATAATGCTCACTACACAATAATCTAACTACATTGATTTCCAAGTGTTTTTATTTTATTGCTTCCGAGCTTACCGAAGATAACGGAAGCATTGTGCTTACTTTTGAGGGCGAAAAAATTGTATGTCTCCGAATTTAAAAATTCCAAGACAGAAATCCGTTTCAGACATCAGGGAATATTTTTGGTCTCATGTCTGTCTGTCGGTCTGTGTGTTCGCGTCCCCTGAAATGTGTGACGATAACTTGAGTAAACGTAGGGTAAATATCGGCAATAGCGCATCCCTTCTCACTACAATATTATAGTATTTTTTGACAAAGGAATATCAACTCTTCTCTGAACAAACCATACATATATAATTATTATATACATATATTATTATATACGAATGGAAGGGATGAATTGATATATCGAAGCCAACTATACGACTTCGAAAGACATCGATTACACGGAAGGGGTACATTATTGCCGAGTTTAGCCAAAAGTAGACCGATTTTTATGAAATTTGGTAGACATGTACATTTTACTAATACTATAACTTACAGCCCAGGACGAGTTCGTTGGGCAACGTTATCCGTCCAAGCGTTCACGCGCAACGCTCGCGTAAACGTGAACTTCAAATTTAAAATTGGAATTTCAGGTCGAGAAAAAAATCTAACTTAATTTGTTCAATGAGACAAACATTTTTTTCAAATACAATGTTTTAGTAAAACCAACAGCGACACCGCTATGATGTATTAAAGGTCGCTAAAACTATTTATAGTTTTACACAGTAAACAATATAACAATAAAGTAATACAACAATAATTTTAATGTTGATATAACAATAAAGTACATTATAGGATGCGAGGAAGCAATGTGCCACACTAATTGGCAGTCTATTTTTACTGAGATTACGTGGAACTTATTTATAATAGTACTAATAAAATTTCCGTCAAAGAATATATCAATTAAACATTTGTTAGAAAAGTTTATTCACAAAGTTTGATTTTCTTCGGATATTTTTTAAACTATCTGTTATTTAAGGGAAAATTGTGTAATGAATTCACTAATAAAATAATTATAATAAAGTTACAGAGGTTTTTGAAGGGAATAACGACACTTATTACCCGATAACAGGGGACAACAAAAAAACACCTACCTGATCTCAGACACAATAATCATCATAGCGTATGTAATATAATCGACCGAGCAAAGCGAGGTCTATGTTTTAACTTTTCCTTCCCCGGTCTTGTCCAGGTACTGGACCGTTTTGCATTTCGTTTGAAAATGTTTGTTACGCGCTTACGAGCAAACGCTTTGTTCGATTTTCTTCAAATTTGGCATGGATGTTCTTTAAAGTCATAAAAAATAACGTATGAGTTTTATATTTAATGAATTTTATTTTTACACTTTTTATAAAAAAATAAAAAAAAAAATTTTTTGTTTATCTTGAAATTTGGCATGAATATTCCTCCGAGTCTGGAAAATAAATATATATATTTGTTTTTTTGTATATATTTTTCAACTTATCCAATTTTAACTTATCCGGTTCGATTGAATTTTATTGTAATTAAAACAACAACAATTATGAATAAAGTAAATTAAAGCAATGCTTTGGGGTATTTCTCAATCGGTTCAATAATTAGAGACCAAATAACCAGAAAAGGACAATGCCCATGTTTTACCTTGCCAAAGAAGAGCAAGAAAGTAAAAAGACAATAGGTACAAATTAACGAGAATAAATCGTAAGAATTAAACGAGTTGTTTATTGAAAGAATTCATTGTTGTAAAATAAATTTTATTTCGTTCATGATAGTAAGCTACGTGGAAAGCTTTCAACATGATTTTAACCCTCCTTTCAATATATCAAGTCCTACTTGACTTTACAAAAAGGAATTGAGATTGATGCTTAATTCCCGTAAGAGGATGAATTGTCTTAGAACCAAAAGAATTTCTCTAGCTGTTCACTTCTCAGGGGAGTGTTCCATAACGACCAGATACTTATCAAAGCCCCAACTTGACTCAGGAGGGAACTTAAAGCATCTTCAACACTTAACGTTATTCCACCAACTCTGACCCTTTGCTTTTACCTTTGCTGGACTAGAAAACAACTTTGTTCTTAAAGGACAAAGATTAGCATTAACATCACCATAGCACATCGGAATCAACATACCGGCAATTAAAAACTTTGTTTGAGCTATAATTTTTTAAGCATTTATTATAATAACGTGAAAATAACGTCCAAACAAAATTAAAATAGTCGCCCCATGAGTGTGGCACATAGTTTTCTCGCGTCATATTTCTTTTTTTACAATCTACTGTTATCTATTGATCAGATTTTTTACATGAATTAAAGTATTAATTTAGCAAAATTTATAAGGCGCAGATAGTTGAAATTAATGTGGGACTATCTGCGGTCTACTTTCGACAAACCATCCAAATTTCATAAAAATCAGATGAATACTTTTGAAGATATAAATAAAAATAAATGTATGTTTGTTAGCATGTGGAAGAGAAAAAAATGGGCACAGAAGGTTGAAACTTATATTAGACCAACAACAAGTTAATTATGACCCAACTATCTAAATTTTATTCAAATCTGAAGAGCAGTTTTCAAGATATGTTGGTTAAAAAAAAAAATGAGCGACAGACAGACGCGAAACCAAAAAACAGGTCAAGTGTGTGCTAGTCAGCACACAGCGAGGGTCCGTAGGCCACACTATATAGTGTTTAACTGTAAAGTGTATAAACAGTGTTTTTTTAAAATGCTAAAGAGCTTACTTTGAACCATTCTAAGGGTCTGATATTTTCAAAACACACTCTGATAAAGTATATTTTATCTACGATTGATACGAAATATAAACATTATATCTTTGTTTAGATGCGTAGAAAGTGATTATTTACGTACTTGTATTCATTGCGCATGCGCGTCTCATAGTTCTGAATAATTCCTCTTCTTTACCGCACTAGTGCGGTAAAGAAGAGGAATTCTTCAGCTTTACGCACGATTAGTGAGTTTGTTTACATTTAACAAAACTAATTTGGTGTTCTTTTATTAAAGTAACTGTTTATATCGAGTTTTTAGTGAAAAACAATGAGTGAATCAAGTGACTTTGACGAAAATGTGGAGAATAATAATCCTCCAGAAATAATTAATTCGGCAAAAAATACAACTAATGAATTAATGCCATCTTTATCAAAACACAATTCTCTATCTCCTTATTCTAACTAGATAGCATATTAAAAATAACAAACAAGGGTAAAAATAATGAAAGAGGTGAAATAAATTAACTAGAGGGGTATAAGCAAGATAAAGTTGACTGAAACGTCTAAATAAAATTGGCACACGACCATTTTTCTTAAACAAAACATTTTACTTCAATGACACGAATTATTTAACAAACATAAAATTTACTTGTAGAAAAAAAAAATTCACTTGTTTACAAATGACAAAGCGCAATTTTTATTGATAATAATTCAAACATAAATTATGTGTTACAAACATATTAAGTAAGTGCCAAGACTTTAAATGAATACATTAGCACAATTTATTTCCTCAAAATAGTCAAGTCATTTCAAAATAGTCAGGAAAATAAAAGATTTTCCGACGTGCAAACTCTTTTATCCTTTAATACCAATTTCCCATCTAAAGAAGTTTTTATTGCGGTAAAAATGAGAATTTTATGCAAAAGAATAATAACTTTAAGACGTGGAAATAGCACAGAAAGTAATGTTCCGTCTTAAAGAAGAAATATATGTAATAATATTTCAAATAAATGTTTACTAATGTTTAAGAAAAGTATAGTACATTTTTATTCTTAGACAGAATTTGCTATTTAATTGTAATTTTATTTTTAGGCTACATAAGTTATGAATTAAATGAAATATTCTCTATTTACCTTAATAAATTAAGGTAAATAGAGTTTGAATTAGTTTTTGATAATAATAATATTGTAGATAAAGTCAGTGTATGGATAAGGATGTTATCATATTCTATTAACTATTAGGAAATAAAATTTGCACTAAAGACGGGAAAATTCAATAATTTTTATCTTTCCATTACATCCCCACTAAATCCCTTAATGGCCTCGAACTCTTCTAACAAAAGAAACGAAATTTATAAGAAGGAAATAATCCTTTACAGTAACAAGGTTAATTTAGTTTTAATTAATTTTTGAATAGGTTATTTCTAGTTAGTCAGGAAAATCGTTTCTTTTAAGAGATTTTTTAATAAAGAAATTTACAAGTTAAAATACATTACTACTTAGTCTTGTATATTATTAAAATATAGTCTGACAAATTAAATACAATTTAATTTTTCACAGGGTTTTTTTTTACTACTAAGCAAAACAAGGATAAATATAATCTTTTATCCTCACATTTTTTATTTAAAGAAGGGAAAGGAGAACAGGTAATAAAATTCAATTTTCTAAAGGTAAAGAAAATAATAATAAATGATACACACAATATAAGGTAAGTATCATGAAGATAAAATAAAATATTATTAAAACCACACAAAATGTTTTAACAGAATCTTCTTTAAACATTTATAAAGGAGAGTAGACTCAGCGGGTGTAGCGACTGATAATACGCTGACCCGAAATTAATTATTTTATTTGTGGTTCAAGTAAAGCTTTCTAGATTAATTCGACGTCAAGTGGAGCGTCAAACGCGAACCCTCAACTTCTCGACTATCGAGACAACCAGAGCATGTTGTATAAACAATGACTCTTTATAATAACTATTCAATGTGCCTGTGTGGCCGAGAGCATAGCGACACTTGTATTCAATTCGATAAGTCGTTGGTTCTATTACTGGCGAGATCTCTCCATTATTTATAGGACAATAATTCATCATTGACGTTTCGCAAAAACACATATTATCTTCAGCCAACCTTTCTACTAGGCGAGATGAGCCACGTGGAGGCTCTTGAGGGGAGCACAGTGGAAGGTATTGACAATATATTGGAGGTGATAACAGCCGATTAGAGATGGTTAGGAGAGGATTACAGTACAAGTGCATAATAGGGTGGTTAGAATAAATACGCAACACAAAATAAATGTTATCAATCATCGGAGCCCGAAGCCAGAACCGCCAAATTACGTACTACTAATTTATTATATCCAGCTATAATATAATAATGCTATGCATACCAAATATTGAACTGAACGTTGTGGCTAGTATAATAATCGATCTAAGACAACCTTGTAATTTTATGACCCCTCATAATTATTTCTATTTTCCTGTTTATTAGCAAAAGCCAGTTGTCGTCATTCCGGAATTATTTGTTAACTTAATTAATGTTGTGATAACTGTTTTCTTAAACTATAATTGTTAACTATTAATTGTTAAAAATAATAACAATTTTCGAAAATAGTTATCAAAATTAAGACTTTTTACTAACGTACCGTGAATTGACATCACCCCTCAAATTAACAAACTAGGAATGTACACACAAATGTAGTTTGGATTGATCTCACTAATTAGTAAATGAAAAAAACTCTTTTTTTGAGTGGTTAAAAAGACAAACATAATTGAGACAACAAAAGGTTAAGCTTTAGCATGGAAACATCTCTTTCATCATAAAAAAACCTTTATTTACTAAAATGTAAATTAATTGGGATAAAAAAAAGAGAGATAAAATGAGTATGCTAAAATAATTAACAAATATTAAAAATTATAAAACATTAATTAATAAAGACACATGGTTCATAACTTAAAAGTGAGAATATTAACAATTCATTCATTTAGTTCATAAATCAATCTCTAGAGTGTGTCCTAAATGTCATATTTTTGGATTTTCAAAAACAGTCATCAAAAAAACTCCCATCATAAAAAAAACTCCCGCTTGTTCTACAACTTCTATAAATGATAATATTTTCTCGAGTATATGAACAGGGTGTAATCTACCTAATTGACTGCCAAGGCAGGTAATGACAATGAATACAAGAGTCAGAAATGTTTCCATTGCTGCATATTTTATCTAAGGGCGGCAGAAAAATGTTTTCAACCCACTAAAAATTATATTCTTCTTTTAATTTTGTTGTACAGAGTATTCAATTTTTTAAAGTTTAAAAAATTACTAAAAGTTAAACTACTGTTATTTTTGACGGTAGGAATTGAAAAAAAAAACAGCCTGGCCATAAAGGTTTGAATACTGGATGCAAAACTAATTAAATAACTAATAGTAAAACGAAATGATAAGAACAAGATGTTGGTTTCTGTTTTATCATATCAGCTTGCTCACGATAAATTATCAATTTCTTCCTATGTAAACAAGGAGAAAGTTTTAATAATTAATAATTAGAAATATATCACAGAGGCTGAAAACAATATTGATAACAAAGTAATATCCCAATAACAACATATTACCTCTTCTTTATATCTTAAGCTAGTTCGTTTTATTGCCTTTAAAAATAAAATATTAATTACTAATTGTTCTTATTTGATTCTAAGTTGACCATGAAACAAGGTTCATATGTAGCTCAAAGAAATGAAAGAGAGTTCTTAGACAATGGAGAGGCTTGATTAAATTATAATGATGTCTTTGAAGTCTTCGATGAAACACTAAAGGACTTCCTGATGAACTTCTTTAGATTTAGAAGATTTACTCTGATTTGGCATCAAAGATCTAATGGTCTCTATAGACATTAGAATCTTCATAGCGCATAATTAAAAGAGCTTCTCAGTGCCAACCCATCTGTGTTTATACACGTTACAGTAGACATCAAATGAAAACGTTTAGCTGAATTTTAGTTTAAAAGCTCTTTTCAGTCTTGAGTTCTTAGAGTTTTATCAATGACTAAGGCAAATCTTAATAAACTACAGTTACTAATAGAACCCATTAATTTAGATTACTTTTTAAAATTATAGTTTAAGTTAAAAATAAGTTTAAAACTTTCAAAAACCTAATAAAATGAACTGGTGGAACACCCAAATACGAGAGCAGTTAAAGTTATAGATATGGAAGTTTAAAGAGAGAACAGTTAGGAATGAGGAAATGATCAGTAATAACTTTATTGAGGAAGAAACAGTAAACTAGGAGAAAAGATAAAAAGATAAAGATCCCTAATCATGATAATTGACATAAGCTACGTGATTTTCTCTTTTCCAACTCCTATTACCCACATTTTCTATCAGGATTATATCCTCCACTTGTTATAGAGAACCATTATATATTAGGAAAACCCTTTATAAAATTATATTAGTTTTTTTTTTATTATTGAATCAGAAAATGATAATAATGATCACATATTATTTAATTTACATTATTGATTTGTGCTTTAGTTTAATAATAATCTTAGTTCTCTCTCCTGTAGTAAACATTACACTGATAGAAGTTCACTTGCCAAACTCAGCTATTTGTTTTGGAAAAAATGTTCGTTTTTCATTTTTTAAAAAGTTTAATTTTTAAGTTTTAGACTTCATGACTGGAAGGAATGTGCATTTAATTGTCAAGGAAAAAAAAAATGTATGCTTAAATATCATTTTTTTTTTTTACTTTCTCATATAAGTAGAATATAAAGACAAAATATTGCGATAAAAATTATTTTTTCGAAAATACGATTTTGAGGGTTTTCTGAGTTCAAAGAAAGTGGTAATAAATGTATGTCCTTCTCTGTCGTCTGTGCTGACGCGTGGAGCCTATTTAGATGACATTTTGTTTAAAGGTTCAGCAAAATTATACCCCAATGCGAAATTGATAAATTCATTTGAGGGACTTTGAAAAAAAAAAAAAAAAATCTCATAACAGTTCTGGCGATTTTGATTAACAAAATGTAGTCTATTTACACATACGAATCTAAATGCCCCTTTCCCGGGAAAAATCTAATTCCTGAGAAAATAGCTTTAAATGCCCACGGTTAAGGGTCGGGTTCGATTCCCCGCTGGGGAGAAGGTATTTTTATGGTAATTGTAAACATGTTTTTTAAATAAAACACATTAAACTATATCTTCAAAAGTACTCATGTGATTATTATGAAATTTAAATGGTTTATCGAAAGTAGCACGCAGATGTTCCCATATTTAAATTTTATAAATTGATACATTATTTATGTAAAAAATCAAAACAATTGTGACAGAAAAATTCAATGAATTTGACACATAGGATATAATTTATCATTAAAGTCAATTAAAGTAAACAAAATAGGACGCGAAATGCTACGTGTGCATACTATTTCTTTTATACTTAGATAAAAATATCTAGACACTTATATTTGAACAAACATATATTGCCACATAATGTATTAAACAGATATTGATATAAATACACAAGTATACCTCTTAATCAAAGAAAAGTTCATAGGTGGTGAGTGTAGCTGTTCACTAGACTAAACTAGGTCAACTAAAGTTCTTAAAGGACTCGAGATGAAAGTCAAACACACGCCTTTTAAAATTATTCTTAGTTAGTAATTCTAATACAAAAAGTTTTAAAATCCTTTCATTCTACCCGTGGCAGATAAGACTTGATTTATTGCAATTTCCACTAATTTAATAACTTTAGTTATTCATTTAAGATAGTCTCTGTTCACTGATGTATTTAATTTAAATGCTTAAAATGTTGTTTGACACAATAAGTAATAGTTCTATAATATCCATATAGATTAAAGTATTAAGATAAATCTAAGAATGTCAAAGTCATCTCTATAAATTAGAAGGATTAAATACAATGTTCTCTTGGAATTTCATAGATAAAGTAAATAACTAATTTCAGACCTGACCTCGTAGATTGTTGATACTTGAGAGTTAGATGTAATTAGAGCTGGAGGAACTTGGAACATTTCCCTAAATCGGTTGAAGCTGGATGAAGTAGAGATTTAAACTACAATAGAGAGATAAACGCTTAGCAGAAACATGCTGAAACGTAAGCGAATAACTAACTGACTGTTTAATAATATCTGACATCCATCTTCACAGACTACTGACAAGGGAATATGGTTAAACGCTAAAATCTGGTTTACTAATCCTGCCATGAGGTATGCACTTTCGGAGTATCAACAAGATAAACGTACAGAAGAGAGAAATGCTTCCTGATCTTGAATTATACTTTTGAAGAGTATCAGTAGGAAGAAGAAAGTAGAGTATCAGTAGGAAGAAGAAAGTAGAGTATCAGTAGGAAGAAGAAAGTAGAGTATCAGTAGGAAGAAGAAAGTAGAGTATCAGTAGGAAGAAGAAAGTAGAGTATCAGTAGGAAGAAGAAAGTAGAGTATCAGTAGGAAGAAGAAAGTAGAGTATCAGTAGGAAGAAGAAAGTAGAGTATCAGTAGGAAGAAGAAAGTAGAGTATCAGTAGGAAGAAGAAAGTAGAGTATCAGTAGGAAGAAGAAAGTAGAGTATCAGTAGGAAGAAGAAAGTAGAGTATCAGTAGGAAGAAGAAAGTAGAGTATTAGTAGGAAGAAGAAAGTAGAGTATCAGTAGGAAGAAGAAAGTAGAGTCTCAGTAGGAAGAAGAAAGTAGAGTATCAGTAGGAAGAAGAAAGTAGAGTATCAGTAGGAAGAAGAAAGTAGAGTATCATGTTTGTGAGCACGCAAAATAGTTCGGGCCATTCTGATAGACCCAGTCAATTCCATAAGAGCCCGAATACTGTATTTATTTATTAAAATCCACAATTGTAGGTAAAGTAAGAAACGCAACTCGTGCGAAAACTACATTTTGCTTGGCTCGTGTGGTTTTACTAGCCTCGCTGTCGCTTGGGTGAAAACTCCACACTCTCATACAAAATGCTACTTTCCGCACTAGACGCGTAATGTACTATTGTATGTGGGGCGTGTGGGTATGCGAGAGAGTGGATATTTATACTTTACGAATATATCGTTATTTTCTTGAGTTCACGTATAATGAGTTTATTAAAGATAATTACAGAGGGGGGGGGGGGGGGGGGAATCATCTTTAACACTGCAATATTTGTTTAATATAGAGTTGTAATGATTTATTAAAAGACAATTTGCATTCAAAAAGATTTTCAGAGATCAAAAGGACACTAGTCACAGATTTCCGTAATGAAATTCTGTGCTTCAATACGGAATTATTTTGAATGTGTATACTTATTTAATTTGATGGGTTTATAAACTACCGTCAATAAACATTACAATAATTCTATTAATAAATGAGAATATCTAGATATCACATCCTTTCTTTAATCCCCTCTCCACTCCCCTCCGTGTATCAAATAAAATTTACCAAAATCCATAGTTAGTAATTGATTCTGACTGGAGAAGCAGATCAGAATATATCTCTTATTAATTTATGTTTTAGTTCTAAAGAAAAGCCTTTTTCTATGAATTAGGTCTGGGCTCAGTTCCCCTTCTATTTTGCTTCCAAACTTACCGAAGGTAACGGACTATGTGATCGTTTTGAAGAACGAAAATATTTTGTCTCCGATTTCAAAAATTCCAAGACAGAAATCCAAATTTTCAGAATTCCCTGTTTTCGACATCAGGAAACATTTTTGGTTCCGGATCTGTCTGTCGGTTTGTCGGTCTGTCGCTCAATTTTTGCGAACCAACATATCTTAAAAACTTCACGTCCCCTTTAAACAAAATCTGTATGGTAGGTCATAATAGTTTCAACCTTCAGCGGCCATTTGTTTTTCTTCCACATACCCACAAACATACATTTATTATCACCTATATCTTCAAAAGTACTAATCTGATTTTTATGAAATTTCGCTGGTTTGTCAGAAATTGACTACAGATAGCACTAGATTAATTTTAACCATCTGTGCTTAACTTTTGCTTAATTGATACTTTAATTCATGTAAAAAATCAAAACAATTTTGACGTATTAAATAAATGGGGGACACATTTAAATTAATTAGTGGCTTGTATAAAAGCAAAAAATTACGTAATAGAATGCGTGGAAGCTATGTGCCACACTAATTGGCAGTTTATTTTTTTACTTTGCCCTTATTTCCCCAGTAACGGATCAAATATCAGAAAATCCCTTTTTTTCACACACGCATCAATGCTATGATAATTGCTAGAAATTATCATAGCAAATACAAAGTTTTAATTTTTTGCTTTTTTAAGAAGTGGGGATAAATATGTTAGCGGGTCTTGGTTTCAAATGCGTACAGGGTTCCTTAGGTGAAATGCAAAAAAAAATAAATCATTTAAATTGAGTCGTTTTGACCCTTCCTTATAAGGTCATCAGTCATTATATTTAATTCTGTATAATAACAACCACAATACATTAACAATTAATTTTTATGCATAACACCTAAAGGAGCCATCAAACTCATTAATAATTTAATTGAAAAGATGTAGGATTCCAACTTCCAACATACTCTAATACATATAGGGTGATAATAATACGTATAGGGAACTTAATAGTTTTATGAACATTATACATTTAAGCAATTGGCATACATTTCATAAAGTAAAAACAACAAGAGAAAAAATAATAATGTCATACTTGCCTAATAACCAGCTAAATTACAAAAAATAAAGCAATCGGTATATCATAGGGCAGTCATTTTTAATCAAAATAGGTGATAGAAAAACATTATCTCAAATATTGTTTCTGCTATATTGCATGTAAATGGCTGCCATCTTGAAACAAAATGATGGATCGTAAAAAGATTTGTTAGAGTAAGCACCTAGAGAAGAACCAATATATTTACATTTCATGGTTAGAAGATTGGAGGTTTTAGAGATATCGTGATAAGTCAGTCAGTCAGTGGTATTTGAATTGTATATATTATATATACAATAGACTTTATAGATATATACAATAGATTATATAGACTATAGATTATCTACATTCAAAAGGAATTTCAGAGATCAAATGTTTCCATTTATATTAATTTATTAAATTATCATAAAAATTGGGTCATTTTATAATTAACCCCTTTTTATAAAAAAAAAAAAATAATATGATAAAATATAAATGTCACCTGAAATACCTCTATGACAAAATAAAATTTCAATATATTTTATATATATATATATATATATATATATATATATATATATATATATATATATATATATATATATATATATATAGAGGGAAAGAGCTTTGTAAAGGTTTCTGAAGCCCTTTAATGAGCCCAATAATTATTTCATCATTTTTTGTATTAGTGGAAATTTATCTTCTTTTTTAAATATACTTTTAAGTATAACAATTTTCTATATATTTTTTTTAATTGAGTTCCGTTTCAAGCTCCCAAAAGATAATACTTAAAAAAAAATCTCTTGATTACAGAAATAGAGGAAATTCAAATTAAGTTTTTTCTCTCTATGAGATTTAATTTTAATCCAGGGGGGGGCAGCATTAGACTATGTATAGGAAGTTAAGGGCGGCTCTCTCCCTTCTTTTCGTCCATAAAGCCATTTAACAATTAAAGTTTACTAGGAGCCCATGGCTCAGTGGTTAGGGAAAGAGCTTTCTAGAGGTTTCTCAACCCTTTTAATGAGCCCAATTATTTCATCCAGTTTTAAATTAACAATAGAAAGTTTTAATCTCTGAAAATATTACCTGAAAAAAGAGAAAGAAGGTTTCGAAGGATTAGTTGGAAAATACCTCATTCTTTTCTTATCTCTTTGAAAAAATATTATCAGTATATTATACATAAATTAACCCCATTAAAGTATTTTGATTTTATTATTATTATTATTATTTTACCCTTGTTTTACGTCCAAATTAACGTAACACTAATCCGTATTTTCCTTATAGCGGATTGTTTACGCGGCGTAGAACTTGATTGGACCTATTGCTCCAGCAGAAACCTAAACTAAATGCTCCCATACACGGTCAAAATGTTTGCGCCGTTGACCGTGTATGAAGGGGGGGGCTTGTTTGATATTTGATGTTTATGGCCTAAATTTGCCCGACATCATGTTTGCGCAAAAATGTTGCGCAGAATGTTTGATCGTGTTAGGGGGCCTTAAAACACTCAACAAAACAAAAAAATAATTTTATGCGAAAACATAAAAATAAAATACGTGATCATCAAATATTCAGTCTACTAGTGCTGTTTAAAAAATAGTGTAAATACACTTTTGAAAAAATAAAAGGTAAATTTTGGGTTTGGTTATTACGAAACATGTCATGGACGAAAACGAAAAGTAATTAGAGCAAGAGAACATTTGTTGTCGATATGTTTTAATTCAATAAGAGAGAACAGGAATTTATTCAAAATATTGATTACCAACCACTTAATCAACCACGAAGAGAGATATATTTCAGAGTAACCCACGAGCTGTGTGCATCCATTTTTATCTATATTGAAGAAGACCTTAAACGCACTGTGTTTCTTTGGAAGTTTCTTTATATTTTTTGTAAAAATATTATTTATAGTCGGTTTATCACACCCAATGTAAAGCTCCGGCGCCATTAATCTAGAAAAAAATATTGTGAACCTCACGACTCAACATTTGTGCGATGAGCAAGCAACGGTGCTAGTAGTTATCAAAACTTCCGTTATTAGCGCTACAATCTTTGTAGAAATGCCTCTTATTAACCTCTTTTTAAGGTTTCTTTTTTTAAAATCTTAAGTATGTGTACTAATATTTGTTATTATTATATTGATTATTGATAAATATTTAATGTTTTTTTCATTGTCTGCTACCTCAGAAAAAATAGCATATGCTACACGCCTGTGAAGTGTTTTTTCTTTACCTTGGTAATATTTACTGTCTCGCTTCGCTCGAGAGTAAATGTAATTGCCGCGGTAAAGAAAAAACTCACTTCACAGTCAAATATTTAAAATTGTGGTCATTTTACCCTTAAAATAACCAAACAAGTCACTCCATAAAATGTTTGAGAAAAATATGCGCACTTAGCTCTTAGCTCCTCCAAAATTCAATTTTTTTAAAAAAAATAATAATAATGCAATTGATAATAAGCAATTTTATTACCGAAGAAACCCTTTTAGTAGCTTGCTAGCAAGTTCTTTACTTACTCAAGTACTTTAGTAACGGGTTTTTTTTTTATTATTAAAATAAAACATAACAATAAAACTATTTTCTTACGTTTCCTTTTATTTTTTCTAAAGTGCATTTAAAATATTTTTCAAAAAGCACAGTTACTTGAATATTTGATAAGCACGCATTTGAATCTTTTGTTTAACATAAATATGTGGCGTGTTTCGGTAAATGTATACGTGTACACGTATGCAGTCTATATGCCTATTATGTTATACGCCACGCGAACAACCTACTACTATCTTACATATTAAGTTATTTTGGACGTAAAAGAAGTGGTAAAATAATAATAAAATCAAAATACTAATTAACTGTAATTTCTTAAAAAAATTATGTTTATTTAATATTAATGGGGTTAATTTATATATAATATACTTATAATAATATTTTTTTCGAAGAGATATGAAAAGAATGAGGTAATTTCAAACTAATCCTTAGGTACGTTCTTTCACTTCATCTTTCAGGTAATATTTTCAGAGATTAAAACTTTCTATTGTTAATTTAAAACAGGATGAAATAATTGGGCTCATTAAAAGGGTTGAAAAACCTCTACAAAGCTCTTTCCCTAACCACTGAGCCATGGGCTCCTGGTAAACTTTAATTGTTAAATGGCTTTATGGACGAAAAGAAGGGAGAGAGCCACCCTTAACTTCCTATAATAGAAATCTAATTTTTCCTATAAAATTAAATCTCATAGAGAGAAAAAACTTCATTTGAATTTCCTCTATTTCTGTAATCAAGAGATGTTTTTATTATATTAAATTTATCTTTTGAGAACTTGAAACAGAACTAAAGTAAAAAATAAATAAATAAAGGAAATTGTTAGACTATAAAGTATAATTTAAAAAAAGAAGATAATGTCCACTAATACAAAAAAAAGAAAAAAAGAAAAGTCGGAAAAGGTATTTGATAAGATTTCTTTATAGAAATAGTCTTAAACTACTTTAAAAGAAAATAATCATAAAGATTATAATCAGAAAGATTAGTAATTTGAAAGAAATCCAGAAGAATTATTAATATTTTATTATATAATTTTATATATCCATTGTGTTTACTGAAGAGAAGAAAATAAATATAAAAGAAAATACAAAGAGACATTTTTATCTTTAGTTTTGAATACATTAGTTTAAAAATGAAAAGGGTCGGTTGGCCTTTTTTCTTGGCATTTAACCACCAAAATGTGACAAAGGCTTATATAGAATCCAAGATAAAATAAATACATACGAAATAAGGTTTGCTTGATCTTCTCACACAAAGATAAGTGTGGTGAATATGTAAAACAACTTGTAGACAAAACAAATAGAATACAACAATGAATAAAGAAACATATATAAATTATTTTGTTTTTCTATCCTTAAATTCTGTTACAGAGATATAAAGTAATTTATTTGTTTGAAATGAAAATTGAATCGATTCGAATTTTTTTTTTTTTTTTTTTTTGGAAAGATAAATCATATTTATGCTACTTTCGCTGTAGCTGTAAATAAGGTAAATCGTCACGGGGAAAAACACATTATTAGCATTACATTGTAATTATTAATTATAAATTAAAATTATCAGAGTCGGAAATATTATTATTAAAAAGAAAATTACAATTTTGCTTCCGATCTTTTAGAAGTTAAAGGAAGTTGTGTGTTCATTCTAAAGAACGAATATTTTGGGTCCTTTTTGTTACTCCCCTTTCCCCCTCCTAGTTCTACCAGATTTTTCGCATATAAAGGGTTGCACCCTTAAAATTTTAATAACAAAATAGAACCAATATTGTCTCTAATTTCAAAAATTTAATTTTCGAACCAACATTATTTAGAAATTCGAAATGGTAGGACATAATTAGCCCATCGTTGCGTTGATCCCATACAAGTTTGCATCCATTTGCTTCTCTTCTACATGTGCGCAAACATACATTTGATTACACCTATACCTTTAAAAGTACTCATCTGATTTTTATGAAATTTGAAAGGTTTGTCAAAAGTAGGCCACAGATTGCCCAAGATTAATTTCAACCATCTGCGCTCTTTAAATTTTGCTAAATTGATACTTTAATTGCAAAAAATCAATACAGTATTGACGCAATTAAAAAAACGGGGGAAAATTAAATGAATTTGACAATAATAGGTTTTAAAAGCATAAAATCATTAAAGTATAATAAATAGGACGCGAGGAAGCTATGAGCCATACTAATGGACAGACTATTTTTTCATAATACCTTGATGTTTGGTACAGAGTTACAAGTTCTGAAACAATTGAACTATTGAATTTCAATTGAACATAGTTGAATTTCACCGAATTATAAAATATTTTCAATTTTGAAGCTCAGTTAATAACAAAAACTTAAAAAGGGTAAAAATAAAAAAAAAAAAATACGATGTTTTTTAAGATAATATCTTAATAAAAAATAAAGGTGTTACATAAAGAGCGTATTTCTACTAACGGCATACTGCATAGTACAAGAAGCTTTTTAGAATCAAAGAAATGAAGCAACGCGGATGACAAAACAAATTTTAATTAATTTCCAGAGGGGGGAGGTACTTTTAATATAATCAAAGCACAGGTTTATATTAACCTTAGAACATTAGCATATGCTTGTGAATAAAATCACAAGAGTTGGCTCTGATTAATCAAAAAGCTAGGTCGACCTCTTTTTGTACACTGAATTTTAGAATAAGGAGGGAAATGTATTCCGACGGAAATTACAGGGAACAAGGTACACTTCAGCGAGGCATTGATTAAAGAGTTTTCGGCCTGCAGGAGCTTCGTTTAGTGTTCCATCGAATAAAGGAACACTCCTTTACTACAACTAACTACGGACTAATACTAATAAAGGAACACTCCTTTACTCGATGGAACAACGTAATACACCCGTATTTCGAAAGAGTCTGTAAGATTTTAAATTATTCCCTTTTCTTTTGTTTGTCCCCCAAAAAGACAAGCTCAGAGCTTTGAAAGAGAAGAAGGATGCTTCTCATCTTAAGAAGTAGAATACAGCGCTTGGTGTCCTCTAAGTGAACTTCAGGAGTCATCTGACATTCTGAAGTTCATACAAACGGCTCCAAACTCTTTAGCTCAAAGTAGTAAGCTCACAAAGATCTCCAGACCAAGTTTATAGCAATCCGTTTTTCAAGGTTAATGATTGTGTAGACTTGTTAGTGTTATATTTTGGAGATTAGATTGGAAAGTCGTAGTTTTATACTCAGTAAATTTGTAATTTTTACTTCCATGAAAATGGAAGTATGGTGATACCCTCCAAATCGTGATTCCGAGATCTCTGTGAAGGAGGAGGTCTTACGAACCCAGGAATATAATTAAAATCCGTTTCATATATTGCACATATGTCCTTTATTACATCGCTTCAAGACATCGTATTGAGATGCGGTTTGCGGCATTATTTAGTACTTTTAACCACCTCTAACCTTTAGGTATTGTACCTATACTTTTTGAGCACAATCGGACAAGCGGTTTGAGAGATATTGGCATTTTAGTGTTTTTACTTCCATGAAAATGGGTGTAAACTGTGAGTTCTTTCTTGCTCACGTATTATTGACACCACAACATTTCATGGAAGTCATGTGTGGGATTTCCACACCGGTACTTTTTACTTCAACTGGTTTTCCAATTTTATAAAAAATGTAAAATTATTTCCAACTTATCGTTAAAATTCAATTCACACCTGTTTACTTGTGACGTACTTGGAAGGAGGTTTAAACATGGATATTATTTAGGTATAGAAGAAATTTGCTTCACGCAAAAACCGACATGAAAAATATGACGCTTTAAAATAGTGCCAGGAAGTTAGGATTTAACAGGAGGTCAATAAGCTTTCATTTATAGTTCGATATTTTGACGATAGGTGGGCTACAGTTTCATGAAATGACATGCAAAATGTAACCCTCCCAAATATCATGCCAGGAAGTTACTCACTTATATTCATTGTAGTACTATATTTCGGCGATAGAAGTTTTAAATATTTTATAAAATTATATCAGAGCTCCTAGTGGTCCGAATGATAATCAAAATGGATTGATGTTATATAATGTCGCACCTTAAGATCCATCTACTATATCTAATAGTCGATATTATGTATACTGGTTTTCTCCACTTCATACAAAAGCATTGAAATGTCGATAAGTGGATCAATGCCCCCCCCCCCCCCCCGTACCGCACTAGAACGCACTAGAACTATGCCTAGACATAGTTAGACCGTATGTCTAACTTGGACATACCTTCAAAATCGGTTAAAAAGTTAATAATTAATATAAAAATTTCATTTTTCAAAACTGGTCTTATTTTCAACTTTATTAATAAATTTGACGCACTTGTTTTTTTTTTGTTTTTTTTTTGTTTCTGTATTCTTCACCTTAGTTTTATCTATGTGCAAAATTTGGGGAAGATTGAATGACGGGAAGTGGTTCAAAATTGGGGTAATAGGTGTGCGATGAAACTTAAAAAGAAAATAAATTTGACGCCATTTTTTTTTTTTTTTTTTTTAATTTTTTTTGTTTCTGTATTCTTCACCTTAGTTGTATCTATGTGCAAAATTTGGGGAAGATTGAATGACGGGAAGTGGTTCAAAATTGGGGTAATAGGTGTGCGATGAAACTTAAAAAGCAAATAAATTTGACGCCATTTTTTTTTTTATTTTTAATTTTTTTTGTTTCTGTATTCTTTACCTTAGTTGTATCTATGTGCAAAATTTAGGGAAGATTGAATGACGGTAAGTGGTTCAAAATTGGGGTAATAGGTGTGCGATGAAACTTGAAAACCAAATAAATTTGACGCCATTTTTTTTTTTTTAATTTTTTTTGTTTCTGTATTCTTCACCTTAGTTGTATCTATGTGCAAAATTTGGGGAAGATTGAATGACGGGAAGTGGTTCAAAATTGGGGTAATAGGTGTGCGATGAAACTTAAAAAGCAAATTAATTTGACGCCATTTTTTTTTTTATTTTTAATTTTTTTTGTTTCTGTATTCTTCACCTAAGTTGTATCTATGTGCAAAATTTGAGGAAGATTGAATCACGGGAAGTGGTTCAAAATTGGGGAAACGGAAATGTGCGATGAAACTTACAAAGCAAAGTAATATAAGACCAGTAAAAAGTAGTTTTCAAAACATGGGAGTTCGTAAACATGTTACGGACAGATAAATAGACAGGAGACCAAAAATGTCTCCTGATGTCTGGCATGCTATATGCCCCTCTGACGCACTTCTACTAATCTAATCCAATCCCTTACACCTTGGATGGCATTTATTTTAATGATCTCTAATGATGCTCAGATTTCTAGAGGGAATGCTCTGACAAAACAAATCATCATCTCTAAATCTCGGATTCTTATTTGTAAACCAGAAGTTTAAATTCAAAAAGTAAAATCCAATAGAGTCTAATTAAATAACATTTATTAAATAAAACTTTTTTATTTATAATCAATCATAAAAAAAGTTTCTATTGCGAGGAAAATGTGTAATGAAGTTTTATTTTAAAAACTCATTTTTCAATTTCTATGTTGTTTTAAACTGGAGAGACAGTTGAGGATTAAATGAGAAATAGTATTTTAAAGTTAATTCTGACAGATTAAAAAAAAAAAATCTCTTTATATTATTATTATTTCCATTTGTTATTTAGGCAAAATTTAGCTTCTCAGCAAACTATGTTAATATGTTTTTTTAATTTTTTAGTTTTAATAAACTTTTAATTTCTCATTTAAAGAGATAATTATTGATAATGGCGTGAAAATTCAATTTTGAGATTTTAATGGATTTGAACGTTTTAAGGTCCCCTGTGCCCAAAAAAGTGTTGTTTTTTTTGCTTTTTTTTTAAATATCTGTCTGTTGTCTGTCGTCTATGCAGATGCGCGGAGCCTAAATTACTGGACCGATTTTGAAGAAATTTTGCATAAATATTCAAAAGAATCATACCCTGAGGCGTAATCGAGAAATAATTTTTAGCTCTAAATTTGGATTACCCCCAAAAACTAAAAAAAAAAAAAGACGGTTCTGATGATTTTTATCAAAACATTCTAAAATGTAGTCCATTTAAATACGAATCTAACGATATAAGCTGTTTCCCAAGGAATAATCTAGTTCCCGAGATATTGATGGAAATAAATCTGATATTGTATAAATTCGAAAACAAAAAGTTTCTGGGATCTAGGTCCGAGATTATATGAGAAATTAAGTCTGAGTTGTCCCCGGCCGATTTTTTTATTTTAATTTTGCTTCCGAGTTTACAGGAGGTAACGGATGCATTGTTATTATTCTGACAAACCAAACTTCTTTTGTCTCCGATTTCAATAATTTCTATAGTATATCCATTTCAGACAATTTTGGTCTCGTGTCTGCCCGTCTGTCGGTCTGTCTGTCGATGAGTGTAACATATATTTTGTGAACCCCACATCTTAAAAACTATTCATCTGATTTTGATGAAATTTCGATGGTAGGTCCTATATACGTTTCAACCTCTTCCGCATTATGGTTTCTCTATTCTTTAAAAGTACTCAAATAATTTGTAAGAAAAATAGATGAATCGAATGTAGCTATTAAAGGGTTATATAATCATTTTAATTATCTACACATTAAATATTGCTAAATTGATACTTATATTAAAAAAAAAATCAGATTTTTTAAAAGAGGGGAAAAATTAAACAAATTAGACAATAATGGTTTATTAAAGCATAACATTATCAGAGTAAACGATGGCATGGCTATGTGCCACATTAATTGGAAAACCATTTTAAATACTATATTCATCATAGAAGAAGATGATTAGAGGAAGACAATTCAGAGAAATTTCACAATAATTTCGACCTAGCAATTTCGTTCTTCAGAACGATCAAAAAGCTGTCGTTGCTTTCGTTACTTTCGGTAAGTTCGACAGCAAAACTGTTCCAAATGCATATAAGAAAAAAGTTCGTTCTTCAAAATTATCTCATTGGAAAAGGGGTAGACATGCAGATGTGCATTGCCTCTTAAGTACATTGTTTATTACTATGTTTTTATTAGCTTGCTTTCTTGTTTGTTTGTTTGTTTGTTTGTCCAGTACAAATCTTGAAATCCATTTTTAACTAACTTCCCAAGTAGCTAGACATTTGAAACTTTTAGAATAGCTCAGAACACGATGACAATGCATTATTTAAATACTTTTAGCCATCTTTCAGTACAGAAAGTTAGTTCGGAAAAAATCACCAAGTAATCTTCATTTTGACGGGTTTCAAATTTATTATTTATAACAGAAAATTTAAAAACGTAGTATATAAAAAGTTCTTTTTATCTTGTAATTTTTATATAAACTATTTGATGCACGGTTATATTAGTAACAAAAAGTACCTTTTACTCGTATATCCTTTAGTACTTAGACGTTTCATTTATACAGAATTTTTAATATTATAATAACAATGAAAACAAAAAATAATGTTTTCGCAAAAAAATATTATTTTTTTAAGTAAGGTATTTTTAAATAAATATAGGTAATTTTAAATATTTTAATTAGAATATGGAATTAATTTTATAGTAAATCTAGACAAATAACCAATAGTTAATACTAGACTAAGTAAATTTTGAAATAATTAAGTTTAAATATTTTAATACATATAAAACTTGACTATTATTAATGCGTGAAGACGAATTTCACATTTTTTCACGGAAATATAAACTTGAGGATGCAATCTACTTTTATTGTTTTGACTATGTTATTTAACATGTTATTAATTGCACATAATATTATTTTTATTATTTAAAGTAATGTCTCACGATAGATGAGTACGCTGTGTGTTTAGCAACCCATTCTATTTGGGCAGCATCACTGTTATTAATGTAAATAAAGTGTTTCTCTGTAAAAAGAAAAAAAAAATTACTCACTCCAAATTAAGTAATAATCGAATTTTTCTCTCTTACCTGAAACAGAAATAAATAAATAACAAGAATTAATTAAATGTTATACCTCAAATGTATTATGGAAAAATCAATCATTAAAAAAAAAATAAAAAATATGTGTGAGACTCTCACGCATTAGAAGTAAAAGTTAAGTTTTGGAAACAGTTGATTTTATGTTCCCTCCTACATGTATAGTATAATTATATAAATATGTCATATATATCATTCAGAGTTTAAATCGTTCCTAGATAAAGCATGACACTCAATTTTACTCGTATATCAAATCAAATTGCTCTACTTATATACACTAATGAACTAGTACACTATGAATTTTTAACTTTTTAGCTAGTAGCTTGCTGGCAAGTACTTGACGGTTTTTATTTTTTATTTATTTTTGAGTCCGTTATCCTTATCATTTTGGTCAGAAGATTTTTTAAGGGAAAGCAAGGAAGTTATCGGCTTGAATGACATAGAATGGACTACATTTACAAAATGTTTTATTAACATCGTTGCACCCCAAATCATTCCAGTACAAGGATATATTTTTTATATGCTCTATTATTATTATTGAAATGAGGATTTGTAGGTATAAAGATAAAGAAAACAAAAAAGATTGTTATTACTTAGATTTAAATAATATTGAAAGAGCACAATAATAGTACATTACGCGTCGAGTGCGGAAAGTAGCATTTTGCATGCGAGTGTGGAGTTTGCACCCGAGCGATAGCGAGGGTGGTAAAACCACACGAGCAATGCAAAATGCCGTTTTCGCACGAGTTGCATACCGTACTTTATCTACGATTGTTAGATTTAAATAATAAATACAGAAACAAATAAACTTGCTGTATGTAAGTTCGTATCTCTCTCTTGATAAAGATGGCATTAATTCATTAGTTGTATTTTTTGCCGAATTAATTATTATTATTCTCCACATTTTCGTCAAAGTCACTTGATTCACTCATTGTTTTTAACTAAAAAACTCGATATAAACAGTTACTTTAATAAAAGAACACCAAATTAGTTTTGTTAAATGTAAACAAACTCACTAATCGTGCGTAAAGCTGAAGAATTCCTCTTCTTTACCGCACTAGTGCGGTAAAGAAGAGGAATTATCCAGAACTATGAGACGCGCATGCGCAATGAATACAAGTACGTAAATAATCACTTTCTACGCATCTAAACAAAGATATAATGTTTATATTTCGTATCAATCGTAGATAAACATTATTTAAGTAATGCATAGCATATTATATAAGTAATTTATTAAATAAGCAACATACATATTTATAAACAAGAGTTTACAATGGCGCCACAGTCAGATAACTTCTCAAAGAAATATAATTGCAATTGATAAATATTTTCATAAAATTTTTAGCGAATAATGAAGAAAAAACATGAAAACTATATATATTAATTTTTAAAATGTATAAAATAATACGGTTATATACCAATTCTGTGTATTGAGGAAATTATCGACTCCCGTGGTGTAATGGTTTGCGCGTCCAACTAATAACACAGGGGTCGGTGGATCGAGACTCGTCCAGGTGTAAGATTTTTTACAGGTAAATCAACTGCCGACTCTAGGCCGGCAGTTGATAAAAAATATCTCTACACCGGCACTGCCGCGGCTTGATTACAAACGACTGAATTCAAAGGCGCCGGCCTGCCTTCTACGAATTGTTAATATGCCTTCATACTAGGTAGGCCGAGAGGGCTGAGAGTTGATGGCAACCTCCTGTACTTGCCTAACTCCCTGTCACACATATAAATCATTTCGACTTTCTTCGGTCCTACGAAGCGCGGTAGGGAAGGCACTACAGCTGGAGACTGGATTACAGACCTCCTATACCTTTCTAACTCCCTGTTATACTTTTCTGAGTTTTTAAGCTAAAAGTAACGTAACGTTTTTGACTTATGTTCCATAGCCTAAACATGAAAATGTCAAAAAAATCCACCAAAGACGAGTCTCAAAACAAATACTTGCAATTTCACTTCAAAGATATGTTACTTGGACGAGTCTTGAAACGCAAACTTTGTTTCACTATGTCTTTTCATCCAAGCAAATTCACTCTACCACGGCTAAAGAAGTTTCACTTCAAAAATCATTACCTAGATTATTCGAGAAGCCGAAAAGAAAAGATAAATACACAAGTAAGGCGCGCTCCACGTAAGTACGTGAAGCGATAATTGCTGGGTTCTATACGATCGTTTTCTTTATGTAAAATTGCAACATTTTATACTAAAAATGTTCAATAAATATTACCGTGTTAATATTACTTATCGGTGACACATAAGTCTCGTATCTTGGGTATTACTTTTCATAATTTCATGAAACTTGATTAAAGACTGTTTCCGTGTCGTAAAGTAAGATAAACATCATAAACAGGAAAAAAGAGGCACACTTCACAACTCGAAATTTCTTCCATCAGCGAGCAATTGCGAACTGATCGTAACATTATTTATTATCATTTTTGAAAAGGGTTTCATTTTAAAGGTATTGAAATGTAGATCACAAATAAATATCACGTTTCCAAAATGGCGGCCATTTTAACCAAAAAGAACCAAATAAGTGCATACCTAAGATGCTAAAGGATAATTATGCACACCTTGCTGCCCCAAAGTGCAACTCTGTATATATAATATTTTATGTAAATAAAAATAATGTAGGAAATATGAATTTTTAACTTTTTAGCAAGTAGCTTGCTGGCAAGTACTTGACGGTTTTTATTTTTTATTTATTTTTGAGTCCGTTATCCTCATCATTTTGATCAGAAGATTTTTTAAGGGAAAGCAAGGAAGTTATCGGTTTTAATGACATAGAATGGACTACATTTACAAAATGTTTTATTAACATCGTTGCACCCCAAATCATTCCAGTACAAGGATATGATTTTTTTTTGTTGTTATGTAATATACCCAATTTCATAAAATTCGGCATTCTTACTGGTTCCACGTGCTTCACAGACCATAAAGGCATTAAAAAAAAATCTTAACTCAGATAGTAACCTTAGTTCAGATTCATTAAAAAAGAATCTGTGCGAGACAAAATACAATATTATATGATAATAAATATTTAATGTATCATACAATATTTGAAGTATTTATCATATATATATATAAGAATGTGTAGAACACCAAACAGAAACAATGTTATTTTACAACTAAATATGTGTCAGTTATGTAAAATAAAGGCTTAATTTAATTAAATAATTATCGATAGGAATACATTTATTTTATTATTAAGGGTTTAGTCAGGGTGCCCATACGCAAAAAAGTCAATTATACATACTCTTTCCAAACCTCTTTGTATGACTTGTTTAGGCTAAGTCCGAAACCGTTTTCCTCTGTGATTTTATTTGGTTTTTGGGCGTTATTCATCATTTGAACCCTTTACTTTGAAGCGTCAGACTGGAAAATCGGAAAAAGTTCTGCGTCAGACAATATTAAAATGTTGACTTATAGGGTTCAAATAATGTATCTTAAGAAAATCAGCTGGATATTAATCATCAATTAATAGTAATTTATATTAATTAATATTACTTACTATTAATTAATATTAATTACTATTAATTACTATTAATTAATATCTAGCTGATTTTCTCAAGATTCATTATTTGAACCCTATAAGTCAACATTTTAATATTGTCTGACGCAGAAATTTTTCCGTCTTTCCAGTCTGACGCGTCAAAGTTATAGGGTTCAAATAATGATGAACGTCCCAAAACCAAATAAAATCACAGAGGAAAACTGTGTCAGACTTGGCCTAAACAAGCCATACAAAGAGGTTTGGAAAGAGTATGTATAATTGACTTTTTTGCCTTTGGGCACCCTGACTAGTTATTGGTTAGTTAGTTATTGAAAAAAATTTGCATGGATTTCAACTAATACTTTTTTCTTTAAAAAAGCATGTTATAAAGATCTAACTTTGGCATTCTATTTATGTACCCTTTTTTTTAGTACATATAAAATGAATAAACATCATATGTTTATTTATTCTCTCAGGTCAACGCGAAATTGAATTTTACAGCTACATAGATGAAAT
Source organism: Gerris lacustris (assembly GCA_951217055.1). Taxonomy (NCBI): domain Eukaryota; kingdom Metazoa; phylum Arthropoda; class Insecta; order Hemiptera; family Gerridae; genus Gerris; species Gerris lacustris. The sequence goes on along the minus strand of OX578282.1, from coordinate 55,415,104 downwards.
AGGATGTTTTTTGCGACAATATAGAGCTTTAATTCTTCTCTATTCACTAGTTCCGTTTATTTTTTCATAGATTTTTTTACTGTCTCATGCTATGTATAGAGATCGTAGTAGTATGTGTAGACCCCTCCCTCTTCTCCATAAACAAAAATTAGCCAAAGATATTGTTCAATCAATTCTAAAATTAGATCATTTAAATACGAATCTAACCAAATAAGTATTTTTTCCGGTAATATTCTAGTTTCGGAGATATTGATGAAAATTAATATGATTTTTTTTAAAAAAATCGAAAACTAAACATATTTTAAATGTGTTTAAAAATAATTCTTTGTCTCTTATCGTGCACTTTAATTTTCATTTATACCCATTATTGTCTTATTTATTTAATTACCCCCCCCCCCCCCTCCCCCCTTTTATTTTAAATCTGTTCATTTTTGTTTTGTTTTTGACATGAATAAAATTATTGATTAGGTAACATTAAGTGTGCGCAGAGAGTTGATATTAATATGGGGTTATCTGCGGCCTCCTTTGATAAACTATCCAAAAAGTCGTTGATTACTGAGTTAAATGTCTTCTTAACATAGACAAATCCTAATCCCTTCTTCTTTCTTTCATACTCACCTTCTAACTTTTATCAGTAACACTCCTTACTAAACCCTTGGGACATACATATAAATATATTTGTTTCGTTTTGTGCTAAAGTTTTATTTTTTCCTATCCCATTTATATAAACTTGGATATTTTATTGGTTAAAAAAAATTAAAATAAAAAAAAACTTATAAAAAAAATTAATAAAAATCACATTAAATGTTATCAAAACTACTGTGGGACTAACACTCATTACAATTTTTAATATCAACATTTTTTGAAGCAAGAAATTTTCACCTTATAAGCCATAAAATGACCCTGATTAACACAATAATAGACAGACATCTGGCCAATAAACCTAAAGGTTTTTTTTTATTTGTTACAATAAAATTGTAAAATCTTGGGACAGAAAAGGTACATATTATTTGAAAATGACCCATCTATATCTTAAAAAGTAATCATCCTATTTTTAAGAATTTGGATGGTTTATCAAAGGAGGCCGCAGATTACCCCATATTAATATCAACTCTCTGCGCACACTTAATATTACCTAATCAATAATTTTATTCATGACAAAAACAAAACAAAAATGATGGGTAATTAAATAAATAAGACAATAATGGGTATACATGAAAATTAAAGTGCACGATAGGACACAAAGAACTATTTTTAAACACATTTAAAATATGTTTAGTTTTCGATTTTTTTTTAAAAAAATCATATTAATTTTCATCAATATCTCCGAAACTAGAATATTACCGGAAAAAATACTTATTTGGTTAGATTCGTATTTAAATGATCTAATTTTAGAATTGATTGAACAATATCGTTGGCCTATTTTTGTTTATGGAGGCACAGCGTGAAAAAGGACGTCTAGGTAAAATGGGTAGTGTTGACAAAAAACTGTCAAAAAAAGGAGGAAGAAAAAGAACTTAAAAGAGCTAGAATCGAATTGTTTAAGGGAAAAGAATATGAATCTCATCAAATATGTTTAGCTCATCATCCGACGATGAATCCCTTCATGGCGAAGACAATGATTGTTATGGCCCTTCAACGTCATCAGCAGGTGAAAAACAAAGTGAAGGTGTGAAGAAAAGAGGTAGAAAAAAACTACTTAATGAAAAACTAACTACGAGCCTGGATGTTGCAAAAATAAGCGATCGCAAAGCAGCTCTTGTTCTCACATCCACTTTGAATCGCCTTGGCTGTGATCCTGCTGAATATAATATAAACTATTCTTCCATACGCCGTCAGCGACTTGAGTGTAGACAAAAAATAGCTGAAAATATAAAAACAAAATTTTGACACTGATGTTCCATTAACTGTGCACTGAGACGGAAAGATGTTAGAAGATATCACAGGCCATGAAGTTGTTGACCGACTTCCAGTTTTAAGTGCCGAGATGCACCTGGGTGCCGAATTTTATGTTCTAGCTATAGGAGTTAATGAATTGAAACAAGGCAACGGACAGACACCAACAGACAGACAGGCAGACAGACAGACAGAGCCGTTATTTAAGGTTTCTTTTTTTACTTCCTACAGAAACCTAATACTATCGAAAAGAATCTAATTAATTAATTCTATTAGCCTTTATTACATAAGCAAGTGTTACTTAACGAAATTATTAATATTAATGATTTTTTTATAACAGAAAATAACACGTTGATTAAAAAAATTAAAAATGTAGAAGTCTTTTATTTAGTATTTTCAGCATTATAATTTTGTATTTTATAATCATGTTAACTTTATATTCAGAGATATTTGCATTATTTTATTTTTTTTTTTAAATCAATAAAGTTCTTATTAAAAATTTAAAATTAAAAAAAAAAAATAATATAGCATGATATTTCATGAGTATTACAGTAGAGAGTAAAAGATTATGATTTTATATTTTCAACATTTTAGCTAATAAAACGACGTGTTTATTTTATATTTAGTTAATATTAGTCGATATAATTAAAAGTGAATACATTTTAGCATGTTCATACACATGCTTTGAACTTAATAATAAAAATAATCAAATCGATGACATTTTAATGTCCTAACATGTCAAACCTGGAAAAGTTAACAAAAAAACATAAAAACAGATTAATATTTAATACCATTGCAGCAACTGATAAACAGCTAAAAGCTTACGCTTACAGAGTAAAAAACTAATTAAACAGTATCAAATGTAACCTGTGATATGAACGAGAAAATAGTAATAATGTATAAGCGATAATGATTCATAAAAGCACAAGATAATTAAAGAACGCGAGAAGACATGATAAAGCTATGTGCCACACTAATTGACAGACTATTTTAAATACTGCAATTAACATAGGAGAAGGTAATTAAAGGAGAGAAGGACCAGTCCATATTACATATATTTTATCATAGATATATGTTTTAACTCTGGGTTATACAGAATAAATTTCATGACAAAAAAACGACATGAAAATATGACGCTTTTAAATATAGTGCCTGGAAGTTAAAATATGATACGAGATCGAGATACATTAGTTTTCACTTGTATTCTTTGTAGTGCTATATTTCACCGATAGAAGTTTTTTTAAAATCGGAGACATAAAAGTTTTTCGTTCTCAAAAGTGAACACAATGCTTCCGTTACCTTCGGTAAGCTCGGAAGCAAAAGTTGATAATAATTGGCTTTAGTCATATAATAATCTATAAAAATGAAGCAATAAATCTTTTATTAAAACATTTAATTACACATCTCTTTAAAATCATCAATAATGGTTAAATTCGCACACACACGTGTGTGCTTTTGGTTTAATTGGTTTGAGTTCTTTCTAAATCGAACCAACTATGACGATGTTTATACAGTAATTTTAGACCAACAAGTTGATCCCAGTTCAATTTATCATACCTAAAAGGAAGGGTGTAAATATTCCAGTGGAAGAAAAAAAGTAATCAAATCCGTAACTTGATGTTTTGGTTAGTTAAAAGCTACAAAAAAAAACCCAAAACATTTTTAAAACCACTTGAAAAAATATTTTCTAGTTATATTGACAGCACTAAGAACATATCAAAGACATACATATATACATATATATATATATATATATATATATATATATATATATATATATATATATATATATATATAAATATATATGAAAGATAAGTCATTGATGATTTGCACGATGGGGAAAACTGATGAAAGTCCATTAGGATCAACATTTCTTCTACAATTGGATTTCGTGTATATTTTTTTCTTTTGGCAATACTAAAATAAAAAAAAGCGTATCCTACTCAAAAAAACTTTTTGGTCAAAGAAAAGGTTTTTGATGTTTCAGACTCTAAAAATATTGGATCACGTACTTGACAAGACCAAAATGATGCTATGAGATGTAAAACACATTTAGGTTGGTAGGTATCCACATATAAGACTAGACATAACCATAAAACCCTTTTCAACTGCCTCAAGCTTCAGTAACAATACTCTGCCCCACCATCTTCTCACTCTCCTCTTACATGCTCTTGTGCACCCCCGATAAATGTTTACATCTTTCACTCTAGTATAAGGGGGGGGGGGGGGGAAGGGTGGCACACCCTATTCATCACACCCTAAATCCTCACCTCCCCCCCCCCCTCCAAATAGGGATGGATGTAAATAGCCTGAAAATAGAGATAGCCATAATAAGGCCTATTCATATTAAACCTTATTCAAATCCTCGAGTCCTCCTATATCTGTTAATTTCTTGCTATAAATAAATTATTTATTCCTGTCTGCAAACTAAAATTAATAACATAATTAATAATAAAAATAAAATAAAATAAAGAAGACGATTAAGTAATAAATATCGGAACATCAAGAAGGACGTTAAAAATACTGAATTTTAAATCCAATAATACTAAATGTTATCAATATATTTTTAAACCCATTTAAAAAGTGTAACGCATGTAAAAAGTGTGTGAGAGGTGGTTGTACTTCTTTTCTTTTTTTTTTTGACTTTCAGCTAAATCAGTTTTATTTACATTAATATCTTCATTTTTTTTTCGGGAAAACATCACCCCAAATTTGAATCTAAAACTAACGTCTTGATTTCAATTCGGGGTTGGATTTTTCTGAAAATGTATGCCAAATTTTATTGAAATCGTCTCAATAATTTAGGCACAAGACGTCTGCACCGACAACAGATCATTATAAAGAAAGAAAATATATATATAAAAAAAAAAAAAATGGAATAAGGGAATAAATAAAATAAAGGTTTAAATTAAGGGTTAATTAATTAAAATAAGGGAAAATTAATAAAATAAAGATTTTTGTTTTAAAATAAATTCTAAAATCATGATAAAATTAGAGGCCGCCCCCAGGTTCAAGCATCAGCTTTTTTTGGGGCGCTCACCTACTCAATTGTAAAAAGAAATGAAATGTATTATGCAGTTTATTTTAAAAATTGTAATGTCAAAATTAATTGTAAATAAACAAACAAATATTTTGTGAGGAATAAAATTATTATTATTATTATTATTATTAAATATCTCAAAATCGAATTATCACGTCATCATAATACTTTCCCTTTATATTTATAATCCGTACATGAGAAAGAAAAAAAGCGATGAAATTAAAAGTTGTCTACCTTCTTTTTAACTATTTAAATCAAAAGCTAACTATCAAATATGTCTATCAAGTAAATTATTATTTGTTATAAGAAAATTTAATACAATATATGCTTATTTGGTCTCTAAATAGATAAACTAATCTGAATTAAATTAGTCAGTTTAATTTGTTTCCTAAATATAAAATTAAGCCCATTATTCACGAGCCTAAGGGCTCGTAATAATAAAATTAAGTGAAATATTTTGCTTTGTTCATGATTTTTTAGTACATTATATACAGTCTTAGTACATACATCTTAGTACACATTTATTCCAATAATAGTATATTATGTTACAAGGCTGTGAAGTGAGTTTTTTCTTTACCGCGGCAATTACATTTACTGTCGAGCGAAGCGAGACAGTAAATATTGCCAAGGTAAAGAAAAAACACTTCACAGTCGCGTAGCATATGCTATTTTTTCCGAGGTAGCAGACAATGAAAAAACATTAAATATTAATCACTAATCAATATATAATAATAACAAATATTAGTACATACTTAAGACTTAAAAACAGAAACCTTAAAATGAGGTTACACTATAAGAAAAGATAAATAAAACGCATTGACATCTAGCGGATTTTTATCGTACTAGAAGCATTTCTACAAAGACTGCAGCACGACTAACGGAAGTTTTGACAACTACCCGCCGGAAAGAAAAGATTTTTTAGTGCCTAGGACGTAAAAGATTTTTTCTTTACAGCTAGGAGTAATGAAAAGATTTTTTAAGTCCACGTAATGAAAAAATGGATTTTAGCTATGTTTTTTAGGCTCTAAAGTTACTATTTCACAGCCTACCACGGAAAAAAATAATTTTTGTTATGATTTGTTGGTCTCTAAATAGTTATAATAAATTATTTAATTTTTTTTTTTCTAATTATAAAATTAGCCCGCTGTCACAGGCCTAATAATGTAATATAGTGAAGTATTTTGCTTTTTCGATTTTACAAAGTGTAACTGATAATCAATTCTCAAATAGAATGATAAATTACAGTAGTAATAATAGGAGTACATTAATTATTTATCTCTTAGCTGTTGGAAACGTTACAAGGTACCGACACATTAGGTGAGAACCTCAACAGGTGCTAAACACCCGAGTCGTCGCTTGCCTCATCCTATTAAGTACCAATTCATTAAGTTTAGGCTTTCCCTAATAATCAAATAATCATTGCTTTATCGCTGCTCAATGACAAGAGCATTGTGGCTTAAACTTAGAGACTTGTGGTTCGAATCCTGGCGCAATGAGCTTCATCCTCATATCTTATAATAATATTATTGATTGGAATGAGACTTCAGCTTCAAATTTCTTAAGATAAAAAATAACAATATCACATCATTATAATATCACAAAGAGAGAGAGAGAGAGAGAGAGAGAGAGAGAGAGAGAGAGAGAGAGAGAGAGAGAGAGAGAGAGAGAGAGAGAGAGAGAGGGTGTTCTGAATTATGATGTAACGTAATTCTACGCCTAAAAGGCTATGGATTTTTTTTTTTACTCGTTCTGAAGTTATAGCGATTAAATTGTGTTTTCAATAAACAGCTTATTTTATCTGTAAAAACGTTTTATTATTCAAAAGCTAAAGGTTAGACAGAAGTTATGGTACTCGGGAAAAACTGTAAAATTAACTTCATTTAATATCTTGTACTCTACTTCTCAGACTCTGAGTACTCCTCCTGTAAAGCGAATTAGGTATGTATCTTATTATATTTCAAAAAATTGAAAATGCTTTTGAGTTGATATATCTCGAGAAACCACAAAGGCGGAGAAGTTTTAAAAAAAAATATATAAACACATTTAGTAAGACTACTCCGTTTTAAGGCTATAATTCTAGAACGGGTCGAAAAAAGCCATAGTCAATTTTACAAATTTTTGGCTACTTTATAGTGGTATTGTACAATCACCTCCTAAAGAATTAACATCACGATGCAGAACACTCTGTGCATTTATTTTTGGAATCAGTAACGTAGTAAAAATTACAAACCCTCTGAAAATTAGTTAAATTTATCAATGTTCAAATATTGTTTAGTGAGGAAAGTGGAGTTCCACATCCGAACGAACAATTTAATTTTATTTACTAGAGGTCAGTAAAGGTATGTGTACACATACTATAACAGTATATATGCATACTGTAATACTATACATTCACTGTATATATATTTTATTTACTGTATACATATTAATTCTATGTTACAGAGAGAATTGTAAATAATACATTTTATTTAGGATTGATCCGAATTGTAAACATTATATCTCTGTTTAGATGCGTAGAAAGTGATTATTGTGTGTACTCATTGCGCATGCGCGTTTCATTATTCGCCCTAGTGCGGTAGAGAAGAAGAATTTTTCACCTTAACGCACGATTAGCGAGTTTGTTTACATTTAACAAAACTAATTTGCTTTTTGTTTAATTAAAGTAACTGTTTATATCGAGTTTTTAGTGAAAAACAATGAGTGATTTAAGTGATTATGACGAAAATGAGAAGAATAATACGCCTCCTGATATAATTAATTCGGTACAAAATACAACAAATGAATTAATGTCATCTTTATCAAAAGAGAAATACGAACTTACATACAGGAAGTTTATTAATGTTTTGTTTTCTGTATTTATTATTAAAATCCAACAATCGTAGATACAGTACAGTACGTAACTCGTGCGAAAACTGCATTTTGCTTTGCTCGTGTGGTTTTACTACCCTCGCTATCACTCGGGTGCAAACTCCACACTCGCATGCAAAATGCTACTTTCCGCACTAGACGCGGAATGTAGTATTTCAAATAAGAGAACTCAATAAGGTCATCGACCATTTGTCTTTCAGTTCCTGAAATATTAATTATTTTGACACGGACTTGTTAGAGAGTAGAGTGTAGACATAACGATACAACTTAAGACAATGAATTAAATACGCTTTTTTATATGAACAACAGACTGATTTTATTTTTGACATAACAATATTTTTAGTTACTTAATAATTTGTATTCTAACAGAACTATAATAATTAATTCTATTATAATTAATATGTTAGTAAAATTTCGTTTGCATACCACATTGGGCGTCATTTTAGCTAACATGCATTGATAAATAATTAAACAACCCACTTACCCTTAAACTAATTTACCTGAATTTAAATTACAATTTAAATTTTGAATGAACAGAAATACCAATAAAATCATCAATTAAGATTATATATTATTCATTAGACTTTTAACTAATATTAGAAATCAGTTTATAATTAAATGTTGCTAATCAAACTTGTTTAGTTTATACATTTTAAAATATATTATTGTATTCATGTTGTAAATAATTAAATACAAGGAAACCATTACTACTTAATTTTTGTTCGGTTGACCCACCGAAAATAAACCATTGAAGGTACGTTTTCTAGACGTGCCAAAAAACTCTGGACATTTCTTGAAGCAATTAAATAGTTATTTATGCACCTAGGGAGTTAAGTAAGCCATTATTCCCTGAACAAATAAGTTGGTTCTTGAGGCGAAGCCAAAGAAACCATGGTCCCTAAATCCCGAGGCTATCCGAGGTAATTAGGCTTTTTAATTCCCGAGGCGTAGCCGAGAGAGATAATTATAGCACTTTACTCCCAAGGTACATACAATATTTTATCTCTAGTAGGGAGACAGATCTTTATCCATTGCACGGTTTTATTTATTATTTTAATAAATAACAATAATTGTTAGCACTTTTTAATAACAGATATAAGAGATTTAATATTAAAACAAATAAGAATTGGAATTAAACTCAAATAAAAGGTTATTTAGATGCAGGTTATAAACATTGATAAACAAGGTTAAAAAAAGCAGTGTCGCCAACCTGTTTCAACAACTTTATTACATTAGCCATTCATTCTCTACTATTTATAAAATAATTAAGTTGGCAATCCTTCTTTTTCTCCCTACTTTATTTTTTCGCCCTACTTGTACTTATTCTCCCTATACTTTTTGAGTTCAGGGAAGAAAAGACTTCCTTTAGTCCCTCTAAACAAATCCAAAATCATAAATTTTTCTCCCTACTGGAGATAAAAAATACGTGTGGTGTCGCGGGACACCCGGTAGGAACGAAGTTCCTTGCATTTTTCATTAAATATAAATTATAAAATCACACTGCTAAGTACGTATACATTGCTAATTACTTATACATGGCGGAGTTAGTAAAGAGACAAAATTAAAAGTAACGAACTGTCTGTACCTAGCAGAGTTAAGGCAAAATTAAAAGAAAATCATTATTTGTTTCATTAAAGCAAGCGTCTTACTATAAATATATATTGAATATAAGAAAAAAGTAGATAATGATGAGTTTATAGTTAAAGAGTATGTTTGTTAAAGGATGTTGGATTGAAATAGGACTGTTTTCTACCTACCCGGCCTATTAATTTAAAATATTATAAAATATATCTCTTCCCTACTCTAAAGCTTCTGCTTGTATCTGGCTGAAATTTTACATGCCTGTTTCAATTGTACTTTAGACAATGTGTAAGAAGTTTTATTAAAATCGTTATACGTCAGAACGGAAGATATCGGTAAAAACGTTGTTTTCTTTATTTTAAACGTTTGGGTCCACAATAATAAATTTAGCGATCTTTGTCACTTTATAACAGTGTCGGTGATCGATTTACTAAAAAAAATATTTAAAAAAGTTGTTTGTCTCATTAAATAGATGAAGTTAGAATTTTTTCTTGGATTAAGTACGTAGTATTATAATAATATACCTAAGATATTGAAATAAGCGTCAGCACGGATAAATTTTACTTTTAACATGACCGTGATTATATTTTCTATATTTACAAAATCAAATGACATTTTGACATGTAACAAAAATAAACATAACAAGTCAAGGAACAGGCTTTCTTGATAACATTTTTTCCCGTCTTTTTGAAGCTTACGTTTACGCAAGCGTTGCCCGTGAACGCTAGGGCGGATAACGTTTTCCAACGAACTCAGCCTGGGCATTGGTAAAATGAACATGTGTACCAAATTTCAACTAACTCGGTGATCTTCTACTCAAGTTATCGTTATCAGTAGATTTCGTGACGGCGATTTTGTGACGGTTATTTAGTAACGGTGATTTTGGTCGTTTTTTTTCGGATTCACTCCCGGGCCCCAGAACGTGCCATAAGGAACTTCATTCCAAAAATATTTCAATTGCCTTTATTCGATATTAGTCCAATGAATGACAGTATTCGGACGTTAGAAAAAGTACGTTTATCAAATCAATCACCAGAGAATATATAATGTCTTATCTCTGTGAGATGCGTATCTAGATAGCTATTATCGTTCGAGCATGGTTCAACAATGACCGTTTGAAACTCTCGCATGATCCCTATATAGCTACACAATATACATTATCAACCAAGACAAGCGTAAGTTTGAGCTAATTTAATTCAGTATATGAAATAGAATTCGGTAAATTAATTGTCAGCCTGTCTGTACGGTATAATTAGAGGAATGTGGGTCTGGTAGAAAGTAACACGTGGAAAGTGATTGCCTTAGGTTGTAGTTAGTTACCTGGGAGCTGCCATTCACTAGAAATTCTCGTTTGTTTCCAATGTCAGGGCAACTTCGGTAGGCAAACAAGGGCTTGAAACATTGAGCAGCTTCAAACTGAGTTCAAACACATTGTGCACTGGCTCAGATTGGCAAGTTGTATAGAAGTCGATACTTTACAAAGTGCTCTAACTTAAATCTAAAGTCCTGATGCCCCTAAATCAATCATTTTATTAAGTGGTTAAGGATGTATAAAATAAGAATAGGTTAAAATATCATTGTAAAAAGTTTTTCTAAATGTTTCTAGACCTCATTTTCTTCTCCAAGGTTATGGCTGCTGATGATTTTTTTAAAAGTTGTATATTGGTTGAAAATAATCTAGGATTAACAATTAAAATCAAAGAAATTCAAATATGATGACGCTGTAGTGACAGTTAAGTGAGTTCAGATGTATTGGAACTACGGATTATAAAGTATAACTACAACCGAAAGCTTATGTTATAGAAGTAAAGCGACTATACAAGAAATGACTAACCTCTTGCTAGGCCCCTACTTAATATAAAATTTACCGTAAGGTCACCTGATAAGCCAAAACTGCTTGTGCATACACACTATACGCCAAACTGTACGGTCTGTCTAAACCGGAAACCTAATACCCACGCTATACGTTTTCCCATTAGGTTTGGCTGACAACGGATGGAAAAAGCCATACATGTTCAAACGCCATAAGGTCGCTATTCGGTACGTTCGTCTGTCAGTCTCCCTACACACCAAACGGTCGCTGGAAAGGCTTGCATAAATACCCAGATCTGTCCGAAGACCTTAAGGTAGCCACAGACGTCGTTCTTTTTTGGCAGTTTTAACCGCACGGATAAAACTGTATGGGTTACAGGGGGGGGGGGGGGGGAGGGGGGGGTCACGGTCGGTGTGTGGCTAAAATCCGACCTTCTTGCCGGCGTTCAAAAATATCTGCTGCAGCTCGATTTTAACTGTCCGTTTTTAAACGTGTTCGTTTAAGTCGGCTCATGTGTGTAACGACGCAGTTAAGAAGGACGGTTTTGGTCAGTGTCGAATCTGTCCTCGATTAACCTCAAGTGATTTTAGGTTAAATAATTTTGTGTTTTGTAGTTAATAAAAATGTTGTTGTTGTTTTTACAATGAGACCTAATGAGTAATAACGAACAATTTATAATCGAGTTTATAGAAGCCATCCGTGCCTCTGGAAACTTAAGTCTACTGAGTATTCTGATAGGAATAAAAAAAAAATTAACTTAGGAAGACATGATAATAAAATTACAAGAAGTAGGTATATAGTTCCGAAACGAAAGAATCTGTTATAAAGAAAATATATTATCTACGAAAAACGAAAGAAAAACTGAACGAAACCAACGCCTAGTGTGTGGATATGGTCGTTGTTCGCGTTTACCCGTGCGGTTAAAACTGCCTAAAAAGAACGACGTCTGTGGCCACCTTTTTATAGTGTGTACGAATTTTTCTCAAGATTCCCACAGAATATTGTGGGATATATCTATTATTCATGTGAAAGAAGAATATTCCTTTTTAACTATACGACACTAGACACCGCGTGAAAGAGACAGTGCTTAGAAATATAGAGATCATGTTGAAGTGAAAAAAAAACATGTGCATACTGTTACAGCAACAACATATCTATCTGTGTCGAATTACTTGACGTGACGTCCTGGTTTTCTATGAACAATCTCGTTCTACATCTTGGATAAGAAATATAAAAGGTTATATCTTCGATGATTTTTTTACACGGAAGACGGAAGTATACCTGTTTTTGAAGCAAACTACTGGTTTATTTAAACTGTCTGGTCTGGTCATATAGAATTTATCAAGATTTTCGGAGTAGAATTAGTTCTGAACAAAAAAGTGTGCAATAGAAAAACATAACAAAACTGTGAGTAATATTTTTGGTTTTACACAAGTGCAATCATGGCTTTCTACGGTGCAAACTCTCACTTGAAGATATCGTGATTGACAACTGAGTCAAGCAAGATCCAATCCTTCGTTCAATTATAAATAACGAAAGTTGCTAACTTCTTAATATACAGGTTGTAATTTATACGTTTCGCCAGAAAAGTAATGCAACAAAAAGACGAAGCTTCAAATTAACTTATGAACGTCACACATGTTTTCCACGTTGAAGCTGAAAAGGGTTCTGCTATATTTGAGATTCAACGTTCTAAGTTTAGAAAATACGACGGTGAAAGAGGGGAAGAACAAGAGAGAGTGAATTCAGTGCTCCAGAAATCTACTTAAAACGAAGCGAGCTAAAAGAAAGGAAACTGAGAGGTGAAAGGAAATTTCTCGTTACTAAAAATATTCCCTGAATTTCCATTTAACGTAACAATAAAATAACCTTAGAGGAAATATGGTGACTTTATTTTCTAAATAAATATCTTAATATGAATTATGTTTTACTTGTTTCACGAACGTAGGAGAATTATTTATTTTATTTACATATGTTACCAGTAAAGGTGAAAATTTGTTAATGTTGACAATAACTTAATGTCGTTAACGAAGAGCTCTAGTTTAAGTTGGAAATTTTGATATTTCAATCTTTATTTCCGTCTTTAACCAAAATATTATTGATTAATGTCGTAATTAGCTGAACTTAACTGTTATAGTCGGAAAACCAACTGAACAAGAGGAAGGTTATGACAAAAATTCACCATAGTTCACTGCTAATGCTAGAGTTTGAAATACAGAGTACAGTGATTTAAAGATTCTAGTAATAGTCCAGTCAAATGGTAGTTTGAAGTGGAAAGTTCTGGTGTAATTGTTGTTAGTGGCTTACTTTATGTTTCTTGGGGTGCTGAACACGAATCTGAAGTTGTCCAACAAAATTTCCCTCGGCAAATATGAGAAATCATAGAAAAACTACAAAAAAAATGTTTTTTATTGGTTTTCAGCTTATAACTTGAAAAGCAATCTACTCACGCAAACAATGGCCCAGTAGTAAAATAAAAAGGAGAAAATAATCTACAATTTATGTCTGTAACATTTATTTGTAACGTCGTTTGGTTTTCACGCAAATGGGAGTTGAAATATTGGGAAGAGGTGGCGGGTGGAGGGTACAGGCTGAAGGGTAAACGGTTGGTGGCCAGATGCGCTGGCAGTTAATTTTATGTTTTTGGGTGTGCTGAACACGAATCTAAAGTTGTCCAACAAAAGTTTTACACGCAAATATGAAAAATCATCATAAAACCACTTTTTACTTTTATTTTTTTAGTCGATTTCGCCTTATAACTTACAAAGCAAGCTATTTACGTAAAAAGTGGAAGAGTAGTAAAATAAAGAGGAGAAAATAACCTACAAATTATTTCTTTACCATTTTTTTGTAAGTCGAATGGTTTCTATGCAAAAGAGGGGTTGAAATAACCGGGAAATCAGTATTTTTTGAAAAACAACAAGTAACACCATTAATATTTATTCTTTATTTCTTGTAGGTAAACATTGTTATTGGATATTTCAACCCCTCTTTTTCATAGAAACCATTCGACTTACAAAAAAATGGTAAAGATATAATTTGTAGGTTATTTTCTCCTCTTTATTTTACTACTCTTCCACTTTTTGTGTAAATAGCTTGCTTTGTAAGTTATAAGGTGAAATCGACTAAAAAAATAAAAGTAAAAAGTGGTTTTATGATGATTTCTCATATTTGCGTGTAAAATTTTTGTTGGACAACTTTAGATTCGTGTTCAGCACACCCAAAAACATAAAATTAACTGTCAGCGCAGTCTGGCCACCGACCGTTTACCCTTCAGCCTGTACCCTCCACCCGCCACCTCTTCCCAATATTTCAACTCCCATTTGCGTGAAAACCAAACGACGTTACAAATAAATGTTACAGACATAAATTGTAGATTATTTTCTCCTTTTTATTTTACTACTAGACCACTTTTTGCGTGAGTAGATTGCTTTGCAAGTTATAAGCTGAAAACCAATAAAAAACATTTTTTTTTTGTAGTTTTTCCATGATTTCTCATATTTGCCGAGGGAAATTTTGTTGGACAACTTCAGATTCGTGTTCAGCACCCCAAAAAACATAAAGTAAGCCCCTAACAACAATTACACCAGAACTTTCCACTTTGAGCTCTTTTCATGCACCATTTGACTGGACTATAAAGAAATCAATCAAATGAAATCAGTGAAAATAATTTCAAGATAAAAAAAACTTTTTATATACTACGTTTTTGAATTTTCTATTTAATCGTTTGTTATGTTGATAATATAATTGTTAATGTTATATATATAATATATAATGTTAGTAAAAAAAAAAAAATAGTTCCGAATTTACTTTAGTCCCCAGGCCACAATAAGAAGTGAGTCGCTGATTGATAAAGTTTTCTTACCTTATGGAATCGCTTATTTATGCCGTGTCCACCGATGAATTGGGTATATGGCAACTGGGGGCTGGGCCATTTCTTTTTTGTTGACATGCCAAACTTGCCCTTCTGCGGGAACATTGAAAAGAGATGGATAAAGTTTTGATTTTCACAGGATCGTTTAATTAAATTATTTAAAAAACAGTGGTACACGTGGCCACCGATAAGAGTGGGCCGTTTGGGGTGTCCACCGCCCCAAACCTATCGCTCTGCGGGGACGTTGAAAAGAAAACGGCCCACTCGTATCGGTGGCCACCTTTACCACTGTTTTTTAAATAATTTAATTAAACGATCCTGTGAAAATCAAAACTTTATCTTTATCTTTTCAATGTTCCCGCAGAAGGGCAAGTTTGGCATGTCAACAAAAAAGAAATGGCCCAGCGCCCAGTTGCCATATACCCAATTCATCGGTGGACACGGCATAAATAAGCGATTCCATAAGGTAAGAAATCTTTATCAATCAGCGACTCACTTCTTATGGTGGCCTGTGGACTATTTACTTCACATAAATGACAACCATCTAGAGAGCTGATCTTAAACCTATAAAAGGACAAATCTTTGTACAACGGATCTCCCCAACACCAAATTTAAACCGTGCCATCGATATATTTGAAATAATATAATAGATATATTTCCTGTTTTGCTGTCATTCAATGTTTACCTCTTAAATAAAAAATCAAACAAATTTGAAACCCGTCAAAATGAAGATTGTAAATACTATGGGATATGACAAAAACAAATAAAATAACTTGTGGATTTTTTCAGAACTAACTTTCCATACAGCAAAATTTGCTAAAACCCAATTAAATTCTGCTTAAAGATGGCTAAAAGAATTAAAATAATGCATTATCATCGTGTTCTGAGCTATGCTAAAAGTTTCAAATGTCTATTCGGGCTATTCGGGAAGTTAGTTAGAAATCGATTGCCAGATTTGTACCGGACAAACAAACAAACAAACAAGAAAGCAAGCTAATAAAATCGTAGTAAAAATCCTTTAAAGCCCTGTCCAGACTGCCGGACCGAATGGAGGAAACATGCCGATCATTGGTCTCTGCGCATGCTCAGTTTAAAATTCGCATGCGCATCACTGACTGGGCATGCGCAGGGACCAATACACGGCTCGTTTCCTCTGTTCGGTTCGACAGTCTGGACGAGGCTTAAATCAGTGAAAGATTTTAACTTAAACTTAATACTGTCAGCTGTCAATCCATTTACTTGCATTGAAATGATTTTTGATGCATAGAATTTATTAAAAGAATCTATATAAACAACAGCGTAAATTGAACTGTTTAAAGGTTTATTGCCAAATAACAATAAAACGTTCAACAGGGGTAATTACCCCTTTAGAACAGTAGATAAACAAATGAATCGACATTGTTTTGTTTATAACCTGCCACCTAAATGAACGGCTGGCATGGGGGAAACCAGCAAATACGTCTCCACGGCTTCATGAATGTATTGTTAACTATATAGCCGGATCCACTAGCTGTGAACCCACCTTTGAGAACACGCGTACAAAAAATTTCATTTTACCCTTATATCGGCCATACATATTTTCAAAATGGCTAACAGGAAAAATTTGTCGAGTAAAAACTTATATATTATTAATCTACCATAAAAGAGCTTTAAAATGACATGCCACACTTCCAAAAACATTTTTTAACCCTTTTCATGTAAGCCAAATTTTTATTTATTTATTTTTTTGGAAATGCAGTTTAAATATGAAATTCTTTCAATTTTTAAGTTTTTGGTAGTAATCATACTACGGAACGTTTAAATTTTACCTGTCTATATGCAGACTAAAAAACTTTGTTTGGTCGTCCACAATTTTGAAAATTTTAATTGTGAATATTCTAGAAACTAAACAGTTATTACAAATAACAGTTAGAAATAATGAGTTGCACTGCGTGATAATTGTTTAAATCAGTTAATGTTTACGCCAGTTATCGACAATATACAAACTATTCAAACCTTAAGTCTCTGAAATGAAGAACTCACTACACTCGTTTAGTAATCGAAAGATAAATAAAAGGACTTGGAAATTACGAAGTAGGTACTCAGGTGTGGTCCTATTCATTAGACTGGAAATTGGTTAAAGTTCAGAGAAATGAAGATCGAATCTTTTTGACTTTTTAATGATAAGATCAGATCTGATGAATTGAAGCTATATCGAACTAAACTATATCCATGAATTGAAACTATATCGATGAATTAAAATTATATCGAAAAATGTATTTAGCGAGATATTGGTCAAAGTAATATTTTACAGGGTGAAATCTGACTCGAAAGCTTTGCATAGAAGATATATTATGTATCTTAATTTCCGTCCACTATAATATTTTAACCAAAGCAAACGCAGTTAGTAGTTACACTTGACTGTTTTCATGCAGACTTTGGCCCAATGAAAAACACTTTATAAATCTAAATTTATAACTTTAAATATCAAAGCTACATATCAAAGTCCAGTGGTTCCCTATTCACAAACTCCAATTTACAAATAGTTATTGAATAAATAATAAATTACTTTTTTAAAAATATTTCGGAAATATTTGTGCAATTCACAATAATTATATAATAATAATCAATATAAAATAAGAATACACACAAAAAATAATACAATACACGAGATATATAATTTACAAATATACAAACATGAAACATAACTAATATAATAAGAACGGTAAAGCAAGCGAATCAAGCTGGAACACCACAATAATTAAATTTAGTAGTTTAAAAAAAATTGTAGTTTTTAAAAATTTAGTAAAAATTTCCTTTTAGAAATTGCATTAGCTGGAGCCATTACTTAAATGACGTTTTAACAAGTTTCAAACATTATGTACAAACTGTCAAAATTGTCTGCCTTTATTTAGATTAAAGGTGGGTTCATAGCTAGCGGATTCGTGATTGCTGAGGCCCCAAGGGAATTCATCTATGGCAACGCTTTAGAGGCGCCGCAGAAAGTTGGTTCCAAACCAAACTTTTTAGCCCTTCTGTGTTTATATTATATAATATTTTAATTGTTTTATTATAATATATTTTTATCTACGATTGATAAGAAATATAAACATTGTATCTCTGTTTAGATGCGTTGAAAGTAATTATTTACGTACTTGTATTTATAGGGCATGCGCGTCTCATAGTTCTGAAGAATTCCTCTTCTTTACCACACTAGTGCGGTAAAGAAGAGAAATTCTTCAGCTTTACGCACGATTAGCTAGTTTGTTTACATTTAACAAAACTAATTTGCTGTTCTTTTATTAAAGTAGCTTTTTACATCGAGTTTTTAGTGAAAAACAATGAGTGAATTAAGTGACTTTGACGAAAATGTGGAGAATAATAATCCTCCAGAAATAATTAATTCGGCAAAAAATACAACTCAAGAATTAATGTCATCTTTATCAAGAGAGAGATACGAACTTACATACAGCAAGTTTATATTTTTCTGTATTTATTATTAAATCTAACAATCGTAGATAAAGTACGGTACGCAACTCGAGCGAAAACGGCATTTTGCATTGCTCGTGTGGTTTTACAACCCTCGCTGTCGCTCGGGTGCAAACTCCACACTCGCATGCAAAATGCTACTTTCCGCACTCGACGCGTAATGTACTAGTATCTATTCCTACATTACTTTTATTATATCTGTGTTTATCTACGATTTTTATCAGTGTTTTATCTGTATCTGCGTATTGTATCTGTGTTTTTTAGCTGTGTTTATTATAATCTGTTCCTATATTATTTTATTATAAACCTTATTCTTTATTTATATATAATAAAAGTCTTAATCTATAATCTTATTAAAAAAGTTTTTTTTAGCAAGAGAACTAAATTAAAGTTGAAAACATGATGTTATTATTGGCTTTGTTTATAACCTGACCTGGAGGGAAACAGCGACTTTTTTCCTCCACCACGGCGGCTCCCCGAAGATATAATTGTTATCTATATAGTCCTCCGCAATTACGTATCCCTAGCTGTGAACCCATCTTAAGGTGTGTTTAAACGGTTTAATTTCGTTGCTCCATATCATTAAACGGCACACTTTCAAACTAATTGAACGCCTCTATCTGTACTTTTTAGACGAAGCAATTAAATTAAATCGCCAGTGGAGAAAAATAGCTAAAAACATAAACATAACCTCATCTGAAACCTTCTTCTCAATCAAAAAGAAAACTGTTACACAGTTCAATTTGATGTTTCCGTACAACCATTCAATCAGATTGATTAATATGTTGAAATAGTTTTAATTCTTTTCCATCAGCAATGAGCAATTTCATTAAATTTGTGATTACTTGTTTCAATTTTATTGACTCCGTTATTTTTCTATCCAGTGGAGCAGCGAAATGCAACCGTCTAAACGAATCTTTAGTTGTTTAATTTATTAGCTAGTATCTTCAGTTTTTTTCAATCTAATCATTTCATTTAAATAAAGACCAATAAATCAAATCAAACTTTTAATTTGATTGGAATAAATGTGGTTGCTGTGACAATGAATTTGTGAAAAATAGAGCCATGCAAGAGAATTCAAGATACAGGAAGCTTGAAAAATAACTTCCTAGTTTCATTAAATAATAGAATCAGTAATAAGTGAGCTACAATATTCTAATTTCTCTAGTTGTATTCATCAACCGTTCAAGTTTTCCTCGTGTACTTGTGTTGTTTACTTTCTATATTTAGTGAGTTCAGTGTAGTTGTTCTCGCGATTTTGCCTTTCAAAACACAGCCGGTCTCCTTGAAGCAATTAAACCAATTACGTTGTCGTCAAAGATCTCCAACAAAGTTGATGACAAGAAGTTGCAGTTAAAATACGACGTTTCCTCGAAATCATTAATCTAAAAGTAATGTTACGAAATGTAAGAAATACATGAGAGAGTTTAAAATTTGTCATGTGTTAGCCTTAGATTGGAGTGAATTTGTGTGGAATCAAGGAAAAAGATAAAGTCATCATTAATCTTATTTAGTGTAATCCGTCTCTTTTGAAGAACAAGGGACTCGTATAAGGGTTAAAATCCCTTTGCTTTGATTGATTCCTTTCTAGCAAGCTGCTTTTCTTGCGCCTTATCAATCCGTCAGTCCCTTTTTACTCTGCATCATCAATCCTGACTTCATATCTGTTTAGATTTGGTCAGGAATTATTTTCATACTAACGCGTTACTTCAAAGTATTGTGATAGTGAAAAACTCAATTTTGAGATTTAACGTCCTAAATAGTAGTTTTAAACACATTTCTTCGACAGACTTATTTAAATGTAAGCTCTATCATCAGCCAGCTTAATCCACTGATCAAGGACCTAAGTAGGTATGGGGGCACTTGGGCCGGATGCAAAACCCGCAATACACTTTACCAACGAGTCGAATTTGTAGCGATAGCGAGCAAACTCTAGACCTCGACCCTCGGATACCAAACCCGCATTACTCGACAATTATTAATTATATATTAATTAATTATATTAATTAATTTTATTAGCTAATTATTTTAACTACATTAATTATTTTATTAATAATTACGATTATCTACCAAAAATAACCCTAGTCCGGTCCTACACATTATTATTAAAATTTTAGGTTAATATTACAGTTTTGTAAAAAAATTTAAATGTGCATACATGAGGTGTATAACATTTTCTCCGATACTAATTACGAGTTAAATGAGGAACACCATACATAAAAACAGTATATATAATGACTACATTTTAGAAAATCAATATCAGTTGTTTACTGGATGTATAATGGTTAACACCGTGTTATCTGATTTAATTTCCGTCAAATACAATTTGAAAAGAAGAAATTACAAGAATAAAATTATTAAGAATGATAAAATAAGAAGTATGATGGAAACCTATGTACCTTTTATTCAATTACTAGAATCGAGTTTGAAAGATAAAAATTCAATTTCAAAATCTGTAAATGTAAGTACCATAACAGAACATGCTTCTAAGAGTGTAGGTTCTCAGACAGAGACACCGAAAATTGAACAACCCAAATTTCTGGAGGATAATGAAATTGTGGAGTACACCCCGGAAAAATCGGTACAAGATATTTTTGCAGAACAATCTTACATAGAAAAATCTCAGCTGTTGGAAGACCTACCAGAGAATTCAAGACCCTTTATTGAAATGGTTCTGACAGATGATCCTACGCTAGATGAAGTATATGGAATAAGTTTAAATGAAAATAACGAGCTCCAAATCGGTCAAAGTGTTGTTGAGATAGGACGTTTAGACGGGGATATACTTCTTAAAAGAAATACAGAAGATAACAACGGATATACAACAAACGAAATTATTGGCGAGTTTGAAGGAACTGATGGGTTGTATTCACTATTATTTAAAAAGAACCCTGGTTATTACACTGAAGATGATAAAAATAATTATAAGACTATATTATATCTGTCAGGAGCAATTAAAAAAGCATACAAAGGAATTGACAGGTGCTCTCACAAATTTAAATCTGTAATAAATACGTTTTTAAACAGTTAATAAATATGTACTATAATGTTTGTTGCACCAAACTTACAATATTTAATAATGTACCTTACTAAATAAATGATTTACACTGTTGTAAAATAATTCGTTATTGTTTTTCATGTGGTAAACAATTGTAACTAGCCGCAAAAACAGTGTATTGAAAATGTATTGTTTGAGAATAAATATATAAAATATTTGTACGATTATTGTTTTATTTATTAACCCCCGCATTACCTCATTTTATAAAAATGAATATTACAACAGGTTATATTAAAAAATAAAGGTTTTCTACTAGAATAAATAGGGAAATACATTAACATAAGATCTGGTGTATTATGTACAACTTAGATTATTGGGTCTTATTAAAAAACATAAATTATGTTTTACAAGACAAAATTTAAAAAAAAATGTTTTTCCTAGTAAGTATTTTTAAAATATAATTAATTGAAATGTTTTATTGCATGCCGGAGGTCATTGACCTGAAAATGTGGCACGTGGCTGTACCTTGTTGTTTTGTCAAAATATTGCTGATGTCGCAGATTTTCGTTGAATGGACACTTAAACTAGGTCACCGCCCCACCACATTATTTTTTTCTTTTTTTCTTTTTTTTTTTTTTTGGGCTGACATCCGTTTCAATTGTCCAGTTGTATTTCGACACTGAACAAGTCAACTACTACTAACCCCAAAACTTAAATTTTTATAAACTTTTTTTCTTTGTGAATATTAAATTTAATATTTAAAATGGAGAAAATTACAATCGTGAGTGAAGTTATGAAGAATGTACGCCGGTTCAACCTTCGTGGAAGAACAACAGAGTTTAAAATAAACCCTGTCCCCGAAGAGTCCGACGCTGTGGAATGGACTAGAGAGGCTATCAAGGAGATCGTCGAATATTCTACCGAGGATGTGATGCCGGATGACCAGGTAGGAATTTCATTTTGCTCGAAAGACTTTAAAAACGGCGAGGGTTGGTTAAAGTTTAGGAAAGCCTCTGAAATAACTTTTGATAATGTTTGGGAAATCATAAGCGGAATATACCAGTCCAATTCTTTAAGTCTAAATACAGAAACCTTTTGTCTCAGTGTTACGACTATAGCAATGCCTGTAGGGTTAGGTAGAGGAAAATGCTACAACACTTTTGCCGAAGAATGTGCAAAACGAAGGGGTATTTTAACTATAAATAATAATGATAATTTGTGCCTACCCCGTGCAATAGTAGTTGCGCAAAGCTTTATTGATAAGGACCCTGACCATAATAAAGTAAGGAAGGACACGGGAAAATTACAAACAAATAGATGTAACCAGTTATTGATAGATTCTAATGTAAATATTCCACAAGAGGGTGCCGGTATTCCCGAACTGGAATTATTTCAAAATTATTTAAAAGACTATAAAATCATTGTATACAAATACGGAAATAAGGGCCGCGATGTGATTTACGAAGGAAATTCCCAAAGTCAAAAACATATAAACCTCTTGTACCACGAAAATCATTACAATGTTATAACTTCCCTGACCTCTGCTTTTGTTTGCGATTATTATTGCGAGACGTGTCATGTACCATATAACAATATTAATAGACATAGGTGCGGCGGTACTTGTCCCGGTTGCCAACAATCACCACCTTGTTCTGGCAATGTCAAAATTAATTGCGATATGTGCAAAAGATGGTTCCGTGGTCAGACTTGTTTAGACAACCATAAAAAACCCGGTTCGCTTGGTACAAAATCAGTCTGTAGCGAAATTAGGTGTTGTGAAGAATGCTGCAAAACTGTGCGAAGCAACCGAACACATGTGTGTGGGGAGGCTTATTGTAAAGTGTGCGAAAAACACCAACCGTCCGGACACCTCTGTTATATAAAACCTGACCATGGTAAACCTAAATCAGATGACCTGCTCTTTATCTTTTACGATCTAGAGACAAGGCAAGAAAAACAAACACAGGACGGCTCGCTACTCCACGAACCAAATCTATGTGTATTCAAACAATATTGCAGTGAGTGTATCCAAAGTGATCAGGAAATATGCCAGAGATGTGGTATTCGACTACAAAAAATTGTATGTAGCGAACCTATATCACCATTCTTACATCACATTTTAGCTATAAGAAAAAAGTTTAAACGTGTATTAGTTATAGGGCATAATGCAGGCGGTTTTGACCACCAATTTATTTTAAATTATATTTTAACCGAAACCGATTTAACCCCCGAATTAATAACGCGCGGTACAAAATTAATATTAATGACCCTAGAAAACGTTAAATTTCTTGATAGCTTAAATTATTTCCCCATGGCTCTATCTAAATTACCAAAAGTCTTCGATTTGAACGAATTAAAAAAAGGTTACTTTCCACATTTATTTAACACTTTACAAAACGAAAATTATAAAGGTCCACT
Source organism: Gerris lacustris (assembly GCA_951217055.1). Lineage (NCBI taxonomy): Eukaryota > Metazoa > Arthropoda > Insecta > Hemiptera > Gerridae > Gerris > Gerris lacustris. Next base: position 55,391,148 of record OX578282.1, on the reverse strand, counting down.
CCCGTCAATTGAATTTTATTCTCCGGACACTATGAAGTCGGAAGACAGAGAGAAATTCGTTAAATGGTATGAGGATAACAAAGGTAAACACTTTGATATGAAGCAAGAAATTGTTGATTATTGCGTTTCCGATGTTGAAATTTTAGCACAGTCTTGTTTGAAATTTAGAAAATTATTAATACAGGAGGGGGGTGTTTGCCCGTTTACTGAGGCCACCACATTACCGTCGGCATGCAATAAAATTTATAGGAGAAATTTTTTAAAACCTGAAACAATAGGTATTATTCCAAAAAATGGTTATAGGTGGAGAGATAACCAATCAAAAATAGCAATTCAGTGGTTACTATGGGAAGAGTTTGTTAGAAATATTGCTATAGTCCATGCAGGAAAGACAAGTGAGGTTTCTGTATTGGGGGTAAAGGTTGACGGGTTTTGTAATACCACTAATGATATCTTTGAATTTCACGGATGTTATTACCACGGCTGCCCTAAATGTAATACCCAAAACAGAAATATAAAACTACACGATGATCCATCAGATACGCCCGAAAGTCGTTATGAAGCCACAATCGCCAAAACACAGCGCCTACGAGACCGAGGGTACAACGTCATAGAAAAATGGGAGTGTGATTTCCGCAAAGAGTTGAAAGCAGACAAGACAATCTCCGACTATGTAGAACATCACCCACTGTTAGTACATCTACCTTTGAACCCGAGAGATGCGTTTTATGGTGGTAGGACCGGAGCTGTGAAGACATATCACAAAGTAACCGGTGAAGAAAAAATTAAATATACGGATGTTTGCTCTCTGTACCCCTGGGTAAATAAATATGGGAAATACCCAATCGGCCACCCGCAAGTTATAATAGACAACATCGAGTGTATGCAGCTGGACTTGAATCAGACAGAAGGCTTAATTAAGTGCAAAGTCTTACCACCCCCACACCTGTTCCACCCGGTACTACCTATCAAAGCGAACGCCCGATTAATGTTCTCGCTTTGTCGAACTTGTTGTAATGCCATGGAGAATGGTTACACGTGTAACCATGACGAAGAAGAGAGGTCGTTAACAGGGACGTGGGTAATCGACGAGGTCAGGAAAGCAGTTGAGAAGGGCTACAAAATACTATATATTTACGAGATATGGAAGTACGAAGTAGTGCAATACAACCCGGAAACCAAATCAGGAGGGTTGTTTAGTGAATATATTAGTAAATTTTTGAAAACAAAACAGCAAGCATCCGGTTGGCCTTCCGACTGCAACACCCAGGAAGCCAAAGACAAATACATCGCAGAGTATTTTGAAAAGGAAGGTTTGTTATTAAACCCATCCGAGATAGCTGTCAATCCCGGCAAACGGCAAATCGGAAAAAATTTAATCACATCGTTCTGGGGGAAGCTTGGCCAGCGCGAAAACCAAGGGCGCACCAAAATAATTAACCAAGTCAAAGAGTTGTACAGACTACTCACCGACCCGGCTGTTTATGTTAATACCGTAACACCTATCAACGAGTATACGCTAATGGTGAACTGGGAGTTCAAAGAAGATTGCAACGAAATATTAACTACAACCAACGTCGTCCTAGCAAGCTTCACGACATCGTTAGCTAGATTAAAACTATACAGTTATCTGGAACAACTCGAAGAAAAGGTTCTCTATTATGACACCGATAGCGTTATATATATTTCCCGACCAGGAGAATACGAGGTACCACTCGGAACTTTTCTAGGTGAAATGACAAATGAGGTCGAGATTTACGGTAAAAATTCCTGGATAATTGAGTTCACATCCGGAGGTCCAAAGAATTATGCCTACATCGTCTACAACCAAGATGACAATAAATATCACCAGGTTTGTAAAGTGAAGGGAATTAGTTTAAATTATGTAACGTCCAATATAATAAATTTTGAAAAGTTAAGAGATATGATGGTAAAAGATGAACCACCGGTGTACATATGTTATAAAGCAATAAGAAGAACTACAGATCACCAGGTGATAACACGAGAGGAAAAGAAAATATACAGGCCCAGTTTTAAAAAACGAAAATTGATTGATAATTATAGTTCCGTTCCATGGGGGTTCAAGCGAGCAAGGAATAATTAGTTTTTAATCTTTAAGTAATCTAATTTTTAAAAAAAAAAAAAAAACACCTCTCTTTGTATAGTATTTATCACTGTAGTTATTTTTTATAACTCATGCTAACCTGTATATATATATAATAATAAGAATGAATTTTTTAAACATTTTTATTTTTTGTAATTTTTAAGTTTTTTAAAAAATCTAGATCTGTTAACTAGTAAAATATTTTAAAACCTATTCTGTGTATAATATTGTATTAAAAAGCCTGTTAGCTTGTAAGATTAGTCATCACAATTTTTTGAAAACTTTTAATTTAATTAAAATATGGGTTTTATTACTCTTTTTTAAAACTAGGCCTGATAGAATAACTTGTATATAATTATCATTAGTTTTTAATTTTTCTGTGATAATATAACTGTTTATTTATGTAAAAAATAGGTAAATTTTTAGTGTATAGCTTTAAGTATTTTAATTATTAGCCATAGTAAATTCTTTTTTATATTAGTATTATTTAATTAGATCTGACAGAATAACATTTATGTATAGCGTCATTGATTTTTATGCAGAATCTTTATTGTTAAAAATAGTGTATAATTATAACATCACTGCTAACTTTTTGTTTGACTTATTAGTTTAATTATATATATATATATATATATATATATATATATATATATATATATATATATATATTTTTTTTTTTTTTTATTTAATTTTTGTATTGTGTTAGTAAAATACGTATATTATAATAAGCACCTTACACTGCTACTATCCATATATGTTAACCATAAAAGTAATCACATTAACATCACTTTTAAACTAGTATAATTTGATTTTTAATAGTTTTAGAGTTAAAGAATAACTTAACGAATAAGAATCTGGCACTCGACTGAAGCCTGGTTCAGAGAGAGATTGAGATAAAACATATTGGTTGTCGTCTCTGGTTGGCTGGCTCACAGTGATGGCCGGCGCGTGGAATGTGATGTGTCTGCAGTTTTAGACTTGCATTCATTTTCTCATTTAAAAGTATTAAACTTAGAATATTTAATTCTAGGGGGATATTGGAATAAAAAAAAACAACAGTTATTAACAACACTTTTTATTGTTTAAAAATGTAACTACAATACTATATATGTAAATAGAAAATAAGTTGACAATGTACATTATTTTTATATTAATACAATTAAATATACAAAGTACAAATTAATATGTTTTTTTCATTTTGTCAAGATTTTCCCAACTATTATCTTTAGAAGGTAACCCCCACCATTTTATTAATACGTCCTTACCTTTCTTTTTTAAAATAGCTTCCACAAGGTAAGAATCGGGGTATTTAACAGAAGTCAACTCAGGTTCATAAAAGGAGCCGATTATCGGGTTTCCTCTGGAGTCTTGAAGCAGGTAGGTCACAGGTATAGAGTTTCTTTTAATTTCACTAACTTGAAATATCTCGGTGCTAAAATTCGCCTGGTAGCCTTTTGAGAATACACTCTTGAATTTTGAAATCCGCACATAGTCTCCAACAGAGAATTTAGGTGCTCTGATGTCAAGTTTTACTTTTCTGTACAAGTTAATTGGAGTCTGAGGCCCCACTTCAACGGGTTTCATTTTTGTTGTAGAATGGACAGTATTATTATATTCTGTAACTAACACAGGTAAGATATCTAACCATCTAAAACTTCCCTGGATAGCAAACCTCTTCCACATTTTAGTTTTTAATGTTCTGTTGAATCTCTCTACCATTGTGGCTTTTTTAGCCCAGAGTGGGTGGTATAGTGGTTGATACCAAGGCTGGTAATTAAATCTTTAAATGTTTTGTTAAAAAATTCAGTTCCCTTGTCTGTATGGAGGTTCTTGGGGGTTTGTTCTTTAAATATTTTTCTAAACGCAGCAGTTACAAGTACACCCGATTTATTCTTGAGAGGTACTGCCCAGGCGTATTTAGAATATGCATTGATAACTGTTAGTATATAATTACACCGATCATTAACACGAGCGTATGCGTTCATCTGGACCAAATCAGCTTCAAATAAATCATCAAACCCTTTTACTTTGACTTTACGTCTAACAAACTTTTTTCTAACAGGGCGATAAATTTCATTAACAATTTGTTCTTTTATGGCGTCCATCTGGAAATAGAATGAGGGTTATACTAATTACTCAGGTATTTTTATACGCTCAGTTTTGAATGTTATGTTAAACATACGTGACATAAATTTTAAAAATTCACCCCACACTATAGGTTGATTGTCATCAAAATTAATAATCATAGTTCTGTCTGTATTATCTTTTGCAAGAGATCGTAATCTTAAAAAATTATTATCCACATAATTCTTGGTGGCAGCATCAGACATTTCAAACGGATCTCCCGCATGACTCAGACGTTTTCTATTGAAGTCAACCGCATCATTCTTTATATACTTTGAATCAAATGATTCTTTAAGCAAACTGTCTTTAAGATATTCAAGATTAACGGCGTCACTGTTTTCTTGAGGCGTGTTCACATTAACAATACGTTGATGGTTTGCATCGATATCTCCAGAGTGGTAGTTCTGGAGATAATGGCGTCCGTACTTGTCCACAGGCATTGTGATACTGATTACAATATGTGTACAACAGTCCTTTTAATATATCACACCTAAATATCTGAGCCTGTTTATAATACCATTTATTTCATAGGCATGCGAATTACCAGAGTGTTCAGAATTCCACAATAATTCAAGTCTGTATAACATGTCAATAATATTATTTGAACATGATTCAGTTTCTTCCAACTCCAGACCTCTCCCGAACAACGGTGCAATAACCTTTGAGTATTTGTAACCTCGGTTTGCGTTAATTGGTTTATCAACACTAAATGTTTTTTGTGAGCGTTTGTTTGCTCTAATATACTTTTATAGCTGTCTAAGTCATCCTGATCGTAGTTTTTCGGTTTATTTCGAGTTAACAGCTGTATCAAACCCTCTGTATACTTATATTTGGAATCACCAATTCTGAAGTGTCTCTTTCCTAAACTTAACTGCGTGTCTCCGATCCAGAATTGACAGAAAACAATTAATATGGATACCAACCTAAGCTCATCATGTTACAAAACAAGTTGTATATATTTTTACCCTCTAGTGTAATTTGTCTATGTTAGTGCTGTAATGTATAAAAAAAGTTAGTTTATTGAATGTTGTTAGTTTTTAAAATGTTAGTTTATTGGTGTAATGTACATAAAATGTTAGTTTATTGAATGTTGTCAAATGTTTATTAGATAGTTTCAATTATTAGATTTGCTAAATATTAAATGGTGTAAAATATTAGACAGGGTGTCACAGGGGACCAATTATTGGTATGCCAGCTATCAACCGACCAATTATTGGTATGCCATCTATTAGCCGGCCAATTATTGGTATGCCATCTATTAGCTGGCCAATTATTGGTATGCCATCTATTAGCCGGCCAATTATTGGTATGCCATCTATTAGCCGGCCAATTATTGGTATGCCATCTATTAGCCGGCCAATTATTGGTATGCCATCTATTAACCGGCCAATTATTGGCCGGCCAATTATTGGTATGCCATCTATTAGCCGGCCAATTATTGGTATGCCATCTATTAACCGGCCAATTATTGGCAGGCCAATTATTGGTATGCCATCTATTAGCCGGCCAATTATTGGTATGCCATCTATTAGCCGGCCAATTATTGGTATGCCAGCTATTAACCGGCCAATTATTGGTATACCATCTATTAGCCGGCCAATTATTGGTATGCCATCTATTAACCGGCCAATTATTGGTATGCCAGCTATTAACCGGCCAATTATTGGTATGCCAGCTATTAACCGGCCAATTATTGGTATGCCAGCTATTAGCCGGCCAATTATTGGTATGCCAGCTATTAGCCGGCCAATTATTGGTATGCCAACTATTAGCCGGCCAATTATTGGTATGCCATCTATTAGCCGGCCAATTATTGGTATGCCAGCTATTAACCGGCCAATTATTGGTATGCCATCTATTAGCCGGCCAATTATTGGTATGCCATCTATTAGCCGGCCAATTATTGGTATGCCATCTATTAGCCGGCCAATTATTGGTATGCCATCTATTAGCCGGCCAATTATTGGTATGCCATCTATTAGCCGGCCAATTATTGGTATGCCATCTATTAGCCGGCCAATTATTGGTATGCCATCTATTAGCCGGCCAATTATTGGTATGCCATCTATTAACCGGCCAATTATTGACCGGCCAATTATTGGTATGCCATCTATTAGCCGGCCAATTATTGGTATGCCATCTATTAGCCGGCCAATTATTGGTATGCCAGCTATTAACCGGCCAATTATTGGTATGCCATCTATTAGCCGGCCAATTATTGGTATGCCATCTATTAGCCGGCCAATTATTGGTATGCCATCTATTAGCCGGCCAATTATTGGTATGCCAGCTATTAGCCGGCCAATTATTGGTATGCCAACTATTAGCCGGCCAATTATTAGTGTGTTAACTATTAGACAGGGTGCCACCATATAGTGTTTCTTATTTAATTATTGGTTTAGTGGCTTTCAATACGTTAGTATGTGAGTAGAGGCCGATGAAGAAACATCTATTAGCAGTGATTTTTTTTTTTACATTTGTGGAAATTAGTGTTAAACAGTCTTGTTGATGACAATGTCTCGAAAGGTACACCCCCGGTGTTCATATTCCAATGAAGATTTAAGAAAGTCGTTGCATGAAATAAATAATGGAATGTCTATAAACAAAGCTTCAAAAATATTTTCAATACCTAGAAGTACACTACAGAACAAAATAAATAATAATAAAGTGCCAATGGAAAGAAAAATGGGGCCTCAAACGATATTGACGAAGAGCGAAGAACTAGAAATAAGAAATAAGTTACTTAAAGAAATTGAAGTTGGATCGTTGTTACAGCAAAAATATATTAAAAACACAATTAAAACAATTCTTAGTGAATTTCCCAGGAAAAATGTATTTGCAAATAACAGCCCTGGTGACAAATGGTTCAAACTCTTTTTTAAAAGACATCCGGATATACTAAAGAGGTGCACAGGTTTAATTTCAAAAGATTGTGATGCAGCGAGCAAAATGGACGCGAAACTACCCGTGTCTAATCAAGTTAAACTACAACAGAGAGGGTTGCCGTTGGAAATAATCAACATGGATTGTTATAAACTAAATAACCTGGTCAAAGAAATCAAGCAAGAAGAGTTGGAGCCAGACGCGGGGTTTTGTAAAGACACACGACCAGGAAATACATATCCAGCTATTGAAGATGATTCTGATTCATCTATATCTGACATGGAGCTGATACATTTAGGAGGTTCCAAGAATACTCTAAAAATTGATAATTCTAATTATGACTTGAATAAAACATGTAGTGTTGATAAACCATCTAGTTCAAATTACGACCCCTCTGAGGTTACTCAACATAGACCTCCAGAGTTAAGAGAAAACGAACCATGTTTTAATACTGTAATGGAAATGTTACACCGTCTTGAATTTCTTTGGAGCTCCGACCAAGAAAGCAACTCTCATGGAGAAGAGATACAATATATAATTACTTCTTTAAGAATTCTGGGTGTCATATATTAATAAATTCTTTGTACAATAATTGTAAATTAATAAACTAACTAGTTGTGTTATATATGTAGTCAAAACAAACAAGATCTTTTGTTTTTTGTAAAGCAGTTGTTTGTATTTTTAGAATCATTAGTTCTTAAGCGTTAAAATTTGTGTATAATAATGTATTTTTTTTAATATATAAACATAACTTACAAACCTTTGTATTTTTATATGTACCATACCCCCATTAACCTTTACAATAAATATACAAGATTAGGTTTAAGACTTACAAAACAACTATTATTAACAAAGATTTTTTATTTATAATTATTTTATACAATTTTCAACAGATATAATTTTTAAAACGTTTTCATTCCTCCAGCGCGTATTCGAAGTCAACGAGATACATTTTTCTGTTTTTATTTCCTACGTTGACAATCCCTCTGAATATCAAATCTAAAGTGCCTGATGTTGAAGCTACAACACACAATAAAATATACATTAAATATTTATACAAATTATTATACAATATAATTTATACAAAAGTAGAGATTTTATTACAAAATGCTAATTGTACTCACTGTTATAATTATTTAGATCCTCTTTGCTAATTCTTGTCTCAAATCTGCTAGGAAGAATTACAGATACAGTACGTCCACCATAACGTATTTCAGCTGTGACGTAAGGCCCAAATTCGCCGTCAAACTTCTCAAATCTCAAAATGGGGTAACGTATATTTTCAACCAAATCCACTATCTTCATAAAGCTAGGTCTGTTACCAACTTTCATATTTAATTTGTTAATGAACGAAGACATCTGCAAAAAATGAAAACACATTATAGGAATATGGTGCACTTTTTTCTACTACAGAGCACGGTATTTAAATAGTAATACTTGTTTAATATTTCCACATATATAATAAAACTGAATTAATTTAACTGATGATACTTATATGTACTACAGAATGAAAATTATTGTACATACCTTGTGTGAGAAATGGTTAGAGGTTAAAGATACGACAGGAAGTGGTTGGTGGTGGTTAGAGATGTTCACAGGTACAGAGGTAAAAGACGACTAAACACACCACATGTAAAAACACAATGAGGTGCTGTGGTGACCTACTTACCGGTCAATGACCCCCACCTCATGTACTGCTGACCTCAGCATTTCCGGTCCACCTAAATTCTACAACCGCTCAATTTGATCATTTAAATTCTTGTATATCTTGGAGGAACTACACAGATTCAGTTGTCATCCATAGACTGTGCTACAAACATCATGGCTCCAGTCAAGAAATCTTATAAATTTGCCGGTATGAAAGCCAAGATTGAATATTCCTATCCCTGGGTAATTGTTTGTCTTGCTTCTGTACCCGGACCAGACGAGTTGAAGTTCCCCAAAGAGTTGACTGTCACCACACCAGAAATGACTTTTCACTATATACTACGCATCCCCAGTAACATGGTTGAATACGATGTCGGTTACTCATATAAAAACAGATATAACGAGGTAAGACCTTACTCTACTACAAGCTTAACAAAATTCAATGAAACTCTACCTTCCCATGTGGACAAAGCCCGTTTTGTGTTTGGTCACGGTAACATAGAACTGATTGAAAGGATTGTGCAAAGACCTGTCATAAATATACACAACCTGGAAGGGTTTCAACAAATCTTTTCCACCAACCTAGATAATTGCACGTACCACACAGTTCACAATACTTATTCAATTTGTACGCGGGCTGTAGCCAAGAATCTTGCCGATTGGATCTACAATAATCCTAAAACCATTGCATTTGTAAACCAGAAACATTATACGGAAGAGGGTTTACACGTGGTAGAACCAGAGGTTTTACATATTTCAGAACCTGTGCAAGAGATAAAGGAGGATGGTTTACAAGGACCAGACTCAATGGAAGCCTCTACAAATCAAGAATTAGAGTCTACAGAAGAGTATATACAAATGTTATTACGTCAAATAGATTCTATGAACAAGGGTATTAAAGAACACACAGGGTGCATGCAAATGTTAACACAGGAGTCTGCGGAAAAGAAAATTAAAGGACCAGAGACTACAAAACAACAAGATCTACTCGATTTATTTGATTTAAAATTTTTATAACCTAGGAAAAAGGTTATATTTTGTAAAATTATATCTGTTGTACTTGTTAAATATACCTAAAAATTATAACACGTGTTTTTATTGTGTTAATCCAGTTCCTTTACAAAACTACATGGTTACATTCAGTTACCGTCTAAACACTGTACCGTAAGCATTATACTCGTAGTCAGGAATTCTTTTAATTTCCCCGGTATAAAAGACAAAATTCAATATTCCTACAATCTGGGAAGGTGACATGCACGAGATGCAGGAACCATGTACAAAATCTACAGAATTTGAGCCTAAGGAAGAGTGTATAAAAATGTTATTATCTATACAGTTTACAGCTGATTTTGATTTTTTAAAAAAAGTCATTATTACTACGATAATACTGTTTTTATTATTAATCTACTACTACTGTACAAATAAAAGGTTAGAAATAATTATTACGAACAGAATCTCTGAGTGAATCTTCGAGTGAAAAAAGACAATTAAAGAGGTGGAGCCTACAAAACACAAGATTTGATTTATTTTAAAAATTTTATAATCTAGGTAAAAAGTTATATTTTGTAAAATTAAATCTGTTGTTAAATATACCTAAAAATTATAACACGTGTTTTTATTGTGTTTACCCAATTATTCAAAAATACATTTTTTTTTTTTGTTAAGTAAGATGCGGGTGGGACATCTACACCACATGTGTAAACACATATTTAGGTATTTATATTTAAAACACATGTATATATTAAGAAGTCTGCAAAATTTGATTATAACCTTGAGTATAAACTATTTTAGACAAGGTATTAATAATTATTCTTAAATTTATTTATAAATTTTTTCCAGTAATTTTCCAGATAATAGTTTTATTTGTTAAGCCTTAAATAACCCCACTACTATATTATTTATAAGTAGCTGTATGCGCGGGACAATTTTCAAAAATTATAAAAACAATTATAAAAATATATTAATTCTAAAATGACAATTTATATTAGATATAAATAAAGCGGGAACAGGCCTGAATACAAAATAAAATATCATATTTAAACTATAAGAAAGAAAAAAGAATAACAAGAGAGAAAGAAGCTATTGTAATACCCCGGTAAAATGATTTAATTCAAATTAAAATATCCTATTTAATATTATCTGATTTCAAAATTAGACCTGTACCCCTCCATATGTGTGTGTGTGTGTTTGTAAACAAACGGTAAAATGATTTAATTCAAATAATAATAAAAACAGATGTTTGTATTAGCTAAGACAAAGAAAAAATATTTCTGTTTAAAATGCGAAAGAAAATAAAAAAAGAGAAGGCCGTTAAAATAATATGTAAGAGTGAGAAAGAAACTATATATATATATAGAGGTGTAGTTTATAATAATATTTAAATCTAAGTTTTCTAATTCATTAAAAGAAATTTTAACGCTGAGGTCAACAATATCATAGGCCGGCTGGAATCGAGGTCACCGCTCGGTCAGTCATAGAACCAGAGGCGTCAGTCTCCACGTGTCTCTACAGAACGTGCCTCGCCTTATATTCTACTTCTGGGTTGTAGAATATCAACTGGTTCCGTAGCTCTGTGGTAGAGCGCTGGCTTCACACCCAGTAGGCCCGGGTTCGAATCCCTGGCAATTCACATGGATTATTTACGAAATAGTGGGGGAAGGAGGGAGGAGTGGGGGGTGGGCGTGGCCTCGAGGAGTGGGGGTATGACGTAGGGGGTCAGGAGTGGGGGTCGGCCGAGGTGGCCCAATACCTACTGACCTATGCTCTACCCATATTCCAAGCAATTCAAGGTGACACCTATAAAGACAATAGTTCAGTGAACATCTTAAAGAATAATATCATAAACACCTAAATTAATGAAGTACCACTGATGAATAGGGTTTCCTAATCTGTGTTTATATGTACGTACTATAAAATTACTAGAATTAAGCTACTTAATATAATTAATTGTTGTATAATAAACCAAAAAAAGCTCTAAATTTAGATCTCTAAAATGATCTGGGGCTATCTCCAGGCTACTTTTGACAAACCATTCAAGTTTTTTTGAAAATCAAATAAGTAATTTTGATGATACAAGTTAAAATAAATGTATGTCTGTTTGGATATGTTTAAGATACAAATGGGTGCAGAATGTTGAAACTTATATGGGACCAACAATGAAGTAATTATAACCTACCATCCAAATTTCATTAAAATAAGACAAGTAGTTTTTAAGAAATGTGGTTCGCAAAAATTGTAGACAGATATATGAGACCAAAAATGTTCTCTGATGTCTGGAAAGGATTTCATTTTTGGAATTTTTAAAATCGAAGATTAAAAATATTTCGTTCTTTAGAACGGGAAAAAACCTCCTGTTAGCTTAGTAGCAAAAAGATAAAATAATAGGTGTTGTCCTCGTTTGATGAAAACTAACTAACTAATTATTTTGTGTATTCACAGGCAGTGAGTACAGATAAGACATATTTTGTGAAATTAGATACTAAAACCAATTTAATTAAAAGAACGTGTATTTGATTCTATCATGAGACCGAAAGGAAATTCAAAGAAAGGTAAATGTTTCGGGACATCTGTTTGTGATCTGTTACTGATTGCGTCGAGTTCAGAGACAACCTTATTTATAGATAACAGTTAAAGGTCCTTTTAATCCTTTAAGATAACAAAGTGAAGGTAAAGCAGTAACTAAACAAATAGCCAATGGGTTTGTAGGATTGTCTTGATCCTTTCTCAGTAGTAGTTAGAGTGGACATCTAAAACAAATCTTTGATCCTTGTGAACTGCGTTAACACCAAGCAAGTACCGTTTTCCTGAATGTCTTTCAATCCAATTACCGTTTTGCTTCTCGTGATGTTGCCCTTGGGGCGACCTAGCTTTAAAGGAAGTGCTTTGAGCTTTGAACATCTTCTTTAAATGCAAATTAACTTTTGTAGAAGAAAAAAAAAGTATAACAGAGCAACTTTGACAAACTAATATTCGTGAGGACTAATTATTCAAACCTACCTCAGATTTATTTCATTAACAATATCGACAAGCAATAAATAATTGAAATTAATGTAAAAAAAATCACATCAGGTCAATGATGACTTTCGCAACAAACGCACTCAGTAAGCAACATGGAAATTGTTTCCATCTTCGTTGTGTCTACAACATTTCCCTTAGAATCGCGATGATGATTTCTTGAATGGCTCATTTTACCTGAAAAGTTCATTCATTGAAACAAGAACAGTAGATCCGTCCTATTAAAACCACATGGATAGAAGAGACTAACAACCTCTTTACAGTTCAGGCAGAAGAAATTTCTTAGCAGCAGTCATCATGACAGAAATTTTGTTTTTCGAAAAATAACGGCCCAATGACTCCAAATCTCGCTCTTGCAAACACCATTCTTGGTATTCCTGACCTTCATTATTGTATTTTTGCGGATTATTTTGATTCATCATACTTATAAATTTGAATTTATTGTTTGCCGATATTGTTAATAAAATGGCATAATCTACTAAATCTGTTAAGTTTATTGCTTCCAAGCTTATCGAAGTTAACGGGAGCAATGTGATCGTTCTAAAGATGTAAAACTTGAATATCTCCGAATAGAAATCCGTTTTAGAATCAAGAGTAATTTTTTTTTACATTCCATTTGTTTCTCTTCCAAGTGCGGACAAAAATTCCTTAATTTACACCAAATCTTCAAAAGTACTCATCTGATTTTATGAAATGTGGATGGTTTATCGATGTAGCCCATAGATAGCTCCAGATTAATTTCAACCGTCTACGCATGCGCTCTATAAATGTTGCTTAATTTATCAAAAATGATTGTAAAAGCATAAAGTATACAAAATTGGCCGCGAGGGAACTATGTGCCACACTACTTGGCAGATGATCATTCTTTACCTTCATTTCTAGCGGATTTAATTAAGTGTTTATAAGTTGATTATAAAAATAAATATTTTAAAAAACAAGCATTTATTCGTATTCTTCACAGCAAACCCTTTCATTTGATACCCATATCAAGTGCATACTTTGCTGCATAAGTGCAGGCTTTCCAAGCTCTGTTTCTGGCAAAGGCCCTCGCTGGTTCTAATAGATGCGAGGAAATGAGTCAAGTTGTTGTTCTTGCTGCTGGTAGACGTGCTGGTCGTACCCTTTATATCCGCGACCTCACACCTTTAAATCCTCTTGTCCGCTGTGTCACATCCCTTAATCCTCTCCTCAGTCACATTGACCAAGTCCATGAAATTCCTTCCCTTCGCTCCGTTTTTTCCCTCAGTCATAGTTAAATTTTAAAGCTGTCACTATTCCCTTTTCTTTTTTTGTCTTCTTTTATTCCACTCTTATATCCTATCCGATCCCAGGCTTACATAATTATTAAAATATATATACTTCAAAGCTTCGCCGTTATCATTATTATTACTAGGCATCGCGTGGCTCTATCATTGAAGCGAGCGTATTGCAATAAAATAGTGAATATTGAAATTTGTTAATCATGATGAATGTCATAGTTGAAGATATGTGGAAGAGGGTAGTAAGGGGTAGAGTGGGTACAAAGCTTTACTTCATAACAAACCTTCACACAAAACGACTATAAGAATCTTAACCACCCGGAATAGCTTTTAAACTAATATTATAAATGTATCACTTCATTACTCAAATACTACTGCATGTATCAAGTTGAAATTTTACATACTTGTTTCAATTGTACTTTAGACGATGTACATGAATTTTTATTAAGATCGTTACGTTAGAACGTAAGATATCGGTAAAAAGGTTGTTTTCACTATTTTAAACGTTTAGGTCCGCTTTAATAGTTTTAGCGATCTTTATTAAATCATAGCAGTGTCGCTGTTGGTTTTACTGAAAAATGTTATTTTCAAAAAATGTTCGTATCATCGAGTAGGTGATGATAGAATTTTTTACCGTCCTGAAATTCCAATTTTAAATTTGAAGCTCACGTTTACGCGAGCATTGCGCGCGAACTCTTGGACGGATCACGCTGTCCAACGAACTTAGCCTGAGTATTAGTAAGAAGATCATGTATACCAAATTTCAACTAAATCGGTCAACTTTTACTCAAGTTATCGTCACACGCGTAAACGTTACTGACAGACAGACAGACAGACAGACAGACAGACAGACAGACAAGATGCATATTTCGTTGAATGTAAGAAGCTCGCTTACGCTCGCTTCAATTATAGCTTTCATTTTTGTACTTATATCTTATTAATCTTATTCTTTTAATTGTTATTACTTAATTGTTTAAATCAGATGTTTACTTGTTATGTTGTTTTGTACAACATAGCAAGCATGTTTCGTACTTATCTTTGTTATTTATGCCTCATAAGAGTGCCTCACTAGTGGCGTTTTGGCGTTGAGGACTCTCAAAATATTGTAAATAAATACTTAAAAATAACTAGTTCGCCATCTTAAACTTCCCGCCATATTGGATATAGTGTATGCAAAATTTCAATTCAATCGGTTGAGGATATCTGCTTTAAAATTCTGTTGCAAAATTTGACCCGAACATACATACATACATACATACATATATACATAGATACATACATTGCAAGTTACATAAAAGCTTGTAAAAATAGCGGGGTTTTCTGAATCACCGTTTATATACAGCAAATTATATCTTAAAAGTAACTCTGACACTACCAATTATCAGGCTTCGGCTATTCTAAGAAAAGTATGACATATTCCAAACTAATAAAATCGGTCCGAAACAACTCAGACAAACTTTCTCAAATACGAGTTCATAATTACATAGCCCATTGTTTTATATTTATTAGTTTTCAAGTTTTCGTAGGTACCTACATTTAATTATTATTATTAATTATTATCACGGCTACACCTTTCGTCCGATCACTTTGAAATTTGGTATGTATGTGTCTTGTACATATTTTAAAAATATAGCGACTTAAAAAAAAAAAAAAATTCAAAAAAATTAGGGTAAAAAAACTTAAGGGTTAACATTTTTTTTTTTTTTTTCGACACCGTGAGGGGTATTATATGAAAGGGTACGTGAAGCTGATTACAAAAATATATAATTCTTTGGTTATAACTTTGATAGGGCGAGTGTGAAACGTGTCCCCCCCCCCCCCCTCTATATCGCTTATATGAAGTGCAAAAAATCTGAAATAATTCCTGAACATTCTTCGACCAAAAGTAAAGATACCACCTTTTTTTGGAAATTTCGAAAAAAATATTTTTTTTTTTTTTTTGACAAAATACGTTTTTTTTATATAATTATGGTCTTTCCGATGTATTTATATGGTTGTAGTCCGGTTCAGTGACAAAAAAATACTTTATCGGAAGTTTGTTTATGTGTTTTGAGAATATCAGACCCATAGGATAGTTCAAAGTAAGCTTTTTAGCATTTTAAAAAACACCACCAATAGGGTACTATTTAAACTTATACATTGTGGTGGCCTACGGACCTTCGCTGTATGCTAACCAGCACACACTTGACCTGATTATTTAAAAACCACTTTTTTGACTCAGGGGAGCTCAAAACATGTAAATCCATCAAAATCTAATTTTTGCGCCACCACAATACTTTCTCTTTATATGAGAAAATAAAAAGTGGTCGTATTGATAAATAAATTATTTAATTTATTTATAATTATTTATTAAATAATTATTTAATTCTACTTTTAGTGGTTTAATAATTTTCTCATCCATTATTTATTTTACAGACAATATAGAGGTCAAAAAACGTAAAACAAAATATACAGAAATCGTTTTTTAGTTTCATTAAAAAAATTATTTACTTAAAACAAAATGACTGGCTAATCTTTAGTTAATGCTACGGTTGAGAATTAACTAGTATTAAGTAATACTATAATACTTTATTTCTGTTAAACTTTGTCAAACACTACATTTGTATGATTTATGCATCAAAAAAATAATATAAGTGTGATTTGTACATAGGAGAATTAATATCCCTTTGTCAAAAAATACGTCGAGTCTATTATAGTTATCGAGTTTATAGTTTAAGTAAATCAATAACAGTTATGTAAATTTTACAAATTAGAGATGATAAAATTATGTCATATTATCATTGAGTATGTGACCACTAATTTTGTTGATCTTATCTTGAATGTTCAGCAAAATAGAAGCAAAGGATTTTAGTCTCTAGAGTGAGAAATTGGCTTCAGTTTTGCATAAGACATTTTAAGTTTTACAAGTCTAAAAAACTTAGTATGGTTTTAGTCCGAAAGTTGTCTTTACAACCTAGGCTTGGTTCACTTGTTAGGAAACATTAGGAAACTTTAGTTTCTCTAAAAACTTTTAAAACAATATTTTTTCTTCACTAATCTTTCAGAGTTTTAAATGGCAGCTTGAAGTTATATAACCTCAAGAGAAATGGTCCCCTGAACGCGTTTGCATTTTATAACTTGTAGTTTTTCTGTTCTAACTTTGTAAACAAGATAAGGAGATTAAAACCAAACAGGAATACTTATTCTTTATCTTTTTGAGTTCTTATGGAATATGTACGCTATCTGATTTTACAACAGGATTTTGGAACGAAGTTCTTTATGGCACGTTACAGCGTCTGGAGCCCGGGAGTGAATCCGAAAAAAACGATAGTCACAAAACTGACCGATGACGATAACTTGAGTAAAAGTTGACGGATGTAGTTGAAATTCGGTATACATGTTCATTTTACCAAGGACGAGTTCGTTGGACAACATTATCCGCCCAACTGCTCGCGCGCAACCCTCGAGTAAACGTAAGCTTCAAATGTAAAATTGGAATTTTAGGACGGGAAAAAATTCTAACTTCATCTATATTCAATGGGACAAACAACTTTTATAAATAATTTATTTAGTAAAACCAACAAAAACACCGCTATGAAGCGATAAAGATCGCTAAATTTATTAAAGCGGACCTAAACGTTTGAATAGAGAAAACAACGTTTTTATAGATATCTTACGTTCTAACGTAACGATTTTAATAAAACTTCATACACTTCTAAAGTACCTACAATTGATACAGGCATGTAAAATTTCAACCTGATACAAGCAGAAGTGTTTGTGTAGTGAAGTAATATATTTTATAATATTTTAAATGGAGTCTGACCGGGAAGCGATAATTAGGGAACAGTCGTGTTCCTCTACTATCTATACTATAATAATCCTCTTTAACTATCAACTCATCATGATTAACTATTTTCTCAATATTCAATGCATATTTATTGCAAGACGCTCGCTTCAATGATAAAAAGTACAAATAAGTTATACAAATATACAAAGTAGTACAAATATGTATAAGTAGTTAGCATCGTATACTTAGCGGTGCAATTTTATAATGATATTAAATGAAAAGCATAAGGAACTTCGTTCCTAACGGGTGTACCGCGACACCGCGAGTATTTTTAAAGTAGGCAAGGCTTACTTGTTACTTGATAGGTACTTGCCACTTGAGTTGTAGTAATATATTAGCATAACTAACCTATCAAGTGACAAACTAACATCAGGGTTTCTAGTTTACTAACCAATTTTTTACTGGACTAACAGTAAAATAGAAACAATATCGGTAACTTAAAAACACATAATGAAAAATCCAAATGTGACTCTCAAGAAAAAAGTTCGTGTGCTTGAATCCTTTGTAATTCCTGCTTTGATAGATATTGTCATAGATATTGGTCATTAACCGAAAAATCCTTGCACAGACTTCAAATCACGCAAGGCTATGAAAAGAAGCATAAAAGAAATTTCTGTTTTAAATTTATGGATTTTTTTTTGTACATACACTGTTTCCTTTTATGTCGTATATATTTAGCCATATTTATACTCTTATGAGTAATGATGGCCGAGAGCCCGAAAACTAGTTCTAAAAAGTAAACATTCATTTTGTGGAGAGGCTTTCCGTTTTTCCATTATTCTATCAAGCATAAAAGGGGTTCGTAAAAAAGATAGAATCAAAAGTGAACTAATTCGACAGAAAACTGGGGGCGGAGGACATCAGAAAAACTGTCAAATCAATTAAGTGGAACAGGGACATGAGGTCAAGACTACAGATGAAAGATGGACAAAGTGTACCACTATTTGGACTCCACTCATTGGATTCCGCAATATGTCACCAAGAAAAATGAGGATTGAGGAGATCAAACATTTTTCCAAAGTGCAGTACATTAAAGCAAAGGACAGAAATAAAAATAGGGGAGGCTTTCACACAATAATAATGCCAGAGCCTGCTTCAAGAATCAATAGTAATAACAGATAGATTAATTGTAATTTATAAATATTTTTGTAAGTAAATATATATATATATATATATATATATGCATGTATGTGTGTGAGTGTGTGTGTGTGTGTGTGTTATATAATATAAATTGTTATAAAGCTTTATTATTATTAGTATTATTATTGTGCAGCATTTTACAACTTTACTTTAGTCTATAATAACTCTCTTGCTTAAGTTTTAAAACGACCGTAGACTCCCACAAGGGCCATTATAATCTCTCCACTTCAGACAGTATTTTGTTAAGGGTGAAAGCATGTAATTTTGCCCGAGTTTGGATCTCATTTAGGGTAATATTATGCTAAAGTGTTTGAAAAATATCTAAAATGTAAAAATGGAAATAGTTAGAAGTCCCCATTAAAGATTTCAACTTGAGGAACTACAGTCTAGGCACCGAAAATTCATAGACTATTGCTGTCTTAATTTCAATCTTCATTCGATATTTTACATATTATACTGTTTTAAACCAGGGGTCTCCAAACTAAGGTCCGCCGACCAAATTCGGCCAGTGAGACGTTTTCATTGGACACGTTGCGCCACGAAAGACGTTAAAAAATAAACCTAAACAATGCAAAGTTATAGGTTCTCCATAATAAAATGCAATTTCTAACTTAAATAAACAGGTCAAGTGTGTGCTATGAGAGCAGGCGACAGACGGACACACGCAGGAAAATATAAGGGTCCTTAGTTATAATAATTTTGACACCTGAAAAGAAAATTATTGATTTCTATTACTGCCCTGTTTGTTAAATCTATTGTTCTCTTGTCAATCATAATCAGAATCATTCATCCGTGAAGAATTTTTTTTTTTGTATGATCAATTATCTTATCAATATAATTTTTATATCTGTGAAGAAAATCATTAATTCTCTATTTCTTTAATCTAGTGTTCTCTTGTCAATCATTTTGACATCTGTGAAAAAATCATTGATTTTTTATTATTCCACTATTTGTTTAATCTAGGAGTGTTCAAACTACGGCCTGGAGGATCCGGCACGTGAGATGTTGCATTCGGTCCCCCGCGCCACGGAAGAAGTTAACAAATGAACCTAAAAAATATAAAGTTATAAGTTCTCCATAATTAAATGCAATTTCAAACATTAATAAACAGGTCAAGTGTGTGCTGGTCAGCACACAGCGAGGGTCCGTAGGCCACACTACTATATTATATAGTGTTTAACTGTAAAGTGTATAAACAGTGTTTTTTTTAAAATGCTAAAAAGCTTACTTTGAACCATTCGAAGGGTCTGATATTCTCAAAACACACTCTGATAAAGTATTTTTTTGCCACTGAACCGGACTAAAACCATATAAATACATCGAAAAGACCATAATTTAAAAAAAAACGTATTTTGTCAATAAAAAATAAAATAATATTTTTTTCGAAATTTCCAAAAAGTGGTATCTTTACTTTTGGTCGAAGAATGTCGAGGAATTTTTTAAGATTTTTTGCACTTCGCATAAGTGAGATAGAGGGGGGGGGACACATTTCAAACTCGCCTACGCTCGCCCTATCAAAGTTATAACCAAAGAATTATATATTTTTGTAATCAGCTCGACGTACCCTTTCATATGATACCTCTCACGGTGTCGAAAAAAAATAAAAAAATGTTAACCCTTAAGTTTTTTTACCCTAATTTTTTTGAAATTTTTTTTTTTTTTAAGTCGCTATATTTTTAAAATATGTGGGCAGGTACAAGACACATAAATGCCAAATTTCAATGAGATCGGACGAAAGGTGTAGCCGTGAGAGCACGCGAGAGGACGGACGGACAGACACACGCAGGAAAATATAAGGGTCCTTGGTTTTGCCTACGGACCCTAAAAATGATCAAACGAGTTTTATATAAGTTTTTTTGGCCGAAATGGATATAGTTTATGAGCTTATTATCTATATTCCCTACCATTGAGAAGACCAATAGCAGAATGTTGCTTAGTTCATCCGGTCCACTATGGACCATCTTAAATCCAGATCCGGCCTCTCAACCAAAATGATTGGAGACCCCTGTTTTAATCGAATAAAATCGCTTTAATTTTCCTCAGATTACTTAAATTTAAACGTATATTGGTTTAAATAAAACATAATCTAACTAAGTAATATCTGTATCAGTTGTTTGGACATGTTTATCCCCAAAATATCATGTATTAGGTTAAGTTAGATTACTAGTGCATCGAGTAATAGTTTCTTGCATATAGAATCTAAAGTAGTATTGCTTTCAGAGTTAATCTAAATTTAAATATTTCTAAAACAATATTAAGGTTTGTAACACTTGCAGACTATCTTCTCTAATATGAGATGATATTCAATATCCAAGGGAATTCTGAGCTTATCTAGTGGAATAATTTAGTTTGTTACAGTGATATTTAATATATGCACATATCTATGAGCTTGGAATACAAGGCGAAATATTAAATTTGACTGATACCTATTAGACTGAAATTTAATTGAGAATATGGAAGTTTTATATTATTTCAATAAAATTTAGATGACCTTACTAATCGTAATTATAATTTCCTGAAACTATCAGCTAAAGAGAACCTGTGTGATTTACGCCTGGTACTTTAATCATGTATAGTTGTTTTAAGCTATGATATTATTTTTAAATCACGAAGCTCTTAATAAAATAAGCAATAGCATAAATGACGTAGTTCCTGCATTATGTTATTTAAAAACTTTAGACATGTTTTAACTTTAACCTACATACATACTTTATTATAATTTAATGTTACACAGATATTGTTTATATTTAAAAACAGTGAAATTTGTGAAAGATTAATTTAACAATTTAATGCTACATTGTACTTCGTATTGGGCATAATAGTTATTGTAATCATTTTTAAAAAGGGCATTTTTATGTCTCCAAATTTAAAGTGTTTTCTACCAAAATGTGTTTCAGATATCAGGGAAAGTTTTTTGTCTCGAGTCGGTTTGCCGATCTGTAACTCTGTTATGAATTAAATTTTTTGTAAAACCCCATATATCTAATAATATACTTATACATAAAATAAAATATGCATTAAACCGACGAAGAATAACACGGGAATAGAAAATCTTCCATGTATAAAATTCTTATTATGATACAAATAGGTACAAAAGTACATGTACCAATGTTTTTAAAAATAACCAAAATTAAACAGCCTTAAATTACACATAGAGGCCTTCCAATGATATGCAACACAATAATATAATGTATATATATATATATATATATATATATATATATATATATATATATATATATATATATATATATATATATATATATATATATATAATAATAATAATATAATAATAATAATAAATGTTTATTTATACATACAATAAAATAAATACATGTGACAAAAGTCTCATAACAAGAATTTAAAAAATAACAGAAATAAAACAAAACAACATGCATAACCAAATAATTTCTACCTAAAACATTAAAAGCAATGACCTTGGGGTCGGCTGCTGGGAGTAGTGCGGCGTACAATTCTAAATAATATTTTTAATCTGACCTACCTATCATGAATGAAAACAAATAACATGCAAATCAATAACATACGTTTATCACTAGATTCCTAAATATAAATATTAGGCATGCGTTATCTGTACGTGTTTATCACATTATACAATACAGTAATCTTTATTCTTTAGAGGTTCTCTATTAAATTAACAATATCTTTAAACTGTGACTTACTTATTTATAATTTTTTTTTTTTTTTTTACATTTATAACAGAATTTTTAAACAATAATAAATTGTTAAATAGAAGTTCAAAATATTTAATTAAAATTTGTAATAGAATTATTAAATAATAAATAAATTAATTAGAATTATTAAATAATAAATAACTTCAATTTTTTAAATAATTACAATAATATAAATAATAATAATCACATATTTAAGTAATACATAATATAAACATAGAATGCGAGCATACATAAATATCATACAAAGACACATATACATATAATATAATATATAATATAAATTTTATTTGTTTTTTATTTTATGTTTAATTTAAAATAGATTTTCTTACTTTGTTGGCTTCTAAGATATAGCTGTAGACTCTTAAAAAGTCAGCTCCATTTAAGAGAGAGAGTATTTGTTGGGTTGTTAAAATATCTTCTTCAAACCATTTGATTCGGATTGGACGGTACACTGGACAGGCACTGAAAAAATGAAACATATCCTCTATTTGCTCAGAATCACACAAAACACACATTCTATTATTTTGTTCAATCCAAGGTTTACTGTTCAAATCTAATAGCTCTCCCCTGGCTTTAAGAATATTGCTTATAAAACTAATGCTATTGTTATCTTGAAAGTAATCCCTGCTTGTACTATCATAATTAAGCCTTTTGTATATCTCTCTTGTCGAGCTTCTCGCCATACTGATGCAGTCATCCAAGTTTTTCTCTTTTAATTTTTGTATCAGCATAGTTAAATTTTGTTTCCAGCTAGCCGGTTGTATAACGTTCCAGTTATTTTGTATGTCATAAAGCTCCAGTAGTTTTTGCCATTCTTTATACCAGGATATTTTGCACTTTATTATTTCCTTGGCCATAATATTGGGCAATCTATTTTGTGGTAGCTCTAAACATCTTAAAATAAAATCTACATGTAGTTTAAAAGTGTACAAGTATACTGGTAGCAGACCGGTCTCTATGAGCAATATATAATTAGGGGTGTGTTGGGGTAACCGCAATATTCGTTTAAAAAATACTCTTTGGACAGCTTCAACAACGTCATACTGACGGTAACCCCATATTTGGGCACCGTAGCAGAGCACTGCGCAATAATAATAATAGTAATAATAATATATGTTTATTTCCACCAATATATTCTCATGTTCATATCACTTTGTATTATAATTATTTTATTTATATATATATATATATATATATATATATATATATATATATATATATATATATATATATATATATATATACATATATATATATATATATACATATACTATATCAATATTTTATGAGTTGACTAGATGTAGTAACTACAAATTCGTGCGAAACCTATCATTAGATTATTCTCCTAATTATATAAATAAAACAGACGGTTTAAATTAACCTGGTGCTACTTCCGGTCTACTTTCGACAAACCATCCAAATTTCTTAAAAATGAGATAAGTACTTTTAAAGTTATTGGTGGATAATGGACGAGTCCGATAAAAAAAAAAAAGAATAATAATAATAATATTTTATTTATATTTAAAAAATAAAATAATAATATTTTTATTTATATTTAAAAAATGAAATAATAATATTTTTATTTATATTTAAAAAAAATAAAATAGGGAGAGTAAATTTCTTGTTTACTACTGAAATACTTTTTTTCATTCTCTCACTCTTTTCGTCTTTCAGTTTTATAATCTACCCAGAGGAGTGAAGGCAATCTGAATGTTTTTTCGTGTTTTTCAATTGAAACGAAAAGTGAGTCAGTTGAGAGGAGAAAAAAAAAAATAATAATACGGCAAAGAAAAATAAAAAACAGGAAGAGCATCTCAAGATATTCCTTTCTATTTCCTGCGTTCAGTATGTAAACATCAAGATAAAGACCCTGTGAAAAGATGAGGTCTCCCCTTAATAGAAAAACCCCCTTTTACTCCCTTAAGCGGGCCTTAAGAGTTGAATTTTTGATGAGTTCTATTTCGCTTATCCTTTGATGCAGAAAGATTGCTTGCTCTTTGAAAAAATTTAACATAAATTAAAGATAAACAAACACCTTGTTTGTACTGACTATGTCCCGTAGCAATTCATATCTTGTATTCACTTTCTGCTGTGTACCCACTTTTTATCTAGCATTCAATTAAAGTGTAATCAGAAACTGTGTGTTACCCATTGTTACGAGGTAAAATAGACTGCCAAGTGCGGCACATCAGTGCACAGAAGTGCAGCTTTTTCGCGTCCAATCAGGTACTTCACTTATTTTTTATTAACGACCAGTTAAACGCACATTGAGGACAGGGCAGAAGTTTTCTTCAACCACATAAATATATGAACCACCCGAATTGAGACGAAAAGGGCAGTACTATGCCACACTTGGTGTCAGGAAAGAATTAAACAGGAAAAATTACACAGAAAGAATTACACATGGACAAAATTACACAAGGAAGAAATTACACGGGTGAAAATTACACGAAGAAGAAATTACACAGAATGAAATAACAAATGAAATAAGCAAGCGGATAAATTTAAATTATATTTAAAAGTAATGTTTCATAATTATACTTTTCCCTAATTAAATAACTTAATATTCAATTAAACTCAGGAGTAATTTCGTGTAATTTAAAAACAATTTTTAGTCACAAGAGTAAACATTTGTTATCTTAACTATTTTACGCTAATGTCTAACTAAACGTAGGTTACTGAGAAGCCAGCATGACTGCAAATGACAGTTCAGATGAATATTGCACAATAAACACGGCTTCTAGAAAGGCTTTAAAGATATTTTTCTGTTATCAAGGTAACCCCCAGTTGGAGTGGCAAGGAGGAAATGCACTACCTTTTTTTGATAATTTATTTCCATATAAAGTTTCTGAAAAGGTTCCTGGCTCAAGACTTAGATGAAAGTTGTTATAGGAGAAGACATATTTTAACAAAGAAAAAGTTAAGTATCTCTATTAATTAATTAATTTTAGGAACATCAAACATTTAACAGATTCTATGAATATTATTCTCCACTTCAAAGTTGTAAATTCCACGAGAGCTTCGCTCTAAGGCACGGTATGAGTGAACCAGTTCCCTAAACCATATCCTTTCTTCCTCATTCCAATTTCATCCGCTACCTGGGGCTACACTTATGTCGTCGTCTTACGTGGGCACATCACACTAAACGTATACGTCAATGCACGCTATTAACTCCTACACAGACTCTTACACAACACATCTAAACTCAATATGCAGTACAAAGAACTTATTTATAACTCAATAATTTAGCCCACGTGGACATGTATGTCTTAGAACTCTAGGGTTGCACCAAGCCTTCCAATTCCTATCGCATCCAATCTCTCCAATCCAAGGTCCTAAGAAAAATAGCTGACCCTCCCTTCTTTGTATACAATTTTATCCTTCATAACAACCTCAAAGTACCCTTTGTCCGAGAAGCAGCCATTTCCAGAAACAAATCATTCCACGATTCCCTTTCTGACCATTCTAATCTACTAGTCCACAATCTCTTTTCCAACCTACTTCCACAATCCTACTTAACGCTTGAAGAGGCAATAGCCGCGAGACCTCTTATGTAACTGAAATATATGTTATTTATTGATTTTATTTTAATTTTAAATTCTTCATATCATACATACGATTATAATAAATTCTGTCTCATTCAATAAGTTGCTATCACTGGATAGTTTCTCACATCATAACACTTCTAGTTACACATTCTTTGATCTTTATTGCTCATAACAATTATTATGTATTGTAGTTGTAGTATTCAAATAAAAATCTGTTTAAGACAACTCAGACAAACTTTCTCATAAACGAGTTACTAATTACTTACCCAGTTTTTTCCATTTACTAGTTTTCATGTTTTCGTAGGTACATTTAATTATTATTGAACATTTCATCAAAATTTTTCATAAAAATAACTTCTACTCGGCAGGGAATTGAACCCAGTCTCTCTCAGTCCGCGTTTAAAGCTATTTTCTCAGGAACTAGATTTTTCCCGGGCAAACGACTTATGTCGTTAGATTCTTATTTAAATAGACTACATTTTAGAATTTTTTAATTAAAATCGTCGCCACCGTTTTCGAGAAATAATTTTTTTTACGTTATTTCAGAGTTTTTGGGGGGTAGCGCCCCCAAACTTGGAGCTAAAATTAATTTCTCGATTTCACCTCGGGGTATGATTTCTCTGAACATGTATGCCAAATTTTGTCAAAATCGGCCTAGTAGTTTAGGCTCTAGGCGTCTGCACAGACAGACGACAGACAAACATTTTTTTAAAAACCACTTTTTTGGACAGGGGGACCTCAAAACGTGTAAATCCATCAAAATCTCAAAATCGAATTTTCGCGCCATCACAATATTTATATGAGAAAATAAAAAAAGGTGAAATAATATGAAATTAACAATTTTTGAAATTTTTAATCAAAATAGTCGGAATCGTTTTAGAAATATCATTTTTCTCAAGTTTTTTCAGAGTTTTTGGGGGTAGCGCTCCCAAATTTGGAGTTAAAATTTATTTCTCGATTTCTCCCCTTCAATGGTATAAAACATGTTCTTAGAATGATCACATTGCCTCCGTTACCCTCCGTATGCTCGGCACGATAATAATATTATCCACAACAATCTTCATAGAAATTTGAAATTTTGAAAGATTTAATGTACAAATAAAAGAAAAATCTGTTGTTGTTTTTTTGCCCATCTCAATGCTAATAGAAAAACCAAAATATTTTTAAAAAAATTATAACTTGTGCTACTACTGCTTTCTATTAGAGACATTTGAAACTTAAGTATTATTTTACTCCCATTAATAGAATTTTATATTTACAGACCAGACCTGTTATTGTCCACAAACTTAAACATGTCGTCTGCCGCTTTTTTGACATATCTGATGTGTCAAGGGACAGATGACGGATATGCGGGTGAGATATTTTACAGTACAATAAAATCCTGATGAGAGTTCTTTTGTAAAAATATGTCTGGAGCAAATACAGGTAAAACAAAATGTGGCTCGTTTAGATTTTGGTTTGCTGGGGATGGTAAAAAAGAACAAAACGGAAAAAATATTTCTACATAGATTAAAAATTGGGCCGGAAGTGTTAATCTTTCTCCTGATTGAAAAATGTAGGAGTACTTTTTTTTACTTTAGTACCCCCTACATCCCTTTCAATGGCTTCGAAAAAAATTTTAATGCGAATTTATGAAAATTTTCTTTATGGAAATCCGTTCTAGACCATAACATCGTCAAAGAACGAAATATGACGCGCGGAAGCTATGTGCCACGCTAATGACCTGACAATTTTGACTATTTTTTTCTCTTAATTAACCATGTTTTAAAGACATGAGTTGATATATGGGGCTTACAATTATCACTGTTTCTTTTTGTTATAAAGAGTATTCTTAAAGAAACACGTTTGAATACTTATGTTTACCTATGCTTCTTGCTTTATAATCATCTACTGGTTTTTAGTTAGAAATAAAAGGATACTATTCTTTGTGTCCATTATTCTTATTGTCACGCCATTTCCAAATACACAACGTAATATTCTGAAGGTATAATCATATTTTCTATAAATATGAAACAATCTAAAGGCTTAATTTTAAAACTTGAATAAAGACAAAGGATTTATTTTCTACTGGTTTCTCTTGGTCTATTTCTTCGTATTATATCTTGGTTGAAACGTCTAACTTGCCTATTGTTCTCTAACATTTAGTCCGCTTGTATACCTTCGTCACCCCCCTTAAAATGTAAATACTACTGCAAACTTGTGGTTGGAGATTATTCTACAATTTTGCCGTCATGATTCTAGTTAAAGACCGAGACTTTGATTATACTATCCAGAAACAGTGTCCTTTAGTTTTAAATCTCCATTTATTAAAGTTTTCACATTATTCATTTTAAAGCCAATGTGTTTCCTAGAATTAAAAATATTCTACGAGGAATAATAATAATACCCGTATCTCCTTTGAGCTATAAAAAATAAATAAATATGCATTAGATATAATTTAGTTAAACCTACTCTGGTTTATAGTCATTTCTTCCATACGTTGTAAATTAAATAAATTTATAAAATCTAGATTAAATTTAATTTCTATAAGCACTCTTTGACCTAATATATTTTTATATGTGCACAAGAACTCCGTATTTTGAAGTAATATACACTATTAGGTAGTCATAAAGCATGTTAATAATAATAAAAATTCAATTAAGGTAACAATTTAGAAATATTACTAGTAATTTAAATTTTATGAGGCTATATAATAAATTTATATTATTCGATTTTTTATGATCCTCCCCCCCCCCCCCACCCCCCCCATAAAACTGACTATTAAAAACAGGTTAAAAAAAGACATAAACTTTAGTGGTAGTACATTTACTTGCTACATGATAAGGATGGATTAACAATTTTTTACAATTATGATTTAGGAAAATTGAATTTAAGATAAAAATTACTTAGAAAGGATAAAAATAATATCACTATCGGCAAGTTTTATGAATGTGTTTTTTTTATGAAAAAAATGTAATTATAATGAAAGATAAAAAAGTAGGCGTGGTAATTTGTTATTGTTGTTTTTTATTGTGTTGTATGTGTATACTTTGCATAAAATATTATTACCTCTATTTTTAAGTTAACGTGTTTGAAACAAACCACCAATCTCATTTTAGGAGGTTTTTTTTCCTTCTCTCTGTCTCTTTTAGTAAAAGGATTTATTATTTTCTCTATTTTTCATCCTTTCTACATGAGTTGCCTCTTAGACTTTATTCTTTTTGTGGTGTTGTTTTCTTATCTTCATTCCAAAAAAGGACAAAGAGAAGCATCGTCAACCGGAGATAAATTATAGCTTTTCCGTTTTTTTTGCTAAAAGAAAGGTCCTAAGCAAATCTTTTCCAAGAACAACGGCCTTATTCTCTTGTTATCCTAAAACCATGTAAACTTTTCTCATAGCTTTTCTTGAGAAGGTCGTCGAGAGAAGGAGAAGAAGGGTGAAAAAGAAAGCATAAGAAGGATATAAAAACTAAAAATGTAAGGATTTGAAATTGGACAAAAATAAAGAATCTCAAAAGAGAATTTTTAAATCCTTTCTCTAAATAATAAACGCTATAAAAACTGCAATAAGTTCCCTCTATTTCCGAGCTATTGAATAAAAACAGTGTTCCAACAACTGTTTCCTTCCCACACACACACACATGCATATACATATTATATATATATATATATATATATATATATATATATATATATATATATATATATATATATATATATATAAATTAAAAATATTATTAACAATATCATAAAATAATATTACTATATTATAATATTATGCATGTGTTAACCTTCATAAAAAAGAATCATTGAATAATAATAGTACATTACGCGTCGAGTGCGGAAAGTAGCATTTTGCATGCGAGTGTGGAGTTTGCACCCGAGCGATAGCGAGGGTTGTAAAACCACACGAGCAATGCAAAATGCTGTTTTCGCACGAGTTGCGTACCGTACTTTATCTACGATTGTTAGATTTAAATAATAAATACAGAAACAAATAAACTTGCTGTATGTAGGTTCGTATCTCTCTCTTGATAAAGATGGCATTAATTCATTAGTTGTATTTTTTGCCGAATTAATTATTTCTGGAGGATTATTATTCTCCACATTTTCGTCAAAGTCACTTGATTCACTCATTGTTTTTCACTAAAAACTCGATATAAACAGTTACTTTAATAAAAGAACAGCAAATTAGTTTTGTTAAATGTAAACAAACTTGCTAATCGTGCGTAAAGCTGAAGAATTCCTCTTCTTTACCACACTAGTGTGGTAAAGAAGAGGAATTATTCAGAACTACGAGACGCGCATGCGCAATGAATACAAGTACGTAAAGAATCACTTTCTACGCATCTAAACAAAGATATAATGTTTATATTTCGTATCAATCGTAGATAAAAATCATTAAGAATAATAATAACGAAAGCCTCTCCAAAAAACTAGCTTTTGTCCTCTATAATGATACATATATATATCATCATAAGTATGGCGGTATGAGAACACGCTCGTCTCTGATAAGCCATATATCTAATCTTCTTGGTCTGGTATAGGTCCAGAGTTGGGTGGGCATCGTCGGGCCCCTGATGAGTCGGACGCGACGAAACGATGCAGGACATGGCGTAATGCCGAGCCAATATCTTAATGACGCAATGTCTGATGTTGGAACAGTTCCTATGCGTCACGCTTGCGTGGCACATCCCTTGGTGACTCTCACAAATTGTGTAGCCTATTGCAGTGTGCAAACACGGTATTAAATTGCTGTTTTGTTTTGCCAGCCAAGCAAGTATGGCGGTATGAGAACACGCTCGTCTCTGATAAGCCCTATATCTGATCTTCTTGGTCTGGTATAGGTCCAGAGTTGGGTGGGCATCGTCGGGCCCCTGATGAGTCGGACGCGACGAAACGATGCAGGACATGGCGTAATGCCGAGCCATTATCTTAATGACGCAATGTCTGATGTTGGAACAGTTCCTATGCGTCACGCTTGCGTGGCACATCCCTTGGTGACTCTCACAAATTGTGTAGCCTATTGCAGTGTGCAAACACGGTATTAAATTGCTGTTTTATATATATATATATCCTCATAGGGATATCGTCATTTGAATATATATATATATATATATATATATATATATATATATATATATATATATATATATATATATATATATATATATAAATTTTTCTGCAAAAGTTACAGAAAAAACTTGACGAGGAGTCAGATAGAGACAAAGAATGGATTGGAGGGCGGGAAATTTGACTAAGCGTGCCTTGTAGTAAAGAAGGCCCGCCCGAACCCCTCTCATTAAGGGACAAGTATCCCCCCCCCCCCCTTCCCCTGCCGGGTTACTTCGAATCTCCGCACTCTCCAAGTAGTTAAGTTTGGAGCCTTTGACCCAAATTTTGACAATTTTTAAACTTATTAACCCAACATTTTTAAGGATTAAGCCCTTGTTCTTCAATCAGGACTATATTATTCATTATTCATTCTATTATTAAGAGAAATTAGTTATTTGTGCAACAAGTGCGCAAAGTGGCACTTTGCTGCACTCGAGAAAAATATTTACGCATTAGCCGCAGGCGAGGGTGGAAAGGTTTCTCAAATGCACACTTTAAGCTCGAGTTGGACATTAAATTTTTCCTACAGTTAGTTTTTAATCTGTAAATAAAATATAAAATAATAGTGTTCATCAACATGTAAAAGGTTTTACAATATCAACCAAACCAGCTGTTCTGTTCATAGCCAGTGTTGCCTAGTTCAGCAAACCTGACCAAGCACTGATATTATTACTCATCACATTTTATTCCTTTTTTTTAGATTGTCTTTCTAGGCCAAGTGCCAGAGACTTTGAACGAGAAAAAATTCCGATAAAGCTAAATTTTGGTTTATGGCTTTATTTTGGTCCCCTGATGAACATATTAATTTTTCCTCCTCGAGGGAGGTCTGCTTTGGCCGCCATTTTGAGAAATAGGGACCGAAATTCGGTTTTTGGCCAATATCTTCGTTCTCATCAATGATACGACAAAAATAGAAATTATCAAATTTGTTAGAATTTAAATTGTCAACATAAAAGGTTCAATGTCATTATACGCTAAAGTCAATAGTTTCGAAGCAATAGCTCTGCGAAGTGCGACATTTTTCCGATTTTCAGACGAAAAATACATTGACACTCGATAATAAATAATGTGCACCTTGGTTTGTATCTATATAGAAACTCGATTTTACCGGTGCCGCGAGCGAGTCGTGGAATAGAAAAACTCCCATTTCATGGGGGTGCAGAAATATTTCACACTTCGCAGAGCTATTTCTTCGAAATATTGACTTTAGCGTATAATGACATTAAACCTTTTTTGTTGACAATTTAAAGTCCTACAGATCTGATAGTATCTACTACTTCCATGAAAATGGAAGTATGGTGATACCCTCCAAAACGTGATTCCGAGATCTCTGTGAAGGAGGGGTCTTACGAACCCGGGGGTATCAGGAAAATCCGTTTCATATACATGTATGTCTGTGCGTACGTATGTATGTATGTACGTACGTTCGTTCGGAACTTTAATCCTTTATAACATCGCTTCAAGACATCGTATTGAGATGCGGTTTGCAGCATTTTTTAGAACTTTGGACGGAAAAACTGATGGCGCAAACCCGAACATCGTAGCTCAAGACGTTTCGGAGCTAGTCACTTAAGCACGAAATCGGTCTGTCGACAATAACTTCAGTAGGCTTTATTTGATTTCAATTTTCTTTGGGGTAAATATGTGTCCTATATGGTAAATTGTACCTATACTTTTTGAGCAAAATCGGACAAGCGGTTTGGGAGATATTGGTATTTTAGTGATTTTTTGAAGGTTTTTTCGGAACCAAATTGAGGTTAAACTGTAAGTCGTATCGAAAAGCGGATAACACCAGTTTAACTGATTTTAAATAATCTACAACTTTGGTCATATGACTTTTTGTCGTAGGACCATCCCTTCTACCTTAAATAGTCATTTTTGTTAAATTTTCGACTTTGAGCTCTTATATATATCATGTGAAATAATTGACTGATTTATTTCGGAACCAAATTGCGGCTAAACTGTAAGTCGTATCGAAAAGCGGATAACACCAGCGGTAACTGATTTTAAAAGATCTACAACTTTGGTCCTATGACTTTTTGTCGTAAAACCACCCCTTCTACCTTACATAGAGACATGTTTTTCATTTTTTGTTAAATATTTGACTTTAAGCTCTTATTATCATGTGTAATAATTGACCGATTTAATTTCTGATTGGGGTGCTTAAACCGCACATTAATGCCCTTTAAAACAAGAATTTACTATTATAATTATTTGTAGTACTTATTAAGAAGAATCGAAATTTATTTACTTTGAAAACAATAATTTTTATCAGCTGATTCCAAATTCTTTTATTATTATATTGTATAGATAAAAACAAGTATAAAGAAAATGTAAACAAACATTGAATAATTAAGTTTTTGGTTATAAAGGATAAAGATTAACAAATTTGTTTTGTTTTCGCATTAAACTTACATTGAACTCTAGATGTAAACAAACCTCCTTTCTCTCTAATCTTTTTACATTCTACCGACATTTATAAGGTAACATTTTATTTTTATGTTAACTATATATTTAATTGTGTTTATTATCATTATTATTTTTGTTTAATTTTGGACTTTTGTTGCTAAACTATAATCGATATTAGCTGTTTGTACGATGTAGTTTATACTGAGTTCTCTCTTGCTCACGTATTGAGACCACAACATTTCATGGAAGTCATGTGTGGGATTTCCACACCGGTACTTTTTGTCGTATCATCGATAAGAACGAAGATGTTGGCTAAAAACCTAATTTTGGTCCCTTTTTTTCAAAATGGCGGCCAAAGCAGACCTCCCACGTGGGGTGAAAACTAATATGTTGATCAGGGGACCAAAATAAAGCCATAAACAAAAATTAAGCTTTATCGGAATTTTTTCCCGTTAATGGCCTTTTTTGAGCTAACGCTCTTGGCCTATTCTTCGCTTTTTTATATTTTAACATTTTTATATTTGATATATATAGTGTTTAAATCGTCTAGATAGTTAAAAATAATCATTAGTTGTCATTGTTATTATTATTGTAATTTGGATTATTTAATCTTAGTTTAGATTTAAGGTCTTTATGTTCGTAAGTTGGAACACTGGAGTTCGGTAAAGTAAAACGAGTGCGGTAAAGTAGTAAGTGCAGGAATCTGCTGTTTTGCGTACTATTTTGAGTGTGATAACAACCTCTTTATCGGTCAACTGAAGGAAAAAAATATTCTGGAATCGCAGTATCGAGGCTATTAATAAATTACATACGAAAATGCCTCTGTTTTATTATTAGGTACGATAATTAACCATTTTTTTAACTATGTTTGCATTAGTTCTTACAATAATTTTAATTGATCGTATAAAAAATATACAATCTGTGAAAAACGTAAACAAAGCAAGTGATAGAAAACAGTAGCTTAAATTGTCATGAAAATTTGCAATTCTGCTTTTAGGCATATAGTTAATAACTTGGGTTCTACTCAATATAATAATAATTTTTAAAAAAAAACCACATCATGTTTTAGTCTCACACCGATATTCTGTCCTTGACAGCAAGATAGTTATGATTTGTATCCTATTTCAGTAACTGTTCATATTCGTCATATATTTTTTCTCTAAAAGTAAAGCCACTAAAAATAGAATATGAGTGTGGCAAATTTGCAATTCAATGTCACCGATATAGAGTGAGCCCTAAAGGTATTTACTCATCATCTGGCTCGGAACAAAGGTAGAGCAGATGTCAAGAGTAACAATGAAAAACTTTCGATAGAAACTGTGACCTGTCTATCTCGCCTTAGTTTTATTTTTCAATTCATGAATTCGAACATACAGCTTTTATTTAACTAATTGATTCATTTCAGTAAAACTTTTCTTTTATCTGGGTTTAACGACTTAAAATAGTTTTATGGATTGATTTGTTTTAGTTAGTAAGAAACTTGTAGAGACATCTAAAAGTATGGATGATGTAATATTTAGATTGAAAAAAGAAGATTAAGTAGTCGCCCTGCGCTGTAAGTTTGTTTTTGCGACAAAGTGCGACTGACCGATCGCAACGCGCCACTGAAGAGGCAATTCTGAACCTCCCTCCATTATCACCGGAATCTGCCCGACTGTCTAGATTGTCTAGGTCATGTTAACTCCAACTTCTAAGCCTATTAAACATTTGTCAAGACGTGCACACCGCAGTGTTACTTGTAAAGAGTGGTGTAATATTACCTATCTTAAAATAAATGAAATTCAGAAATTCTGCGGCTTTTTTATCTTATTATATTTTTCTTCTAGAATTGGCTACATTGAGAGAGGTAGTGAAAATTCAGAATCAAGAAAAGGAAATTTCCTCTCCCTTTTTCCTCAATTCAATAATGCTTACTGATTTTCTTTCCTAGAGCCTCCATATTATGTCTACTTTATTTTGCTTATCGTTCTTTACAAATTCAATTTTTTTTTGAGTACTCGTACATTGAGTTACTGTAAAAGAGAAATTTTTGTTGCCTTGAAGCATTATAGTATTTAATTAGCTTGCTTTATTTGTTCCTCCAGTGGAAGGTGAGAGCTCTATTTAGTGCTTTGAATGAGTAAATTTTTTTTAACTGGTATAAGTAATGTTTTGTTTGTTCTTTTAATTTTTATATACATATATAAAATTAATATATATATTTATATATAAGTGATAGATTAGTCCTAGTATTTAGCGTATAATTTTTCTACAAGTTTAGGAGCCGAAATTTACGGCAGAAGAACTAGACAAGAAGAATTACGCTAGAATCTCACCATTGTGACTCATTACATACAAATTTTGGATTTTCTCATCCTTCAGGAAGCAACATATAAATCAAATTTTTATTTAAAGACAGGAGACAGACAGAGAAAAATACATTTCGGCGCCGGGATTTGAACCATGGGCCTCTATATTTCCAGTTTCAGACTTCACGGAACAGTTTTGGTTCCGTGTCTGTCTGTCGGTCTGTCACTCAGTTTTTGCGAACCAAGATTTTTAAAAACTACTCTTCATATTTTACTGAAATTTGTATGGCCCATTGTTGATATTGATATAGGTTTTAACCTTCTGCGCTCATTTGCTTCTCTACCACATGCACACAAACATACATTTACACTTCTATATCTAAAGAAGTACACATCTGATTATTATGAAATTTGGATGGTTTGTTTAGAGTAGTCCGCAGATAACCCCAAATGAATTTCAACAGTCCACGCCCTTTAAAATTGGCTAAATTGATACATTAATTCATGTAAAAAATCAAAACCATTTTCATACATTGAAAAACGGGGGGAAAATTGAATAAATTTGACAGTAATAGGTTGTAAAAACATAAAATTATTAAAGTTTAAGAAATTGGACGCGAGTAAACTAAGTGCCACAGTAATTGGCAAACAAGTAAATAAGTAAATAATAAATTAAATAAAATAAGTTACAAGTTATCAAAATGATAGCCTTGGTGGACCATAAGACGAACACTATCTATTGTACTAAAGCTATTCAGACTAAAAATCATATTTTCCTCCAGAAGGGAGAAAACATTAACATTCCACCCTAGTTTATAGGAAGGAATGGATCCCATTACAGCCTAGTTGTAAAAAAACGTGGCGGAAATTAAAAATCGTGGTGGAAAGTAACAGTAGGGCCAACCTATTATTTTTTTAAAAAAATCAGTGTTGCCTGTTTTGTAACAAGTAGCAGTTTTGTTTAACTGAATGAATCAACAGGTTAACAGCTTTTTAAAGAAAAGAAAAAAAAAAAAAAAAAAAAAGAAAAAAAAAAAACATAAGAGAGGTTATAAAACGTACTTTTGATTGCCATCATACTTTAATTTTAACGTCTTTTTAAAATATCGTATGACTTCATAACAGAGTTTAAACAAGACTTAACAGAAAAGAGGTAGGTTACGTCTAATCAGGTTATATTTATGTTTTTGATTTCTCTTATTTTTAGAGAACAACACAAATAAATTAAAAAGTAAAGTAAAAAAGGTGATACGACAACAGTGACAGATTAAAGTATCACGGCTTTTCACAGTAAGACAATACCAGCGCATGCGCAATAGGTAGATATCGGCAAGACGTATAACATAACTTGCACTTTACGTCTTATTTAAACTCTCTATTCTTTTAATTTATTTTGTTTATGTTTTTGGACTTGAAAAAAAGATATTATTCAGTTAGTAATTTTGCAGTAATAATGAACATTTCAATTATTATTATAGTTACATAGTTATGAAAAGTTATTATGGAAATCAAAGAAAACATAGTTGGAATTGATGAATAGCCCATTTAATTTTTATAATTTATTCTTAGTATAAAATGTTAAAATTTTAATTTAAATCAAACTATACCTAATTATTATTAACAACGGGAGACAGACAGAGAAAAATAGACCCCATCGCCGGGATTCGAACCACGGGCCTACTATATGTAGTACCTTATGAATACTACCAAAAACTTAAAAATTAAATTTATAATTGTTTGTACTAGGTACAGGTACTAATTGGGTACGATATAATTATAAGCGCAATTTATCGGTTTAGTTCTATTATCGTAAATGTCGATTCCTAGACTTGTGGAAAAAATTGAAAGCTTAATTCGGGACTAGGTATCGTTAACAACAGAGGAAATTATTCTTCAGTGTAGCTTAGTTGGTTAGAGCGTCTATACTGGAAATATAGAAGGCCCGTGGTTCGAATCTTGGCGCTGGAGTTTATTTTTCTCTGTCTCTCTCCCGTTGTTAATAATAATTATATAATTTAAATTAAAATTTAAACTTTCCGTTGTATAAATACTACCAAAAACTTAAAAATTGATTTTATAAGATGTTATAAAACCTTCTTTTGTATTTAAAAGTTTTTGATAAAATTAAAGGTATAACATTTGTAAATTTAGATATTAATACCTAAATAAATAGATAACTCGAAATCTTATCGTTTTATTTGTGGTGATTTTCTCCCTTCTAGAGGAAAAATCTTGGACGTACCGCAGGAGTAAAAAGGTCATAGTACCCTCGCTATAATTAACTCCCTCGGCTATGCCTCGGGATTAAACTTCATGGTTCCCTCAGCTGCGCCTCAGGAACCAACTAAATAACTCCCTAGGCTACGTCTCAGAAACTAATAAAAACGCTCAGGGTGTAATGACTTAGTTTCATCCTTGGTGCGTAAACAACTATCTAGCACAAACGTACTCCGAAAATGGTCCCAAACTTATAATTTTGCTAATATTTGAAGGAAAGATATAAAAACCTGTTTTATCAGCAATTTGTTTGGGCCCCAAAACACCTAATTCCTTTTATGCACCGAGGTCAATTTCTTACAAATAATCTGGATTCGATATAAAATTTTTCATGTCTAAAGTATAATATCCAGATAAAATGTAGATGCCTGTTAAATAATAAAAAAAAAGTTTGGTTACAATTTGGCTAAAAATGTGCTGGTTTAAGAGACAAAATGTGCAGTAACTAACTGGATTATCGATTAAGGAGTAACTAAGTGGATTACCGATTAAGTAATCTCTAAGTGGTTTAGCGATTAAGCAGTAACTAAGTGGATTATCGATTAAGCAGTAACTAAGTGGATTACCGATTAAGTAATCTCTAAGTGGTTTAGCGATTAAGAAGTAACTAAGTGGATTATCGATTAAGTAATTACTAATTGGTTCAGCGATTAAGCAGTAACTAAGTGGATTATCGACTGCGAATTAAATAATAATTGATGATAGTAAGGATCAGTCAAAATTGAAAATTTATCGACGTTTTGGAAAAATTTTCTTCTTCGAGGTATAAAAAAGAATGATGAGAGTGAATTCACCAATCAAATACTTTTTTCGAAACACAAGTATAATTTTGATAAATCATCACTAAACTCATATCCCCCCTCCCACCAATAGTTTCATTCTTCTATTCTGTCACTCTAAATATGTGAATTCCTATATTATATATATATATATATATATATATATATATATATATATATATATATATATATATATATATATATATATATATAATATATATATATATAATACGCATTACATATTTTACGGATACATTATGGAAGTACTCTGTTGTAATAAATTTTTTTTTAGGAATAGGTAAATTATTTTGAAACAGCTGTATAACTCAAAACCACG
Organism: Gerris lacustris; assembly: GCA_951217055.1. NCBI lineage: Eukaryota > Metazoa > Arthropoda > Insecta > Hemiptera > Gerridae > Gerris > Gerris lacustris. The sequence goes on along the minus strand of OX578282.1, from coordinate 55,351,727 downwards.
CACATTTTTACTTTCCTCGGAAGAAATGTATATGGTATAACCTCAGATGGATGATCTCTATGGGAGTTTGCATCCTTATTCCATTAGGAGAATAGAATACACTGAGTATAATATTTCTTTTAGCATAAACATGTATCATGGTGAAGAACGTAGCAGACAACCAAAGAGATACCTTTCTCCATATTTTCAAAAAAAAAAAAAAAATTTCATAATATCTAATATACTAAAATTTAACAATCCTTTTCTCCGGTATAAATTTTAACTTATAAAACATTCATTTTGAAATTCTACTCTTATGAGCAGTTGATGAAAAGCTGATTTAGATGCACCAATTTCATAAAAAAACCCAATGGCCCTGACCATAACTGTACATGAACTGTGTATAAACAGATTAGATTGTCTAACACAGTTTTTAAGATAAATTAACTCCTATCAACTGGAGCCATTATCCGAGTAATATCATTTCCAAGATATTGAGCAAGTTGTGTAACCATGCTTTGCAGAATTTTGTGTCTTATATCAGAGTTAAATAACCATTCTCAATAGCTCCTAACACAATGAAAATGAGTTTATTTACGATTGGTAAACATTATATCTCTGTTTAGAAGCATAGAAAGTGATTCTTTTCGTAGCTGTATTCATTGCGCATGCGCGTTCATAATGAGGTGAAGAATTCCTCTTTTCTTCTGCCCTAGGTCGGAAAAAAGAGGAATTCTTCACCTTAACACACGATTAGCGAGTTTGTTTAAATTCTAATTTGCTGTTTGTTTAATTAAAGTAACTGTTTATATCGAGTTTTTAGAGAAACAATGGGTGATTTAGGTGATTATGAAAAAAACGAGGAGAATTATATGCCTTCCGAAACAATTAATTAGGCACAAAATACAACTAATTAATTAATGTCATCTTAATCAATAGAGAAATACGTACTTACACATAGGATTTTTTTTTTTTTTTCTGTATTTATTATTAAAATGCACAATCGTAGATAAAGTACGGTACGCAACTCGTGCGAAAACTGCATTTTGCTATGTTTGTGTGGTTTAACTACCCTCGCTGTCACTCGGGTGCAAACTCCACACTCGCATGCAAAATGCTACTTTTTGCACTAGACACGTACTATTAAAGCCTATTAGGCTTATTACCATGTACTATTAAATAAATGCATCTGAAAAAGAAATATTAAATGTGAAAAATCACAGGGGGCTTGGCAACATTTTGAAAAAACACAAAACCGTTTATTTTTTTTATTTTTTCATTTACATCTCAATTTACCATTCTCCTAAATTAAAACAAGTACTTTAATGTCATCTCTAAATAATGTATCCACTTAAAAAAAATAGGTCCGAGACAACTCAGACAAACTATCTCACATTGTTGAAACATTATTTAAATTCAATAATACATGTATCCCATTTAATGATTGGACTACATTTTAGAGTTTTACAATTAAAATTGTGGAAACTGTTTACCGAGAATTTTTTTTTCTCACGTTTTTTCTGAGACTTTGGGAAAAAATAACTTCTCCTGGGTGTGGAATCGAACCCGGGCTCTCTCCGTCCGCGTTTTAAGCTAATTTCTCAGGAACTAGATTTTTCCCGGGAAAACGGCTTATATCGTTGGATTCGTATTCAAATGGACTACATTTTAGAATTTTTTAATCAAAATCGTCGGAACCGTTTTCGAGAAATAATTTTTTTTCATGTTTTTTTCAGAGTTTTTGGGGGGTAGCGCCCCCCAAATTTGAAGCTAAAATTTAATTATCAACTTCGCCTGTGGATATGAGTTTTATGAACATGTGTACCAAATTTTGTCAAAATCGGTCCAGTAGTTTAGGCTCAACGCGTCTGCAAAGACGACAGACAGACAATTAAAAAAATAAAATAAATAAGACCTTTTTTGGACTCAAGGGACCTGGAAACGTGTAAATCCATCAAAATCTCCAAATAGAATTTTCGCGCCATCAAAATACCTATTTTCTCTTTATATGAGAAAGTAAAAATTGTAAAGAGATGTACAGAGCTACAGTGTTAATAATACTATTCTAAAAAAATAAAATTTTTATAGTAAATCCTTTATATTTATGCTTTTTGGTTGAGAGAGTCATGAGGGAGTTAATTAGTTAAATTAATTAATTAATGGAGAAAATTAATTGATTAAATGTTTAAATTTGTAAATAGTCTATTTGCCATGTTTCAGCTTGATTAGGTGACCGAAAGAGAGGTCAAGAGATCAACCCTCTAAAAATCATTAGGGGCTAATTAGCCCCCAAAGATTGTGACGACAAGATTTTTAAATTTTAGATTTTAAATCAATTTTAGAAGAGGGTCTATTTACTGAATATTTATTATAGTTTCCTCATGCCACCTTAGTATTTGATATAAAAGAAAATTAATTAAGCCAAAATAATGTGTAGTTGAAAATATACAATTTATAGGACTAGGTAATGTAGCATTATAATTAATAAGTTTTGGAGAAACAAGAGATGCTGTAGAAAGGGAGAAGTCTGCGGTTGAGAAGGGTGTAAATCAATTTTAGCGACAGGATCTGTTCTGAGGGAGGAGGACGAGGACGTGGGTTTAGAGGCGTCCTTAACATGGTACGAGAAGGGCACACCAGTGATTCTGTTTTGAGACTAAAGGGCTGTTTAGCAATGCTGTGTGGAGGCAACACTGCTTCTGGCAGAGAACCTCACCTATATATGACACCACCAGTGTTCTTCATCTAAAACTCGCTTCTAGGCTAAAGAGTCAAAACTCAAATAAGCGAATCTAAACCTAGTTCATAATACATTTTAGACATCTACCTCTTCCTTTACTGTTTCGGGTTTGAACTCAGCAATTCAAAATATCCTCTTTTGAAAACGGTAAACCGTCTGTCCTTGTAAAACAATTTCTATATAATAATATATTCCATTGCTCTTACCCAAATAGGTCAAAATCCTTCCTACAATCGAGAAACACAAAAATTTTATTTCTGTAAGACACTATTCGTACACTAAACTTCCTCAATTATTTTTATTTTAAATTAGCATTGTGTTCACTTTTGGAAGGTGGACATTTTTTCCCATCCAAAATCAAAATTTCCACGCATTTTACGTTTCAGACCTACCCGAACAAATTTAGTTTCGTGTCTGTCGGTCGGTCGTTATGAGTCGGCGAATCCTTGCCACTTGAATTACATTCACAATATTCATCCAATTTTAATAAAATTTTTAGGGATTATTTGGATTAGGTCCTAGATGGTCCCCTATGCGAATTGCATGCGCGTCATAGCTCGGATCAATGGTAGCCAAAAGTCGTTTAAGTACTCCAAAAGTCAATTTCACGCGACCTAATTGTCTAATTTCGCTCAGATTTGGAGGATAGCTAGGGTTTGCCTCCAGATAAAAGCAAGGTATATACCCAGATGAAGCTAAGACCTCCCATGAATTTCATCGTGATCGGATCACTAGTAGCCACTGCAAATGCACAAACATGATATTCCTCCCAAAATCAATTTCTCACAGTGTAATAAACTGATTTTGCTCAAAATTGATTGAGAGTTAGGGATTGATACCCAGATAAAAAAAAATACGTGTGGTGTCGCGGGACACCCGGTAGGAACGAAGTTCCTTACATTTTTCATTAAATGTAAAATCACACTGCTAAGTACATATACGATGCTAACGACTCGTTCCAATAAATATTTTTGACTCAATTAGAAAATTATTACATAAAACTTATTACTAAAATCCCTTGATCCACTTATGAGCAATATTATTTTATTACACCAATTTATACTTATATATTTACAGTTTTACTGGTTAATAATTTAACACAGTCGACACTGTCAATTTCTGACGATGCTCTTGGTGCATTTTCCATTTTAAATAATATACGAATACTTTTCTCAATGATAGAAACAATAATTGAAAAAAAGCGTTGTTTTGTGGATAAATAGCGAGTTTGACAGGAAGAAGGAGTGAGAGAGAGAGAGAATAGTGAGAGAGAGATGGAAAGGTAGAAGAGTTGGGATTGCGCACGAAAGGATACCAAACGAAGTATAGTAGAAGGGGAAACATTCTACATTCTTAATATTCCACCTACACTAACTACAAACCCCACACTTCGGACATCAAATTTTAAAAATTGTAAAATATATCACGTCACTGTAAAAAAACTGCTGCTTGTATCAGGTTGAAATTTTACATGCCTGTTTCAATTGTACTTTAGACGATGTTTATGAAGTTTTATTAAAATCGTTACGTTAGAACGTAAGATATCGGTAAAAACATTGTTTTCTTTATTTAAAACGTTGAGGTCCGCTTTAATAAATTTAGCGATCTTTATCACTTCATAGCAGAGTCGGTGTTCTTTTTACTAAAAAAAAAATTATTTATAAAACTTAGAATAAAAGATAAAGTTAGAATTTTTTCCCGTCCTAAAATTCCAATTTTAAATTTGAAGCTTAAGTTTACGCGAGTGTTGCGCGTGAACGCTAGGGCGGATAACGTTGTCCAACGAACCTGTCCTGGACATTGGTAAAATGAACATGTGTACCAAATTTAAAATAAGTCGGTCAACTTTTACACAAGCTATCGTCATCCGTAGATTTCGTGACGCTTTTAGCGTGACGGTGATTTTGTGACGGTTATTTTGTGACGGTAATTTTGGTCGTTTTTTTCGGATTAACTCCCGGGCTCCAGAACGTGCCATAAGGAACTTCGTTCCAAAAAAATACACACAATGAAGATTGAATTATCTAATTATTTCATTATGGATACGACGAAGTGATGTGCCACATCCACTTGGTAGACTTTATTTAGTTGTTACAGGTTACCTATCATTAAAATTTACTGTAATACTAAAAATTCTACACAGTGGAGATGTTAAACCCCAATTCCTTTCTCTCTAATTTAATAAAATTCATATTTTGCAACAAATTTTGAAATTAATCTCATTATACATTATTTTATACGCATGTCAATTTGCCCTGTGATATGACATGTGGAAGTTACGTACCATACTAATTGGCAGATTTTTTTTTTTTTATAACTCTAATATATATAATCACAATTAAATCGCTTAAAAAATGCGGTGAAACACTCCCAAAATAAACCGTACCATACTTAAATTGCATAGCTTGATTAATAATATTATTTTCTTAATTCGTTCTTAGGTAGTTAACATTATTATGTTACACTTTATTATTATCAATATTTTTCCAATATTCTATTTATTCTTATTTTCTATACATAAAACCATTAGAAGCCTAGAAAAGGGTCAAGTTGAGGTTGTTTTGATAATAAAAGCTACTAGACGTTAAATATTATTATCAATAGAGTCGACCTTCTTATTGTTATTATACTTTTATACGCATCCTTTACCATTTAGAACCCCAAAAGTTTTTAACATTACTTTTACGACAATATCCTTTCTTTGATAACGATCAATATATACCTCATTGTATAAGAGTTTGCTATACTAGAAATAGAAAGGTTCTATCTTATCTGTTAACTATTTGCTAATATCTATTCAGCTACTACAAACAATAAGACCATTTTCCATCTATAACAAAATGTTTCCTTTTAAAGTCTGTTTGGTATTCAGCGCAACCTAGTTGAGAGTCCTCGTACTTCTCTCCGTTTTCTTTCTTTACAATGCTTAAACTGGCGTTCAGACAGTATACGTTTTTATATACTTATTCCTTACGCTTTACCAGTTTGGATCTAAACAAAGTATGGTGTGAAATATAAATATTTATTACAGATCACCTTCTTTATATTATTTTTCGAGCTTACATTTTTATTCTCAATACATTTTTTCCGGTGTATCCTGCAATAAGGGATTAAATGAAGTTGAGGGAATGTTATAAGGAAACGTAAGCATCGTAATTACTTTCAAGTGCGATTTAATTTTATCAAATTCAAAAATTCCAACATTAATATGTGTTTCAGACATCAGAGAACGTTTTAAACGAACCCCCAAATTTGAAAACTACTACATTGGTTTTGATGAAACTTGGAAGATACGTAAAAAGTAGTTCACTAATAATTTCATTATCAATTTCAACATTCTGAGCACAGTCCCTTCCCTCTAATTTATTAAAACTCATATTTTGCAACAAAATTTTGAAATTTATCTTTTGATCTTTTATCTTTTGATTATACATTATTTTGTCAATTTGTCTTGTGATAAGACGTAAGGAAGCTACGTGCCAAACTAATTGACAAACTTTTATTATACATTTATATTTTTTAACAACAGAACCTTCTTAAGAGAAATAAGAAATTTAAAAAAAAAAAAAAAAAAAAAAAAAAAAAAAACGAAGAAAGAAAGAAAATTATAAACAATATTACATACAAATTTATATTAGGTAAGAAATAAAAAGCAATTTAGAAACTAAAGAATGTTTTAATTTTTGTTGAATTATTTCTAAATTAGTCAAATGTAAAGATATATTGTATACTAATATTGTTGAATTACAAGTTATTGTAGCCTGACGAAGCCCTAAGTTGAGGGCGAAATAAAGCTTTTTTAAGAAGAAAGGAGAGAAATCAAATTTTAAACCCTAAAGGGCGAAAGGGAAAATATATTTTTTTTTACATCGTTTTTTTTATTAAATAAAAAAAAAGAAGAAAATTAACTGTATAGCAAAGAAACATTTTTTAGGCGTATAATGACTGTAAAGTTTACACGCAAAAATCAATACTAATAAAAAACTTCTAGTCCTTCCTACAAGCTATCTGTACCACGACCACGACTGAACTCAAAAAAATCTCGTGGCAATGCCAAGAAGGAGGGAAGAAGAAATACGAGGCAAGACCAAGATGGGAGGAAGAGGAATAAAGACAAATAGTAAAAAAAACACTCCGAGAGAGCAGCATAAAACAGCCAACAGTTAAAAAGAAATAAGAAGTGCGAAACAGCACCGCTAAAATGCGTAAAGGACACAATATATAAGATAGATTTATTTCACCAATCTTGGCACAGCCTCATATTGTCCAAGACAAGAACCAGGTATAAATTAGAGAACTACATGTTGAAAATATAAAAGAGAGCAAAGTTTTAAGATGTATCGTAGGATCTACGCCGATTACACTTGGCAAACAACAACTAAAATTGATTTACTAGAGTTCCAAACCTATGAGGACTCACGGACATTTGGGTCGAGATTAAGAGCGGTAGGTGGCTCAGCAACGTCGAGAAGCCGAGAAATATCTTGGGAGAAAGAAATGAGGATGGAAGCTTCTTTAATTTACCTAAATGAAGATTCTCCGTTCACTTGGTTTAGAGAGATAATAAGTCAGGTTCTGGACAGAAGATAGTAGAGGAATCTGATGAAAACTAATTAGTTCATTTAACTCATTTTCTTCATTTCATGGAGAAACATTGAATCGTGGATACGTTTTTGGGCATTGAATCCACATATCGACATTTTAATGTTTTATATAATATAAATTAGTCTAATTGATTAAGTAGATGGATCTTAAGGTGAGAAATTATAAAACATTAATCCATTTTGATTAACATTTGGTCCGCTAGGAGCTCTGATATCATTTTATATAAAATTTAGAAAGTATAAGACTTCTATCGGCGAAATATAGTATTACAATGATTATAAGTGAAAATCAATCTACTTCCTAATATATTTTAACTTCCAGCCACGACATTTATGACCGTCACATTTTGCGTGTCGTTTATTCGAAACTTCAGCTCACCTATCGTCAAAATATCTTTTATATAATCGAGTAGAGTCCCGACAACGGCGACGGCGAAACACCTCAAATGATTTATAACGTTAACGTTAATGATTTAAAACCTAGAATAGAACCTGCGACCTCCAGCACGCGAAGCAGGGACTCTATTCACTGTGCTATCCGTTTGTAGTGAACACTACGGCCTAAAACTTCATATTTAAACAGTATATATATATTTATCTATATATTATTTAGAAATAACTTGACATCACGTGTCTCTTTCTGTATAAGTATAACTGGACAGCGCAAGACTCATACATTTTAAATATAACTAATTATCTCTACGCTCTTTTTCTTTGAATGCAATTAATAAGAAATAACTAGACATCACGTGGCTCTTTGGGTTTATATATAACTGGAGACCGCGAGACTTACTCTTATTGAATATAACTAATGATTTTTCAGACCTTTTTCTTGCAATTTTTTTATTTGAATTATTCATTTATTCATTCATAATTGAGTAGCGTCCCGACGATGGCGACGTCTCACCATGAAATGACTTTTTATTAATAAGGCAACCACATTTATTCTGCCCGTTGCCAAGGGCTTAACGGCTAGTTGTACTATAAATGAAAACCTGTTGACCTCGTGTTAAATACTAACTTTTTGCCACGAAATTTAAAAGTGTCACATTTTTCATTTCGTTTTTTGCATGACGGAAATTTCTTCTGCCCCCTCTCCCCACACCTAAAACACATCTATGTTAAAACTTTCGGACTATGAAAGAAGAATATTTGTTCAATAAAATTCAATTACATATATATAACCTTTATAATATACCTGCAACTTCATGTAATCAAACTCTTATTGCAGGACATTCAGGACATATGTATTGAGTATAAACCTTAGTACAATATATTAGCAGCTTTTTGTCCATTTCCTATTTATACGTCAATATTAAGGGTGGAACAAAATATCCCGGAAACATAAAAAAAAAAAAAAAAGCTAAACGAACCATTTGTTAATTAATTACATTTCCAGATTGGAGAATAGCTGGAACTTCAACCAATTACTCAAAAATGGGGTTTAATCATCGACTTTTTACTGAATGTGCTGATCAATAAAGCTGAGTTGATTTACACAAGCAACACAAATGTTTACTTTTAACTCCATTTTGATTTCTTCAACCCTTTTTTTCAGTCTGTTAGTAGATAAAACAAATACTAAAAAAAAGAAGGGTTAAAAAAAAATAGAAATAAATATTTTTTGAAAAAAACTCGTTAGTGAACTGAACCAAATTCAGTATAATATATTGAGGGGCCAGGAGGGTTCAAAGCTCACGGCTGTAAGGGTGTGAAAAAAATACTACCGTTTATATTACATGGCTTGCGATAACGAGGGTCGTACAGTATAACGATTTAAAATGTATATCTATAAAGTTAAAAATACAGTTCTACTACTTTCTAAATAAATCTTACAGTGCCTGTGAAAAAATACTAACTGCTTTGTTGCTATAAAAATAAAAAATAGACTGCCAATTAGTGTGGCACATAGCTTCCTCGCGTCCTATCATGTACAATAACAATTATTGTTATATTACTTTATTGTTATATTGTTTATTTTGTAAAAACTATTAATAGTTTTAGCGATCTTTAACACTTTTTAGTGGTGTCGCTGTTGGTTTCACTAAAAAATTGTATTTGAAAAAAATGTTTGTCTCATTCAAAAGATGAAGTTAGATTTTTTTCCCGACCTAATATTCCAATTTTAAATTTTAAGTTTACGTTTATGCGAGCGTTGCTCGTGAACGCTTGGACGGATAACGTTGTCCAACGAACTCGTCCTGGGCATTGGTAAAATGAACATGTCTACCAAATTTCATCAAAATCGGTCGTCATTTACTCAAGTTATCGTGGCACGTTTCATAATTCGCGGACACACAGACCGACACACAGACAGACAGACAGACAGACAGACAGACAGACAGACAGACAGACAGACACGAGACCAAAAATGTTCCCTGATGTCTGAAACGGATTTCTGTCTTGGAATTTTTGAAATCGGAGGCATAAAAGTTTTTCGTTCTCAAAAGTGAACACAATGCTTCCGTTACCTTCGGTAAGCTCGGAAGCAATAACTAATACTGCCTACTTCAAACGTCTTATAAAACTTGGAAAGTTAGGAGAGGGATGCAGTCACGATCAGAACTAATTGTTATTTAAAAAAATAAAACTATAGGTATATAATAGCATTAAGTTAACAATATAAGTTTATAATAAAGCTGCATTTGTAGAAGCATCAACAATGTAGAATAACAACAATAGCAAACAGTAGAATTAGTATACGTTAAAAGTAATATCGGTATTAAAAATTTTGAGCTTCACACATTATTTCGCATGCGCCTGTTAAATGTCTAACTTATCTATATTTTTCCTTTTTCTGGGGGGGGGGGGAGGGGGGGACAGCATTTTATATATTTCAACTTATAAATACAATAGAAAGATAATTTTTAAAAATGTATATATATATATATATATATATATATATATATATATATATATATATATATATATATATATATTTGTAATCTACTCGTTAGTAGCTTTCATTTGATACCTCACTGAAATATTTAAAAAAAAAAAAAAAAAAAAAAAACCGCGTGACATGAGTTATCCACCATTTTGAATATGAACAGCTGATAATTTTATATTCACTACATTTTTTCTGTGTCCGCGTCAAAACGATATTAAATACTGCAAACTTCAAAACTGCAATGATCTTTTGCAAACTGCAAAAGATTCAAAAGCTATTGGAACCGTACAAAGAGACAGACAGACACAGGAAAGAAAATAGAAGGGTTTCTTTTTATGGTTTTACCAACGAAACCCTAAAAAGTAATATGGGTAGAATTATTATATACCAATAGTTTAAAATACTATTTGTAGATAGTTAAGTATAAGTTGAAAGTAATAATGGTGGATAAAGAAGTTGTATTAATAGTTTAAAAAGATTAAAAAGTAGAAAAAAAAATTAAAAGTAATAGTGGTAGTAGTAAAGGATAATAAACGAGTAGTCCTAATAGAATTAAGTACAAATTAGCGTTAGTAGAAAGTAATAGTATAAGGTAAGTAAAATATAAACAACGAATAACTGACGATCAGACGTTAATTTTACTATATCAACGAAGAATATTATTATTATCAATAATCAGGAATCGATATATTGATAGTTAGGACAATGTTCGTATCGATAGATGGGATAATGTTCGTATCGATAGTTGGGACTATGTGTGTATCAATAGTTGGGACAATGTTCGTATCGATAGTTGGAACAATGTTCATATCGATAGTTGGGACAATGTTCATATCGATAGTTGGGACAATGTTCGTATCGATAGTTAACTAAAGATCTAATCCTTTTTCTGAACCATGACCTAATTACACTATCGATTTTGGTGTAGAAAAAATAAAATATATATATGTACTATATATATATATATATATATATATATATATATATATATATATATATATATATATATATATGTATATATATTAACTTTAGAGAGTAATAATCGACAGTATAGGATGGCCCATATTTTAAATATTTTTTAATATAATAAAATTAAACAAATACGTATAAATTAATATGTTAAACATTATATGATATAGTTGGAAACCAACATCATTCCTATATTCTATTATACTTTGAACCTTAATTTTAAATATATTTTGCGAGTTCTTGACTTACTTCCTGCCAGAATACTTAATTTCCTTGCCAACGAAGTAATATGTACAGACAAAAGACTCTTAATATCATCTCTACTAAGTCGTCGGCCTTAAGCCATCTCCTCTCAGTCGGTTACGTAAAATGCAAGATAAATATTTTATATTATATCAGTTATGTTATTACTTAATAAATACAAGATAAATAATTTCAAAATAAAAAGAACTTTTTATATACTACGTTTTTAAATTTTCTGTTGAATCGTATGTAATGTTAATTGAAGCGAGCGTAGCGAGCTTCCTACATTCAACGAAATATGCTCCGTGTCTGTCTGTCTGTCTGTCTGTCTGTCTGTCTGTCTGTCTGTCAGTAACGTTCACGCGTGTGACGATAACTTGAGTAAAAGTTGACCGATTTAGTTGAAATTTGGTATACATGATCCTTTTACTAATACTCAGGCTAAGTTCGTTGGACAGCGTGATCCGTCCAAGAGTTCGCGCGCAACGCTCGCGTAAACGAGAGGTTCAAAAATTAAATTGGAATTTCAGGACGGGAAAAGATTCTATCATCATCTATTCGATGAGACGAACATTTTTTTCAAATAACATTTTTTAGTAAAACCAACAGCGACACCGCTATGAATTAATAAAGATCGCTAAAACTATTAAAGCGGGCCTAAACGTTTATAATAGAGAAAACAACCTTTTTACCGATATCTTACGTTCTAACGTAACGATGTTAATAAAACTTCATAGACACCATCTGATGCACAATTGAAACTGGCATGCAAAATTTCAATTTGATACATGCAGTAGATTGTTTGTAGCAAAGAGATACAAATTGTAAATATTGAAATAGAGATGCGTGGTTAGAGGAATAGTAAGAATGCGGGGTGGTTCCCTTACTACTAGCCGCTGTACTACTACCAGACCCATTATCTATCAACTCATCATGATTCACAATAATCTTTTTTTTCAATATTCAATACATATTTATTACTATACGCTCGCTTCAATGATAGAGCCACGCGATGCCTAGTAATATAATTGTTATTGTTATATAATATATAATGTTAGTGAAAAAAAAAATAGTTCCGAATTTATTTACTTCACATAAATGACAACCATCTAGAGAGCTGATCTTAAACCTATAAAAGGACAAATCTTTGTACAAAGGATCTCCCCAACACCAAATCTAAAGCGTGCCATCGATATATTTGAAATAATATAATCGATAAATAATATAATCGATATTTCCTGTTTTGCTTTCATTCAATGTTTAACTATCACAAATTTGAGACCCGTCAAAATGAAGATTGCAAATACTATGGGATATGTCAAAACAAATAAAATAACTTGCGGATTTTTTCCGAACTAACTTTCCGTACAGCAAAATTTGCTGAAAACCAATTAAATTCTGCTGAAAGATGGCTAAAAGTATTAAAATAATGCATTGTCATCGTGTTCTGATCAATGCTAAAAGTTTCAAATGTCTAGCTATTTGGGAAGTTAGTTAGAAATCAATTGCCAGATTTGTACCGGACAAACAAACAAACAAGAAAGCAAGCTAATAAAAACGTAGTAAAAGAACTTTTACTACTACTATAAATGTTAAACATTTTTTTTTTCTTTGTGACAAAAAAATGAAACACAGAATAGTTATAAAAGCAGGAAAAACAAATCTAGGAAAATTCCTGAAAGGTTTAGAGATAATTTCCCTTGTGAGATGTTCTAAAATAAAACGGACATCATGTGTTTGGTAGAGGTCAGCGAAAAGGAAAAACCAATCAATAAAATCTTAAAAGGAATTCTGCAGTTTTGAATACTTAATGCTAAGATGTATAAGAAAAAAAGGATGTGTTAACACTTCATTTTATTTGAAAACCTGCATGGTCATGGTCATTTAAAATGAAGTATAAAAATATCAAGTAATTATATATTTTTTTAAATCGGTGTCTTCAGGGGTAAATATATACTCATTAATGAATGGTTAAAAGGTGATATTTCATCCCTAATATCGGGACATCTTCAAACCTGCAATATATTTAACAATTAGATACATTTATCTTTTATAATACAATTTAAAGATAAGCTTTAATGCTGTTAAAAACATTGGTAATACTGACATCTTATCATACTGATTAGATTTTCAAATAAGAGTTAGCCAGTAACTATAGGTGCCAACTAGACAACTACTGATTATTCAAATAATTTAGGTTAAAATTCAGACGATTTAAAGAAAAATGTTTAATGATATTACTCAACTTAGACCTGGATTTACCAACAAGGTAAATCCATTAATTTATTTATTTTTTGGAACGATGTTCCTTTTGGCACGTTAGAGCAACTGGAGCCGCGAGAGAATCCGAAATAAACAACCGTCACGAAATCCAACGATGACGATAACTTGAGTAAAAGTTGACCGATTTAGTTGATATTTGGTATACATGTTCATTTTACCAATGCCCAGGACGAGTTCGTTGGACAACTTTATCCGCCTAAGCGTTCGCACCCACGCTCGCGTAAACGTAAGCTTCAAATGTAAAATTGGAAATTTAGGATGGCAAAAAATTCTAACTTCACCTATTCAATGAGACAAAGAACTTGTTTAAATTATTTTTTTAGTAAAACCGGCACTGACACCGCTATGATCGCAAAAATTATTAAAGCGGATCAAAAAGTTTAAAATAGAGAAAACAACGTTTTTACCAATATCTTACGTTCTAACGTAACGATTTTAATGAAACTTCATACACATCGTCTAATGTCTAAAGTACAATTGAAACAGGCATGTAAAATTTCAACCTGGTACAAGCAGAAGTTTTTGAGTAGTGAATTGATACATTTTAAATTGAGTGCCGGGCAGGTAGGGAACAGGGCTGTACAACAACCATATTCTTTAACTATTAACTCACCATGATAAACTTTTTTTCTCAATATTCAATACATATTTATTGTAAGACGCTCGCTTCAATGATTTCAAATGTCTAGTCTAGCTACTCGGGAAGTTAGTTAAAAATCGGTTGCAAGATTTGTACTGGACAAACAAACAAGAAAGCAAGCTCATACAAACGTAGTAAAAAATGAGCGTAGAAGGTTGAAACGTACATGAGACCAACTAATTATAACCTACCTACCATAAAAAATTTCATTAAAATCAGAAGTGTAGTTTTTAAGATATTATGTTGGTTCGCAAAAATTGAGCAAAAATTCGACAGACACAGGAAAATTTTCCTTGATGTCTGAAACGGATTTCTGTCTTGGAATTTTTGAAATTGGAGACAAAATATTTTCGTTCTTCAGAACGATCACATAGCTTCCGTTACCATCGGTAAGCTCGGAAGTAAATTATATACAACAATAAGGAAACTTCATATATTTAAATTATTATTATATAAAATGGTTAAGTAATTATATTTATTAATTTATCTGTGTAATGCTTTTTGTTTTACTCTAAAAAGGGATTTTGTTTATCGCTATAATAATAAAATAAATAATGCATAGAAGGTCTAAAGCAATAGAACCAGAAATGGTCAATTCATATGTTATGCAGATACAATGAAAAGTATAAAAGTAATTAAAACAATATTTCATCTGGTTCTCCGACATTACGCCAACAAATGAGAAAGAAAATTCATTTAGAGATACACTAATAAATTTATAGTATAATTTTGTTGTAATCTTCTCAATTCTCCTTGATTTTATAAGCATTTCCTTTATAGTTAAAGCTCGTTCCTGGAAAAGTAGCTTATATGGTTTAATTTTGATTCGAACAATATACAATATTTTGATTAATGTTGGGTCCTAGAAGCTTATCCACCACCTTGCAGAACACGCATTATGTTACAATTATTTTACATATATTAAAGTTAAATTAAATCATAAATTCTAATATTTCCCAACATTCAATTTGGAACAAGACTTGCTACATAGACGCTTATCACTACATTGTTAAACATAAAATGAAACTGTTATATTTGCATATTATGATATCTAATATTAAATTAAAAATTAATAAGAGATTTGTATAAAATGAAACGTACGCATTAAATTGTGTGAAAAAGTAACTTACAATCTATGTTCTTGATGAAAATCATAATATTTAAGATATAAATTAAATTACTTCATTGAATTACTTACATAATATTATTATTTAGTTTAAGTTATTTCTTCTCTTACCTAGAACAGAAAAATAAAAATGAAAATAATTAATACACGCAAATAAAATTAAGTTTAAATGTAAAATTAAACCATGGATTATTACTACAACAACAATAATTTTTTTATTATTATTTAAGGTAATAAAAAATATATTTATTTTAATATGATAATAAACAGCAATGAATTTCAAATATTATGTGTATGCAATTATTATAAATAGAGAATTAGACCAGTAGTTAGTTAAAAACCAAATCTACAAAATTGTTCTACAATTAGCTGTAAAATTAAAATAAAACAAATAGGTAAATTAACTATATTTTCAAGTTAAAACTTTTGATTATTATTTACCTTAATTAAATTAACAAGCTCGAGGGAAAATTTCGCACACGATGTTTAGGAAAATGTTTTCGAAATATGAAACAACCTTTTTACCATTAGAAAAACAGTGTTTTTATTTTATAAAATCCAATTTTCTATTTGCATCCTCCTATTACATTTTTAAAATAAGAATAGATTTCCTGCAGGTGATGAAAATTAAATTATTTAAATTTTTTTTGTAAAGAATTATATATTTTCTTATTATTATATTCATTTAGACTTATAAAAAAAGCTGATAATCAATTTGAACTTATATTCTTTTAATAGTTTAAACACGTTTGTTTTTCATAATGGATATATAATAAGAATGAGAGAAAAGAAATCACGTTTAATAAGTATTTTAATATTATTTTATAATGCTTTATTAATATGCCGGATTATGTAGGATATCTACAAAGTATTCAAATGTTTTATGCCTGAAAGCAAAGACGTAATATCTTATCTTCTTTTTTGCTTTGAAATAAATTGAATCCAAGCCAATTCTTCCAACAACAAACATTTTCTTCCAGTTTAATTTGAATTTAATACTTTACGAATTTTCCGTAGATAAAACGATATGGTAAAATTTTGTCGATAAGCTAGTGCAGATAAGTTTAATTTGATTTTAGTGGTATTGAATTAATGGATAAAAATTCTATGGATATTCACAAATGTTAAAGAATTTTCGATATTAAAAAAGACTAAAAAGGATCTGCCTTTGTGCAATAAATAAACCAGTATCTATATATTAATAAACTATATTAATATTATATTAATAAACCATAATCTATAGAATCATGTTTCGAATTCCAGCAGCGGGAAACTTATCTTTCTCTGCCACTCTCTCAAATAATAATTTACATTTCCATAAATTTCGGATTTTTAAAATAAATAATTGGGTAGAAAATATGGAAAAAAATAGTTTACCAATTAATGTGGCACGTAGCTTCCTCGCGTCCGAATTCCTGAACTTTAATGATTTTATGCTTTTACAACCTATTATTTATTCTCTAATTTATTCAATTCCCCCCCCCCATTTTTTAAATCTATCATTTATAGTACACATATATATATATATATATATATATATATATATATATATATATATATATATATATATATATATATATATATATATATATATATATATATATATATTTACATATACATATATATATATATATATATATATATATATATATATATATATATATATATATATATATATATATATATATATATATTACATTAATTAAAGTATCAATGTAGCAAAATTTAAAGAGCGCAAACGGTTGAAATTAATCTGGGGCGCTCTACGGGTTACTTTTGACAAACCATCCAAATTTCATAAAAATCAGATGAGTACTTTTGAAGGTATAGGGGTAAATAAATTTATATTTGTGCGCATGTGAAAGAGAAAAAAATAGGCGTAGAATATTGAAACTTATATGAAACCAAAAATGGACTATTTATGACCTACCATCCAAATTATATTAAAATCGGACGAGTAGTTTTTAAAGATATGTTGGATCGCAAAAATTGTGCGACAGACCAAAAAAACCACAGACAGACCATAAAAATGTTCCCTGATATCTGAAATCAAAACATATGTGTTTTGGGTTTTCTTTAGAACGATCCCATAGCTTCTGTTACCTACGGTAACCTCGGAAGCAATATATTTATAGATGGGAGAATGATACCTATATTTAAATTACTAATTATGTCATAGCTTTAAGAAAACTTATTAGTTTAGTAGCAGACCTGGATAAGTTACATCCCATATTTGTGCATACAGCACACAATTCATGCATATTGTTATTGCTCTTAAACTAAATAAATTGTCTTTTGAAATAGCCATAAAATGAAAATGAACTTTTAAGATGGTTATAAAATATGCCAAATAATCGTGTTTGGAGTCCCTTATAAAATATCACCTCTTAAAATCGCTACATTATTACATGGTCAAAAGCTTAACGGTTTGACCAGACCCATATAAAACAACCCATATAAACTCCTTGCTAAAGATTAGGAAGGTGTGAAAAATCCCTTGCACAGCAACACCTCGTTACTACCGGTACTACGATTTTACAAGGGTCATTTTGATATAAGGAGAAAGGTCCTTAAAAGATCAAAGCGTTTGCTTGAAGGCTTTTCTTAGAAGCGAAAGGGCTTTTCGTAGTGAAAGGCTAAGAACCAAGAAATAGCCCTTATAGATGATGAGTTAGAGGTCCTTTAACTGCCTTAGTTAGATGAAAGAGAAGAAAGTTTCTCTATTTAAACTTGAAACAAGTCAAGTCGACACTAGAGTGGACAAGTTTCTACAACCTTGCTATGCTAACGATAAACATAAACCGTGCAATTAGTTTAATGAGACACCAAAGTACAAGAGTAATAACACTTTTTCATTTCTTTGATAAAGAAAACTACAAAAGTTCAAAGAATTTGTAAAAGTAGTTTAAAGGTACGTTTTCCTAGACGCGACTCCAGAGATAGACGCTGAGCGACAGTCGCCCAGCGAATATCGTGGAGGAGAGTTTGCATGTTGAGAGTCGCTCAGCTAGGAAAACGGTAACATTCAAACTCAGAAGAGAGTCCTCAGCGATAATCGCTGAGCGACTATCGTTTGAGCGTCTATCGCTGGAGTCCTATGACGTATACTTTAGTCATTTTATGCTTTTACAACAATTAACTGTCATTATATTTATGTTGTTTTTTTTTGTTCCCCCCCCCCCCCCCCCTTTTATTAAATCTGTCATAATTGTTTTAGTCCAAGATAGCGTGCAAAAAAGTTTCTGACTAATATCAAGCTAAACTTTTGTGTATAAGCAAATCTTTTGGTGCCTTTTAAGACTATGAGGTCGGCTAAGTTCGTCGTCGGGACATATTGCTTGGCAAAAGGCATTTGAAAAAAAAAAAACAAAGTGGTGGAGAACGGCCAGGACCCGCCCTTTTTGGAGGTGACCTCTTTGATTTGGAGAAATATTTTACTAACAAACCTATTAAGTGACAAACTACCATCAACTTGATTTTTGGTCTAATAACTAAGTTCGTACTCCTGATGGCTTCTGGCCGCTCTCCACCGGTTTCTTTTTTTCAAATGCCTATTGTCAAGCTATATCCCACAGACAAACTTAGCCGACCACATATTCTTAAAAGGCACCAACAAATTTACTTATACACAAAATTCTAGCTTGATGTTAGTCAGACACTTCTTTGCATGCTATGACCTGGACAATTTTGATTATTAATATCAATAAAAATATAAATTTATGAATATTTAATGTGCCCAGGTGGTTAAAATTAATCTGGGGTTATATATGAGCTACTTTCGACAAACCATCCAAATATCTTAAAAATCGGATGAGTACTTTTGGAGATATAGGTGTAAATAAAGGTATGTTTATGTTAGTGCTCATGTGGAAGAGAGACAAATGGCGCAAAAAGTTGAAACTTTTTGTTATATGGGACTAACAATGCTAATTATGACCTACCATCTAAATTACATTCAAATTTAACTAGTATTTTATAATAATATTGGTTCGGAAAAATTAGGCGACAGACAGTCAGTCATGGAATTTTTTAAATCGGAAATTTTTCAGAAGGATCACATAGCTTCCGTTGCCATCGATAAGCTCGGAAGCAATAGAAGGTTCTTCCTATATATTTTATTAATTATTTAAAAAATATAAATTTCATTACCAACTAGTGTCCCAGATAAAAATAACTTCTTAATCCGTCCGATTAGCTTGTACCCCAAAAAAGGATAGAGTAATAGATACTATTCTGACACCTAACATGGACGAACCACCTTGATGATCTATACTATGCAAAAGCACAATAGCATATTGGCCAATGTTAAAAGATAAAATATCTCCAAGATTAACGTAAATCATGAAGGAAAATTTAAATCTATAGGGCATGCTATTGAAATTTTGAAATCATTTGTATACCTAGGCAGACAGGTCACCCAAAATAGAGGTGCTGTAGACTTTACATTACAATGAGGATTCGAAAATGCAAGTGCGGCATATCCGCAGGACGACTATTTATAGGTGCCATACTGAGTTCTTCCTGCTCCCAGTAACGCTAAATTGTGGCTTTAGCAACAACGATAACACAAACATAAAATCTGCATATCTGCTATCAATGGAATGCATTGAATAAATGTGAGACATTTAATCAAGAAGCAGCAAAATAGACAGATTTTTCAAATACATTTCAGTGACCAACAATAATCAGACTAGACGTAAGATAAATGAAAATATATTATTATATTATGATAATAAATCAGATTTAATACTTTCTTCTACGACAAGAATAGAATACAATAAACAAAAATTATACCGGAGTCTTTATTTTCTGAAACTATGTTAATAGTTTTATTATTATTACTTTATTTTTATATGAACTTAAACACACATAAATAGGTTTGTGTGCGTTTTTATTTGTATCAACACAAAACAAATATAAATGATAAATTAAAATACAAATTTATTTAGCATCTGTAAATGCATGTCTGGGCGAGTGTATTATTATAATATCTTTGCTTATAAACTACATTTTTTAATTAAACCATATAATCATAAATATTGATAAAACTTTGTGCCACGCATGAGTTTTTTTTTTTAAACTTTTTGCTATACATTTTAAAGTATATATTTCTATATTAGAGTGTAGTAGTAAATAAATAGAGTGGAGCAGAGGAGAGTGAGAGAGACTGAAAAGAACTATAAAGAAAATATACAAAAAGAACACGAGTTTTGCCTTTACTCTATAAAGGAGGTATTCAGAGTGGTGACTTTTTTTTGGCCGGGGCCAAGTCCCACTTTCCCGGATGCCCGATTGATTAATGACCTCCATCTTTAGATTGTTTGATGAATGAGATTTTCCATATATTATTGAACTAAAAAATGAAGCTGAATAAACCTCCTTGACTTGACAAGGTTAGTAAATTTCAATGACCGAATAAATAAACTAAAATATCATTTTGTGTCGCCTCAGAAAGCATAAGAGTAACTTTGAGGTCGAGTTTAATTGGTAACAACCAATTAAACTCAACAATTGGTAAAAAAAATGATTTAACAATTGGTAAACATATTTGAATGTAACAGGATAGTGGTCTACTTACGTCATCGCGCACTCTGGCAGAAGAGTTCCGAAAGAAAGAACAGAACATAATGAAAACAAACTGAACATAGAAAATTGCATCTCAAAGAATATGTTTGATAAAATGTCCTTTTGTCAAATGGTCGAACAACCTTTGAAATCCGTTAATTAACAGTGTACAACCTTTGTGTTCAAATAACTCCTTTGGATCAACTTTTAGCATCCGTTAATTACCGTGTATAACCTTTGAATCCCAAAGCCACACAGATCATACAATCTAAAAGATTAATTTAAACCCTTAAAATTTTATTTAAACTTTATTTTGTAAAACTTGATCCTACTGTGATAATAGACCATTTATCGACCGGACATTGACAGTTTTTAGGGTCCGTAGGCAAAACCAAGGACCCTTATATTTTCCTACGTGTGTCTGTCCGTCCGTCCTGTCGCATGCTCTCACGGCTACGCCTTTCGTCCGATCACTTTGAAATTTGGCATGTATGTGTCTTGTTCCTACCCACAAATTTTAAAAATATAGCGACTTAAAAACAATATTTTTCAAACAAATTAGGGTAAAAAAACTTAAGGGTTAAATACTTTACATTTTTTTTTCAACACCGTGAGGGGTATCATATGAAAGGGTACGTCGAGCTGATTACAAAAATATATAATTATTATTTAATAACTTCGATAGGTCGAGCGGAGGCAAGTTTGAAGTGGGTGTGAAACGTGTCTCCCCCCCCCCCCCCCCATCTATCTCGCTTATGTGAAGTGCAAAAAATATGAAAAAATTCCTGAACATTCTTCGACCAAAAGTAAAGATACCACTTTTGGAAATTTCGAAAAAAATATTATTTTATTTTTTATTGACAAAATACGGTTTTTTATAATTATGGTCTTTTCGATGTATTTATATGGTGGTAGTCCGGATCAGTGGCAAACAAATACTTTATCGGAAGTTTGTTTATGTGTTTTGAGAATATCAGACCCATAGGATAGTTCAAAGAAGCTTTTTAGCATTTTAAAAAACACCATCAATAGGGTAATACTTAAACTATACAGTGTGGCCTACGGACCCTCGCTGTGTGCTGACAAGCACACACTTGACCTGTTTATTTTGACCTGACATTGACCGTTTTTTGAATGTAGCCGTAACATATCTAAAAAACTAGAATTTAATATAATGCATATTACAAATTGTTGAAGTGTAAATAGCACATGTCCCGAACTGAACTCATGTCCATTCATAACTATGGGATAAATTCAAAACTTTAAATAATTTATCTGTATGTATAAGATAATTTAGATTTTGATCTTTTTATCTTTTTCCAGACATTTTTGATCTTAAAATCAATTTACTTATAGTTTTAGTGCTGGTCGATCATACTAAGCTACTCTTTTCAAGTGATTATATTCCGACAAAAACTAGTTAAATGGATTACAACTTAAGAAGACAACAGCATAATTAATTTACAAACTAAAATAAGTTAATTAAACTTTAATTAAAAGTGCAGTACATTACTTCATTTTTACATTCTTGTATACTTCCTATATATTTATGTCGATCGACAAGGCCGATCGACCGTGTCGATCTACAGGGTCGACTTTTTGACTTGCCCAGATTGCCTTAGTATGTAAGGACTAGACGAACGACAAATAGTGAATTTAAATACCTAATTTTAATTTAATTTAACTTTTAAATGAGTGATTTAGAATATACTGCAGTGGCGGCTACTGCAATTATCATTGCAGTTGTTGGAAGCCAGCATGATCGTCGTCGCCACCCAAGGAGGTTTTGGTAAGCCCCAGCCTTCTCCGAGGTAGAAAAACGTATAGTACGAAGGAATTTATTAAAGATTTCCAACAATAAACTCCGATCACAATACATTTCAACAAACGAAATTGTTTGTTCATCACTCCATGTCATCATAATAAAATTAATCAAACTAAAAACCAATAAATGCACTCAGCAAAACAAAACTGAACACAATAAATATTTTGTAGCTACAGAAAAGTTGAAAAACATGTTTTGAAACGTCCACACTACTGTTGTCGATTCGACTTCCTTTGATCCGTACAGACTTGATTTGGGGTGCGTTCGACTCGGCCCGACATAGTTCAACAAAGCCGGGCGTACACGTACATACTTGTTGTTCGACATTGTCGGTCGGCATAGTGTGGACGCGGCTTTACAGATTCCTGCGCTTGTCTATCTGGCTGTAACCCATCAGATCTTCGAAAGCACCCATCACAAAATTTAAAACTCTACAGGTAGGATGTGTGTAATAACTAATAACCCAAACATAGGGAAGATGCGGGGAAGCAAAAATTGCTCAATTGGGGTTGTTAAATAAATGAAGAGGACGCCGTGCCCTGAGTACATAACAATGTACTCAAATATATATTTGGTTTTGTTTCTGTATATCAAAATTGATCTTTGCGCCATGTTCATGTGCGTGATACACATTATGTATATAAACAAGTAATGTGTACTGACGAGCACAACTTATAATTGAAGCGAGCGTTGCGAGCTTCAATTATAAGTCATCAACGAAATATGCTCCATGTCTGTCTGTCTGTCTGTCTGTCTGTGTGTCTGAAACGTATGACGATAACTTGAGTAAAAGTTGACAGATTTTGATGGAATTTGGTACACATGTTCATTTTACCAATGCTCAGGACGAGTTCGTTGGACAACGTTGTCTGCCCAAGCGTTTGCGCGCAACGCTCGCGTAAACGAGCACATAAAAATTAAAATTAGAATTTCAGGACGGGAAAAAATTCTAACTTTATCTACTCGATGAGACGAACATTTTTTTCAAATAACATTTTTTAGTAAATTCAACAGCGACACCGCTATGAATTAATAAATATTGTTAAAACTATTAAAGCGGACCTAAAAGGATGTGTGTGGTTAGAGGAATAGTAAGAATGCAGGGTTGTTCCCTTAGTACTAGCAGCTGTACTACTATCATACCCTATGCCTATCAACTCATAATGATTCATGATTATCTATTTTTTCAATATTCAATACATATTTATTACCATTCGCTCGCTTCAATGATAGAGCCACGCGATGCCTAGTAATAATAATAAACAAGGAAATATAAAACGAATAATAAAAGGGTTTCAACTCAAATAGAATTCTCATTTTGTTTTTGCTGCTCCTTTTTTAATACACTTTTATCTTGTCGGCTATAAATTAGACTAGAGAGAATGTTATTTGCTTCAGATTAAATGAATCTTAATGTGTGCCGACAGCTGATAAGTGTTTAAATATATATATATATATATATATATATATATATATATATATATATATATATATATATATATATATATATATATATATATATATATATATATATATATATATATATATATATAATGTTGGTGAAGAATGTGTCCGGAACAGGGGGGCTACACCGTCAACGCACATGGGGTCCATGATTTGTAGCCATGTTTTTGCTCTCCTTTTTACTTTTCCTTACCTTAAATGAAAGTACATATTGTTCTCATCCAAAAAAATCTAAAACCGATGTTTAAACGGAATTGTCCGTTTTGGGTGTTTTTACGACGATTTGAGTTGTATTTAGTTGGATGTCTGTTTGTCTGTGACACGGATAACTCCCAGTTTTTAACTTAGAAAGATTTTAAATATCTTTTACCATTTCTAAAATATCAAGTTTTGAATTTTGAAATGTAAACGCTAAATAGTTTCGGAACTATATTGCCGATTGAGCTGAAATGCACACCAAATATATCTTTGTGTATGTCAAAGCTTTAATATAACTATTTTTGACACCATCTTGTTAAGCTTGACTTTTAAATCGGAAGTATATTAATTTATTTATTAATAAATCAGTATATTCCCTCTTACAATTTCATTCCAAATTCGATGTCTGTTGTTGACATGAATACGTGAAAAATGTCAGTAAGATTTCCTTCTTCATCTTTCATGGCTAAGATTCTCTTTTTCCCAATGTTTGATTCTTTATCATTATCAAAAAAATAATCATTTTTTCAATCATATTCGTTGGAACATTTAATTAGCAAGCGAATGTTTCATAATTAGGGTCAGTGCCCCCTAAGCTAGAGATAAATTTAATTTAACACTAAATTATAACATAAAATTAATAACTCTTTATATATAAAAAAAAAAAAAAAATATCAGTCCGAGACAACTTAGACAATCTTTCTCATATACGAGTTCATAATTTCTTAGCCCAGTGTTTTCCATTTATTAGTTTTCGTATGTACATTTAATTAGTATTGAAGATTTCATCCAAATTTAAATGGACTAAATTTTAGAATTTTTTTCAACCGTTTTCGAGAAATAATTTTTTTCACGTTTTTTCAGAGTTGTTGGGGGTTGGGTCCCCAAATTTGAAACTAAAATTCATTTCTCAATTTCGCCTCGGGGTATGATTTTTCTGAACATGTACGCCAAATTTCGTCAAAATCGGCCTAGTAGGTTAGGCTCCAGGCGTTTGCACAGACAACAGACGACAGCCAGACAGATTTTTTTTTTAAAAAAAACACTTTTTTGGACTCAGGGGACCTCAAAACGTGTAAATCCATCAAAATCTCAAAATCGAATTTTCCCGCCATCACAATACTTTCTCTTTATATGAGAAAGTAAAAAAAGAAAGGTTGAAAGAAACAAAAATTAACTATGTATAATAAAAAAAAACAAAAAAAAAAAAACAGGGTCTCTACTTCATTTTTGTTGTTTATGGGTGGGATTATAACGCGATTACTTTAAACTAAGAGAGAAAGAGTTAGGAACAGTAAAAGGTGTAATTAGAAGGGCGTGTTGCACGATATTACGAGTTACCCCAAATTAGACTTTGAGGAAAAGGAATCTGAAAAGTTTTTCATTATAATTGCAGTGCCATTTATAAATGCCACTTTAAATGTTAACGGTAACGACTAGGATTCGAATTAAAACTGCAACTCTTTCAGTTATTGCAAGAGTTCACGATAAATTCTAAGTTAGTCGGTTAGTCTCTTTAAAAATCAAAAGAACTCGAAAGTTTTTAGTAGCTGTTTTTGAAATTTTAAGACCAAAGACATTTTAGCATCGCATAAAAACAATAACTTATCCTCAGACCGAGAGGGTCGCATAAATAAGCAACACAGTGCTATTCAAGCCTGAACGTCTCAGCAGTTCATGAATGAGGTCCTAGATTCTAGACAATTGAGTCAATTGTGAGTGCCGACTTTAGGACCGTTAAATAAAGGAGAAAAGCAGCTTAAGGGCGCTGAAAGAAGGGACAGTGAGACTTAGGTAATGAATAAACTCCACTGGCTTCAACTTGAAAGTGTTTCTACCAAGCCGTTTATTTAGGATATAAAACCAGAGTGTTAAAATGTGAAAATTATGGTCTGGATTTTATGCAACGTTTTAAGATATACCACCGATTTTTTTTTTTTTTTTTTTTTTTTTTTTTTTGTACGATTTGTTTTAAAAAGTCACTTTATGTTCTTCATTAGCACTATTTAAGGAAATCGAATTAAGTAGTGTGGCACATAGCTTCCTTGCGTCCTATTTTGTATATTTTAATAACTTTAGGATTTTACAATTTTTTATTTTGAAATTGTTTTAATTCCCCCCTCCTGGTTTTTTTTAAACTGAAGCTGCTTTGATTTTTTACACGAATTAAATTAATTATTTAGAAAAATTTAAAGAGCGCAGACAGTTGAAATTTTTCTTACATTTAATCTACAGGTCACTTTTGACAAACCATTCAAATTTTATAACAATCAGATGATTAATTTTGAAGGTGCAAATAAATGTATGTTTGTGCGCATGGAGAAGAGAAAAAATAGGTGTAGAAGGTTAAAACTTGTATGGGACAAACAATGGGCTAATTTTGACCTACCATAAAATTATCATTAAAATCAGAAAAAAATAGTTCTTAAGATATGTTGGTTCGCAAATATTGAGCGACTGACCGACTGACAGACCTACAGACAGACACGAAACCAAAAATTTTTCCTGATGTCTAAAATGGATTTCTGTCTTGGAACTTTTAAAATTGGAGAAAAAAAAATTGAAAACGATCACATAGCTTCCGTTATCTTCGGCAAGTTCAGAAGCAAAAATAAATTACAAACCTAGATTCAACAGGTGTTATAAATTCTATAGACGACCTAATAAAATAATTATCGACATGAACATTGTAAACAAATAAACTATGCACCTAGGAAGTAAAGTAACCCATTAAACTCAAATAGAAGGTTATTTAGATGCAGGTTATAAACAAAGATAAACATGGTCGAAAATGCAAGAATCGCCAACCTGATTTCAACAACTTTATTACATTAGCCATACATTTTCTACAATTTATAAAATAATTAAGTAGCAATCTTTACTTTTTCGCCCTACTTTTACTTTTTCTCCCTACTTTTTGAACTCAGGGATGAAAAGACTTACTTTAGTCCATCTAAACTAATTCAAAATCATAACTTTTTCTCCCTACTGGAGATAAAAGTTTTTTTCTATACATAAAGTTTCAGAATAATGAAATCCTTACAAGGGTTTAACAATATTTGTCAGGAATCGATCAAATCCGGACCCCTCAACCGTTACGTTAGTGCATCAGGCGTGTTGACAGTTTGTTCCTTTGTTATCTATGTTATTTATGGTAGTAGCCGGTTACTGTTATAAAATTTATTTGTTTTAACTTACTTAATGAGAGAATTTATTTGTTTGTTTACTTAATTATAATTTAATTATTTATAATTAAAAAATTATAATGCACTTTTGAATCAAAAGAGATATAAACATAAAACTTTGCTGTATTAAAGATTTTTTTTATACTTACACACAGCATACTTAAAATTATCAGCCATTCAAATCCAATTTGGCGGATAATTCATGTCACGAGACATTTTTTTTTTTTTTTACCAAATTATTTACCAAAAATATGTGGATATGTAATACTTCCATGCAATTTTTTAAAAAATGTCGGAAAAAATGTTCGGGAGGGCCCCCCACCCGAACCCCCCTCCCCCCTTATTATCTTTACTCTTTAGAGATAATAAAGAGTAGATTACAAAAAAATACAACATTTGTGGACTTGAAATTGTTTTCATTTTCCACGGCATTTTGTCAAAAATTATGAATAAATTTATATTGATGATACCTACGAAACCCTTTTTACGTGAGACTTCACAAAAAACCATTTTATTTAGAAATGTGGTTATTTAAATGCGTATTTATGGTATAACAAAAAAGTTGATATAACGAAAAATTGGATGGTGAGTTCAGTTTTTAACTTTTTGTAAAAACTAATTCAACTTTTCGTTATTACCTTGCTGATGTCTACTACATGCATTCAACAGGAAATTGGTTCGAAGTAAAAATCAAGTCGCTAGATGTGTGTACTTTATTCTCATGACATTCGGTATTATATATATGCTTCAAGCTGTCACAAGCTGAGATATATGTATTCTATATTTATACTTGTATTTACTTACACTTAATAAAAAGACTATACAGTAACTTTTAAAGGCCCTCTTTAAAAAATAATTTATTTATGTATTAAAGTCGATACAATAAATACAAATTTATTATTCACGCAATATTTTTTTTTTTTTTTTTTTCAAAAAGTAACAAAAGTTAATATAGCAGCTATAACGTTTTTATTTCTTATCCTCTTTAAATATATATTTTCCCCTGAATACATAATATTACAATATGTAATACTCTGAGCTCTATAACTTAGATATAAACACTCTTGCTTTCATTCTCATGCATAATGCATGAAATTCTTATTATATTTTATATTTCTTGCACCTTCTTTTATAAGGATAGCTGAACTGTACTATGTAATTACCTCATTACCAAAAAAAAAAAAAATAAATAAAGAAAATATTTGTTATCAAGCACGTACTCTACATATATATTTTAGTTAATAGGATTTTTAACTTGCTTTATATAGATAATGTTAATAAATAATAATAGGTATACTCGTATGAATAAAGCGAATCATACCTTTAAAGAAAGTATATTTAAATTTACTTTCTGGTTTTCTTATTTAGTTTTATCTTTATTAAACAATCCGTGCTAGTAGATTTTATTAAAACCTAATATAAGTTAATCATGATAGTATAAAATTTGTTTTTTAGGTCAAGTGTGGTGGGGTGTTCTAGTCAGCACACAGCGAGGGTCCGTAGTCCACACTGTATAGTTTAAATATTACCCTATTGATGATGTTTTTTAAAATGCTAAAAAGCTTACTTTGAACTATACTACGGGTCTGATATTCTCAAAACACATAAACAAACTTCTGATAAAGTATTTTTTTGCCACTGAACCGGACTACCATTATATAAATACATCGAATAGAATGTTATAAACGTATTTTGTCAATAAAAAATAAAATAATATTTTTTTCGAAATTTCCAAAAAGTGGTATCTTTACTTTTGGTCGAAGAATGTTCAGGACTTTTTTTTAGATTTTTTGCACTTCTCATAAGCGAGATGAGAGGGGGGGGGACACGTTTCACACCCACTTCAAACTTGCCTACGCTCGCCCTATCAAAGTTATAACCAAAGAATTATATATTTTTGTAATCAGCTCGACGTACCCTTTCATATGATACCCCTCACGGTGTCGGAAAAAAAAAATTAACCCTTAATTTTTTTTACCCTAATTTTTTTGAAAAATATTTTTATTTAACCCTAGAACGCTAACCATATTTTTTAACCCCTTAAGACTAACCTTGAGTCATATTGACTCCCAAATCTATTATACCCAGTTTTATTAAAATATAAAGGCCTAATATGTACAGTATTTTTTTAACATATTTTAGAGCTAGTTGAAGGGACACTTGGGTGCTTTGTTTCCCAAAAAAAAAAATTTTTTTCCTTTTAATTCCGGTTTTTCAATCTGGACTACTATTACATATGCGGTATTGTTATCTACCGGAGTGGTTTTATTTACTTTTTTTTATGTAACTTTTTTCTTTCCTTTCCTTTGGTTTTTCTATTTCGTACATTGTTTCAATTAATTTATCATTTTCCTCATCATCGCTGATGCGATCAAAAAAGGCATTTTCTATTTTCAAATCAGGGTCCAAATCACAATCGTCACCATTATTGTCGAAACGCTCTTTTTCATAATCGGTGTCTGAATCGGTCATTTCCTTCATCAAGTGATAAATGTGGTTTAGATCATTGTATTTTTTCTCCATTATTTGACTATATTCATATTCTATTAACTTTATATAATTTAGACATATAACGACAAAAAAAATATAACAATTTATACTTATAAATGAATAAATTACAATTATATTACCTTTAATTTGAAATAATTATTGAATTTAAAGTTATATAATATTTAATTTATAAGATTCAAAATGCCAAAATAAACAATAACACGACATTCTATCCAAAAAAAATACTATTCTGCGTCAAAATGACCTACAAAAAATTTACGTGTAAGACTAAACAGGAGTCAAAATGACTCCGTGACTGCAGAAAATCAAACGATATGTCCTCTTTAGAATCTGAATGTGAAACTGATAGACGTGTAGAAGGGTCATTCAAGGGTGGGAGATAGCATAGCTAAGAGGTGGGAGTTCTGTGTTTTACAGACACCGTGCATTCGTAGTTGAAAAAAAAATGGGAGTCATTTTGACTCCAGGTTAGCTTTCTAGGGTTAAGTCGCTATATTTTTAAAATATGTGGGCAGGTACAAGACACATATATGCCAAATTTCAAAGTGATCGGACGAAAAGTGTAGCCGTGAGAGCAGGCGACAGGACGGACGGACAGACACACGCAGGAAAATATAAGGGTCCTTGGTTTTGCCTACGGACCCTAAAAATGTTTAAGTCGTTACACGTAAAATAAACAAATAAATTCTATAACAAATATTACTCTTTTAAAAAGACTAAAATATTGAAACACAAAAACGTCCTTAGAATAAGAAAATTTAAAAGAAAATACAGCAAATATTTGTTATGTATTACTTGCACAAGACTTTCTCAATTTATACGTGATTACTTTATTCAGTGGTTCTTATGTGATAGCTATTTCGTGATCACATTTAATTGTAATTAAAAAATGATATTAAAATTTACAATAAAAATAATGCCTCTATGGCCGGTAATTTAGCCCCGATATTCCAACCTAACAACTTTTACAATTTTCTGCCGGGATAAAGGTATGTTTTCCTAGACTGAGGGATAGTTACTGCCACAAAATTATAAAGATGTTTTCCTCCCCGCGTCTCCAGCCACTATTGCAACACGTTAGTAGGTAACTAGAGGTAGATTTGAGATAGAATTTTCAAGAAAAAACTTTACATCTGAAGAGCGGGCATTTCTATCATTTTATGAAACCAGTGGAAAAAAACAGCGCGGAACTAATGAAATCAAGAGCTCTTTAGCGCTAGTTAATGTCCTTTATGTACGACTTACATTGTAAGAAAACTTTACACTGCTTAATAAAAGGGCGGTAAATGTTACTTCCCTCCTATGGGAATGGAAAAATACCGTATTACCAACTTAAAAGGAACTTTTTAAAGTATTACCTATGTTAATAGTAAGTAGGCTAATTTTACGGGAAGGTTACTATAGGATAGCCAAGGTATACTAGTCGTAGATAAAATTTAATACGCAACATGAATCGAAGTATTTCTGCTCTCGGGATTATTTCCCTCGGCAAGCCTCAGGATCTAACAGACCACTGACGACAGACAGACATTTCTTTGACTCAAGGGACTTCAAAACGTGTAAATCCATCAAAATCGAATTTACGCACTATCATAATACTTTCTCTTTATGTGAGAAAGTAAACATAGAGTTTGAACAAAGAAAAACCCAGCCTACAAACAAATAAGAATATTATAATAAGTGAATTTGCCTCCAGGCAGGAGAAGAAGTTAACCTAACTGCCTGGTTTTTTGGGTTTTAAGTGTTTTAACTGCCTGGCCGATCCACAGGGAGTTATGGCATAACTCCCTGTAAATCCAGTGCAGCCAACTTAATTCTAGTAAAAGAACAGCGTTTAAACGGATTTTACGAAGATTTAAGTTGGCAACACTGTTTATTACAAACATGACTCGCAATCAGCTGTTTTTAAATATTTCTTGCTCCGTGTTTTGAGTAAATTTTCTATTAATTGTGTTGTTTTTAGTTAAATTTATTAGTTCTTTTTTAAATTTGCTCGTTTTTATTTAAATATAAAGTTACATAAAATAGATAAATAAGGAATATATTGTGTTATAAATTTGTATATTTTTTTTTCTCCCTTCTGAAGGTAAAATCTTATGCGTACCACGAGAGCAAACAGGTATAATTCCCAGAGCAATACTTAATTCATGGTTACCTCGGCTACGCCTCGGGAACCATAATTTCAGTCTCTCGGCTTCGCCTCAAGACTTAAAATTCATGATTCCTTCAGCTTTCGCCTTAGTATCAACTTCATTGCTCAGGGAATTATGCCTAACTTTTCACCCTTGGCGCGTAAATAACTATTACTTTCAGCATTCAAACTTTAAGCATTCCAAAACAAATCAGACACGGATCTATTGCTAATAGCTCTTTCATCTTTTGTATTAATGGTCTCAATAGCCTGTAGATAAGCACAAGACCACTTTGCTTGTTACCTCACCCGATAATATTAGTAACTATAATACAAGGGTAGTAATATAGCTATTGTCCTCACTCAATGCAAAATAATGAGAAGAGTCCATACTTGAGGTAAAATTATCAATTTGCATTCGGTTCATGGAAAGCCCTGTAAAGTTTAATTAATCACTGAATAATAGAAGACTCTGTTGGCCTTCAAAATTGAAAATGCATAATTCAGGCCGTTTAAAGGAGAGATTAAAATTAAATGGATTATGTGAAAGAGAAGATTATCACTTTCATTTC
The DNA here is from genome assembly GCA_951217055.1 of Gerris lacustris. NCBI lineage: Eukaryota > Metazoa > Arthropoda > Insecta > Hemiptera > Gerridae > Gerris > Gerris lacustris. Next base: position 55,318,802 of record OX578282.1, on the reverse strand, counting down.
TATACTTTTTTCATTAATTACCCTAATAAATTATAATTCGTTTTTTTTTAAAAAAAATTAAATATTTCTGAAGGATTGATGCTTCACAAAAAAAAGTCCGTTTTATCTTAATGGTTTGAGATATTAAACGGGGGAAAAAAAGCTTCATCCTGGTCATTAATTAAGGTAGTATAAGTTAATGAGCTTAACAGTAGCTTCATACAGCGTTATGCGTAATTTTAAAACGTATAATGACGTTAAACCAGTTTGATTAATGACGCTACTTATTCACCTTTATAGCATCAGAATGATTTAAAAGAGCTTAAACTATAACCCTGCCCTTTCGGTTAAACCCTCAAGTTATCAATTAAACCTTATCGATTTTAACCTTATCAAACGAGTAGGGTAAATTCAGTAGGAAAAAAGCTTTCGATTTCGCCTCAGGGAATAATTTTTCTAGGCATGTATGTACAAAATTTTATCAAAATCGGTTTAGTAGTTTACATTTTATAGTAGTTAATACATTTACATTTTCTTTTTTAAAAAAAAAAAAAAAAAAAAAAACACTTTCTTTCACTCATGTGAAAATAAAAATCAATGCGACAAACTTGAACAAAATCTTCTAATCTGAATTTTAATCTCACAATGTCTAAAATTATTATTATATTATTTATTTATGAAATTTTCATTAGGTTTTACATATCGAAATTCTCTTTAGGTTTTACATATCGATTTGGATTTGAGCAAGGAGAAATGAGAAATGTGTTTTTATCAATATACCGGAAACTAGATTTTTTCCTTGGATAGTCGACTTACATGGTTAAATCGTATAATAATAAACAACATTTTTAGAATGTTTTTATCAGAATCGTCATAACCTTTTTGTGAAATAATTGAGTTTTAGGCAGAGAAAAAAATGTTTCAAGTTTTTCTGTGTATTTCGAGGTAGCGCCTTAAATATGGAGCTAAAATTCATTTTTCAATTACAAATACATGACAATATGTTTTAGTAGCATATGAGTAGGTAAAGCTGCTTATTTATATATTTATCTTTTTGCGATCAAAAAATCGGTCCGAGACGACCCAAACTAACTTTCTCAAATACATAATCTCGAAAATATGAAAATATGAATGAAATACGTGTCGAATCGCTAGCTGCGAAAACCCTCTTAAGAGGGTTCCTATGGGAACCCCCCTAAGAACCTATTTCCAAGTGAAGTGAGACTCCCTCCCGGCACTACCGTCTAGTCGTCTACTCCAATCATCCTTTTAAACTATAAACTCGTCATGATCAACTATTAATTCACTTTTTTTACTTAATATTTCATATTTATCGCATTAAACTCGCTTTAATGATAAAGCCACGCGATGATAAGTTAATATTATTTAAAATGTCTTCAACAGGTGGTAGTTTATTTTTACTTTCTCAAATAAAGAGAAAGTATTATGATGGCGCAAAAATTCCATTTTGAGATATTGATGAATTTACAAGTTTCAAAGTCTAAAAAAGTGGTTTTTAAAAAATGACCGTCTGTTGTCTATGTGCAGACGATTGAAGCCTAAACTACTGGGCCGATTTTGACGAAATTTGGCATACATGTTTAGAAAAAGCTTACCCTGCAGGTGAAATCGGGAAATGAATTTTAACTGAAAATTTAAGGGCGCCACCCCCATAAACTCTGAAAAAATAATTCCTTGAAAACTGTTCCAACGAGTTTGATTAAAAAAATTCTAAAATGTAGTCCATTTAAATACGAATCTAACGATATAAGCCGTTTTCCCGGGGAAAACTAGTTCCTGTGAAAATAGCTTTAAACGCGGACGGAGAGAGGCCGGGTTCGATTCCACGCCGAGGAGAAGTTATTTTCATAATACATATTGATGAAATTTTCTTTAATAATTTAATTTCCCCACGAAACTTAAAAACTAATGAATGGAAAACACTGGGCTAAGTAATTATGAACTCGTAAGTCAGAAAGTTGAGTTGTCTCGGACCGATTTTTTGTATATGATTTTTAATAAAATCATATTTATTTTCATTAATATCTCAAAAACTCTTACTTAACCCAACTCAACATAACTCAAACTTTACTCTTTATATGAGAAAGTACAAAAAAAAACGCTGAAAGACAATTTCTTTGAATTATTTTTTATTTTATTTAAGGTGATTTTATTTCAGGGTTTCCAAAACACAGTAAAAAAGAAAATCATATTGCTCCTTTTTTCAACTGTTGGCTGTTTTTTTTTAATGCAAAAGGAATAATGGGCATTTAAGTCAGAACAAGGTTAGGCAACTCGAGCCAAATCTCTACTGAAAGGGGGGTTTTCACGGAACTGGTTTTCTGAAAGGAAGCTGACGTTTATCGTTGCTTTGGAAAGGCGATTTCAGTGAGAGCCCATAAAAACCTGAATTTATGAGCTTCATTAGAGATTGTGGCGCCTGGTGCTTTTTAGTGATACTTTCAAACAGTCTAGTATCGATTCCTAACGACGACATTTTAATTTAGAGATATTTTTCACCCGTAAATAGGTAATCGTTTAAGATGTTATCGCTAGATAAAATACATTTTTATTTTTATTTTATATTAAATTTTAATAACTTCTCGTTATTTTTTTTATATATATGCATATTATTTATATATATATATATATATATATATATATATATATATATATATATATATATATATATATATATATATATATATATATATATATATATATATATATATATAATACATAACATAAAATATAAAACAAAGATTCTGCTTCTTTATTGTCGGAATTTTCATAGTTGTTTTTAAACATTTTTTTCTGTAATGTTAATGGGTTGAGAAAATATAAAAAAAACTACGATGTTTAAAATAGCATATATATATAACCCCGGTATACATTTGAATAAATAACGGTGAAAAGAGGAATAAGAAACATGTATTTCTTTATGTTATGTGATGTCATTACTTGCAGCTAAAGTTTTGTTCTGCAATTTTCTTTCTTCCACACGGTTTGTTTAACCTATATGTTGTATTTTCTTCTCTGTATCCAAATATACTTTTGGCTTCTTATTAAAGTAAAAACTTGTTTACACATAGGCCGAATCAAGGTGTCACACCCGATGATAGTGATGTTATAAAGGAATTATTTTATTTAATTTTACGTTGGTTACTAATTTATTCTCTTTACCTTATATCATCATATTTTAACACAAAGATCTATTATTATTATTATTTACTTTAAATCTGAATAACAAATTATGGTCCTACACTTTATTCCAAATGAATAGTTAGTTCAGCTAGTTAGTTAGCTTTAGTTCTCAATGAAGTAAATATCAATAGTGTAATAATAAGAACAGTCGCCTCACAATTCTAATTTTCGCGAACGCCGTTCAATTTTAATTTTAACGAACGCCTCTCATTTTAATATTAACGAAAACTCCCAATTATAATATTAACGAACGCCTGTCATTTTAATTTTTTAACGAACGTCTCAATTTTTATTTAAAAGAACGCCTCACATTTTAATATTACCGATTGCCTCTCATTTTTAATTTAAATGAACGTCTCTCAATTTTTATTTTATTGAACGCGTCCCAATTATAATATTAACGAACGCCTCTCATTTTAATTTTAACGAACGTCTCAATTTTTCTTTTAAAGAACGCCTCATTTCAATCCGCCGTCATTTTCAATTTTATAGAGCGCCTTTCATTTTAATTCAAAGCTTCCGGCCTTTCGGCTATCATTAGTACCGGTATAAGGTAAAAGGAAAAAACTTCCTGTTATATCTTAACTTCCTTGTACTATATTTAAGAGCGTTACATTTTTCATGTCTTTTTTACGTGACGAAAATTACTTCTGTCTCCAAGCCCAAAGATTTATCCATGATTAAACCCCGTCATAGACATATGAGATATCGTCTAAGGAATAAGAGCGCAAGTAGAGTTGATGACAATAGAATAATAACACGTAAGGCTCGCTTCATGTAAGTACGTGATGATGAAATCATATCTCTTGACATAAAAGCTTTATTCACCAGCATCCCCCTTCAGGAAGTATACAAAATAATACAAAACAATTGGGAACAAATACTACCGCACACCAGCATTAAATGCAAAAATACTTATCTTGAAGTAATAAAATTCATATGTGGAAATAATTACATTTTGTATAATAATAACCTATTCAGACAACTAAATGGTACCCCAATGGGTAGTAGTATCTCCACCAATCTATCAGGTATTTTCATAAATGAACTAATAAACCAAGTTATTAAAAAGTTAAAATTTAAACCAAAGTTTATCGGCAAATATGTTGATGACCTCCTATTAATAACTAAAAAATCGTATACGGATGAAACTTTCAACGCATTCAATGAACATAATAAAAACATATCATTCACCATAGAAAGAGAAAATAAAAATAAAATAAATTATTTAGACATAACCGTAATAAAAGAAGATAATGGACATATATCTACAATCTGGTATGAGAAGGATATAAAAAAAGGACTATTCTTAAATTATCACTCACACCACCCTTTCTACCAAATAAAGAACACTATTTTAAATCTAATGAGAAAATCTTTAGCTCTAACAGACAATAAATTCATACCAGTCCTTAAAGATATCATTTATAAAAAATTGGAAAAAAATGGTTACCCCAAAAATGTCATAAATAAATGTTGGCATATAGCTTTAACAAACACCTCCAACAAAAACAACTTAGATAATGTCCAATTTTATAAATCGCTTACATATATTAAAGGCCTATCCGAGAACATCCAGAAAACGTTTAAAGAATTTGATTGCGAAGATTTAAAATTTGGACTAAAACCTATAAACAAAATAAAAAGTAACTTCCACAACAATTTAAAAGACAAAACTGAAAAATTAAAAAAGACCAATGTTATTTACAAAATAGATTGCAAAGACTGTAATAAAATATATATTGGAGAAACTATGCAAAATCTGGAAAGCAGAATAAAGCAGCACACATATGACATTCAAGCAAAGAACGGCAAAACTGCCATAGCTATTCATACCGCAAATTTTAATCATCAGATAAATCAGGATAGTATCAAAATACTGGATATGGAAAGGAATGATTCAAAAAGGAAATATCTTGAGGCCGCATATATAGCGATGACTGAAAACTCCATAAACTACAAAAACGATTCCAAAGACATAAATAAATATTATGCTGCTGTACTAAATATAAAAAATTAATCACATACTATATGTCCTGACAACTATTTAATGTTTAACTTCAATTTATAAATTAAAAATATAATTTTTTAAAAAAACAAATCTCCCGCCTAATAATCCGTTATCATAATTATAAAAAAATAAATTAATTAATTTAAAATTATTTTTTAAAAATCTTTGTAGTTAACTTATAATAATATAATAAAATAATATTATAAAAATTTTTAAAAATAAGATAAAATATATATCAATCAGAATAGTAGACGAAGGTTTCAACTTGGTTACCTCAAGTTTATGTTACCAGATAAAAACGTGTTTTTTTGACTGTGTTTGTTAATTGTATTAGTTTTAAGTTTTAATTTAATTAGTGATGAATGAAGATACAATTATTCATTTATCTTTTTTAAAATTTTTTAAATTGGTATAAATAAAGAATTATGACAAACCAACTCAGTTGAGTATAATGTACTCCAATCTTCTCAAAATTAGGTAAGATGTAAATTTTAATTTTATTTGTTATTAGTTGTCGATTTCTTAATGAAGTTATATTAATACTTATTATATTTTAATGTTAATCTATATGTATTGTATACGGAGTGTTTAAAAAAATACTTTATGATGTTGTAGGCATGATTATGCCCCGGAGGGGGGCGAAATATAGCCAGTGCTCACACTAATGTGTTGAATTATATCTTTTCACCCTAATTGACCCAACAGAAGAAAAAAGTATTGAAGAAATAGGGACAACAAACTACTTATGATTATTATTTACTTTAAATCTGAATAACAAATTATGGTCCTACACTTTATTCCAAATGAATAGTTAGTTCAGCTAGTTAGTTAGCTTTAGTTCTCAATGAAGTAAATATCAATAGTGTAATAATAAGAACAGTCGCCTCACAATTCTAATTTTCGCGAACGCCGTTCAATTTTAATTTTAACGAACGCCTCTCATTTTAATATTAACGAAAACTCCCAATTATAATATTAACGAACGCCTGTCATTTTAATTTTTTAACGAACGTCTCAATTTTTATTTAAAAGAACGCCTCACATTTTAATATTACCGATTGCCTCTCATTTTTAATTTAAATGAACGTCTCTCAATTTTTATTTTATTGAACGCGTCCCAATTATAATATTAACGAACGCCTCTCATTTTAATTTTAACGAACGTCTCAATTTTTCTTTTAAAGAACGCCTCATTTCAATCCGCCGTCATTTTCAATTTTATAGAGCGCCTTTCATTTTAATTCAAAGCTTCCGGCCTTTCGGCTATCATTAGTACCGGTATAAGGTAAAAGGAAAAAACTTCCTGTTATATCTTAACTTCCTTGTACTATATTTAAGAGCGTTACATTTTTCATGTCTTTTTTACGTGACGAAAATTACTTCTGTCTCCAAGCCCAAAGATTTATCCATGATTAAACCCCGTCATAGACATATGAGATATCGTCTAAGGAATAAGAGCGCAAGTAGAGTTGATGACAATAGAATAATAACACGTAAGGCTCGCTTCATGTAAGTACGTGAGGGATTCTGTACGATTAAGTGTAAAATTTTAGTAGTTGCATATTCTTTTTCTACACTTCAAGACCTTTAAATTGATGTATATAACATGGTGACTAAAAACTTTATTTTAGTCAACCGCCATATTGGCCGGCATCTTGAAAATATTAAGTGTGAAATTTTAATAGTTGCATATTCTTTTTCTACACTTCAAGACCCTTAAATTGACAGACACCAACTGACAGACACACAGATAGACAGAGTCTTTCTTTTTGTGAGAGAAGAGTTTCTTTTTGTACTTCGTACAGAAACCTCAAGACGAAAGCCTCCCCACAAAATTAGTATTTTCTCTTCAAAACTAGCTTTCAGTCTCTCGGCCATCATCAGTGCCAGTTCGGTAAAGGAAAAACTCGACGTGGAGTGACTTTTGTTTTTATTTTTCTACAATGAAATAGTTTGTCAAAAGGCATATTTTTGGTAATTTGCCTTACAAACATAATCTCTTATAAAATTGTTGTTTGCATTGTTTAATTGCTATTTACTTGTACAAATAGTAATAATAATTTCGTTCGAACCATTTTGGAGAAAGAAAAAACTTGTCATAAAAATAAATAAGGTATATTTTAATGAATAATAAGTTCCTCGAGGCTTATTTTTATCTTTTTCAATACTTATTACGTTAATTAGTTCAGTCCGGACGCTAAAATATTTCATTATTATTTTAAGGGAAAAGAATTGTATTATTTAATAAAATAATTTTATCCCCTTTATTTCCTATTGCATAAAAACGAGGGGACAGGTAAATTAGTTATCTCTAACCTAATTTCTCTGGGTAATTTATCAGAGGAGTAGACGTAAATGTAATTATTATTTAAATTAACAACATTATCTCAATATAAAAAATACTCAAGGGAGAAAAATATACATTTAAAGAAAACTAATTGAAGTTAGGAAAAGATATAGTGATATAAACAGATACTTAAAGAACTCTATTTAAAAAAAAAATAAAAAATCATTACTATTATTATTTTCATAAAAATAAAAGCATATTATGAAGCATTGAAGCATTGTGCTATTTTTGTAAAAACATATTTTAAGATGATGTGAGAGTTCAGATTTTTTAATGTAAAGGTAAAGACGGAAATGTTTTTTTAAAAGTTTAGAGATAGTTTGGTGTAAATAACAAGGGGTGTTAAAGTTTAAGTACCTAAAAACCGCCGGAATAAAACATAAACCTTATAAGCTTTTCTCTTTACCTAAAGCTAAGTTAAGTCTTCTACCATCCTCTTCCTGTAAAGATTTCGATGCAACGATACTTTTAGCCAACTTTATAGTTAAAGGAAGAGAATAAAATTAAAGGTACCTATAAATTACTTTTCTTTAGGTTCGGAAAAAGAAGTCTATTTGTGGAAACAGACCTCCACAAATTGGAATTGGATTTCCTTTTACAATGGTCTTAAAAAGAGTGCGAAAGATATCAAACGTCCCTTGAGTTTTCGGATAAATCTCTATTTTACTGCCTGTTAAACAGCCTATCGATTATTAAGCGGCTTTTATTTTTAAAATCATATTCCTCTTTGAGTTTTAAGAAAAAAGGAAGCTTAAGAAAATTATTTCAATAGCTCATTGTTGAACAATTAGCAAAATTAAATAAAAATAATACAGGGTAAAAATAATACAATAAAAAAAAAAATACTAGTATCAAAGTACATTTTAGGGATTCGTAGATTATTAAGCATATACCTTATTATATTATGAAATAACATTATTGTATTTTCCCATTCTGCTCTATATGACGGAAGGCCCAAAAAGTTAAAGGATCCCTGGTTCGATCCCCCGGGGGGTCACAATGTTTTTTATTAGTAATGACAACAAGGTAAATTATATTTTTTCGGGAAATTTTCATCGCCCTATAAGAATTTGCATGAATTATTTCAATACCTATTTTAGGACAAGCCGTAATAGGGTGGTTGGGAAGAAGGAATGCAACAATTTAAACAAGCATTATATACATTTGTAACCTAATCATCACAGCAGCTTTCATTTGATACCCCACTCGAAAATTTAAATAAAAATAATAAAAACTAGGGGCTCTGCCCCCTACTCGCTTCGCTCGTCGAAAAGCCGCTGCTTGTTTGTTTCGAAAAAGTCACCTGTTTTGCACATATAGTGAATATGCTCATTATTAAATTTGTTCTATCTTAGTATTATTAAATATGGTTAAAACGGAGTACTTTTAAATGTCAATTAATTAACTAAGAATCGTAAAGATACCACATAAAAAAGAATTTTAAATGTTAACCATTAAACACAAATTTTTCCCACTACAAGGCCCAGTGAAGTACTTTTGGCTGTAAGCCCATAGCCCTTCTACACACCCAAAACAGTGTTAAGGCATTGTTTACCTTTGACTCAAGGTAAGATATTTCACCGACTTCCAGAGTTTTGCCTCCAAGCTGAAAGTTCCAGAGCACCGTCTAGCATACTCTTACTACTATAACTGACCAGTTTGGATTGATTCCTAGACCATTTCTCCGACGCAACTTTTCAATAGTATGAAAAGCTCTTTGAGCCAGCTCAAAAATAGTATTAATAAGCTTACCACATAATACAAAATTTCTATTAACTACAAAATTATTCAAACTAAAATAATTTGCGGTTAATCGAGGACAGAGTCAGACTGACAAAACCCGTCCTTCTTAACTGCGTCGTCACACACAGGAGCCGATTTGAACGAACACGTTTGAAAATCAAGCTGCAGCAGATATTTTTGACGCCGGCAAAAAGGACGGTTTTAGGCAACACACCGACCGTTTATGCCGCACACAGCTTCCTCGCGTCCTATATTTCGTATATTTTAATGGTTTTATCCTTTATAACCTATCATTGTCAAATTTATTTAATTTCTCCGGTTTTTTAACTCTGTCAAAATTGTTTTGATATTTTACAATACTTGAAGCATCAATTTAGCAAAATAATCTGGGATGATCAGCGGGCAACTTTCAACAATTCATCCAAATTTTATAAAAATCAGATAAGTACTATTAAAGATATACGAGTAGGTGTAAATAAATGAATGTTTGTGAAAGAGAAATAAATGGTCGCTAAAGGTTGAAACTTATATGGAACCAACAATGGGATAATTATGACTTACCATTAAAATGTCATTAAAATCAGACGAGTAGTTTTTAAGATAACTTGGTTTTCAACAAAATTGAGTGACATACCGACAGATAAACTCGGAACCAAATATGTTCTCTTATATCAGAAATGGATTTCTATCTTGGAATTTTTTAAAATCGGAGACTTTAAAAATGTTCGTTCTTCAGAACGACATATAGTATATATTTATAATTACTTCTGCTATCTTTGGTAAGCTCAGAAGCAAAATAATTTCCTCAATTTTTAAAAAAGGAAATTAATAAAGATTTTTACTACGATTTAATTAGCTTGCTTTCTTGTTTGTTTGTTTGTCCAGTAAAAATCTTGCAATCGATTTTTCTACTAACTTCCCGTGTAGCTAGACATTTGATTTAGAATAGCTCATAACACGATGACAATCCAATACTTTAATACTTTTAGCAGAATTTAATTCGTTTTCAGCAAATTTTACTGTATGGAAAGTTAGTTCGGAAAAAATCCGCAAGTTATTTTATTTGTTTTGACATGTCCCATATTGTTACAATCTTCATTTTTACAGGTTTCAAATTTGTGATTTTTTATTAAGAGATTAACATTGAATGACAGTGAAAAAGGAAAAGTAAACAAAGAATAGTTATTTATGCACCTAGGGAGTAAAGTAAGCCATTATTCCCTGAGCGAAAAAGTTGGTTCTTGAGGCGAAGCCGAAGGAACAATAGTTCCTAAATCCCGAGGCGAAGCCGATGGAATTAAACTCTTTAATTCCCGAGGCGCAGCCGAGGGAGATAATTATCGCGAGGGGAATAATGGCACTTTACTCACGAGGTACATACAATATTTTATCTCCAGTAGGAAGAAAGTACACATTTTCGTCCATTGCACAGTTTTTATTTATTATTTTAATAAATAACAATAATTATTAGCACTTTTAATAGCAGATATAAGAGATTCAATATTAAAAACAAATAAGAATTGAAATTAAATGCCGATTTACACGTATTAAGTTGTTAAGTGATTAACTAAATTTTAAGTGACTTAATGCATGTAAACAATGAATTTAGTAATAAGTTGCAAGTTAAAATTTAGCGTGCAACTAAACAAGTAGAATAGAATTATTTCTATTTTTCTGTTTAGTAGGTGGGCGTGGCTAATCACTAGACAGGCGCAATTTAGTTAAATGCACAAGTTTGGCGGAACCTCGCTTATAGATTTGCAGATCTTTGTTTATATATTATTTAAAAAAGTTTTATTCGACAAAAATTATATATTATTTACAAATACATACTTTATTAGGTCCAAAATCTCATTTAAAATCATTTTTAAGACAGTATTTATGACTTGAACACGTTGTTCGGCGTATATTATTAATCAACTAAACAGCTTAACTAAATATTAAATGTGAATACGTGTAAACGCTTTCTAAAAATTAAGTCACTTAAAATTTAGTTTAAATTTAGTTAATCACTTAACAACTTAATACGTGTAAATCAGCCTTAAACTCAAATAGAAGGTTGTTTAGATGCAGGTTATAAACAATGAATCAATGACAAACTTGGTCAAAAAAGCGCAGTGCCGCCAACCTAATTTCAAGAACTTTATTACATTTTCCATTCATTTTCTACTATTTATAAAATAATTAAGTTGCAATCTTTACTTTTTTGCCCTACTTTACTTTTTCACCCTACTGTTACTTTTTCTCCTTACTTTTTGAGTTCAGGAATGAAAAGACCTGTTTTAGTCCCTCTAAACTAATTCAAAATCATAACTTTTTCCGCCTACTGGAGATAAATAAATTAATTGACGTGTGACAACCAGGTTTGTTTACACTTGTGTCCTAGGTATCGGTTTAAATTTTCTGCATCTGTACTTCTTTACTTGTACACATTTTTCTTTTTCTTCTCTTACTGTCCCTACACGGGGAAATATCGATGGCACGGTTTAGATTCGATGTTGGTGAGATCCGTTGTACAAAGATTTGTCCTTTTATAGGTTTAAGAACAGTTCTCTAGATGGTTGTCATTTATGTGAAGTAAATAAATTCGGAACTATTTTTTTTTTCACTAACATTATATTATAACAATGACAATTATATTATCAACATTACATATATGATTCAACAGAAAATTTAAAAACGTAGTATATAAAAAGTTCTTTTTATCTTGTAATTATTATTTTCTATTTATTCATTTTTTTTTTTTTTTTTTTTTAATTAAAATCAATTACTACTAATATTATTTACCCTCACAAAACCAAAATGCATACATAATTTTTTTTTTTTTTTCTTTTATGTGCTAGTTTATTGGTTAGATTATAGTGAACTAATATTTTTTAGAAAATGAAGTGTTTGTCGCTTTGACATTTTTCTGGGTGAGAGAAGAGAAAGAATTTCCTTCTTTCCAAACTTAAACAAATCTTTTTGATCCTGCCAGATGAGGTCCCCCCCCCCTTCTATTTTTTCCTTTAAAAAAAAAAATTTCAATTTTCTCGTCTTTCTTATAAGTTGGTAGTGAAACGAAGTTGAGTATTGTGAGTCTTAGACGGGTTGGTTTTAACTCCCTTGGCCGTGGGATTTGATTTGCTTTATTTTATTTAAAATTTTCATCAGAGAATGTTTTACGAGTATACACAGGAAATACTTTTATGATTATGAATTTATTTAAATTATTTTATCAAATTTATTCTGTAAATGAAAATCACAAAGGAAAAATAGTACATGGGTTGCATGTTGAATTATCAGGAACTACACGTTTTATGATGTATACTTTTATTGCGAATACTATTCAAATATATATATATATATATATATATATATATATATATATATATATATATATATATATATATATATATATATATACATATATATATATCGTATATATATATCGTCGCGTCGGGTGGTTAGATAATGTGGTAAGGGGTTGTTTGTTTTTGCGTCCGAACCCTGGGTGTTTTTAAATTTTTATTATATATATATATAACTTATTATATATATTTTTATTATATATATATATATATATATATATATATATATATATATATATATATACATATATATATATATATATACATATATATATATATATATATATATATATATATATATATATATATATATATATATATATATATATATATATATATACATATATATATATATATATATATATATACATATATATATATATATATATATATATATATATATATATATATATATATATAATAAAAGTTATAAGGAAATCCCACCAGAAAAAGAATAAATAAGCGAGTTAAACAACAGAATATTCATTTGACTTTGTGGTTTTATTTCATTCAAATTCAAATGCAACATATTTTATTTTGTGCTTCATAACCATTTTGTTTTATTTGAAATTGGTTGTTTTTATAAATGACCGTGAGAGACCGTGTTAACACGGTCTCTCTTTTTTTTAGAATGATTTTTGCATTGTTTGCCTGAAATGAATTTTTTTTAAATTATACTTATTTCATTGGCAAAAAATCACAGTAAATAAAGAAATACATATATATATATATATATATATATATATATATATATATATATATATATATATATATACATACATATATATATATATATATATATATATATATATATATATATATATATATATATATATATATATATATATATATATATATATAAAATATGTATATAATTTATCTTCAGTGGTAGTACCCTTTTTTCAATATATATATGTGTAGTATAGTTGGATCCACTTAATAAGCATAAGCATCCACGCCATAAGCATGAATTTTTGAATTTTTTTGCCTTAACCCTTAAGTGGATCCAACTATACTACACATATATAATTTATATTATGTGTGTGTTACAATATAGATATATAATTATCTAAATCTTGTTTTCTTGTGCTTCAACACTGAATATCTTTTACACAATTATTTAATGTCTACTGTTATTTGGACTAAAATAATAAACACAGAAATTAATTTATGGTGTGAATACATGTTAAAAAATAATTATCATATTATTAACTTTTTTTAATTAACTATATTTATTAACTTTTTTACACCAGATAAATTGTTTATAATATTTATATTGTTATGTTAGATAAATGTGTAATATTAATGTGAAAGTTTTTGTCTAATCTAAAATTAAAAAACTTTTTAAGGCTTGAAAATGTTCTAAAATAAGGATGAAATCTTGCAAAAAAAATCGTAGTTGGTTTTTATACCCCTGAAGACTTTAAATAGAAATCTCTTAATTTTTTTACATTTTTATCAAACCCCCATGAGTGTCGACCATGGTTTTCCGGGCCGAAACCTGGTTTCTGAGTGGACATTGAATTTCCCGGTCTGGGAATTGAACCCAGAGCTGTGTGTTCAGAGGTGGCGTTTCCCCACCCAACTACTGACCATAACCGAAACTGCTTAACTTCAATGATGACTTGAATGAAGCTAACTGCTCTACCGGGCCCCCTCTCATTACCTCAAGTATTTGTTATGACTTTTCTCAGTCTTTTTTACTAAAAAAATAATGACTAATTTATTTTTTAAGTGTAAATGAGTAAAAGCTTTTCATGTATTTAGGTCCGCATTTTGACGAAATGCCTTGATTTCGACTACTAACGATTTTTTAAGAACTTTATCACAGATTTTCTTTTCTTTCTTTATTCGAGTACTGATAATTTTAGAAAAGTAAATTATTTCTTAAAATGCAAAGTTTATGTTCAACATTTTGTTTGGTGCGTATTAAAAACGAATTTTTATTTCGTTTCAACTTCAAGGCCCAAAACTTGGGTGCGTATTATTATTTGAGATTTCACTGTATGCGTATTTAACTTACTTTGAGGCTTATCTCTTTAATGTGTTCACCAAATTAAAATCCAAACATAGAACCAGGTAATGTTAAACCAGGTCATATAAAACCCGGTTATGTTTGCCCCTTTAGCAGCAGAGTAAATGAGATTGTTCAGTCAAAATGTTAAAATGTCATATAAAGTCCTTTTCCAAGGCATTATCTGAATGGAAAGAAAAACTCTTAATTTTACGATTATAGCCAAAGTCATTAATGAAACAAGTTAAAGGGAGATAATAATAAGTGAAATAAGCCTTTTCCTCTCTTCCGTAAAAGATCATCAAAATGACAATTTTGCAAATTGTATTCAAGAAAAGGTAAAATGGAATTTCCACATACTTTTTAGCCTCGAGTATTTGAAATAATATTATATTATACTTAGTGTCAATTTTCCCCCATTTTTTCTGAATGGCGATATCAATTTAATAATATATAATAAATATTGATTTTTCTATTTTAATCAATTTTATTCTTCTTTGTTCAGTAATAATCTTAATATCTTCCTTATGACTTTCCCGAACCTCCATCTTCAGCTATTTTAATGGCCCCTACTTAGTTGGTTTTGTTGTGTAATGGTAAACAATGCCTTAACACTATTTTGGGTGTGTAGAAGGGTTATGGGCCTAGAGCCAAAAGTACTTCACTGGATCTACTCGGTAATGTTAAGGCCAGTGCTTTCCTACGTATGTATAGTCTGTTGCCTTGAAGTGTCTGTTACTACCTCCTAACGGTTACTAGAACACCTCCTGTCCTTTAAGGTGTTCCAGTAAACGTTAGGAGGTAGTAACAGACACTCTAGGCCACCAGACAATACATGCGTAATGCATAGGAGAGCACTGGCCTTAACATTGCAGAGTAGATCAAGTGAAGTACTTTTGGCTGTAGGCCCAAAAAATTACACATATAAGGTATGAATATATAAGTGTATGAATTTAACATAACCTATGAGGATTAAGCATATTATATAATAATGACCAAATAAATACAAATACCACATGTAATAATGACAGACGTAAGGCGTTATAACAAGTAATTTATAATTGACTTCATAGAATTATATAGAAGCCATCCGTGCCTTTTGGAAAGTTAAATCTACTAAGTATTCTGAAAGAGATAAAAAAAAAAAATAATAAAAATAAAGCTTACGAAGACATGATAATATAATTACAAGAAGTAGATAGTTCCGCAACGAAGGAATCTGTTAAAAAGGAAATCAAATCAACGAAAAACTACGCCTAGTTTGAGGATATGGTCGTTGTTCGTCTTGACCTGTACAGTTTTACCCGTGCGGTTAAAACTGCCAAAAAAAGAACGTCTGTGGCTACCTTTATCCTGCAAATTACTAAGAGCTTGTGTGTTAAAAATAGAACGTAAAATAATAATTAGATACTCATTAATATGAGAATTGTGAAAAGTAACCAAATCATTTTTTAATAAAACATTTAAATGGTAGTATTTGCTTCAATGTTAAGTACTTATAGGGTGAATTATAAAGTCCGTAGGTTTTTATTTACGCGAAACATTTAAGTGGTAATATTTGCTTCAATGATAAGTACTTATAGGGTGTTTTATAAATTCAGTAGGTTTTTAATTACACGAAACATTTAAATGGTAGTATTTGCTTCACTGTTAAGTACTTATAGGGTGTTTTATAAAGTCAGTAGGTTTTTAATTACGCGAAACATTTAAATGGTAGTATTTGCTTCACTGTTAAGTACTTATAGGGTGTTTTATAAAGTCAGTAGGTTTTTAATTACGCGAAACATTTAAATGGTAGTATTTACTTCAATGTTAAGTACTTATAGGGTGTTTTATAAAGTCAGTAGGTTTTTAATTACGCGAAACATTTAAATGGTAGTATTTGCTTCAATGTTAAGTACTTATAGGGTGTTTTATAAAGTCAGTAGGTTTTTAATTACGCGAAACATTTAATGGTAGTATTTGCTTCAATGTTAAGTACTTATAGGGTGTTTTATAAAGTCAGTAGGTTTTTAATTACGCGAAACATTTAAATGGTAGTATTTGCTTCAATATTAAGTACTTATAGGGTGTTTTATAAATTCAGTAGGTTTTTAATTACGTGAAACATTTAAATGGTAGTATTTGCTTCAATGTTAAGTACTTATAGGGTGTTTTATAAAGTCAGTAGGTTTTTAATTACGCGAAACATTTAAATGGTAGTATTTGCTTCAATGTTAAGTACTTATAGGGTGTTTTATAAAGTCAGTAGGTTTTTAATTATGCGAAACATTTAAATGGTAGTATTTGCTTCAATATTAAGTACTTTAGGGTGTTTTATAAATTCAGTAGGTTTTTAATTACGCGAAACATTTAAATGGTAGTATTTGCTTCAATGTTAAGTACTTATAGGGTGTTTTATAAAGTCAGTAGGTTTTTAATTACGCGAAACATTTAAATGGTAGTATTTGCTTCAATGTTAAGTACTTATAGGGTGTTTTATAAAGTCAGTAGGTTTTTAATTATGCGAAACATTTAAATGGTAGTATTTGCTTCAATGTTAAGTACTTATAGGGTGTTTTATAAAGTCAGTAGGTTTTTAATTACGCGAAACATTTAAATGGTAGTATTTGCTTCAATGTTAAGTACTTATAGGGTGTTTTATAAAGTCAGTAGGTTTTTAATTACGCGAAACATTTAAATGGTAGTATTTGCTTCAATGTTAAGTACTTATAGGGTGTTTTATAAAGTCAGTAGGTTTTTAATTATGCGAAACATTTAAATGGTAGTATTTGCTTCAATATTAAGTACTTATAGGGTGTTTTATAAAGTATGAAGGTTCTTAATTACTCGACATTTCTTTTGTTAAAGGTTTTAATTGCTATTCTTATCAGCTTCGTTATCTATTATAACATCAATTAATCGAGCATTTGATAAGCTTTTTCAAAAACGAAGAGAACAGAAACTTCTGTACAAAAACTTCACGCAGTCTTCCGATTTTGCAATGTACCAACTTAAACTACACTTGACTGAGGTAGACGAAGAAATTCAAAGAATCAAGTTCATTAGCAACCGCAAAGTCTCCCGGGCGAACAGAATATTGTGCAGGACAGTGTGACAGTGTGTACCTAGAAAGTGGAAGTAAACAAACATGTATATAGTGTTTTCACTATTACATCGAAATGTAAATAGAATGAAATAAACAAAAATTTGGATTTTTTATACAATCTGACTTAAGTATTTCCATTTTTAAAACATGCGTGCTTCATAAAAATACCTGTAAATATGGGGGCTTATGCTACTCTCTAGTGAATGCATAACATGTACGTGTTGCGGTATAGCCTATACGTTATTCTTATAACAATTTATTAGTGAAGTGTTCTCGATATTATTTTACTATTTCAATTGCTTTAATTTATTTATATTAAATATTCATATTTTTAATAATGTAATAACCAAGTATATATAAATTACTGAAGAAAAACCTTTTCAAAAATTCTGCCGTAAATAATTATGACTTTTAAAAAACTCCGTGAACCAAAAATGTTTAAGAAACCGCCGTAAGCACGTACAATAAAAATTAATAATTAATAAAATAATCCAACAATACCATCGATAATTAATTGTTCAACCACCATGTCAAATATGTATTAGTTTAATGAATATTAAATTAACATGAATAGAAGATATAATAGAAGATAAATAAAAGAAAAAATAAAAAAAGAAATTGTAAACTCTTGTTTTCACTTTCAATTCTTAGTTATCTACTTGGAATGTAAAAAAGGTATTTTTTAATTTAGAGAAACACTTTCTAAAGAATACTAAAATTGTAGGAAAAATAAAATCCCAAGAGAAAAGAAAGAATTTTCCAATTAAATTAAATTTAAAAAACTAACTAGTGAAAGGATAGAAAATATTACCAAATTATTTACTTTTATTGCAAAAGTCAATTTTATTTATTCTTTCAACATCCACTCTTTCATATTAAATTATTGCTTCCGAGCTTTCCAAAAGTAACGGAAGCTATGTGATCGATCTGGCGAACGAACATTTTTTGTCTCCGATTTTAAAATTCCAAGACAGAATTCCAGAATTATTTGAAATTATATTTCAGAATTATTGGTTCCGTGTCTGTCTTTCGGTCTGTCGCTCAATTTTCGCCAATATATCTTTAAAAAATACTTCTTTTTTACGATTTTGGTAGTATTCATACTACGGAAAGATTAAGTTTTAATTTGGTAGAGCGCTATACCGGAAATATAGAGGCCTGTGGTTCAAATCCCAGCGCTGGAGTGTATTTTTCTCTGTCTGTTTCCCGTAGTTAATATTAATTATAAATTGATTAAAATTAAAAAATACTTCTTGCACACAAGTCCACAAGACAGTGAAACGTTTTCATGTTTTCGCTCTGCGTAAACTACCGACATAAAATTAAATAAAATCGGTAATTTATTCAAGTAATTGATAAAAGTAGATGGAAGATAATTTTTATTCTTATCTCCACACCGGCACTGCCGTGGCTTGATTACAAAATACTGAATTCAAAGGCGCCGGCCTGCCTTCTACGAATTGTTAATATGCCTTCATACTAGGTAGGCTTATTTTCCACATGCGCATAAACATACATTTATTTTCGCCTATATCTTCAAGTACTCGTACGATGTTGTTAAAATTTGGATGGTTTGTCAAAAGTAGCTCTCAGATACCTCCAGATTAATTTCAACCGTCTGCGTCCTTTAAATTGTGTCAAATTGATGCTTTAATTCAAGTAAAAAATCAAAACAATTTTGACATATTTAAAAAACGGGGGAAAATAAAATCAATTTGACAACAACAGGTAGGAAAACCAAAATATCATTAAATTATACGAAATAGGAAGCGAGAAAGCTGTGTTCTAAATTTATTTATATATATATATATATATATATATATATATATATATATATATATATATATATATATATATATATATATATATATATATATATATATATATATATATATATATATATATATATATATATATATATATATATATACAGGGCTCGATTTGAGGCGGAACGCGGCGGAACGGCGTTCCGGGACCTCCCTCTCTGATAAATAAAAAATAAAATTATTGGCACTAAGATTTTTTTTTAAATTCCTTTGTTAAAATTTTATTTGTCAATGAGTGACTACAAATTTGATTCAGGACATCATGCATTAAACTGGCAAATAGTTTTCTTTTCAAAATACAAAAAATATCTATTTGTTGAGATTATACTACTAAATTATGATAACCTGAAATAACAAAGGTTTTTTTTAAGGCAGGGATCGTATTAATTAAGTACTGTGCAGAGACGCTGTGACGAAACTCCCAAGGGCGAGTGAGACAGGGAATGTTTTGTTGATTTAATTATTCGTATAAACCTAAGTACCTATTTATTGAGAGTATTACAACATCATGTGGCATGCTAATCAAAAAATTGTTTATAAAAAATACTACTTAAAATTATATAAGTTTCCACACGAAACCCACCTGATTGCAGTGTGGGTTTATGTCTAAAACTCTTAAAATGTTGTTTTTGAACGTTTATTTTTCAAAATTTTCCCGGGGGAGGATCCCCGGACCCCCCTTCTACAAAGCGGGGGGGGGGGGGGCAAAGATAGTGTAGGTTGTAGTTCCGGCACCTCAATTTCTAGAAATCGAGCACTGTATATATATATATATATATATATATATATATATATATATATATATATATATATATATATATATATATACACAGCTCATTTTCCTTCAAATCATTACTAATGACCATAATTATTCACTATTAACAACCATCTTTCTCCGCCAGAAGAAACTGGAAACAAATATTAATATAAGAATATAAAAATATAGGAAAAACTATCTTATTGAAACAAAATTATGTCGAGAATAGATTATGTGGTGCGAGAGCAGTATTTTACCTATGTATTGTACTGTTAAGTATATAAGTTGTTTTATACTGTTATTAAATAAAGGTATGAAAAAATATTAACCTCGTAAAAACACAAAGAAAAAAAAATTGGAATTTTCTTTTGAATTTATTTCTAACACGTATCATCCTTATCTTTATGCAGCCAAAAAATCCAATCTAAGATATTGTATAGTATTCAACCATAATCAAAAATGTTTATGTAAGATGCATAACATTAACTGTGTACACAATACATGTTTTAAGTATAGTTAAGAACGGGTAAAATATATATATTTATAGGTATATATATACAATATACATATACGATTTACTTGATATTTATATTTTTTATATTATTAACTTTTTCTCACCTATATTTTATACTTCCACCACAGTGATAAAAGGTTATTTTTATTTTAAAAAATACGTGATAAGGACCTAAATTTAATGATAAGAAATAAATTGACAAGTAGCTCACGGGTAGTTTGTTTTTCTTGTAAAAAAACAACATATTTTTTGATAGATTGTTTATAAACTTCCTAATTAAATGTAAGTACCACAGAGATAGCAACCTAATAACATTTTTATTAAGCGTAAACTTAAAGTATCTCGAGTTCAATATTCTCTAAAACGCTACATTGAACACAAAAATAGGGGGAAAATGAAAATATATTAATATGAATGTCATATACTTAACAAGATCAACCACCATAATCCTATCACTGGACGAATCACCATCGTTATTATGGTACCAATATGTTATTATTGGACCATCTTTCGGCTAAAAATCGAACAGGTAGTTTCTTAAAATATGGGCGTTCACAAAAATGGTAACGGTTAGAGCTAAAGACAGATATGAGACCAAATAGTCTTCCAGTGAGAGTGGCACATAGCTTCCTCGCGTCCTATTTTGTATAAATTAATTATTTTATGGTTTTTTCAACATATTACTGTCTAATTTATTCAATTTCCCACCCGTTATTTAAATCTGTCAAAATACTTTTTATTTTTCACCTGAATTAAAGACTCAATTTGGCAAAATTTAAAGAGTGTAGACGGTTGAAATTAATCTGGGGCTATCTCCAAGCTACTTTCGACGAACCATCAAAATTTCATAAAAATAAGTTGAGTAGGTACTTTTGAAGATATAAATGTATGTTTGTGCGCATGTGGAAGAGAAATGAATGGGCGCTGAAGGTTAAAACTTATATGGGACCAACAATGGGTTAATTATGACTTACCATCCAATTTTCAATGAAATCGGACGAGTAGTTTTTAAGATATGTTGGTTCGCAAAAATTGAGCGACAGACCGACCTACAGACAGACACGGAACCAAAAATGTTCTCTGATGTCTGAAACGGATTTCTGTCTTGGAATTTTTGAAATCGAAAACCAAAATTTTTTTCGTTCTTCGGAACGAGCATATAGCTTCCGTTGCCTTCGGTAAGCTCGGAAACAATTGTGGTGAAAATATTGTTGGGTAACTTTCTATCAAACGATCTATTCATAATTATAATAAGTAAAAGCTGTGAGATGTATCCAGAGTTAACAAGGTCTAATGCTAATACGACTGACAAACATTTTTTATAGTTTCCATAATCAATATGAGACCTAAATTTTTACAAGCTAAACCATAATAAGAAAGTCCTATGATGCAAAAATTAATTAGTTTTCTATTGAACTTATTACCTCTCTCGAAATTAAACAATGATTCATGGGTGATAAAGGAGACCGAAATTACAGTTTATTTACCACTTAATTTCACATACCTTTTCAAAATGTATAGCAGTAACATCAACTGCGTTGTTAGTAAAATATTCTACACGGGGACGGGGAATAATTTCTCTTTTCAGAAAAGTAGAGAGAGAGAAGAGAAAAGTTTTTCATATAATGAGAAAACTGTCAAGTTCTAGATGGAACTGTTGCCACGGTCACGACCACGCTTCACAAATACACCGTGGCATATCTCTTTGAATTCACTCGACAAGAGCAATAACCCACTCCAAATCCAAGCAACCAAGTCAAACTAGCGTGACAAATCACCACATAGAGATTTAGAACCCGACTCATTTATATTCATAGAGTAGATTTTTCCAAGTATTTGTCAACAGTTGTCAAAATATTAGACATAAATAAAGTGCTAAATGGAGTAAATGCGGACTTCTCATAGCGTAATTAACTTTATCTACGATTGATACGAAATATAAACATTGTATCTCTGTTTAGATGCGTAGAAAGTGATTCTTTACGTACTTGTATTCATTGCGCAAGCGCGTTCCGCCCTAGGGCGGTAAAAAATAGAATTCTTCACCTTTGCGCGATTAGCGAGTTTTTTTTGCATATAACAAAACTAATTTTCTGTTTGTTATATTAAAGTAAATGTTTATATCGAGTTTTCACCGAAAAACAATGTGTGATTTAAGTGATTATGACGAAAATGAAGAGAATAATACGGCTCCCAAAATAATTAATTCGGCATAAAATACAAGTAACGAATCAATTACATCTACATCAAAAGAGAAATACGAACTTACATATCTGTATTTATTATTAAAATCCCATAATCGTAGATAAAGTACGGTACGCAACTCGTTCGAAAACGGCATTTTGCTTTGCTCGCGTGGTTTTACTACTCTCACTGTCGCTCGGGTGCAAACTCCACACTCGCATGCAAAATGCCACTTTCCGCACTAGACGCGTAATGTACTATTATTGTTATTCTTTGTGTTAAAATCGTGTTTCGACACTGGTTAGTATTAGGTCTAAAACTAACTAGTGGTCGCACTACAGGCCTAGTCAAACAAGAGCGGGCTGTCCGCCGCGGACTGGGGTATTAGAATCTTTGTACACCATAATGAAGTTCATGAAGTCAAAATATCATTCTCAGTTGACCAATCGTCATCTAACAGAATTGCTGCAAACGTATTTAACAAATTTTACGCAATATTTCCAAGATTTGACCAAAGTTCAAGGGTCTACGATTATTTTATTTTAATTATTAAAATTTTGAAAATAATTATTTTCATTGTCTCTCTCTTAATTGCATTTCCTTTCATGTGTACTTTACATAGCACTTAAGACTTTTGTAGAATATGCAAATATATTAATTAAATTAAATTTTAACCTGTGTATTTAATATTATGTAATTATGGTGTGGATCTTTATAATACATGAAAAACTGGAATGCGGCTCTCATAAACATTATGCGGGCATATAAATAATAAAAGACAATTTTTACCCAAGGATGCGAAAAGACACCGGTGGGGGGTGGATACAGAAGGAAAATACCTTTGCTTTATACAGAAAGTTAACTTTTAAAACTGTTTTTTCCATTATTCGGACTCAATTACTAATAAGGGATTGTTTCAAATTATAAAACCCAAAAAGGATGGGTATAGCAATAAGAGGGAGGGGAGGGACGCAGGAAACAAGGGCATCTAAATATTCTCGCTTAATAAAATAACTTAAATTTTACGACGTTAGTTTATAAACAAGCAAATTCCAAAATTCCATTAAAAATAACACGCTTCTTAGCAGGAATCCAGTAATCTAGTAATGAATAATAATTATCTGCCAATTCGTGAGGCACATAGCACATAGCTTCCACACATCCTATTTATTAGAATGTTCACATGAAATGTTTCAATTCCCAGAGGGATAACACTTATTTTTAAGCAATTTTAAATTTGCGATGACGATCTTTGAAAGATATGGTGGTTCGCAAGAAAGTTGAACAATAGACCGATAGAATAACTCAGGCACACGACCAAAAATGACCCTTATAATATCAATCTATTTTATTGACAGTAATATTATGATCACTTAAAAATGATTTAATATTTAATAGTAATACAAATAATAATGTTGTATTTCCACATAATAATAATCAGAATAATTGTTAAGACTTGTAGTGTCTTTTAAGCGCTACGAGAGTGCGGGTCGGACGTGCCCCCTCCTAATCTGATTGCCCTACTGCCTGCCTTGGTTAGGACCAGTCGGTTCTAAGCGCTCAACCTAGCATGTTATACATTTTCTCTGTTCCACTCGATATTTTTATAATACACTAAATCGTTCTTAATCGTTTTTTTTAATCGTACCCTCAACATTGGTCACTTTGGACCGGATTACGAATCGAGCTACCAAAGGATACTACTTATAATAATCGTGAATCGTTAACAACTATCGTTCAAAATCGTAATTTTAGTTAATCGATAAAAACTTTTAATCGTTGTTTTATGTGCCGTTACCTTATTTTCTACATTTTATTACTAAGTTAAATCAATCAAAAGTAAAATGTGAACAGTGAACCTAACCCGTAATAATATTCGTTACATGGACAATCGTAAGCAAAGAAGTTAGAAGGTAGAGAAGAGCCCAGAGGTCGACGGCCGCTTCGTGTTGTTTCCAGCTACCCTCTTCGGTGAGTGCACACTCAAATATCTTGGTGTCATCCCTAGTTCCTAGAATTTCCTTTTATTCATTCCCTAACCCCTAACCTCTTTAGTCACTTATCGTTTCTTAGATTTTGTTTATTTTATTATTTTAATCTTATGGTTTCAATTTCTAAAATACTGCCTTTTATCAAACCTTTCTCTGAATACCTCAGATTTAACCTTATTTCTTTTAAACGACCCCTGTCTTTATTAAAAACAAACGTAACTTCGCGTAACTATTATCGCCAATTCACTCTTCATTATTTCACAACTTTTTATATTTTTATTTTTTCTAATATCTCTTTCGCATTTTATTCACTTTAAGTTATTTAATTTTGTTTTTATTTATTCGTTAGAATTTGTTTCAATTACTCGTAAAATGCCTCCTACAGTAAAATCTAATAAACAAGAGCCATCTATCATGGGTATGTCCAGACGAGAAATACTCCATTCGAGATTAAATCGCATTGACGAATATGTACAAAATATTGACATTAACACCTGTACTACTGCTGAATTTCTTCAATTACGAGCACGCCTCGATAATTTGCAAGGATGCTGGAATCAATATGATTCGCTAGTAGATTGTAATCGACAAGACATTGAACTTCGAATAAAATTTGAAGATTCATATTATAAATTATATGGGGAATTGAATCATCTCCTAGAATCGAAACCTCTAATTCAGCAGACTAATCGAGTTTTGGAAAACAATCGAAACGAAACTGCTAATGATAAATTCGTAAAGATCCCAATTTGTGCCAAGATAATACAATACGAAGGTTCTAATGATAACATGCTGCCCGAGGTTAACCCTACAGAAGAAGATTTGGATTTAGAAAATAATGATAATACTTTCTCTAAATGTGCTGGGATGGAACTACACATGTGGTCCTTTAAGTCATCTACATCTACATCAAACGAAACTTGTGCTGACTCCAATTTAGAA
Organism: Gerris lacustris; assembly: GCA_951217055.1. Lineage (NCBI taxonomy): Eukaryota > Metazoa > Arthropoda > Insecta > Hemiptera > Gerridae > Gerris > Gerris lacustris. The sequence goes on along the minus strand of OX578282.1, from coordinate 55,292,852 downwards.
CCGCCCAAAACGAACAACCAATACACTTCTGTTAAATCACTCGGTCTTGCGAGGAGCCATTCCAGTGACAGTATTATATACAAAACACATGAAATCGAAAAATCGAAACCTCTTACCAAAAGAATAATCGAAGAAGAAATCGAATCGTCAGTGGATAATAATCTTAAGCAGATCCATCCATTCCTAGACATATCAGGTTACCTCAGGGTGGGCGGCAGGCTTAAACTGATTAAAATATTTTTATCCTTTTTCAAGAGTGATGCTAATCGAAACTTATACGGTAGTTTTATTGTTGATAAAGGAGTTTTATTGCATTCATTGTGTCCGTTAAACGCATCTCTTAAATCATTCGAATATCAGTTTAATATTTTATTAGTTGCAATTCAAGTTAGTTCAAATTCTCAGCCCCCTACTTCCCTATCCTTTGAACCTAACTACCTTTTACCCTTGACACCTAGCCATCTTACAATTGGCAGAGCCATTACTTTGTATGCAGAATGGGAATCTCGGTGCCTTATGAAAAATCGTCTGAAAAAATACGTTTGGGAACGTTGGAAGATAAAATACTTGTCGAGTTTGCAGACCCTAGTTAAATGGTCTTTTGGTTCACCCAACCTACGAGTCGAGTCGCTTGTCATTTTGAAGGAGGATAATCTTCTACCCATAAAATGGCTTCTTAGACAAATCGGACAACTTCACTCTGGTCGAGACGGAACAGTGAGAGTCGACCGAACTCCTGCTGACATCAGGAAGCGCACAGTCAATCGCATCAGCCCACTCTATTGAAGATGAAAGGGAGACTTCATCATTTATTCACTTTTATTCATTTTTTAATTTTTGTTATTTTTTGTGATTCGAGCTCTTTGTTATTAACTCTTTATATTTTCTTATTTTGAAACGGTCCTTTCAAGGTGGGCGGCTATGTTAAGACTTGTAGTGTCTTTTAAGCGCTACGAGAGTGCGGGTCGGACGTGCCCCCTCCTAATCTGATTGCCCTACTGCCTGCCTTGGTTAGGACCAGTCGGTTCTAAGCGCTCAACCTAGCATGTAATACATTTTTTTGTTCTACTCGATGTTTTTTTTAATATAATCAATCGTTTTCTTTAATCGTTTTTATTAATCGAACCCTCAACAATAATATTATTTGATGTCAATTCTTAAGTAACCCATTTTTAAAAAATTGATTTTATCTAGAGGAAATATTTCAATTGAACTAGGTTCGTACTATATTGGATTAAGGACAGTATATTTGAATTGGCTATATTAAATTGGCCTTGATTAGGGACTAAATTAGATTAGGCTAGAAGAGGGGAGGATATGCATTAAATAATAAAACACAAATAATATAATGATAGATATAATGTACACTCACGCACCCATTTTGTGCAAATTTGAACCATTTACAAAAAAGTGTATAAATCAATCAATATGAATCAAATATTAGACAAAAATACTTAATAACATTACGAAGATAAGTAGTAGAAAAAAAAATAAAACATAAAAATATCAACCTATAACTCGTAAATTTGAGCAGACATGGCGCAAAGATGAATTGGTGCAAAAACGAAACCATATATACAGGGTGGTTGGCGATATATGTACAAAAATAAATAAATATTAATATTATTACCCATACATAAGGCGGAAGTTTTAGTAAACTTCGCTGAAAGTAAAAAAGTAACGTATTTATTGTTGTTATCGAAACGTTAGTAAATAAGGATGTTTTCCCTAAAGTCCAACAAGTTTAAGGTCGGTTCTCTACCAATTTATGGAACCACAAAAAAAAAATATATTTTTCAATTTAAAAAAAAATTGTATAATTTTTTTGTCATGTAATTTTGAGGTTATGGAAATTAATATTATACTTTTCTTGGAAGAAGTTTTGTCAGCTTTACAAATAAACCAAGAATTTTGTTTTTGCTTTTATACTTTTGGGAGCAATAAATGTTTTCATGAGCAAAGGTATTTTAAAAAAATCATAAATTTTGACTTTGTGGGAAAATAGTTGAGAATAGAGCTTGACCCATGGCTTTAAGACGTTTTTTTTGTAGCCAATGATGTTTAGAATCACCCTATTTATTTGTGAACATATATCGCCTATCACCCTGTGTGTGTATATATGTATGTGTGTATATATATATATATATATATATATATATATATATATATATATATATATATATATATATATATATATATATATATATATATATATATATATATATATATATCTATATATATAAAACTAAGAGTGACAGTGACTGATCATCAAAAATTCTCCTACTTCCCATTGACCTAGAGATTTGAAATTTGGTACATAGATAGGAAAGTCAATAGGAAAGTGCGGCCATTTTGATTTCGATATGTCTCCGCCATATTGAATTATAGCCGCCATCTTGGATTTTTTCATCAGTAATTCTCCTACTTCCCATTGACCTAGAGATTTGAAATTTGGTACATAGGTAGAGTGTACCATAAATAGAAAAGTTCAGGTGTTTTGATTTCGATATATAGCCGCCATTTTGAATTATAGCCACCATCTTGGATCTTTTCATATGTAATTCTCCTACTTCCCATTGACCTAGAGATTTGAAATTTGGTACATAGGTAGAGTGTACCAATACTAGAAAAGTGCGGGTGTTTTGATTTCGATATATAGCCGCCATATTGAATTATAGCCGCCATATTGGATTTTTAAAACACGTGTATATTTTTATGTGTCGTATATCGTTTTAAAGGCCTTGATTAATACTTTAATGTTGTGGTATTTATTTATTTTTAAAATTTTTTGTACGGGTACATTTGTACCGATTTGTACTTTTGGTTCAGGTTAAGAAGGTGAAATATTTTTTTAAAATTTTATTTTTACATTAATTAGAATTCATTAGCCTAAATAATGATCTTATACATGGTTTGATTTTTAAATATATTTTTGGTACCTATGGGTACACGGGTACAAATATGCTTTTAAACACAAAACCTACTTTCATGTATATCGTTGAAAAACTCTTGAATAGGCCTTTTAATGTAGTTATGTAGTGTTTTGTGATATTTTTACTTTTTAGGGGGGTAAAATTGAAAAAAGTCCTTATATAGCTGTTTTTTGACAATGGTTCCTTAGGTTTTGGTTGAAATTTAAAACATTGTTATTATTTTTTACTCTCCTTTTCAAGACGTTTACGAATATACCTCATTTATTTTGTTATCTTCATTTTGACTTTTTCGGGTAAAAAAATCACAGGGGTGTGGGACGATTTTTTGGTAAAATATAAAGTTTGTACTATCTTCATGAAAGTTGTCACGCTTATAAAAATGAAAAATACAAGACGAAAGTGCTCTTGGACTTTTTTTTCCAAGACTCTTAGTTTCCGAGAAAAAGCCACTCAAAGTTCATATTTGGCAATTTTTGGGGTTTTCGATTGGCCATTTTTTGGGCTTTAAAAGTGCTAAATGGTAAACTGACGGCATATTCGTAATCTACTCGACGGGGGCTTTAAAAAAACGTATAGTTTGTATGGGGTTGTCGACAACTTTTTTTGCCCAAATTTTCCGGCTCAAAATCTGGGCCCAAAAATAGGGAAATTAATAAAAAATTAAAAATATGAGAAATATTGATTCGATTTGATTTAAAATTTGTATGCATGCCTTATTTAATATTAGGAACTCGGAAAAAAATTAATACTTGAACATATTTGTACACATGTGTACTTTTGGTACATACGGTACCAAATGTGTTATTTTAACTTGAGATTTTATGTTGTGAAACAATGTGTTATTAGTAATGATTTTATTTAGTAAGCTTTATACCATTCAGTGAATTTAATTTGTTTTAATATAATGTTGGTACCTATATGAGGTACATGGGTACAATGATCGAAATATATCATATTATATATAATTTTACAGTGCTTGAAAAGTACTTTCATTGTTGTTATGTACACTTTTTCAAAATTTTACATTTTAAGGGGTGTAAAGCATAAAAAACCGTTAATTTATCTGTTTTTCCGAATTGGTTTTTTAGATTATAATTTAAATGGAAAACTAATTAATAATTTTTTACTGCTCTTATCGAGACCTTTACAACAATACCAATTTTGATAATATTCGATGAATGAATAAACCACTGCTGCTGCTCAGCAGAGTAAGGATTTTTTATTCGATAGACTGCTGCGCATTTGATTTGTTTTGATTTTTTTTTTTAGTTCCGTGAATTGTTGGTTGAGTTAGTCTAATTGTAGCCGTTACTCTTGGCGACAAGCTTTCTACATCAGTTTTCTGGTGTTTAATTTGACATAATATGACCAACCAATGAGAGAAGACTTTGAGAAAGGCTTGGGTTTGTCTTTGTGGGGGGTGCATTGTTTTGTTTATTTTTGACACATTTTGACAGTTTTTGATACGGCGCGGCAATAAAAGAATAAAGTGTATAGAAAAATAAAAATATAAATTAATCAAATATAGATATATGTATAAAATTACAAGATAAAAAGAACTTTATATATACTACGTTTTTTAATTCAATTAATTTATCTTCATATTCAATTATTTATCTTCTTTGTTTAATTGGTTTACTTATTCTTTTTCGCTGTCATTCACTGTTTACCTCTTAATAAAAAATCTTAAATTTGAAATCTGTCAAAATGAAGGATTGTAAATATTTGGGATATGACAAAACAAATAAAATAACTTGCGGATTTCTTCCGAACAGACTTTCCATAAAGCAAATTTGCTGAAAACTAATTAAATTCTGCTGAAAAATTACTAAAAGCATTAAAATATTGTTTGTGCCATGCCCTAAGGAACTTCATTTAGAAACTAAACTTCAAACGCATTCTAGCGGTGAACTAACAAACTAAGACATACAAAACTTTTACCAACAACAGTTTTATGAGTTAAGATTTCATTTCTGATGCAATAATATTATTAAATAAAAAAAAATTACACTGTTAAACAAAATACATTATCCACATAGTTAGTGCCAAGTAAATATGTAGGAAATATAAAAACTTATGGTTAAATTCATTTATAATGAAAAATATATTTTATATAAAAAAAAGCAGGTCATATATTTAATTGAGATAAAATGTTTAAAAATAAGCAATAAAAAATAATATAAACTAATTGCACTAAAATACAAAATTATTTAATAAAAAAGATATATTATTTATATTGTTTTAATTATTTTTTACACCTAGCGCCAACTTCTAGACGAATTAGGCACGCGAAGCGTACCAATTCGGCTAGTATATATATATAATAAAAATCTTAAAAACACCCAGGGTTCGGACGCAAAAACAAACAACCCCTTACCACATTATCTAACCACCCGACGCGACGTTTCGACTTCAATAAAAATCTTATGTAACTATCATATTATGTTCGTCAGGCATATCCTCCCCTCTCATAACTCATAATATTGCTAATATATAGCCTAATCTAATTTAGTCCTGATCAAAGATTATTTAATCTGGTCAATTCAAATACGGTCCTTAGTCCAATATAGTACGAACCTAGTTCAATTTAAATAAAACCTCAAAATAAAATAAAATAGTGTTGAACATAGCTTCCTCGCGTCCTATTGCGTTTACTTTAATAATTTTAAATTCATATTTTACGATTTTGGTAGTATTCATACTACAGAAAGATTAATTTTTAATTTAAATCAAGTTATAATTATTATTTACTACGGGAAACAGACAGAGAAAAATACACTCCAGCGCCGGCATTTGAACCACGGGCCTCTATATTTCCAGTATAGCGCTCTACCAACTAAGCTACGCAGGAGAATGAGTTTCTCTGACGTTAATGATACCTTGTCCCGAATTTAAGCTTTCAATTTTCCACATAAGTCTTAGAAAGTCAACATTAATGACATAGAACTAGACCGAGAAATAACGCTTATAATTATAAAGTACCCAATTAGTACCTGTACCTAGTACAATCAATTAGAAATTCATATTTTACGATTTTGGTAGTATTCGCATACTACAGAAAGATTGACTTTTAATTTAAATCAAGTTATAATTATTATTTACTACGGGAAACAGACAGAGTAAAATACACTCCAGCACCGGGATTTGAACCACGGGCCTCTATATTTCCAGTATAGCGCTCTACGAACTAAGCTACGCAGGAGAATGAGTTTCTCTGACGTTAATGATACCTTGTCCCGAATTTAAGCTTTCAATTTTCCACATAAATAATTTTTTATGCATAATAAATTTATGCATTCATAACCTATCATTGTCAAATTTATTTTAATTTCATTTTATTCCTCCCCCACACCTTTTTAAATCTTTAAAAATTGTTTTAAAATTTTTATTCATGAATTAAAGTTTGAATTTAGCACAATTTAAAGTGCAGATCTAAAACCATCCAAATTTCTTAAAAATCGAATGAGTAGTATTAAATATATAGTAAACAAATGTATGTTAGTGCATATGTGGAAGAAAAACAAATGGGCGAAGAATGTTACTTATATAGGACCAACAATGGACTAATTATGACCTACCATCCAAATGTCATAAAAATCGAACGAGTAGTTTTTAAGATATGGTCGCAAAAATATTTTGCTCTTCAAAGCGACATACCATTCGTTACCTTCGGTAATAAAATAGATATTTTATTTTCTTTTTATTGAATATCATAACTACATAAATTATCGAATGTTATTAGTGAGACTGAGACATTGTTATTTGGACGGTGACATACATGATAAAGGTAATAATCCATTGATTATTCCTTTTGGCGTGTATTATTTAATTCAGAATTTAAAATAATAAAATAACAAGTGAATGACCAAAGATAAGAAGAAATAATTAGTCAAAAGTTATAACTATGACAAGGAAAGATAAGCTATAAGATGGGCGATGTTAAATTATTAATAAATATATAAAATCATTATTTAATATATTGTCGTTTCTTCTTTATTATTATATTTATATTTATATTATGTATCTTTATTTTTCTTTATTATTATTTATTAATATCCACACGAATAAATGGACTATATGTTTGTATATTTAAAAGTTGTATTGTAAAGATAATTGTTATAATTGCTGAAATATAATTACACCTACGAAATATCACCTTTTTAATAATAATTAAATAGTTTTTATTTATTTATCACCCCTAAGGACCCAAATGATTCATATATTAAATAGTAATGTTTTATTAATTTTTATGTACCTAAGTAATATATTTAAAAATTGATAAACAAATAATTTGTTAACTCTAACTAAATTCATATTTTAATACACCCACATGTAATGAATCAATTTTTGCTATCAATTTATGAATTAATTTCTATGTAATGACCATTAGAAGAGTGTATTGACAAAAATAGTATTTTTGATATTAATCCGATTTTATAATTATACACTTATATAAGTATGAAATGTCGAATAATATAAATTATTTTAATAAGCGTCTTTCATTGTTTAATTTATTTATTAATAAACTATTTTAATAACTCTTTAGCTTAAATATATCCTATAAAATAAAAAACCTTCCGTGTCTGTCTGTCGCTCAGTTTTTGCGAACCAACATATATTATCTTTAAAACTAATCATCAGATTTTATTCAAATTTGTATGGTAGGTTATAGTTAGCCCATTGTTAGTCAACCTTCTGAGCTTATATATATATATATATATATATATATATATATATATATATATATATATATATATATATATATATATATTTCTCTTCCACAAGCGCACAAATATACATTTATATACAGCTATATATATATCATCAAAAGCGCATATCTGAATTTTATGAAATTTAGATGGTTTGTCGAAAGTAGCATGCATATGGCCCCAGATTAATTTCAACGTCTGTGCTCCTTAAATTTTGCTAAATTGATACCTCAATTAATGTAAAAAAAAAAATCAGAACAATTTTTACAGTTTTAAAAACCAAGAGAAAATTAAATAAATTTGACAATAATAGGTTTTAATAGTATAAAATCATTTAATTATACAAAATAAATCGCGAGGAAGCTATGTGCCCACACTGATTGGCAGAGTAATTTTATAGGAGATCTATCAGTATTTTGATATTAGGTATTTTGAAATTACCTATTTTATTTAGTAACAATGGACTAATAAATAAAAAAGCACTAAATTTAAAATTAATTATAAGTAATACATGTGATATTAGTTTTAAATGATATAATATATTTCCAGGATAACATTAAGTGGTGTTATATTTTAGGGGTAGAAAGAAAATAATTTTGTTGTGTGATAAACAATATATATAAAAAAAAAAATTGTTAAGAAATAATATACATATATATATATATATATAGGAAGTTGGTGTACTGACGTTATATTTCTGGCTATATGGGGTGGAAGATGCCTTAAATTCGGTGGTGGTGCGCACCAATGCTCTGGTGCGGATGCCATAAACAGCTGGGAATAAGCGTGAAAGCCACAAGGCAATACGCAAGGAAGTAAAACTAAATAAAGAACGAGTCGCTGATAAGGCCCGGCTTCACCCACATGTTCAACCAATAAATCGTCCATGTTTCGGAAACAACAATTTTTTTTTTTTTTTTCGTAAAAAGGATGAAAATACGCGACGGTGTCGTAAATGAGAGGAGATAGGATCCGACGCGAGTAATGCCACGATACAGACTGAGTCTTCAGGGACTGACAAGTACACCGGCAAAACTGGGGGGGGGGGGCATTCTCTCCCTTCCCTTACCCCCCTCTTTACCCCACTAACCTACAACCTACTACCAATCAAAACAAATTATTATTCTTTTCTTTATCTTACACAAAAACTTTTCCCTGTTACAATAAAACATCTCTAAAGAGGAGTAGAGGAGTAGGGACAAATGTTAAACTATAACAAGAGCAAAAAAAATGATTATTTTGTATATAATATAAATAAAACACTTAGAATGGTACTATGTACTTCCTAAATTTTACGAAGGGGTGACTTTTTCTGTGAATTACAGAAGTTAAGCAATGTTTAGGGGTTGAGACCTTATCTCTACACCATTACTAGGGTGTTTTCAGTACGCCAGTCGACTCTTATCTGCCAGTGATACCTCGTTTGTCAACTACAATCATGATTCAAAGAGTCACTACGTCAGAATTACGTAGGTGTACCCTTGCACGAAAAATTGAATTCGACTTATCAGTACTATTAAAGATGAAGTCACTTCGTATTTTTTTTACGTATCTGTACAATTTTTAGATCTAAATTAAAATACAGCTAAAATTTAAATTTTGATTTTAATGAGTGATTAATAGTATACAGTGATGTCTAAGAAATTTATAATATAATGAGAGAAATGTCTGACGTCGAATCTAGTGAATCAGTATATAATAATCAATGGATTATTAGATTTATCATGTAATTCACCGTCCGAAAAAAATTGTTATCAGTATTACTTATAACAATAACAATTTATGCAGTTGTGGTATTCAATAAAAAAAATCGGTCCGAGACAACTCAGACAAACTTTCTCATATTATACAAGTTCATAATTTTATTACTTAGCCCAATATTTTCCATTTCTTAGTTTTCGTATGTACATTTAATTATTATTGAACATTTCATCAAAATTTGTAATAAAAATAACATCTCCTGGGTGGGGAATCGAATCCGGGCTCTGTGCGTCCGCGATTTAAGCTATTTTCTCAGGAACTAGATTTTTCCCGGGAAAACGGCTTACATCAGATTCGTATTTAAATGGACTACATTTTAGAATTTTTTAATCAAAATCGTCGGAACCGTTTTCGAGAAATAGTAGCGCCCCCAAATATGGATCTAAAATTCATTTCTCGATTTCGTATGATTTTTCTGAACATGTATGCCAAATTTCGTCAAAATCGGCCCAGTAGTTTAGGCTCTAGGCGTCTGTACAGACGACAGACAGACATTTTTTAAAAACTACTTTTTTGGATTCAGGGGACCTCAAAACGTATAAATCCATCAAAATCGAATTTTTGCACCATCACAATACTTTCTCTTTATATGAGAAAGTAAAAAAAAGGAAGTAGTGATGAAGATAAAGACCATGTAGAATTTTGCCGTGAGTTTTGATTTTAATGAGTGTTAAAAAAAAAGTACCCTGATGTTGTACCTGAAGGGTGGTTATGGAAAGAAAGTGCGGAGATGGGCTGGCCATATTGCCAGGACAAAGGACTACAGATGGTCCAAGACATTAATAGATTGGTACCCACAGGAGTTAATTTAACTCAAAAAATTGTATATCCAAAGTTATTCAGTAACCATCAGTTATCTAAAGAAGACTGCATTAGAAGAGCCGAAATAAATCAATTGTTTTAATATCAATCATTTTGTGTGAATATGTTGTTTGGTTATTGAACAACACCTCTTTAATAGTTATTAAGGTTGTTTTATTTTAAATTATGGCAATAAAGCAAATTAATATTATAAAAATTACAAGATAAAAAGAACTTTTTATATACTACGTTTTTAAATTTTTTGTCATGAATCATAAATTTGAAACCCGTCAAAATAAAGACTGTAAATATGGATATGTCAAAACAAATAGCTTGCGGATTTTTTTCTAAACTAACTTTCCATACATCAAAATTTGCTGAAAACGAATTAAATTCTGCTGAAATATAGCTAAAGTATTAAAATAATGCATTGTCACCGTGTTCTGAGCTGTTCTAAAAGTTTCAAATGTCTAGCTACTCGGGAAGTTAAAAAAGAACTTTTTATATACTACGTTTTTAAATTTTCTGTTGAATCATATGTAATGTTGATAATATAATTGTCATTGTTATATAATGTTAGTGAAAAAAAAAAAAAAGTTCCGAATTTACTTACTTCACATAAATGACCATCTAAAGCTGATCTTAAACCTATAAAAGGACAAATCTTTGTACAACGGATCTCACCTCATCTTGGATCAATTAATTTATTTCTTTGTTTACTTTTCCTTTTTCGCTGTCATTCAATATTAACCTCTTAATAAAAAATCACAAATTTTAAACCTGTCAAAATGAAGATTGTAAATATGGGACATGTCAAAACAAATAAAATAACTTGCGGATTTTTTTCGAACTAACTTTCCATACATCAAAATTTGCTGAAATATGGCTAAAGTATTAAAATAATGCATTGTCATCGTGTTCTGAGCTGTTCTAAAAGTTTCAAATGTCTAGCTACTCGGGAAGTTAGACAACAGACAAGAAAGCAAGCTAATAAAAACGTAGTAATAATCATTTATCAACAGTTCTACTACATTCTAATAAAAATCCTATATATTTTTGTTAAAAAAAAAAGCATGTACACAAAGTAGAAAATACACAATGTGATTACTCATTGTGCTCTCAGGTGTATCTTATATGTTTATGACAGTCGTTTTAGTTAGACTGCAGAAGTTAAGTGTACCATCTTGTTTCCACCTCTACATTTACCTATTAATGTTCAAACTATGGTATAAAATAAAGTAATTTCAGAAAGTACAAAATATCAGCTTTGTTTAAACAACACGAAATACTACACAAGAAAACGCATTACCTAAAACATAAAATTTATTAAAATAGAATAAGTTATACAATTATTTAATTTTTAGGAATAAATAATCTAAAATTATATGGTTTTTGTTATAACTAGTTTTATAAACCACCCAGATTCCTTATTAGCTTATGAATAGTTTAATTTAAAATATATTAATACGAATTAAATTTACCATGATAATTGCATAGAGAAATGAAAGCAGTTATTTAAATTTATGTTTTATGCAAGGATAATTTAAATTAAAAAATAATATTGGTCGTAACTTATAAGTATTTCCTTCAGAAAATAAAAAAACATATTATAATTTAAAGCAATAAAATATATACGCTCTAGTTATTTCTCTATGGCAATGGTTAAGTCCCATTGTAATTCTATTTTACGTAGAAACTATTGCATAGATAATAAGTATAATGCTCGTTATAAGCCGACCTTACTGTTTACTTATCTGAAAAATATGTAATATATCCCGCTACTACGGAGTAAAATTTTTATTCTTCTTGTTTATGTTTTAAATTAAATCTGGCTAAATTGCTTCTCAAGTCTCTACAATTTTCAAACAGCGCAAAAAAAAGAAATGAATATGGTTATCATAACAAATAATGAGCTAAATTATATTTAAGTCGTTCTACTAACAGTTTATGATGGGCAGTAACCGAACGAAAATATTAATTTTGAGTTAAAAATTGTATCTATTGATTCTGTCTTGAAAATATTGAAATATACTTATCCGTAAAACTCATTACTGTGATATAATACTGATATTTTATAAATATAAAACAGTAGGTAATAACGGTAGGTTATAGTAGGTAATATAATACTAATGTGGAACTTTTTTAGCATCACTTACTATTAATCCTTCATTTCAAATCATCCCAAATTCTATCACTTAAAAGCTAGTCCTGTACTCAAATAGAGGATTCCAATCTGGGTCTTGGCTATTAATCATATACGTGTTTCAATTTATTTATACTTGGTATGCTAACAATATGTAAATGATCTGAATATTTTACACTTTTTTGAAATATCATCTAGAAACCTTAAATTATTTTTTATTATTAATGTTGAAAATAAAATGTTAATAATATTGAAAATATGAAATGGTTTGTTGTTTTTTGCTGGTACCACGGTATATCAGGAAATACAGTAAGTTTCAGAATCACAGTTTAAAAATATAATCTTTTTTTACCTTATTATGATAGAGTATTTAATAATAATTGAGAATACTTTCGCACAGGTTAAAAAAAATTATCACTCGCGCAATTTTAATAAATTTAGAAACGTTTATCACACAATCTGCACCTCTCACTTTGCACTTCATAACAAAGCCCAATTTCCTACAACGTACAAAATTCATAGAAATAAGGATAATGTTCCGAAAATTCAAAATACGTTGCACAATTATCCACACCCTTTTTACTGTTATAACACATTTAACAATAAAGTTAAAGAGCCACACTACTTCATTTTTAAAATGATAAAAATAAACTTTGTCACTATCATAGCACTTCATAATTTTTATTAGTGAAATTTTGGCGGTAAAAACGCAACATTGGCGGTAAAAAGGACAATAGTCATACAATGTTATATATGTTTGTGATCTACTCTTCAGTAGCTTTCGTTTGAAACCCATCTCAAAAAATAAAAAAATTATGCTTTGCCCATTTTTGCGCATTACGCTTGCGAATATTAAATGTTTAACTTCTCAATATTTTACTTGTGTGAGGGTAAAAAGTATTTTAAATTTCACACCTCTAGCGCGAACGGTGCGAGGGATATAAGAACCAAATACGACGGACAGACAGACACACCACCCTCGGTATATGGGTTTTGAGGATGATCTACGAAACCCTAAAAAAAGTGACAACATTAAATAAAAAAAAAATATAATAAAAATAGAAAGAAGCTAAACGGCAAAATTATTACATGGAGCAACATGAAATTCTTTGTCTTTAAGAAAATATGTATAAATAAGTCGGTATAAATCCTTATCTTGCCACTTCATTTAATGAAAAATTATAAAAAGTGGAAAAATAGTATGTATTGGGAATTGATTTTTAAGTTAAAATGGGGAAAAAAATAAAATTCTATTTATATCAGACTAATATAAATTTTATTAAAGCCACTGCAAACTAACCAAAATAATTAAATTACTGAATAAAAGCCCTAACAAAGAGGGAAGGCTTTTAAAACATCGTAATATTTTCTGTATGGGAGGCGCCTATAGGCCTTCCTTAATAATGTTAACATGGCACTTACATAAAGTCAAACCGAGGATTATTTTTGAACTCAAAAATCTGTTTTCCTTTGCTAGATTGTGATAATGTTATATATATATATATATATATATATATATATATATATATATATATATATATATATATATATATATATATATAAAAGAGTCAGTTTTTTAAATTTTTGCTTCTGAGCTTGCCGAAGGTAACGAAAGTTATGGGATCGTTCCGAAGAACGAACATTTTTTAGGTCTCGGAGTTCAAAAATCCTTTTCAGGTATAAGGGAAAATTTTTGGTTCCGTGTCTGTCGCTCAATTTTTGAGAACCAACCTATCTTAAAAATTAGTTATCTGATTTTATTGAAATATGGATGGTAGGTAATAGCTTATAGTTGGTCCCAAATTAGTTTCAACCTTCTGCACCTATTGTTTCTCTTCCACATGCACACGAACATACATTTATTTGTACCTATTTCTTCAAAAGTACTTATCTGATTTCTATGAAATTTGGATTGTTTGTCGAAAGTAGCCTGCATATAGCCCCAGATTAATTTCAACCGTCTGCTCCATTTAAATTTTTTAAAATTGATACTTTAAATTACGTAAAAAATCTAAACAGTTTTAAAAAACGGGGGAAAATTAAATAAATTTGACAATAATAGGTTGTACTCGTATGTATAAGATAGAAAGTGAGAAAGCTATGTGCCACACTAATTGGCTGAGTATTTTTAACATAAATTTACGAAATACGGAAGAAATTTCCGTCATGCAAAAAACTATATGAAAAAAGTAACGCTTTTAATATCGTGCCACTAAGTTAGGATTTAACAAGAGGTCGATAGTTTTTCATTTATAGTAAAATATTTTGACGATAGGCGGTATGAAGTTTTAATAAACGACATGAAAAATGTGACGCTCAAAGAAGTTACAATATAATTGGAGGTAAATTGTTTATTTTTTTTTATTTTTTTGGTTTTGGAGGTTCATTGTAGAACTATATTTCGTCGACAGAAGTTCGAAATTTTATATATTAAATGGTTTAAATAATATATTAAACTGATAACATATTACATTATGTTATCAGTTATCAGAGTTTCTAGAGGACCAAATGGTAATCAAAATGGATCTACTACGGATCCATCTTCTGCGTCAATTATTAGACAAATGGATGCTGGTTTCCTCCACTTCATGGAAATTATTTTAACTTTTTTACTTAAATCATTTTTACTTTCTCATGCACGTAGTACATATTTAAATGTCTTTAATAACTTATTATGATGCCGCATAAATTATATTTTGATTTCATAAAAATCTCAAAAACCTTTTTGTTTAAAGGTTTATGTTAGTTAAAAGGGAAGGGGTGCAAAAAACAAATTAGAAACCATTTTTATATACCTATATATATATATATATATATATATATATATATATATATATATATATATATATATATATATATATATATATATTTGGGGGGGGGGGGATTTCAGGAAATAATTATTATGTAGGTACCTAATTATTGTTCCTTCTCCATAAAGAGAGGTTTAGGATGGAGTAAATTCATCCAAGTATAAAAAAAGAATGTAAATTCGGGATATGAATGGGCGCAACTTTATTTGAAATGAATTGGAAAAAAAAAGGGCAATTGTTCTTTTGTTATATAAGTTTTTATCTGTTGAACTATCTAATTGTTATATTATCTCACAAAAATATAAAAAAATATACACTCTTTGTGAAGTTAGAATTTGAGTTTATATATCCTTTTATCTGACATTTGTTGATTTTGGGTAGGTTTCATTGTGCTCCTTGAAATATTCAAAGAAAATTCAAAAAAAGAGAAATTTTGAAGAGAATTGGAATAAAAACAAAAAGGCTAGGAGAACTAAAGCTTTTTCAAAGGTCTATGTAAATAAATTTATCAGACTATGAAACATTAACTTTCTTTATAAGATCTAAAAATACCTGGAATTGCAATATATTTAATTTACAATATTTATTTGAAAGAAAAACAAAAAAACAGATGGCAAATAGCCTTAAATTATGTGTTTTCATTTAATCTACTTCTAAACTAATATAAGCTAACTTTCAATGGTTCTTGTATACAGATAGTTTATGTTAAATATATAACTATATGTAATATTTCTGAAGTTACTTCCAAGTTATGAATGTGTATAATGTCTCCTAATTACCTAAATCTAACTTTATCAAAGTTAACTTAATGTATTTGTATAATTGATCAGGTTAAGTATGT
This sequence comes from Gerris lacustris, assembly GCA_951217055.1. Taxonomy (NCBI): domain Eukaryota; kingdom Metazoa; phylum Arthropoda; class Insecta; order Hemiptera; family Gerridae; genus Gerris; species Gerris lacustris. The sequence continues at coordinate 55,276,854 of OX578282.1, read as the reverse complement.
ATTTAGCTGATTTTCACAAATTTACAAAAATATTATTTTTAATTACGTTGAAGTTAGAAAAAATTAGGGAAATCGGGCACGGAACCCTATAGGTTAAGTCTGTCTTCCTAACTCCTTTTTAGCATTGATTATTTAAATATTAACTATAAATAAATTAAGATAATTGACTCTCACGTTTACGTGGGTGAATAACTTTGGTGAAACAGAAAGTCCCGGCGGATTTGCAGAAATTAAGAATTCAACCAACAACTGAACTGAAAGCAACAACAAAAACTGTCTTTATCTTCAATCGCAAACTTTAATCTTCAAAAGACCATCACTGCTTTTAAACAAACAAGAAATTTCGAACTAAGCACAAAAACGTACATAACGACAATTAAAACTGACCAAAATAAAGAACAAGTAGGTGCAATTAATATGGCAACAGAATTTATGCAAAATCAAAGCTTACCTATTATTGAGGAAGAGAACAAGTTTTTCTAATAATCAATCAAATCTAATAATAATATCCCCCCCCCCTTAGAAATTAATTGGTTGATTAGTGGAATTCCAGCTTAAAACAATCCTTTGGCAGAACAATTGAATAGCTATTTTGTTGTTGATTTACATTAGAACTAAAGTTAGGAGGGATTAAGGAGCAAGAAAGAAAAATTCATGAGAAATGCATGTATTCTTAATCTTTAGCTCTGAATATAAAAAACAAATTCATATAAAAACACTACTTAATGATCTAAAAAAAAAAAAAAAAAAAAAATCACAACTAAAATAAAGTATACACCGTTTTTGTTTCTAGAGCATAGGAGAGGCCAATTACAATTTCTAAGAATCTATAAAGGTAAAAGGATAGTTAAAAACGTTGATTGTTGTTATTTCATACTTTGGTATGGTAAAGGCACAACCATATAACATAGGTATGTATATATGTATTATAAGAAAAAAACAAGAACATTTTTGTTCAATAGGGAATTGTTTCTAAGAATACTAATCAATTAAAAAGCGTTGTAAGGAAAACATTTAAAACTTTTATTTTTATTTTATTATTATTATTTTAAACCAATTATTCTTACTCTGATTAAATGAAACATTAAACATTACTCTAAATAACCATTTACTACTTGGTTATTGAAGCTTTATATATATATATACATACATAGTAGGCATATTATTTATATATAGGTATATATATTCAAGATTAGTAGATATTTTCTATGCTCTAAATAATTTTTTTGACTTAAAATTCTGTATATTTCCATATTGTATTAATCTATCTGCATATTGCTATTTTATTTTCAATTTTTGTCAAAATAGTATAAAAAAAGACGTTAATTTTAGATTTTTTAAACTGAGAACCGGGGTTCAAAAACCTTAACAACCCCCCCCCCCCCCCCCCCCCTCGATCTTGGGCTCATTTTCCTTCTCTCACTGTCCACTCCGATGGCTCGGTTTAGATTCGGTTTTGGCGAGATCTTTTGTACAGAGATTTGCCCTTTTATATATTAAAGATATTCCATTTGACAATTAACCGAACTAATGTACGCAATACGCAATTCACAGAACTCAACAAAGAAAAATCGGTCCGAGACAACTCAGACAAACTTTTTCATATACGAGTTCATAATTACTTAGCCCTGTTTTTTACATTTATTAGTTTTCTCGTTTTCGTTGGTACATTAAATTATTATTGAACATTTTATCATAATGTATTATAAAAATAACTTCTCGGCGGGGAATCGAACCAAGCCACACTCCGTCCGCGTTTAAACCTATCTTCTCAGGAACTAGCATTTCCCGGCCTATATCGTTAGATTCGTATTTAAATGGACTACAATTAAGATTTTTTTCGCAAATCGCGCGGGAACCGTTATTGAGAAATATTTTTTTTAGAGTTTTCGGGGGGTACCACCCCAAAATTATGACCTTAGGTATGATTTTACCTCGGGTTATGATTTTTCTGAACATTTATGCCAAATTTTGTCAAAATCAGCCCAGTAGTTTTGGCTCCACGCGTCTGCACAGATGTCAGACAAATATTTATGAAAAATCACTTTTTTGGACTCATAACGTGTAAATCCATCAAAATCTCAAAAAGAATTTTCGCGCCATCACAATACTTTCTCTTTATATGAGAAAGTAAAAATTGGACAAATCTGTCAATACTAAGAAAACTTACGGCATATTTACTTAACGGAAATAGGAATATTAAGAATACGAGAGTTGTTTAGTTATGGCAATTAACACAAATATGTAATAGGTGTGTCCTATAAATAGTGTCCTATACTCATAAAAAGACAGTTGGTCAGTTTATTGATAATATTTATCAATTAATTGACTCTGATGTGCCGATTAATAACCATAAAAAGTATTTGAAATCTGTTGAATGATTTTACTAATGTCAACACTATGTACCTGGGGGTGAATTCAATCAAGAAACTTAAATGTGTTCTTAGATGCTCCAGACTCCAGACCCTAGACTTCAATAGAATCAAAAGGATAGGATCATGTCATCGGTCCTAGTGAACGGCGGTTCTTTTAAAAGAGTCATTTTAGATAATCGTTCCCTTAAAAAAATCGACTCCAAGATTCGGTCTATCTCTAGCTCGAACAAACCTTACATTCTTTTGCTTTCAAACTTAAAACAACGATTGTAAATAGTTAATTAATAATTAATTAACAAATTAACAATATAATCATTTAAATAATAGGCATTATTTCAATCACCTTACTGTATATTAAGTTTAATTGAACAAATATCACGATGTAAACAAACGAATCAGATTATAACCTTAAAAAATCACTTAGTTTAAAAACGAAACAAGAAATATCTTTTAAAAATCTTAAATTAGTGTTAAATTTAATAAAATGTTAAACATTTGTCCTTTTTTTATGAGTATTAGGAAAAAATAAAGGTTCTAATGATTACCTTGAACAATAATTTTGTCTGGAATTAATTCGGCGTAGCCGGTAGAACCGCCATTAGAATACTATAAGTTCGGCATTAAGAATTACTAGTAAATACGCACATTAAGAAAATATAATCAAATATTGTGAACGTCACTTCTTATAAAAGTGTTTAGTTAACTGTGTCTACTCACTTTTACCGCGATATAATGTAAATATACCTAAAAATCAATATATTTGCAATAAGTAATTATAGTTATAAATTCGGCAAGATGGCCGCCACGCCACGAACTGTCTCAAGCATATTATCTCCCCTTATCCTCTAACCACTTTTGATTTATATACATATTTATATATTATTCAAAGATATTAATAAATTTGAGTAAAAAACCATTTTCAAATAATAAAAAGTTCAATATACTTTTAATTATTTTGTTTTGATTTATTTTAAGTTAAATTTGATAAAATACATCATGTATATCAATTATATTTCTAAACGTAGACCCAAATTATTTAGTCTATAATAATTTTTAAAAAACAGTACAACTTAAGCAAACACTTATTGCACTAAAATTAATTTGAATATTTGTTACTATTTATTATTCAAATTTAGGCTAATTCGTATTGTACGTGCCAGATAAATTTCCTAAAGGGTGGTTAGAGTTGGTTAGAGGTGGCTGTAAATCTCGGCCTGGCACGTACAATATGAATTTACCAAAATTTATTTTATTTTTTTATAATTTAAAAATAAAATTGGCATATCTATATCTATATATATAAAAGTCAACGTATGTGTGTGTGTGTGTGTGTGTGTGTGTGTGTGTGTGTGTGTGTGTGTGTGTGTGTGTGTGTCTGTGTGTGTATGTTTGTTCTTTTATACAAATCTACAGTTTAAGTCCGATCTCTTTGAAAATTTACACACTTGACCTTCAAAGCAAGGAAAAAATCAAGGTCTACATGAATTTTCTAAATTTAAATATGGGTACACGGGGGTACGGGGTACAAATAATGAATACAGGGTCAAAGTAATGAATACCCTTCGTGATGTACATCATTAAAAAGCTCTTTAAGAGTACAGTAATTGATGTTATGTACAGTTTTGTCATATTTTCATTTAGGAGGGGGGTAAAATGGAAAAATATAGCTATATCATATTTGTTCTTTATACAAATCTACAGTTTTAGTCCGATCTTAATGAAAATTTGCAGACTTGACCTTCAAAGCAAGGGGGAAAACACTGTCTACATGAATTTTCTAAATTTAAATTTTGGTACACACGAGTACCGAGTACGGGGTACAAGTAATGAATACGGGGTCAAAGTAATGGATACCCTTCACATGATGCATATCTTTTAAAAGAACTTTAAGAGAAAAGTAATTGTTGTTTTGTACAGTTTTATTTAGGAGGGGGATAAAATGGAAATTTATAGCTATATATATATTAAAATCAACGTAGGTATATGTGTGTGTATGTTCCTTATACAAATCTACAGTTTTAGTCCGATCTCGATGAAAATTTGCACACTTGACCTTCAAAGCAAGGGGAAACTGCCTATACACGAATTTTCTAAATTTAAATTAGGTACCCATGCTGGGTCAAAGTAATGGATACCTTCATGATGCAAATGCTCTTTAAGAGTACAGTAATTGCTCTTATGTACAGTTTTGTCATATTTTCATTAAGGGGGGGGGGTAAATTTAGGATATTTGAAAATTATCTTATCAAAGAGGAGGGGGTATAGAAATAAGTGGGAGGGATAGAATCTAGATATTCTCGCATTGTAAAATAATTTATATGTTTCTTTATGGTTGTTTATAAACTTATAATAACACTCCGTAGCGAAGCACGGGTACCCAGCTAGTTTAATAATAATTATTAATGAGAAGATATTTTTAAATTGCTTGGATTTTAAAATAAATATTTCAGCATTAGTTATTTCAGCAGTTGACTGATATTTTGTATAAACTAAACATATGTTGGACCACTTTAATTATAATAATATTAATGTTTTCATTTGTTTTGATGTTGCTGATATATTCAATGGTTTTCTTTTAATTAGATTGTTTTTGTTTTTTTCAAATTAGGACACCGTTAATCCAGACACGGGGTAATCCGGACAGTTCTCCTTGGTGACTGAAAGCCCTTAACAATAATCAAATTGCTTCTTACGAATACTCTCGCTGTCCCTGTGCACAATTACAAATTGTTAAATGCACTGAAAAATGTAAATTTAAAATATGTGTTCAGTCTAGTTATACATGTTGGAAACTGATAGGAATGTACATCTTATATATGTTCATCCTGCATATGGAATTACATATCACGTTATTGCTGTACAATTAATTTATACATATATTAGTTAATTAAAATGCAGTATGATCTATATACTTAAAATTAAAAGAAAAAGTTTACATAATTTTTTAAAAATCCTCGCTAATCCGGACAACCGCGACCCTCTGCCTGAATTCGTCCGGATTAACAGGGTCCTAATGTATTTGCGTACACAACATGCGTGTTTCACTGATAAGGCTAAGACCTTCTATTTCCATTATTATATGTTTAGCAAATTTTTCTTTTTATCGTTTTAACAAATCGTAATTATACTTCTGAAGCCAAATCATTTACTCTTCGTTATCTTATTCATTAGTTTGAATATCTGATTAAGCTTTTAAAATCATGTTATATTATTAAGATGACCCGCTTACTTAAAAGTTCATTTTAGGTTTTATTGTTTAATCTATTCCCCACTAAAGCTTGAATTACAGGATTATTTGATGAGTAAAATGCAGAGAAAAGTTTTATTTTATTGTCTGTGCTATTGTGATGTAGACCGTGGAAAACATAGATAGAAAATAAACTCGGATGAAACAAAACCAAATAAAATGTCCAAGTATGTTCTTTCAGCACACACAAAGGGTCCGAAGACAATTTAACACATATTATGACGAGTTCAATAACAATTAAACGATAACCATTTCCAGTGAGAGTTAACAATTCAATACAACGTTAACAATCATAATCGGTCCAACGGTATTAAGATGGCGGGCATTTAAAAGTTTGTTTTAGCTATAACTTTTTTCAACGTTAACAATCATAATTGGTCCAACGGTATTAAGATGGTGGCCATTTAAAAGTTTGTTTTAGCTGTAAATTTTTTCAACGTTAACAATCATAATTGGTCCAACGGTATTAAGATGGTGGCCATTTAAAAGTTTGTTTTAGCTATAACTTTTTTCAACTTGAATTCAATTTGAAATTTTGAAGTTGGGTGGCCTGGGGGCAAAGTGGGTGGTTGCCCTTACGCGAATACATGAAAACTAACTTCCCTTTGCCTGGTAGAGATCCCCCAAGTTTCATTAATTTATCTCAAACCGTTCAAAAGTTAAGAGGGGGGGGGGAGACTTTGTACCACCCTGTATATATATATATGTTTGTTTCACGTCATTATAACAAATGTTTAATAAGTTATAGCTAAAACAAACTTTTAAATGGCCACCATCTTAATACCGTTGGACCAATTATGATTGTTAACGTTAAAAAAAGTTATAGCTAAAACAAACTTTTAAATGGCCGCCATCTTAATACCGTTTGACCGATTATGATTGTTAACGTTGAAAAAAGTTATAGCTAAAACAAACTTTTAAATGCCCGCCATCTTAATACCGTTTGACCGATTATGATTGTTAACGTTGAAAAAAGTTATAGCTAAAACAAACTTTTAAATGCCCGCCATCTTAATACAGTTGGACCGATTATGATTGTTAACGTTGTATTGAATTGTTAACTCTCACTGGAAATGGTTATCGTTTAATTGTTATTGAACTCGTCATAATATGTGTTAAATTGTCTTCGGACCCTTTGTGTGTGCTGAAAGAACATACTTGGACATTTTATTTGGTTTTGTTTCATCCGAGTTTATTTTCTATCTATGTTTTCCACGGTCTACATCACAATAGCACAGACAATAAAATAAAACTTTTCTCTGCATTTTACTCATCAAATAATCCTGTAATTCAAGCTTTAGTGGGGAATAGATTAAACAATAAAACCTAAAATGAACTTTTAAGTAAGTGGGTCATCTTAATAATTTAACATGATTTTAAAAGCTTAATCAGATATTCAAACTAATGAATAAGATAACGAAGAGTAAATGCTTTGGCTTCAGAAGGATAATTACGATTTGTTAAAACGATAAAAAGAAACTAAAGATAATCATTTCTCATTAAAAAATAACATTTAAATTGGACAACAAAGAACTACCGGCGTACAACTGGTTAACTAATGAAACAGCGTTTTGAATTGGTCCTTTGTAATACTATTTGCATTCCCTCCTTACAACCTTAGTACTCTGACCTATGGACTCAGAAAATAGTCTCTATTCATCATTGTTCTCCTCTTTTTAATCTACTTCTATTGTTGTTTTTGTTCTTTTTCTAAATTAATGATTTAGGGTAGGGTAAAATAGAAAATAAATCTTAAAAATAGATAATTATACAAAGAAATCGGTCCGAGACAACTCGAGACTGACTTTCTCATAAATAGTCTCGGCCCAGATTCCAGAAAAAAATTGTTTTTTGATTTTCAACAAAATCAGATTTATTTTCCTCAATATCTAGGAAACTAGATTTTTCCCCGGAAAACGGCTTATATCGTTAGATTTGCATTTAAATGGACTACATTTTATGCATTTTTTAAATAAAAATCGTCGGAACGGTTTTTGAAACAGCTTTTTTCCGCGTTTTTTCAGAATTTTTGAAGGTTGTATTCATTGCGCATGCGCGTCTCATAGTTCTGAATAATTCCTCTTCTTTACCACACTAGTGCGGTAAAGAAGAGGAATTCTTCAGCTTTACGCACGATTAGTGAGTTTGTTTACATTGAACAAAACTAATTTGGTGTTCTTTTATTAAAGTAACTGTTTATATCGAGTTTTTAGTGAAAAACAATGAGTGAATCAAGTGACTGACGAAAATGTTGAGAATAATAATCCTCCAGAAATAATTAATTCGGCAAAAAATACAACTAATGAATTAATGCCATCTTTATCAAGTGAGACATACGAACTTACATACAGCAAGTTTATTTGTTTCTGTATTTATTATTTAAATCTAACAATCGTAGATAAAGTGCGGTACGCAACTCGTGCGAAAACGGCATTTTGCATTGCTCGTGTGGTTTTACCAACTCCACACTCGCATGCAAAATGCTACTTTCCGCACTCGACGCGTAATGTACTATTTCATGACAGAGCATAAATATGACCAGATGGTTGAAATATAGCCAAATGTTACTAACCAATAACCTAGTTATTTTTCGAACTTTTAACCCTTATAACGATCCACGCACAAACAGAAAACTACATAATAAGAGGGACAGATTTCAAACTGAATAATAATCTAGATTATCCTATTTTAAAAAGTTAGTGTTACAATTTTAAATTAAACCTCAGGCAATTAACTAAACTGGTCTTCTTAAGAAACTGAGGAAATTGTCTTCCAATTAGTGTGGCACATAGCTTCCTCGTGTCCTATTGCGCAAACTTTAATGAATTTATGCTTTATTATTTAAAACCTATTTATATATATATATGTACTTTTACAACCTGTTATTGTCAAATTTATTTAATGTTTTTTAAATAAATCCCTCTTTTTTTTAAAAAACTATAAAAATTGTTTTGATTTTTTACATGAATAAAAGTATATTAATAAGAAAAATTTAAAGAACTCAGACGGTTGAAATTAAACTGGGGCTACTTTCAACAAACCATCCAAATTCCTTATAAATTAAATGAGTAAAATTTGAAGATATAGTTGTTGATAAAGGTATTTTTGTGCGCATGTGGAAAAGAAACAAATAGGCGCAGAAGTTTTAAACTTATATGGGACCAACAATGGGTTAATTGTGACCAACCATCCAGTTTATCATAATTTCATTTGATTAAAATCGGAGTAGTTTTTAAGATAATATGTTGGTCCATAAAAATTTAACGACAGACAGACAGCAAGACCAAAACTTTTCCCTGATGTCTGAAGCAGATTTTCTGTCTTAGAATTATTTTAATCGAAGATATAATAGTTATTTATAGGTACACCTAGGGAGTAAAGTAAGTCATTATTCCCTGAGCGAAAGAGTTGGTTCTTGAGGCGAAGCCAAAGGAACCATGGTCCCTATATCCCGAGGCGAAGCCGATGGAATTAGAGTTTTTAATTTCCGAGGCGCAGCCGAGGGAATAACGGCATATTAGCTCCCGAGGCGCAGCCGAGGGAGATAATTATTGCGAGGGGAATAATGGCAATTTACTCACGAGGTAAATACAATATTTTATCTCCAGTAGGCAGAAAATACGCATTTTCGTCCATTGCACAGCTTTTATATATTATTTTAATATATAACAATAATTATTAGCACTTTTAATAGCAGATATAAGAGATTCAATATTAAAAACAAATAAGAATTGGAATTAAACTCAAATAGAAGGTTATTTAGATGCAGGTTATAAATAAAGATAAACAAGGTCGCCAACCTGATTTCAACAACTTCATTACATTAGCCATTCATTTTCTACTATTTATAAAATAATTAAGTTGACAATCCTTACTTTTTCGCACTACTTTACTTTTTCGCACTACTTTTTCTCCTACTTTTTGATTTCAGGGAAGAAAAGACTTACTTTAGTCCCTCTAAACTCTAAACTAATCCAAAATCACAACTTTTTCTCCCTACTGGAGATAAAAATATTTTCGTTTTTCTGAACGATCCCATTCGTTATCCTCGGTAAGCTCAGAAGCAAAATTCTAATTAAATTTATTCAACTTCGTTCATTTTTAAATTTAATGTGTTCATTTGTTGTTTTCTTGGACATTTTAAAAAACAAGAAGCACTTAATATTTTCTGCACGTTGAAGTGGATAAACGGACTGCATTGTATTTATGTTCTTTGAAAGGTTTTAATAACAAGGAAGCCAGTTATAAATAAGCAGAGTTGAGGATGGTTTTGTAATTAGAAGAGCGGAAGCTATTGTATAAAACGAAACAATTGAATCTTTGCTTGAGCTCAATACCAGGAATTAGACACAAAACATCTAAAAAGTGTAAAAACTCACTAACTAGCAGTAGTCATACTGTCATATTTTTTATTGTTTGTTTCTGTTTAACTTTCTTTCCAACGTTTCTTAGAATTTACTTTTTTTAAAGAAAAAAATATTATACATTATGTATATTGTATTTTTTCATTTTTTTTTTTTTTTTTTTCATTTATAACAACGATTATAATAAGGTAAAGTAGTAATAAACATAATTATGACAAACCACGACTTACTGCTTACAATATTTTTTTTTTTTTTTTTTTTTTTTGTTTCCTTTAAAAAATGGTCAGCCAATTATGGCGGACGTATCTTCCTCGCGCCCTATAACGTATACTTTAATGATTTTATGTTTTTACAATCTATTATTGTCAAATTTATATAATTTTCACCCGCTCTTTAAATCTGTCAAAATTGTTTTGATTTATTTACATGAATTAAAGTAACAATTTAGCAAAATTTAAAAAGCGGAGACGGTTGAAATTAATCTAGGACCATCTGCAGGCTACTTTCGACAAACCATCCAAATTTCATAAAAATCAGATACATGCGTTTGATGATATATAGGTCTAAATAAATGGAAGAAACAAATGGACGCATGAGGTTGACACTTATATGATATGATAGCCTATTGTTGGTCCCATGGGACCAACAATAGGCTATCATTTATGACCTTCAATCCAAATTTCAATAAAATCGGACGAGTAGTTTTTAAAATAATATGTTGGTGCGCAAAAATTGAGCGATAGACAAACAGTCAAAAACAGCGACAGACCGACAGAAAGTCACGGAATCAAAAATATTCCCTGGTGTCTGTAACTAATTTCCGTCATGGAATTTTGGAAATTAAGAGACAAAAAATGTTCGTCCTTCAAAACGATCATATACAGCTTCCGTAACCTTCATTTCAATTAAAATAAAACACTTCTGGTCTAAAATTTATTCTGATATTGAATAATTACGAATTTTTAAAACATTGTTAGGTCCTTTTAAACTTATTGGATGCCGGCACGTGCGTGTGCGTGTGAGCGCAATATACTGTTTTGAAACGCTTAATTATATAAGCAACAAAATTAATTATAAAATAACAACAAATGTCACAAAAATGGGTAGAGCCAGATTAGATTAAAAAATTGTAACTACTAACGTGGTACTATTATTATCCATATAAAATTGAAATTTAACTGGTCTATATTATAGAGTATTGTTTTAAAAACAACTACATACCAGGTTTTGCGATGTTCCGCCTCCTCTTGAGGCATATTCATGCATTTATAATAATTTTCTATTTACATTAATCTTTTAAACACACTATACTTACATCATGTTCTACTCCATCGCTGTGAGTCTACTCATTGCTATCATATTTTAGTTTTATACATGTTAAAAAAATAAAAAATTTGAATAAAATTAATTTTCTCGAAGAGAGAACAAGTTGATTTGAAATAATTCTAATAATACTAGTTTATAAAAACATAGCATCATTTAAGTTCGTTATAGAACGTGAGGAAGCTATGTTCCTCTCTAATTGGCAATCTATTTTTAGAGTATTATGGAACTAATTCTTTATTTACTTACTTTATTTTTAATACTTTATTTTTGTGAGATTTCAAATCGACTGAAGTCTAATCGGATTACTACAGAGCTTAGTCGAAGTTTGTAATACTAGAAAAACTGTTGCTTACCAATCTAATGGAGTTATTGGTTGTTGTTCTTTTCTATATTGTTGTTATGTCTACAGACATTATCTTTCTATTTATAACATTATGTTTTTGTATCAATAAAAGAATAAGTTTATAGTTACTTAGTTACTTTAATTCCTTATCTTGTTTCAAAAAAATAAATAAATAAGGATTCTGTAATATTATCTTTACTTTAAATTAAATTGTAGTTTTCTTCTTATTTAATGAATTTTGCTGCTAAGAATATAACAAACCTTGAATTGAATGTTTAATATTCATCCTAGAATAGAAATAATCGAAGTAGGCTTTTCCTAAGCTAAATTTAGGATATTAGACTGAAGTTAAGGATATTTAAAGTATTGTAGTTTAGTTGTATAAAGATCTTTAGTACTTTTAAACAGGGTATAATAATTTTCTTACTCAAACAATTAACTTATTTACGATTTTCATTTCAATAAAACATTTTTATATTTACTTCTACAATAATTTGTAACCCAGAAATTGTGAAGTTTGAAGAGCTCTCTCCTCAAAAAATTCTTTAAAAACAGTTTTTTGACAAAGAATAACTAAAATAAAAGGGGTGCACGAAAAACGCAATTTTTAGGGAAGGTGCAAAGATGGATTGGTACAAAAACAATACCAAATATACATATATTTGTTCTAAGGACGTCCTCCATTTTCATCTAACACCCCACATAAGACGCTTAAAAAACGTTTCAACCCCTAGGTTTTGAGTGATGACTTTTTGGTGCTTCCCTATATTTTTAATTGTGTTTGGGTTATTACACATAACATAAGTGCAAAGTTTAAAATTTTTGTGTATGACACTTTCGGAGATTAAGTTTGTTAGCGACAAACAGACAGATAAACACAGGAAATTATAAGATCCTATCGGAGATTAAGTTTGTTAGCGAAAAACAGACAGACAAACACAGGAAATTATAAGATCCTCTCGGAGATTAAGTTTGTTAGCGACAAACGCAGAAAATTATAAGATACTCGGTTTTACCAGCGGACCTTAAAAATGGGAAATTTGAGCTAAAAGATCCATATTTCCGGAACGGATCCGTAATGTCTTAAGGATTTTGTGCAATTTGTTCTCTTTTAGTTACATTTAGGGCGATTCAGATAAAATATCACGTCTTTCTTTATTGATTTTCTTGTGTTCTTTTTTCTCCACTCAGAGCATAAATTGTTTTAAAACTGTATAAATTATTAATTTTTATGTTAGAATATTTCTATTATCAATTTATTTTTAGAATTTCCTTTATTTCTCTCATCTTAAAACCCTTAGTTTTGTAAAGTTCTTTCCACCAGCAATACACAATGATTTTGCGGTTTGGCATTCTGCGCCTTATACCCATTGTGACCCCAAGTGCTTTAAATCGACTTGTTTTGGTCTGGTCAGGTCTGTTAAATTTAAACGGGTCTTCAAATTTTACCTTATACAAAATAGCCAAAGATTTTTTAAATAAAAAGTGAGCAGCTCACTTAATTTTTTTAATTAAGCTTACACATAATGCAACGTAACAAATAAACAAATTACATACATTAAATTTAAACTATATAGGAAATGACGAATCAAACTAACATATACTTGAGTCCCTGATTAAGTAAACAATATATTATTTGGATTGCCCATAAATCTTCTATAACTCATTTATTATGAACACAATTATCACAGTTTGGATAGCCCTAAAGTAGATAGCGAAAATGTTAGATATGGAGTTATCCAGTAAAATTAACCAAAAAATAACAAATAGTCAAATATTGTATGTAGTTTTGAAAACTTGGTACAATTGTTCCTTTAGTCCACCATTATATTATCATAGTTTGGATAGCCCTAAAGTAGATATTGAAAATTTTAGATATAGGGAGTGATCCAGTCAAATCAACCAAAAAATAACAAATAGTCAAAATAATTTAAGTAGTTTTGAAAAGTTGGTACAGTTGTTCCTTTAGACAAGAAGACGCCTCACATGGAAGAAGAATATAAAAAAAAGTGTGTTCCGAGAGCAACAAATCCCAAATCCCTGAGCACCAAAGTTAAGCGTCTCTGCCAAGATAGCTCGTCTAGGAGCGTCTCTGTAATCCCTCGACACCGGCTGGTAGAAAGGGGCTCGAATAAACAAACCATAGCAAAATTGAGAGCCAACGCTCTTGCGAGCTTTACGCGCTATCACACAGCTGTATGCCATTTTTTTTTTTTTGCAAGAAATAATTAACAAGTTTAATTATCAAATAATTAACTAGTTTATTTTTGCAAAGAGTGGTCCTAACGCTACACCTCGTTGATTTCGAGATATTGCCAAATAACGTTGATAGAGATCTACATATTACAAAAAAACTACGAAAATATTTTGTTGTGTTTATTAGACTGGTAGACATCAAGTTTCGTCATTATTCGCAAAATAAATGTTTTTAATTAAACATCCAACCAACCTTAGGGTATAGCCCAATGGTTCCTAAAGTGCCAACACAACACTTAAGTGCCTTAAGGTGCCAAACACAACACAACACTTTTTACTTTTTGCACGTTATGATTCTAGTAATAGTCCAGTACAATTAGACAAAAAAAAAGGCTCAACTTCGGAAAAATTAGGGGAAAGCTGAATTTTGGCATGACCCTTGATATTGTGGTTCTAAACAAAATGTCAAAAGTCCCCATTAATCCTAGTGCCGCTAAAAGATAACTACGCGGGGTCAAAGGTTATCAAAATCGGTTTTTTTGTGAACATCTCATTAACGGTCACGTTTACAGAAAAAATACAAGTAATCAAAATTGTAGCTAAGAACATTTCCTACAAAAAAGATTTCATGACTTTTATTCGTAGGTGTAACGGCTTTGGAGATAACCTTAATTTACCCTCTTATTTAACATGAAACGTGCACCCCTTTCCACACCACCTCAGAGGTAAAGTGCAAGTAATCCTGCTGAAGAGTAGGATATAAATAAGTACATATATATGCTTTTTTGAATTTTGCATTCTTTATTGGTTTAATAAGTTAAAATTACCCCAAAAAAATCCCCTAATGTCTAATTGCACTGGACTATAAGGGACAAATAAATGAAAAAGAAATAATAAATAAATGATAAAAAAAATTATATATATGTAAATAAAAAAACCTTTTGCCTAATTTGGCACCCCCTCAAAACCGACGCCCGTGGCAAGATTCTCTTCCCGCTCTGACAGTGACATATGCCACCTGCCACACTAAGAGTATTACGCACCACTTTTATGTTTTTATTAGGACACTTTTTTGCACCTCTAGTAAGCTAGAAAGAACCCTCAGGCAGCCTTGCCTCACTGCTACACTCTGAAGACGGAACTGGGGTTTACAGTACGACCTGCTTTGGGTAAAACGATGAAAAGGAGAAGGAGATACGAACTTATTCTCTAATTAAAGAACAGCCTTATTGTCTTAAGAATTAATAATTTTATTTGTTTATAAACTTTGTAGTCGTATTCATCGAATAAATTAATATATTATTCTTTTATTTCAGATAAAGATTATAAATAAAATTTTGTGATTGAAACAGGTTATTTATTTCTTGAAATATTTCAGTGAAGCATTCCCAAAGGCGTATAGCCTCTCCTGCCCAGCCAGCAAGTGAATTTGAATTGACGAAACATCCAAATGTTGACAGATAGTTAAATAAGGCGTATATTAGGTTAAAATGACATGTGAATATAGCGATTTGGCAAATGAGGAGTAAAAGGAGCTAATTAGTTATCAATGCGGGTAAATAAGGACCCAATTATCATTTTTTGGAACGGATCAAGAGAGGGATGAGTTCAAACAAAGTAGGGCGACGAGTTTACAAAGCGGTAAGTAGTAAATTATTCAAATAAATAAGCATTAAATGTAATCAAAGAAAAGCAATAAAATTACAAAAGATCTATACTATACTAATATTGTTTCCATGATATTTTTTTAAAAAAATGTCCGTCTACGATTTAGTAAGATAAGTAAGATTGCATGAGAAATAAAAATATGAATACATAATAAATATATCGTTGAGTTCACTTCATTTAACCCGCACTACACACTTTAAAGAATGAATAAACCTGGGTATATATCCTACAAAATAATTTGATTTCGAATCCATAATTTTTTCACCAAAGATCGGATTCTGTTGGGATTCTCAAATGCTTATACAATTTTACTAAATTAATGTTTCAAGTTGTTTTTATATCGGTATTATATACATTATTGTGAAATGGGGACTGTACATGCTAAGGTAATAATCTAATTAATTTTCTCCGGTATAGTAATAATTATATTTTAAATTTTGATAAAGCCGATCTCACTGACATAATTTTAACCTTTTTGTTTGTATTTTGATAATAAAAGTGGTCTATTATTCCTAAGAGAATTTATACTGGATTAATAATTAAATCATTGATAGCTGGTTATAATCTGAAGTTATTATTATTATTATGTCAGTCGTAAATTATATACCTACTTACTTAACTTTAATATTTAAAGGCACACCTTTTCTTGGCCCAATATCATCAATTGGTAAAGAAAACAAAAACAATTCTTGAATGGTTTAAAGTTTATTACCGAATTTCCTATAGTAAATAGTGGGTGATTGACTTGCATGCAACTTACTCTGATGTTTTTCACATTTTCACCACACATCGTTTTTTTACCACCTGAATTTGAAAATGCTTGTAGAACTCAATATTTCAACCAAAATAAATAAGTATTTAATCAAATTTAGGTTTATATAAGTAGTCAGACGAAGATCAGATGAAAGAGGTTACAACTTTAACTTAGTCCTTGTATTTTCTCTCACATGTTTAATAAAGAACCCTTTTTTAAAAACAAAAAAGAAAATAATGATCTGGTAGATTGACAATAACGAGAAAACTAAAGCAGTTTGTTATAAAATATCATGAAATTGATATTTCATGATATTTTGTTTTCATGATATTATCAAATATCATGAAAACAAATTGGCTTTTTCTGTACTGTTATTTTTAACATAATACAAACTTGTGTTTATCTACAGAACAGAGGACATGTATCGAATAAGGTCACTTCTATACACTGGACAGATTATAGTCTTTTGTCTTAAGAGCTGTTAGTGTTAGACAAAGAGACATCATCCCTACTGTATATAAAAGAGTTAATACCTTTGTCAACAGATTATTAGATTAAGGGGGGTACAACTGAAGAATCTGGTGCTGTTTGGGGAAAGTGCTCCAATTTCCATTTACAGGAGAGTTTACCATTCCTTTATTGGGTACTTTTTTACTTTAGCACCCCCCTATATCCTTTTATGTTAATAGTTATTTAGACAAAGGAACATTATACCAAGTAGCATATAGTCTAAATTACTATTAAGACGAAGGGATATTTAATAAAGTTAGTAGTATTGATTGAGATTTTATGGTATTTACTCATAGTGAAGGTAGATAAGAAAAGAAAATAAACACTTTTACTTGATCAATAACTTTGATATATTGTCAAACCATAAATACATATTAACATACAGACCGGTTTCGACTTATTCAGTCATCGTCAGTGTAATGATAATTTTACAATGTTAGAAATAGGATATAAAGGTTAAAGGAAGAGGTGTTTGGGGTACATTACATGGTGTGGGATTGAAGGCCGGTAATTGGCCAACTATTGGAAGGGATATTTATTCTAATGTACCTTTGGACTAAGGAATATCACACTTGTGTATATAATTGTGATCATATCCCTTAGTCTCTTCAACTATTAAGATGAAGGAATATTAAATATAAAACTTCCCCAGGAGTCTCAATGTCTCGGGGAGACAAACACACAAACCTTTGTGACTTTAGTAGGACAAACTATTGTTTAGAACCAAGGGGGATGGTAAACTAAAAAAGAGCCCTTTATTGAATTAACTATTAAGAGAAATAGATAGATATTTAGTCCAATGTATTTTTGGACGAAGTAATATCGCACTTCTGTATATAAAAGTGACAATATCCCTTAGGCCCTATTCACACGGTGAAACTCAAATCTCCTCGAAACTAGGAGACTCTGCGACCAAGAGACTCAGCACGTGTAATTAGGTGGCGGCATTCAGACGGGGATACTCCAGTACCGGCAACTGGGAGACCGTGCAACTATGAAACCATGCGACTCAGCATGCTGGTCTCCTAGTCTCCTAGTCTCTCAGTTTCGTATAAAACATTCCTTTTTAACTACCTGCGTGAAGATGATTTATAATTATTAATTACCATATTATAAGTATAATAAAAAATATATTACATTATATTATATAATATATTATATTATATTTTATTATATAATATAATATATTATATTTTATTATTAAATATTTATAATAACATTATTTTTAATTATTAATTAATGTATAATTTTTATAATAAAATATATATTATATTATGTAATATATTATATATTATATTATTATAATATATATTATATTATATTTAATTATAAAATATTTATAATAAAATTATTTATAATTATTAATAAATGAGTAATATTTATAATAAAATATATATTATATTATATATTATATTATATAAATATTATTATAGTATATTATATTATGTTTTATTATAAAATATTTATTATTATTAATTAATTATTATTACCAGTGGTAAAAATAAAACTGGATAATGATGTCCTCATCGGTACTAGAATCACTAGACATAGACATTGTTTAGGGACGTAGATACACAAATATGAAAAATACTGGGTGTTTGCACAGCCTATTGTCGGTGAAAACTGACTTTACTTCCTAAACGTACTTTGATTGCGCAACTCGAGTCGTGGTAGTGTGAAGATGAAGGGAGACTTGAGTCGCGCAGTCTCCCAGTCTCCTGGTCGCGAGACAGCTCAAAACGCGATTTGCGTTTCACCGTGTGAATAGGGCCTTACTCTTGATAGTACCGTCTCGTCCAGTTCAACTGACCTGGACGAGAGGTATCATTTAAATGAGTAATAAGTAAAGCTTACCATTATAATGTAGAAGTATAACATAAATTATCTCTCCATGTAAATTGAAACTGGTTTTATTAAACATCGCAGCTTTCAGCCTTCATAAGGCCATCATCAGTGCCGATTGAGGAAGAAACGGAGTTTTACATAGATCTCCGACATGAAATAGACTCACTTTTCACTAAATATTTTTATTAATGTAACTCAATTTCTTCATCAGTCGGCACTGATGATGGTCTTATGAAGGCTGAAAGCTGCTATGTTTATTTAATCAGTTTCAATTTATGCGGAGAAACAATTTATGTTATTCCTTTAAGATGACCTCCTTAGACTACATCTAACATTATAATGCAGCTATTAATAATTCCTTAAATAAAACTTCTGGGAAAATTGTAAATACTGTTGAAAAACAAAATCTTAGATTAATTAAAAGAGAGATGATATTCCTTCGTTGTATTTATTTAACTGCACATTATCTTCTATTTTAAACACTAATTCTAACTTTTAGCTGGATTTTAACCATAATTTTCAAAACTATTACTTATAGATTAACCTCTTTAAGTCCTATTAACCTCTTAGGTCAAGGAACACCTTTTTCCTAAATAAATAGGTCAAAATGTGTTATAAAAATGGCAGTAAATATGCTATTTTAGCCTGACTGTCTGTATACATTTCTAGTTGATATTACTCATAAATTTACTGGAGAATAATTAGTTGGGGGGGGGGGGGGGGGGGGGAATCCTGCCCAAAATAAAAGTTTATTTGATATTTCTTAGATTGCAAAAGGGTGTTGTAATAAAACTAAGAATGTTCAATTTTTAATAAATCATACTCCCTAAATTTTACATTTTAATTATGACTTTTTAACCCCCTAGTTTAAATGTAATTAGTTAGTATTGTTAGTGACTATCTTTCATTAACTGTTGCGGTTGAGGGGCACCAAGGCCAAGATATTCTCAAGGAAGCATTCTGTAGGTAAGGCTAGAAACAAAGCTCAAGTTTCCAAGTAGGACTTGATTCCCTCCAGTAAGTCAGAGTTCAAGTCATAGAGCTAGGTAATCTGATCTTATCTCTGAAGGTGTATCTTTCACAACTAGAGGTACAATCTCACAATAAACTATAATTTTATCAATAAAAATCTTATTTTATTGTCAAAAAATCCCTTCTGCGATATTAAATTAAATATTAAAACTATACTAAGTTCTTTTTTGAATGCCTTGATATTCTTTTTATGTGTTAATTGAACCTTTCTTTTATTACTTGTAGGCTCCTAGTGGTAATGGATCCATCAATAACATGGATATGGGCCCGGTAAAGCATATAACTTTTATTTATCATCTTATGTATTTTTAACATGGACTTTTATGTTTTTTTATTTATACTATCTCTATTTTATGTAGATAATCTAATCTTTTAATGCTGAATCTCAAAAGAAAGAATTGTTTTCAATTGAAAAATTTATTGTTTTTACTTAATTCCACCCCATTTCTGCTTTAAATGCTTCTATTTTCCTAAATATATAATATTATTTGAAAACTTTTAACTGCTTTGTATTTGTATGCTCTGTACTTAGTAATTATTTGCATAATAATTTTATCGCTTGAAATGCTACTCATTTTTTGCATTATTAAATTAATTTAATATGATAATTAAATTAATTGTAACTTCGTGAAATAGTGAAAAAGAAAATTTGATCTATAGCAGACGTTTTTGATAAAAAAAAAAAAAGAATCCCCTTTGGATTTAACAAAAACTTTGATTTAATTATTTTAATTTACAGGATTATTATATTTTATTATATAATAAAATATAATTATTTTAAATTTACTTATTATGAGTAAATACTAATAATACGCTTTAATCCTAAAATTTAATTTAGTTAACAACCTTATTCTTTTTGGATTATCATGTTGTGTATTATTTGAACGATAATAATAATTTATATATATTTTTTCTAATTTGATTTCACTGCTTTATTTTTTTACGATTGCTTTAATATTTATTTCATGCCTTCTTCTTCTTTATTTTAAGTATTATTATTATTATTTTTTTTTTTTTTTGTTCTAATTCTTGTTATATTTATTTAATAATTGAAATGTATGTTATTAATAGAAAAATAAAAAAATCAAGAGTGTATCATCGGTACTAGCTGAATCTGAATATTTAAATCTTTTGATCTCGTTTCAAGAGTTAACTATTTTTGTTATTGTTACAACTGTTTCTTGCTGCCTTGTAACATTCTTATAATTTACATAAAAATTACAGATTATGATCCTATATAATATATAGTTAATATGAATGATTTCATAATGTACATAGAAATAAAAAATATCTTATCAAAAGAAAAAAGTGCATAATAACAATATAGTGTATAATACATTATATTATAATATTTGAAGTGTTTAGCCACATCTCACAATATATTGTGAAGGGGGTTAATTGGATCAGAGAGCATTTTAGAACCACTCTGAGCATGCCACAATGGGTTTAATGCAAAATATAATGAATTTTATGAAAGAATCAATATTTCTTTCATAATCTTTTTGCAGATCAATTAAACAAAAATTTCAATGACTTAATTTCTTGAATTAACACCTGAAGATGGCTCACTCTGGCTCTGAGTGCCTTGATTTAAGGTTGTAAAGACTGTCTGTGCTATGTTTGTTTTAATATTTTGAAGTCCCTTATAAGATAAGTCTATTTTAAGTCAAGACTGATTTTGATTTAATTTGTTTTATTCTCTTCCATTTTACTCCCACATTAAAGTAAAAATAAAAATGTGCTAATGATTTTTTAATTATCTAAGTTAAATTAAAAATTGAATTACTGCAAAATTAAAATACTTAAAGAACATGCTGGATACAATAAAAAAAAACCTTTTCCAAAGCTTTAAGTGGAATTTCTAGCTCAAAATAGATTTTTAATGGCCAACATTTTTTATAATTGCCTTAAGTTTACATATTTTATAAACAAAAAAATAAAATAAATAAATAATAGAATAAAATAAAGATTAAAGTAGCTTTTTTTGATAAAATATTTTAATAAATCTTGTTCCCAAATGAAGTTAAATTAATGAGATGTTTAATTCTGGCATCACCTAAAGTTAATACATGGATATGGATTTGATATTTGTATTTAACTACAGAATTAATTTACTTAATTAATTAATTAATCGTTCACTTTTATAAATTATTTTTTAGCCGATTGACAGAGATGAAGAGAGAAGAGTTGAAACTGCCACTGTGGATCTTAATGGAGTCAGTGTAAGTTGTTAACTCAAACCCTTTCATTTCCTTAAAATTGCATTATACTTACTTAAAGCAGGCTAGGACAATAATATTGTTCACTTCGACCAAAACTAATTATTGCTAATTGCACGAAACCAGCCACTTATTTTAATTCAACTATAACTCACCCTCCTTGGGGATTCAGAATTGAAATAACACTACTTTGTGGTTAAAGAGAATAAATCCCTTTGTGGACTGACTGTTGTTTTTGAATAAGTCTATTTTTCAATGACTAATCCCAGGGCTGGACTCATTTTCTACCATGTATCAAAACGATGATGTAAAATTAAGAAGATGTAAAATTAATAGTGAGGCCTAAAGTTCATGTGATTGGTGTGTGCTAAACTGTAACTATAGCTTCATAACTTTACTATATCCCTCTTATTTCCATTAGATACACATAGCTCTATCTATAAGACTCTTTTAGAAGGTTTGTTGTACCTTGAACAAATACTAGAATGCGCTACATATAATTTAGTAAACAGTCCTGGGACTCCAAGTAAAGAAAAAAAAAATATCGCGGAGATCTCTGCTTACAGGCCCCCAGGCACTGTTTTTTTGGGATCTCCGCTTACAGACCTCTGTGCTGCAAGAGAGCTAATGGGGGGGGGGGGGGGGGGGGGGGAATTAGTACATTTTTTTTGTAAAAAAAACTAATGTGTAAATGGAAAAAGTTTACTCATATAAACCAGCATAGATTCGCTCTCTAAAACCTAAGTCCAAACACCAACAATATTCTTCGTTCAATTACTTAAAAAGGTGAGACTATTTACTACATCTGTAGATGTGTAAAGTAGCTGAATATTACTTCTTTATGTTAAAATTTAAAGTAAATTATATACATTACATTTTTACGAGCTATATTATTTTTAATAGTACTATAATTTATTATCTTTTTTCCCCCTTTGATTATAGGCGAGGGTTGATCGAATACATATCGATGGAATTGACAGGACAAGAGATACGTTTGTTAAGCCCTTCATGGCCGATCTTTTCACAGCCAACAATTTCGAAGAGGTAATATAAAATTAATGATGGACGGTGGATGCTTATCTGGGCTTGTTTCAATTTCCCAATGGGATCACATTTACTTTTGCCAATGATTAAATTAATTTATTGACGATCAATGATTGATCGTCAAATCAACGTTTAATGTTTTATTGGTGGCAGCTTACATACTTTGTTTATGAAAATTAAATAATGGATTGGTCCCTGGGTAATATCCTCTGAAAATAATAATTCAATTATATTTTGGACGTAAGTCATTGTTATCTGGGATATATATTAGATGATGTTGGTAAACTCTAACAGTAACATTTTATCATACTAATATTTTTGTATTGCAGATGATAAAATCAGCTCATAAAGTTCGATCGAAACTAATCGACCTTGGAATATTTAAAAACATAGCTATACACATAGATACCAGCTCTGGACCTAATGCATCACCTGATGGCTATGAGGTATATAATATGAATATTTATTGTCCTCTTTCATCTAAAGAGTTATTAAAAAAAAAGTATTAGAAAAATGCAAATTTAAGTTACCTCTTATATTGATACCGAGTTTGTTGCTAGAGCTTGCCCAGTGCACCAAACTTGCTTCTTCAACTTCAAGCATCTCCATCTATTCTGATTTCGAGAATTATTATCTAGAAAAAAATAAAAATTATAAATTTAAGAATTGTTTGGTGTAGTTTTGATTTATTTTTCTGGAATTTAGGAGGTAAATCAATTCAGAGCCTTTGAGACCCCCCTCCCTATATTTTTCTTTTCAAGCTAAAGCAACCTCCTATATTATTTTTAATTGTAATTTGATAGCTCTAATGATCGCTGTATGTATTTTTAAATTCTTTGTAATATTTAGATTAAACAAATCATTATTTACCCTAAAGTAAAACCTGCTAAATTAACTATTCTTTTGTCCAAGAGATCATATCTTGATTTTACATATAGTGACCACTTTTAATGCCCTCTGATCTTAGATCGCCTGATTTGCAACACTGATTCAAACCAGTTGCATACCTAACTATTTAGTGAAATTGCCAGTGTAGGGGAGTAGGGATTCCCACACAGGTTAACTAAAATGAAACCTTTTTTAAATCAGTCTACCTGATTGCATGTGATCATTCTTCCTTGTTGCATAGTAGTTTTCAGTTATAAGTGATTCACCAAATCGTGACTGAATAATCAAAATATGTTTTGAAGAAAAACATGAAGTTTCCCCTACATTTATACACTTCTTGGGTATTCAAGGGAAGATAATTTTTCTTCTGCAGTCACACATTCCCTTACATTTGTGCAAGAAGCTATCATCCTCACAAATTCCAGAAAGAATCTTTGGACATTCTATAGAATGCAACAATCTTGCTGTCTGTTTCATTCAATTGTTCTGCTGCTACAAACAGCCTAGACCTTATATTTTTCTCTTAATAAGGATGCCATCAGTATTCCCTTTGCACTGCTCTATGTAGTCTACCGTATGATAACGGGCAATTATATCTTCTTCATAAAAAATACTGACATTTTGCCTAAACTAACTTGGTTATTACAAACTATTTGTACAGAGAAAGTAACACATAATGTTGTGTTACTTTCTATTAACCTCTCTAGACATGATTATGAAGTGGTTCCACAAACTCTCAAACAGAGGTCTCAGACTAATCCAGAAGCAGTCACGCTCGTTTGGGGATCTGATTTCATTGTAATTGCCAACTGGTTGAGCATGTGACTATTTTGAAACCAGTTTGAAAATAAATGGAAAATAAATGGTTGGAGTAAATGGACCGGCGGAAAACCTAAATAGTAGCTTCAGTTGACACTTTTCATAGGATCGGACTGTGAATATTCTTCCCTTTTCTTGGAAAATAATTTTTGGAGTAACAAAAAGAAAGGCAAAGAAATTGGTTTAAGAAATAATTTATTATGGCGCATTTATTTATCTTTTTTTTTTTTTTTTTTTGATATTTATGATTAGGGAGCAATTTAAGTAGTACCGGCCTGATGACCTCAAACCTCTAATGTGTGAAAATCTTTTAGAGTGTATAAGAATCTTAAGAAAGTTTTTTTTATTAATTCTCAACCCGTGTAAGAGATGCAAGATGGAGTATGCAAAAAAATGAAGTTATATTCATTGTGTTATTTTTCAGGTCACCTTCTTAGTTCAAGAATTGAAGAGATTGACAGGTGGAGTTACAACTCACGTTGCAACTTCAAATAATGAAGGAATGCTATCAGTTGCCATGTCCATGCCTAACATGTTGGGAGCTGGGGAACATCTCAAAGGAGAGTATACTTATGGCTCTAAAAGAACGAGGAATTTCAATCTCACATTCGTTAAACCTATTTATAAGGATAAATGGAATATCAAGTAAGTTTATCTGATAATTTTTTTTTGTTGTGAACCATAATTTAATTCTTTTCAGTTTAAATGATGATTCACATTATGTTACTCCGAGTCGGGGCTTAGCCGCTCTCCGTGCCATAGCCACAAAGCTTACAATGCATATTACACCTAACTACCATCAAGCTTTCTTTATAAGTTTGTGTGCTCATGTGCCCTGCTGGGCCTGGCTTAAACCCACTCCGACATTTTAAGATCGAGCCTCGGACGAGGCACAGAGACCTCTGGTCCCCACCTGAAGTATTTTAAATAGCTCCATTGAAACAACATGAGACGATATCTCGCTGTACCCTAACTAAGGTTTGAGGTGTAGTGTGAATCATCATTAAAGCTCGATTACACGAGAGCGAGTTTACTCTCTAGCGAGTAAATTCGCTAGGGAGTAGCAGTTAATTATACACTGCGAGTAAAATCGCTAGGGAGTAGCGAATAAATTCGCCATATTCCCCCGTTCTGAGGAGTAGCGAGTTTACTAGCTAGCTATATAAGACGGAGCGAGTTTATTCACAGTGAGCAAACTCGCCAGCAAGTAGTGAGTAAACTCGCCCCGTGTAATCGAGGCTTTAGGAATACCTAACTACTGAACATTCAAGATGACTGACATTTTGGATTAGTATGTTGTTTTGTTTTTTTTATTTAAAACAATGCACATCCTAAGTTTATTCTCATACAATATCCCACTAATTTTAAATATTTTTTTAAAACTATAATTGTGCCAAGTTTCAGCTTTATAAGTTCAAATGGGGCTTTCGGAGCCACACACACTTGTCGGAAAGTGGCACTTTGTTTTATAAATGGATTTTCAAAAATTATGGGAAGAGATAAGTTGTTCTTAATACCTAAGAATGTGTGTATATCAATAAGTTTTCCTGACTTTTAGGGAATTCCTCTAACTACTTTTGTAATTAATTTTTAAAACTCCAATTCCTTTATCTTTCCATTTTTCACCTGAGAGTCCTCTGAAAAATGCTTTCGCTTGTTTTTTGTTAATAAAATGTGTGTAACTTATTTGCTTAAAAATAAACCATTATTATTAATTTTGTGTTTAAAATTTTATTTCTTTCAGAAAATATGATCCAGAAAAACCCTTTAGACATTTTATGAGTTATTTCTTTGTCATATAAATTTGAAGCACCTCCCTGCATCTTGTATATTTGATATTTTAACCTCAAATTCATAATCATTAACACGAGTGTAGTTTTTAATTTGTGCTAATTTATCATGAATTTCATATAAAATTTAAGCTATTTTCCACAGTTTAGTTTTCTTGTTGTTTTGACCTTAAATAAAACCTTATAGTTTCTACTTTATATGATTTTCACGTATAATTTAAGCTATTTCCCCCTTTTTTAAGGCCTCCATTTTTTCACCTCAATATCTTTAAAGCTAGAATTAGGTTATTATTCTAATTATAGCTAATAATTAGATTATTAGCTAGTATAGATCTATGTATTTTTAAAAAGTATAAAATATTTTTGTTAATTTAAAAATATGTCATAAAACATTTAGAAAGTATGTATATAGTGTAAAAATGTTAAATTACAAATTAAATTACCTTCTGGAAGCATTTGTTTAAGTATTCTGTATAACCCTTTACATTTTTGTAATTTTATATCAATTATAGAAGATTTTCTCTTGAAGAAGTGAAATAGGATTCTTTCCAGTGTTACCAATCCACTCTTTTCTTTAAAATCTAATTGAAGAGTTGATTTTTTTTTGTTATTGCAAGCCAAAATCTACTATATACGGTTCACTTTAACATAAACAAAACAAAATCAACTAAATTTTGATTGAAATATTTGGTTTTTGTGTAACAAAAAGGAATATTGTTTTATTAAAAAAATAGCAATAGTAATTTAAGGATTTGTTTATTTTATTTTATTTTTTAAAGATTTACTTTATTGTTTCAGACCCTCAGTTAGTATCCAAGAAAATGATTCTGAGTGGCCAATGTCTGGTTACAAAATAACCGAGAGAGGATGTATTGCAGATCTGCTATTCTTTTCTAAACCAGCTGTAAGTTTTTATTTCCTTAAATACATTTTAAATTGATTTTCAACTTATTTAAATGTTGTGTAAGCCATGAGCTCATAAAAGTTTAAGATTTAACTTGTAATATAAGCGTCTACACTTATCTATTGATATACTCCGGTTTAATAAAGGAATGAAAAACAACTAATTACATTATTTTTTTCTTTGACAGGTGAAACATAATATAAGCTGGGAAGGAGTGTGGCGTACAATGGGTGTAGGTAATAAATATGCATCATTTGAAGTACGTAAAGATTCCGGACATACATTTAAATCAGGTTTAAAGCATGTAGTTACGTCTGATACTAGAGATTCACCTATATTTCCCACTGGCGGAAGCCTTATCAAACTTGCCACGGAGATAGCTGGCCTTGGTGGAGATGTGGCTTACTTTAAAAATGAATTCAACTTTCAAATTAACCGACCAATTATCACCAATGATTTTGTAAGTTCCTTATTTTTGTAATGAATATTATTTAATTAATTAAAATAATCATAATAAATTATCCGTGGCACAACAGCCCTTTGGCCAGCCAATGGGCTTATACTATGTATTATATGTAATGAAGGACACGGGTTTGGCGTGTCTGTCCTTCAGCTGATGACATTTGTAACCGGAGAGATGCCACTTCACTTAAGTAGGCTACCCATTTATATTGCTTGGGTGAACATCGAATCGTACTCTTTGCCGGAGTCAGGAATCGAACCGGAAACCTTTTGTTTCCAAAGCATAAATGATTGCAATGAGCTACCAGGGACTTGAAGTATACATTTTAAATATTATTTACTCTCTTTTGTGGCATTAGAACTGCTTGCAGAGAGAAAAGAGGTTACACTGCTTTGGGTCCCTGAGCACGTAGGGATTCTGGGAATGAGAAAGCAGATGGGGTAGCGAAGATAGGAACTTCCATGCCATTCTGTGGATCGGAACCCGCAATTGATTGGTCAAGAGGACAGGTGAGGTCAGCCATAAGACGTGGATCTGGGAAGAAGCAAAGAGAGCATGAATTGGAACGGAGGGCTGCAGGTTGTCAAAAATGCTACTACCAGACCTAGACATCAAGACAACCAGATGGCTTATGGTATTGAGTAGACCTGAGAAACATGGTTGGAGTCTTAACTGGACACTGCCAACTCAGAAGACATCTGGCATTATTAAAAATCAAAGATGACCCCACATGTCTTATGGTGAAGATAAGGAGACGGAGACGGCTTACCACTTAATGGGAGTATGAGAAGGATATTGAAGACTGCGCTTTCACGCATTAGGAGTGGGAGAAATCAGAGAAGAGGAGCTTGTTACGGCAAAACATCCTTTCCTTTATACTCCAAACTAGGAAATTCAAGGTATGACTGAGGTACTTGAATGGGTGTGAGTTTCAGTGGTCTACTTGCTAGGCTTGGCCTCTTCTCCCCCTTACTACTACTCCTATTCTTTTATGTCTTTTTGTTATTATTGATCAGTATGCCCAGTTATAGCTCAGTATACCCAATTAGAGATCAGTATACCCAAGTGAAAATTAAGTTGACTATACTCTTAACTGAATATTATAAATAAGTATGAATCTTGTTTTAATTTATTTATGTTAACTTTTTATTACAGGTTATACAAGGTTCATTTAATGCTGGAGTACTTAATACACTAAATGATCAAGAGCCTTTAGTATATGACAAATTTTTCCTTGGCGGTCCTATATCATTAAGAGGATTTGACTTCAGAGGAATGGGCCCTAAAAGAGATAACGACTTTATCGGTGGCAATGTGAGTTATAATAGTTTTAATGATTGATTTTATCTTATTTTTATTGGTAACTGATAAGCTTACCACTTCATATTGTCAACTGGCTATATTGTTCATATATTTTGTTAACACAATAGTGCCGCATGCTAGAGCAATAAGGTAAATCACTAAAAAAAGGTTTTTGTATAATAAAAAATTTTAATTAGCGAAGGTGAGAGGTAGACTTCTAGGGTAATTTAACTTAGCAAGAGGAAGGGTAGGAAGACTAGGAGTTTTTGTTGAAACTAAACAACTTTACTATTAGCACCTTTGTTAAATCTGCCAAAAACTAGAAAACACTTTAAGGGGCCTAACTTATTAATTTTGTACCAGAACTGTTAACTTTTAAGAAAAAAATAGTTATTTTATTCCTCTTGAAGCCTTTTTTTATTTTATTAATATATTAGAATAACAATTAAAACTTTTATTCTTATTGCAGTAAAGGAAAAAAAATAAAAGCTCACTTTTGTAATATTTCGACCCCTCATTGGGTCGAATCATCAAGTTGACTAGATGATTTCATCCTGTTTTTGCTATAAAATTATTTTCCTCTAACCTAGGCGGCTTTTGTCAACAGTTTGGAATATTTTTTTTTTCTAAAATTCCATAGTTATGCTATGATTGCCACTATTGGTTTCTGTATAAAACTTCAAAACAAATTTTTAAAGAAACTAGAATAGCAATTAGAACTTTTATTCTTGTTGATAGTCGAGTCTAAAAGAAAAAATTAACTTAGGACTCGAGTCCCGCCAACCTGATTTGAGTTTTCTGCGGTTTCCTCAATCAACAAAGCAAATGCTGGGTTGGCTCCACAAAAGTCGGCCGCAGCCGCATTAGGAACAAAATGACCTTGACAATTGTTATTACCCACATTGTCCAATTAAAATCATTATTTAAAATGGCTGTAGTTACCCTTACTATTGTTAACTTTTGCCAATAAAGAAATTGAATATAAAGAAAATAACTTAACCCAATACAAATGTCATACACACATTTCTGCCTTTATTCCTTTATGTAAGCCTTGGATTATATTAATTTTTTTTTTTTTTTTTTTTTTTTTTTTAAGTGATTATCTTTTAGACATTTGTTCAGTGAGTAAATTATGCTGTAAAAAGTTAAGAACTATAATAATCAGCCGAAACAAATTGAGTAAGAGATTGCTCTATACTGTGGAAAGATGATTCCAACTCAAAAAAATTATTTTATCAAAAAAGAGGAATTATTTTTATTCTATAGAAGCACTTTGATTTAGAAAATTTGTGAGACGTATTATTATTATTGTTTTTGTGATTTTTTTTTTTTTTTATTGTTCACAGTATTATTGGTCAGCAGCTCTTCACCTGTACTCACCTTTGCCTTTTAGACCTGGGTCCGGAGGTTTTGGTGAACTGTTTAGGACTCACTTATTTGTCAATGCAGGCAATGTTGGAAATTTACAGATAGGTGTGTAAAATTCACTAATGTTTTACTATTATATTTTTACAATTTAATTGTATACTTACAGCCATTTCTGACTAGTTGAACTTGACTAAATAAAAAATTAAATTAACCATTTTAATTTTTTACAAGGTTTGTATGAGAAAATTGTCTTATCTTATACTTAAATGCTAAGAGATATTGCCTTCTTTTTTTAAAAATATCTAATTTGTAGAGCTTCAATATGTGGCATTTTCTTTTTTTTTGTATCTTTAGATGCTTTAGGAATTTAAAATGACTTATTTTACTTAAGGCTATCAGTGGATGTACCAGTTTTGTTTTTAGTTGTGGGAATAAACCAATCTGATTCAAAGACGGACTTTTAAGTAATACGCTCGGGGATCAACTTTATACATAGATGTTACATTTGGAGCTCTTTAATCCCTCATGTTCGGGATCACGGTCATGCCGAATAATTGAAATATCTAACAATTAAAATATGTATTTTGTGTGTCCATACACATTCTGAATCTGTGCAGACGATATAAATATCCGACAAAGTACATATGTATTTTGTATATCTGACAACTGTGACGATAAAGCTTAACGAACCCACCTAAATAAGTCTTAATGCAAGCTGCACCTACAGTGTCGGAGTACAGAATGTGCCGAGCCGTAGAATGCCGGATTAAAGAGAGTCTACTGCATTATGTATTATTATTATTTGACTGAACAACATTTATCAGAGAATAATGCAACTATTTATGGGTTTATTAATTTGTTTATATTTTGTTTGCAGATAATGTTGAGAGATGGTTAGATGAACAAAAAGATTTTCGGTTGGCATGTGGAATCGGTATCGCTCTTAGATTAGGACATATGGCTCGAATAGAGCTTAACTACTGCCTTCCACTCTCGTTCCAAGAGAATAAAGACAACTCTATCAACGGCTTTCAATTTGGAGTCGGTATAAATTTCCTATAACAACAATGAAATCTTCAAAAAAAACATCTAGTCAATCCAAGAGATCCTTCTAAACAGCATCTACACAAAGTGTTCAATCTTAACCTCCCCCTTGACTCCTCGCAATCAAATAATTAAGTATTATAAATACCTAATTTATATTAATTGTTGAACTATTAAAATTGTTAAAGTTACCAAAAAAAAAAATGTTATTGGTTTCTTTCTTAATTTTATTTTTATATAAAGGAAAAAAATGTTACTTAGAAATACCACTAGAATAATTGCAATTCCTAACATATTTTTGAAAAATATTATCTTAAAGATTTAAAGAACATACATCTAGTTTTATTATTTATATAAAAAAAAGTCACATGGGGGTACTTATTGTATTTTATGTATTAATGTGTATAGCTTTTTTTCTTTTAATTTAATTAGCTGGATTTAAAATCTTAACATTTTAGTAAATCAATAAATAATAAAAAAAAGTGTATATTGATAATATTATTCCAAACAATTATTGTAATTAAATAAATACCACTAGAAATTAGCTTTCAAAATTACCAGCCAACAAATATTTTTCCTCTGTTTCTTTGGTTCCAAACTTTTAATAGTTATAACCATCCTCTTAAAACTTTTTCACTTTTTAAATACTGCCACCAGATGTGCCTATGGATGGATTTAGTTATTCATTGATAATATATTTATACTTGTTATACAGGAATGAAAGAAACAGATTTACCTACTACCTCTATGACAAAATGTTCATTGTCTTTAATTTTTCTCAGATTGTACTTAAAATAGAAAAAAAAAAAAAAATACATAATCAATTAAATTGAATTGGTGATTGATTTTCAATTACGCTGGAAACCAACCCTCTCTAATGAAAAGTTTATTAAAGGGTCTAAATTTATCTTTATCGTAGTTATAATGTTAAAGGTTTTGAGACTAGAATATACTATATTTTTTTATTTATTTTTTTTAAATAAACACGCTTCACTTGCATTGTCATCATAAATACATAAGCTGTGAAAGTTTCAGCTTTCGAGCTAGTCAGAAATATATAAAAGTTTCAGCTTTCTAAGTAGTCAGAAATACTTAATCTGTGAAAGTTTCAGCATTCTAGGTAGTCAGAAATATATAAAAGTTTCAGCTTTCTAAGTAGTCGGAAATACATAATCTGTAAAAGTTTCAGCTTTCAGAAAGTGGGTTAAAAACATTTGTACCTCACAGAAAAATGAATTAAAATAAAGCTTGTAAAAAATAAATAAAAAAACTTGTAGAGATGAAACATTTTATCGCATCAAAGTTTTTTGTTTAGACATCTTCAACATCATTAATAAACATTGAAATTCAATTAATGCAGAAATAACAGTATTATAAGTGATTTATTTTAATAACAATAATCAACAACCACTCATGACTTAGGAGGAGCCAATGTGGAGAAGAAAAAAAAAATGCAAGTTAAACTTGCTTCGAATTTAGAATGTTTGAGGTACTATATCGGAAGTATATTATACAAAAAAAAATTACTGACTAATAAAATAGAACATAATTTCAAAGTTAAAAGAAGGTAAAGCTAATGAATATCTTATTATTTATTAAAAAATTACTTTGTAATCTTCAGATTTTCATACATAATTGACTCCTGGTACGGTTGCTAATTTTAGAGTTATGCAAAGGTTAATGGTTAATCAAGATCCCTGAGCAAAAGCTTTTAATCAATAAAATATTTAATCTTTAACTCAGATTTTTTTAAACTTAGCCTCTATAGTATGGTTGAGAAGTGTTTTAACTTTTGACACCGTGGTAAAATCAAGAGAGAGCCTATGAGACCTCAAGATTTTTACATCTGACCTTCTGTACATAAAAATCTTGAGCTCTGATTGGTTCCCTACTCCAGTTATTTCATTTTTCTACACTGTCAAAAGTTAAAACTCAACTTAATCAGCCTAGGAGCCTTTACTTACCCGGCGTTCTCTATTACTCTTGTGAACCAAGAATTGAATAAATGATAAACTGAAAATGTTCAACTCAACCTAACAAATAGGGGCTTATCAATTTAACAGAATTGCATAAAATTATGTAAACATATTTTATAGACCTATCAAACATGACATAATTAAATATTTTTACCAGAAGAAACAATAAACAACTAGAGAGAAAAAAATTGGGGGTTAGCATAGACATAGACACAATTTGCAGTATTTTTTTTAAAAACAATTTGAACAGCACTTTCTAAATTATCTTGACTTTTAAACTCTTGAGGCTCAACAGTCCATGGAGGGGGAGGGGTTAATAATAAAAATTAAAAAAAAAAGAAAATACAAACTGAATAAATCAGTAGAAGACAGAGCTAAGTCAAAACAACATTGAGGTGCAAATGGATTTTATTATTTAATTTTATATATATATATATATGTATATATATGTATATATATATATATATATATATATATATATATATATATATATATATATATATATATATATATATTTATATATATATATATTAATACAAATACATAATGTTTATAGATAAAATAATAATAATATTAATCATTACAATTTTCATTCTGAAGTTAAGGATAAAAAAAAGAAAGTACATTAAATTTAAGATGCACTTTAAATAGTTCATATACTGCATATTAAAATGTTTATATTTTTAAATGTTAACTATAATTTATTACAGGAATACGTTTTTTATTAAGTGGAACTTAAATTTTTTTGGGGGAAACAACAATTGCTAACACAACGAAAGTACATTTTATTCTTTAATGAGAAATTAAACAGTGTGTCAGGTATTTTATATTCATTTAAACTCTTTAAATTGTTGTCCAAGTTAATATTAAGATTCTTTGCTTTATTTAAGTTGTAAATCTTTGTGGAAAGATATGCAACTTGGGTTGGAAGTTACTTGTACCAGTGAGAACTTCAATGACACATTGAAGTATTGAGCAAGTCAGATATTTCAAGAGAAGAATGTATATCACAGTTGGAGAAAGTACTTACCAGAATTTCTCCTCATTACCCTCCTTAAGTAAGTATTCTAATTTTATCTAAAAAGGAAAGGGTGATGAATACCAATGATTAGAGTGTTACATGTGTCAATGGTTTAATGATTGATAAAAATAAAAACCCTCTGGGTATAGGTCTGGGGTATAGATATTGTAATCCCCAGAGGAAAGGAGGGTCTGAACTTAATGGAACTTAAATGCAAAATATGCATTGGGAACTTTAATGCAAAATATGCAATTTTTTTTTTTTTTTAGATAATATTTACTTTTTTGAGATCAATTATCACAAGGGAACCAGCGTGGCCGAGGGGTCTAGGCGCTCGCCCAGCTATCAATAAGTCGAGGGGACTCGAGGTCGTGGGTTCGATCCTGTGCCATGATACTCTGAATTGCATCTATGATTCGTGGACGGAGCAGGGCGTGGGACACCTCCTATGGGGCACTCTTTGATGTCCGATCCGTGTCTTGATGATGTGATTTGTATCTATGGTTCGAGGACGGAGCAGGGCAAGGGACACCCCCTATGGGGCACTCTTTCCCCACGCTTATATAGCTCACTAATGACCACACCATACTCGCTTTGGCGGTACAATGTACACATGTATGATGTGTGAAGTATCTGAAACTCTCCACCACGGGGCCAGTAAAATGGGCCTAATTGCTAGGTTCGAACAAGTGGGTCGTCCTACCCGTTCTAGTAGGAAGTACTAAATTACTACTACTACTACTCAATTATCACAAAATTAAAGTTAGAAATAAAGTGCGGAAAATGTGATAACATTTTATTCATTACACTCATTATTCAAAATTTAAAAAATAAGTTATTAAATTAATCTGTAGTAATACTTAGTTCAGTTTAGTAATACCTCACAATAAATAAAATATTTAATAAAATTGGAAATTTCTTCAACTCATTATGTATGGGTCAAGTTTACCATTTTTCCTAGACATTCTGGAAAATGTCAGAATTTTCGGAAACCATCAAGCTTAAAATAACAGGACTGTCCTGTTCAAAGCAGGACGCATGGCCACCCAATAAAAAGATAACTCAAAATTATTTTTATACATTTGATTAATTAATTATAATAAGGTTCCCCTGACAAAATTATATCCTATGAGCATTAAATTATAAAAAAAATAAGCTTACAATTTAACATGATTTGATGATATTAACTATGTTATGTCTAACTTTGAAAAAATGTTCTTTCAAATTAGAGACTTAATAAAGAAAACCTAAAAAATAAACATTTTTAAGCTTCTACATAACCTTTAATTATACATTAACTACGTTCAAAAAATGTATATTTATTAATTTTTATTCTAAAAAAAAATTAATCAAGATACAATAAAATATAGTGCATTTTAAATTTAAAGCTGGAGTTCATAGATGATTTCTTTTCTTTTTTTCTTTCATTAACTATATCTCTTCTTTGGTATAGATGTTTTCAGTTACTGCTTTATAACATACTAGCCGTTAAGCCCGTGGCAACGGGCAGAATAAATATGGTTGAAAAAAAAGATAATAGATATAAGTATACTGTTTAAATAGAAAGTTTTAGGCTTGGTGGTTAGGTCGGTTAGATAGCTCAGTGGTTGAGCTCCTACTTCATGAGCTGGAGGTCACTGGTTCAATCTCAGGTTTTAGCTCATCAATTTTTAACGTTATAAGTCATTTCGAGGTGCATCGCCGTCGTCGTCGGGACACTACTCGATTATATAAAAGATAAAAGCATCCTCATTTAAAACAAAAAAAATTGAATAAATATTGTTAACAATTGTTTAAATTTAGATTTCTCCATAAATATATTATAGTAGAAATAGTAAGTAAATTTAATATATAAGCTCATTAATAACAATTTAAAATGGTTTTATTATTTGAATTAAATTAGACTGGTTGTATTACAAGTAAAAAGCTAAAATCGTTAGCACTACATGCTCTAAGTAATACCATAAATAATCATCTCTAACGTAAGTATTTTTCTTTAAAAAAAAACTTACATTTTATAAAAGATTAATGAGCTAAAAATGGATTTTTAGATTAATTTGTTTTACCATATCTTCACATTCTAATATAGAAAGAGAAATTAATAAATATGAAGAAGAGATATGAATGATTTCTTAAATAAACATATAAAATAATACAAACATTTATTATTTATTACATACTAATTATTTGTAATATAGTATTCATGTATTTTTAATTATGCAGTAAAAAAAGATCCTATGTTATAACACAACAATAACAAAAAAGAAAACATATAAAGATACTAATTTATTTTATTTTAGTATTTCATGAATGAGGAGGAAGGAAGAAAGAGCAAAGGTAGCAAACAATTAAAAGGAAGATTTTATTATAAAAATAATTTTAACTAATCTAATCATTAAGATTACCTGATTAATCTACATGATGATAAAATAAGATAAAACATTTCACATACCCCTTTGGGTAAAGTTGCCTGTGTTGGGTTCGTGGTGTTAAATTTGAAAACTTTGTATAGATTGTTATCATTTTAGTTTGATTCATCCAGAAAAGCATTATAATAAAATATTACTTGTATTATGAGACACAACAAATTAATAGTGGGATACACGGTACTTCTTTAGATTGTCACTCCCCTATGTTTTTTTTAGAATACAAATGAGTTTGACTAAATAACTATTAAGACAAAGGGATGTTAAGCCCTATGTACTTTGGGACAAAGGAATATCACACTTCTGTTTTTATAAGGGGAGTAACAGTCTAAAGAAGAACATTCTGTACACCTTCTTTAGATTGTACCCTTTTACTTACTTTTGTCCAATTGTGCTGGCAAACCAAGCAAGTGCTACTCCCCACCATCCGGATCACGGCATTGTTGCAAAAATTGGTGCTATGTGAACGTGATAAGACTGTTGTGTTATCTTTATTTGTGCCAGTCTGATAGTGACAACATTACAACTGAGTACTCACTACACTCTGTCATTTCGCAATGAATACTGCTGCGACTATTTGTAACCCTGTGTGAACATGTTTAGTTTAACTGGACTAGCCAGCAACTGTCCCGCTACCAGTTTTGGACAACTATCTCTGACAATTGCTTCATCAACTGGCACTGTGTAAATCTGGTTTACATTAGGATGAATCAAATCAAGCTGTTCCCAAAGTCGTTAATAAACTGAGTTAGAAAAGTAGAATAAAAAATTAAGAAAATATTTTTAAAAACTGAAAGATATGAAAAAAGAGATTAAATTACTTGAAAATTTGTCTAAGGTCGTTAGTCTTCCTTAAAACAAACTCAATTTTAGATGTGGTAAGCAATTTTGATTAAAAACCTGTACAAAGGCAGCCAACATTATGATATGGGACAAAGTAAAAAGCTTTTTAAAAGCAGGGAATCTTTACAACTGGGATATATACATAAATACATACACACGATATAAAACACAATTGCAAATATATAAAAAAAAAAAATCCAGAAAAACCTAGGGTTCAGTTAAAGAAACACAACATTATGGGTAATTTTAATTTTAACCTTCTTTATAAGCAGTTTTAATTAAAAATCCTGTAAAAAGACAGTCAACATTACGATATAGGTCAAAGTAAAAAGATTTTTAAAAGCAGAGAATCTTTACAACTGGGTTTTATACATACACACAATATAAAACACGACCGCAAATATTTAACAAAAATTCCAGAAAAACCTAGGGTTCAGTCAAAAAAACACAACTTTTGGGTTTTAAACCTTCTTAATGGGATTTGTAACAAAAGAAAATTCAGAGAAGTTGACATTAAGATGCAATAAAGCTAAAAACGAATACAGAATAAATTAAAATCTTGTTGAAGACTAGAATTGAAAACGAACTTACCTGTGTTGGCCAACATTGTTATGTCAGCTTTTAGAGGATTTAATTGTTATAAAAGATGATGAGCAGTAGATATTGTAAACTTTTAATTCATTTCAGACCAGGCTTACTATAGACAAGTTTAGCTATAGAGTTATAAAATACTGGTATAATTTCTTGATATTAATGTGTTTCTTTGGTGTAGGTCGTGCAGGGTAATAAATTTTCATAAAATTTTTTTCATTACCCTGCACGACCCACACCAAAGAAGACCATATATAAAAAATTGAGGGACAAAAAAAAAAAAAAATATTAATGTGATAATAGGTCCTAACAATTAATTTTTAACAGACTGGTATACCAAACTAACCAGTTCTAGGAGATCACTACATTTTTAATCCTCACCATATAGTGTTTCAGCTAATAAATTGTGTTCAAAATTTGGTAAAGAAAGTGATTAATATTAGTAGTCCTTGTTTCCTTACAAGTAAAAATAATAGAAAAAGATTAAAAAACATTTTTTAATAGCTAATAACTACCTGGTTCAACTAAATGATAGAGGCTGGCATCGCTATTACAACTAAAATCTGAATGTTCAGAAGTAAATGATGGCCATGTCACTTATTTCAAGTTTCTGTTCATTGACGGTTTTTCTAAAATCATTCAGCAGGTTTTAGAGAAAGATATCTCAAATTCTGTTGGTTTTTTATGGCAAACACAGAGTAGTCTCGCTTTTAGCTAAATTAAAATGTAAAACATAATTCACTTACAGTTTGAATTTAGTCCATGCTATAAGTTGTCGTGAGATAAGATTTACTATGGCGAGACGTCCAGGTTTTTAAAGGCATGTGACTAGAGTATTCGGGCATTCAAGATTAATTATTCTACTTTAGAACCAAAGGCACAAAATTAACTGCAAGGACGTCAGTGTGTTATCTAAAAAGTCGGATGAACAGAAGTGACATACATTGGAGATGTTATTTATTAGAAAAAATTCTTCTTCACTAAATTTTAGGAGTGGTGTTTACCTTTACATGAGGTTTACTTGTTTTTTGTATTTTTGGATATTTATAATGATTTAATTATTCCAGTTGAAGAATAATTCTTACAAGTTTGCACCTTTGATAACTTTGGATTATTTCTTTTAAGGATCATATAGGTACCTATATGATCCTTAAATGAAATAATCCAGATTTAATTATTGTTTTTTGGATTTGAAAGTGTTTCAGTGAATTGTTGTTAGATGGCACTTACTGTATTAGTTTCTTAGATTATTACCTTGTCGTTATGATTATCTTATTCTTTAACTTGATGCGTAGGCTTCCACAGGTATAATCGAAATAAACAGCTTGGTTTTCCGGTGAGATCCACATCACGAAGGTGTTGAAATCTGACTTTTCGCTTCCACTACTGGAAGCATTTTCAGGGGTGTGGTGCATTGTGATGTTGACATACTGACAATATGTCTTGATGTTGCTTCAAGCAAACAACACGATGCACCACACCCCTGAAGATGCTCCCAGTAGTGGAAGCGTAGGTCGGACTTGAACACCTTCGTGACGCAGATTTCACCGGAAAAACTGCTGTTTATTATCTTATTCTTTGTTTATTTCAATACTGCTATCAATATTAACTCCTTGTAAATTTTTAATTCTAGTCTTCAACTAAGATTTTCATTTATTCTGTATTAGTTTGAGCTTTTTTATGTCAACTTCTCTGAATTTTCTTTGATACAGATCCCATGATGAAGGTTTAAATTAATAACCGAAACATTGGATGTTTTGAATTAATTTTCAGTTCTTTTTTGTGATCGAACACCTGGGTTTTTCTGGAATTTTTATTATATATATATAATATACTATAATAATAATAATAATAATTTTGCACTACCTGGTTAGTTAAGAGTAATAGTTATAGCGTAAATTATATTTGCTAAAGGCTAAAAATTGTTTCACCAGCATTAAAATTGCTACCCTTGACAAAAAGCTCTTTACTCCTTCCTTTTACAGATTTTTTTTAAAAATAAATTTATTAATTTTTATTATACCAAAGAGGAAGTATGTATAGCTTCTACATACATCCTATAAGATATTACCCTGCGTTACCTCAAAAAAGTTTTTTTATCTAATTTTCACTCCCTTCATCCACTACATACTAATGCCACAAAACTTGTACTGTACAAAAGAAAAAACAAAAAATATAATGTGGTGTTTTTATATACATGTAAAGCATTTTATAAACAAGGGATTAGAGGTTGTTTTTTTGCTAAAAAATAATTTGTAAAATATTACCTTTAAGTTGTGATTTTATTTTTTCAAAACTTTGAACAAAAAAAGGTTTTTTTTGTACACATTAGTTCAGTGTATCATTCTACAAAAAAATGTGACTTTAATTAATCACAACCTAATAACTTGGATTTTTAAAAAATATAATTTTAATTCATAGAATTAAAATACTTTTATCAAAGAATTTTTACTAAGCTTTATTTTCTTAAATAAAAATAATATATATTTTATTTCTTTAAATAAAATAAAAAAACAAATATCCCATTTTGATGAATAAATATATTACAAATTTAACTTGTACAATTTTTTTACTGTTTTAAGAGCATCCATTATGAAAAGAAAATAAGTGAAGCTACATAATTAACAATAAAGTCAAAATATCTGAATTGAAATGAGGTATCTGAATTATCAAAGATTTTAGATTTTTTTCAAAAAAATAAAATAAAATGTCAAAATTTGATAAGTTCATATTATTTGATATGTGGTTCTTTAAAACAATTCATTTTAAATATGAACAAAGCTCACTTACTATTAAAATTATTAATCAAGTTTGTGATTACAGCAACAAAAATAAAACATGCCTTCAGAATCAAGTGTAAAATTAAAGAAGACGTTCTCAAACCATATTTTTATTAAAATTATATCTTAAGAAATACAAATTATTTTACATTAATAAAAAAACAAAGATCTAATAGAGATTTAAAGATTCTCTCTGTTAAAAATAATTATTTTTTTTATAAAGTTATCTTATAAAGCAGATGTTGGCCATAAAAAAAGCCATCAACAGAGCAGATTATGGAAGAAATAAAACACCAATAATTTGTGAGAACAAATATGAGTCTACGTCATGTTTGAGGCCAATGTAAAAAATTGGCTTCTATCTTATGAACATCTCCGATGATTTAACATCCAATTCTATCCACCTTATGAACATCTCCAATGATTTAACATTCAATTCTATCCATCTTATGAACATCTCCCATGATTTAACATCCAATTCTATAAATCTTATGAACATCTCCAATGATTTAACATTCAATTCCATCCACCTTATGAACATCTCCCATGATTTAACATCCAATTCTATAAATCTTATGAACATCTCCAATGATTTAACATTCAATTCCATCCACCTTATGAACATCTCCCATGATTTAACATCCAATTCTATAAATCTTATGAACATCTCCAATGATTTAACATTCAATTCCATCCACCTTATGAACATCTCCCATGATTTAACATCCAATTCTATAAATCTTATGAACATCTTTATGATTTAACATCCAATTCTATCCATCTTATAAACATCTACCTTGATTTAAAATACAATGGAGCCTTAAATAAGCACTTTACAACCAAACCTATGGCTTCCAGAGAAAAAAATTTAAATAAAAATAAGCAAGCAAGGTTTAGAAGTCAGCGGATTTGGGTATGCATTTGAGTAACTTCTTAAATTAAAACAACCTAAATAACGCAATTAGGACGCACATTTATGGAGCACCATTGACTTGATTTAATTTATAATTTTGCCCGTAAGAATAAATGGTTTTTCATAATTTAATAAAAAAAAAATCCCTGAATTTTATTTTACAATAAGTAAAAAATTGTAACTATTTGAGTAAAATTTCATACTGATTCCTCATTACAAACAGATTTTTCTTTTAAAAAAAATAATACATCAACAAATATCTTAGTATAACTTTGTTTAGAAAAATAATTAAAATTAATGAGCCTGTTATTTAAAGAGTATAAGCTCCTGCATTTGCATTTAATTTCAGAAAACATTAATTACAATTTAGCTTTTAAAGGAACTTAATCACAAATTGTGTTTCCTAATTTTTATATTAACTATGTAAAGTAGTAGTAATTATTGAAATTTATAATGTGTCAAGTACAAAATTTTAAAATATTCAGTTTAAAAAGGAAAGTTTTATAAAAAATAAAAGCTTTGCAATAAAAGTAAATTTAATAATTTACCCAAACAACAAATTTTATGAGAAGGTAGGGTTAGCGAGGTGCTGTAAAATAAAACACAGTTTAAGGTTGACCTTTAACACAGTTTTATTTGACAGCATCTCGCTAACCCTACCTTCTCATTACTCTTGATCTGTCACAAACTATCTTAATTAACAAATTTTATTTGAATACACTAAAAGAAATTTTAAAGCTATTAAATTTTTAAATTTATCTCAGATTTAATGTAAGGATTTATGTCTTAAAAGAGTTTTTATGTTATAAGTTAAATTCATTTTTTTTTATAATAGATGAAGGTAATTTTAACACAGCAATTAATAGTAAAACAAGAAAGGCAAGCAATTCCCTTAATGATTGAAATTAAAGACTAAAAATAAAACAATGGAAATTATTATTAATGTAAAGTAGTTCTTCTGTCTTGTTGAACTATCTTGAATGAAATGAGCTATTCTTTTAGATTAGTTCAAAAAATTATTAAATATTTTTTTAACTTACCATATTTTTAAACTTCTAGAACTTTTTTGTTTGATGTAAACTTATGTAAATATTAGTTTACACGATCCTTGAGTCAAGTCCTAGTAATGTTAGTAATTTAAAACAAATTTGATACACATTTTTTTACTCTTGCTTAAATGTGTGATTTTATTTTCAAGCTGTTAATTTATTTTCTTCATATCCAGTCGGATATAGTCATGTGGAATACCTACTTGTATATCTATAGCAAACCAAATTTAACCAAAATCATTCGTTAAATTGGTAAATCTGAAGAAGCCGGTGCTGTTTGTAGAAAAACGGGCGAGGCCCTTAATTCAACAAATTTTTTGACAGAGATATCAAATCTCCTATGTGTACAAATCTCAGATATAATCTCTTAAAACATACAAGTGTACTGTTTGACAAAGGGATATAATCTCGCAAGTGTATAAATCAAGTAAAATGTTGCCGCCAAGCAATACTCGACCGCACCTTATCTCCTTCAGTTTAGCCATTAAATTACCTAATTGTTCGTAAGAAACAAAAGAATATCTACTCCTCATTACAGCTTTATAACCACTTGAGTTAGCAATTAACAGACGTAAAAGGCCTCAATTCTCATTTTGCTCTGCTTGTGAAGACGCTTTCATTTTGAACTAAAGTTTATTCTTAATTATTCTGATTCTTCTTCTTTGTAATAATTCTCTTCACTATTACTTAACTCTGGTCCCCGTCCGGCCGGAGTTGTGGAATTCGAGTCTGGAGGAATATATAACCCATAGACTTCTGTTTCTCTGTCTTTATCTGCCTAAATACAGCATTTAAAGCTAATACAGGCAATTTTCATCCATACTACTCGGCTGGTCTTCCGACACTGACTAGAGACCTTGTTCTCGCGGATCTACTTGCGAATGTGGGCCCTGACCTGCGGGCGCGAGCCCGCTCTGTGTAAAAAAAGCACGAGGGTGCGGGCCCACGAGTTATGTGCGGGCGCTGGCCTGCACTGTCTGACACAACTGGGAAATTCCTTAAAAGGTGAGTTAGGAAAAATATAGCAAATATATTCTCAACCAACTATCCAAATACAGGTTGCTCCAACTTACCACAATTTTTCACAAACAACCACCCTTTGATCAAGCTCATTTTTAATGCTTAAACCATTTGCACAATTGACCATTAAATAAGCACTTTCCACAACTTACTCTTTTTCAGCAAATGTTGACATTGGTTGATATGGTTCAAAAGGTCAGAATAAACAAAAGCACCACAAAACAAGTCTGAAAGGAGAGAATAAGTCCGGTCCCATGATCTATAATACTTTTTTAATTGCATTGAATACAACGACAACCAGCTGAATTCGCCTGAACCTTCACAAAATTTGTAATAAACAATATTTTTTATTATAAAAAAAATATAGCAAATAGAATAATCCTTACATCAAATTTGACATTTCAAAATGGTAATTAGTACAAAAAACAAATCACCACCAATAATTTACCATATGTAATTAGAATAACTACACAAAACAATTTCAGAAAAAAATAAAATAAAAAGTAAGACTAGACAACAAAAACCCAAAATAAAGGGATGTGTAATTATTTAGCTACAATATAAGTAATTTATATAAAAAAAAGTACCATTACATCCAATATTAAAAATTTAACTAATAAATAACTGTTATATATTATGTTGGGACCTTTTTTTTTAAGTCTTTATTCTTTTACTTATTTTCTCTTTAATTTAATTTTTATTGAAAAACTTTCGTCAATTCCAAATCGTGAATTTGGTAAATCTGGTAATGATAACCCACTTATTTTCCGACTGTTGGATTTTC
This sequence comes from Gerris lacustris, assembly GCA_951217055.1. Taxonomy (NCBI): domain Eukaryota; kingdom Metazoa; phylum Arthropoda; class Insecta; order Hemiptera; family Gerridae; genus Gerris; species Gerris lacustris. The sequence goes on along the minus strand of OX578282.1, from coordinate 55,231,950 downwards.
TTTAAGATTTGTTTTAAGCTAAAGATGTGTTCAATTATTTTGTTTACTTTTGCACATATGCAGTATAAAAAAAAAGGAAATTATTGTGATGGCACAAAAATTCGATTAAGATGACTTTACATTTTAGTGTCCTAAGTATAAAAAATATCTCAAACCAATACTCATGCAGAAATGTGGATTCTTATGTACTAAATAAATTTAAATTAAATTTTACATACATATTTGATAGGTCGAACTTTTGAGACAATATTAAGAAATAGATTCTACCTCTAAATTTGAAAACCCATGTTTTTTTTGTTCTCTTAAATGATTTTGATAAAAAAAACTAATGTTTATAAAATATCATTGAAACTAAGATGCAGCAAAGGATCGCCACCAAATCACATGATTTCAGGCTAAGAATTCAATTCTACCCAGGTCATCTTCTAAAATAATTTAAATTTTTAATTGTTTTCCTCTAATGGTTTTCTGGCGTCATTCAAGCTTTTTTTTTCGCTTAGCGATTCCTTGTAGGGACACTCAACTACTCAAATTTTCATCCCTCCAAAACTATGGCCAATTCAACCATATTTTCTCATTTTTTTTTAGTCTGCTGTTGGGGCTATGTCCACTTCTTCTACAAAGTTCTTAATTTGTAATTAATTCTAGCCGATGTATACTAAAAATTCTTCCTAAGTTCTTGGTAAAAATTTGTAACATTCATATTAGTTCTTATGATCTTTTATGTTTGTCAAGCACGCAGTAGAAAAGATTTTACATTACTTTCAAAAAATTCTTAACTTTATAGTGAGGACCTACAGATTATGTAACACTTATGTGTTATGTAACACTGAGTTATGTTTAACACTTATTTTGCTGTACATTTTACTTGAGAACTATACTGCCAAGATATTGGAACTGTTAAGACTTGCTCTACAGTTTTATTATTAAGAATCTAGTTCTCTTGACTTCTTCAGGTTATTCCTATCTCCTTTAACTTTATAAAAATAAATAAAAAAATTAACTAAAATTGCACAAACCTACCTCACATTCTAAACTAATCATCATTATTTAAGTTTAATTATAAATTGAGAAAAAAACATCCCTTTGCCTAATGAACTTAAGACAAGAGGCAAACAAAGCCAATTTCCAACAATGTACTGTGAAATTAAATAATCACGTTATAAGGACTGGAAAGTAAAAACTGAGCAAATGAAGTGGGCAATCTAAAGCACATTTACCATTAATCTTTCCTTTTTACAACAAAATAAAGTGAACCTTATCTAAAATTACCAAAAAAAAAACAAGATGCTAAAATAATTACAAGTATTATAAATATTTGATGGTTTTTTTTTATACTGCTAATTTTAAACGTTTCAGCAAAATATATATATTCTTAATAAAACTGTCTTTTCTAATTCAAATTATCAAAAACTAGTGGTTATTCACACTGCCTACAACTAGTTAAAAAGATTATCATTTTAAAAACCCCTACTCTTGATCACATTAACAGGGTGAAATACAATAAAATTCAATCACTTGTAAAAAAACTGGGTGTTCCTAGTAATTTTGTATTTTTTTACCTAATTTATTGGTTATATATATATATATATATATATATATATATATATATATATATATATATATATATATATATATATATATATATATATATATATATATATATATTAAAATCAGAACTATATGTATAATACCTTTCTTTTATAAAATGCAAATTTAAAAAAACAAAACAATAAGCAATAAAATAAATAATAATAATAATATAATGGTAATATTGAAATTATTTTATCTTTAATATAAACTTGTTTTTTTTTTATACAAAAGTATTACAAATAAAAAATTTAAAAAAAGGAAAAAAAAATATTTCCCTTTTTTCGGTATTTTGTAACAAATTATGTTTTGTTTTGTATTTACAAAAATAATAATTATTATTCTGTAGTAATTATAACAGTTTTTAAATTAAAAATAATAATAAGAAGAAGAAGAAAGGAAAAGAAAAGCGCCAGATGGATATATAATCAGCTTTCCTGCTATCTTCACTGGAGGACAAGACCGATCTGAAAATAAAAAACATGTCGATATAATGTGGTACTTTAAAGTCAGAAATTTCTAAAGGGTCATTCAAAAAGGGTGCTCTTTTTAATTTGTTTTTTTTTTTCTTTTTTTATAAGGTTGGCATTTTTTTACACCTGCACTGCTTTTTATCTTAAATTTATCATTTTGTTCTAGCTTCCTTGTGATAATTTAACAATATGTTTTAATGACATATTGATTGTAACACAAGTCAGTAGTAATATAAGGAAAGTATCCAGAAAGTAAGTCCCGTGTGAGTTTTTTGCTACCCCAGTGTTGCAATTGCAGTTTCGAAGATGCTCAGTGCTAACCTTGACTAACTACAAAGGAGTTGACACCATTTTGAGAGAGCTACTAGTTGTTTTCACTTTGTAGTGCTTGTTAGTAATCGCTAAGTTAATTAAAAATCCCACCATAAGTAAGATTAGATCTGTAATTCGTTTTATCAATGCGAAGGAATGTTAAACCAGCACAAATTCATCAACAAATGTGATGAATGATTCAATGGTCAGGAGAAGTGAGGCAGTTCAATGATGGACGTGAAAATGTGCAAGTGGTTCAATGATGATTACGAGATCAAAAAACATATTACCACTTAGTTAATACAGTAGAACCTCGATAAGAAGTGTCTCAAGGGGATTAGGGAAACAGTCTTGTTATCGAGGTGCTCTTTTTGTTAAGGGTTGTGTTATCAAGGTTATTTTTGTTATCAGTCGTGTTATAGAGGTTAATGGGCGGGGTTTTCAAGTCTAGACTTGTTCAAGGTCGACCCATTCCTGTATAGAATTGCGTTATCGAGGTTGACTTCTGAGAAACGACTTGTTATAGAGGTTCTGAGTTACATTGTGAATTGGAAAAAATCCGTGTTATTGAGGTTGTTTGGACAATAATAGTAGCGCTATAGAGGTTAATTTAACATTATGTGTAATCAAAAGTGATCCAGAAAATCGTATTTATAGGGTCTGCCGACGGATACCTAGCTTCTGTCTGTTGTTATTCTTTTAATTCATATTCATGCAGGCGCTCCGGTACTTCACTGATACAGTAAGAGAGGCAAAAAGAGCACCAATCATAGCATAAAGGCGCTTAGCAGATTTTGTCTTTATGACCCATCTATTGCTGTCTGAAACGTCTCTTAAACATTTTGAAAGAAGTGAAAATAGAGCTATTGTATCACTAGCACCGCACTGATGAAATACCATATTGATATCATGAAGTATTTTTAGAATTGTCAGACCAATTTTTGTTTTTTGAATGAAACTTCTTTAGGCGCAGTAGAGTAAACTGACTTGGATGAAACAAAATAGTGAAACGAAGTTTGTGTTTCAAGACTCGTATAAGTGATAGATTTTTTAAGTGAAATTAACGAAATTGCATGTAACAAAAATTTTGTTTTGAGACTCGTCTAAGTGATAGATTTTTTTACAGGTAAATCAACTGCCGGCTTAAGTTGGCAGTTGATTTACCTGTAACAAAAATTTTGTTTTGAGACTCGTCTAAGTGATAGATTTTTTTACAGGTAAATCAACTGCCGGCTTAAGTTGACAGTTGATTTACCTGTAACAAAAATTTTGTTTTGAGACTCGTCTAAGTGATAGATTTTTTTACAGGTAAATCAACTGCCGGCTTAAGTTGGCAGTTGATTTACCTGTAACAAAAATTTTGTTTTGAGACTCGTCTAAGTGATAGATTTTTTTACAGGTAAATCAACTGCCGGCTTAAGTTGGCAGTTGATTTACCTGTAACAAATCTTTCAATTGGACGAGTCTCGATCCACTGATCTTTGATTCAGAAGGCAAATGCGCTTATCTAAAAGAAAAATATAATCTCACCTGATCAGGCATTATAGGAGGACACCTCCAGTTGAAGAGGTAGTATTGTAGATTACCATCACCAATTCCAAACTTAAGAGGCTCCAAAAATTTAACATTATCCATTAAGTCCAGAGCATTAAATACATCAAACCCTTTCTGCAAAAGCACAACAAAAAAAGGTTAACTTATAATATTTAAAATTATATTTTTATCTAAAAGAAATGAATACAATTTACTGTAGACTTTACATGTTACTGGTAGCAACATTATAATAATTACTATAACCAGGGAGCCCCTTGTAGGGAGCTCTTACATAGGGAAAGAAACAACACTTTGCCAAAGGCAGCAGTATAAAGCGAAAATTCTCAACTACCATAATTGATTTTTATACCGCTTACTTTTCAATAATAATGCTTAAGATAGTTTTATCAATATTCTTCTAATATTTAGGGATGGTACAACACTGTTAGTTTTCTTATTTAGACTGTTTGAGTCACATTAAACTTCACCAGAAAAAAATATTGTGATAAATGACAAAATAATCAAGCTATAAGATCAATCTTAGCAAGGGTCTATAAAAGATTGTAATTTAAAAGGGTAGCTTAGTTGACTTCTCACAGGCTAATGTCTTTTTAAGGGAACTTTAAAAATGTAATATATCCAATTTATTCTTTAAACTCCTTGGCAATCTTTGCTGAAGGGAGCCAGAGTGACTTAGAGGCGCCAGGCACCTACCCAGCTATCAATGAGTTGAGGTGACACAAGGTTATGGGTTCGATCCCGTGCCATGATGCTCTAATTTGCATCCATGAATTGAGACGGAGTAGGGCGAGGGCACCCCCTAAGGGGTTCTCTTCCCCCACACTACGACTCTATGATTTATATAACTTACTAATAACCACACCTACTAATGAGGTACCATGTGTGAAGAGGCTGGAATTATCCACCAAAGGGCTAGAGAAAAATTGGCCTAAACTATGGCTTAATTGCTAGGTTGGAACAAATGGTTCGTCCAGTACAGTACTAGAACCTACTACTGCTACTGACTGTTTGTACCAACTTACTGTCTACAGATCCCTTCCCGCTTCACTCCCACACATACCGCCCTATTCAGGGAGGATTCATTAAAATATAGGCACTCAGTACAGAATCTGTACTGATTCGGTACAGAGCTTACAGAGTAAAACCAAAGGCATTGATAAGAAAAGTCAGGGAATGGCCTAATAGAGAACCTAATTGATAATAATATAATTTATATGATAATAAGTGTAGTTACGTTTTTAGCTGAGATTAGAGCATCATTCATCAAATCAATCCATGGTGTCTTTGAAGAAACATTATAAAACGAATAGGCTGCTTTTAGGCTCTTATGAACTGCATGATGCATTACAGTGGACGGAAGAGTGTAAAAACTAACAAAGTCTGAAAGAATAAACAAGAAAACATAGATTCAGTTATAACCTAGATTTAAGTTAAAAATAAATAAAAAAGTGCATGGAACCAGAAATTAAAAATAAGCTAATAATAGGGGCTTACCGGTAATTTCTCCATCATTTTCTACAACAAATGCGTCAACAATGTCAGTCTGGGGAAGGAACCAGTGCCTGAAGTCTTCTTCGGTAAATATTGGTGCTAATTTAAATTTGTTTAAGTACTGCAACATAGAAAAAACCATTGAAATTAGTAAAGGAAGATACCTTGGCTTACATTTAGACTTGAAAAGCTCATACACGTGAGACCAAAAAATATTTAGTTAACTTTTTCCCGTGTGCCGTGACTTGAAAAAACTGTTTACATAGCAGTTTTTACGTTTTGGTTGCTGTGTTATTTGTTTATTAAATTTATTATATGAGCGCTAACATTTGGCGCATGTTGGAGGCATTGTTTCTCCGAAAAATGTTGATTAGAACAACCAAAGTTATTAATTATTTACTGGAACAGTACCACGCTGTAAGAAGAGACAGAGACGGGAAGATGTCCAACCTTCCTATCCGCTCCTGTCTCCCCACATTACACAATCCCCTCTATAACTCCACAGCCTAAGATAATAGCTTAGCTTCTCTAGACGTCAATCGCTTTCTTACCTTTGCACTGTTTGTTTAATTTGTCATTTATAGACTGAAAATTATAACTGTATAATTAACCCACCTGGCTACAACTTCCCTTAACCTCCTACAATATTACCAGATCTTAGAAGTAACTGGCATAATATATCTACCTGGCCACTCGACATGCAAAGGCTGGCCATAGGCCAGCCAAGACCGGTGAGTCATAAATTTATAAAATGGTATGCATTTTTAAGTGCCTTCAAATTTAGAAAGAAATACTTTTTATTCTCAAAAGCATTGAAGAAAGTATGAGCATAATTTATTTAATATAACCACCTCCTAAGAGCCAGTGTTGGAATCACAGGGAGACATCAATAAATATATAAAATGTAATGATTCCCTACAAAAAAATAAATTACACGTATATTTTAAGGCAGAAATAATAGCTAATGACAGAGTGTTGACAACACCAATCCTGTTTCCTACACCAAACAAGATTAAATGGAATCATAAGTATAATTACAAGCATATCCTTTTTAATATATTTATTTGGTGACATTTTAATAAAAGATTGACTTGTTTCCAAAAAAAAAAAAAAAAATTGTATAATATAACCTTGTTAAACTAAGTCAAAAATACTTACATCACTAAGTAACTGATGAGCTTTGGGCAAATCTCTTTCTGTCAATTTCCTAAATCCAGGTGTCTTAGTTTGATCAGCAAGTTTGTAAAGTTTCAGAGTCCTCTGCATAGTCATATTCCGACTCAAATGAGAGAATTTCACTTCTATCAGTTTCTTTGGATTTAGCGACCTATGCCAATACCTGTGAGAAGATTTTAAATAATTAGATCTATCTTATTATTGGTAAAAACTCTAGCAAATTTAGGAAATCAGATCCTCTCTTAGTCTTAGGCACAGATTAATTATTCATGGCCTTAATTTTTTTGTTGTTGCTGATTTATTTGTTTCATTTAATAAAGGCACAAACAACCAACTTACAAGGTAAAAAGGTATTAAAGGTACTGGTAGCTTAATTTATTTATAGTCCAGGGTGCAAAGAAGTGTCTGACTAATATCAAGCTAGAATTTTGTGAATATGTTATTCTTTTGGCGCCTTTTAAGAATATGTGGTCTGCTAAGTTCGTCTGCAGGACATAGCTTGGCTATAGGCATTTAAAAAAAAAAAAAAAAAGTGGAGAGCAGCCATGCCCCGTCCATTTCGGAGAACAATGTGAGAACAGTATTAGTAAGTAGACCAAAAGTTAAGTTGATGTTAGTTTGCCACTTGATAGGTGTCCACTTAAACTTAGAGTAATACTTGAATAACATATCAAGTAACAAACTACATAAACTTAATTTTTGGTCTACAAACTAATTTTGTATTCAGGATTATGAAAATTACATTGTTCACCAAAATGGCCGGGACATGGTCACTCACCTCAGGTTAGTTTTTATTTAAAATGCCTATTACCAAGCTATGTCCCACAGACGAACTTAGCCGACCTCATATTCTTAAAAGGCGTCAAAAGATTAACATATACACAAAATTCTAGCTTGATGTAAGTCAGACACTTTTTTGCATGCTATCTCCTGGACTATTATATAAGCAAAGAGTAAAATTACATTTTTTTTATCCGTTTGTATTAACTTATCAACTCCAAATTAAGAGAAAAAAATTTTTTTTTTTTTTTTAAAAAGAAAAAAAGATTTATCAATCCTGATCCTTTTTTTTTTAAAAAATGATTTTAAGAGCAAAATATTTATTTATAAAGTCTAAACATTTGTAATTAGTTGTTTACCTGATTATTTTCAAAAATTTCAATTCCTCTAATAAGCCTCTAATTGGGTGAGAAAAAATATGTTAAATATACCCCTATAAATGATAATTTATTTGTCAAAATCAAATGAGTCCTAACATAAGTGGTATTTTCCTCCAAATATCACTTAAAAATTAATTAAAACATCTTCAACATTTTAAGTAGAATTGCTTGTCTAAATTATTTTGTTACCTGCACGTAGCGACTGGTTTAGGAAGTACAACTCCGGCAGTGTAGACAGCCTGGAATATCCCACAGAGATTAACTCTCCTTGTAATTTCTCTAATTAGCACCGGAGCAACTCGTTTACTCCTTAATTTCTTGTGAACGCACAGGAAATTAATCTCTACCATCTTCTGCTTCCTGAAATTTATTAATGATATTAAAATGTTTAATTAATACACAGATGCAGTAGACACCGCTTAATGTGATAACTGTAGGACTCAGACAAAGTAATAACATTTACTGACTGATAATAATAAGCAAAAGGCAACACAGGAAGAAGTAAAACTCAATGCAAAACAAAATTTTAAAGGAGACTGTTTTTTAAGTACACGAAGTGATATGAGGTGAGGCTTACTTTCTGAGAAATAAAGGATGTTCACTGAATACCAGGTGCTACAGCTCTAGTCGTTTCCCCGAAAATAATAATTAAAAAATAAGACTTTGATTATAATAAACCAAATATTGATAACAGTAAATGAAAACTGTTTAATGCATTAATATTAGATGGGCTTGTTCCAAGCTATTTTGACCGCTCTAAAGGGTTGATAATAGTAACTGTGACGTTACAACAATGACGGATGGGCTATTTTTACATACTGATAAAACTATTGAAAAGTTTCTTAAACTATCATCGAGAAAATTCTCTCAAGTTCACAATTCTTTAACAATGTAATAGATCAAAATAATATAATAGACAATCAAATAGATTTTAAGTTACGGTGTTCATCCCAATAATACTCATAATTGAGTTCCATTATAATTTAATATTTAGATATTTGTACTGAATGGCTATTTATTAACTTACGATGAATACACAGATAGAGTGGCTGGAATTGCACTAATAAAGCCTACAAGGCGACCAGATTTACTCACTCGTACACCACAATGCCATTCCTTCCTCCAACCAGGAGGCTGAAGAGCCCTAAAACAATACAATTATTACTTAATAATAATCGAATTAGGCAACAAATATTATTAAATCTTTATCCTAAGATATTCTTAATAAGCTGGAAATAGTAAACAAAAGTATGAAAAGCTATTAATAACATAACATAGTAGTATTAGTTTGTGTTTTTTTACATTTGTGTAGTAGTTCATAATTATTGACATCAAATTTATGATCGGTTTCCAGTACATGGTAGGCAAAGCTGGATACATTTACATGTTTTTGATTTCTGCTTTTGGATAAAGTAGGGTAGGGCGGGGCTAGTTGAGCATAGGGGCAAGTTGGGCAATTTAAATATCTCTAAAACTACTCATGTCACAAAAATACTTCAAATAATGGAAAGATGGGGACGAGGAAGGAGAACGCATTGCGTGACCTTCAGTTGCCCTACGACAATCGAGAAAGATAACAGACACCTTTTTTAATTTTCTTAGTAAAAAGTAAAAAAACTATTTATCGTCATTTTTCTCCTAGACTCGTACTAAAACAACTATCTACTATCACGTAAGTGTTTATATTTTATGTATTTATTGTACTTTTGATAATAATTAGTTATTTAGTCCCAAGTCTACCCTTTTTTTTCATAACTTAACTTTTTATCTTATAAGTCTAGTCGGGGCTAGTTGGGCAGGCTTGCTTAACTTGCCCCACTCTTATACTACTACAAAAAGTTAAAGGTTTATTTTTTATTTTTACAAATACTAAGCAGACAGTTATAATAAGTATGCCTTTTTATACTTTGTAATAACAATTTGTATAATAATTGTATTTATCATTTTGAAATTATTAAAAAAAAAAGTTAAATGTCTTGCATTTCATTTTAGGATGTGGACATATAATTTGGAATAGTGGAATTTAAGAGTGTAATAATATCCAAAGATAAATAATAAGTTATGTCGTAAAAGTGTGTTATATTTGCTTTAGATTTTTTTGTTGTTTGTTTGAGGTTGTTTCTGTACCTACATTAGAGATGGAACTTAAAAAATATATATTTGATTATCAACTGAAGTATTACTGTAGTTTTGAGCAATTTCCACATCACTATTCTTTCCATTGCCCAACTTGCCCCATGCCCTTGCTCAACTTACCCCTAATATGGGGCAGGATGAGCAAGTAGGAGGTTTATCGCATTAATGATAATAGTTTCTAAACCAGTTCTGAAATAGTTTTATTTTCTGAATACATTTAAAGAAGGGTAAATTACTTATCAAACGTTGAAGGAATCAAGTAAATCGGATGTACCGTTTAGGAGTTATTATAGATTATATAAAAAACTGCTTAATTAATACAAAATTGTAGTGACAATACTGTAGTCATAATTATGAAGTGGTACCACAAAATCTCAGTCAAAACAACCAATCAATATATCATAGATAATCTCATTTGTTTGAAACCACTGGCCTATCTGGTTTTAACCTATGATAACTTCAAGAGATGTGTAAGGCAGAATTTCCATCCTAAAATGACATTTTGCTGTGTTGAGAAAAATGTTAAAGAAACAGCATACAAATAAATAAAAATAAAAAAATTGTTATTACAGCATAAAAGAAAAAACTTTAGTAATTAGAAATGAGACCAATCATAAAAGATTAGAAGTCTTAAATTACAGAATTAGAGGATATGTGGCTTCAAAGTTGAAAAGTTTGGACATACATATTGATCAACATAAAAATATTTAATCTACGATTGATACGAGATATAAACATTATATCTCTGTTTAGATGCATAGAAAGTGATTCTTTTCGTAGCTTTATTCATTGCGCAAGTGCATTCATAATGAGGTAAAGAATTCCTCTTTTTTCCGCCCTAGGTCGGAAAAAGAGAGAAAAAAAGAGCATGATTAGCGAGTTTGTTTACATTCTAATTTGTTGTTTCTTTAATTTAAGTAACTGTTTATATCGAGTTTTTAGAGAAGCAATGAGTGATTTAAGTGATTATGAAGAAAATGAGGAGAATTATATGCCTTCCAAAATAATTAATTCGGCACAAAATACAACTAATGAATTAATATCATCTTAATCAAAAGAGAAATACGTACTTACGTACAGGAAGTTTATTACATTTTTTTTTTTTTTTTTTTTTCAGTATTTATTATTAAAATCCACAATTGTAGATAAAGTAAGGTACGCAACTCATGCGAAAACTGCATTTTGCTTTGCACATGTGGTTTTACTAACCTCGCTGTCGCTCGGGTGCAAACTCCACATTCGCATGCAAAATGCTACTTTCCTCACTAGAAGCGTAATGTACTATTATTGAGATGAAACTAAGTACACAAAAATAAACTTTTCTATTAAAGCCATGCATTTGTTTGAACATAATCTTATTTCTTTTCCTACAGAAAATATTTAGTCTTTAAACAAGGAAACATTTTCATTAAGTGTAATTTATTCTTCGAAAGTTAATTTTTTTTTTAATTTCTAAAATTCATTTACTTTTACACAAGTGAGAATAAATGTTTGTTTTCATTTTTATAAATAACTAAATTTTAATATAAAAACAAATAAATTTAAAAATTCAATCATAATAATTCCCATACCATCTAAGAAAGTCAGGAGGGTAATCGAATCTAAACATGGCATCGTCGTCTTCAACATAGTTCTCGGACAGTAAAGTGTATAGCTCTTTCAATACAAAAGGATCAGTTAAGGTTAGTGTATCCCATTGGAAACCTTCTGGAAGGGAGTAAGGTTCTTGTCTTATTTCCGATTCTTCTTTAGGAGGTTCTATTTCTTCATTGACTTCTATCTTTTCATCTAAACAGAAAAACAAGTGAAAATAAAAAATAGTATATGAATATAACATTAAGTAATTAAGAGTAGACTTCTTAAAACCCTCAAATATCCAAGATAAATTTATTTTTCTAAGTAATTAGAAAATATTTGAGAGGGGTTCATAAAATGTGATAGTCTATAATTCTCATGGGAGTTCAAAAGAAGGTTGCAATTCCTTTTAGCAGTTAGAAAGTCCAGCTGCTAAGTCTTCAATGTAGTTCTCATTCTATTATTATGTAATTTTATGGTTAATTTCAAAAGATAAGAGAAATTGCTGAATTTGAGAGTAAAATCATATCTTTTATTGATTTTCTGAACTCAGCACAGTATGTGACTCTCATGAACTGAACTAAGGACAATAATTTTGTTAAAGATTGAGTTCACCAAACATCATCGACAAGTTTAGATCTACAAGATATTAGATTCTACTTCATGCTAAATTGGATGATAATCATCTAAATATCAGTGTCTGACGCTGGAAGAAATCTGAACAACCACAATAAAAACCCTCAATAACTAACATCAACTACCTGCATTGTAGCTCAAATGGTAGCAAGGATGCTTTTTGTAGGATTAAAAAAAATAGGATAATTTCATATGCTATCTGGCGGTTAAAAGCACAAAGTTATAACTAATGTCAGTAGATTACTGAACAAACAGAATTCCAAGGAAGCAAACTCCAAGAAATATCCATCCAGAGTTGTAAGGACAGGATTATGGAAAATTAACTTTTTTCCTCACAAATATTATTTTTTTAATAAGTCTGTCTTTTGGAGAAGATATTGTTAAGTATGACTAGAGAGGTTAATAAAAGTAACACTACAATATTGTCACCACAATTTTATATATTTGAACAATATTACAAATATTACAAATCTTGGCAAAAAATTTCGAACGACAGACACCAAAAACATGTAAATGTATCCAGCTTTGCTAACCATATACTAGAAACTGATCATACATTTGATGTCAATAATTACGAACTGTTACACACATGTCAAAAAAATAAGAAATTAGACTTTTTAGAAAACTTGGAAATTCAAAGAGCTATCCAAGATATAAATATAGAATGTTTCAATGAAAGAACTAACCTTATTCACTCCGCCCTTGTAAAACCTATAAGAAATAATTTTGTGAAATAACTTTAGTTTTAAAATATCCAAACTTAGTAATAGAAAAAAATAGGATTTTATTATTTAGCTTTAAGCAGTTGAAATTGTAAAAACAAAAAATGTCATACCTGCCTTAGCCTCCATAACCCTTCACCCTAGGTTCCTTAATCCGCCCACCCTCCTCTACCCCCACGTTGTACTGTTATTTTAAGTCATAAAAGTTTGTAATATTTAGCTTAGTAGTAGTCTTTCACTTACTATGTTAACACACTGAAGATGACATAATGTCGAAACGCGTCTGTTCAAATATATAAAATTGTGGTGATAATATTGTAGTGTTACTTTTATTAACCTCTCTAGTCATAATTATGAAGTGGTACCACAAAATCTCAGTCAAAACAACCAATTATTTTATATTGTTAAGATTTAATAAATCCCAACAATATCTCTCATATGGTCTCCAAGAAGATCTAGATTTATTAAGAGTCTTGCCGTGGAAACCAACGGCTGCTGTTGTAATATTATTATTTTTAAATTTGAACTAAATACACTTTTAATCAAAAAATAATTATCTAGAAAATAGTTCTAACCCATTTTAGGAACGGGTTGTGTACTCCAAAACTGATACTGTTTCTGCATGGCCTCTTCAGTTGTCTTAGCAGGTTTTTGTTGGAACGAAATGACTTCCATTGCTTTTCTGATTTCCTGAGAGAAAAAAAAAATAGACAAATAAATTACAAACTAAAACAATTATAAAAGTGGATATCGACTGAGATTTGAATTAAAATTGAGGATAGCAAAGATCAGTCTATTTTGGCAATATTTTTTTATTTTTAAAAGTTTAATGACTACACTGTATTATCAAATCTTAAGAATTATTTATAGAAGATGTCTTTTTTCTGTCTCTTTTATGGTCTAAAATAAGTTGCAGATGAATATTTATATATTTATTTTATACACAAACAGCCATTTATAATATAATAAGTAAACATACTGATATCTCAACTTACAGAATTATTGATACTACAACACTAGTCACTTAATATGATTGAAACTCATTCATTCAACAACATTTATTCTTATTGTAATCTTTTACTTAATTGTTTAGGGAAAATGGAAGGTAATGATAATCTTTTACTGATAAGAAATATTATTAAAAAAAACAAACAACACTCTGTCAAATGGGACATTTGGTTTTTGTGGTCACACTCTGATAAGAAGGGTAACACTGATTATAATACAATACACATAAATATAATCAGGATGAAATGAAAGAAACAAATATTTAAAAAAAAATAAAATTGTAAGATTGTGTGAAACTCTTAGTCCATTGGAATTTATTATTTTTCCTCTATGGATTTAAGTGATAATATTTTAAAATTATAATTCAATTTTTTCATGCACAATAATCCATTTGAGAATGAATATAATATTATATAGAGTAGGGATTCACAACATCTCTGACATAGTGTCTTTAGGAAGATCTAAACCTACTGTTCAAACTGAGAGTACAGTAGAACCCCGGAAATCTGGACCCCCCCCCCCCAATTTTATCTCTGTTTTAAATTTACTTCTTAAAAGAAAAAATTGGTTTAAGTAGCCAGTTTGTAATCCTGCCATGGATTAGGTCCAAAGGTGACAGGGTTAGATTAGGTTAGCCACAGCAATCTATAGAATTAACAATTTTTTTTCTCTGATTAAAATAGACGCCAATTAAAGTTGCATTTAGCTTCCTCGGGTGCTATCACGTACTTTAATGATATTAAGCTTTTACAATTCATACAATGTCAATTTTATTTGAAATCTGTCAAAATTGTTTCAATTTTTACATGAATACAAGTATATAATTAGCAAAATTTAATAAGAGTAGACAGTTGAAATTACTATGGGATCATTTATGGATTATTTATCATCTATGGGCTACAACAACAACATTCAACAAACCATCCAAATTTCTTAAAAATTAAATGATAACTTTCAAATATAATAGGTTTCAATAAAAAGAACTCAGTGGGCATGTGGAAGAGAAACCAATGGGTTCAGAAGGTTGAAAATTAATGGGGCCAACAATGGGCTAATTATTACCAACCATCCAAATTTCATTAAAAATCAAATGAGTAGTTTTTAAGATGTGTTGGTTTGCAAAAGTGTTGGAAAAAACTGACAGAGGACCAAAAATGTTTCCTGATGTCTGAAACAGATTTCTGTCTTGGAATTTTTGAATTTGGAGACACATAACTTCAGAACAATTACAATGCTTCCTTTATCTTCGATAAAATCGGAAGCAAAATAATACGAAAATAGAAATGAACGAATGCTAACCTGAAGGGTGATGTTGTAACCAGCGTATGAGTCTTCAGCATCATTGCCTTTGTTGTTATCGTCTTTGCCCTTTTTCCGCCTGTTTCTACTCTTCGAACTGAAATAATACAATAATTCAAAAATAAGTTCCAAAAAAAAATAAAAGCATAAATAGGATTTGACTATTTAATTTCTGTTAATTAAATAGAGATTTTCAACAAGATAGGTGTAAAAAGAATTTTACAATTTAAATACAATATACAATTTATATTTATCAGATTGTAAATAGTATAATATGTAGATGTTGTAGAACTTATTCATGGTGAATAAAAATCTGAAATAAAAGAGATAATATTATGGATATAATCTGTAGAATTATATAACTATATAATTGCAAACATTTCACCCACCCTATATTTGTTTATCATTTATAAAAAATGTATTTGACTAAAACTATTTAGACAAAGGGATATTTAATCCAAGGAACTTAGGGACAAAGGAACATTACACTTTGAATGTAAATGTGATACTATCACTTAGTCTAATTAACTATTGTATTAATTATCTATTATAATATATAATTATAATAATTCTATTATAATAACTGTTGTATTAACTATCTAAACTATTGCGTCTAGCATCTAGCATGGTAGTTCTTAAATCTGCCGCGTGAGTACTCTGACTGCTGTGATAGAACACGCAACTATCTCGTCAGACGAGATAGTGTGATGGCTGATAGTTCTATCGCAACAAAATCTATCAAGTAGTCTACACGGTGATAGTTAATGCGATAGTCGTGACCACAACTATTGCACCAACTATCACCGTGTAAACGGGGCTTAATTTAGTAAGCTGTACTAAATATTGAGGCTGAAATTGGTTGTATACTGTGATGCAGATACTTTAAGCAGCAAACTTTAATTTTTCTTCTATAATTTTATCTCTGACAAGAGTAGGCTCGTGCCCAATACAGTCGGACTTCCTTATAACAAACTTCTGTACAACAGTAAAAATAAATCTGTTAGTCTCAGTTTAGAATTTGTTTTGGACATTTATACAGCTCTTTGATTTTTTACATAGTAATTTACTCACCATACAAATGTCTAAAAGAAAATCATGACTGCCAGGAAAAATTACCTATTCTATTCAAATACATAGATAAAGGAATGAAGAACAAAGAAGTACCCCATAAAAATGAAATCGCTTTGAGTTTATTGTTTACAATTTTGAAAATCGGGATTCAATATTTAAACTACTAAGTATACGAAACAAGTGGAGATTTAAAAAAATTGTCTAAAGCAGGGGTCGGCAACCTTTTTGTGTATAAGGGCGCAATATAAGATTTGAAAATCACCGAGGGCGCATATCGATCGGTAGGCATTGAAAAAAAATAAAACAAAGAAAAAAACCTTTTTTTGTGAAATACAATGGAAAACATTTTTTTTTTTTTATAAATTGATAAAACAAAACATTTTAAAATTTAAAAAAAAAATTATTTTGGTATTGTTTGACAATAAAAACAGAAAAATGCAATAAGTGGAAAACAATATTATGTTTCAACTAATTTAAGTTCTTGTGAACAGGAAGAAAAAACTTTATTTAAATAAGTAAATTGTAAAATAAATAACTAAATCGTGGGAAACCCGGTAGGAACGAAGTTCCTTACGCTTTTCATTAAATATAAATAATTATAAAATCACAGCAATAACTACTTATACCTACATGGTGGAGTTCAAAATGGATGGAGACAAAATTCAAAGAAACTAACTTGTAGAAAAAAGTTAATCATAAATTTAAAGTTAAAGCAGATGGTTGTAGAACGAAAAAGAACTGTCCTCTCAGACCCCGTCGGCAAAATTACTCCAATTAAATATTAAAATAAAAAATATAAATCATTAATACACAAAGAATTCTGGCCTTTAAATAAGGAACTTTTTTCCAAAAACTGTTCCAAAAATGACCAATGTTTTGATTTTTTTTTTTCAAAACTTAAAGCCCTTTTCGCTATTTCAAAAATGAAAAATAATTTTTTATTTTATTTTTCCCATTATTAGTCTTTCACCCTACTATATAGTCTTTTAACCTTTAGGTCAGTGGGGGCGCATTAAAAATCCACCGCGGGCGCCACGGCGCCCCCGGGCGCCGGGTTGCCGACCCCTGGTCTAAAGGTTGCAAATATGACTACAGATAAAGCAATTCGGCAATGGGTGAAAATGGTATGGGATAAAAATCTTCGTCTTTCAGGACCACTTATTTTTTCTCTCTTAAAAAAAACAAAAAACTTTACAACAAAATTTCTAGGTAGCATTTTTTTTTTTTTTTCTAGAACCATTAGTTACGAGTATGGAGGTCCTACTGTATTTTAATATTAGTCAAGGAAATCAGTGGTTTTTTTTTGTTGTTTTTTTAAATATTGTGTAGAATATGTTACATTCATATATTTCCTACATATACACAATAATTTTATATTATAACTCCCTAATTAATCAATTAATTTGATTCACTTTCCCTTTAACACAAAGATTGTGGGTATAAGAACTAAACTTATTCCTAATTACCTACAAAAAGGTTTCTTAGTGCTTCAAAGTTTTATTTATTTATTTTTCAATAACAATAAAAATTGAATTTAAAAAGGAAACTATTCCCTTTACAGCACTGTCCCAAATCTAGTTTCTTTAACTAGTTATATTTGTATGCAAATTAATTCAATTATTCCAAAGTGGCATTGACTTTTAACCACAGAGTTCATTCCTACAAAAATAAAATCATAAACTGCAGATTTACATAATTTAGCATTATGATATTAGTTCGTGATTCAAACATAGTAGACTAACAAAATAAAAAATAAATACTAATAATCAAAATAAAGCAAAATTAAATTTAGACAAAAGTATAAAAATAATAATGTACCCATATTATGGCAAATCTAAGTTTGATGGCAGATAGTTTATTACTGACATTTGACATTTCCGATCAATATCTTCTTTATTCATTAACTATCAATAAATTGATAGTTAAATTGAGTGATATCATTGAGCCATAACTCATTCAATTGATGTTTCAATGGGTGTGTATTTTCTTTAATACCACCAACTAGTGATGTAAAATACCCGGGTATTTAAAACTGTGGGTAAATACCCTGGGTATTTACCCGGGTAAATACCCAGGTATTTATGATAATTTTTAAAGTTATGACTGCTATGAGTTTAATTTCAAACTTATAAATTGTAAATAAATATACTATGAAAGAGTTCACGTAGTTATTAAGTGATAGTATGTCTCAATAATATTGTTGAATGGATATTAATTACTTAATAAAAATAATAATCGAGGAGATAGCTTGCTAAAAAGTGTCTAACTAACATCCAGCTAGAAATATGTGTATAAGTAAATGTTTTGGTGGCATTTAAGAAGTTTTTAATCCTTTTGTATACCTCTTCATTATTTTTGTATTGACTGTGATATTTTGTACTAATTGTCTGTCATAATTATAAACAAATAAATAAATAAACAAATATGTGGACGGCTAAGTTGGTTGGCGGGACAATCCGGTGGAGACCGGCCATATCACACCCTTTATGATGGTCTTATTTATGATTTCATATATAAGATATTTATAGCAATATCTGAAATCAGATATGTCTGATTTCAGATATTTATAGCAATAGCCTATACGCTACACATACAGTATAATAATTGAGTAACAAGGGTATAAAAATATGCCAATTAATAATAATGTGTGTTCATATTATTTACATATTTTAGACAAATATGAATTTATATTTAGGTCTGCATAATATAAGAATGCATAACCTAATTTTCAAAAATAATAATCCTGTGCTTTTCCTTCAAAATGGTGGTGTTTTCATTGCACAGGCCTTCAACATAAGCATTCTTTTTGAAATCATTGAATCTGTAAAGCAGATATTAATATACTTCGAAATAATAAATACCCGTACGCTGGGTATTTTTTAGGAATTAAGTGAACTTAACATATCCTATACTCTCTAAATGACATTTATTAAAGCCATTTGAGTATGGAAAATGCTCAGAACCTCTTAAAACACTATTTAAATCAATATTTGCCATAAATACCCTCATTTTGGGTATTTACCCTGGCCTCGGGTAAATACCCAGGTAAATACCCATTTTTATTTACCCTACCCGCTGGGTATATACCCGGCCCACATCACTACCACCAACTAATAAAGTTTCTACAGACCATGAAGAGACGCACCAACTCTGTGTTATCCATTCATGAATAGATGTGTAAGCCCTTTAGCAGGACTAAGCCCTTCATGTTTTCTTTTGTCTATAGCCCAAACTACCATATACAGAACCTTAATATACCAAATCTTATGGTCAGTAGAAAATTATTTGTAAAAAGGAGGTTTGTTCTAGGGAGATTTCACTAAACCGAGATTCTAGACCATTTTAATACATTAAAAAAAAAACTGGTTTAAAAAAAACTTTTTTAATTTATTTTTGGAAATTTACCTTGCTTGGGTCTTTTTATAAACAATTACCTAGAGCTGCAACCTTTCCTTGCTTTTAAAATGGTTAAAAGAGTGCTAAGAGAGATTTTGAAATGTGTCACACCACAATGTCTTTTGATTTTTTCTGCTTCATTCAACTACTTAAATGATCTTTAGTTGCTCACTGATAGTTTGACACTTTTGATGACAGAGAGATAGTCTAGAAATTGGAGTGAAGCCAATGAGTGCTCAAGATTTTGACAGCTCAAAGGTCGGGTCAACCAGGCAAACAAAAATTTCACTGATTAACCTCAGTTACCGCCTAGTGGTTTTATTTTTTTTCCTCACATAAGTTGGCCAACCTGAGTGTCACATAACCCTTCTTTTCTTAACAATACAAAAATAAAAAATAATTTGTTTATCGGTAAAAAAAAAATTAAAAAACAAATAAAACGCAACAATAAAAACACTGAGTAGAAACTGTAAAAAGATACATTTATTAACTTAAGGAATATAATTTTTTATTAAGACATAAAGCTCATTCAACTGATTTCATTGCGTAGAGGTTAAAGTGGAGCTAAAATAATTTTGTTATAACTTTCTTTCTCTAATGTATCAGGGTTTTATTAAGACTTTTCTATGATAAACAGAGAGCTTTTGTTATATAGAGGTTCGCAATATCGGATCTTCCGCTGAAAATAAATTTAAAAATAGAGACAACTCTGATCTACTGAAAGAAGTTAACTACAATGTACAATATTGAACCACCTCATCAAACTAAGACTTGCTGATACAATTTTTAAGAACAAATTGAAAATCGTCCAAATATTTCTGTCTTTCATATCTAAGAAATAGAAATACCAAATGCAATTTTGGTTGAACTGAGATACACGGTGAGGTCGAATATCACTTGGCGGCAATTTTGCTTATTTTGTACATTTGAGAGATTGCATTCCTTAGTCAAACTGTATATTTGTATGATTTATACATTTCAGAGATTATATATGTGTGATTTCTACATAGGAGAGTTGATATCGCTTTGTCAAAATAATACATTCGAGTAAGGCCCTCGCATTTTTCTAACCTTTTACCCAAACAGCACCGTATATCTCAGATTTACCGCAATTTTCGTTATAATATAAAAATTATCATTCAACAAATGGATGTAATGTATCATTTATGTATTGTAGTGCCACAAACATTTATTTTGAGAAATAATGACAGAAATGGTAAACAATAATAATGATAGGAGATTGACTATGGTAATAAATAAGAAACAATAATGGACATATAATTAATTCGTAGAGAACTTTTAAACAAATAAATATTCTTCTACTACCAGTTTAAAGAGTAGATGTAAGCAAAAAATAGAATTGTTGATGGGTATATAATCAATTTGAATGATACTAAATAACTACTACCTACATATAAACGAATAAATACTATCTTTAATACACTTCCAACTTCTTTTACATCAGCCTCAATTAGTTGTGTTTATATAATAATACATGGGAATAACAATATATGAACATTAAATTGGCACTTTCAAGGATACAATTTGAATTGAAACGTCAAGTAAATTACGATGGGTATATAGTAAACAGAAACATTTAAGGCCGAATAATCTTTAACTAAACTTTTTTAAGGTCTATACTTAAATAAATTAAACATATTTATATCGATAAAAACTATTATAATGACAAATTAATTGTGATGTTCAATAACATTGGTTAGCATGCATACGCCGGGTAATATTATAAGTTACTGACTTTAAATGTTTAGAAATAGGCGTAAAATTACTTGGTTGATTAACTATGTTCGGTATCAATCTTACAGTATTTAATTTACAAAAAAATACAGGAAATTGTGCCGATTCAAGCCGAAAGCAGGGGAAATTAAGTCACTGATAATTAATATGAAGAACCTCATGGCTCTGAATCAAACAGGAAGAGAGGGTGGGGCTCATTAACTAGTTTTAATCGTAATAAAATTAAGTAAAACTTATTTCAACATTGTTTTAAATAGATTCACAGAGTAAACGATGTTACATCAAACAAACCGCAACACACCGAATCTGCCGAAATATAATACGAAACCGAAAGCATGAAACTAACTTAAGAGTACTACTGTAAAAGTAAATACCTTTTAGGCTTCGTTTCTTTCTCCTTGATCTCATTTTTACTCTCTTCGTGATTCTGAGGTTTACCATCCATATTGAGAAAATTGGAATAATTTAAAAATAAAATTTAACTAATCAATTAAAATCGACTGCTTACTTGCAGGATGTCCATCAGCTAATTAAACAGGTGAACTAACAAAACAGAGAAGGAATTTACTAAAAACAATGCAGCCACAAGCTAATGATAACCCCTAGACTGCCACACACGAACAGCCCGACCAACTTGACAACTTGACTTTGATTCTTGATTCAAGATCATAATATAATCCTATAATTTGACTTGACTCATCCCTCATCGCCAAATGCAAAAAAATATGTCTCCGCCAAATATTCTAAAAAGAAAAAAACAATGTAGCAGAATTGCCTGTACAAAAAAAATCATTAAATAAATTATCTTTGAGCCATTAATAAACCGAATTTTTAAGTTTATTTGTAATGAAATGTACAAATATGAAATATGTAATATAGTCCATATTAATAAACACAACATTACCATTACCGTGGGTAATTTTGGGGGGGGGGGGGTATAGTCAGGACAGGACTGCCGAATAACGAAGCCATTGGGCATTTCTATTTCTAATTCTAATGTACTGAAATATGTTCATATATCTATAACAAAATTAAGAATAAAACTTTCCAACTATCGAATTGTGATATATATTGCTATTGCTGTTATTTTTTTGATCTGGTCTAAAGAAAATACATATATGAGCTTTAGCATCATTCAAAACCTTCAATTTTACCCGCAATACAATAATCTTCCCCGATTCAACGAATGAAACTGGGAACACTTCTGTTGCTGTTCTGTGTTGTGTATGTGTATTAAATTTTATGTTTTTTTGTATTAAAGTAAAATTGTTCGTTTACTTTAACTCTGTATTATTTTTTAGTAAATAATAAAGTAATTCTTCTGAACGGCTCACAGAAGTATTAAAATATGTCTGTTTATCAGGCATAAAGTTGTTAGTTATTTGTGTACAAGTTAGTGTTTGTAGCTTTTAAATTTATCCTACTATTTACATCGTTCACTCGCCGGTAT
The DNA here is from genome assembly GCA_951217055.1 of Gerris lacustris. Lineage (NCBI taxonomy): Eukaryota > Metazoa > Arthropoda > Insecta > Hemiptera > Gerridae > Gerris > Gerris lacustris. Next base: position 55,209,146 of record OX578282.1, on the reverse strand, counting down.
GGAAACAAACAACGTTCTTTCAGATTTCGTTACGATGCGAGAAAATTTTCAGGTTGGTGGAATAAACAAATTTGCTTTTTACTACAGATGTAATTTATCTTTTAAAATAGCCAGTCGAGATATACCCCTCTTAGTTTTTAAAATGTATTTCTCTTTCTATGATCTATACAAGTTTTCTGTCCTCAGGGCTGATATAAATAGTTCTTAAACTTAGCCACAGCTCGAACTCATTTATTTCAGTAGGTACTTGAATTCGAATAGTCTGTTTAACAAGTTTAAATCTGGCTTTTTTTTATAAGGGTTCTAATTGCACAATATGAGGATAAATACTTAAGTAAGTATTCCAAAATGAGTTTTGGAAATGCATTTGTATTGTTAACAAGGCTAGCATTCATCAATAAATCTCGAACAATCCATGGCTAATCTGCGAGAATCGAATCGCTTGACGGCACAATTTCACTTGATTTATACACTTAAGAGATTCTATCTTTGTCAAAACAGTAAATTTGTAAGATTTAAACATTTGAGAGATGGTATCCCTTTATCTTGAGGCCCCACTTTTCTCCTAGGTGACTGGATAACTGCAGTTTTACCGAACTTTCATTTCACTTATTGGTAGAACTACAGTGTACGGTGCCCCTACTAGATATCGCAAGTTGGCACTATCGATTTTTATAATGACATACATCAATATATCCAAACAATGCATGATTTGCGAAATTTTACACGTTTTAACAAATATGTGTTTGTTTTGTATTAGAATTCAATTTGTTTGACCTTTATTTTGTTTGACCAAGATTTTTTAATGGCCGCTCCGCACCGCTTCGGGGTGCTCCGCTTATTTTCTGAAGAAAAACAAGGCTTCTGCATAATATACCAAATCTAAGTACAAAAGAGTTTAACTGACAAGATATATCGATATAAAAAGTCTCGAAAAAGGTCGACTGTGAGATAACGAGTTATCAGAAGGGGCGTTCACTGTAGTTCAGCCCACTTATTTTATTATTATAGTCTATAATGGCCTAATTTGAACACAAGTTAATGGATTGGGCTAAAGTGTATGGTGCCATCAAAACCTTAATTAATTTTGTATTTTGATTCGGACCTTTACCTGGTCTATATACAGCAGGGTTGTTTTTCTTCAGAGAATGATCAGAGCACCCCAAAGTGGTGCAGAGCGGCAGTTGAAAATTCTTGGGCAAAGTGATGAATTTTGTACTTCGATTCTGTAAACAGCACCATGCAATTCACTTTTACCGCCAAAAGTTCTTAAAGCAGAGGGTAACTGGGCAAATTTCACTCAGAATGTATTTAAACTCTCTTACATTTTTGTCCTGTTTTAAACATTTTTTTTTTAAGTAGTAATTTTTCACTTTTCAGAGAGGCATTGAAGAATACTTTAGTACAAAAAGTGCGACTAACATCATCAAAATTCACAAAGAAATCCATGCAAGGTAAGGACTATTTAATTTTTCTTTTCTTCTATGGACATACATTAGTCCTGATTGATTAAGAATGATTTAAAAGTGCTTGCTTAACTAAATTCTAGGGGATCTATGTTTGTCTTAGCGGCTGCTGAGGGTACTACTAGTTTAGGTCAGTCAGTTTGATGTATGTCGTTCTCTAGTACACACCCAATGTTGTAAGGTTTGAGACTTTGACTTAGTAACGATAGGATTGTAATAGTTCTGAGTATATATTTTACCGTTTCCATAGTAGAATTGCCGTAACTGAAGTCAAATAGTAATAGCCATCTGCCTCACTTCATCTTACCAAATATAATTTTAATTCTTATGATTACATCCACATTGCACTCAGTGTGCGACAGGGCTATCCATTGACTATTTTGTACTGTATTTTTTATTAATAAAACTAATTTTTTGTTTGTAGTGAAGGAGACAAGAGGATGGCTTTGGAGCAATCAATAAGAGACAAATTTCTCTCGATATGGACTAATAATCCTGGGGATGTTGATAATTTTAGGAGGGTCATCTCTATGTGTGTTTTACTTGCTCAAAAAGAATCTTTAGCTCCTGTAATGCCTGTTACTTTACTCAGCGACATGTTTGACACTGTAACTCTCTCCGTAGCTGAACAACTTTTTGAATATGTCCAGGAATTACTGATAACTTGGAAGAGTGATTTGTTTTTCGCACCGTGTAAAAATGTGATTCTTCGGATGTGCAATGGTAATGCTGCTTATTTATTATTAATACTAGTGTAACTATGCATAACTAAAATTAAAAAATGCATTTTTATGCCCATGAGATTGAACCTTTTAATACTAAATAAACATATTACTGATTAAATATTAAAGACTTGTAATTGACAGTCAGTAGAACATAATATGTTCTCACCTAGTATATTATACTAGGTGGCCCAAAATCATGTGCAACTATGGTGGGCTGATTCTGAGGCTCCAATGAAACAAAAATTGTCTCATTGAAGTCAGCCAGAATGTACAAAATGTTTAATATGCCGTGAATACATATTAAACACTGTTTAGACTTATTACTAACACTTTGTGATGTTATAAACCCTAAAGAAACACTTTTTTTTAAAAAAATTATATGCTTTCCAATCAGTTTAAAATTTTTCATATGTAATAAAAATAACTTTTAATTTTGTTCTAGATTTGCTTAGACGATTACCAAGAGCAAAGAATACCAGGTTTTGTGGTCAGATACTTCTCTTTTTGGCGCTGTTTTTCCCCTTTTCAGAAAGATCTGGTAAGAAACTTGGTGCTTATTGCCACTAATAAGTTTTTGAATATGTTAGTCCAGGAGATAGGGTGCATAAAAGTGACAGACTATCATCAAGCTTGAATTTTTTGTGTGAGTTTAACCTTTTGATGCCCCTTAAGAACATGTTGCCGGCTAACTTTGTATGCAGAACATAGCTTGGACATAGGCTGTTAAAAATGAAACAGTGTGGAGAGTCGTCGACTCATCCATTTTGGCAAGCAATGTGATTTTTCGATCCTGAGTACCAAATTAGATACTTGACCAAAATGTAAATGTGACTATGTATGAAGCATGTAATAAAACCTTATTAGGTTTGTAATGGTGGTGGCAGAAGAGATGGGTCTTAACCCTCGGGTGCGCTCGGTCTAGTATAGACACGAGGAGGAGCAGACCCCTGATAGGAATTAATCTGTCTTATATGCCCACACAACAGGTAAAATAAATATAAACTTGAAATAATTTTAGCAAAATATTATAAAACATATTTAAATTGGTCTTATTTTTTTTTTAATTGATAAAATACCGTTGTTTAGTCTCATAGTTTATAAGCACAAAATTAATCAGTCTCAATTATAATTTTCAAATTTTCAATTTTTTCTTTATATTTTTATTATTTTATTTTTAATTTCAGGTACCATATTAATTTATTTTGTATAATATGCATAAATTTCACTAATATTAGCGTAATAATAAAATTTAAGTGAAAGTGGCGTGGAAAGAATAGAATTATAATCACTTGCGATGTCAAACAGTTACTGGTTCTCTTGATAAAAGCAAGAAATGTAGCTAGAAAAATCCCTATCTTCCAATCGCACCCACATCTATCTCAATTTCACAGTTATATCTCAAATTTAGGCCGAGGGTTAAAGTCAGTGCATACAATTATATTGCAGGTTTTACACATCTAATTCAACCTTCAATCATAGAAGTGAAAAGAAATTAATATGAAGTTTAAAGCTTTATTGCAGTAAGAGAAAAATTCTCCTGTGAATTTTGCCTGAATGCAGGTGTCAAGACCTAATGAACTAGTTGACCACTTTCGACACAGATGCCCGTGATACACTTTTAGCTGCCAGTGGCATAAGAATTACCAGGGGGAGGGGGGGTAGGTGTTGGCTTTCTAGGTAGTCAGAAGTGGGTTACAATTTTTTTTCAAAATTTGTACTTTGCAAACAATTAAAGTTAAATAAAACTGTAAAAATTATCAACATTGAAATATTTTTTTACACAAATAAACATTTTTTTCTCTCTTTTAAATTTGAATAAATCATGAAGTATGTCTTTTTTGTATCCATTTATCTCAAAATATCATTTTCAATAGACAAAATATATAGCTTGATAATCGGTTTTGTTTCATTAATGAGCTCAGATACTTTTAAATGAATTTAAGTCGAGAAAGGCTCCTTTCTCATGTATTATAGATAGATTATTATGTAGAATCAAGATTTTAGAAGACTACAAATTAATATCATATGAAGGTATAAGTGGGAAAACAATTATTATCTTAATTATTATGAAACCAATGGTGAGCTACAAGAATTTAAGATAAAATTACTAAATATTTTCTGCGAGAGGAAAAATTGTCTCTTGCTTTTATAAAGTGTCATTTATAATCTCTTTGAATCGTCATTTTGAAAAGGCAAAAAAAAGGGTCTTCACATAAAGTATTCTTATTAAGAAATAACCAGTTTCGGCTGCTTAATAGCCATCTTTAGTTTCTATACGAAACCAAAGTACAACAGAGAATTAACTTTTTTTAAAAATAAAACTTATACAGTAATTAAATATAGAGAGTTATCAGAAATCTTAAACAAAGTGGTAGAAATATAAGACTGTTACCTAAATTAGTTGTTCACTGTAACACGGTATCGAAGTGAGTAAGATGTGGAATACAAAAATTACTGAAGGAACAGATTCTAAAAAGTCAGCCTGGTAGGGTTTATTGTGAGGTAATAAAAGAAAGAACAAAACTTGCACATTGGTTAAGGGACACAACTTAAATTCATGGTTAAAATAGATTGTGCACATAACATCATAATAAATAGAAATCTTTCTTTAAGTATTTAAAAGATAAAATGAATTTAACATTTCTTTAAGGTAAGGAAAAATAAATCATAAAATTAAAGATATTGAAAACAAAGAAGAGAATGATCAATAAATAAGAACCTACTGTAATTAATTACCAAGCTTAAAAAAATAGAAAAAATAAAAAAGTCCAGTCATGCAACCTGACTTAATGAGCAAATTTTCAAAGAAATCTGTGTATTATTGGTTTATGATAATATAGCAAAATTTTGGTTTAGAATTTGGATGGGTGAAAAAAAAAAAATGGTACATATAGGTACGGGGTACAAAAGCATATAGTATTTACCCTTCAAGATGCATGTCGTTGGAAAGCTCTTTAAGAGTACAGTAATTGTTGTTTTGTACACTTTTGTCATATTTTCATATAAGAGGGGGGTAAAATGGAAAAACACGTTTTTAAGCTACTTTTGACTCTAAATTGTCAAAATTTGACCCCTAAATGAACTCCAAAAATTCTGGCCAACAAACTCATCCTTTCTTTTAATATTATTGACATTTAACATTTGTTTGGATTTTTTTAAGTGCATTCTAGCATGAGATAATGTCTGGAGATATCGTATATACATACTTACAAAAAAAGTGTTAAATTTCCGGAATCGATTAAGAATGGTCTAAAACGGATTTCCATGGAGAAAATTTTCAAAAATTCGCATTACAAACATTTTGAAGCCATTGCAATAGCTTAATTATTTTCTTTGAAAATTCGCTAAAAGAAAAGAGAAATCTAATTACTATTATTAAAAAATAATTTCATGATAGGGGATAGATGAAACGGTATAACACAATTTAAACGGCTTAAATTTCTAGAACGTACAGTTGTTTACCTTTATCATAAATAAGTAGCATTTGTACATGTAGCACTCTTTGAATATTTGTTGCAGGTCTTAATATCATCAGTGAATTCAACTCAGAAAATGTTACTAAATACAATGATAATCCTATCATCAATCTGGAAGGGGATGTGATAACTTCAATTATTCCTGAACAGTTGTAGGTTTTTTTTATTTAATTAATTAATTCATATAAACTTCATAATTAATTTCATATCACACATTAAAACAATTCTTAAAGTTTTTTAATATTGTGGAATTCTTGAAGTAATTACAAAATGTCTCATGAAAAACTTAAAAATAAAAATAATTTAGTATCATTATTATTTAAATGTATTTAAAAATATTTAGTATCTGTTGTTTTAAATGTAGTGATTCTAAATTGCTTAATTTATTATTATTTAAATTTAATAATCTAATTTAATTATTCTTTTCATTTAGGACTTCAAAAGTGAACAATGATTTTTACACAAAATTTTGGATTCTTCAAGAAACATTTCGGAATCCTACACTTTGTTATAATGAAGCTAAGTGGAAGGATTTTGTTGAAGTAAGTAAAAAAATTATTAACATCCATATGAACTCCATTAAATGATGCAGTTTTTGAATTAAGAATTATATGTTTTAATCTATTTATTATTATTTATGTTAATAATATATTTATTTATTTTTTTTATTTTTTTTTTTAGAACTCTGAATCAGTGTTGAAGTTATTCTCCAATTGTAAAACAGAAAAAAGTGCAAGTTCTAAAAGTAACCCTAAGGCTCATTTAAGAAATCAGAGCTACTCAATGAAATATTTAACCTGTGAAAAATTACTTGTACTTCAACTAAACGACATTAATTTCCGGAGAGTTTTATTCCTTCAATATCTGATACTGTTTCAATATTTAAGGAGTTTCGTCAAAAGTAGACCGTAAGTTTTATTTTCTAAAAAAAAATACCTATCTTCATTCCTTACTAATTATATTAATTCTTATAAAGTGTGTTTCCATGAAATTGCTCATTGCCATTGTCGATGGAAAAGAAGTTGAACTTGTTCAACTTTTTAAGCAATCTGAATGGCTCTATAGAAACATCAAATTCGTCTAAGCAGTATAGAGGCGTTCAATTAGATTTAAAGTGTGCCGTTCAATTATACGGAGCAATGAAATCGGACCATCTACATCTACACCCCCTGCATATAGCTACCACACTGATGATTTGTTTATCAGTTAGTTTTATACTTTTGTCTCCTTGTTAAAATATATTGAACATTTCAAAGACTAAGTAAAGACCGTTAAAACGCCACTGCTTATTACAATAAAGCAAACATCATGCTAGAACTCAGGCGCCTAATATGTACCAAGGCAGTTGATATATACATATTTTTATTACTTCTACAAAAACATAATCTTAGATAAATAAGTTCTTTTTATTTAATTAAATTTAGAAAAAAGTATTACTGATCAAGAATCAACCAGAAACCAAAATCTATTCTATATTCGGTTTGAATGTATGGTTACAATAATCTTATTTTTATTTCTTCAGTAGGGCAACTATATGAGAAACAATAATAATAATGTTAAAATAATATCATTTGATCAGTATATCTTAAAGGCTTAAAACTTTCTTTGCAGAGTTTTTCTTTTTGTAATTTCTCTAATCTTGTCTCCACTCTGGCAAACATGCAAAACTATGTTTTGTCAATTTTTCATTAGAGCCAAAATTCCCCTCTTTAAGTGATGGTAAATATGCACAGACATTAAAACTACCCGTAAACATGGTGGTAAATTAGTATATTAACAGATATAACCAATCCTTTTATTGCAAAACCCTATTTTTGATGATGTGATAATTGCGTTTTGGCTCATGAAAAATTTACAAAATGCAGTTTCACAAGTTTGCCAGAGGGGCTATTTGTTCCTTCACGTTTATGAGTGCATCTCTATTTGTTTGAAGTGTTAAACCTCTTTGTCTTTAAAAAGGGCAAGTAAAAAAGATAGAGTATTACCCATTATCTTAATAATTATTATCTATTAACTCGTTGGTATTCAGTTGTAATTTATTAAATGTATTAGTAATATATTTAAATCAACCAGCTTCATTCAACTTATTGCAGATCCCTTTTTTGAGTATTCTTAACTATTTTTAAATTTATTTCAGGGAAACCTATGATCTGAATGTTGAGCAAGTGGAATGGATAAAGAAATCAACTTCTACCTTACAGAGACTCTGCAGGGAATCTTCACCTGATGGAAATAAGTTTTTCAAATCGATTCAGAAAATTCTTGAGGTTTGTTTACATTTAATTCCTTTTGTAATTTTCTTTTAGAAAAGCTGCTTCTGAGGCCCCTTCAAAAATAGGGGCTAATAATAAATGTGACTAAAACCTAGAGCATGGTCGTATCAAGAGAAAGAGTCAACAGTTGTTGATTTTAGGAAATGAGAGGGTAGAATAAATAGCTACATTGAAATACCTTGGTGCAAAAATCAGGCAAGATAAAAAATTGAAGAAGAGATCAATGCAAGAATTGGAGCTACCAGTAGATTGTACAGATGATGTAGTGTATCTGGGCTCTGAAGTATAGAAATGGAACAGATAATTACAGAAAAATATTATATATGGTGAAAGTTTTTCCTGTATATTGATAAAAATTTCATCATTTATGGATACATTTTTACTTGCCAAATTTGAGGGAACACGATATATGAAATATGAACCATGTTCACCACAGGGCAAACCACAAAAAACCTCTTGGGCACACTAAAGGACCAGCTACCCCTGAAGACCAATTGCGTCTAGATCCCCTGTTACTGTGGAAAATCATACATTGACCAGATGGGCAGAGTCATATCGAAAAAAACTACTGGAAGCAGTCTCAGTGCACTCAGAGGAGTCAGGCCTCTACAGATTAGTCAGGGATGCCATAGAAATTGAAAAGTATCCAAGTAACTTTAACAGGGGAGATGGTTTGAAGCTGTCCCAGACATGGAAACCCCTAATCTTCACACTGACCGCAGGCAAGGGTCAACAACACCTATCTCTCAAATATGGCCACCCTAGTACCTAAGGGTGATGAAAAAACGATGCAACAAACACCAAGCTACTTTCTCAGCCTACGGACTTGATTTAAACCCCAGAACTTGTCCAAAACCTCCAGTTAACGTTTTTACTTCACCAGATGCGACTCTGTCCCTTCATATTGAGACCAACTGCTAAAGCCTAGTTAATAGTATACTTTTCCATTTCACAATTTTTCTCGAAAACCAATTATGTTTCATCGACCCATATTAGAGGACTGAAGAGGATTACCAGTTTCAGCTGGAAACATCTATTGTAGAGAAACAGTTACAGTAGGGTCAGGACGAGCTTTAATTGTGGCAGCACGGGGAAATAAAAAATAAAAATGAGTAAAATTTGAGATTTTTACACATAGAAGGTCAAATATAAACATCTTGAGCTCTTCTTTGGTCCCCTCCTCTTTTTTTTTATTTTTATTTTCCCATGCTGTCAGAATTAAAGCTCATCTTGACTCTACTGAAGGTCAAGGCTAAAATAGTCATTACTCTCAGAAAAATCCAAGCATTTTGAGATTAGAACTAATATTTTATGTTAAAAGAATAAGAAAAGTTTTATAATTCAACTGTTTACACATAATCTCTTATTATTATCGATGGGCCCCATTTTTCTAATCACTGACTACAAACAGTGAATTATTAATTTATTTTAAACCTATGTATATTTTTTTTATATTCATGTGAATGTTTTCAATATTTTAGAGAGATAGCTATTGGAACAGATGGAAGAATGAAAGTTGTCCTGCTTTGAAAAGGAAGAAAGCTACAATTTCAAAAGATCCACCAAAAGTAGCCAAGTTTCATTTGAAACATAGTTTGGCTGATATATACCAAGAATCTAAAACTACTAACAAAATGGTTACTAATATGTATGTAACATTTTCAATTTTCTAAATATTATTTATTATCAAATTTTTAATATTTTATCTTTAAAAAGTAAATAGTAGAGAACTTTAAAGGAGGAATTACTATAAAATTTCTTAAATAAGTAAAATTTCTTAAATAAGTAAAATTTCTCCATTTTTTTTGTCTTATTCTTTTTTTATGTGTTAATATATGCTCTAATATGATTTTTTAATATAAGTTCATAATGTGGGATTTTGAGATTTTTGAGTGGATTTTTACATGGATCTTAAAAATAGGTTGCTAGGTCACCCGGCTTTTACACAACTTTTACTATTGCTTCGTGGAGTCTCATTTTCACCTCGTTTCATGAAAAGTGGAAGGTCTTAGGGGTAAGACTTGTTTTAATATCTGAACGTACTACCTTTGTGTAAAAACCAATTTATTAGTTTTATAGTCTTTTGTCATGATTCTAATATGACCTTGAAGGTGGTTTCATCTCTTAAATGATCCATGTCTTGAAAGCTGTATAGTTTTTGGACTAAATTTACTCATAAACCCTATTAGTCCACAGGCCACCATAAGAAGTGAGTCCCTGATTGATAAAGTTTTCTTACCTTATGGAATCGCTTATTTATGCCTTGTCCACCGATGAATTGGGTATATGGCAACTGGGCGCTGGGCCATTTCTTTTTTGTTGACATGCCAAACTTGCCCTTCTGCGGGAACATTGAAAAGAGATAGATAAAGTTTTGATTTTCACAGGATCGTTTAATTAAATAATTTCAAAAACAGTGGTAAAGGTGGCCACCGATACGAGTGGGCCTTTTTTTTTTCAACGTCCCCGCAGAGAGATAAGTTTGGGGCGGTGGCCACCCCAAACGGCCCACTCTTATCGGTGGCCACCTTTACCATTGTTTTTGAAATAATTTAAATGAACGATCTTGTGAAAATCAAAACTTTATCTATCTCTTTTCAATGTTCCCGCAGAAGGGCAAGTTTGGCATGTCAACAAAAAAGAAATGGCCCAACGCCCAGTTGCCATATACCCAATTCATCGGTGGACAAGGCATAAGTAAGCGATTCCATAAGGTAAGAAAACTTTATCAATCAGCGACTCACTTCTTATGGTGGCCTGTGGACTATATCTACTTCCTTTATAAGAAGTAAATTATCAGATTTGAACAAGTAAATTATCTGAACTTTAGGCAATAACCCTTTAAAATAAATCTCATTTCTGAACACCAGAAACCCAAGAATTATCTAGAATCATAGTTTAAGACACTATGATTTTAACCAATTTTTAATTATCAAAGTTTGTAGGCTTCCGTGGTTACAATTATAATGAAGTTCTAGGTCTTCCTATGGAGATGGCGTCTTAAAGGGTGTATGTCCCGACGTTTTGCTCCTAATGCTTGAAACATCTTCAGGTGTTCATGGTGTCCTTAGATAAAGACAGGTGTGACCGTCAGTTGCCTAAAGTTTCGTATCTAGAACTTCATTAACATTTTTAATTTATGATTTCAGTGGTAACAAGCATAGAGAGTGGACAGTTAAAAGTGATTATTTGAAGCAATGTAAAACCTTTCCAAATCATCCTAACCTTAAAAGCAGAATTGAAGATATTGTTCTAGAAGCTGACCCAGCTGCTCAGATAGAAGAAAAATATAAGTATGTTCTCTGTTATATTTATTAGTAATTTATTTGGCTTTATATTTTCTATTTAGTTTATATAATTATTTTTAACATTACATGTTCCCTTTCTTAATTTATTTTCCTTTTGTGTTTCTCTCACTCTTCGGTACATATTATGTATTTACCAGGTGGTTTTTTCTAATGCTATCTTCTTTCAGTTGAAACTGCAATAAAAGAAATTAAATTGAGTTTGTAGATTTGAAAAATTATTTATTGGTTGTAATTTAAAATAATACCTAGTAGTAGTAGTTACCTAGTACTTCCTACTAGACGGGTAGGACGAACCACTTGTTCGAACCTTGCAATCAGGCCTACAGTGGACCCATTTTACTTCCCCGTGGAGGAGAGTTCCAGCTACTTCACACATCATACATTTGTACATTGTACTAAGCGAGTATGATGTGGTCATTAGTAAGCTATATGAGCGTGCTTCAAAGTGTGGGGGAAGAGGACCCCCCAGGGGGTCCCCTCGCCCTACTCCGACCTCGAACCATAGATACAGATCACATCTCATGACACGGATCGAACCCACTAGACAGCGTGGGGGAAGAGAACCCCTCAGGGGGTGTCCCTCGCCCTGCTCCGTCCGCGATTCATAGATGCATTCAGTGTATCACGGCCCGGGATCGAACCCAAGACCTCGAGTTGCCTCGACTCAGTGATAGCTGCGCGGTGTCTTTACCACCTCGGCCACCCTGGCTCCCTAAAAAATAAAAATACTCCCTAATAAAAATAATACCTAACTTCAATGAAAGGTGTGATTATCGACATCTCTATTGAGCAAGATAATTCTTATTTTTGTGTGTTTCTTTGTGCAGGAAAGTGAGTAATATGAAATTTATTTGGCAAACATTGAAGCTTTATCATCAGAAAGGACCTCCAAGATGTTTTAATTCACCAGCTCAAGCTGTACCTAACAAAATACCTGAATATGTTGAATACATGTCAAAGCAAATCTCTAGAGATATCACTTTTGTGAGTAACAATCTATATAATTCAGTCTTTCTCTTATTCATAAAGATCTTTCTTTGCGCGAACTATAATATTAGATGATTACTGTAGGTGATAGAGAAATCTGTGACTTTACATCTAACTTATGTGATCCTCAGTGTGAAACAAACATGTCTTACCTCTCTGGAATAAGAACCAACACCATGGGTTTGGTGATTGAACATTGTTTTATTGGAGTTCATTAACCACATGACTCCACTAATCCCCTAAGGTATGTTATCATTGGTAACATAAACCCCTTCCCTGGGTGTTAAATTGGATATTATGGTTTTGGGTAGTGTTTCCAGGTAACCATTTAGACAGGTGTAGGCTTTAGCTATCTTAACCTACTGATCTTATAAGTTAGTGGTTCCTATCTAGATTTTTTTTTAGCCCTTATAAAAAACTTAGGACTCGGGTACAGAGCGGTGCCTCATATGTTTATGTTTACATTAAGTACAATGGAAGTAGGCAGTAGCCGTCTATGACTAGCACGAGTGTCTGGGCGAAACATGTTGCTGCTTACCGCTCAACCTAGACATTAATTTTCGCTCACCACCTGGAGTTTAGCTATTTCACTGAATGACGCCATGTCAGGAACTGATAGAAAATATCGTCCTTCCTATTATTTTCGCTCTTATTGTAGCCAGCACCCCTCTGACACTCTGTCGCCCGTCGCTCACCCCTCGTATCATACCCAAGGTCTTACAACTTAATTACTTTATTGCCAAGAAAAAAAGTAATATTTAATACAGATACATAGGTTTGAACCACTTTAATTGTCATTACCAGAAAACTGATAATTACCATAAAATGTGTTCTTTACTTTGAACTGATCATTATAACTTTTTTAGTTTAATTAAAATCAGTTGTTGCTTCTCAAAATTTGATATAAATAACTGACTGAACTGTTCAGTTGAGTCTCTGAATTTTAGGCCCCCCCTCCCCTCTTGCCAGGTGTTAGATAAGATAACTAAAAGAGGGGGAAACTGGGAAACAGAAAGGCACTAGGGTAAACAAAAACAAACTATCAGTCGTTGTTTGTGTCCTGTTTCTGTTTTGATAATTATTTATTATTAAACATCCAATAATCCGATTATTCTCTGTAATTTAACAAGGCATGGCCCCATGTGTCGGATTAGAGAGACTCAACTGTACTTTAGTTCAGCTTTATTTATGCATAAACAGCTAACTAGTTTCTCCTTTAATAATTATGCTGTATTTAATGGGTTTTTTTTATTTTTACTTAATTATTTTCTTTTTACTTATATCTGACAATTATATTATTCTTTCAGAAAGCTATACAGGCAAGAATTAAGAAGCAAGCTGGAGAGCTAAAAGCTAGACAAGAGCCGAAAACGTCAAAAGATGATAAAGACAAAGAGGGTTCAAAGTCAGATTCTGAAGGCAGGCTTAAAACTGACCACAGTCCTATCAAAGAGGAGGAAGAAGAAGAAGAAGAAGAAGATGATGATGATGATGATGACAAGATGGAAGTAGAAGCTGTAGATTTAGAAGAAGAGGCTACAAGTGAGGAAGAAGAGGCTGGCTCCAGTGGAAAAGAATCTGATGAAGAACAGGAAAATGAAGAAATGGAAACAGAAGAAACTTCCCCAACTCATACTAATGGTAAAATTAGTCAACCAATTATAAATATTGTAATTAAATCAAAGATAGTTGTTTAACTGTCTCACATAAGTTGGCAATCAAGTTTTTAGACTACTGTCAACAGGGGGTCCCTGGTAGCTTATTGATCATTCATATCATTTATATTCATATATCTGACCCATGTACATGTTCATATGTCTCGTTGTTCACTTAACATCGCCATATGAATGGATAGCTGCTTAAGTGGAGTATCCGTCCAGTTATGAATGCATGTATATAAATAATTTTATTAATTGCAGGTGAAGTTGAAACTAAAAGTGAGAGCAAGAAAGACAAAGTTGCTAAAGAAGATCTTGAAAAAATAGCTAAAGAGATCACTGGTGATTGGAAAAAGGTTGGAGAGAAGCTTGGCTACAAATCTGATGAGGTTTAATTTTTATTCTTTTGTATGGTCTAAAACTTTAAAAATAACCTACAATAATAAAACCATGAAGTTTTTAAACTTACATCTAATTTTAGTGTAGTTTCTCTACATTGGGTTTTGTTTCACTGGTAGATGTGCTAGTAACCTGGGGCATTGGGCCAAGGGCTTGTGGCCTAAACCTGGGGTAAGAGGTCTGGGACAGGGGGCCTGCTGTAGCCGGAAGTTTTTGAAGTGAAACTTCTTTGGCGGCGGTAGAGTGAATTTTTTCATATAGTGACATCGTGTAACGAAGTTTGCGCTTCGAGACTCGTCCAAGTTTCCAACATTTTTAAGGATTAATTGTAATGAAATTTGTGTGACGGAAGTAATGAAACGGAAGTTGTGTTTCGAGACTAATCCTGGTGAAAGATTTATCTGTAAAAAATCTTTCTCCCTGGCAAGTTGCGAACCATCGACCTTCTGATCAAGAAGCAAACGTGCTATCCATTGCTCTAAATAAATTGTAAGGAATAGAGAACACAAAATTGGTATATAAGCGTTAACGGTATATAATTAATACACCGTTAATTGGTATATAATTTATTTTTATTGGAATAAATGTGGTTGCCTTAGCGTAGCAATAGGTATTATTATTTTTTTTTTTTTCAATTAAATTTCCCATAACCATTTCTTAATCTTGAAATAATAAATTTGTCAAAAAATGAAAGAGAGCAATGCATTCTAGACTTAAGTTTCACTTCTAATGCGTGAGAGCCTCACACATATTTTTTGTGTTACATGGGTATACTTGAACTACCTGTAAAGATATTTTGTTAAAAAAATATTCAGTAAACAATCACTTGTTGAAGCTACCGACAAATTTATGCCGGGCGGCCACAAGAAGCAGAGCAGATCGAGTGTAGTTGAGCGGAGTTGTGTCCAGGGGTATGGCAACCGAAAGCGGAGCGGGGTCAGTTTAGTTCCACTCAAATTGTAGGGCTTACAAAATTTATTCTATTTGTGTTTAAGTTCATAATCCGATGAATCAGAAACTGTAAATAAAATACTAAAAGTTGGAGTCAAAATAATGTTGGAGTTAATAAAAAAGAAGGCCAAGTCAAAACTAAGTAAAACCAATGATAATATATATAGGATATAGGACAATGCATATTGTTCCAGATTGACAGATAAATGTCAAAATGCCAAGTTAAGTTTTTGTAAATAGAAAATAGGAGAGTTTGGTTTGATGTGAGAAAATAAAAAGTTGATCAAAAAGGAACACTGTTCTTAATTCTTATTCTCAATTCTCTCAAGAATCTGAACATATGGCGACCGTGACAGGACAGAAGGAGAAGAAGTTAAGGCAGGTTCAGAGAAGCTCATTCACGAGAACAGCTACGAAAGTACGTAAGTTTATAAAGGAAGCTAGTTCTGAAAGTGAGGTTATAGGTTTATTTAAATGCTTAGACGAACTAATTGTGAATCTTAAGGTGACTAATCAGAGAATTGTAGAACTCCTGTTACAAGCGGATGTGAGTGAAGAAGATTTAGACGCGGAAATAATAAGTTGTGAAAAATACAACGAAGAATTCGAAGTTTTGAAGGTTATGGTCAACAATTATGAGAAATCAACTGAGAAGGATGTAAAACCTAAAGTGCAAGAAGAAACACACAGAAAAATAAAATTACCGGTATTTGAAATTAAAAAGTTTGACGGACAAATAAAAAATTGGTTTTATTTTTGGAATTGCTTCAAAAAAATTCATGAAGATCGTACTATTTTGGCTACCGACAAATTTCAATATCTCTTACAAGCTATGGAGCCTGGTAGTAGAGCAAGAATGATAGTAGAGAGTTTTCCACCTACGGAAGAGAATTATCACGTAGCTCTGGACAGTTTAAAATCGCGGTTCGGAAGAGAGGAATTGCAAATCGAGATATATGTTTGAGAATTACTCTCAATGATTTTAAGCAATATAAAAGATAATTCATTACCGTTAAGTACGCTTTATGATAGATTAGATTCCTATATACGAGCGTTAGAATCTCTCGGGGTAACAACGGAGAAGTGCGCGTGCATGCTCTTTCCATTAGTGGAATCGGCGCTGCCTTCAGATCTACTACGTGTCTGGCAAAGAAAACAAAGAGATACAGAAGTTGAAGATACGCCAAAAGGACAAGCTATCGACCCAGGTAATTCAGCAGAAAGAAGACAAGAAAGGTAATACATTTCAGGAAAGAGATGATGTTACATGTATTTTTTGTACGAAATCACACGAAAGTGAGAAGTGTTCATCGGCAAAAGATCTAAGCTATGAAGAAAGACGGGAAAAAGTCAGTTCGACGAAACTATGCTACATCTGCTTAAAACCACACTTCGCTCGGACATGTAGCAGCAAGATTAGATGTTTATTGTGTTCAAAAAGACACGCATCGGTCATGTGTCAGAATCTGTCTAAAGTCCACGAAAAAGAAAAAACGCAAAATGTGAGTGAGAATAATTTATGTAGTTTGGCAGCAGACACATTCTTCTCTCAAACTCTTGTGATAAAACTAAAAGGGTCTGAAAGAGATATGTGTGTTCGAGCCATTTTAGATTCAGGTTCACAGAGATCCTATATTACTAAAAATGTAGTTGAAAAGTTAGGCTATAGGGCGTTAGGTGAAATTCAGTTAACCCATTTACTTTTTGGAGGGAAATCAGAGGCCAAAAAACACAATTCGTATCAGGTTAAAGCATGTAATAAAAACGGTACTTCACCAATAATTACGTTTATAGCATTAGATCAGCCAGTCATATGTACCCATATTAGAGCAATAAGCAAAGGACCTTGGTTAAAAATAAACATTTAAATACATAAAATAAACAAATTTGCAGTTACTACTTTTCGTCCGAGAGTTCTAAGAGGCAAATAGGTCCTTTTTTTTTGTCCCAGTCTAGACCTAAATACAATAAGGTTGTTAGAATGATGGCATGGATACTTCGGTTTATTAACAATTGTAATTCCAAAATTTCAAAAAGGAGGTCAGAATTATCGGTTGATGAAATTTCAAAAGCGGAATTAGTCGTAATTAAGCTTGTTCAATCTGACACATTAACACACAAAGACAGAGATTTATCGAGCTTGAATCCAATAATTGATGAAAATGGTGTAATAAGAGTAAGAACAAAGCTTTCACTGGGGGAAGACAGTTTAGATTTCAGACATCCACCTTTGTTACCAAGCAAGCATCCTGTAGTGGATCTTATAATAAGAGAAATGCATGAAAAAGCACATCACGTTGGTGTTCAAGGACTGACAGGGCTTGTGAGAGAAAAATTTTGGGTTCTAAAAACAAGACAAACAGTTCGTAGGGTAGTGACTAAGTGTGTAAAGTGTAAAAGATTCAATGCTAAGAAGATGGACCCGGTGACAGCTCCATTACCACCTGAAAGGATAAGAGAAGCTTCGGCATTTGAAGTCACAGGAGTAGACTTCGCAGGTCCTCTACACATTAAGAAAGACGGCAAGGCCTGGATCTGCATATTCACATGTGCAGTTGTGAGAGCTGTTTATCTTGAATTAGTTACAAGTTTGTCAATACAATATTTTATTCCGGCACTTCGCAGGTTCTTCGCAAGAAGAGGCAGGCCAGTTTCAATATTTAGTCACAATGGGACGAACTTCCCGAACTTGGGACGAGAAAATGCAATTACTAAATTAGATGGGAAGAAGATAAAAGAATATAGAACTGTGAAACGAAAACGAATAAAGTGGAAGTTCAATCCACCTTCAGGTTGCTGGTGGGGTGGATGGGGGGAGCGAGTCGTGAGGATGGTAAAAGAATTACGGCCCATTCAGCGTATTTGCCTCTTAGAACTCTCGGACGAAAAGTAGTAACTGCAAATTTGTTTATTTTATGTATTTAAATGTTTATTTTTTGTTGTAATTGTTTAAACCTAAATAACTTAGCATCTTGGCATTTTAAAATAATTGAAATTAAGTTAATCCATTGGATAGGAAAGTATTAAAAGAGATTAACTTAGGTGGGAGTATGTTCCAGATTGACAGATAAATGTCAAAATGCCAAGTTAAGTTTTTGTAAATAGAAAATAGGAGAGTTTGGTTTGATGTGAGAAAATAAAAAGTTGATCAAAAAGGAACACTGTTCTTAATTCTTATTCTCAATTCTCTCAAGAATCTGAACATATATATTGCACACGTAAACAAAGTAATAGAGAATAGAAAAGCCTGTACAGTCAATAGTAGAGGCGAGGTAAGCATGCCTTAATAAATAGTAGGGAGTGGGGTGTCATACCAGCAGTATAGTAACCATGTACCTAAGTATTAAATTTCCCCCTTCTCTGTTTTTGTAATATGTATGAGAAATAAAAAAGTGTCCATAAAATTTATTGTTATTAGTATACAAACAAAATTTTTATTTTATATATGTAGATTATCTATTTACGGGGAACTTTGCCAACAACTCCTAGTAAACTTAAACTTTGAGCATTAGTACACCACCCTTACCAACTGCTTTCATACATTAATATGTATTTTACAGATTGAATACTTCAATGCTCAAGAAGAAGAAGAATATGACAGAGCACTCAACATGCTTGATGTTTGGTTCAGTAATGAATCTGATGCAACAATCGACAACTTATTTAAAGCTTTAGACAGCTTAGGACTCTCCGAAGCTAGTAAAATTGTTGAAAATCTCCCTAAGTCATAAACCTCTTTTGTATGTACCTGCCATATATTTGTAACTTTTTTTTTTTTTTTTTTGTCCTTTTTAAATGTGTGTAGATGTAAAATATTATTATTACAACTTATTTTAGAATGAACAACTTTGACAATTTATTGTCTTATTTAAATGTTTTAAAATATATTTTCTGTCCCAATTTATTTCATTTCCTATAACTTGAAAAATATAGGTCTTATATTTTTATTTGGAATCTGCCTATTGTTCTACTTAATAACTATTAGTTAATAACTAAGAAAAGTTAAAAATATACTGTAAATAAAAATAAATATTTTTTTAAAGTTATGTTTTCAGCCTATCAGTATGGCCAGCTCCGTTCTATTGCCCTTTTTTTAAGCAGATCTATCACTAGAATATTGAAGTGAAGGTACTGATTACTGGCAACACTGGAGCTTTAACTAAAATTTTGCCTGTCATCTTAAGTTTTAGCCAGACTCAGAGTTGGATTGTACTTAGTTTCTTTTGTTACAATTCTTAAAGTGCTCACAGGTTTTATTTGAGTTTCAAAATCTATTTATTAGTTCAGATATTCAGATATCGTCAAGTTAAACCAGGTATTTATTATTTTATTTAGGCATAACTGATCATTATATTCTTATAAATGGAGGAGATAAGCCTAACCCATAAAATTAAAAAAAGTTGAATAGATATTGTAATAGCTTTTTTCACATTTTTAAGGTCTAACGGTAAATCTGCACTATTTGGCCCACCTATTTCTAATTGTCCTATTTATTTGCATTTTTTAAACTTTTCCTTTTTACATATTGAAAACTATTCTAGTTATAGCATCTCGATAAATTCAGTAGGTAGTTTTTTTCTTAAAAAAATACCGTGAAGTGTCAATTTCAAAGACACCTATAGAAAGGTTATGCTTAGGTTAGGTTGAAAAATACAAACCTTAACCTAAACTAACCATAACCTTCCTTTATTTTTGTTAGGAAGTGACACTTTTTGTATTTAAAAAAAAACTATTGAATTTAAAAGCAACAGTTTAAAAAATTGCAAGTAAATTGGACAATTAGAAATAGGTGGGCCAAATATGGCAGATTTACTACTTTCAACCTCATTTTGGGGTTAGGCTATTTTTCACTAGGCACCTCAATTTATAAATTGAGTAAGACTTTGTATTTCACATCCTGCTTATATTCATGGTGTGTTTGGAATCAGTGGCCTGAGCAACGGCGGTTTGTTGTAGTTAAATATCATAGCAGCTTAAAAAGTGACATGGTGGCTTTAAATAATTATATGGGTCTTATGGATGCAACCAATTGACCAGGTTATAAATATAAACTTAGTTTGGTTTGTGTGTGTAGCTATTGCAAGTATTAAAGTTTCAAAACTCAATTATATTTTATCTTTATAAATGTCTAATTAGTAGCAAATAAAAAAACAAAATCATTTCGCAGTGAAGTAAACAATACTTTAAACTTTTAAATTAAGTGCTACAAAGGTAAAATTATTGATAAATAACCTTATTCAAGACTCTGTTGAAGGGTTAGTAACCACACTGTTCAACTGCTAAATCAACTGAAGGGTTATGATCGCGGTAGGTTACTTTCCAGATTTTTGGTTGGTCTTTCCAGACACACTAGTACTTCTCAGTTGACCTGGTTTGTGATTCCTAAAATAACCACAACCTTAGTGTTCTTGTGAAATTTCTATTTCTTTGATTTTGTCTAAAATTTGTAGTTAAATTAGCTTGAGAGGTGTTCCCTTGACATTTGTAAATGGAAACAATTAAGTCGTGCTTCATGTACGTATGTGAGGCGATAATCGCTAGTTTCTGTACGATTAAGTTAAAATTATTAAGTGTGAAATTTTAATAGTAGCATATTCTTTTTCTACACTTCAAGACCTTTAAATTGATGTATAACATGTTATAGTGAATAAAAGAATTTTTTTTAGTCGCCCGCCATATTGAAAATATTAAGTGAGAAATATCCAAAGCGTGTCCAGTTGTCACAAATGCCGATATGAACCTGTGTGCCGAATTTCATGCTCCTAGCTATAGTAGTTTATGAATTGAAACATGCCAACGGACAGACAGACAGAGCCATTATATAAGGTTTCTGTTTGTACTTCCTACAGAAACCTAAAATCATAGGGAATAGTCAAGAGCCTTATCAATAGGACTTTTAAAGTTTAATTCAAAGGTTTTGAGCTAATATACTTTGGCTTAGTAAACCCTTTTACAGGATGCGGCATCATAACTTTTAATCCAAAATGTTAGATAAGGTTCTTGACTTAACAAAAATACTTCATTTTTGAAAAAAAGTCTTTGTGGGTATGGAAATTAAATCTATAAAATTAATAAATGATTCCTATATAACTATTTTAAAACATTTTTTGGTTTTAAATTTGAAGATAATAAATTTTCATCTATATCATGGTTCACTTATGAAATCCATTCATATTTATAAATTTCTTAATTTAATTTAATAATAAATAAAACTTTATTGAATAAACATATAAATATAAATAAATTACATAAATAAATATAAATAATTTTCGGGTGATTAATACTCCCAGTTTCGAGCTTCTAATAAGCTCTTTCCTTGGGGAAATAATAGTAATTTAGAGCATTTGTTTATGTTTATATGACAACTGGTAAGAGTTAGGGAAAACAGTTCCAACAAAAACCCTAGACACAGTTAATTTAATTTATGATCTTAGATGTCACAAAAGTTTGGACGTATACAACACAAATAGTCCTCAACGTAGACCACTAGTAGTTAAGCTGTTTATAGGAAATGTTATTTTTAGACATTAAACTAAATAATAAAACTAGTCCATAAAAACGATGTTTCTATTATAAATCCCTTTATATTTATGCATTTTGGTTGTGTAAGTCAACAGCAAGTTAATTTGTTAAATAATAAATTCATTAATTTGATAAAATGTTTTGTATTGGTACAAAGTCTATGAGGCAAGTTTCTGCTCGGTTTGATGACTGGAAGAGGATGAATTAGCCTTCTAAAGATCCAGGCAACAAGCATAAACAAACAAAATTGAAGTTAATATAAAGGATTTTAAAAAAAGTTGGAACTTCTAGGAGCTTCAGGCAAACTTGCCGCTTAAGGCTCTACCGCTCTTTGAGGTTAGAAAAATCATTAAATTGAAAATTTTATTGGTTCTAAGCAAGATATAAAAAATCTAATCACAGGCTTCATTCCTAATTTTAATTCTGCACAATTTGAGCCCTATTTCAACTTCCTATGATAAATAGTACAGGCGCCATTTCAATACAACGATAAAACTCGTTGTATTAAAATGGCGCCTGTACTATTTATCATAGGAAGTTGAAATAGGGCTCAAATTGTGCAGAATTAAAATTAGGAATGAAGCCTGTGATTAGATTTTTGATATCTTGCTTAGAACCAGTATAATTTTAATTTGACTGTTTTTCCTAACCTCAAAGGGCGGTAGAGCCTTAATTATACACTTTGAAAGAGTAATATTGTAATATTTTGGATGAAAAGGTAGCCATACTTAATATTTTTAACTTAAAACGGACATTTTCATACAATATTAAATAATAAAAATATATTTATTTATGAGGGTTTCAGACAACTAGGTCATATACACCCAATAATAAAAATATATAAATTGCTCTAAGAAATGTTTATTTATTTTTTAAAGAAGGTGAATAATACTAACACAATTATAGTTCCAAAGTACAGAATTTATTTACAAAAAAAAAAATTATATTATAATTATTTACACAATATAATATTTATTTAATACATAGTACTCAAGGTCACTTTTACAATAATAATTATAAATAATATTTAAATTAAAATTGATCTTACGAGCACTTAAAGCTCCATAGGATCAGTTTGAAAAAACAGGAAATATTCTCATTGAAGTAATGAAATATTTGAAAATTTAGTTTGTTTTTTTTACAATAAGACGGCAAACATTTAGGTTATAATATATTTAAATATTTTTTTATTGCATTCTTTAGCTATAATAATATTAAAGGTTAAAATTGCAAGATAAATAAGTCAATTTTAAATTACAGTAGGAAATTACGATTCCTTTAAAGAGTGTGTGTAAAGTTTTTACATTGAATATTCCAAGATTTTGAACTTACTCAATGTCAGAAAAAATAATCAGTTTCTTAACATTTGGTACCAATTAATAAAACTTTGTCCATTCCAGACTCTATTGAAAAATATGATTTATTTATTCAAATTATACACAATGTTTATAACCTGTTATTTATATAACATTTCATATAAATCATATCAGAGGTAAGACAGTGCTGAAATTTTCTCCACTTTGTCGAAAAACTATAACTAACTAACGGATATGTTTTTGGGCATTGATTACAGTGTAGCCAACCTTTTTACCTCCTCTTCTGAAGATGGTTGTCATGATGCGCTTCTATTGGCTAAATATAGAACTAAAAAGTGAAAACCGAACTACCTCCTATTAATATATAACATACAACTTCCTAGTAATATATTTTAGTCACATTTTTCTTTTTTTCGAAAATTAAAATTTCTTCTCACTCTCAGCCCAAAAATATTCCATATTAAAAAAATAAATGTTATAAATAAATAAAAATGTGGAATTTCAAAGTTATTATTGAGTTAAATAATTGGTTGTTTTGTGTGAAATCTTATGGTACCACTTCATAATTATGACTACCGAGGTTAATAGAAAATAACACAACAATATTGTCACCACAATTATAAAATAATCGTCACAATTTTATAAAATATTGTTGTACTTTCTATTAACCTCTCTAATCATAATAATGATTTAAGTTGTTTTTGATGAAATATTGTTTAACTTTTTTTCAGTAAAGTATTTCTTTGCTTTTGCAGAAAAAATTATCTGCATGTATATTCAAAACTTAACAATTTAATCATTTAATATCTATTTACAAATAAATAGTACAATTTATAAAATTGTATTTTTCAAAGATATAAGTGAGAACATTTTTTAAGCATGCATTATTTCTATTAAGTTACTGAAATTAAAAAAAATTAATAATACAAATTTTAGAAGTTTGTTTTACAAGAATTTTAAGAAAAATACAATCTTCACGGCTAATTTTGGGACTTGTTTTTAAGATAAAAAAATCTTAGGTCAAACACTAGGTTGGTTAAAACAATGCTCCTAATTTGAATCTTGCAGGATCAAATTATTTTACTCTGTTGACCCTTTCCCTTCAAGTTTTTACATTGAAATAATTTCTGAGTTGTAAAACCATCGACCTTTTAAGATTTCATTGGAGACAAGCTAACACTTTCACATCACTGATAATTTTACGCTTTGTTTTAACAAGCCCCATTATTCATCATAGTTTTTTTTTCTTAAAACTATAATAATAGATTAATAATTTTATTTTTACATAGTTTTTTTTTGTAACAAACTTGGCTTAGAAATGTCTAATATTATAACATGTCTAATATTTTTTATTATAACTCATTGATATACTTACTTCACTTTTACAAACTATGAGTTTAGACATTTAAGTTAAACATTTTTTAATATCAGATATATATATTTTTTTTTAAAAATAATGTCAACCCTACTTAAAATTTGGTAGATTTACACTCCAAAAATCACAATTTAAAAGGACTATTTATATGAGGATCAGTACGTGAAAAGGCTGTTAGATGCATAGATTTTTACCAGAACCAAAAAAATCTTTTTTGGTTTCGTGTCTATCTGTCGGTCAGTGTGTCCGCAAATTATGAAACATGCGACGATAACTTGAGTAAATGTCGACCGATTTCAATGAAATTTGGTAGACATGTTCATTTACCAATGCTCAGGATGAGTTCGTTGGACAACGTGACTGTCCAAGAGTTGCTCGTTCACAAGCAACTCTCGTGTAACGTGAACTTCAAATTTAAAATTGGAATTTTAGGTCGGAAGAAAAATCTAACTTCATATATTCAATGAGACAAACATTTTTTTCAAATACAATTTTTTGGTAAAACCAACAGCGACACCGCTATGAAGTGTTAAAGATCACTAAAACTATTAATAGTTTTTACACTATAAACAATATAAGAATAATGTAATATAACTATAATTTTAATGTTAATATAACAATAAAGTACATGATAGGATGCGAGGAAGCTATGTGCCACACTAAATTGGCAGTCTATTTTTTTAAATTTATAAACTAAATTTTTATAGATCTCTAATGAGTAAATTGGAAGCTGAAATATTCATTATTAGTTCTAGTGAATATTGAATATTCTATACAGTTTAATGATTTTATACTTATTATTATAAGTGATAGCAATTACTTTTTTATTCACTTATTACTAATTTTTCCACTTCACGAATAATTGAGAGATTGATGAAATTTATTATGGTTACTCAGTGTGATAATTGAAAAAAACTATTTAGATTTCTAAAGGAAAGGAGGAATGGAAATTATATTACTTTGAAAGTTGAAATTGAGGGAAAGACTTCTATTTAGGACACAAGGAAGGAGTAATCAAAAAATTTGAATCCTAGGGGAGGTGAAAAAAAAGAAGTAATTACAACCAATACAAAACCCTTGGAGCCATGAAGTTACCCCTATAAAGACATAAACTAACCCTTATCTATATAATACGAGTTGCTGGGGATGGTAATTGACATGGTGTACTACTTATAAGTGAAATATTCTAGATTAGCAAAGGTGATTTTATTAAGAGAAGGGGTATGAGCCACTTCATATTAGTGCAAAACATATCACAGCCCTCTGGAATTTTAACTAGGCATTTTAGGGAGGGTATTGGTTTTGATCACTTAGCTAAGCTGATCAACTATTCTGTACAGTATATTTACGTAAATACACCGTATTAAACTGAAATTTAACAAGAATATTTATTGGTTTTTATTAGTATAGTAGAAATTCATTAGCACGGGAAGAGAGCCTTGAAGGATAATCGAAATTACCTATGGTTTTGCGAGAGGAAAGGAAAATTTTAGAGCAAAGAATGACACAAAAATTTTATCAAACCAAGAGTTAAAATATTTTGGCTCATCCAGAGACTTTTTTAAGCATACTAATTGACATTTTCAGTAACTTAATGTTAAAACGGGTGGGTCAAGGGCAGTAGGAGAAGAGGCGGAGTCCAAGAAATGGAGGTGCGCTCAGCAGGTGTGTCTGATGATTAAGTGAGAAAGACTGTGATTTGGGAGACAGATAATCAAGGTTCTACTAGCTACATTTATATGGTGTATTGAAAATGATCTCAATTCGCTTACTGCTTTCATCTAATGTCTGTTAGAAAACAGCTGATATTGACAAGTGATAATTATGATGGCTGTAAAAAAAGGTTATGTCTATACGGTCGATTTGTCAGGTTACCCAAGGGAGAAACACAAAACTGAGCCCGCTCTAATACGATCTCAATACAGTTAGCTGTTTATATGTAACTGAAGATGTGTTCAATATGATACTCTTCATACAATTTACAAATATTTCTCACACAGCTAACATTCAGCATTATTCCTAATGAACACAGTTATGCAATCTAAGTTAGTAAAATTAAAGCAGGTACATTTTTTTTTTTTAATTGAACTTATTTAGTCAATACTTTAACCTTTGAATTTGAGATGAACTAGATTAAATATAGTGCGTTTACATAGAAAGATAAAACATTTGGATTGCTTTCAATACACCATATAAACGTAGCAGCTATAGTTTGAATCCTCTTCTAAAATATTTTTTTTAACTTATTAATTAATGAAATTGAATATGAAATATTTTCATAGAGACTAGTTTCAACCTTTTTACTTAATTGGACTAATACATTTAGTTAGTTTTCTATGTGTTTTATTCAATTTATTTTGGTTAACACGGTTAGTCAGTCCAGGAGAAAAACAAAGACTACAAAATTGACTTTAGTACAATGTTCAAAATAATTCTTAAATGCATTTGTTGGCTTATATTGATGCACAATAATACAGAAATTATGTTTTTGTTATTTTTAAACAGTATCTGGTTTTTTATTTTTATTTACTTTTTTTTTTTTTTTTTTAAAAATACTTTTGAACTATTGCATATCCTTTTAAAAATTGATAATAAATATATATAATTGATTCTTACAGTCAGCAAAAGAATTCAACCAATAAATAATTTTTTAAAAAAATCTTACATGTAATTATTGTTATCTACAAAAAAAACTACAAACAATCGTATTTGCTTCGAAATAATTAGTACCTGTGAATCTAACTCAATTTTTAAGAATTTTACATACTTTGGACTATTATCATTTTAAATAATAACAGTGTGGAGATAAAATTATATTGGATTTAATGTCTTACTACTCACTAAAATAACAACATTCAGCATTATTCCTAATGTGCAAATTAAAGTTAGTAAAATAAAGCAGGTAGTTTTCTATGTTTATTTTTTTTAAATTGAACTTATTCAGTCAATTCTTTAAATACTAGAAATGAAATAAAAGAGTCGATTATAAATTCATTAGAATTAAGCTAAATTTAATTACACTTTTAATGCGAAGACAGAAAAAAGTATGTTTTTTTTACAAGTTTTTCAAAGCTTGATTTACAAGTTTAATTTACTATGATTTAAAATAAAATTATTTATATATTATTTTATAATTAATGGCTAGGCCTTAAATTAAATATTTTCTAATATAAAATAAGGGATTGATATTGTACAAAGTTTAATTTCTTCTAGATGAATGCTCTATTTTCCTTCTTCTTCGTTAAGTTGTTTGAGCAAAGCCATTCTTCTTAATTCGAGCTCTCGGTCGCTCATTTCTTCTGATTTCTTATCTTGGCTGATACTTTTTGGTACTGCACTCAGTTCTTGACTGCCTCTACTTGAACTTTGACCCCGGCTTTTCGGCTTACTTTCCCCTCGCTCTGAAACAGGCTGAAAAAGAGGGGGAAAAATTGGTGGTTTTTAAAACAATACCTTTTGGGATTTTCAAACTACAATTATTATTATTATTTTTTTTTTTTTGCCCTTTCATAATTATTTGGGATTAAAAATAGGTAAAATAAAGTTCTAGCACCACACAACAAGTTTTTCGCTAAATAAATAAATACAAAATAATAAAATAGTTTATACTCAACCATAATGATGTCTAACATGTGTCACAAGGAATAGAAGATTATTTATAATAATAGAAATTGACAATTATAGCTCTTAAGATCTTAAAGTAATATTTTAAAAAATCCACTTCTTGCCTCACCCATTAAAGGAAAATTGTGGTGTATTAAATGTCTTCCACAAGAAATAGTTTTACTAAACGACACATCTTGTTTTTTTAGAAAAATATTGATAATTAGATAACAGTGATAATTATCAATATTTTTTTAAAAGAAAACTTTATAGAAGGGATAAAGTAGGAATAAGTTATTTAACTCAAGAGTGATTCTGTAACTTTAAAGCCTCCCTAATCAAGTTTATAATTAAAGAGCTGCATGTTCAGGTCATTAATATGATTCTATGACTACCATGAGATGTTTAGTGACAACATTCATATCTTCATATTTTTTAATAATCGTTTAAAATTAATTGGATAAATATTTTGATTAGCCCTAGTTTATATAAGGTGTTTTACAATTATGTAAGTCGGTTGTTTCTTCTCTAATCATTGGTAAGATCTTAAGGCTCCATCCCTTTTATTTAAGTCCAAACCCCAAAAATACTGAGTTTGATTCAAAAAAAGGTAATACATTAGGTTTGTTCCAACCACACTTCAAACTGGTTTGGAACTGTCCGACGCATGCGCATCGGACCACAATTTGCTAATGCACATGCGTCGTACAGTTTGAAACTAGTTTGAGGTGTGGTTGGAACAAACCTATTATTGTACTTTGAAGTTGGTGATTAGAAAGTACAGAAAATAAAAAAAATATTTAGGTGGAATTAAGGTAATCCCAGTTCTAGGGCAAAAGCAAAAACTTTGATGAGAATTCAATTTAACTTGTTTTACTTTGTAATCTGTTTTTACATAAAAAATCAATTAGTATAATTCTCTAGTCTAAACATATGATCTTAAATGATAAAACTGCATATATAATCACATCTCCAATTTATCATATGAAATGTGATACGTATCTTTTGGGAAGTTAGAAATTTAAATCTTCTAAATAAAATTATTTTATCAGATCAATAGTTCAGTTATACTGTTTAGGTTTGATATGGCTTAATAAGCTAATTATGAAATAGAAGCTTAAGAGTATTCTCCTCTGGAATCAAGGTATAAACGACAATAATAATCCCGTTCAATTCACGAAGAAATGAGGCATGCTCTACCATAAAAGACTGCCAAGAGAGATGTCAAATAAGTTCATACAGCATTGATATTTGTTTGTAATCGGGACTTGTGTGTAATAAATATAGTTATATATGTGTTAAATATAGTTTGACTAAGGTATAGTTTTTCTAAAAGCAGTAGATACATTGAGAAATATGATGAAGGGATGTTATAAATTTCAGCTATAAATTAGAGGGCACTGACATTCAAAAAGATTTAAAAAAAACTGAAAGGAAATAAATTTAAATAACAATAAAACAATACGAGTTGCTTACCTGGGAAAAACATAATTTCCAAAATAAAAGAGAATGGGGGTTAATAATCATGAAATTTGTTGTCTTGACCATTTTTTGTAAGAAAATATTAGCAAGAACAAATATTTTAAAATCCTATTCATAAAGGTTTCACTAAAACCTCAACCAGCCCTAATTAAAAGCTCAAATTACACACTTCATAATGTACCTTTGTTCGTTCCATGATTTTACAGGAAACTAAATGTTCACACTCTTCTATATAATATATAGTAAGCTTAATTCAAGATTAAGACGAGACATGATATTGAGTAACTTTAGGCATTGGGTGATTATTTCTTTAGGTGATCAAGTTATTAAGTAGATTGTTAGTTTTTATAGGAAGTTATCCGAAGAATTATCTTAAAAAACGTTTGCCGAATCAATTAGAAACTCTTAAATCTGACTCACATTGTGGGAGTTAAAACTTTCGAATTTTACTTAAGTTGTCATCTGAAGCCATTTTCACAGACAAACTTAAGATGGGTTCATAGCATGTGTTTTTGAGGCGAGTTTGGGCTACATAGATAAAAATATATTCATGATGCTGTGGAGAAGGTACTGCAAGTTTTCGCCCACTCTTTCTTCCTTCTGCGCTTACGCAGTTCTGCTCAGGTTATAAATAAAGCAGAATATATTAATCAAAATACAAAATTAACTTTTTAAGGAAGGTTTGAAAATAAAAAAAAACTAGTGTATATTTAATATTTATTATGTAAATGGATGACTCAAAAATATAAACAAAAAGGAAGAGGACTGGAAAGTTTCATTCAGGTTGGCGTAAACCAGTGGCGAAACTATGGGCCCGCACAGACCTGCATTGCGAGCAGGCCCCCGGCACCAGGGGACCCCCAAATCCAAAAAAATTGAATTAACAGGATATTAATATCTTTGATCAAAGGCCTCTTTAGAGGATAAACTTTTTTCCCCTATCAATTTTATTTGGCGAGGGGCCCCCAAAAAGTTCTTGCGGGGGGCTCCCAATGCTCTAGCAATGCTCAATGCCCAATGCTCTTGTTTACTGGCGTAAACAAGAGAAACTTAGGATGGAACTTTTTTCTTTTGATTACATTATGACAGCCATAGATTAAATCTTCCGTGTATCAAAAACATATGCTATGATCCGAGCTTTAGTGCATACAATTTCAATTTTGGGTGCTCACATCTTTTCCATTTGAGTAATCAAACTTATTTAGAAAATTATAAATCAATGCTCTTCACAAATTGAGATTTTTTTTTTTTTTTAAAAAAAAAACAAAACTTCTTAAATTCAATTTTTAAGTTTTTGGTAGTTTTCATTATTATTAACTGCGGGAAACAGACAGTGAAAAAGTCACTCCTGTGCCGGGATCCCGGCACAGGAGTGTATTTTTCACTGTCTGTTTCCCGTAGTTAATAATAATTATAATTTGATTTAAATTAAAACTTTTTAACCTTTTGTATTTAGTTGTTGAATTTTTTTTTTTTTAAATATATAAAATTATTCATTAAAATGTTTAATTAGTAAATTTTAAATGATATTACTCATAATTTATGTATGGGAACGTATTTTTATTAAACCACTTTCAGAATATTTCTCTAGCTTACTTTTCACATAAATCATAACTCATTAATTTCCTTGTAACTAACAATGCAATAATTTAATAATAATAAAAGCATATAAATTTGAGTTGGAATTGTATAATTTAAGATTGATTATAGTTCATAATTATCTTAAATGTTTACCTATAATATTAATTATTGGATTAAATAGACAGTAAATATAGAATAATTTATAGAAAAAGAGGTTTGGTAGTATAAAAGAAAGTAAAAAATTGGATAAGTGGACAAAAATCATTGAAAAATTTGCACATGTATATAGAGCACAATTGAAATATTAAAATATGGTCTCTGAAAGAAGTTTTCTACATCATACAATAAATTGATGTTATATTTTGGACCCAATAAATGGTGGAGTTTCATACTTACTTGCTTTGAATGAAATTTATAGTTGAAATTTACAATACAATAACTGAAGTAAGATGTCAACCTATAAGTAAGTAATATTGAAGAGAATTCCTATCTAATATATAAAGGCCACAATTGTGTTTGTGCCCAACACCCCATCGTGTGTCTAAAAACCTACACAATGCCTGTTGAACCAAGTAAATTATAGATTATTGATTTTATCAACCAACTACAGCAGACAGGAGTTCACTGATTTATTCATAAAAAAACGGCAAACAGAATTTTAATCTTTTATATTATTAGGTGAGAAAGGTTTTGGGGTCATCTGGATAAGAGGGCTTCTACTGTATGTAAGAATTAGCATAACAAAAGCATACGTCAGAACTAACATTAAGTAAAAGAAAATATTTAATATTCTTGAAAATATTGTGTTCCTTTCATGAAAAAAGGACAGGAAAAATTAAAACTACTATTTTTTTACGAAATACAGAGAGACATAGTTGTATCATTTGCACATATGAACACTCGTGAAAAAACATACTTCTTTATATATTAATTTTAGACATTTATTTATTAATGCGTTAATAAATAACAACCTTATAACAAGAATGTTAGATAACTTCTGACTTGATTTTTTTTTTTTTTTTAAATTAAATAAATAAATATGATGGCTGAAGGTGTGTAAAAAGACCAAATGAGGCGCAAGATGAGTGTAAAAACATACTAAGGTAATTCTATAGCATACATTTTCTAACAATTTTGAGAGTTTTGAACCCATTATGATTCACTATCAGAAGAGAGTGATTCCTCCCTCACTCAGGCAAAGACATTGGCTTTCTCTCATCAGTAATTGGCAAATGCCTCTCATCCTGAGCAATAATTCCCTTATGGTTTAAAAAGGTCAGGATTTAGGGAATGTCTGTTTCTTTTTAAATGTTTAACTACAAGGAAAATAAGATTGGAAGCATATAAATTTGATCTAAACAACAATAGCTAACTAATTGCTAGTTTCCACAACCAGAGTTTAGATCTTCTGAAGACCATATCTGAGAATGTGTGAATCTCAACTTTACGAATCCATTGCAGGAACTATACTCAAGCGAGTAGCTCATCTTGATTCTTACAAATGACTCCTTGCATGAAATAAATCTCTTGGGTGTGGGGACTCACACAATCTCCTCTGGACTATTTAGACCTATTCTATTTAAACATACCTGTTTTCTGCCGTAGGATAAAAACAAAAAAGAATGCATTCATTTTTCTTTACATTTCTACAGCCTCTCACAATGGATAAGATCAAATATTCCTAAAATTTTTAAGAAGATATCCACATTAACGATTCTCTCAGCAGCAGTGGGATTTGCATACACAAAAGCATAAAGCTACAAACTGAATTAGACAATAAAGTTAAAGTTGAACCAGATATGTAAATTACTTTGCTTGATGTGCTATTCCTAAGAGATGTATTGCCAAAAAAATACTCCCAACCGTAATTATTTTTTCTATCCTTGTCTATTACCCAAAGTGCTGTGATCAAAATGAAACTTTGATTTGAAATAATCTAATAAAAAATACCCTATTATTTTGCTGAATCAAAATACAATTATCCTTTGTAAATTATACAATAATTTAAATACTACAATATAAACATATTGTTAATAATAATTAATAACTTTTAAATTAATACACCACTGCTTTATTCAGTTTGAAAACTTTTGTATATAATTATAAATAATTGCATATCCAAATATAGATAAGTCAAATGAAATTCATTACAGAAGAATTGAAAACAAATGTGGAAAGTATTCCTTATTTTTTAATCAGGGGTTTAATTTAATCTCTAATAAATCCTTGCTAAAATGCAATTATAAAAATACAACATAAATGAAGAAAGTAAATAAAATTAACAAAATATAGTTTCTTATAACTAAACATTAGATTAATATGGATTAAGATTAAAAAAATAAATAGATATATTTATTTATAATATTACTAACAATTGAATAGTTCAGTCTTATAACTAAGAAATAAGTTAAATCACAGACTTAACAAATAATTTGTCGGTGTCGTTAATCTCCCTCCTTCCCCCTACATTTTTGTTTTCTTCGTTAACTGCTTACCGATGGACTGTGTGAGAAGGGTTTCTTTTTCTTTGATTTTTTCCTCTTGGCTTTCCGTTTGAGATCAGAGTCAGATGATTCAGAGCTGCGGGACCGGTGGGGTCTTGATTTCTTGGACTTTAATCGGTCTGAGTCACTGTCGGAATCCTGTAAACAATGTCGTAAGTTCTTTAATTATAGTTGGCGAGTTGCTGAAGTCCTAGAGAGAAGGAGATAATATAGCATCAAGAGGTAGTTAAATTTAAACTTTTTTTTATTGTTTTTTTTTAGAACCATTTTGAGACCTTCATTTTTAAATGATATTGAAAGTTTGTCACTTTGATCACAGCTACAAATCCAGTTAAAATTGTTTACACTTCAAACACACATCAAGTCCATTGCCAATATTACTAAAACCTATTTCCACCGTTTTATATTCTACACAGATATTTTTTCTCAGCTACTACAGTAAAATGTGGCCCTAATTTTATGTTTAGTCTTTTAATTACTAGCTTTAGCTTAAAATTATAGTTATAAGTAATTATAATATCCATCATTGGTCTCCCTCGTGTAATTTTTATTTCAAATATGTAAATGTTCTTGTTCGGCTTTGGTTTGAAACCTATATTTTATTTCAAGGTTTTCCTCCAAATTTGACGTAGGTTGTCATAATGTGCATTTTTAATTATGTGCATTTATTAGTCCATATTATCTTATTCAGACAGACATTGGATGATCTCGAGACATCTACCTTATAATAATTAAATAATTGGTATGTTTGCAGTTGCTCTGCCATGTCGGAAGGATTTAAATGATTAGTATGTACAGGGTGGAGCGAGGCAGACGTATGAATTTGAAGAGGGGATTGCTCCCTTCTTATTGGTCCTAGACGGTTGAGAGTAGGGTAGTTTGAAAGAGGGGGACGGGAAGTTTATGTTCCACGTTTCAGCAGGACAGGGCCACAGCCCACACAGCAAGGGTTTGCGTAAACGTTTTCCGCGTAAAGATTTCCCGGGTGTCTCATCTCTTTAAGAGGCGATTTAAACTGGCCAGCAAGATTGCCTGATTTGGCTCCTTGAGATTTTTTTCTGTGGGGATATCTTAAATCCTTGGTGTACAGCGATCATCCCAGAACCCTGGAAGCCCTCAAGAAACTCATTCAAGCCAAAATTGCCGAAATTCCTGTGGAAATGCTTGAAAAAGTGCACAAAAACTTCGAAAACAGGCTTAATCAGTGTTTGGTGTGTGGGGGCCACTTATCCGATACTTTGTTTAAATCTAGGTAAATTTAAATTTCCCATGTTATTAAATCAGGAAAAAAAAATTAAAAAATTATTTTGAAACATTCTGTGTTTTATTACATTTTCAAATTCATACGTCTGCCGTGCTCCACCCTGTATATTTTCTAGTTCAGCACAATGAAATTGTTCAGATTCATAAATAAGTTTTATTTCCACTATTACCAAATTTGAAACATTGAAAGTTTCGAATCCCTGAGAGGTGAGACATGTGAAAAATAATAAAAGCTTGCTTTTTATTTAAAAAAAAAAAATCCAAAAACAACCACTAAGTAAAATTTATATAAAAAAATAAATAGTGCACCACAAATAATGTGCAACATGGATTCCAATGATTTCTTTAACAAAATTTAAAAGTCTAATGCTATAAAGCAGCTAATTTTAGAGCAATGTATTTATACAATTAAAACTAATGTTAAAATTAAACTTAATTTTTGAAAGTAATATTTAATCAACTAGTGTTCTATATTTTATTTTAAATTACAAGCACTTAGTAGTAATAACTAAGTAAAATATAAACAACAATATATCCACAAATTCATGAAATTACTCCATACCACTACCATCCTCAAGTAAATTAATGTAAGCAGGGGAGAAGTGTATGAGAAAATAATATATATATTTATTCTTTTTCAATTGTTTATATTTTATTATTATAGACTGACTTAACACCAAAAACAGCATTTACTATTTACAAAGAACAAATGTACACGGAGGAATTATATCCCGCTTAACTGAATACTATTGTCATATAAATACAAGGAAACATATAAACATTTTTTACAGAATAGAAAATAAAAGTGTACAAAGAAAAGAAAAAAAAATGTACAAATGCTAGATAAAAATTATTTCAAAATTCAGAGAGTTTATTGCCTAAGTCAAACAACCCAGGTGTTTTAAATCTAAGTCAAACAACCCAGGTGTTTTAAACTTTGGCACATTTAAAAGCCTGAAAATTGAAAGATTGGTTTGGTTATATATTTTTAAAAAAAGTCAATCAGACGAATTATGAATATATCTGGGTCGAGGGTATTTTGAAGAAATAACTAAAAGTTCAAATTCATAGGGAAGTTAGAATCAAGTTTGTTACCATTTAAAATTTTTCAAAGTTACAGAATGCATTTGTACTTGGGTAGAGCTTAGAATCACTAGATTCTCATATTGAAGTAACACTGGGGTAAATCATTTGAAACAATTATAAAGTAAACAATAACATTCTACTCTAAAAAAGAGCGGAATTACAACTTGTTAATTAGTTTACTGAATTTTTGTTTGAGAGTTACGTAACGTAAGTTTTAAAACTTACAGTTCTTGAATGAGACCTTCGTTTCTGCTTTTTGTTCTTCTTTGATTTCTTAGACCTAGTATGATGGTGACTACAAGCCTCCTCGGTTTCCTGCTGATATTCCTTGAACACTCTGACCCTGTCAGCTTCGATAGGTAATGTTCTAAATGCCTCTTCGCCTTGTATCTTCTCTCGTAGTTCGTTCCAATCTGTCTTATAATCGACGTTATGATCTCGGAGTAGAGCTCTGAAGCCGGATTCGAGCTTCTTCAGCTTTCTGTGGTCCTCTTTCATTCGTTCTTTTTCTCTTGCCTCAGCCTAAACAGAAATATAGATTACTCAAATTAAAAATAAATAATATATTGAACTTTTTTAGGATTATCTTCGACCTGTAGAAGTCAAAGATCAATAAATATGATAATTCCAAATATTGTTATAATCATGGTCTCTGTGAAACTTATATCTCATGTCTATTTATATTAGAAACCATCCTGCATATGACACAAAATAAAAATAAGGGCCTAGTATTTAATGCGAAATTTGTATTTTTTAAGCTCAATATCATGTTTAATTATAATTCTCTGATAAATTGGAGTTTTCCCATACTCTTGATTAACTGTTGCAAACACTAACGATAAGTAATTTAAAAGTTTTTAATTACTATCGGGTTGCTAAAAAACTATTTTAGTAGATTTGAAATTACTTAAGACAAAGAATGATTTAAATATTATTGTCACCCCAATAAAGCCAGCTAATGCAATGATGTGTGACTTTCATCTTTATATTCATTACCCTGTCATACCCAACCTCAAGTTTATTTATAATAAAAATACACATACATAATACAGAAATACAAAAAGAGGTTTGTGGGTCAATTAGGGACAAAAAGGGTGGAGGTCGCCACAACCCCTTTTATTTTTTTCAAACCAAGTTCACATAGCAGGCAGTATACATTTAAAATTAAATAAATAATAATTATTATATGAAATTTTACAGATTACATTAAGTATTCAGCACTGAAATTAAACTACGCAGACTAAGCAAGAAAGTTTTGAGTTAAAATGGTAAATAAAATGTATAAATCATATCCATTTTCTAATTTTTCCCGCAACTTAAATAAAAAAGGATTAACCGATCAACAATTAACAAAAACAAATAACATATAGCATTCAAAAAGGATATTAAGTAACAAATATTATAAATAAAACTCTGAGCTATGGTCAAACCTTTTCCAACAGGGCATTATAGGTAAGCTTTACATTTCCGGCATCTAGAGTGGCTGATCTTTTATCTTCACAAACCACCGTGGCAAATTCTTCAAAAGTAGTCGATACCTAAAAGAATATCAATATAATACATTAATGATCCATCTCTCAAATAGTATTAAAACTACAAAAAAAAAAAAAAAAAAAAAAAAAAAAAAAAAAAAAAAAAAAAAAAAAAAAAAAAAAAAAAAATGAATAAAGAAATAATATGAATACATAAATTAAAAACAAATAATTACCTCAACATCGAAGCCTTTCTCTTTAAGTATCTCTTTGATAATTTTCCTCTCATCGTGAAACCTTGATTTCAAGTCTTCAACGTAAAATTTAAATAGATCTAAAGGTGTAGAACCAGACTGACCAAGCATTGCAGAAAACCTAAGATCTGCACTGATAAGAGGATATAATTCCACCCATAAAGACATAGATGTTAACTTGCCTTCTTCGTGAAGTTCATTTAACAATTGCTGTAAATAAAACAAAAATATTGGGACTTGTTTAAAAGTTAAAAGAAGAGATGTCTTAAAAAGAAGCATATTCAAATCCTCATTAAGTAACCAAAGAAAGTAAAAAGACCAAGGTTTACTAAAAATTGATGAGGCACCCATGTAACGCTCAACCATCAAGAGATAGTATCTTTAAAGTTGTTATATCAACATTATTAGAACACTTATAACACTTTCAAGACAGTGTGCTGCAATAATAGCAGCACAATCAGTAGCCAGAAAGCCGAACCCTACTCCCTAGTGCTCTTAAAAAGTGCGAAAGTTTTGTAATTTGCCCTTAAGACCAGGCGCACACAGGAGACTTTTTGCCCGCAGTCAGTTTTGTCGCTACCTCAAGGGCTCATGCAGTACATTGGAGTGCGCACAATGTTTGCCAAAATATTCCCTTGAATTTTAAGTTATTGAGGTTCCACTATATAAATATATATTGTTAAGTGCTACACAAGCAAGTGAAGTTTAATAAAAACATGTAAACAGTTTCCAAGTTAGTCAGACTGATAGGCCCATACTAAAAATTAAAACATAAATAACATTATTATGCTTACACAAAATGATTCCCTATTTTTTCTCTGAAGACGTTTCCTCCTCCTTTTCTCGGCTTCTTTTTCTTCCTCTATTTCTTTCTCAAGTTCTCTAATATGATCTTCAAAAACAACAAGAGCATCTTCTTTATCCATACCTAAAATAAATTTGAAAAATTACAAACAAAATTTTCAGAGGGTGGTCTTCTGGGGGGGTCAAAATTCTGATCTACGTCATAGATCAGAAAGAGTTTAATATCCAAGCTCAATATCTGTAATAAATACTCGTAAATCCCTAAAACTAGGTCCTTCTGAGAACACCTTGTGTGTCCATTAATATTAAAAAGGGGTTTAAGGCAAAAAAGTGACCCCATGAAGGTAAGAGAAATTGGAGAAAAAATCATACTGCGCATGCTCCACGACCTTTGAACTGGGACAAATTACCTTTTTTAACAGGTTATAACCTGACACTTATAAACAAATTCTTGGAAACCTATAACCAAGAGGAAGGTAATTTGTCCCATTGGAGCTAATATTTTACATATCTTCATGGGGTCACTTTTTTGCCTCAACCCTCTATCCCCTTTATATAAGATCCTTGATATTTTCACACTTTTCCACTTAAAATGAGAATCATGCAGGCACTCATCCCCAAACAAATTAAATATGGAGCCTCTTGTTTTTGTTCTGATGATTAATAATAACTTGGGATGTCTACAAATCTAGAATTAAGGCGATGTAGGCCATGATGAAGATACAAGAATAACTTGATTAAAACAAATTTAGTAAAAACATTGAAGTTTGTTGACTGATGTACACGGCAGACTGACCTGATGTGTACATCAGTGCAATAATGGCACCGCAACTTCCACTACTTCCCTCACAGTCATACAACAACAAGTAATCGGAGGTTACTTTCCGAACGGCCCTCGTATAATCAATGTGCAACAAATGCTAGATTAAGTAAGTGTTAGTAGTTCTTGCAATTCAAAATTAAACATTAATTAAGGACCTTTAGTAAACCTAACTCATTTTCACCAAAAATTGACATTGGTTCTTATTGCCTCAAGGTAAAGACATGTGAGAAGGTAAAAAAAAAAAAATACCTAGAAGATGAGCATCATTAACAAACTCTGGGTTGTCCAGTAGCATCTGCTGTGCTTCTTGCCATGTTGTACTATGAGTAATTTGTGTCATTGCGTCCAATATTTGGGATAATTCTTTCATATTTCTTTTCTTCCTAGCTTTTGACATTTCCTTCTCTCTTTTGGCTAGATTAAAAACACAGTCTTCGTAAATTTCACGCCGATCTGTGTCCGAAACATTTTTCCACACTTCCAAATCACCGAAAGATTCATGACATTTGTAATATCTCATGGAAGAAGTCATCTTTTCAGTTGTCATAAGGAATTCTTCCAGTTCTTCTTTGGCTCGTTTTGCTCTGTGTCTCATTTCTTCTGCTTCCTCTTTTCTTTTTTGAGTTTTATACGCATTAAAAACTTGCTTCCTACAACAAAGAAATAATAATTTTAGTAAAATTATATTTAATTAAAAAAAAATCATTCTTCAGAAGGATCACAATGATGCTTCGGTGGAAGCAAAATGTTTATTTGTGATATATTTTTTTAAGTACTTTTGAAAATTATTGAAATGTATTGTTGAATTAATAAAAAAAAGATATATATTAAAAACTACATATTTTTCCAAAAATTACTCTAATAGGTATTATTGTTATGATAATGACTGATAATTTGGGATATCAACAACTCTAGACTAAGGTGATAATTATTATTAAATAGATTAAATTTAAAGTCATAGGTAGCTCTTGTTAACTAAAATTAGGATGATATATAGGGAATTTTTAAATAATTAATTAAAACCTTTTTAATAACATATTATTTAATCAAATTTCCTACCTATCACTAAAATGTTTTAAAGCCTGATAACGTGGGTCAGGAGCTATAGATTTCATCGCTTGTTCCCATGTAGCATTACTAGGAACATCCTACAAGAACAAACAAAAAACACATATATGAGAAATAAAATATAAAAAATAAAATAACATACAAAGGTAAATAAATACATAAATAATAATAATTATTATTAAAGGAAGATAGAACTGTCAATTTACACTAAGTTTTAATTAAATTAAGGTTGTAATGGACAAATTTAATTTTAAAATGTCAATTTGGTTTTACCATTCTGTAAAATAGATCATAGTTATCTACAAATTAACGATATCTATCCAAATAATGATATTAATAAATTTCATCTCAAATCAAGGACAAAAATGTCCCTAAATTTTTAATTAAAACTAAAACAAACAAACATTTAATGTTACATAAACACAAAAACCCTCCCTCCTCCTCTGATTTCTCTGGCTTCTGTTACT
This sequence comes from Gerris lacustris, assembly GCA_951217055.1. Classification (NCBI taxonomy): domain Eukaryota; kingdom Metazoa; phylum Arthropoda; class Insecta; order Hemiptera; family Gerridae; genus Gerris; species Gerris lacustris. The sequence continues at coordinate 55,168,283 of OX578282.1, read as the reverse complement.
CTGATTCTTAATCTATACTTGCAGGAGTCCCTCAAGGTAGTATTTTAGGCCCATTCCTTTACTTCATCTACACAGCTGATGCCCCTCAACATCCTTAGCTTCCAAGTGTGTTTATACGATGATATGCCATCGTATAAACTCACTTAGATGCCATCCAAACCTCTGATTCCCTTCAAGAACATCTGCAATTTGTTGATAACTGGTCCTGGAAATGGAGGATTAAGCTCGACATTCACTCTACAAATATCCACATGTTCTCCTATATCTAACAAATTACAGTACCTAGGACTACATCTAAATAGGAGACTGACTTGGAACTCACATACACGACTGAAACGTATGAATATTAAGAGAAGTTACAAGACGCTACTCAGACTTCTAGGCAACAATTCTAATCTTCTACTAACGAACAAACTATGGTCCATCAAATTCTTACAAAATACAATCTCTTCAGTCCATTATCTCTCGTACAAAATTGCCAATGCTCCCTCCTATGTAGCCAACCGTATTATCCACAATAATCTTCGTCCAAATCTTTTCAATCCAAACTCACCAACCATCCCAATTATTTTGTCGAGAACCTTTCTTCTCATCATATTCCTGTCAATCCTAGACGCCTTCTTAGGAGGAAATAGCACTGAGACTTCGTTAGAGATGATTAAATTGTAAATTTAATTAAAAAAATATAATCACGTGTTACGAGCACCATCAGTGGATGGCTTTTGTAAAACATTTATTATCTGGCTACTATCATTATTATAATTTTATTTTACTTACATTATTTTAAGTTTTTTATTTTTATTTCTGTAATTATTATTACTATATGTGAATGTTTATTTATTTATATAGCTTTCATTATGATAAAAGACACTTATTATAATGAATTATTGTAGTTGTGACTCAATTAATAAATAAAAAAACACAAATGTAAGAAAATGGAATCAAACCTTTTCTCTAAGTAAGCTTTTAAAACATTCGGCTAATTCCTTCTTATCTTTCTTGTCTGTTCCTGAAAGAGATGGATTTGAATTGCTGTCATCATCTGAAATAAAAATATTATTGGATTTTAAAATATAAAAAAAAAAAACAGAAGAAGTGTAAAACTTGACTAAAATTTAAGACAAAGGAGACATGTTATAACACTGATTGTTAAGAGCACACACCTTCTAAATGAGTTTGTTTATACTATTTTATGATTATTTTATAAACAATTACTTTTGATTAAATGAGGAAACAATAATTACAAGTTCTAATTATAATTAGAGATAGTTATATATTGTAAGTTTTAATCTCGATACCACATTGTTTCACCGTATCTATAACATTAACAAGATAAAATGCAGAACGATAAGCACAAAATCCTTAGCTTCAACTGACTCCATAAACTCTGCCTCCAGTTTCATAATGAGTAGCATCAAATATCTAGTTATCTCACAAACAAAAATAATCCAATCAATTCTTGACATCTTTCTTTAAGTGTGCAAATTGATAATATTCTGCATTTTTAAGATATGGGTGTACCAGATAATTAAGCATGCACTGTATTGTTACCATTCACTACAAAACTAAATCATTACCATTAACAGTTGCCGGAATTGCTGTAGGCTTAGGTTCTATTGCAGCAAGTGTTGCAGCCATTGCTTGGTCCAACGCTGACCCACCAGATGGAGGTGGTGTTCTACTCCCTGATGAAATATAATATTTATTATTCTATGTAAATTTCAAAAAATCAATAAATGAAATACAGTGGACGCCACTTACTGTAATCACAGGACCCAGATAGAGAGATAACATAATATTAAGCAAAAGGTATCATCAGAGAAAGTAAAACTCAAAACAAAGAAAATTGTTAACAATACTGTGTTACACTGAGTGATTTGATGACACGTTAGAGAATAAATAAATTTTAAAAATAGTGCAATGGACAAGTAGTAGTAGTAGTAGTAGTAGTCTAGTACTTCCTACTAGAACGGGTAGGACGAACCACTTGTTCGAACCTTGCAATTAGGCCCTTTTTACACCCCGTGGTGGAGAGTTCCAGCTACTTCACACATCATACATTTGTACATTGTACCACCGAAGCGAGTATGGTGTGGTCATTAGTAAGCTATATAAGCGTGCGCCAAAGCGTGGGGGAAGAGTCCCCATAAAGGGTGTCCCTCGCCCTGCTCCGTCCTTGAACCATAGATACAAATTACATCGTCATGACACGGATCGGACCCACACCAAAGAGTGGGGGAAGAGTCCCCATAAAGGGTGTCCCTCGCCCTGCACCGTCCGTGAATCATTGATGCAAATCAGAGTATCATGGCACGGGATCGAACCCATGACCTCGAGTTGCCTCGACTTATTGATAGCTATAATAAGTCGCTCTGCTACCCTGGCTCCCTCAATGGACAAAATTTTATATGAAATTTATTTATTTTTACATACCAACCTATGTACGGGTATTTATACCCCCTGAAGGTCCTTATCTTTAATAAAGAATAAACAATATTTTTTTAGGAACAAAACTAATAAATACATATACGTATGTACATGATCACAACGTTTCAAAGGGTGCATTCTTCATTGTAAAATTGAACTTTAAAACAAAACAAATGAACTTTGAACTTATGTGAAGTTGTTGAATGAATACGAATCATTGAAGAAACTAAAACACATCGAGTCCTACGTAGAAATAAGGCAGGTGAGGTGAGGTGTACTTTCTGGAAAAAAAATAATGTTCACCGAAACACCAGTGCCATAGCTCCAGCCATTTCCCCGAAAATTATATCAAAGAAAAATTCTTAAGATCTCAACATTGATTACAATAAACGAAAAATGTTATTGCAAGCAATTTTTATCACACTAACAGCTTGATAATATTAACTGTGATTACATTAAGTGGCATACACTGTAAGTACATATTTGTTGCAAGAAAAGGAATAAAACTAAAGTTAAGTGCATTTTTAAAAAATAGCATTTTAACAACTTTTTACTACTACTTAAGTTATTTCAACACTAATTGTTAAATGTGGAAGCTGCTGCTTTAAGTTGGGTCTACAACTTACAAAAGAGCACATACAAAGTAGTGTGGACAAAACAAGTAACACAAGCATGCGCAAATTAGTGATAATTTACACATTTTTGTGTTTATTTATGTATGGTTTTGCTTGTGAAGTAAGTGCTTATTTGTTTGTCATAGCTCATTCATTAGAAGTATACCCAACTTTATAAGAAAAAGGAAGGGGTAAAGCAATAAAAAACTAGAATTTAGCCATATTTATCTAACTTAATGATATTATTTTTAAAAAAAATAAAGTAATATTTCTAGAGCCTGATGAAGAGACTAAAGATAAGTGAGGAAAAAAGTGAAAAACAATAACTTTTCACATTCCTAATAAGAGAAAGTTAAAAAAAAAGTTTTACTTAACTAAAAAGTATATGAGAGGTAGATATCTGAATATTATGTTTTTATATAGGCAACATGTAGAATAGGCTAATTATAATAAAATAAAAGTAAAAAAAGGAAGATTAAATTAGTGTACGTAATAAGTTTGCAATAAATACTAAAAAATAATAGGTATGCAAGTTATTAGTAATAAGATTTAAAAAAAAAAAAAAAAAAAAAAAAAATTGTGTTTGTGTCAAAGAAGGCCATTTTTGTTTTTATACAAATATTATTAATTATTAAATTAATTAATAAAACAAAGTACAACTTATCCCATAATATTATTAATTAAGCCACTCAGAGACCAAAATTCTATTAATTCTGATTATTGTTATTTAAATTGAATATAGGATTAACTCGTTTCCTCTCTGTCAAAAATTCCTCCTTTTAAGGCAATTTTTTTTAAATTTATTAAACAAACACTGGATTCTGAGCGACTTAAATAATTCTTCTTTAAATAAGTGCAATTTATAATTAGTTGTTATTAGTATAATTAAATATAATTATAATTGATTTGAACCAAGTAATTCAAGGGTTAAAAAATGTGAAGAAAATTTCACTATTTTAATCCGTTTTTTCCTTATAAGCTTTACTATGTATTCATTACTTAAAATATGTACCAATTATTTCAATTCTTACCGTTACAATGAAGAAATATTCCAAAAGTTATTATTGAGCCAAAAAATAGTAAAAGTGGGGAAAAAAATAAACAAAGGAAAAAGAACATATTAGTTGAAATTAGTCATATTATACAAACTATCATTAATAGGATTAGTAGAATCTTTTTGACCTTTGTCTGCCTCATCATCAGCAACCTTCTTCTCCCTGTAAAATAAAAAGAGCATATCAATTTTAGATACTTGTAATTTTGTCATATAATTTTCTTAAACTAACCTAAACATTGTGTAGTTCTGACAACTAAGATTGGCTAACCTGTGTGGGGGAAATAATAAAGCCACAAGGCCTGTGGGAAGGGTGGGGCAGCATCATTTGTTTGTAAACAAAAAAAGGTTATGTTACTCCTTCTTCTAATTGCAATCTTTTTAACTAGTTTTTAGTATTCTTATAAACAAATATTTTTTGACATCTAATATACATTTATTTTCCTTTAACAATCATTAAATATGTAACATTATAGAAAGTGAAGACTTAAAACTACTTAGATAAATCCAGGAGATATCATGCAAACAATTGTATGACTAACACCAAGCTTGAAATTTGTGTATCAGTTAATTATTTGGTGTCTTTTAAGATTATGTGGTCAGCTAAATTCGTCTGCAGGACATAGCTTGACAATAGGCATTTGAAAAATACAAACCGGTGGAGAGCGTCCATGCCCCGCTATTTATGGTGGACAATGTGATTTCCATGATTCTGAGTAAAAAATTAGTCAGCAAGCCAAAAATCAAGGTGATATTAGTTTGTCACTTGATAGGTGACCACTTTGATTTAAAAGAATATTTGAATAACTAACCAATCAAGTCACAAACTAACATCAACTAGATTTTATAGGCCTACTAATTTTGTACTCAGGATCATGAAAATAACATTGTTCACCAAAATGAGCAAGACATGGCCGCTCTCCACCGGTTTGTTTTTTTTGCAAATCCCTATTGCCAAGCTGTCCCGCAGATGAACTTAGCCGACCACGTATTCTTAAAGATTTACTTATACACAAAAATCTGCTGGACTGTAATGCTTAATATGGATTTCAGGAACAACTAGTTATAAGTAATAGTTTTGACGTATGTTAGCTCTCACCGTGTAGACTGCACACCTCCGTGATAGTTCTATGACGTTGACTGACATGACAGTTCTATCGTACGAGAACTAGCACCGTGTAAACGGGCCTTAAAGTATAATTTATTTCCAGACTATTGGAAGAAGAAAATGTGCCAATATTGATCATTTCTTGCTTATTTATGATCTGCATTACTTTTTGAATTCATATGTACTTATTGCTTATTTTGTATTATTTTTTATCTGATTTAATGTGACTACAATTAGTTTTTGATGAATAGAGGTTACAAAGTCTTCTAAAACAGTTATCATAAAGGTCTCACCCCTCCAGCAGTGATATTTTTGTTTGCCTAATTGGCCCGACCTACTATCCATATCTACTTGCCAAAATCTCCGGGTCTCATTGGCTCCCACCCGTTCTCCCCCCCCCCCCCCCCCCCCATGCTGACAGAATAATAAAGTGTTAAGGTATTGAGTTAGTGTTGATTTTTTGGACTGGAAGGACAGAAGGATATAGGTCAGTTTATCACAGTAATTACCAAACTTTTAGTTCAGCATTTTAAAGCATTTTTTTTTTTTCCACTAGTGAATCCCCATACAACAAGATGTTAACATAGTGTCTGCATATAAAACTCAAATAATAATAATCCTTGTCAGAAACAATCCTTGGAGGGCATAGCCCTACAAAAAGGCTTTATACATCAGTAAAATAATAGTAGATGACTGGGGATTGTTCTATTAATGTTTAAAACGTATTATTGTCATTCATAACCAGGAGGAACCACTAAGATGCTGGGTGAACATTGAGCGTGGGGCACCTTGTCGGAGTCGGCAACCTTCAGTTTCCAAAGCTAAGATAATAGCAATGATGTATTAGGGACCTCCTATGTATGTCATATGGTTAGTTTAAAGCAATGAACAAAGTTTGCTCAAATTATTGTATACAAATTGACAAAATTGTTGAGTCAAATTCAGCAAAAATATTTTGAATAATAAGTTTAGAATCACAATAGCACTTACTCGTCTTCTTCACCAAGTTTTTGTTTCAAATCTTCTAATTCCTTCGGTATTGTCCATCGAGATTCTTTAGTAATAACATTATGAAAGTATATTTTTCCCGTATCAGATTTATACTCTCTCCATGGACATTGTGATAGGATTTTCTGCAACAACCAAAACACACAAGTTAGAGCAGCAAAATATGTATAGTAGTAGTAGTTAGTAGTATATATGTTTAAAATAGGTAACGATTAATTATACCCTTATTGACACAAAATAGAAAATGCATAAATAATTAAAGAGGAAAACCAAAATAGAATTGTAAAAATTATAACATTTTCAAAAAATATAATAGTCATAAATAGAGAATGAAAATTTCCTGCCCAAAATTTGAAATCACATAAAAAAAGCTTCTAGAGGAGATAACGCAAATAAATCCTTAAGTTTTAAGGATATGCCCATTGCAAGAGATCTTAAGTGAGTTAAGAAGGGGGGACTTCATTAAGATTTTAATCTAACTCTCTCCTCTGGCAAGTCCAGATTTAGCAGCTTTTAGCCGTAGAAGGTTATGTGATACATAAAAAAATAAAAGATGTACTGATAGCTTCAAGACTCCCATAATTGAATGGTTTAAAGGCAGAGTGGTATAAGTCAATATTAAAACTTGTATATTTAGATACAGTAGAACCTCGATAATTCGGACCTCTAAAATCCGGAGCCTCGAAAATCCGGACTGCCTACTAAAAAATGTAATAACTAAAAATTATAGAAAAAAATTTGAAAAGTGAAAGAAAGTGGGGCATCTCTTGCAAAAAAGTATGGTGTGGGGACATCTACCATCAGTGATTTAAAACGAAAACGAGATAGTATACTGCAATACCCGTCAAAGCTATATTCTGAAGAGGGATAAAAAAAAAACCAGAAAACGTTATGAATGGCAAATGATACCGCTTTAGAAGATGCGATGTACATATGGTTTACCAAAAGAAGAAGCTTAGGCGAACCTTTATCAGGTCCTCTCGTCTGCGAAAAAGTTCGGATAAATCGGTAATTCGGGCAGTGTCTGGTCCCAATTAGTCCGAATTATCGAGGTGCCACTGTATATATGTATATATGATTATGGATGTGTGTTGTATATATCTGATTATGGATGTATTTATACTTCCATATATTATATATATACATATGTGTGTGTGTGTGTGTAGATTTTGGATGATGACTTATACCACTCTGCCTTTAAACCATTCAACTATAGGTTTCTTTACCATTTACTTTTTTACTTTTGTAGTTAAATAGTTACAATTTACTGCTAGAATCCCTTCAACGATGATTTAAACAAACACCATCTGTCCCTGTTGAGTTTATCCTGATTTGTTTATTTAATGATTATTTATAATTGGTTTCATTACCTCAGCCTGAGATTTAAGCTCATCTGGTTTTTCCCATGCACTTTTCTTAGTAACAGAATTATAATAATATATTCGGCCATCGGGAGCTCTATGTTCTGTCCAATCACTCTTCTTACCATCTTTAGTTTCCATTCTATATAAATACAAGAAGATGTAAAATTACATTTAACCTTAATATTTGAACAACTTAATATCATTATTATTTAAACAAGTAGTTTGTTTGTTTACAAATAATACCCTTAATAGTCCAGGAGATAGCGTGCAAAAAAGTGTCTGACTAGTATCAAGCTAGAATTCTGTGTATAAATAAATATTTTGGTGCCTTTTAAGAATATGTGGTCGGCTAAGTTAGTCTGTGGGACATAACTAGGCAATAGGCATTTGAAAAAAAAAAAAAAACCAGTAGATAGTGGCCATGTCCCAACCTTTCATCCTGATTACTAACTTAGTTAGTAAACCAAAAATCAAGCTGATTGTACTAACTAACCCATTAAGTGGGGAACTATCATGAACTTGATTTCTGATCTACTAAGTTCATAGATCGGTGAAATGCCAATTTACAAAAAGAAATTAAAACAAACATTAAAAGTTTGTTAAAGATTTACTTGTAAAGTAAGTAAAACCAGTAATTTTAAATATTGTAATAAAAGGCTTTTTATTTAAGGCTTGTTCCAACCACACTTCAAACTAGTTTGAAACTGTCCGACGCTTCCGCATTGGACCAAAATTGAACGCCTGTTGCTAATGCGCATGCGTCGGACAGTTTCAAACTAGTTTGAAGTGTGGTTGGAACAAACCTTTTATTTATTTATAACTAAGTTTGTACTCAGGATCATAAAAATCATATTGTCTACAAAAAAAGGGCTGGACATGGTCACTCTCCACCGGTTTGTATTTTCCAAATGTCTATTGGCAAGCTATGTCCCACAGATGAACTTAGCCGACCACATATTCTTAAAAGGCACTAAAAGATATACTTATACACAGATTTCTAGCTTGATGATAGTTTGCACGCTACCTCCTGGATTATAAACAGTAATTAGATCTTACCCATTTTTGTCATCAGATTTTGAATCTGATTTCCCTGAAGAATCTGGAACTCCAGCTAAACCTAGAAAGAGAAAAGTAAGATTAAAGTATAATAATAAAAGAGTCAAATTATTCTATATACATGCTAAAGTAGATAGATAAAATGTTGATTAAGTTAATTTTGTTAGAGGGTTATTGAGAGATGAAGAAAGAATTTCACTGTAGAAGCCAGTTAGAAAGAGCCAGCGTGACCGTGTGGGTTAAATTACTTACCATGTCTGCTCGGCCATCACTGAATCATGAGCGGTGCGAGGTAGTGGGTTCGATTCCTCACCATGACGCTTTGATTTATATGGCTCACTACTGATCACGTCATACTCGCTTCGGCAGTACAATGTACAGAGGTATGATGAGTGAAGTGGCGGGAACTCTCTACCACGGGTATAGTAAAAAGGGCCTAAGTGATGGCCTAATTGCTAGCTTCGAAAAAGTGGTTCGTTCAACCCGTCTATTACTAGGACCTTACTACTACTACTACTAGCCCTGTAAAATCTGTATGGTTTTACACATACGATTCGCTCTCTCCTAGCTTTTTTCGTCCTTAAGTTACTTAAAGTTGAGTTTTTGTTTAATTTCCCAGCCTCTGTTAAGCCAAGCAATTGTTCGTTTAGGCAATAAGTGAAATTTAAAAATATCACACTTCAATCTAGAAGTGTACCTCCATTTCATTCTACATCAATGTAATGTGCTAACAAGAAAAAGCTTAGTGTGAAGACGTTGTTTGCTAATTTAACTACACCCCTTCTATTTTATGTTTGTCTCCAAGCCTTGTAACCTGAATTTGATCCATTTTCCGACTACCTAGACCTAGAAGGCTAAAACGCACAGATTATGTATTTCTTGTGACAATACAATAATCAATCATTAGTTATACAAAATCATTTGTATTAGCTGATTAATTTCCATTTTTTCATATGACGAAATTTTGGCGGTAAAATTCAAAAAAATTATACACTTTTTAATAAATACACGTAAATATTTTTCTTGTTAAACCAAACAGACAAGTGAGAAAACAATTTAATAAATTATTCTTCTTCTATAAAGCACTTAAATCATGTTATGCTTTTCACAGACCACTATTGTCTAATTTATTTAATTTTTTCTCTAAGATATATAGGTTTGCAAATATTGTGAACAGATGGACAGACACTAGACACAAAATGTTTTGATGTCTGAAATAGATTTCTGTCTTGGAATTGTTTTGGAACAATGAGATTGTTCTTCAAAACAATCCCATAGCTTCTGTTACCTTTAGTAAGCTCGGAAGCAAAATTAAAAAATCTATAAAAGTATCATATCAAATGAACCTTATCAAAAAATATTTGTTCATAATGTTAATGTTAGAACTTGAATAATATTGTTAAGACCTATGTTCCACTTATCTTGAGGGATTTAACAATTATTTGGTGTAATTTATAAAATGTTAAAGCGAGGTTGATATTACTATAATACAATATAATTGTGGTTATTGTAAGAAATAGGGAAGGTTATATTTAACAGGTTATGTAATAGGTTTGTTCAAACCAATCTGGGAACCGTCAACAGGATCATCACGGGCATTCTGAATGTCCTCCCAGCTATTTCAACCTACTTGTGAATCCTTTGTGAATATGATTCCGCTTGGTCCGAAATATCCTCAGAAAAAAACCAATAACTGGTTGACATACACAATTATGTCAATCGTGACACACGTCGGGGATGCTTGATTTTTTTAATATGATGCAATAAGTCACAAAGAGAGTCACCCCGTCCTAACCTTTAATCCAGAAGAATTGGGTATATTTTCAGAGATAACTTGACTAGAAGCTAAGAATAGGGAAACCTGCCAAAATGCAACCTTCCTTACCTCAATCAAAACATGAGTTAGGGGTGTGATTTTTTCTATAAACAGAGGAATTTTGAGATTCAAGTTTTTTTAACCAATAATTAAAAGAAATTCCTAGAAATAAGTAAAATTCATTATTCTTGATCATGCTGATAGCTGATCTAGGTAATTATTAAGAGGTAGTAGTAGTAGTAAGATCCTAGCTCAAGTACTAGATGGGTAGGACGAACCACTTGTTGGAACCTAGCAATTAGGCCCTTTTAACTAGTCCTATAGTGGGGAGTTGAAACCACTTCACACAACATTCCTTTGTACCTCCAAAGTGAGTATGATGTGATCATTAGTGAAGCATATAACTCAGAGCTTCACGGCTCGGGTTCAAACCCACGACCTATTCTGCCCTTGAATCATCGATTCCCGAGCAGACGGGGTAAGTCATTTGAGGCTCAGCCCACTTTTCTAACCACCTCTCCTAAATGGCTGGATAACTACATTTCAACCAATAACTATGTGTACAAATATTCTTCAGAACATTTATAAACACCTAATCCAAGAGTGCCAATGGCCTGTGTCACAGTAACTCATTATTTGGATGAATAATACTACTGAAAGCAAGACAAAAGAAAAAAAAACTTACTGGGTGCAGCTTGCATGGGAGGAAACGGAAAGCCAGGCGGGGGCATGCCAAACGGAGGCATCATATTTGGAGGCATACCTGGAGGCGGTATAAAACCACCAGCCCCAGGAAAACCGCCCATAGGGGGCGGCATATGTGGGAAACCTCCAAAACCGCTTCCTTCAGCACCTCCACTCCCATTCTATTCAACAAAAATAACAAACCTTCACACAAAATCGTGATACTAAGATAAACATATCTACACATCATTTAGGGTTCATTTACTTTAAGCTTAAAATACTAAAGAAGAACTTAATTTAAAAACTCACCATTGTAATTTGATCTTAAGAACTTTCAACAGCCAAATTATCTACAAACACATACGAGTGCGATTTCCATAACATTAAAAACATTCATTATTTTAAGCATTAAGCATTGTTCATTTCAATGGTAAATTGCACCAATCAATTATTGCACGGAATACAACAAAATAATGAAGAAACTTTTGAATAAAACAACTAAATATAATTGAAATTCTACAAAAAAAATGCCAAACGCCGACGATGCACAAGGCTAGGGGGGGATCGCGTATAACCTTACAGTGTTCAAAAAACAAACATAAATATGGAGCACATTCTTCCAAAAATTATTTCGTGTCCCCCCCCCCCCCCCTCCTAAATTGTATCTTTATTATTTTATAATGTTGTTCCTTATATGAAATATTGAACAAATAAATTTAATTTTATAATTTGAAGTGCCATTCATCGTCTAGGTTAATAAATAAAAGTCTTAAGTGATTTTCAGTCAAATTTGCTTTCTTTTAAAGCTGTCAGTTGGGTCTCTAGTCTCTTACACAACACAAGATTTTTTTTTATATAATTAATTTTTTTTAAAAAAAACTACTTTACCGAAGTCAATGCTATCAGGCCTTGATTTACCAATGGGCAGACTGGGTATTTTCCACGACCCTAATTCTTTTGGGCATTTAAAGGGGTACCAAAACTTGTGAGAAGAAATTAAAAAAAGCGAAAATCGAAATTGAGTCTTTATTCTCATCGGCTGTTAGGGTTAGGGGCTACGAAAACTACACCCTCCCCCTTGGTCGAGGCCTTTAGGGGCTCCTATAAGATCATTGCCCAGGGCGTATTACCTCAAATCGGGGCTCGACTGTTGTGGCTAAAAAAAACAGAAAGTTATGCTGGTGTGGTATGACCATGGGCTTTCTTGGAGTGAGTTTGAGAGCATTCAGCAAAACTTGCTTCAAGAGATATGTCTCGAGGGTGTATATGATATATGATCGAGTAAGGCAGAAAGGAGTTATAATACGAAATACGATTTACTTTAGGATGGATGAACATATAGGGTACATGATATGGTCATATCATATACGGTTTAATCCAAAACGAGACCCTAAAGGGGGGGGGGGGGGGGGGGTATTGCTATTGTAATCTACAGGGAAAAGTGAGATATGAGGGCCCTCTCTAAGTAAATTACTTGGGAAACTAAAGGTAAAACAAGAGACCTATTACTATTCATTTTTTTCTTTTGACTTCAATTATCACAAAATTAAGTAAGAAATAAAATGTGGAAAATGTAATAAATTAAATTTATTATTCAAAATGAATAATGCATTTATTAATTATGTAATTAATTTATCTGTATCATACCTTTACTTAGCTTAGTTTAATTATAGCTCATAGTATATAACATATTTACTAAGATAGAAATGTTTCCAACTCATTATGTGGAGGGCAGGATTTTCATTTTACCCATATCTTCTGGAAAATGTTAGAAACCGACAGGACGCCTTTAAAAGCTTGAAATAACAGGACTGTTTAAAACAGGACGTGTGGCCACTCTAAACACAGGACGTGTGGAACATATAGTGGACAATTCTTTTGGTGAGAAACTTGTTCTTAATCTGTCAAATGTGCATTAGAGCCGCATGTTTTCTTTTTCTTGTACACTACCAGCAATTAACTTTTATATTTCAAGGCGTATTATGTTATACATTTTAGGTATCTGTACGAAAAGAAAGCGGTTTCAATTCATAAACTACTATATAAAGGAACTACAAACATGAAATTCGGCACACAGGTGCATCTCGGCATTTGTGACAACTGTACACTTTTAGGAGTTTTCACATTTAATATTTCCAAGATGGAGGCACGGCCAATATGGCGGACGACTAAAAAAAAGTATTTAGTCACCATGACATGTTGAACATCAATTTAAAGGTTTTAAAGTGAAGAAAAAGAAAATGCAACTATTAGAATTTTACACTTAATAATTTTAACTTAATCGTACAAAAACCTTTTGTACGATTAAGTTATCTCCCCCCGTACTTACATGAAGTGTTACTTGATTTAAATTGGGATGATGTTTGGTCCTACCAAGAATTTTTCTAAAATCTTTTAATTCCACTGAAATATACATACCTTAATATAATAGTAGTTCTTTATCTTTGAGGACGAGGTAGGGCATATTCACAGCTAAAATTATGTTATATAGATAATACATCTGTACCTCAGCGAGGTATTCGCTAAAAAAACATTTTTGCATTGGTTGTCTCTTTATCTACTATCAAAGGAGTTTCAATACTTTACTACAATTATTTTCAAGCGTAATGCAGTACATACCTCTATGCTCGCCATTATACTTTGTAAATCTTACAGCTCAGAATGGCCAACCTATGTGAGGGAAAAATGAAAGCACTAGGTGGTTATCTTAAGGTTATCCAGTGATATTTTTGTTTGTTTAGTTGGCCCGACCTATTACCCGCAAAAATCTCAAGCTCTCATTGGCTTCCTCCCATTTACCCGCACTGTCAGAATAACAAAGTATACTGGCATGAGTATAAGTAAAGTAAATTAAAAAAAAAAAAATATACCAATAATAGATATACCTGCACAAAGTGCAAATACAAATATTGTCAACCTTATCGACAGTCAAATTTTTAAATTGCTGATTATATAACACAACACAATTTGTTCTATGTCCTTCCAATCTAGAGTTTGTTGCTATTATTTACCATTAGGGTACAGAGTATGAAAAATTTCTTCTCTTAAGTAATAAATAATGTCAATGTTATACTAATTACCATCATGTCTTACATCCTGAGTATTTGTTCAATCCTACAGTATGCACATAAGACTTCTGACACTCAGATTGGCCAACTTATATGAAGAGATAAAGCCACTAAGGCCTGTGGGAGGGGTGGGGCAAGTGATATTTTTGTTTGCCTAGTTCGTCCAACCTTCTAGAATTCAAAATTCTGACCTCTTATTGGCTCCCCACCCCAATTTTTCAGATTTTCCCACTCTGTGAAAAGTCACAACTCTTAACGTGCTGTAATTAATACTGTAGATGAAGTCATTGTCAATGTGTACCCAAAAAGTTTAAACTACTATTTGGAAAAATATGAATTTGTCTTTTTCTATACTCGTCATATTTCCATTATGCTCAGGAGTATACACTTGAAAAAAAGGGAAAGTTTGTTTGTTTCAATATCAGACCAAATTATAATAAAACCTTCAACTTCAGTTAGCGTTTTAGAATGCAGTACCAATGCTTTTGTATACTCAATAATTATAAATATCAGCAATCCATATACCTCAGATTGTGATAAAAATTATTTATTACCACAAATCTGATGAAAGTTCTAGGTGTCCACATCTTGATGAATAATGATCTAAGATGTGTACCCAAAAAATCTAAAAACTCATTATGAACAACCTGTCACAATAATGGGCAACATTAAATGTTTACAATCCATCCAAGAAGAACATAATTTAGTCACTAGAAGAAAAATAAATCATTGCTAACCTAACTTAGATTTTAGAAAGTCAAGGTATTAAGGTGGACAATGTTTGTTAAGCCAAGGGTCAATCATTTATTATTGTTTTAATCAATTTTATCCTCCATTTATTTATCATCATATCGATAATTTTAGTTTATATTTGACACAAGACTTGATTTGATTATATGTCCCACCCCCACGATTTGTACTGTTCTTTACATCGTACCACGGATCGTTCAGGAATTATTTAGAACATGCACTTACTTTGTACTGCTATAAAATCATAGTCAGGTTGGATCATCGTAGGTTTATGACTCTTTCGAATCGTTCTAAAAACATTCAAGGAATCCTAACAAATATGGGGAACTGTTCGGTTGATTTATGTGGCAATCCACATTACTGGGCTAGTCTTAAGGCCCGTTTACACGGTGATAGTTGGCGCGATAGTTGCAGTCACGACAGTAACTATTGCATCGACTATCACCGTGTAGACTACGTGATAGATTTTGTCGCGATAGAACTATCTGCCATCACACTATCTCGTCTGACGAGATAGTTGAGTGTTCTATCACAGCAGTCAGAGTACTCACGCGGATGATATTAAAACTACCACGCTAGATACTAGATGCTGATTGGCTTATACTTTTTTATTAACTGATAACAACTCTTGGGGAGCAAGAAAATATAGGTCATATTTTTTTACGATGCCCAATATATGAGCTCCAAAGAAAATCCTTTCTTCCAATGCACGTAGTTAGTGAGGAATGGGCAGACACGACTAATGTTTCTTCCATATTAACTTACCAAAACAAAAACAATTGTAAAAACATATTTTATTATGTATTAAATATTCTCAAAACTAGATCTTTTATCCTGGAGGAGTAATTGTTAATCCAATTTTTGTCGTTAATGCTCTTTATTATTTCTTGGTTATTTATAATTTGATGTAATTTGGCTACACCCCTTTGTATAAGGCTTATTTGCTTTAAATACAAATATTTTTCTATTCTATTCTATTCTATTCTATTAACTGATAACAGATTTAAAGGCACCAAATATGAAAGATTGCTTCACGTAAGATATCAGATTTTGTTTTTTTCGACAATATGAATATATTCTTATGGCTGTGTGTGTATTATAATTTAACATTATAATATATTTAATGCTTTATTTCCGTATTCTAGTCAAAAATGTATTATATAGATGTAACATTGAGTGCACGACAACAAGTTTTGACGTATTTTAACTCTCACCGTGTAAACTGCACACCTCAGCGATAGTTGTATGACGTAGACTGACATGATAGTTCTATCGTGGCAGAACTATCACTGTGTAAACGGGCCTTTACAAATCAATACTGGGTTTTGGCTTAGTATCATTGGGACCATACGATTAATGATTTGCAAACAATCCATCTTTACACTGGAATAGTTAGGAGGATAGTAAGTAACAGTTTCAAGTCAGGTTGGAACAGTTTTATGCACTTGCCCGTGCTTACCTCAGCAATCCTGCAGGCAGGCCCCTGCTTTGTTGGTACAAACCTTATTACTGTGTGCATAGAAGTTATCTCCTGTTAAAAATTTGTTTATAATAAGTTTAAAGTTATTTAATTTTTAAAAAATGGATTTATATGAGCAGGAGTTAAAAGTACTTTTCACTTCGGCAATGACACTAAAAATAGCTTTGTAAGATAATTTGAAAAGAAAAGCCACTAGTTTGTGGATCCTTATATACCTTTACTTATTCAAGTTAATAACTCACTTTTGTTTCCAAAAGTTGATCTTGTTTTGCAATTTGCTTCACTTCAAAGGATGAAAACTAACTATATCTTTTAACAATTAGTATTAACTTTTAACAGCGTGGAAAAATAAAAAAAAAATGTGGAGGGGAGCCACTGGATTTTGAATTCGAGAAGGTCGGGCTAACCAGCAAATAAAAATGCCACCAGGACTCACCCCTCCCACTGGCATAGTAGCTTTTTTTTCCTCATATAGGTTGGCCAATCAGAGTGTAAAAAATTAATACTAATTGTGAAAAGAGAATAGAGTATTTTAATTTTTTGACATGTCAACAGCAAAACAATAAATGGTACAACTTTTTTTTTTTTTTTGTCAATAAGAATTAACTGACTGGGCAGCAAAAACATGACTTTCAGAGGCAATTTCCTGAATGTTTCCCTGAACTGTCAAACAAAAAAGTACTTCATGGATGGACTGAAATCAGCTAATGTTAGCTATTTTAACTTACTTTAAATTTTAAATGTAGAGGTTGATAATAACTAATAAAATAAAAGGAGAAGACTGTTATCAATAAAAATCTATATCTAAATAAAAAAAAAGTGAAGTAAACGTAAACAAATCATCATACAGATAAAAAAAAAAACTATTTTTTTTTTATTTTTTTGCCACAATCGAATAACTGAAAAAAAAGAAGAATATAATTTAACAGAGCTTATAAAGCATAAAAAAACCAGATGGTATATAATAAACAAAAAAATAAATAAAACAAAGTATATTAAAAAAAAAATAATAATAATAAACTCACTAAGAATAATTTTTAAATTAAATATGCCTCGGGATTTTTTAAAGATTTTTTTTTTTTTAATATTACTACACTATAATAAATACATAATGCATTATTCAAATAAAAAAAAAAGA
Organism: Gerris lacustris; assembly: GCA_951217055.1. Lineage (NCBI taxonomy): Eukaryota > Metazoa > Arthropoda > Insecta > Hemiptera > Gerridae > Gerris > Gerris lacustris. The sequence continues at coordinate 55,150,716 of OX578282.1, read as the reverse complement.
AATGAAAGGGTGATTCTTTTTGCCTATACAATATCCATGCCAATACAATAGAACGAAGAAAAACAAAAAAGGTCAATCGAGGGAGACAAAAAAAAATATCCTTAGGCCACAAAAAGTCTGTTTACAATATTTACAGTGAAACTGTTTACAATGTCAGATGTTTTCGCTGAAAACAAAAAGACAAAAACACAGTAGTAAAAAGAATATTAAAAGCAAAAGTAGTAAAGGAAAAACAAACAATTTTTATTTTTAATTTTTAATGTTTATGATCTTTTATTTATTTACTTATTTCAAAACTCACGAATATTATTTGTACCAAATCTTTTGTTTATAATTCTGTACAGATAATATTGTTATCATATGTTGTAATTTTTTTTATAGAAAAAAATGACTATTTTAAATATTTTGGTTCAGTCTGACTACAAGAAAATAATAATAAATTTTTAACAAAAGAAAAAGAAAACACTATACGTAGTCTTTAATAACAAACGACACATTATATTTTTTTCACGTTTATCAGACTGACGCTACAGGTTTCACAATAAACATTATAATAGTATATATATATTTAATTTATTCCTAGAAAGAGAAGAAAATCCAGTGTACGTCGCAGGAGAAAAAAATGAGAAAAAAATAAAAGTTACACAATTTTTTTAAAGGTTATAAGTACCTAGAATAGTACATGATTTACTTTTTAGAAATAACAATAATAATAATAAAATAAATAATAATAAGACAATAATTATTATGTGTACAAATTATGTTAATTTAACATTTTTAATCATACCGACAAAATAGTAAAAAATAATCCACATTAATACTTCGGGGAGTAGAACTTGTAACTAAATAAACACAAAAGATAATTGAAACTTTTTTGGGCGTTAATAAAAGAAAAGAATTTAAAGGACTTTTGTTTTATTAATTTTTAAAGTTTACCCACCATTAATAAATTATTTTGATAGATAGTAGTTTGTATTTTTTATTAACGTGAGAGATGTTTTAGTTTTGTTGATGCCAGTAGGGCGTAGTCGGATACTTGGGTTTAGGTTGAGGTTTAGTCGGCGGGGCGCCAAGCTGAGTACGGGACTGCGCAGTATCAATGGGTTGGTGTAAGGGTTGATGATGAGGCGGTGTCACAGTAGAGTAGAACAGTCCTTGCGCAGAATACCCACCACTCAGAGAGCTCTGAGAACCGAGTGTATATGCCGGTGGAGGTGGAGGAGTCGCGCAGTTAAATCCATGTTTATCGTAAGTCTTAGAGTAGATATTGCTGAGATTGTTCGTAGCCGATGATTGGCTAACCTGATACACTCCTTGAGTTACTTTCGACACTCCTACAGGGTCTCTTCCCTTAGAATAATCCCCACCGGCGGCAGCTGCTTGGCTATCGTAGCTACCTCCTCCTCCGGTGTAACTGGGTCCGGTAGTGTAGTTTCCAGTTGTCTTGCCGTAAGGCGTATTGGTCGTCTGGTGTTGATTACCAGTGGACGATCCAGGGGCTATGGGGTAGATGGGTGTAGTATACTGATAGTTTCCTGAAAGAATAAACAGAAAAGAAAAATATTAGAATATTGTTAAAGCAAAAATAAATAAATCTGTACCTCAGATGTAAATTATTGTAGGGCCAATTTTTAAATTACTTTTTGTGCATTACACTGTCATTGTAAATCTTTTGTTAGTATATATTAATTGATAATCAAAGTGAAAAAGTAGCTAATTTTCCATATTTTTCAAATTGCTCTTTCGCAATTTCTTAAGTGTGACTTACAATAGTTTATCTCTAAGGTACAGACTTGTGTTATCCAACTTTTCTGACCTAATAGTCCAGGAGATAGCGTGCAAAAAAGTGTCTGACTAACATCAAGCTAGAATTTTGTGTATTAGTAAATGTTTTGGTTCCTTTTAAGAATATATGGTTGGCTAAGTTCGTCTGCGGGACATAGCTTGGCAATAGGCATTTGAAAAAAACAAACGGTGGAGAGCGGCCATGTCCCGCCCTTTTTGGTGGACAATGTGATTTTCATGATCCTGAGAACGAACTTAGTCAGTAGACCCATAATCAAGTTGATGGTAGTTTGTCCCTTGATAGAGGAACACTTTTACTTGGAGTAATATTTGACTAACTAACCTATAAGTGCCAAACTACCATCAACTTGATTATTGGTCTACTATCTAAGTTTGTACTCAGGATCATGAAAATAAAATTATCCACCAAAAAGGGCGGGACATGGCTGCTCTTCACCGGTTTGTTTTTTCAAATGCCTATTGCCAAGCTATGTCCCGCAGACGAACTTAGCCGACCATATATTCTTAAAAGGCACCAAAACATTTACTTATACACAAAATTCTAGCTTGATGTTATTCAGACACTTTTTTGCACGCTATCTCCTACACTATAATAAGTTAAATAAATTACTAACAAAATTTTATAAATTAAAAAAATAATACATAAAGGACCTTCTCCCCTTAAATTTTCTTAAAATTAATTTTAGATTGTTTAAAGGAATATAATTTAAATATCATTAATTGACTATATTATTAGGCTGAAAATAAACTACAGGGATCTTAAAAAGGTATTATTCGATTTAAACAATTAGAACTTTTAACTTTGATCCTGGAACCACGAGAAAATGAATGGGATAACAAAAACTAGGTAAAAATTGCTTGGCTTATCTAATATTAATTTAGTTTACATTCTATAAATTAATTGTTTCTTAAGTTGAAATGGTTTAGTCCTTCAAACATAGCATGAACAACCTATTCCGTCGTTTTTATTTGCAAAATTAAATCTTAAATATAATGAAAAGAATACTTAGCTTTATAAGTAAAATAAATTTTACTTAAGTTATTGTCACAGGTATGAGCATAAATAACAGACAACAGAAATACACACAAAATATACATGCACCTAGGGTGGCCCTTAATTATTAACTTTTTTTTTTCTTTGCTCCCAACCCCTAATTTTGTTCGAATACATGAAAAACATATTCCATAAAAATTTTAGACCGATTGGAGGCGATTAACCCGTGCCGCCGGGCCTTTAAAGTTTTATAATGGTCAAAATTGCCAATTTTGGTTACATCACTATACTTTTTTAACATTAGGATGTGGTAAAATAACATATAAAGGTAAATACATACATGTTTTGTAAACTAGACATATTAAACTTATTATCCTGACCTAGAACAAACCTATTATTGGCTTGGTTCGAAATTTAATGATTGACATACATAACTTTTTTCATTTTTTTTCGTATTTTCTTAATAAAATAGTGTATTAAAAAAAAAAAAAAAAAAATTTTATTTTAATTTTTTATTTCAATAATATATTATGTTATTGTATATTATGTAATCTAATTTAAAAGACAAATATTTATTAATAACTTAGTCATCTATTGCTTGACATATAAAACACCATCAGTAGTATCATTACTCACTGGATTTGTATGAAGGGATTTGAAGGGTTAAGGGAACCTTAATAAGTTGAAAAGATAAAAAAAGTCACATTAACTTAGATACCTTCAGGTAAAAGTTTTATCTAGACACATACTTAAGGATTAAAGTATTAAGAATGAGTCAAGGAAAACCCCCTAAGATTTTGTATTAAACAGTTGGATTGCTATGAGTGACTCATTTTAGCTTGAAGAACAGTTATACCTAGAGACCGTCTTAGTCTTGGTTCAGACATCAAATAGTGATCATTAGTGCTTTTTCTTATTTGTGCTTAGTGCTTATAATAACAATGTCTAGTGAGAAAGTTAGTCTTCGCTCAAATCAACCCTTTTTGATTGGTCCTGTGTCCCATCAGATTACAGGATGCAAACTTCCCTCAAACAGACAAGTCTTGAGTGTTTTTTTTATAATCTTAGGACTATTAAGTTAGATGTGAAAATTAGTGCTGCTTTAGTGATAAAAGAGGTTAGTGTTTTTGGGAAAAAGCTAGGATACCGATGAAAAGGAGCGATCATAGCTGTGAAATGCTTATCAAATTACACGATGAGTGGAGAGGACTTCAAAAAAGTGCTAATAAGACATCAGAATCAGCTAAAAATAGTCGATCCGCTTTTACTGAGAAGTTAGACGATTTATTTGACATTGCTCATAAGGATGCCGAAGAGCAAATGCGAATCCAGGAAGATATTGAATTTTTACGAATGCAGCGAATGAAAGGGAGACCTGGTATAATGCTGGGTGTCGATAATAACTTACACCGGGCAGAAAAGCGTTATGTAGATCGTAAACAAGAAGAGGTAGCCAGGAAAACCCGTTGCTTGGAACAAATGGAACAATCGAGTCTGGTGGCTGAGTTGTTACCGAGTACTAGTAGCAGTACAGGAGAAAGTGAAGGAATTCTCGACGCAGTTGCTGCTGAAGGAACACTCCCTACAACATTTAATGACTTTTTTAATGATCGCTTAGCAGCAGCATTAGACAGATGTAAAATTAGTGATCGAGATGCAGTACACATTTTAATGGCTACTGCAGAGGCGTTGGGGCATGAAACAAAGAATTTAGTAATCAATAGAAATTCTATTAGTCGAAAGCGCTCTCAGTTTAGAACCCTGAGATATAAAGAAATGTTAAAGAACTTCAATATAGACGAAAACCAAGTAGTTGTCGTTCATTGGGACGGAAAACTTCTACCTGCTATTAGTGGCGATGTCAAAATTGAGAGATTGGCAATTTTTTTGACTTTTGATGGGAAGGAACAGCTGATAGGTGCTCCAAGTATAAATCAAGCAAGTGGTCTAGAGCAAGCAAATGCAGTGTTCAGAAGTTTAGAAGAATGGGGTCTTTTGGACTCAGTCCAGGCAATGTGTTTTGACACAACTGCGTCAAATACGGGAAGAATTAATGGTGCTTGCAGAAATATTGAAACCATTTTGGAAAAAGAATTGCTATATCTTCCTTGTAGGCATCACATTTTTGAGGTGGTACTAAAAGGAGTGTTTGATGAGCTAATGGGACCTACTTCTGGTCCTAAAGTTCCAATCTTTTCTAGATTTAAAAATAAGTGGAGTGATATCAACACAAAAAAAAAATCTTCTGGTATTGAAGACAATGATGTAAACAAGGCCATTTCGGAGGTGTTAAAAAAAGAGCTTATCGATTTTTTCTTCAATAAGTTACAAGAAAAGCAGTTCAGAGAAGATTATAGGGAACTTTTGGAACTTTTTCTTGGAGAAACTCCACCTCGTGGAATATCTTTTAGGAAACCAGGCGCTATAAGCCATGCAAGATGGATGGCCAAAGCTATCTACTGCATTAAAAAAATTTTATTTAGAGATGAGTTTCGATTATTGGACAAAGAGAGGTCTTCTCTAAAACATATGTGTATGTTTCTTGTAAGAATCTATTTACCTGCTTCGTATGAAGCTACAAATGCCATTAAGGCTCCATTATCAGATCTGAACTTCATTAAAAAATTAGTTAATTATGTGGAAATAAATTCAAGTATTAGTAACGCTGCGATCAAGAAATTTTCCAACCATTTGTGGTATTTAGCTCCAGAAACGGCAGCATTTGATTTTTTTGACGAAAGAGTTACAATTGAAACGAAAGTTAAAATGGTTGAAAGACTACATGAAATTATTGAAGAAGAGCAAGAAAGAGAAAATAAATTTTTTCTAAGACCTAGAGAAGCATCAAACATCCTTCTTAAAGATCTCTCAGATTTCATAACACCTGCTTCATGAAAACTGTTTAGTCGCTTCAACATTAAGAAGGATTTCTTACAAGCTCCTCCCACAACGTGGTGTCAAAATAAAGAATATTTAGAAGGATTAAATATTATGAGGAAAGTTGAGGTTGTCAACGATGTTGCAGAGAGAGGCATTCAGTTGATTCAGGAATACAACAACATTTTAACAAGAAATGATGACGAAAAACAATTTATTCTACAAGTTGTAAAAGATTATCGACAACAATATCCCAGCAGTTCAAAAAGCACTTTATTTGAGAAATACAATTAAGGACTAATTTTAATATTTAATGTTTTTAATTTTATAATTTAGTAATACGATATATACATACTTAATTTTATTATTTTGATAAAAGTAGTAATTATAAAATTCAAATAAAATATATATTATATTGAATAGTAAAATTATTTTTATTTAATATTCCTAAATTTTTAATTTCAATTTAATCATCATGATAAAAAAAAGCACATCATCTCATAAATAAAATGAGCTGATACTACAACTACTTATGCAATAAACACTATGCAGATGAACAGGAATTACCATAAAATTAAATTAGTTTATTTACTAATGCCAATATTAACTCTCACCTACTGCAAGATAGGGTGATTTTGTATGCCAAGTAATAGATTGCTAATAATTAGAAGTTATTAATAACTATTTGTCTTTTCAATTAGAATACACAATATATTATTGAAATAATAATAAAAAAAAAAAAATTAAATAATTACACCATTTTGTTTAGAAAATACGAAAAAAAATGAAAAAAGTTATGTATGTCAATCATTAAATTTCGAACCAAGCCAATAATAGGTTTGTTCTAGGTCAGGATAATAAGTTTAATATGTCTAGTTTACAAAACATGTATATATTTACCTTTATATGTTATTTTACCACATCCTAATGTTAAAAAAGTATAGTGATGTAACCAAAATTGGCAATTTTGACCATTATAAAACTTTAAAGGCCCGGCGGCACGGGTTAATCGCCTCCAATCGGTCTAAAAATTTTATGGAATATGTTTTTCATGTATTCGAACAAAATTAGGGGTTGGGAGCTCAAAATTTTTGACATTTTTTTTTCACCCCTATAGCTAAGGGCCACCCTATGCACACTATTATAAACATTAGTTCGCTTAGATAATCAATAAGTTGTGGATTATCTTCAAACATTGTAGGAATGTTTATACAACTATGATATCTTTGAGAATCTAATACTTAATCAAAATCTTATACAACAAAACAATGAATTTTTTAAAAAAAATATATATATTATTATTATTATTATAATTTTATATACAGTATAACCCTTTATATCCGACCTTGGTATATTCAACCATGACCACCCCTTGGTGAAAAAAAAAAAGTTTAATCTGTCACGACCGAACTTCATCCTAATCAGAATATTGAGAATAAAACAATATAAGCAGCCAGTCAGTTTTTTGCTATCACACACTGGTTGCACAGTTTCTTATTATCGTCATTCAATATTTACTATCCAAAGTTGTGCTATATTTTTAATGAATATGGTGGCTCAAATAAAACAAAAACGGGTTGTGTGAACATTACTGTAGAAGTTAGATGATCTTCAACGGCTTGACAAAGGTGATTCCGTTCTAAAACTAGCTTCAGAGTTAGGAGTTGGTGTAACAATAATTAAATATTGAAAAAAATGTCTGAAAGACTTTGATTAGTATGTATATTCTATTATGAATAGGCAGATTACAGTATTTAATTTTTACTCCGAAATATTTGCTTTTCTTTGTTCCTTTGATTATCCAACCTTTTTTGTGTTTTGATCATGCTCCGGTCCCTTAAATGACAGATATGAGCGGTTCTACTGTATATAATTTAAGAAGATGTTCAGTCAAATATTTTGACTGAAGTTGTGTTTTAAATTTGGGAAAGTGATTAAAAGCTATATCTCTGTGCTGTGGATTTATAATTTTTATTTTTAACTAGTTAAACAGTGAAAGAGATAGACACAGCATGGAATAGAGTAATTGAAACATCATGGTCAAAGGCTCATCTAAACCCATCACAGGAAAATATTAATATATTAGGCAGTTTAAAATCTAAACACAGGATAATTAAAAACATTTCACACAATTTTTTTTTTTTTTTTTTTTTTTTTTTTAGAAAAAGTATTTCCTAACTTATTAACTGTGTCCCAAAGCACAGTCTGTACAATATGAGTTTAAGTATTTGAAACTCAGGTTGGCAAACATATGTGAGGGGACAAAATAAAGCCACTAGGCGGTTATCTTAAAGAACCACACCCCTCTTCTAGTGACATAAATTTTTGCTTAGTTGACTTAAGTTTCTAGACTTTAACATACTGAGCTCTTATTGGCTCCCACCCAATTTCCATTACCGTCAAATGCATACAGTACAGACTGTAGTATATTCTCAAAGGGCGGTAGAGCCTTAACTGAACAACCATTAACATTGAGGTGCTTAATTTAAAAGTTGATAACATTATGTACTGCTGCCCCCTCCCCCTTCAAACGTACCTCAAACCAGTTTATATTTACAACCAGGTCAACAGTTACCTTCCATCAGAGCCCTAGGCAACAAGAATTATTTAAAGCCACCATAACACTAATTAAACTGCCCTTTGATCTGATTAGTGATTTTGAACACACCTGTAACGAGCTAATAAACTATTTAAATTAAATTTAAATAGAACACAATTTGAAAATCTCCTGAAATCCTATTATGTTATATTGGTTTTAGATTCTTTCAAATATATATATATTCTTCAAATATATATATTCAACTGAAATGATGCTACAACAAAATTCAACATCCGCTTCGAAAATATATCTAGAAAATTTCTTACAACAAAACATATTAAATAAAATAGTCGACTATTTATAATAATGCAATCAAAAATAAAAAGGAGGGAATAACAGCCTTCTCTCATTATATAAATAAAGATAACTATTTGAAAATGAACGAATATACAATCTACCATATATTCAATAATATTAGACCTTGAATGATAAACAGTTCTATATAACGGTTTATGAACTCAATACCGAATAGTTTTAAAACCTATTTTTAAACACAAGAAGTTACTTTCAAAACGCTGCGTCTTACATTATCCAGTTTTATAAGTTTGAAAAGATAAGATACTTAACAGTGTAACTTAATAATAATATGATAATAAGTTTAGTAACAACCCTAGTTTAGTAGTGATACAAATTTAGCAGAAAGACATGGTTCCACAAAATAAACAATCAATTCCTGGGGGCATGCAGCCAAGTACTAAGTTATTTATAAAATTTGGATTGGGTTGCAAAGTTTCAACTGAGATTTTATGGTACTCAGTCGTTCTGGAAACATAACAAAGTAGAATTGATAAATTTAATGTCAAAACAAATTTGACAAAAGTATTGAGATAGTTTATCATTAATGAATAATCTACAATAAAACTTGAATTTATTTATTAATATTACTTCATTTTTATATCATTTTTTTATTCCTAAATTATATAGTTGGGTGGATGTTAGGGAATGGGTGTGCACAAAAGGTTTTTCTAAAAAAACAACCTTAATAGTAGAGTCAATGGCGCCAAAATAGGCCACACTTCAAACGCAGCAGGCAGTACTTAGATTTTAATTAAAACTATTCAGCCATTAACTGTGTGAAAATCAAATAAATATATAAATTGGAAATTATACATATTTAAGGGTTTTTTTGGTTCAAGAAAACAACATGGCAGTCTTGAATGGTGGACAACCGCTTAAATCGTATATGAAATTTGTGATAAATATTAGGTTTGTTCCAACCACACTTCAAACTAGTTTGAAACTGTCCAATGCATGCGCATTAGCAACAGGTGTTCAATTTTGGTCCGATGTGCAAGTGTCGGACAATTTCAAATTAGTTTGATGTGTGGTTGATCAGCAATTTCCTGTTGTTGCCTTAAGGCTAGTCATAAATATGCATAAATTTAAAATAATACATAAATTATAATAGGGTTCTTTTTGTCGCTGAATAAGATGATACCAAAAGATAAAATGGCAGAAAATAGTTATAATTTTATAAAAATATTCATAAAGCAATAACAATGGAGGTAAAGATTTTTTAGGAGGTAATATATTCTAACATATAAGTAGTTATTGCATTATGCATTTTTATATATAAAATGAAGCTCCTTTCCGTCGTTTTACATGTTTAATATTCTGACCTCGAATTTACAATCGGCGACCCAAAACACCCCTGACCAACAAAAATAACTTTTTTATATGAGCTTACATATTGAATTTACTGTGGAAAGGGGGCAGGGGAATGAGTGCAGGCAAACAAATTTTCACCCCTAAAGAAAGATAATGCAATAGGTTACATACAAATCTAAGATCTGTCTGCTTTGCTTGAAATGAGATGTAGATTAATTTCAGTACAACATAGATTAATAGATGTCAATATTTTTAGTTATTATTTTATCAATAAAGCCAAATTGCAAAGCATAAAACATATTTTAGTTCTTAGAAAGCTTGTTTTGATTTAATACCACTATTATAACATAAATAAAAATCCACAGAAGCTTTGTTATCTATTAGATAACAAAGCAGTAGTAATTAATACGGTTTTATCTATTTCCTCCTTGTTTCAAAACAGGAATGTTATAAATAAGTATCCATATGATATGATGTCCCAAGATAGGAAATGCTTAATACCCTACGTTGGAAGTCAAGTTTAATTAATATAAAAACCTTCTCCAATGTGGGATTAATATGGAATAAATAGAAATGTTACAGTATCTCACCATTTCTACACCTCTCTAAACCATTAAAGTAACACAATTAAATACATATTTATCAATTAAAGCTTAAGTCTAAAAAGGGAGACAAACTTTTACACAAAGTGCAGCTTATGCAGGACGACTGGTTGGTCTGATAATAGCACAAATGTAGAAAAAAATTTAAGAAATGTAGTTAGAAAAATCTTGGTCAAAAAATGTATCTTTGGTCTTTGAATAACCAGGTAAGTTAAGAAATATGGTCATCAAGATAATTTGCCTTTTGTATTCATATTACCGTAAAATCTCGCTAATAATACACAGGCTCAACTTCAACTTAAAAGTTGAGGAAAATTAAACATCGGTGTATAATAAGCACCAAACTTTTCAGTCAAATTTTAGAAAAAAAAAATTGTGTATAAATCCCACTTAGATAAAATAAATTAAATAGTAGTGCACATTGTACATGTAATTACATATATTTATAGCTTAGTTATAAGTTTAAAAAACTTTGCAATACACTAACAGATACTTTTTTTAAGATACCTAATTATCCATAAATAAAATGAATGGATGGATAGGTATTCCGAATTTTTATCAATACAAGGAATAAAAAAAGTATAAAGACATAGGTACTAAAAATTCGTAGAAGGCGAGAAGGGTAGAAGAGTATAGGTAACCCTACCTTTCTTCTCTTCTACCCTAGGGTAAAAGGCAGCCTTTGAATTCAGTCTTTTTTTAATCAAGCCGGTGCCGGTGTTTGAGATAACAATAAAAATTATCTTTCATCTACTTCTTTCAATTACCGAAATAAAATAACAACTTGATGTATATGCGTATGATGTGTGTATTATACACCAGATTTTAGGGTATTTATATTTAAATAGCAATCCTTACAGGTTTCTGACTTTTTGTTGTGAAGTAATATCCATTTTCAGTAATAATTGTTTCTTAAATTCCATTTTTCATGTAATTTATCATAATAAACAAAAGAAAAGATTAACTTTATATGCTTCCAGGTCAAGGCCAAATATATTTTAGCCATTAGAACACATAATGTGTTAAGTTGTTTATATAAGCTGAATTTTAGTATGCTACAATATTGACATCTTAATACATACATCTAAATTACAAGTGTTTTCTGATGTAAACCATTCTTCTAAAGACATTCTTCTAACACCTTTAGTGATGGATATAGAGTCCAGGTCAACATAGAATTCTGTTTACACATATCTATTTTGCCATCTTATACACCCATAAATCTAGGCAATATGAATATCATGGATTTTACTAGGACAAAGTATGAGTTAGGAAGTTATTGGTTTTGCAATTATACAGGCCAGCCCAGTGTTTAGCAAGGTCCTACTGTGGGCCTAAATGATAAAACAAATATACATAAAACAAACTTAAAAGAAAATCAGAGAGTGCTTACCTATCATAGATCCACCGTAGTAAGCAAAGTACGGGATAGGTGGATTCATCAAAGTCTGGTTTTGCGACGGTGTAGGGTTGGGGGGTGCTGGAGAAGTTGAGGTATCCTGGGTTTGAAACCTCGTATCGAACTCTCTTGGAGCACTAGATGCAGGGTTAGTATAAGAAACATTGTAGTACTCGGTCGGCACATGAGGTAGTCTTCCACCCTGGATAAGTTGAAGATCTTCCAGAGAATAGAACGGCTGCTGAATGTACGGCTGATTTACTATGTACTGAGGAGGGTTGACCAAAGCAGGCGGCCCGACGCCAGGTGGTACAGGAACCACTTTCGGTTTCGCCGAAGGAGGGCTGATATTGACCGAAGGAGTCGGCATGTCTAACTCCTTACTGTTCGTAGTAGAAGTAAGAGCCGAATGCCTGGAGACTTGCCCACTGTAAGTCTGATAAGGATTGGACAGTGAGTTATTAGTACCCAGTCCAGCAGAGTAAATACTCTGAGAAGCGTTATAGCTAGGCTGGGTGTAGCTTGAACTATAAGTCTGATGGGTAGTTTTTGGATACTGAGTCTGATATGTATCCTGGTAGTATGTCGAAGAGGGTTGAGGCTCAGTTTTGGTGGCCAAGAGATCTTGAATGACCGGACGTTGGTAAACAGGTAGATCGGTAGTAGTTACAGACACAGGAGGTGGAGCCGGAACCTCTGCCGGAGGAGGGGGTGAAGGAGAGGGAGGAGCAGCGGGAACTGTCTCCGCAGGTTGTTCTAACTCTAGAGCACCGAACTGAACATCTAGAAGAGCTATACCGCTACCCACCTCCGGTGGCATTTCTACAGCACTTGAAGGAATCTTCGAAGGAGGAGGAAGCCTCGCTCGAGCAACCTGCTGCTTACTTTCACTTGAAACTTCCGGTTCGGAGTAGGTGTTTAATCCGAAAGTACCACCGTACTCATTGGCACTTATTTCCGGCTTGCTGAAATGTACTTCATTAAATACAGACTGAGGTATCGATTTGGGTACATTCGCCGCATTGGTTAGTTGAGCCAAAAACTGCTGACCGGTGGTCGGCATAGGAGTGGGAGTATTCACAGGTTCACTGGGAGTACTGACTAAAGGCATCCTTTCTTCTTTTGGCATAGATTCCGGAATAAGTTTGGGAGGCTCAGAAATAGTTGCATTAGGGACGGCAGGAGTTGCAGCCGAAGAGGGTGTAAAGACTTTAGTCTCGACACCGGTAAATATTTCTTCTTCTTGATCCCAATCTTCCTCGTCCTTCACAGGTTCAGGGTTCCACGTATCGATGGGGTGTTTAGATACAGATCTACTACCCCTGCCTCCTCTCCATCCTCCTCGACTGGGACCGTTGCTCATCCTGCCCCTGAATCCACCGTCTTCCCATCTTCCTCTACCCTCACCTCCTCTGTTTCTAGGACCGGGATACCTTCCTCTACCTCTGCCTCCTTTGCTCTGGAATCCTCTTGATTCACTGCCTTCCTCGCCCTGCCTGTTGTAAGAGTTATAGCTCCTACTTCTCATTCCCCCTCGTCCACGGCTTTGATTCTTCCCCCAGTAATTATCATCTTGCCACTTATTATCACCTTTGTTATCATGGATTTTATTATCGAAACTGTTCTGGTTATTTTTGTTATGATCTGAAGTGTCAGAAGCCCAGTCACTCCCTCCAGAGTCATGCTTCTCTTGAATATTTTCATTTTGTCCCAGACGTTCTGAGATTTCTTTGTTGTCAAAATGATCACTGTCTTTCTGAGGACCGTTTCTATTACTTTTAAAGAAATTTCTTCCTCTAGGAGGTTTAAAATTCCCTTTAGACCAATCTGAATTGTTCTCAACAGATCTATTAAAGGACTCTCTGGTAGAATTGGGCCTTCCACCACCTCTTTTATTAAAAGGTCTCGCGTAGCCACCTCTAGAGGCCCTGCCAGAACTTTTACCTCTTACAGAATTAACTCTGTTCACATTGGAGTTTTCATCTGCATTATCAGATTCGTTCCAGTCTTCCCCTTCGCCTGCAGGAGAAACAGTGTTATTGATGGCATTTTTGGTGGCGTTGTTTTGATTAGAGGCATCTTTAGTTTTCTCTGCAGGAGGCTTACTCTTTTTCTTGGAAGTAGATGTAGACCAAGCCACATGACCACCTTCAAGGATGAGATCAACAGCCGCATCAGGGTCATTGTCACAGTCGTGAAGAGCTGTGAGAACTTCGTCCTCAGATCTTTTGGTCGCATCCATAACTTGCTTGATTTTATCCTTCAAAGTAGGATCTTCTGCCTTTGTGTCGATAATCAGAGCTATTCGGATCTGCTCGGCCGTAGGCTGGGCTTTATCACCCGCCTTGAGAGGTTCATTCTTCTGATCTTGGTTTTTGCGATTCTTTTGAAAACTCGGCGCCATTTCACTTTTGTTTCGTTTACCAGTGGACATAATTCGAGAAAAAAGTAAATTTAAAACTTTAATCTACGCTATTTACATACCTATTTACAAATTCAGGAAGTGCAGCGAAGTCGTCCCTACATAACCTAGAGCGGGAGCGGCCGATGCCTTGTGCCCAACACTGCTCTTATCTTCCTTTCAGCCGGAATTAACTTGTAATATTTACGATAAAAATGAGCTAAAATCGAAGGAATGCTATCTTATAATCAGAGTTTTTACAAGGAAACCGACGCGAGAGTCGATGCAACGGAGTCGGTTAATTGAATCGGTTATGAGATACCATCTGACGCGTACTCACTAGATTTGTTAATGTATCTAATTATTAAAAGAAACGTAAAGTATAAAACATTAGACGCACACTAGAAAATTAAATATTAACGAAACGTACAGGCAAATATTAATTCTCCCACGAGTTGACAGTTTGTGACGCCGCCATGCGGCATAGAGAAGAACTACTGCTGATTTGATCAAAATTATCCGTGATATTCAGCGGTTATTGGAGAAAAAAATAATTATGATTATCATAAATGGCAAATTAAAGATTATTCGAAATTGCGTAAACTATATTAAAACAAAAATACTAGGAAGCAAAGCATCATAAGAAACTTAATTTGTTTTCTCGACAACGATTTGATTTCAACTAGTGAAGGTGAAGGTAGTTTCATAAATATAATGACCTTATGTTACTTATTTTTAGTTTTTTATGATTAAAACTTAAAATATGATTTATTAATTTATAATATTTAATTATATAAGGTATAATTTTTTTTTAATAACTCCAAGAACATATAAACTATAATCATACATTTTTTAAATCTTTATTTAGAAAAAAAAAAATATTCGGTGGGGTATTTCAGATAAATCATTTTTTACGATATGATTTACTCAGTTTTCATTAAAATTCGTTACTTAAAACTTTCAAGTTTTGTTTTCTATATCCACTTTCGCAAATTTGTCAATATTTAGAAAATACGAAGAACAATTATTCTTATCGGCCTGATGATAGAGGTATCGCGGGTCGTATTTAGATTGCGTAATGAAGGACGAAGGTTTGAATTGCGTAATAGTTTCTGAGTAGCTCCTAGTAGTTACAGTAATTTTAATTCATTCTAGTCATTCTTCCTCATAGGTTCCAAGTTTACCTTCGACCTCGCGGTTCAATCGCCGTTTTTATATCTAGAAGGCACGTCAGCTTCAGGGCTCCTTCTCTTTCCAACCCCCTCTTTCAGCCGGCCGGCAAATCAAAATCCGTCTTATGGCTCAACTCTGCATTGATTACAACACAGATTTTACGATTTAAATTTTATTTCAGAACATTCATTTTATTACTGTTAATGTCCTCACATTGCTTATCTCATTGAGAAATGTAATTCAATCCCTCCTCCTACTCATATTTGAAACTGTCGGAAGCGAGTTGTATAATAAAAATGATTCTATCTTCACAACTGTATTATAATCATTTTTTTAGCCCTTTGAATAAATAATAATTATTCCTTGAGATTGCAAATGAAAAGTCCATTTAAGTGAGCAACTGAATTCCCTTTAATACCAATAATTAAAACACTATTGTTTTTATTGATTTCACTTTGTAATCAAATTAATCTCCCCTTAAACTGAAACATATTGCCAAGGTTTCGAAAGTGTTAATACAAAATTTAGCTCCCCCACGCAATAAGAGAATTCTCAAACTTTATATAAGTAATTGCTTTATTACCATCTGCGCAAATTACACAAATTCAGGAACATATCAGTTCCTCAGAGGTGAATTATTGTCACAAACAGGTAAAACGAAATACACATTTTTTCATTGGTCATCTCTTTAAGTCTAACAAAGGATACACAATTTGCGAGAGACACCAAGGGATGTGCCACGCAAGCGTGACACATAGGAACTATTCCAACATCAGACATAATGCCATTAAGATGTTGGCTCGGCATTACGCCATGTCCTGCATCGTTTCGTCGCGTCAGACTCATCAGGGGCCCGACGATGCCCACCAAATTGTGCAGCCTATTGCAGTGTGCAAAAACACGGTATTACTTTGCTGATGTGTTTTGCCAGCCAAGCAAGAATGGCGGTATGACAGCATGCTCGTCTCTGATAAGTCCTATATCTGATCTTCTTGATCTAGTATAGGTCCAGAGTTGGGTGGGCATCGTCGGGCCCCTGATGAGTCGGACGCAACGAAAAGATGCAGGACATGGCGTAATGCTGAGCCAACATCTTAATGACGTTATGTCTGATGTTAGAACAGTTCCTATGTGTCACGCTTGCGTGGCACATCCCTTGGTCTCTCGCAAATTGTGTAGCCTATTGCAGTGTGCAAAAACATGGTATTACTCTGCTGATCTCAAACAAAGGAGTTTACCTTATTTTACCATAGTTATCTGCTAGTGCAATGCAGTACATACCAGAAAAAAATAAACATCAATTTACCTCAGAGGTACAGTTTAGAAGTCTTCAAGTGCTTAATAATATTTAATATATTCTGGAAGCTTAATAAAGATTTCCTTAAGGAATTTTTGTAGTCAGTTGAACCTTACCATATTACTGCAGATGTGCCATCATTCAGGAATGTACTACAATCACGAAACTTCTCTATCACTAGAGATGTGCGTTATTTAACATAATAGGGTTCCAACTGTGTCACCTATTACTACTACCAGTGACTTGGTTAAAGCTATTAAATTTGTCACTGGTTACGGAACGGCCCCTAGAAATTTTTATAGGTATGTCTAGGTCTATCACATTATAATTTTTAAAAATTATTACCTACTAGAGCAGGGTTCTCCAACTTACAAGATGAGTCCCACTTAACCACGAAAAAAAAATAGCAAAAGAAAAAAACACAAATGCGAAGTTATAAGTTCTCCATAACCAAATGCCACTTCAACCTTTAATAAAACATATCAGAATGATTTTGTTTTAATTGAAATAAATTGCTTAAAACAAACATTTTGCAATATTGTGCTGTCCGATGTCCAAGTGTTGCTTAGTTCATCATGATTTAGACCAAGTTATCTCTAGATTAGGCCCTTCAACCAAAAAGGAGACCTAGAGCACTACAAAAATAAACTTCAAGAAATAATTTTCCTCTGAAATAAACCAAAAATATTGAATATCCAAAGGTGACTTGGTAAGGCTTAATTATCAAGTTATCGCACCACTAATAACTTGCTCCCTACAAATAAAGAAAATTGAAATATAGTGTGATCCATGCTCAGGACTCATCATTTATAAAAGAGAAAATATTATATCATACCCCTCGTTTTAAATTGGTAAATTTCAAGCAGCTGGGGCATGTTCATTTGAATCCTTTTTTTTTTTAGTAATAACTATAATACTTTCTAATAATGCATAAATAAAGAGTGGGTTATAATTTTATAATGAGCAATCAACTCAGCTTACAAATAAAAAACAGTATACCCACTTGGTAATCAGAATTTTGTTGGATTTGCTCTACACTATTCCTAAACACCACACAATATTAAAATTATACTAATAACAAAAAAACAAAGTTATTTTCTTTTTTATTAAAAATTTTTATTTTTTTTTATAATAATTTCAACTATATAGGCAGAACCCGATACATAACCAAAAGGTATGCAGCAAAGATCTCACAGATGGACTGACACAACTATTAATCATATTATTGTAACAATTAAGAACCTTACTTTCTTTTAAAAACTTAAAAATTACAAAAAGGAAAAAAAAATATATATAAATATAATACATTCACCAGGAGTGTCAACAGTGTCTTATTAGAGTGGGGAAAAATAACGGGACCAGATAGAGAGAAAAAAAACAAAAAACAACAATTTATAATAATATACAATTTAAATTACAAATAATAAAAGGGACAAGTATTTTTTTGTACAAAGTTGTTTTTCTTGTAAAAATTTGAATATTCTACATCGGTTGACATTCTTTTCTTTTTATTTTGCGGTACGACTAACTAACGTGTTTGGAATTAAAAGTTTTGAGGTTGCATTTAGCATATTTATGTCTGCTTAGCCAAAGTTTCGGCTTTAAGTTCTACTTCCTCGATGGGTCCAACCATGTAGAATGCAATTTCAGGGAGATGATCGTACTCACCTGCAAGGATCTTCTTGAAACCCTGCAAAAATAAAATAAATAATAAAATAAAGATACTTATACATCGATAACCGACAAGTGGTAGCTATATAAGCTAAATTCCTGCACTTTGTCATAACTGTATAGGTAATTCAATTTCAAACAGATTGCAGCATGGGGCGAGGTACTTTCCAAGGACAATCTGAAGATCTCAGAGTGACTTTGTTCAGGATTAGTTAACATGCCAGTGAAAACCTGCTGTTGTATGGGAGTTTCCGTTACAAAGTGACAACTCAGTTTCTTTGAATGTTCATTATTTTTTTGTTTAGTAGTTTCTATATTCTTTTGTGCAATTATCTTTGTTTTAAAAGAATTTTTTTTTTTTTAAAACCTTCCTAACAATGGAAAAGCATGAGGAAATCCCAGAAAAAAGTGCCAAGCATTATATTTTTTGTAGAAAAATTCTCACACCACACATGCTTAGTAACTTTTCATCTAGCATCCCTCTCACAGGATAAGAGAAAGAAATAAAAAAGAAAGAATGGGCAGTAAGATTTAAGGATGAGACTAGATACAAATAAAAATTATTAATAAATTTTAAAAAAGTCCCTAAAATATAGATATAAGTTTACATTGAACAGATCTAAAATTAAGTAGATTACATGTTAATACCAAAGTCTAAATAAACGAGCAGTGGAGAGTTACATGTTCAGCTCTAATAGTAGTTATATAACAGCAAACGGGAACTTGATCCAGAAAAATCCTAATAATAAACTTAATATTCTAAGATTTACTTATGTTGTTACCTTGTATAAAAATACATCAGAAATATAATTTAAATATAAAAATTTCATTTCTTTAAAGAGAACTATACAGCTTCTCGAACAAAGAGCTTCAGCCGTCGATGCCTCTGAGTTTTGACAAGATGTTTTTACTTTCTCCTATACACTATTTCCATAAATTAATGAAAGATTTATTGTTTATAGGAGCTTGGAATATTGAAGAAGTTACAAACCTTAATGGTCTCCTCAAGGGGTACAAGTTTGCCAGCATGACCAGTGAAAACTTCAGCAACCTGGAAAGGCTGTGACAGGAACCTCTGGATCTTCCTAGCCCTGGCTACTGTAAGCTTATCTTCTTCAGACAATTCATCCATACCCAGGATAGCAATGATATCCTGGAGTGATTTGTAATCTTGAAGGATCTTCTGAACACCACGAGCAATGCCATAGTGTTCCTGTAAGAAGAGCAATAACATTGTTTAATCATTTTATACAAAATAAGCTTCTTCCTTAAGCTAACAGTAGACTTATTAAACCCCAGTTCTTTAAAAAAAAAAAACTTCTTTTTTTTATATATTTATTTAATAACCCAACACGTCTTCTAATTCAGGAACGCACCTCTATAGCGAGTTTAAATTATACATACCAAATGAGGTTACACGATTTACAAGTAAATCTTTATGGGACCCTTGTAAGAAGAGGAAAAGAGCAGCGGAGTGCCTTGTGAGATGCATGCGGAGTGAGCAGAAGGATGTACTTGGATCCAACTACCTGCAGCCTTAGCAAGGCACGGAACCACAGTGGATCCAAACACGTTCAATGGGTAAATTATTATTATTTTTTTTTTTCTTAAAAAGTTTCTAGAGAAATGAATAGATTGAGTAAGAAGTTTAGTCTTCGCTTTTATGTGGGTCGATCAAGGGTAGTAATAAAAAATTCAATTAAGGTGAATTATTCTTAAAGTTGGCTATATTTCGCCCCACTCCGGGGCATATTCATGCCTAAAACCATCAAAAAATCTAAGATTACCAAAAATGTTCTCGTTACATGACTTAAAATACAATAATTGACAGAAAATAAAGGCAAGGACTCAAATTCTTACCTTATCTAAAGAAGATTAAATCGTTAACAACAATTTATCCAGAAGAAAGAAAAAAAGTTATATATAGACCACATAGTGGTTTTGTCACACATCATAGTCAACACTTATTAAATGTTATAAAATTAAAAATAACAAAGGACGAGAACAAATAAAACTTAACAATTTAGCATGTTTAAAAATGTGACTAGAGTAAACCTTCCGTCTTATCAACTTACGGAAAAAAAAACAAAAGAGATTTAAAATAATTTTAATTTTTAATTTTAAAAAAGGGGGGTTCTTTGGTTTAAAATTTATTACTAAAAATATTATATAATCATTTATTTTAAATATTATGAGGGACTTACTGTTTTTTTATATAACTATGATATGAAAATTGTACGAGAGGAATGATAAAGGCATAACAGATTTGGCGAAATATAGCCAACTTTAAGAATAATTGAAATTGAATTTTTTATTACTACCCTTGATTGACCCACATAAAAAACGAATATTAAAAGAAGGGACAAACCTAACTACTATAAGAAGTTTAGTGATAAAGCCCCAGTTACAAGAAATTTCAAATAAAATAGAACATTAGACTTTTAATGACAAGAGTATTTTAGTAGTCATGAAGTTTATTTGAGCATTGGATAAACAAGGTACTGCACTAACTAGTATTAGCCCTTTACTTAAATTAGGTAACTTTTAATGAAATTAAAAAAATTCCCTTGCTGCTTAGAATGTTATACCTCATAATGATATTTGTTAAAGTTAAGAAATAAATATATAGACTCTTGTCAAAATGCTCAGATAAAAAAAAATAAAAAAATCATTGATTAATGAAGTTAACTAGCTATTTTATTTCACTCACACTAACCACCAGGGTTCATTAAACTGAGAGCACTCAATGTAACTATAAACTTTAAAATAATTACATGTCCAATGATGTTAGGGTCCATGATACGTGAGGTGGAATCCAAAGGATCTACAGCAGGGTAGATACCCAACTCAGCAATGGCTCTGCTCAATACAGTGGTGGCGTCCAAGTGAGCGAAGGTGGTGGCAGGGGCAGGATCAGTCAAATCATCAGCAGGTACGTAGATAGCCTGTACTGAAGTGATTGATCCCTTCTTGGTGGTGGTAATTCTTTCCTAAACAAAGAAGAAGGCATTGAATTATGTAAATGTATTAAATAACGGTATATCCTTATAAACTCTTAATAAGTTACATTTAAACATGAATAAATTGAGCAATGAATTTTAAACAAATATTAGGGAAAAAAATCTGTACCTGCATAGTACCCATGTCAGTGGCCAAAGTAGGCTGGTAACCTACAGCAGAGGGGATACGACCCAGAAGGGCAGATACCTCTGAACCGGCCTGTGTGAATCTGAAAATGTTGTCAATGAAAAGCAGTACGTCTTGACCTTCTTGATCCCTAAAGTATTCGGCAACGGTTAAACCAGTCAAAGCAACACGGGCCCTAGCACCTGGGGGTTCATTCATCTGTCCGTACACTAGTGCTACCTGTAAACAGAATAAACATGTTTTACAATTATAAATGAAAAATTACAAATCAGTAGAAAAACTAATGATTAAAAGCGTTTGATGTATAACCTTAGAAGTCTTGTCCTTGAGGGAGATGACACCGGATTCAATCATTTCATGGTACAAATCATTACCCTCACGGGTTCTTTCACCTACTCCAGCAAATACGGAATAACCACCATGGGCCTTAGCTACGTTGTTAATAAGTTCCATAATAAGTACAGTCTTGCCTACACCAGCACCGCCAAACAGACCTGGAATCAGAAAGCAATCATCAATTTATAGAGTAAATATTATAATAAGTCTCATTACAATGATCCGTAAATAAAGTAAAACATAGGAATTAATAATAGGAAT
The DNA here is from genome assembly GCA_951217055.1 of Gerris lacustris. Classification (NCBI taxonomy): domain Eukaryota; kingdom Metazoa; phylum Arthropoda; class Insecta; order Hemiptera; family Gerridae; genus Gerris; species Gerris lacustris. The sequence goes on along the minus strand of OX578282.1, from coordinate 55,128,545 downwards.
TAACGGATAGTATAAAAAAAAACTAAATTTACCAATCTTTCCACCCTTGGCGTAAGGAGCAAGCAGATCTACCACCTTAATACCAGTGACCAAAATTTCTTGTTCTACACTCATGTCAACGAATTCAGGAGCATCAGCATGGATGGACGCCCTCTTATCAGTTTCAATAGGGCCCCTCTCATCAATAGGCTCACCAATGACATTGATAATCCTACCAAGTGTTTCCGCACCAACAGGGATCCTATTAAAAATAAAAATTAATAAAACCTTTCATATAAATTCCAAATATCATTTATTTGGTATCAGCTCATTTAAATTAAAAGCAAGGAGTTTAGTTTATTGCTGATTATAACCCTTAGTGACGACACAGGCTGGCCCATTGAGTGCGCCATGAGTAAAAAAAGTTACTGTAAATCACAGATGCACGATGCGAGAATAATAAACCCTCAATCTACCCTTAGAGACCCCTAAAACAGACGTAACAGTCTGCTTTGATTATTGCTTCACTCCGCATTGTTTTGCCGTGTTTATTTGACTTGGTGCACTGTATACACCGCCCGTGCCACCATGTCCGATAGAGAGATTGTGCCGCCCGGTCAATATTTGTCGGTTTAGCCAGAGTTGTCAGATTAGGATGATGGTTGTGAGGAGTTATCTTAGGACTTTGACTACTTAAAATAAGGTTGTAAGACTGACACTAAGTCAGAAGATGAAGGAGTCTATCAATTATCAAAAGATTACTGCTATGAGAGGAAACAGATAGAGGAGAAGAAAAAGTTCTTGCGAGATCACTGCAACTTTGTGGGAGATTTAAAAATAACTAAACTACTGTTAACTGTTCTGAATTTACTTGCAAGAGCCATTTGAATTTAGTAAAATACATTTGTGAGAGATGTAGTAGCGTCAATTCTGATGAATCTACTGACTTAAATCGTGTGTATTCCTTCAGTTGCTAAAAAGATGTTCAAGATGCAGTTTAAATATTGCTAAGATATTTTAAAGCTTTAGGTAATTATATTATTTTAATTTTTATTCCAAGTTTGATAATCTGATAACACATTTGTTTTATGATTCCTGATTTTTTAAACGTAATTTTAATTTTTATAATTAAGCATATCATTGAGAAATAAATATGTAATATGTTAATTGACTTTTTAGTTAAACATTTCCATAACAAATCTAGATAATCAGGATTTGATGTACTTGTGGTTTCAAAAATTGCATTGACGCATATCATACGCCACCTGTAGCTTATTGTTTATCCACTGTAGCCATGCCACTAAGGGTTGAGAAAAACACGTAGATCACTTCTGACAATGTATCTACTTTGCCTATATACTTTAAATTTTGACAAAAAAAAAAAAAAAAAAAAAAAAACAATGAATGCCCTTGATTACCTGATTGGGTAGCCAGTGTCATTTACGTCTTGACCCCTAACAAGACCCTCGGTACCATCCATTGCAATGGTTCTGACAACATTCTCTCCCAAATGCTGAGCCACTTCAAGGATGAGCCTTGGAGCCCTGTTCTGTACTTCCAAAGCATTTAGAATGGGAGGGAGGTTATCTTCAAATTGGACATCTACTACGGCACCAATTACAGCTACAATTTTACCCTGGGCTCCCTTAGCACCAGCTTTTGGTTGAGCTGCGGTAGCATACGCTATAAAATAAAAGAAAATAATTTATAATCTCACGAACATATAACTTCTCAAAAGAAACATTGGTAAATTTACAGATAAAGTGTTTAAGGGAGGGGCTTAGAAAAATAGGAAGGATAAATTCAGTAGTGTTTTTTTTTAAATGTGTTAAGTGACACTTTCTAAGGAAAATAAAGGAAGGCTATGGTTAGGTTATATTGAAAAATACAAACCTTAACCTATACTCATCCCGTTATACTTTGTTATTCTGACAGCTCAGGAAAATTGAAAATAAATGGGAGGGGAGCCAATAAGAGCTCGAGATTTTGCCGGGTAGTAGGTCGGGGCAACTAGGCAAACAAAAATATCACAGGATAACCTTAAGATAACCCCCTTGTGGTTTAATTGTTTCCCTCACATAGATTGCAAATCTGAGATGTCAGATTTACAAAGAATAATGGCATGAGTATAAACTAGCCATAACCTCCCTTTATTCTTCTTAGGAAGTGACACTTAGTGTATTTTTTTTTTTTTTATAAAGCTATTGAATTTATTGAGATGCTACAACCGGAATTTTTTTTATAATGTAAAAAGGAACAGGGGGATAGGATGCAGTGGGGACCAAATAGTGTAGATTTACTATTTGAAGATAAGGCTCTTAAAAGTTAAAAACTTGGACAAAAAATAAATTAAATTACAAACTTAATGCACAATTGAAATTATAGTTATTTTATCAGAAATTAGATTTTTCCCGGGAAAACAACATATATGGTTAGATTAGTCTTCAAATGGACTTCATTATGGTTGCCAAGCTCCAATTTTATTCTATCCTTATCACTTTAGTGACAAAGGAACCAGATCACTCTTGTGTATATATTTTATAATATTCCTTTATATAAATAATTTTGAAGCGTAATCTAGTCAAAACAGTGTTAAGGGTTTGAAAATCTTATTCTAAAACTTAACCGATGAAATGATGGTTCATAATAAGAATATTTAGTTTAATCAGTAAATTGGACAAAGTATTACAAATCAATGAAGTTATCAAGTAGGAGTTAGATTTGAGTGAGAAATAATTGGTTCAAATTTGATCTTGTACTAATAATTTGCAGTTTGTTACCCACATCTCATAAAAAATGTTATTTCATAGTTGGCATTATTCCAAAACCAGTATTAATATAACTTTTTATTTTTTACTAAACTTAAAATTAATTTAAGAATAAACAATTAATGAACGTAAAGGCTTGTGTAGTTTTACTGGAATGAGGCCTAATCTATAATCCTTCCAAAATATACACTATCCGACATAACCTCAATTTAATAAACTTGGATTATCAACGACTATTTCAAGTAAAGACCGCTTTAAGAGGATTTAAATCGGGATAAAAACCGATTGTACAACATGCTTAATAAACGTAGATAGAAAATAAGAGGTACTTATAGTAATAGGATTTATAGGAAAGGCAGGGTGGCAAGTAAAAAAATCTATAATTAGCAAAGATGGAAAAAATGAAAAATCGTTAACAATAAAGGAAAAATTAATAATTTATACAGTGTATACATAAAAGGAATAAACGGAAGTGACAAGAATACAGATATTAACTGATAGAGAGGAAAAATCGACTAGTGAATAAATTTTCACTGGCAGGGTGGAACCATTGAGGTCTCAAGAGGTGGTCATCTGTACCGCACGATAATAAAGAAACTACAACACAAATATGTTAAATAAATTAACTTACACGTCGCTGATAGTGCGCCGACGGTTTTGATGCACTCATTTTGGAAAAGTTGACTTTTTGCAGCCGGTTTTACTGTTCTTAATGCGCCGGAGGCGGCTCTCGCTACCGCGTTCAACATGGTGGCCTAGAGAGTAGAGGACACACAGAAGTTCGAGAAGAAAATTTTTCGTTCGACGTCACTGCAGCTGAGAGTGCGCAGTCGCACCACCTGAACCACGGCCACGATGTGAAAAATCCAATAAAAATATATTTTTTTTTATCTGGCTTTTAATAGACTCTCGAATTATTATCAGTGGCAAAAAATCAAAATTATTTTTTCTAAAAATTAATTAATTAATAATATCAAATAAAAATGAGGGAATGTTAAATAATAGAAATGTAAATAAAGAAAAATATCACGTTGGTAAAAAAACCAGTTTCGCAAATGCAGCAGTCTGAGACACACCTACTCGAGAGAGAAAAGCTAAATTTTCATATTATTCATTTTAAAATTATGTATTTTAAATGGAATTAAAAATAATTATATAATTTAAACAAAATTTATGAAAGAATATCTTTTTTTGCTGACGAAGAGAACATTTTTAAACTAGGCTAAATTGGACCTTGAGCTCTTAATTTTTTTGCGATGGATCACTGATTAGAATTATGAACATGCTAAGATTTGTTATTTGATCACTCTTTCCCTCTACCGTATACAAATATTTTGCTTAACTTCACCTTTTCTTTCATCTTTCTCGGACCAAAAACTTCAGATATCTTTTTCGCATGTTTTGTAAAGTTAAATTATCTTTTGTTTCTCGGTGTCCCTATCGGTTTAACCTTTCGGTTATTACTAAGTGTGATAAAAACTGCGGTAAAATGTGATTGTCAGCTTGATTTTATGTTGTTATAGCATATAATTTTGAACCATGACTTCAGAAACGTCCAGCCCAATTTCCCCATCTGATTTCGAGCAGATCATTCGATTGATGTGGGGATCTGAAGTCAAGGAGGAAATTTTCCAGAGATGGAAACAAGGTAATTGTTTGTAACGTTACGGTTTACGGTATATTTCGTTTTGTACTGTTTGAGATGTTAACCCTAATTGAATGTTGTTTATAACAGGGTTTCGGTTCAGCCCAGATGAGCCTACAGCCTTGGTGCAAGATGAAGGAGGCCCCTGTGCCGTCCTGGCTCCAGTACAAGCATTTATTTTAAAGTCTGTGATTGCTAGTTATTCTAAAAATTGGCGGGAGGTATGTATAGCTTCGTAATTCAAAAATTATGCTGTTCACACACATGTGTTTTAAATTTATCAATGCATTGAATCTATAATTAATTGATTCAGAAGGTTGTTTCACTTGTCTTAATGGGGAGATGATATTACAGTTCAGGGAATTACTGTGATACACTGTAAAAGTTCATTATTACGAGACTGGGCCTGGCCTCTTATTTTTTCTATACCTTACGATTTTAATTAATTAACCAAAGCTCTTAACATTAATGAGTCTATGAGGAAGAATTCTGAGAAGACAGTCTTATGAGTTAGTACCTTCTTATGTTTTTAATTAATCAACTAAAACTCTTTACATTATTAGGCCTCTTGAAGAAGAATTCAGAGAAGTCCTATGTATTGAAGTTATTACCTTCTAATGTTTTTAATTAATCAACTAAAACTCTTTACATTATTAGGCCTCTTGAAGAAGAATTCAGAGAAGTCTTATGTATTAAAGTTATTACCTTCTAATATTTTTAATTAATCAACTAAAACTCTTTACATTATTAGGCCTCTTGAAGAAGAATTCAGAGAAGTCTTATGTATTGAAGTTATTACCTTCTAATGTTTTTAATTAATTAACCAAAACTCTTCACATTCATAGGCCTATTGAAGAAAAAATCTAATGTGTTAGTACCATCTAATGTTTTTGGGGAATTTATCATTATTACTTGTTTTCAAAAGTTCGTTATTTTTAGCTTGTTCAAAATAATTGAAGCGGGCGTAAGCGAGGTTCTTACATTCAACAAACTATGCATCTTGTCTGTCTGTCAGTAACGTTTACATGTCCGACGATAAATTAAGTAAAAGTTGACTGATTTAGTTGAAATTTGGTATACATGTTCCTCTTACTCAGGCTAAGTTCGTTAGACAGCGTGATCCATCCAAGAGTTTGCGTAAATGAGAGGTTCAAAAATTAAATTGGAATTTCAGGACGGGAAAAGATTCTATGGTCATCTATTAGATGAGACGAACATTTTTTAGTAAAACCAACAGCGACACTGCTATGAACTAATTAAGATCGCTAAAACTATTAAAGCGGACCTAAACGTTTATAATAGAGAAAACAACCTTTTTACCGATATCGTACGTTCTAACCTAACGATTTTAATAGAACTTCATATACACCATCTAATACACAATTGAAACACGCATGCAAAATTTCAATTCGATACATGCAGTAGTTTTTTGTAGCAAAGTGATACATTTTATAATAATTGAAAAGGAGATGTGTGGTTAGAGGAATTGTAAGAATGCGGGGTGGTTCCCTTACTACTAGCCGCTGTACTACTTATCCCCATTATCTATCAACTCATCATGATGATCTATTTTTTCAATATTCAATACATATTTATTACTATACACTCGCTTCAATGATAGAGCCACACAATGCCTAGTTGTAACATTAACTTATTCCGATTTGTGTTCTCAAATGGAGTTACAAGCCTCACTTTTTCTTACAAACATTGTTAGGATGTAGTATCCTGGCTATGTCAGGTGCTGCTTCTCAATTCTTGCTATCTCAACCTTGGAAGCTGAGGTTTTAGCTACTAGTGAAGGAACATATGAGCTAGTATGGCTTTAGAAACTGTGTTGAGGCTTTTTTATCTTCAAATTAAGCTTACTCAAAATCCTAAATTTCATCAACAGACCAAACCAATTTGAATAAGGCTTTTTGCCAGAGAACTAGGAACTAAGAAATAATTGACATCAGAAATATAGGGACACAACCAATTGGTAGATCTGTATATCTCTACAACTCAAGCAGCCCTGGAGGACCAGAAGAGTGGACCATTAATGAGGGAGGATGTTCTTTTTTCTTTATCCGGTGCTACAACCCACAGTGGGCTTTGGCCTCCATTACAATTCGACCTGGTCGTCTGCTTTGGATTTCCAGCCTCTAAGGCCCATAAGTCCTGCAGGACTCCGTCCATCCATCTGTTACAGGGCCGTCCTGTCCTCCTCGAGTGCAATCTTGATCTGGAAATCCTAGCAGGCATCCTATTCTCACCCATGCGCTGAACGTGTCCCAACCACCTTAGTTGCTGTGCTTTTACTAATCGTATGATGTCCTCCTGGGAGGATGTTAATACCTTCTAATGTTTGGGCAAATTTAACAATATTACTTTCGTCATTGAAAAAGTTGATTATTTTTAACTTGTTCAAAATCATTGCAAACTAATATAGTCCGATTTGTGTTCTTAAAATGAGTTACAAGCCTTTGTTTCTCTAATAATAACATTATTATAAAAAATCAATATTTGACTACTCTGTTTGCTGGAGAATTCTGGCCAAGCAGCAAGGATCATTTAATCCTTCCATTGGGCGGAGCTGGTTTGGGTTTGGGGATTAAGATTGGAAACTGGAAAATGATTATTATTAGTTGACTGTATGGGGGGGGGGGGGTACCTCTAGAGATTAAGAAATTTATAAAATAACTAATTACTAGACTTATCTCAGGAATGGTGAGTTAAGGTGGTAGATAAATCTGTAAATATGGTGTTAGGCTAGCGAACGTGGGGTGGCCTTGAGCATTGACTCAACTACAACTGACTTGACTGAGTAAGTTAATAAGAATGAGTAAGAATTAATTTTTAATTTATGAAGTGCTTTTATTATCATCACATCACTTCTATTTGAGAATGATATCCATTAAGAATGCATTTGACAAATTTCATGGCAAAACAAAAGTTGATTTGCAGCTTATTAATAGAATTAATACAAATCACGAATTTGTTATTTCGGCATGCTCAATGCTCAACTATTTAATTATGCCTAACTCAGTTGATACCTAGAGGTGAGTTGTAAAATTAATAAAGATAAATTACTAAAAAAAAATAAAAATGGGTATATCAAAAATATAATAAGAAAAAAAATGAGGTTTGGATTTAAAAACTGAAGACATAGACCACACATTGAGCAAACCCTGGTTTTGTCCTGTTAATGTATGAGGTGATTGGCCACTTAACAAATTCAATTAATATGATCGCCAGAGTGGTGAAAAATATCTTACCTCCCTGGGTTTTGAATCATCACCAAGGTCATAAAATGACCTTGGTTTGAGGCGAGAGTTTTAAGTACCCTAACCACTTGGACCCTTATCTGATAATCATAATTTAAATTACTTTGTAACCATTTGATTCATAGTAATATTAAAATAGTGTTTTTTAAATCCATCAATTTTTCAAAATTTGAACAAATTATAGTTGAATTTCAAAAATTAATCTACTAACAATTCCATGTATTTACTTACTCTTTTCACAATTAGTATTAATTTTTGACTCTCAGATTGGCCTACTTTTTTGAGGGAAGAAATAATGCCACTAGGCTTGTGGGATGGGTGGGACCAGTGACATTTTTATTTGTCTAGTTGGCCCGACCTTCTCGAATTCAAAATCCATTGGCTCCCCTCCACATTTCTTTGATTTTCCCGTGCTGGCAAAAGTTAATACTAATTGTAGAAAGAGTATAGTTGATTATACATTGGCGTAAACATAATTTCTTTAATACACCCTTATATTGCTATAAGTGAGTGACTATAATTAGAATGTTACCGACTAAGTTATTCTATCTATTTTTAGTACTTCACTGCTTTATTGGCTGCTGGCCAGTCATGGAAGACTTTTCTCTTTATCAGTTTAAGAATGTGTGGGCGATATCTCCATAATTTTAATATATTATTGATAATTCTTGTACTTAATTACATCTTGACATTCCTGCCTTTAATAAAATTATTTATTTTGAATTGATAATTGCTGTACATTTTAATTTTAAGAAATCTATAAATACCATAGTATGCATGTCTATGTCGCTGCAAATGCTCTTATATTGGGTAACTTATTTCAAGTAGGAAGTATATTCTAAATATTCTTGAGTTCTGTCACTGGACAGTTTCCCACATCAAAATTTACCTTGCTATGTATAGCTGAAATTATTTACTACGTTTCCGTGAGTTTTCAAAACTGTTTTGGTTTCAAACTATGAAGAATTTACAAAACAGTTTTCACAAAATTTTTGAAAACTATAAACTCCCAGACTGGTTATAGTTAACTCATCTGTGTCAAATTCAATACCCTTTCCATGCTATTTTTTCAAAAAAGTTTCAATACTAAACCAAAATTAGTGGTGTGACCTTGAACTCAAAATCTTTTGAGATAACCGTTTTCATGGGGTTTTGAATACAAAGAAACTTGTCAAAATAGTTTGGACCCATGGAAGCATTGATCAGACCTTTAGTCGATGAGAAGAGAACTGGCAGCGGCCCATTTATACTAAACCTTCGTCTTGCCGACCGGACTGCAGGACATTCCGTAATTAAGTGTCGAATTGTGACATCTCTTCACCGCATTTAAGACATTTTGGCCTTGGGTTGCATGATATGCGTATCAATACTAAACCAAAATTAGTTGTGTGACCTTGAACTCAAAATCTTTTGAAATCACCGTTTTCATGGGGTTTTGAATACAAAGAAAGTTATCAAAATAGTTTGGAAACCCTTGTAAGCATAGTAATTATTACTTATAATCGTAATAGACTTACAAATAAAATAAATAAATAATTACATTTTTTTTCTACTAACCTGGTTTACTGATCTCTGTAAAAATAATTAATAATTATCACCTCATTAACCGGAATACCTACTGCTGGGCCATCAGATGTCTTTTCCATTACAAGTCCTATAACTATCTCCTCTGCCATTGAACTGTATTGTCGGGGATTTGGCGAGTGGCCTAATAAAAGTGAACTGGTTAGATGGGGTATTACATTTATTTATATGATTATATGTGTGTATAAGGATTGTATGAAGTGTGCACTTCCAGAGCTGGGATTGGACTACTCCAAGTGATTCTATACTAGGGCTTAATCTGATTATTGGTGGGGGAAAGCACCTCTAGACAAAAATTCCAGCCTTTGCTAGCCTAAACACTGCTTTTCTAGAATATTCTACTCTTGACTTCCTCTTCTTGGACCTCAGTCGTGCTGATGCTGATACCTGATAAATTAATATGTGCAATTGTTTATTACTTTGTATAATAAATATAATAATTTCAGATGGAGAGTGATATAGCTAATAAAGTCCTGGTACATGCTCTTTGTGAAATTCTAAACCAGGCCAATTCTAAGAAGTTAATATTAGTTGAGTTTCCTTCTCCTCCTGCTAGCTCAACAACTTCAGATGAACCTCCTGTTGAGAAACCTTTAGATCATACATATTTTCACTCTAAGCTCAGGTATGCTTATTTTATGCTTACTCAGGTAACTACTTATTGAATCTAATTAGTGTTAAATTAGACCCCTATCAATTTAAATAAAGCTGTCAATTTTCAGCAAAATTGGGTAAATGGTATTTAAAAATAGTAATAAAAACTTTTTTTTTTTGTTTAAAAAAACTTTAACTCTTAGTATTTTGAAAATGAAGGTACATCCAAAAAATAAAAATGTATCCGTAAAAATGTATGTATGTTTTCTACTACATTTTCACTGTGATTGAGAAATCACTATCACAGTTTTCACTGTTACTTTTAAATCACTGATCAGATCAACCCTAGTTTGCTTTGTATTAATTACTGAAGCAGTTCAGTTTATCTTTTGGGATATCTAACTAGTTTAAATAGATGTACCAATAAAACCCTTCCACGCCACCAGGGTAGTATGTTCAGGTACTGTAAATCTTATGAGTAAGTTTATTAAGTGTGACTTGGTGAGCTTGACTCAAAATGTTTCATACCTCGATCGAGTCGTGGGAACATACGGCTCAATATGGCTTGTGGTGGCTCGACCCGTCCTGTTAAGTATTTGACAGACCACACGCCTCCAGGAACAGGGGGCTCGTCAAGCCACAGGCCGTGGCAACCAGCTTTTGGCTTATTATTTGAGATAATATATATGAATAAATTATTATTATTGAAATTTTATTTAAGATGCTTTTATTTTATTAATTACTATTATTTTATCAATTTTCAGGGTTTTAGGTTTTAGCAGTGTGGACGATGTTAAATCCTTTTATTTAGAAAGGATAGATATGCTTAAAGAGACTTTTGGTGTTCTTCTATTTTTATATTCCGTTGTTTGCACAAAGGTAATCAACTAAATGATTTTTCAAACACCCTTAGGCGGCTTTCACACCGAAGTAGCAAGTCGCAGGGTGTATGCGTCCTGGTGGCAAGATGCATTCCACTTAAACACGACGAGGATGCACGTCGCACTTGCATCCTCGGTGTGTAAGCTCTTGTTCAGTTATACAGTCCGGTGTTTAAGTGGCATGCATCTTACCACCAGGACACATGCATCCTGCGACTTGCTACTTCAATGTGAAAGCCGCCTTAAATCAACTCAAATTTTGTAGTATTTACTTCATTCATTTAATGAATAAAACTCAATATAGAAAAAGTTAACTGTACAAATTACTCATTAATCACAGTTAATTCACAAACTATAATAGAGAACTTTTCTTTTTGCCTACCATAAATAATTTTTAAAAAAATTAACTTTTATAAGTTTATCTCTGTCGTTTAATTAATACATTTTTTTTAACTTGTTGCAGGGTTTAGAAAGTTTGCTAAGAGAGGTTGCTGATGGAAGTGAACCATTCATAGATTCAGAGTTTGGATATGGCAGCCAATCCCTTATCAATCTTATGATAACTGGTAGAGCTGTTGGCCATGTTTGGAACTATGAGCAAGACGTCGGTGGACTTAGTAATTATTTTTTTATTAACTGTAATCTATTTAACTTGAAAGGGTCTTTGTATTAGACTATTGCAAAACACAACGCTCAGCCTCCTTACAGACAATATGACTCTTTATTGGTGTTTGGACATTCCTTTTAAGGAGAGCACCTCTTAGAATCATCAATCCCCCTTTTATTATTATTGTTTTGCTTTTTTTATGTCTTTAATACAGACTCAAGATTTTGGTGGAAATCGTATCCAGGTTGTTAATTGTATGCATTTTAAATTTCTGATTCCCTTACTCTCTAAATTTCAAACCGACAAATCAAACAAAACTCAAGTTATTTGTATTTATATTTATTTATTTTCACATAGCAATTGCATTTTATAGATATCCGATATAAAAAATTCCAAGACAGAAATTAGTTTCAGACATCAGAACATTTTTGGTTCCGTGTCTATCTGACGGTCTGTTGCTCAATTTTTGCGAACCAACATATCTTAAAAACTACTCATCTGATTTTATTTAAATTTGGATGGTAGGTCATAATTAGCCCATTGTTGGTCCCCATATAAGTTTCAACCTTCTGCGCCTATTTGTTTCTCTTCCACATGCACACAAACATACATTTATTCACACCTATATCATCAAAAGCACTTATCTAATTTTTATGAAATTTGGATGGTTTGTCGAAAGTAGCCTGCAGATGGCGCCAGATTAATTTCAACTGTCTGCGCTATCTAAAATTTTGCTAAATTGATACTTTAATTAATGTAAAAAATCAAAACAATTTTGATTTTTTTAAAAATAAATAATAGGTTTTAATAGTATAAAATAATTAAAGTATACAAAATAGAATGCGAGGAAGCTGTGAGCCCCCCTATTGGCAAAGTTTATAAATATTTATTCTTTTAGTTATCTTTTGAGTGGTATCCTAATAATTGTTTCCCACTTATATGCTTGTCTTCCCGAATGAAAAGAGTAGTCTGAAGGTCTTACTGCATTAATCACTATTTTTTTTAAATATCAGGCTGGTTTTACACTTCAGTTAAGTATTAAACATCAAGTGTACAGATTTTATGTAGAAACTATAGACAATAACATTTAATTTTTCGTTATGGGAAAAGTAACTAAATTTTTATTTGCAAATATCTGATACAGGATTAAACTATGCGCTATAATGTTGATCATCAAACTAGTAAAACTTGTTTGGCACTTTAAATTATACCTTAAAAAAAAATCAGTCTCAAGAAGATGCATATATACAAGTATTACCAATAATAATAGTAGGGAATTGGCAAGTTTAAGAAGATGCATTGGTTAGGTGCATATATACAAGTATTACCAATAATAATAGTAGGGAATCAGCAAGTTTAAGAAGATGCATTGGTTAGGTGCATATATACAAGTATTATCAATAATAATAGTAGGAAATCAGCAAGTATAAGAAGATGCATTGGTTAGGTGCATATATACAAGTATTATCAATAATAATAGTAGAGAATCGGCAAGTTTAAGAGGATGCATTGGTTAGGTGCATTTATACAAGTATTATCAATATTAATAGTAGGAAATCAGCAAGTTTCAGAGAAGTTTAAAAATAATTTCAGGAACAAAAGGCTGAAAATCTACTTTTAAATTTTGTTTTATAATAGTTTATCTTTATTTCCAGAATTAAAAGGAATAGATAAGCAGAGTTCTGTAGGGTTCCTCACATTGTTGGAACACCTCAGATACTGTGAAGTTGGTTCATTTCTGAAGAATCCTATGGATCCTGTGTGGGTCTTGGCTAGTGATACCCATCTGTCAGGTACTTTATCGAATATTTATGTCAGGTCTCTTTTTGTAGAAATGTTCATTTTTAGTTTGTGGTATCAGAAGCACTGGAGGGAAATTTTATTTACCAACATTAACTTATTTTTCATATTTATATTAATTAATTAGCATTAGCATATTAGAATATTAAAAGCTGCTTATGCTTTCATGTGATTATAAAATTGTGCTAGATGGTTTGGAAAAGATGGGATGGTATTAGACTAAATAATTGTTTTGCCAGCCTACAAAAGGAGATATCTGGAGGGTGGGAACTATAGTAAACACATTATACTTTTTAACTCTGACAGCTTGGGAAAATCGAAAAAAAAAAAAAAAAAATGGGAGGAGAGTGAATGAGAGCTTGAGATTTTGGCGGGTAATAGGTCATTGCCCGACCTATTACCCGCCAAAATCTCAAGCTCTCATACACTCTCCTCCGATTCTTTTTCTCGATTTTCTTAAGCTGTCAGAGTTAAAAAGTATAATATGTTTACTAATGTTCAGTAACTTTTTCTTTGTCTAGTTGCACTAACTGACACAATGACAAGCTCCAGTTTTCATAGACCCCTTGGATCTCATGTACCCCTGATATAACTAAAGTTCTCTAAATGATGGAGGTCAGTTGATATATATCAAACCGAATTAACACATAAAAACGCTATTATCAAAACAATAATTCAATAAAGAGATTAAACTTAGTTGCTCCCAGGAAGGATTTTGAGTGAATATAACTTCAAAGTACAAAGTGAACCGGTTTATTTCCAAAAAATTTATGTATACATATATATATATATATTTTTTTTTTTCTTTAAAAAAAAAAGAATATAACAACTTATTTTGTAAAACATACACTTAAAAGGAGATTTTTTTATAACAGCCATGGTATTTCAAGCGATTGCAGTCACTAAACTTATATTTATCTTTAAACTATACCACTCAACCACTCTTTCATCTATAGTGACACATAAACTGTGAGTTCTGTTATAAAAAAAAAAAAAAATAATAATAATAACATCTTTCAGTGCATATTTTATAATAGCGAGTTAATGTTAAATAACGAATATATGTTTTATATCTCCGATTTCAAAAATTCCAAGATAAAAATCTGTTTCAGACATCAGTGGACATTTTCGGTACCATGTCTGTATGTCTCTCAAATTTCCAATTTTAATGAATTTAAATGGTATTTCATAATTAGCCCGTTGTTGGTATCATATAAGTTTCAACCTTGTGCACCCATTTGTTTCTCTTCTACATTCGGACAAACATACATTTATTGGTACTTCTTAAGATTGCTACTCCCCTATGTGGTTTTAGTATATAAATTACTTTAACTAAATAACTATTAAGACAAAGTGATGTTTAGTCCAATGCACTTTGGGACAAAGGAATATCCCATTTCTGTTTTTATTAGAGGAGTAACAGTCTAAAATAGAACATTCTGTAAACCTTCTTTAGATTGTTACTCCCCTCTGTTTTCTTTATAAGGGGAGTAACAATCTAAAGAAGTTCCCATTTATTTACACCTATATCTTTAAAAGTACTCATCTGATTTTTGTTGAATGTAGCTCCATATTAAATTCAACAGCCTGTGTACATTAAATATTGCTATATACCTTAATTTGTCTAAAAGAACAAAACAATTTTGACAGATTTTAAAAGAAGGGGGGGGGGGACAACTAAACAATATTAATATTGGTTTGTAAAAGCGTAACATCAATAAAGTACATAATAGGTTGCGAGGAAGCTATGTGCCACACTAATTGAATTGGCTATTTTTATTCACCATTTAAAGATATTGTTTTTTTAAAGCGAAATTATATTAATTAAAAATGAAAAACTAATATTATTGTTTAATTATGTTTTAGTGCTGTTTTCATTTGAAAAAGGTCTTGTCAGTGCTGAAACACCCAGTGAAATGGCTAGAAGAGTTTTTAAAAGTTTTGATCCCGATGGAAATAATTTTATTCAATCTGAGAGCCTTCAAGAAGTGCTTAAGCGGCTTCATTTGGTTTATGATCCTCCAGAATAGTATGTAATTATAAATATCTTTCCTAGTTTGGTATTTTTAGGTAGTATATTTTATACAAATCTACTGATAAACTTATTTATTGATATTTAATCTCAAGGTAGAGTTATATTTTAAATTTGTAAAGGTAGACATTAAGTAAGTCTGCTGAACAAGCATCTAATTATGTTTGTTTATGCATTCTTAGAAATTAAACATACATTTGATAACACTGCATTTTCCATTTCTAAAAGAATTTATTCTTATCTCATTCTATCAGAAAATATTGTGGTGCATGTATATTAAAATGTGTTTGTATGTGTATAAATGTGCATGTTTATTAAAATTGGAAGTTCATTAAATTATATTTAAAAGTTAAGAACTAAACAGAGAGATAGAGGAAACAAAATTTTTGTAATTAATTTTTTTTTTAATAAACTTAATATAAATCATCAAAAGTACTATTTAAACATGCGGAATGTAAATACAGTAGAACCTCGATAAGAAGTGCCTCAAAGAGATAAGGGAAACAGTCTTGTTATGGAGATGCTTTTTGTTGAGGGTCGTATAAACAAGGTTATTTTGGCTAACAGTCGTATTATGGAGGTTAATGGCGGGGTTTTCAAGTCTAGACTTGTTCAAGGTTGAGCCATTCCTGTATAGAGTCGCGTTATAGAGATTGACTTCTGAAAACGACTTGTTATAGAGGTTCTGAGTTACCTTAGGAATTGGAAAAAATCCGTGCTATTATTGAGGCTGTTTGGATAATAATAGTCGCGCTACATTAACATTATGTGTTATGGCAATCTCAAGGGGACTTGAAAATTCCACTTGTTATTGTGGTTCTACTATACTCTCAAATGTGATACATTTGAGAGTAATTAAAAAGGAGGTTCGGAATAGGTGAAGCAGTTGTAGAATGTGTAGAGGTTAGTTATCCGACCCCGATCCAGAACTTTTTCTATTGTCCCTTTCTATATATTTCGCACTTATCTTCAACTATGATACATCATCATGAACTTTTGTCTAGTAGTAGTTGTAGTAAGGTGCTAGTACTGGTACTAGACAGGTAGGACGAACCACTTGTTGGAACCTAGCAATTAGGCCTTATTTTACTAGCCCTGTGGTAGAGAGTTGCAGCCACTTCACACATCATATTTCTGTACAATGTCCTGTTGAAGCGAGTGTGGTGTGATCATTAGTGAACCATATAAATCAGAGCATCACAGCAAAATTGAACCCACAACTTTATTACGCCCTTGATTCATTGATGCACGAACAGGCGTGGTAATTTAATTCACATGGCCACGCTGGCTCTCTCAAACTTTTGTTTAAATGTTCATTATTTATTTGAGTAAGCTTGTTTAATGTAAGAGCCACTGTATAAAATCGCCATAAGTATGAAAGATCAATAATTAGCAATCCATGCTAAGTGCATTTGAGAGTGCATATGATCTTAACAATTAAATAAAAAGTTTAAAGTGTGCATATGATCTTATCAATTAAATAAAAAGTGTTTTCTTAATTTTCTTTGTTTCAGTGTAGATATAATGCGGAAGAAGCTGGACAGTGAAAATCTTGGAATCATTCTATTACCTGCATTTATGGACGAATTTTTTCCTGACGAAACAATGTCTTCGTTAGACATTTTTACTCTGTTTCATTACAATGGACTTGTAAGGTCTAGCTATGATAAGAAGGTTAGTACTATAAACTGTATTTGATAGTAATAAGTTCAAAAGTAATTATTTTGGAAATGTATTGTTGAAAAGGTATGTTGAATGAACCTTGAGTTAACATGATATAGCCTTTGAATTTATTCATCTCTCTAAATATATTTACGATGTGGGTCCTTTTAAATCAGTCATTAGGTCTAGTGAGTCTTAGTTGTAGTTTGAGTATAGTAGTTTCAGTCAAACAGTTGTTTGAGAGTATTATTGAGTTTAAAGATTGTATAATATTTATGTGTAATCACCCTGATCAAATAAGTATTGTGCCACAAAGTGAAGTGAACCGTTCCTTATTTATGCTATTAATCTATCCTCTATCCACAAACACACCATTAAATGGACTTCACCATAAGAATCAAAAGGCTTTCAAGCAGAACATAATTACCTCCTGCTGCCCTCATAATTTTTAATCTTTAGTAGTCGAATTTCGATATATTACACTTAGAGAAAGCCTAAAGAAAAGCTTCTCCCCATCATTCCAGTTTTATGTATATAGTTTTTTTAGGTTTCTGCACAAAGTATGAAAAGAAACCTTTTATAAGGCTCTGTCTGTTTGTCTGTCCGTTGGCATGTTTCAATTCATAAACTACTAAAGCTAGGAACATGAAATATGGTACACAGGTGCATCTCGGCATTTGTGACAACTGTACACTTTTTGGAGTTTTCACACTTAATATTCACACACATATAATGATATAAGAATATGCAACTATTAAAACACACAATACAACAACACACACAATAATATGCAACAACTATTTTACACTTAATAATTTTAATTTAATCGGTCAGAAACTGGCGATTATCGCCTCCCGTACTTACATGAAGCTCGCCTTACTTGTTTTCAATTCTTCTAGTTTCTAAACTTGAGCATAAGTGTTCTGTGTGTTGGGCATAAAGTTAGGAGTCAATAAAAAATCGAAAAAATCTTTTTACTGCATGTTAACGTTTTAAGGAGCAGCCTTATCTAAAATGTTAACTTCACAAAAAGAATGGTTCAGACTGGGGTTTATCACCCTCTTTTTACTACTTCCTTTTAATTTTTCCTAAGAATAAACAAATTAAGGAACCTTAATTCGTTATTCGATGTTCAGGTTTCTGAATGATTAATGATGATTAATAGAAGATGAAGTGGACTTTGGCATTTAACATAGCTTCTTGGCCGCGCTCTTGAAAATGAATGATTATTTTGGGGATGAAACCGTATCAGTATTTTCACCAGGAGGATGACAAATACGTTTGCCGCGTTTGGTTAAGATCCCTTGAAAAGGGAATACCTATGACTACGCACATCTAACTGACTAGCACACTCCCAAGTTGACTTTTTCTTGTATAAAAATGTTTCCTTAGTTAATACTTAAATAATCGATTGATGAAATTTGTTACAGCTTAGGTATCAAGAAGGTGAAGCTTGCTTGTTAGAAAGTCATCTTACCGCTGTACTAGACTCTAATCCGATGTTAACTTGCCTTCAAACCAAGTGGCCTACTGTAGATATTCGTTGGTTTTCCGGTATAACACCATCGCTCAACTAACGATCGCTTGCACTAGATGAGTACAAACTTGCCTCTTTATTCTTCCCACAATTATTTTCTTCAACTGGCAAGCTCACGTCTGTCGTACATATTAATGTGCATTCGCTATCTTAAGGTAACTAAAATTTGTTAAATAAAATTAAGTAATAAGGTTTTTATTTTATCAATGACCAAATAAATTGTAATCAATGTAAACTTTTGTGTATTGTTGAAAAACATTGGCAAATTGTTAAAAATTCCACAATACCTAGTGTTTTATACACACTGTACAATCGTACACTTTATTTTCCTATATCCATTATTGTGTAGCCAAATGGTAAGGGTTCTCACAACTCCGCTGCCCAAAACCTACTGAAAAGTGACAAATTCGGTGATTTGGAATCTTGGAGTGGTGATACATGTACTACGTTCACACATCATTTTGAAAGCGTTTCGAATCCAATTCGTTTTCAAAACGATTCCCGTTCACACAACAAAAAATACAGGTGATCGAAATATTTGTTTTCGAAATCTCGTAACGGTGACGTCACGAGTAAAACCTTCTTTCTTGTTACCTAATATGTCCGCGAATTTTTATATTTTATTTTTAAGTTATTAAAAGTTTTTACAGGTTCTTTATAGTATTAACTTTTGTTTAAAAACGTTTTTGCAGTT
The DNA here is from genome assembly GCA_951217055.1 of Gerris lacustris. Lineage (NCBI taxonomy): Eukaryota > Metazoa > Arthropoda > Insecta > Hemiptera > Gerridae > Gerris > Gerris lacustris. The sequence continues at coordinate 55,109,499 of OX578282.1, read as the reverse complement.
TAAAAAAAAGAAACGGAAGCTCACAAAAACTTAAAAGCTTCAAGAACTTAAAAAGTGGAAAAGAGTAAAATAACCTGATATCTCGATCCCCTCCACGACCTGTTCATATGAGTGTTTTAAATTTCGATCCCCGTATTTTTGGTGGAGCGGATCTAACCCGATACGATCCGTCGATCTCTGTTCGTACAGCGTTTTGAACTAGCGGATCGTTTTCAAAACCGTTTCCAAAACGATGTGTGAACGTAGTAATGTTTTACAGTGATACTCACATAGAGTAGTTGAGTGAAGTGGCCTAACCCACTGTCCTCTAATGACCTATTTATTTTTTGATTGGGACGTAATGAAAGAGCAACAAAAAATCATAATTATCTGTGGTGCAGCAGCCTTTACAAACTATATGTATGCATGTGTGAATACAACTACAGTAATCCCTCACTATATCGCAGTTCACTATCCGCGGATTCTGTGCATCGCGGGTGGGTTTTTATGGTGAGCGTAGTATTTTATACGGGTGGCGGGATCTAGTAGCCTCATAGTTATCAGCCAGTAGTCCCATAATGTTACTGTATAAATTATTATTACAATGTAAATGCATATGTACTGTTATTATTAATATAATGTTTTATTCTTATTGGTATTATTTTTGTACAGTAGGTATTGACTATTGACAGTAAACTCACCTTTCACACTCATCTAGCTTTACACTTGCGCAGTGTTGTTTATGATAAACTTATCTATCACACTCATTGCTTGCGCTCTTGTATTAATGTATAATGTAAAGGGTAGGCTGGTTAACGGTGCAGGGTTCTAATGGTAAACATACATGTAAAAAAAAAAATAATAATAAATTATGGTACTGCTACTTCGTGGATTTTCACCTATCGCAGGTGGTACCAGAACATAGCATCCACGATAAACGAGGGATTACTGTATATCTATACGTAGGCAATGGATAAACTGCAAATAGCGTGTCACTTTATCAGTTGTACATTTGACTTAAGTAGCTATTTATTATATCTCAGTACTGGTGAACGTCAAGCATGTATTAAGAATCAAATCCAGAACCTCCTGTTTCCTAAGCATGAATCACAGCAATGAGATACCACGATTTGCTTCTACAAAATACCTGTTGAAAAACTGCTACTGTTCCGGATCTAATGTCCTAAAACCTCTATTTCACTTCAAATGAAAATTTAGCATGCACTTTGAAACCTTTTTTTCCTCTTCATATTTTGTATTTATGTTTATTAAAATCCCCCAAAAAATCTTTATTTGTTTCAGGGTCTGCACATTATTAAAGCATTAACCAAATGTAATCAAATACGTTGTACTGTTAGTTGTTTATTTTCACTTACCTTAATTTCTCTTTTTTTTAATTATTGTATACATTTGATTTTTTTTTTTTTTTTTATTCAAAGAAGATAAAAAAACATAAATTTTATTTATTTCACTGTTATTTATTCGGTGCCAGTATTAATACAAATACAAAGTAATAAAAAAGCTGTATATTTATATTTATTGTTTAAATTAAAAAAAAAAAATTAATAAATAATTAAGTTAACAAAAAAGTGTGACTTTTTACTGCTTCTAGACCCAAAATATCTCAATGGGGATAAAACTTATTTTATCCATGAGTTGAAAATAACATTAATTACAACCTATAAAAAGATCTGGCCTCTGAAAAGGTTTTTTTATCCTAACTCCATCTGCGCCACCAGCAGGAGAGGTATTAATAGGGAGCTTAAATTCAGGTGTGGGCAGTAATTAATACCATGGGCAAAATTTGGATGGATCCAAACATTTACTACTAAGTTTCAGACTGGCCGATGTTATCGCCGTTGCACGCTATAGCAATGTTGTTATTATGTGTTGCCAAAGAGCAAAATGATAGCTTACGATGAGAGCTGTCACATACAAAACCTTGCCAAGGGTGAAACGGGCCTAATTATAAAAACAAAACCTAATTTTTTTGGCACTTCTTTAGATTGTTAGAGAAAAAAATAGAAGGGAGTAACAATCTAAAGGTGTACGGAATGTTCTTCTGTAGGCTGTTACTCTCCTTATTAAAAAAAAAAAGGGACTAACAATCTAAAAAAGGTGTACGGAATGTCCTTCTTTAGACTGTTACTCCCCTTATAAAAACAGAAGTGTAAACATTTTTTGTCCCAAAGTACATTATTAAACTAAACATCCCCTTGTCTTAAATTATCTAAACTAATGAATGTATGAATAATTATATAAAAATATATTCTACAAAAGAAACATTTGGGAGTAACAATTTTAAGAAGCACCATTTTTTTTTAAGGATACTTTTTATTCAGAAATAGCCTATTTATTATAGTTACCTGATACCTGTGTCCATATTTGAAGGCCCTGATGTGTGTGAAGGGACTATACAACCTACATTGTAAGTGCCTTTTGCACTTTTACTTGTATTTTATTTATTTATTTATTTTAGATAAAGAACTAGCATAGCTCATAAGAAGACACTAGTTTAAGTATATCCTCCAAGAAATATTTATGAAATTATGTTTTAAAAGCATACCACTAGGTTTTGCATGAAAATTGAAGATCTACATCTCTCAGTATTGGTTAAATATGTTTGCATTTTTTTTTTCTTTTACTGCTCTGGGAATTTATAATAGCTGTAAAAAGGATTTTTAAAGAGTCCTTTTTACCTAAATCTCCTATTTCTTCAAAATATATTGCACTGAGTATATTTTGTTGTAACTTTTGTATTGGGGACTCAAAACAGGATAAATTTGTTGGCACTAAAAACCAATAGCAACTATTAAAAGAAAATGGGGGAATGTATGAAAATGGGGGCAATGTTGGTGTAGTTAATGTTGAGGTTTTTGCTTTTTACATCTTTGTATAATAGTAAAGCCAGAAAAAAACATGAAATCAATTTTAAATAATTTGAATAAAAATTAGGTGTTCATAAATCTCTCCATTAATGTTGTATAAAATATTGATCATTAAATGATTAGACATGACCAAAAATAAGAAATATAATTGAAATTATAACTAAAAATAACATTTAAACAATGGATTTAAAGAAACTGTCTTCACACGTAAAACAATACAGTTTTTGATAAACACTAAGTGAAAACTGATACTGATATAATTGAAAAAAAGCTTACCATTACACGACAGTTTTTTTTTGTTTTTTTTAATGTTTATAAGTTTTATTGCTTAGTGATAAGGTGCGTTCGGAATCACTAACCAGGTCAACCAGCAGTTTGTTAAGGTTAGTGTCATGACAGCTTCAAAAGTATCATGGCGGCTTTAAATACAGAGGACCAGGTAATAAACATAAAGTGGGTTTGGTTTGTGTGTTAAGCTACTGGGAGTGCTCGTGTTTTAAAACTGAATTATTTTTTATCTTTAGGAGTTTCTGAGTAGTATCAAATGAAAAAACAAAACAAAATTATTTGCACAAAATTACTTCACATTGAAGTAAATTCTTAACTCCAAAGTAGTTGCAACCACTCCAGTGGTCAGCTAAATCAAGCCGAGGGTTTACAAACCCGGTCGGTTGCTTAGGTTGGTCCTTCTGGACACACCCCTATCAGATGGTAACCGTGTAAAGAGACTGAATGCAGCTTAGATGAATAAACATGTACAGGAGAACCTTGCTTACACAACCCTCAATAACACGACAACCTCAATTACAAGTGCAATTTTCAAATCCCCTTGAGTTTGCCATAACACATATTGTTTAATTGACCTCTATAACACGATTATTTTTATCCAAACAACCTCAATAACACGGATTTTTTCCAATTCACAACGTAACTCAGAACCTCTATAATAAGTCGTTTTGAGAAGTCAACCTCGATAACACGACTCCATACTATACAGGAATGGGGCGACCTTGAACAAGTCTAGACTTGAAAACCCCGCCCCACCCCCTCACGTTTTTGAGAAGTCAACCTCGATAATACGACTGATAGCCAAAATAACCTTGATAACACGACCCTCAACAAAAAGAGCACCATAATAACAAGACTGTTTCCCTAATCCCCTTGAGACACTTCTTATCGAGGTTCTACTGTACTATTTTACATGGAGAGACAGTTTATTTAAATCCATTAGGATGACCTCCATCAATATTGTAATTCTTAAAACAAGGAGAAAGTTTTAGTAAAATTAATGCTAACCTAGGTCCTTGAGAGTTTAAACATGCTCAGACATTAATGAGATTATCAAAAGATTTAAAAAGTAATTGGGTTTTTCTGCCCTGTAATTGCTTAATGCTGTTCTCAAACATCAGTTGCTGGGAATAAATATAATTTAATTTGTTTCTAGGTGATAGAACCACATTCTACTTCACATTGGAGTACTAACATCTACATGTTCTAACTTTTCAAATAAAAATATCAAAAAGCTAGTTATTGAAAAAGGAGATTAAATTTAAATAATAGAAGACCTGCATATAAACATTTTCCTTTTTAATTTTTTTTTTTTTTTTTATTATTACCAAAAAAATATTTACATATATATACTACAAGCGACATTAATTACAAACAGCTTTATACATTCATATCTTCTTATCTTCTTTGAACAACTTTGTTGCAGGTATCCATTCGAAATTACGTTTTATTACAAGCTGTTCTGTATCTATTCTATCCAGATATCTCAGCTGTAAAATAAAACAAAACAAAATATTAGTAACTATAGAATAAATAAATAGAGTCTTTGACTTTTAACTTCTTTTGTAATGATGGACGAGGCATTTAGTAGTTTATTTTAATTTTAAATGTTAAAGTCAATTAAAAGGCAGTTATGTAAACATAAATGAGGTTTTTATAATTGTGTGGAAAAGCATATACAGTAAAAACCTCGATAATTCGGACCTCTAAAATCCGGAGCCTCAAAAATCCGGACTGCCTACTGAAAAATTAATTAACTAGATATTCGATAAAAAAAAATTCGAAAAGTGAAAGTGGGGCATCTCTTGCAAAAAAGTATGGTGTGAGGACATCTACCATCAGTGGTTTAAAACAAAAACGAGATAGCATACTGCAATACGTGTGAGAGCTAGGGGATAAAAAACCCAAAAAAGTTACGAACGGCAAAGGATACCGCTTTAGAAGATGCGATGAACATAGGTTTACCCAAAAAAGAAGCTTAGACGAACCTTTATCAGGTCTTCTCGTCTGCGAAAGTTATTTTACAGCATATTTGAAAATTCAGACAAATTGTTAATTCGGACAGTGTCAGTTCCCAATTAGTCCGAATTATCGAGGTTCCACTGTAATTTAATAGTTTCCTGTTATTACTTTAAACTTAAAATTGAATATTTTATAATAAATAATATTGTATCCGAGTAATTTGTTCAAGAATTTCATTTAAGTACATTAAATAGCAATTTATCCAAATTAGATAGGACAGGCTTGTTTTTGAGTAAATAAATGTCTAATAACCTAAAACATAGGTGTATATTCTTTAAAATTAATCCACAATTATTTATTAATTTGAATAAAAACATAAATAAAATTTAAAAGAAGATGTATTAGATAAATATTCACTAAACAACTGAAGGACCACATTTTGAAATTTGTTATAAATCGCTGAAATTTATCTGAGGATTTTAATTCAGATTCATAGACTACACTATAGACTATAGACAATAAGATTTAGGATATTAATACTACCTAAAGATATTCCTTAATTTTTAAGAAAAAGTAAAAAGGCCTGTTTACCTTTGTGAAATGTTTGTAAATAAAATAAACAGGCCTGTTTACCTTTGTCAATGAAAAAATAAAATATAATTGTTCATTAACTTTTAAAGCTGGCACTTCACTTCTATTGTTACTCCCCTTATAGAAAAACCAGGGAAGTAACAATCTAAAGGAGTACGGAATGTTGTTATTTAGAATGTTATTCCCCTTATAAAAACAGAAGTGTGATGTTCCTTAGCCCACATTGGACTAAACATCCCTTTGTCTTGATAGTTATTTAGTCAGCAATTTATATTCTAAAAAAACATAGGGGAGTAACAATCTAAAGAAGTACCTTAAAGCCTATTGTAGCCTTTACTCTCTAGGATGTCTCTATCATGTACACACCTCATTTGATACCTCATTTTCTAAGTGAAAGCTGCATTATTATGAAAAGGAGGTGTTCTGTATTTTTCAGTAGTTACTATTAGACTATTGACCTCTAGAGTTTTATTTAAAAAATGAAATCTTTTATTTAGACTTTGAAACATAAGGAGATTGTTAATTTGTTGATAATGTGGGTAAGGTAAAGTAAGATATGTCTGTAGTATACATAATTTATAATGATTTTTAAGATGTGGCGTTTCAAAAGTCAAATTGAATTGCAGCTTTATCTGCGATCTCCCTTCCTTTTTCATATGTACTAATCCTCTAATATAAATAATCTAGGCATGGGTTTCATTTTAAATATATTGATGAAAAATATTAGTACAGGACCCACTACCTTCGGACGGTTGGATACACCAAATTTGTCTTAAAATTTGGGTACGAAACAGATTAATATTAACTACAACAGACAGGTGTCAATAGATATCTTCACAAAACAGGGTTAAATAGATCTTTTATGTACCAGGTGAGAAAGGACTGTGACATGGGTGTCACATGAGGAGGAGTCAGCCCCAGCTGTGCTGCCTGTTGAATCAGTTAAGAGGGCTTCTACTGTAGGAGAAAATAATTGGACAAACAAAAAACATTGCATAAAGAAGTAACATGTTTAAAGAACAACTAATTTTAAGTAGATTGTGGTTTCAAGCAGTTTTAACAAATACGAATAGCCCAATTAACAAGCGAGTATGATGTCTGTTCACTAATAATTTCAGGGACTAGATTTCTCTAGAAATGGGAGAAGAGGGTCCAGCATTTATTAACACGAGGATGAAAAATTTCTTGGCAAAACGCAGGGGCTGGGAAATAAAACAAAAAAATCAACTTTAAATGACAGAAAAACAAAAAAAAGCTAGGAGAGTGGAACGGATGTAAAGAACAGTACAGATGCGCTCTACAGGGCTAACTAGTAAGATAGAATCTGAACCGTGGGCCTGGGTATTAAAAAATAGATAGAAGTGTATGACGAAAAGGATTCTGGTGCCATAGCTAGCCCCACTGACCTGACTAGCACCAAGACCCCAAAACGTAGTCCTTCGTGAGGTTGTCAAGGGGTAATTTACTTTCACACTAATATAAATAAAAAAAACTTACTGTGAACCTGATGTATCGGACTAGAGTTTCTAGGTGGACTGGGTCAGTATCGGGTGCACTACACAGCAACCTTCGCCAAAGTGCACCTGCCAGAGCTGTATCAGAGCCTAGCCCTTCATCATAACTTACTAAAGCTGCTTGGAATTGTTCACTTAGCGTTACCACCTGAGACCTTGCTACGGAACTATGTTCACTCTATAGGAGAAAAAAAAAAAATATATATATAAGGTATTAGTTTAGATTTTTTATTAATCCAACAAGTATAAAATGTATTGAACTCTTAACAATTTGATTTCAATTTAAAAATGTTTTAGGATATTAATAAGATTAGACAAAAAAGCATATAAATATGTAAATTAAAATATTGTTTTAATTTTACATAATTGTACAATAAGGCCTAATTATACTTGAACCAAGTCAGCTTAGACTCTACTTTGACGCTAATTGGATCGTGTAAACAGGGTATCCAAGCCAACTTGGACATCCAAGTTGAGTTGGATGGGCTCCATCAAAGTAGACTTTGATAAAAACAAAAATGGCGCCCACCTGAAAAATTATGAGAACGAGCTGTCAAAAAATGACAGATATGTGAGGTTGTGCTGGGATTTGCTCACTAGAAGGTGATATATCACCACTGTTTTATAACTTAATAAGTACAATTTAACTGGAAAGTTCTAGAGGGTCAATTTACACCAAGTATACTTGGATCGTGTAAACCAGGCTTAATTATAGAAGAAATTCATGAGAAACAATGAAAATATATATAAAAATATATATATATATATATATATATATATATATATATATATATATATATATATATATATATATATATATATATATATATACAGGGTGTCCCGGGTCAGGACCGACAAACTTTGGGATATGATAGTACAGTTAATTTGGAGTAAAAAAAGTTCTATAAACCATGGTCCTATTCTCATTTGTTTTCTAGCTATCTTATTTTTAACTTTTCTTTGTAAAACGTGACTTTGACTTAATAAATTGGCAATATCATTGGAAGTAATTAAGCTAGAATGATAAATGATATACCACCTGAAAGAGCATGAAAAACTCTTAAAGATTAATATCATTTCAGCTATTACATTTCATTTTTAGTCACACGTTAATTCGTTAGAACTTGAAAATAATGAAATTTTATTAAAAAAAGAAAATGTTAGAGCTTGTGTAACCAGGGCCGTCGCGAGAACATCGGGCGCCCGGGGCGAGCCTTAGCAAAGCGCCCCCCCCCCCAAAAAAAAGTGAAAAAAAATTATACACAACAATTGTTTCTTATACACAATAATTTTTACATCGAAATGGAAAAATATAGTTATTGCTAAATTATTTTTCCCATCAAAATTCGAACTTTGTACAGAAACCTAAAACGAACGCCTTCTCCACACTTAAAATCTTTAAATTTTCCCGGATTTCCGGCCTCTAGGCGAACTTAAGAGCCAATAAAAGGTTCTTGTAAAAATGGCTTACGAAGAGTCACTTGAGAATATATACAGGGTGTTCCTAAATATCGCATGTACTTAAGGAAGGGGCTAATAATTCTTCGGCTTATAATATGACTAAAAATTTTTATAAACATTGGTCCGCAAACGCTTTGTTACCTATCTACAGGGTGTTAAAATGTCAACAACAAGCCTTAGCAAAGCGCCCCCCCCCCCCCCAAAAAAAAAGTGAAAAAAATTATACACAACAATTGTTTTTTATACACAATAATTTTTACATCGAAATGGAAAAATATAGTTATAGCTAGATTATTTTTCCCGTCAAAATTAGCTAAACTACAGAGAAGGAATTAGAATATGAAATATATAGAGGAAAATATTTAAATAAACCATAATTTTGCGCTTCAAAAAAATAACGCTTTCAAATTATGATAGACCTATATGATAAAACTTATTTTGAAACTTCATAGTGTAGAAAATAACAGTTATAAACAAAAAACAAATCTGGTACGGAACTTTTCCTCACTTTAGAGGCCACTAAAGTGGCTGTGAAGCAGCATTAGGCATTAGGCGGGTTAATACTTGAATGGGTGACCGTTTTGAACTAATTGATTTTTTCTTTATCATTTTTCAAACAAATGTTTATTCGTTATTTTTATTTCATTTCATTTATTTAATTATTTGAATTTTGGCGGTATTTTGACAAAATTGTCAACGAACTTGGACGTTTAACAAAAGTTTCGCACTAATTAATAATTATATGTTCGCTTATATCTTTTTACTTTTCCTCACTACCTATAGTAAGAAAAGTATTGTTTTCAACAAAAAATTGTTTTCGAGATTTTTACGGAATTTTCCGTTTTGGATGTTTTAAAGACCTCCTGAGTGGTTTTCAGCATGACGTCTGTATGTGTCTATGTGTGTTATCATCGTAGCGCCCAAGGTATTTAACCTAGAGAGTTGAAACTTGGCAGAAAAATCAGTCCTTACTTGTAGTGGTGCCACCCGGAAAATCAAATTTTTCCGCCATCTTGAACCCAGTTTGTTGAGTCACCAAAAAATTTATACCTCCCTGTATGACAAACAAGCCCACCAAATTTCATTTTGATATTGGCCGCCATTTTTAAGTTATCAAAAATTTTTGATTTTTTAAACTTTGACGGTTAATAATACCGAAAGTATAAATAGGTTTTTGACATATGGCATATCGTTGGAACCGGAAAAAATTAAGCAACAAATATTAAAAAATCCGATGAAATTCCATTAGTTAGTTTAAAAGTTATAAGCAAATATAATTATTTATTAGTGCGATAATTTTGATGACGTCAAAGTTTGTTTACGTCTGTCAAAATACCGCCAAACTTCAAATAATTAAATAAAATATAGGTATTAAAATTAATGTTTTCTTTAAGAATGATAATAAAACAGTTAGTTCAGAACGGTCACCTATCCAAGTACTGACCACGTCCAATGCTGCTTCCACCTGCAGGAGAGGTCACTTTAGTGGCCTCTGAAGTGAGGAAAAGTTTCGAGGTACCCCGTACCCGATTTTTTTTAAATTGTTCCTTACTTTTTACTGGATCTATGTTAAAAATGTATTTATACTTTCCGTATTATTAACCGTCAATGTTTCAAATATTTAAAAATCGATAACTTCAAAATGGCGGCCAATATCAAAATTTAATACGGTGTATTTGTTTGTAATACAGAGAGGTACATTCGTACTCAATCAACCACTTTTCGATTTTTTTACGATTTGTTTAAATATTTGCTGACTGAGCAAACTGGTTCAAGATGGCAGAAAATGTTGGCACTACTAAAAGTAAGGACTGATTTTTCTGCCAAGTTTCAACTCTATAGGTTATACCCTCGGCGCTAGCTACGATGATGACACATATTCAAACGTGATGCTGAAACTGAAAGCCACTCAGGAGGTCTTAAAAACACCCAAAATGGATAATTCAGTTGAAATCTCGAGAACAAATTTTTGGGTGAAAACATAACTTTTCCTACCATAGGTGAGGAAAAGTAAAAAGACTAATAAATGTTTTATATGCTTTTAAATATGGCATTTTATGTGCATTTTAATATCATTTATATATAGGACTATTTCCTATAGGCTTATGTATTTACAATCTGTATGGAAAATAATTACAAGGTAAAAAGAACTTTTTATATACTATGTTTTTAAATTTTCTGTCATAAATCATAAATTTGAAACCCCTCAAAATGAAGATTGTAAATATGGGATATGTCAAAACAAATAAAATAACTTGCGGATTTTTTCCGAACTAACTTTCTATACAGCAAAATTTCCTAAAAACGAATTAAATTCTACTGAAAGATGGCTAAAAGTATTTTAAAAAAATGCATTTTCATCGTGTTCTGATCTATTCACTATTCTAAAAGTTTCAAAGGTCTAGCTACTCGGGAGTTAGTTAAAAATCGATTGCAAGATTTGAACTGGACAAACAAACAAACAAATAAGAAATCAAGCTAATAAAAACGTAGTAAAATGAAAAATATAAACACAAGCTGTGGTCAACCTAAATAAATTAAATGCCAAATTCTTAGCCTTTGAATGAGCAAAGTTATGTAAAATGTCTTTAATTTCAATCTTCTTGGCTCTTTATTTTCAATGGAAAGGACTGCAAGTCTGTTGAGACGTTCCTGTATCATCGTTGACCGTAGACACGCTTTAATCAGCTTGAGTTTGCTGAAGCTTCTTTCAGCGCTAGCCACAATGATGGGTATTGTTAACAATATTTAATTTTAAACGAAGCTAAGTTTACGCAGTTTATCCCGAGTGCCATCGCTTCTTGGTCGACCTATAGGTGTTATTAGGGGGTAATTAATTATTACAATTTAAAAAAAAAAATCACATTTAGGAATGAGGTTTCCCAAGGAACCTCATTCCCAGTTACCTGAGGAGTAAAAACGTTAAAATCATGTTTCCTAAGAAAAAACAAATCTGAGGCTTATCTAGAGATTGGTTATCAAGTCCTTTGGGCCTATGTCTTTAATTAATTGCTAATCTCTAGGAGTAGACTAGTTACAGTACCGTGAGTACTGCTTGTGCTAAACATGTCGGGACGGTGTCGGTCCTCAGTAGTACAGACTCGTTCCCTTCCCGGATTGTTGTTCCCTTCCCAGACCAGACCAACCTTATCGGTACAAATTCCGTGTTTAGAGGTACTGTTTAGGTTTAGAGACACTGCGGCATTGTCGGAACAGTGACAAAGAGAGACTCGGTTCCACGTTCCGGAACACGAGTTCCGATACACCCCAATCCCTATAGTGAACCTTAAAAAATGTTTCAATTGTAAATATATGTATGCATGCAATTGTATTTAATATGTATACAGTATTAAACATAATTTTTCAAACTTTTAAGGCGCCCCCTTGCTCGTGGCGCCCGGGGCGACCGCCCCGGTCGCCCCACCCTCGCGACGGCCCTGTGTGTAACTACTGTATTGTATTAGATAACTATGGGTGCAAAACTCCTTAAAGTTGGCGCATTTACTAAGCTTCAAAACGATACTATTAAATTTAAAATATTGCAACGTGAAGTATCCGAAATTGTGATGAAATTCCAAAAAAACATGTCCCACTGTAAGCTGAGATAGGGTTGGGGGAATGGGAAGTGCCCTGAAAATGCAAACGTCGGGTGATTTTTTTCTTTTTCTTTTAAGGTGCTCTAGTATAATAAAACGTTAAAGTCAGAGTTTAGTCATAGTACCCGTGTGGTACCAATGATACTACAGTCATTGTGAAGTCATAGGACCTGATGAATCTTATAATTATTAAGGGTGTAATAATTTATTATTATTACGATAATTAATTACTTTTATAATAATATTCTTTGTAACATAACTAAAATTGTACTGTATTAATTGAATTATCTTATTACTTTATTAAAAAAAATCATTAAAGATGAAATATAAAAGTGTAATAATAAAATAAACCGATCTTTTTCATTTATAATTAACACTTCTGCAATTACTATAATAAATGTTCAAAATGGTGCCCTCCTTCATTCATACACATCCACAATTTTTAAGTCGAGATTTGCTGCATTTTATGGGAGTCGCTTTTTGGTCATTTATTTGACCCCCCCCCCCCCCCCCCCCAACATAGATATCTAAAGGTGCAATGTCTGGTGACCTGGGTGGCCAAGCAACCGGTACTCCTCTTCCAATGCCCTATTAGGCTAGTGTTGAATGCAGCAAATCTGTACTTAAAAAATGTCGGATGTATATTAATGAAGAAGGGCACCATTTTGAACATTTATTATAGTAATTGCAGAAGTGTTAATTATTGTAAGAAAAGAAGGTTGATTTATTTTATTATTACACTTTTCTATATTATTCTTTAATGTTTTTTTTTTTTTTTTTAACTAAGTAATAACATAATTCAATTAATACAGTAAGATTTTGGTTTAGTTACAAAGAACATTATTATAAAAATAATTAATTATCGTAATAATAATAAATTATTACACCCTTAATAATAAGATAAGACCCCTTATAAGACGTTCATCAGGTCCTATGACTTCACAATGACTGTAGTATCATTGGTACCATGATTGGTACCACACGGGTACTATGACTAAACTCTGACTTAAACGTTTTATTATACTAGAGCACCTTAAAAGAAAAAGAAAAAAAATCACCCGACGTTTGCATTTTCAGGGCACTTCCCATTCCCCCAACCCTATCTCAGCTTACAGTAGGACATGTTTTTTTGGAATTTCATCACAATTTCGGATACTTCACGTAGCAATATTTTAAATTTAATAGTATCGTTTTGAAGCTTAGTAAATGCGCCAACTTTAAGGAGTTTTGCACCCATAGTTATCTAATACAATACAGTAGTTATACAAGCTCTAACATTTTTTTTTTTATAATTAAATTTTATTATTTTCAAGTTCTAACGAATTAACGTGTGACTAAAAATGAAATTTAATAGCTGAAATGATATTTGTCTTTCAGAGTTTTTCATGCTCTTTCAGGTGTTATATCATTTATCATTCTAGCTTAATTACTTCTAATGATATTGCCAATTTATTAAGTCAAAGTCACGTTTTACAAAAAAAAGTTAAAAATAAGATAGCTAGAAAACAAATGAGAATAGGACCATGGTTTATAGAACTTTTTTTACTCCAAATTAACTGTACTATCATATCCCAAAGTTTGTCGGTCCTGACCCGGGACACCCTGTATATATATATATATGAAAGAACTAAAGCTGTCAAATATTATTATTATTTTATTTTATTTTTTTGTGAATCACTCATCAAGTATGTGTTAAATAGCTGAAGAAGAATATTGCATGTATTATTTTTTAATATTTTCAACAGCCAACAATCATGAAATCCAATTTGAAGGGCACAGAAAACATACATAGACAATTTATGTTATTCCTATAAGATGAACTCCATAGACGATCCCATTATCTAATAATCTAATACATATTTGACACGTTGACACTAGATGCGCTTTCCAGTACAGGCAAGCACTGATAATGGTCTTATGAAGGCTGAAAGCTGCTTTGTTATTTAAATTTCAATAAAATAACTATGTTATTCCAATAAAAAGAATTATAATAGAACTTATACTTTAACTGCAAAGATAATCTACACATCAAAAAGTTATTTCTCTTCCACACATATTTATTTTACGTTCATAAACATTTATAAATTCTCGTAGAAGAAGTCTTTATGATAGTTAAAAGCCCATAAGATAAAAGGCAATAAATTTATTATCTGGCTGTATTTTTTCTTGCATGACTAAAAATTTCCAGGTTTTCCCAGAAGACGAATGATATTTTTTTATTATAATCAGAAGTTATTTCCAGAGTTTTTTTTAACACTATTAGTACTATGCTTTTTAAAACTTTAATTTTTAAGTAGAGGTGGGCAACAAAGATATTTTAAAACATCTAATATTTGTCAATCTACTTTTAGATTTTATAAACTCGCTTTTTTGTTTTGCAACAAAAAACTTAAATATAACTTTTAAAGTCATGCTTTTGTAATTTTTCATTTTAAATAATTTCTTAAAATAAAAATGATAGATTATACACAATTAATATTTCTTTTGTAATTTTTAAGACCTTAAAACGTGTAATCAAGGTTAAAAAACCACACCCCAAGCCAGCAAATATTCTAACGGCTTAATTGATACACAATAATTTATTGTCCTTGAACTACATTGAAAGATCATTTTGTTTAAACTCAATACTTAAAAAAAATGACAACTATCAATAAAGGGGTTTTCAATTACGTGCAATAACACCGATAGTCTTTTCAGGTAAAATTGAGTTGTTTCAAGCCAGAGTGGGCCATCCTCAGAAGGTGATATTGATTCGAATTTCAGTTCAATTAAGCTCCAAAGAAATACTTGATTCCTCCAAAAGATTCATTATAGGTCACATTGAATGGCCCTCCCAGAATGGTTCAAAACTGATCCCCTCTAAACTCTTTTTTAAAAATATTGGGATAGCCCACTCTGGCTCAATACTTTTTTGAGGAAAATGATTGATAATCGTATTCCTCTATTTATTCAAAATATTTTTTTTTTTTTTAAGATTTAGCCTCACAAATGTATATGTATGTTGTTCAGTGCCTAATCGGTACTTTTTTACTTTAGCGCCCCCCTATATATCTTTTTCTTAATAGATATTTATACAAAGGAACATTAACAGAGTAGGTATCTCCTTAGTCTAAATTACTAATAAGACAAAGGGTTATTTAGTCCAATGTACGTTAGGACCAAGGAATGTCACACTTCTGTACATAAATGTGATAATATCCCTTAGTCTAATTAACTATTAAGACAAAGGAATATTAAATTCACGCTTAGAAAACAGTAGAACTCATGATGCTACAGTTTTTTGTATGAGATTTAGTCTTACACATGATAAGACTCAATCTTAAAATAGCGTAATAAAACTGCCCCAGGAGTCTCAATGCCTTGGGGAGACAAACACATAAACCTTTGAGACTTTTGTTTAGAACCAAGGGGGGTGCTAAAGTAAAAAGTGCCGCCTAATCTATAAAGAGTAGACAAAAACTAAATCAATGAATAGATAGTTTCTGAAGATTTCAAATTCAAATAAGAAACATACCCCTAATTTCTTAATTCGTGTTGTGACATCCTTCCACATAGCATCTACAAGATGATTCCTGACAACTCGCCCATGAGATGGATCTGCCATCACTCTGACCATTAGAAGCCATACATGAAGCTCAGTTACAAGGAACCATGAAAACATCGTGTCTGGCATCTTGAGTTCTAAATAAACACAATAAAAGCATTCAGATAAAAGGCTAAAACTCATAACAAAGGCGGTGTAGTACCAAACAAGACAAGAACCATTCATTCCAAAAATGTAATTATTAGTGTTCGTTCTACTGATGAAATTGCTAGAACCAATTTCTAAAATATCTGAAACTATTTTGGTTTAATAAGAGGAGTTTCTAGGCCTAAAGAGGGGGAAAAATCATTTAAGACTTTACAATTTCAATAAAATTTGATAATATGAGATAGTTTGATGGAATTTTATCAACTTTTTGGTTTGACATGGCTTCCTGTAGTAGTCTTACAGGCAAAAAATGGTTCTTGAGAGTTATGATTTTGAAAGGATGAAGCAAATTACAGTAGTTGCAATGCGTGCAATACAGAGCTGGCACAGTGTGAAGAGAGAAAATGAGGCAAATGGTAATAATCTTACATCATTCTTGATTCACATACCTACTAGAGATTTCACAACTTAAAGAAAGCTATTTCTTTTGATTTGTTCATTGCCAGCAGATAATCTTACCCCAATTACTCAGGAGAAGAGTTGCAGGTCTTAAATCTATCAATGGCCACTGAAATACTTCCCGAAGTAATACCTTATTTTGAAAAAACCTTGTGGCTTTGTAAATAGCACCTACTTTTGTCAAACACTGGATTGTCAACCAATTTGTCTAAATAATATCAACCAAATTTCCAACAAACTTCACAACCTACCTGTCATAAAAGTCATGTAATCAATTTTATCAGCGACACTTTCATACAGTTGAAATCCACCCATTTTCAATTTCTAGAAAAACAAAAAGGGAAAATCAGCTCAATAATTCAAGAAATCAGAAGTGAAAGACAGAGTAAGTTATTAATAAAATTGACATTAAGAAATTATACAGTAAAATTTAGTTATTATCACCTGCTTATAAAATCCGTATTTAATTTTAGTAGATATCTTATCGACAATTCCTCCTCCGACCAGCTCGACATTGCTGGAGCCAGTGGCGATGTTATTCCTTCGTGAAATGCCATAAGGATTCTGAGCAGTATTGATTTCTATAGGATAGGACAGAAGTGGCAAATTCCTCAAACCTGAAACGTTTCTTGCCTGGAAAAAACATTAATGTCATAAAAAAACAAGTCTTTTCTTTATTATAAAGTTATTATAAACTTCAACTTCTTCATCGCACATAACGATGTAAATAAAAACTGAATCTTCACCCATACTCAGTAGACCTCCTTACTAAACGCGGATTAATAGGTAAGCATTTAATGGTTTTAAAATTTCATCAGTTTTATTTTTAAAAAATAAGAAAAACAAGAAAAAAAATTGTCACTCACTTTTAAAATATTTCTAAATAAAATAGAAGACATGTCGGGTAAGCTCGATTGATAGTAGTCTTAAGGAGTTAAATGCATTTTTAAAATTCTCTACGTAAAAATAAATTAATGCTGAATATCACATGAAAGAGGCCGGAATAAAATATAATCTGCGCTTTAACTAAAAAAGAACTTTTTAAAAAAATTAACTGAACTGAAACCAAAATCTATTTTCGTAATACAAAGGTTACATTTATGAAATAACTGTTATAACAAGGTTATGATGTTTATCCCGTGAGGTGCTGCCATCTGTACTATTTTAAATGAAGTAACGATCGCGTCCGATGTCCGATTCGAGTTTCAGTTTTTAGCTGGAAGGCAAAGAGGAATACACGATGACGAGTTCTCTTCGTTTTCTCTATTTCAAAATCATAATATTATAGTGATTGCTCTTCTTCTGTGAAATGTTATTGTAACGTAAGTACTCGACAATGTTTCCTCTATCTAACGGCTTAATTTAGACTCGATTCGGCGCTTTATTCGTGGCTAATTCAAACGGGATAGCTGTGAGTGTTTTTAGAGGAGTGCACTCTCTGTGACCTCTGGGAGAGGAAAACGGCCCACATTTACCCGCAGCCCAGTATTCCAAGCACCAGCCTTGTGTTACGCTATCCCCTCTGACACACGTACAATAATTTCATATTGTTTCCTACCTATTAAATGTTATAAATACAAGTTAAAATGACTTTTTCGTTGAGGTGGCGAAGTGTGTGGATGCTCTACCTCTTCCCTCCTGGCTCATTTTGTATACAACCTAGTTAAATAGCACCCCGGCTTTAAATCGCATCGAATCAATAATCCGTCGTAAATCTTTAGACCTTATTTTGAAGCTATTTGTCTTAGATTCCGTTTTAAAGAAATATTAAATTGAAGTAATAGAAGACTTGGGTTGGGGTAGGAATGTTGTTTCAGTTGAAATGGAGGTGGTTTGAGGGACCACTTGCAACAGCTATGGCACCCTCATTTCTTTTATTCTATTTATTTTTTGTTTACTTTGCATCCAAGTTCTTAGATTATTTTTGTGTGCTGTGCACCTACCTTTCAAGTGTTATTTATTCTATCATCTTTGAAATTGAAGTGAATATAAAATCCTTCTCTTCAATATCTAGATTATTCATTGGTAATATTATTTCGATTTTTTAAACTGAGTTTTTAAGTTGATCTATTGTTTTGTTTAATGACTAGTAGACCCCCAAAAATGACAATTTGTATTGTTCGGTTTAGATTTTAATGATGAAAGTGAAGACTCAGTCTAAGGAGTTTGTCAGACCTCTTCGCTCCGGGTCTAAAGTCCAGTCGAACATGAAGCTTCCAGGCCAGCCCCCTGAGAAAATGCCGAAGGTAGCACATCCAGTCGAAGATTTGTCTTTACTTAAGAAATCCGTCGATACAAGTGTCACCAACCCTCTAGAAATTCTCAAAGTTTTTCAAGGAGGAACTCCTGAGGTTGGTTATAATCATATTGTTTCTATTTTTAATCAAAGCATTCTATTATCTAACTATTGGACTCATAAAAGTATCTATTTCAAATCTACTTCAAGTCTATTTAATTAATATTTTAATATAGATCAAACTAGATGAAATATTTGTGTGTAATAGATATTTTGAGGAATCAAACAAGGTATTTGTTTAAAGGTAGAAAGGGCTTTAAGTTGTATTTTTTAAAAAAAGAATCCTTATGGAATTACTTTTAAGCTCTTTAGGAGCTTCTACGTAATAACTAATCTTCAGAATAAATTTTAATTTATACAGTAAATAGGATGCAATAAGTAGATAGTTTTCACACACAAAAAAATAGTAAATTAAATTAAGTTTTAAGTCTATTTTATTAATATCTTAATTTAGAACAATAATCTTAAGTAGAGATGTGTACTAGATATTTTACATGTTGAAATCGAAAAGGAATGAAGTGCTTCACATTGTGCTTTATTAAAATCTTAACGGAGCTTATTTTCTTTTAAAATTTGTATAAGCAATTATGTGAAAAAAATTTATTGTGGACTGAAATGATCTTCCTCAAAAATATTTATTTATTTTATAATATTTTATAGAATAATAATTGCTATTCTAGACTCTGAAAAATCTTGCCCATTGCGTACTGGTCTTGGTTATTTTAAATATTACCTCTATAGCAATGTTGAGCAAATTTCCTAGGAAATGATGACAAATTTTGAAATAATTGTATTACTATCTGATGTTATTTATAAAATTGCTTCATCTTGATTTAATTGTTGACTAAATACCGAGTGGTTTATTCTGAATTTTTCCTGTATCTAATGTAGTGTAGTTTATTGGCTTTTGTTAGCTTTAACTTCGTACGTTTTTTTAATCCTAAAGTTGTTTTTTGTAATATTGTTCAGGAAATTCTATTTATGGCTAAATAGCCATGGATTGGTCTTGGATGTTAACAATCCCCATAGTTATAATGTCAAAAAAAAATAGAATGCTAGACCTACTCTTTGCATTTCGATTGAGATTGGGAAGTCATTGGTTAATCTTCTAATGTAATAAATTAAGTTACTAATTGTTGTTCTTTACTTTTTTGACATTTTATTATTAAAAAAGTATTTATAATATTGAACGTAGAATAATTGCCGCCAAGTTAATCGATCCTACCATTGAGTTGATTTAATTTAAATGATCTAAAAACAGGTTTATATTGAGATATTTTAAACTGATACATTTTGTTTTTTCTTTAATTTACTTTAAGTACTGTTTACCTCCCCACTTCCATCTACTTCTATATCCGAGTATGAATCATAACACTTCTTGTATTTTAAAGTTAAAAAAGAGATTAAATGCACAGCATTCTATCTATATTGTAGTATAAACTATTTAAAACAATATTTTAGGCAGCTATAAGATATAGTATTTCCTATTTAATTTTGAGTAGCGTTCATTTAAGACTATGAAGTTTAAAGACCCTTTAACACTAATTAAAAGATATAGAGGAATTAATTATTTACTGCTCATAATATAATTTAATGAATTATAGCTTTACTTTGCTTAGACACATGTTCTCTTTGGTTCTATTTGTCAGTGGGACAATAGGTACTAGATCTATTTGTGTACAGAGAAGTAATCTTAAATGTTCCCTGTGTTAAAGTGAATATGCTCAGACAATTTACAGTAGAGTCTCGATAATCTGAGCTCTCAAAAGAGAGTTCATGGAAAGAAGGAGCAGTAGCGGCTCCCCTGAATTAAACCCCAATTAGGACGGGACAGAGTTTGTACTAGTTAAGATGGATTCCTATAATTTTATGAAATCACTTTCCTGTCTGAGCTGAGCTGCTGTGTTTACATCCAAATTCAGGGAAGCCTATTAATTTATTTCTCTTCTTCAGTTCTAAGTTAAATCTCAAATCGAAAGCTTCGTTTAACATTTTTATAATGTCAACAAAAACATACCGAACTTCAGTTAGCCGTGAAAATAAATGCGATGTTGCGTATAAATAAAGGAGTGTCACTGAAAACAATTGTGCAGGAGTTAGTAACAGTGTGTGATTAAAAAAGTAATAGGATGCAATTATTTTAACACCTAATAATATGAATGTAAGTATTATTTTTCAATAAATAGTTAAAAAGTATAATTACAAATTCATATATTTCCAATAATCCGAGTTTATTGGTAATCCGAGTTTATCGGTAATCCGAGTTTATTAGTTATCCGAGTTTATTGGTAATCCGAGTTTAGTCCCACCCAACTCGGATTATAGAGACTCCACTGTATTTCAATTTATAAATTGTTATCTCTGATAACATCTTTCCCTGACGTTGTTTCATGGCCTTTTGGACTTCAATTGTTTGCGACTCCAGGAGTTTATTTGTTTTACCTATGATGAAACCATGCTCTTGTCTTTTATGCAACAAATATAAAGCAATGTAGAAAAATTTCTTTGTCTAATTTTAAGTTTTATTTGTGTTCAGTAAAGAATTTTAGAATGAGATTTGATATATTTTTACTGAAGGTAAATAAACAGTTATCACAACATCCTTACTTTACAATTAATTAAACTATAAATAAAATTAAAGTCTAATGTCTAAGCTAATCAACATATTAGAGCTTTAATTATTCAATGTTTCAGTCGAGCAAACCATTTCTTTATTTATTAGCTATCAACATATATAGCTAAATATACAGCAGTGTGGTTCTGCGTAACAACGGGAAGAAGAAAACAATTTGTCATTATTTTTTTACTCTTATGTTCTTGTATTATTATTTTAAAAAATCATTTTAATTTAATATTTTTTAACTGGGATAGCTAGACTAAACAGAGTTAGTTATAAGTAGGGCTCAGATCGATATGCTCGATAAAATCTCCAGATATGCTCGAAAACCATATGTTTTATGCTCGATAGATATGCTTGAAAAAACCCATTATATGCTGTTAAATATGTAGAATATGTTCGAAAAACACTGTTTAAAACTATAGAGGACACTGAAACGAAACAGTCTACAACTTATCTTCATTGATACCTCGAGATTCCAACTTTAGGATGACCTCAGAAATGACGCTCATGTAGGCTTTTATGAAAGTCAAGCATGGCATCAAGTCCTTCATTTCAAAAGCAGCCTGAGCTTTCATGGTGGTCAGGGCCCAAATGATGGTGGGGGGGTGGAATTTGAATAAAAAAACTATTTAGATGAAAAAACCACAAGAATATGCATTAATATGCTTTTCTGAAAACAGCGGTTTTATGCATTTATATGCTCAATAAATTTAAATTCTGTTGGTCCCTGAGAGGTGAAAATACCACCAAAAGGCTTCTTTCACCGGAAACCCAAGCTGTTTATGGGGTTCTTTCAATGTGTACTATTCAGGAAAAAAATATGCAAATATGCTCAAATCCGAGCCTTAGTTATAAGGGTTTTGTTTAACACAGAGCAAATCTAATGCGTAACGGAATACTGAGTGATTTTTGTTGTTTTTTTTTCTTTAAAAAATAACTCCATTTTTATTTATTTAGGGACAGGTCTAGGTAAGAAATTCCTTCGATGAAGTACCAAATTTGACTAGTACTTTGTAAAAGTAAAATTATGGGTGTTATAAGGGTAAAAAAACCCTTAGTCTCTAGGTAGGTTCTAAACATCTTCCAAGAGTTATTTGTGCATTCTATTGACCTCGAGATATGGACTTGTACAAGAATATTATTATTTTTTAAATATAATAATGGAGGTGTTATCTAGCTGTCATGTAAGCAACTTATTAATATCATAAAGAACCAAGAGACACTTTAAAGGTATTTAAAAATGTCCCTGACACTCTCAATTCCATTTAAAACAACAAAAAATATCATGTCAGCCATCAGCAGTAAAAGTACCTTAAAGGTTAATTATTATGTCCAATTTAAAACAAAAAATTACTTTTTATGGTATGTAATAACAATGGTATTATGAGGCAATGACAGATAATTGTACTTTACAATAACATAGCACATTATTAAATATAATGTAAAAATATATATTTTGGAGAAAGACTACATTACCTTTTGTTAATGTATTTTGACAACAAACTAACCAATTTTGTAATATTGACATCTTAAATCTTAACTTCAAACGACTTGTATGTGTTTTCGGTTTTTTACTTTCTTATATAAAGAGAAAGTATTGTAATTGCGTGAAAATTCAATTTTGAGATTTTGATGGATTTACACGTTTTGAGGTCCCCTGAGTCCAAAAAAGTTGTTTTAATAAAGTCTGTCTGTTTTCTGTCAATGCAGAGGCTTGGAACCTAAACTACTGGGCCAATTTTGTCGAAATTTGGCATACATGTTCAGAAAAATCGTACCTTTCGGCGAAATCTAGAAATAAATTTTAGCTCCAAATTTGGGGCCCACCCCCCAAAAACTCGGTAAAAAAGTGAGAAAAAAAAAATTCTCCAAAAATTGTTTTGACCATTTTGATTTAAAAAATTTTTAAAATGTAGTTCATTTAAATTAGAATCTAACGATATAAACCGTTTTCCCAAGAATAAATCTAGTTTCAGAGAAATCTGATTTTGTTGAAAATCGAAAACAAAAATTAAACAACCACCTGTTAAACGCTTTTTTCTAAAAAAGAAAAGATATGGAATTTAAATTCAGTTTTAACAATATGAGAAATTTTATTTTTTACTGTCAAGCTAATTAAAACCTTTTCATTTCTATGAGAGTTTTAGACTCTCGAAGCTTAACAACCCTAAAATAAGCGTTAGTGTATTCAATAAAAGTTAAAATCTTAAAGAGAATTAGTAACTCCTAAAAGAGGTTTTGACTGAATAACCCACATTGTCCTTGAACCAGGTTGAATGGGGATTTCATGGTTTCTTCATACTGTAAGGCAACCATCAGGCACTTCTAAAAAAATATAAACCAGAACTGTATTCCTTCCTACAAACAAACTTCCCTTTAAATCATATTTTAAATTATTTAAATTAAGTTTTTTTTTTTAAACAAAGGGGAATAATTTTGAAGCTTACTAACTGTACCAACTTCTCTTAAATTTGCATATTCTTAGCTTTTTTTTGGTTCCCCAGCTCAAAAGTATTTATTATTATTATTATTTTATTTATTTTTTTTTTAAACAGCCCTTACTCTATTAACCACTTAAGTGGCTGTGAAGTATGAACTATATTACTTCCTAAAGAAAAAACCTACTAAAACCTAAAACCTAAAAAACCTAATTGCGCATATCTTAATGCTCTAGCTTTATCTGTAATTGAGGTAAAGTAGACTACGTTTATGAAATTCGATGTGTGCCTATTATAAATGGAATAAATTCAATAGTTTATACCACCTTTTTAGGTGTAGAATCACATAAAGTATTTACATTATGATGTAGAACACCTTGTATACTATTTATATATAATAGTATAAGATATTATCCTGTATTATTTTCTTGACACTTAAGAAGATACTATTTTCAGGGATTGTTTAGAACTGGTTCCAAAGGCCACCTTGTAAATTCCCTTGAGGTTTTACTATTCTCTAGGGAAGTGTAAACAACCACCTTCCTCTACTTTTGTTTTCTAGTGATAAATATTAAATAGTTTTATTCTCTCTCTGACCGCCACTGTCATTTCATAAGGTTCATAAGGCTCGTTTATATATAAATAGAATTTGAATTATCAAAATACAATCTTATTTTTAATAAATGCTGTGCAATATTCATTTGAAACTATTTACAATAAATGCGTTAGGCTTCAAAACATTTGGATAAAAAAATGAATTTATATCGAAATTGACATAACTTATGAAAAGTGGTAATATAGTAATGCATACTATAAAATAAGTGACTAATATTCACAATTAAATATCCTTACAGAAAGTAGAATGCAGCCAATATAGTTTTAAACAAAAACAAAAAGTAAAACAAATGTGTCAAACAAAGGAAGGGAGTTATTTCTTTTGTCTTTCTAGGACACAATCATTGGTCTACTTAGAAGAGGTGGAAATGTTTTAGGATGTTTTGAACCACTTAATTTTTGATGGTGTGTTTCTTAGAGCATTAGTTAGTTGTTTCTTTATTTTATAGATCTTATTCAGGGTGACTTAAGTTCAAAGAGTAAAATTTATCAGTTTATTATATGTTCACTTGTGATGATAAACTTCTGTATTAAAATCAAACTGTCTGTATTAGTATTAGCTGGTTAATTGTACTGTAGTATGAATACTGATGAGTCTTATAGTCCAGATGTTTGATTAAAAACCATCCTGATTTACAACTGGACTTCATTATTTATTTGATTATTGATTAAAATAATAATCTAATACAGTAGATTCTTGTTAATCCGTATTTGATGGGTCCGTAACACTGAAAGTATGCAGTCAACGGAATCAGTTTTATAATGTCTATAAAGAAAGTTTTAGTTTGGTAAAACTATTAAAATCAATATTTTTATCATAATTTTTGCTTCAGAGCTTACTGAAGGTAACGGAAGCTATGTGATCGTTCTGAAGAATAAAACATTTAGAATAAAATAAAAATGAATAAAATAAATTAAGAATAAAATAAAGGACTCCGATTTCAAAAATTCCAAGACAGAAATCTGTTTAAGACATCAGGGAACATTTTTGGTTCCGTGTCTGTCTGTCAGTTTGTTCCTCAATTTTTGCGAACCAACATATCTTAAAAACTACTGGCCTGATTTTATTGAAATTTGAATGGTAGGTCATAATTAGCTCTTTGTTAATCTTATATAAGTTTCAACCTTATGCGCCCATTTGTTTCTCTTCCACATGCGCACAAACATACATTTATTTACATCTATAGCTGCAAAAGTACTTATCTGATTTGTATTAAACTTTTATAGTTTATCGAAAGTAACCCACAGATAGCCACAGATTAATTTGAACCGTCTGTGCTCTTTAACTTTTGCTTAATTAATACTTTATGTAAAAAATCAAAACAATTTTGAAAGATTAAAAAATGTATTGAAATTTGGATGTTAGGTCATAATTAGCCTATTGTTAGTCCCATATAAGTTTTAACCTTCTTCACCCATTTGTTTCTTTGCTACATGCGCACAAACATGCATTTATTTACATTTATATCTTTAAAAGTAGCCCGCTGATGGCCCCAGATAAATTTCAACCATCTTCGCTCTTTAAATTTTGCGAAATTGATACTTTAATGCATGTGAAAAATCAAAAAAAATTTGACAGATTTAAAAAATGGGGGGAAATGAAATAAATTGAATAATAATAGGTTTTATAATCATTAAACTCTACGACACAGAAGGCTAGGAAGCAATGTGCCACACTAATTGGCACAGTAGTTTTTTAGTCTTAGTAAATTAATATAATAAGCTTTTGACAAGTTAATTTAGGTGTACTATCTACATTTTTTTTTCTTTATGTCTGTCTGGATTAAATGGATATGCGGACTAGCAGGGTCTGGAATATCAAGACTTTACTGTAGTTCATATTGTTACCTTAATACTGCTTGATTATTCAGAAATTAGTTTTTATTTCTTAGGATAGATGTGGCAAATTTAATGAAGTTATTATCCCTTTAATTTGCTCTAACTGAATACTCTAATCAGGTTATTTCTTTAAAGAATTAATTTGATATGTGTTTATACTTGATAAT
Organism: Gerris lacustris; assembly: GCA_951217055.1. Lineage (NCBI taxonomy): Eukaryota > Metazoa > Arthropoda > Insecta > Hemiptera > Gerridae > Gerris > Gerris lacustris. The sequence continues at coordinate 55,083,095 of OX578282.1, read as the reverse complement.
TTTGGAATCACTCTTTATTTAATATTAGAACTCTATAGTCGACTTTTCAAATCTAGCAAATTTGTGTATTCAAAGAAATATCCTCTCCTTATAAAGTAATACTTGTTTATTTATCAAAGCAGTTATCTTAGGTTGGCCTCTAGATCATATAGATTCATAACTTCATGTATACGAACTGAAGAACTTTAGCTTTTCCTTGATCGGCACTGATAATAATTCAATGATCTTATAAATCATAAGATTGGATAAACTTTTTAATCCATTAAGATGACCTGCATCAACTCTTCGGGGGTAACGGCCACTTTATACATCCACTTGATTTGATCATACCTTCCTGGGTTTGGAACCATCATGAGGGATTTTAATAATGACCTTGGTTCAGGCGTGAACCGCTCATTTACATGGGTCCCTTAGGTGCTGTGCACACTGAAGAAATTGTTTTCATGAAACCAATTTCATAAAGCCACTTTCACGTTTCAGTGCACAAAGAGGAAACCCTTTTTCTGATAGTTTAATCATGTCCTCTGACGAAGATGTATTAATTCAATGTATCACATTCAATTAATTAAATGCTTCTTAATTCACTCATTTTAAATAAACGATACAAATAACTGTACACCAAACAAAACGCAATAATCAAAACTGAAATGATAAACAAAACAATAAACATGAAACCATGTGCAACTTGGATTTGACGAAACTTGACTTTTTGGTTGTGTAAAACATGACTTTTTGGTTGCGTGAAACATGTTTCATGAAACTAAAGTTCAAGAAACGTAGTGTGCTCCTTTCTGTATGTTTCAAATCAAGTGGTTTCATGATACTAAAGTTTCACGTTTCATGAAACTAGTTTCTTCAGTGTGCAAAGCTCCTTAAATTATAAGTTTACTTTCTTTTGAAAAATCATTGTAATTTCACTAAGAAATAATTGGTTATTTTGACTGAGATTTTGTGGTACCACTTCATAATTATGACTAAAGAGGTTAATAGAAAGTAACACAACAATATTGTCACTACAATTTTATATTAAAATTCACAAACAAGTTTTGACATATAAAATCAACTTCAGTGTGCGTGTTAACTTAGTAAGAGTGAATTCTGTACTAAGCTAACTATTTTACAAACTTTTATGACTAACTTACAGTACAAGGTGGGGGTAGACTAGGGCTATGTGGGTAAAAATGTTATACCTGCACCCATAGACCGTACTGGGACTATACCTTGACTGGGTTCTGCCTTGGATCTCAATTTAATATCCCTTTCCTTGTTCCTTCTGTAATCCCTTCTACCAACACAGCCCTGGTCTACCCTCTCCTTGTACTGTTAGTTTGTCATACAAATTTGTAAAATAATTAGCTTAGTACAGAATTCACTGTTACTTAGTTAACACGCACATTGAAGATGATATTATTATTATGTCGAAACAAAATTGTGAATTTTAATAAAAAATTGTGGTGACAATATTGTTAATTTCTACTAGCCTCTCTAGTCATAATTTCACTTTAGAACTATACAATAGTATAAATAACTAAATTGTACAAAAAAAAAAAAATATATAAATCATATAACAAACAACAATTTAAATATAACATCTACTTTAGTTTTAAAAACATTCCTTACTGAACGGTGCTTTACCATTATTAATTATAGAGAATTAAAAATTATTGAAATGGTTAGATAATACATATTTTCTAAGTTCTTTCAACTTTCTGCATGGTGGAGGGGATTTTATTACTGATTGATGCTTCATGAGTAATAAGTATAGAGCATTAAAAATGATTGAAATGGTTAGATAATACATATTTTCCAAGTTCTTTCAACTTTCTACATGGTGGAGGGGATTTTATTACTGATTTAGGCCAATGGTAAGGATTGTTAGATAATCATATTGTTGTTACCACCAGTAATTTAACACCAAACAATGCAAATACTAATATTAACTCATGTACGAGTAAGCTATGTAAAAATGTTGAAGTAATACATATTAGTCAAAATCAATTGAACATTGAAAATTTGTTTTGTTGATTGAAAGCCCCACACAATTTGTTTTGTGTGCTATATAAGCACACAATTTTTTTCAGTGTGTGCATAACTAATATCATATCACCTCTTTTCTAAAAGTTCTTAGTATGAACATAATCAATGCATTTTTCTCTTAATTATAATATATTATTTTGGGCTCTTTTTTAGGGTTTCGTTGGTAAAACCAAACAAAAAAAGAAACCCTTATAGTTTCGTTCCTGTGTCTGTCTGTCTGTCACTTTGTACGGTTCCAATAACTTTTGAATCAATAGAGATAAAAACATGAAACTTTCCAATATTAAAGATCTAAATATAGCGAACTCAAAATTATCAGCTGCTCAAATTCAAAATGGCGGATAATTCATGTCACATGAAAAAAAAAAAAATTTAAATTTTAAGTGGGGTATCAAATGAAAGGTATTGAAGAGTAGATTACAAATATATATAACACTTGTGTGTAGTGTTTAATTTTCCCCGCCATTTTGTCAAAAAACATCAAAATTTGGTGTGTTCCCCCTATACTGATTTCATGTTCACGATACCAACGAAACTCTTTTTACGTGAGACTTCACGCCCAACCAATTTATTATAGTATGTTTAATGTTTAGTCTAATCTTGAAATGCTCCTTCATTATTCTTAATTTATACACAGTAAACCTGTCTAAGCTGGGAAGCCACTGTTTCAGCAGGTGTTTAGCTTATATAGGGTGTTTTACACAGGAAAAAACCCTGTTCCGAGGAAAAATTTACACCTTAGCAGCTTTCCAGACGGGTTCCAGCTTAGACTGGTTTTTACTGAATTTCTTTGTTCTCTTTTCCTAAAAAAATGTGCTTAGTAAATTCCCTATATACTTTATCATTAAAATGTTTGTGTTATTAAGCTGACTTTTTTTTTAAATTTTATATTCTCTTTAATATATATAGTTTGTGTCCTTTTCCTCTTTAATTTTTTTTCTCTTTGATTTCTACTTATGCTTAAATCATGGGAGTATTAGAACCATACTTCATGCTGATGAAACAGAATGAAGATGTTACAGTGTAAAAGTTATTTATATCAGGCTAGACTCAGGCTGTAGTTTAACCCAGGGAATTAGCTCTGCTACCATCCTCTTTGATACTCTCTTCACTGCATTCATACAAAATAAGCAACTATCTTAAGGCAATTTTTTAAATTATCATTTATGCAATATTAATTTTATACTGAGTGTTATTAGCTATTGACTTTAAGTAATCCTCATGCCAATTTTTTTTTATTGTGTAATTAGTTGTTTGTAACAATAAATGTTGGAACTTACTCTCTGTAAATAAACAGTTCTGTTTAAATATCAATTTAATTATACTATTGATCTGGCGCATAGAAAAATGTACATTTTCCTCTTACATCGGCTGTATTTGTTTCAATATGGCTACCTGAAAACATTTTTTGGAGAGTAAATTACGACATATTCTTAATCTACCTGAAAAGAACATCTTATAATGAAGGTGGTTCATGACAGTCTAAGTATAATGAGAAGATATGTTAGCAAAATTCTTTCAAAAAAAACACAGTGAAAAAGTGTTGTGTTTAGTGATTTTTCACTAAATTTATTAGAATAATCAGAGCGAGGAAAAAAAAAAAAAAATGTTGATGTTATAATAGAATGCATGTTGGCGCAAATGGAATGAATTCATTCATCCCTCCTATTTATAATTGTATTAAACAAACCATAAATATAAACTTTTTAAACACCCTCATTTCGGCCATCTTTTTTTTGCCAAATTTTGATCGTGACTGCGTAATAAACAAATTTATAGACTGACAGACCAAACGGAATCAGAAATTTATTAACATCATGAGAGTGTGATAAAAGAAGAAGAAGAAAAAAAAGTACAAAAATGTTGATGTCAACACTAGGACATGCTATAATTAGGGTGACCATACGTCCCGTTTTGGCCGGGACAGTCCCGTTTTTTTAATCTTTTGAAGGCGTCCCGACGGTTTCCAAAAATGTCCCGTTTTCGGGAAAAGGGACATTTTATCCAGAAGATCTGGATAAAATGAAAAACTGTCCCGTACGCCATGAGACGTTTTCAATGTTAGTAAATATTTATTCAATTGGAGTAATTATCAATTTAAAGTTATTATCGATTCAGATGATTCGTCACTACCGTAATTCGAATTTAAGGCGAACTTCTTCGGCTTTAAATACTTTAAAATTGGAGAAAAAAAATCCGCCTCGAATTCTAGGTTTTCTGATATTTTTAAAAAGTTCCTAATATTTTAAAATCGGGAATTTTAAGATATATGTAATTCGTACCTTCCTATTTTTATGTTATTTTACCATAGTAGTTTTTTCACTTTTTTTTTAAATTTTTATAAAAATTATTATTAGTTCTGACTATTGAGGGTAAACAATTTTTACTAAATTGTTTCGTATTTTACTTCTTATAAAAATTTGCCTGTAAAAATATGCAGTTATTTTTCCCTCAAATCCTCCTCTCCCCCCCCCCCCCCCCCCCCCCCGGTTATTTCTTTGTCCCGTTTTGGACAAACTTACTTATGGTCACCCTAGCTATAATGGAATGAATGGTGGTGTGAATGGAATGAATTCATTCATCCCTCTCATTTAAAATTGTATTTAACAAATTTTTTTGAAGTTTTCGGCCATTTTTTTTTTTTTTTTTTTTTTTTGTCAAATTTTAATTACTTTAAGAAACACCTATGTCAAATTTGAAGAAAATTAAACAATGTGTTTGGTCGTGACTACGTAATTAATAAACAAATTTATAGACAGACAGAAACTGACTTGTTCAAACCCCTGAGCCCCTGAGAGGTAAGACGTGTTTTACACTGTTGGTCTTATCAAGTAGGTGAGTAGAGTACCCAATCCCCTGAACAGTAAAAACCTAATAATGTGTTGATCAGCATGTCAAAGAACAGCAAAAACCTATCTAACTATAATTTGCTTCCCCAGGAAAATAGTTTAAGGCAAAAGATCATGGTTCAATTCTCCTCTAGATTAGGATTATTTAATGTAATTTTTTTTTAAAATGTTGACTATTTAACCATGAAAACTGGTAACTACAAAGCTTAAATTACCCTAGGCAAAAGTGATAGATGGGAAAGTTTTGTGAGAAGTGTTCAACATAATTAATAATTTACCTTAATGTGCTTTTTTTCCTCAAAATATTGAATATTGAGTCTGTTTGATATTATGAGTGCGATATACTCACAGGTATTATTATAATCAAGTCAAATTTCATCGATTTTTTATAAGTTAGTGGTAGAGACAGGGTTTTTCCCTATTTACTCATGTTAAAGTTAATAAATAACCATACCGTACACCAGGGGTCGGCAACCTATTTGCTTACGAGCGTACACTACCAGATCAGTAAATCGATGAGGGTCACAATGCTGGTGGTTGACGAGCAAAAAGAAGTTGACAAAACTCAATACCTTATTTAGTTTTACCTTAGGGGCATAGTCTTCAATGCCACAACGAGTTAAAGAGAGCAGAAAAAAAATTGTAATTTGAGCCTTATTGAATATTGTTGGGTGGATTGTAACTTCACCGAGGGCACCTGTTTGCCAACCCCTGCTCTAATCCATACAGTGTAGTATAAACCACTCTTTTTTTTTACATTTGAGATTACATTTTTGTTAATATATTAATCTGATTTAGTTATAAGAGTTAATATTTAATCTATTTATAAACCTGTATATATTTTTTTGGATTGTTTCTTGATTACATAAATCAATAGTTGTATCCAATCTTAATATCTTCCAACTCTTGCTGTGTGACTGTATCTAGCAATTGCTTCTTTTGTAATCTATTTCCATGTTATCTTGCGTACATGAACTGTGAATGAAATAATAAGTGGTGACTATAATTCTAAAATTGTCCAATTTATAGTTCTGTGACATATTCAGTATTAACATAATCAGTACAACCTTTGACTACATTAGAATAAATTGCACTAACTAAAACTTATAGTACTATGTTTTTTTTTATGAAAATTTTGAAAATGTTCTGTTTCCATTGTTAGATTCATATTTTTAAAAAATAAATTAACAGGTGCTTCTATAAGTCAATTAAGTTCAGAGGTTCTACTATTAGTAAAAATATATATATCTTTATCTTTGGGGCCTGATTTATGTGAGTTATTGCTCAAGACATCAAGAAATTTTGTTCAGTTATATAGTAAAACATAAAACTTCTCCGGTACATTTGCTACTGTTTTGTAACAGTCTTTTGCCGGAGACCATAACAGAGATTTTGTGAATCCTGAAGCTTTGAGCCCATTACAGGGCTCATGAAGAGATTCTTTTTTAAGTGTTCACAATTTTAGTCTTTATCTGTTTGCACTTAAATCAATTTATAATTTAGTGCAAAAGAAGAAGGTTTCATTTCAATTTATCTTTCTGTTTATTATTTTAAATCAAAATAATTAAATGTGTTATCCCAATTTAATAGTTGGGAATAAGGAGTATTCTGTTCAAAATTGAAGGAAAAAGTCTATCCACCAATAGTAAATTATTATCTAAAGCTGGATTTAAACACACCATATCCATCAAAGTAGCGGAAGTAGCTTATTCATAGAGGTTTAAATTTGGTTAAACCTCTGATTTAACTTCTAAACAGACTTTTTTTTTTTAAATTTCTACTTGTCTCTTCAGAAGTGAAAGTGATTACTGGTAGTTGAAAACTACTAGAAACTACTTGTTTTGGTGATTACTAGATGGTGGTGTTACTAGTAGTTGGTGGTTTTGTACACTAAAGTTACTTTGTTGGAGAGTATATTATTGTAATACCATTTTAGAAGTACTAAGAATAAGGAATAGCATAATTAGAATGTGTGTATAATTTGTCAATAATTATATAATACTAATTAATGTTTTTATATATTTATGTTCAGGTTATTGAAACGATGAAAAACGAGTGCTCAATGATTTATGAATGCAAGGTTTGTCGAAACTTATTCAGAAGTATTGCCAACTTTATCATTCATAAGAGGAACTACTGCACTACGAAATTCGCTTCTACGCAGCAGTCTAACTCCAACGGTGATGTAAGTAATATTATTATTTTACTTCTGAGCTTACCGAAGGTAATAGAAGCATTGTGATCATTCTGAGGTTAACAAATTTAAATATTTCTAGATAGAACCCTTATTCTGGCATTTAGGTAATTTCAGCCCATTGTTGATCACTTACTTATTTCAAACTTCTACACCCATTGTATAGAAGTTTGAAATCGAAGGGAGAGTTGGTGAGACGAGATGATAATGTTTATCTAAACAACCCCCCTACTGTAACACCATTTTCTCTTTATCTCTGTGAATTACACCTATTTCCTAAAATCTGACGTTTAATCAGTTTGATTTCGAATTCATTGTTGGGTGTGAAAATTGTGTTGAAATAGGTGTGAATATCTATCTGATTATTTTTTTTAAAAAAATAAATTTATTTGTTTTTATTAACTTTTTACTTTCTTATATAAAGAGGAAGTATTGTGATGGCGCAAAAATTCGATTTTGAGTTTTTGAGTCCAAAAAAGTGGTTTTTAAAAAATGTCTGTCTGTGCAGACATCTGAAGCCTAAACTACTGAGCTGATTCAGATGTACATGTTCAGAGAAATCACACCCCGAGGCGAAATCCCGGAGGAGAAATGTATTTTAGCTCCAAATTTGGGGGGTGCTGACCTCCAAAAACTCCGAAAAAATGTGAAAAAAATTATTTCTCGAAAATGGTTCTGATAATTTTGATTATAAAATTCTAAAATGTCCATACATCTTATACAAATACAACATAAATCTACCAATATAAGCTGTTTTCACGGGAAAAATCTAGTTTTTGATAAAATAGCTTTAAACGTGGACGGAGAGGGTTCAATTCCCCCAAGGAGAAGTTATTTTTATGATACATTTATTTATTTTTTTTTTTTATTAAATACAGACATGCATGGTATATGCAGTATGTACATATTGTATAAATTTGACATACAAAATATTGGCGAGTTTTTTTTTTAGTATCCATCGTTTAACACGGAAAAAAATCTTGGTCCTTATATTTGGTTATAAATATTTGGTTTTTTAATGTAATCTAAAAATTTAAGTGACAAAAAATTTACTATTAAATCATTAACTAATTACTTATGCCATAGTTCTGATTACCTACCCTACTTAATAAAACTATAATAAAAATACATGTTATTTGTTGATTATAAATAATAATATGTTAATATTAAAAAAAAAAAATTCTTATTATATGACAGGATGTGCAGCTTTATTTGCCTTGTTGGAGAATAAAGCTCTCAAGTTGATTTTGCTATATTTCTGCCTGCATATTGAGCCTTATGATTGTACAGTATGATATATATTTATGATCATTTATCACTTTATATCTGATCATTACTATTGTATTAATTAGCTTTGGTGTCTTAATATTAATTTATTTAATTAAAAAAGAATTAAAAATTTCATAATAATAGTTCATTGTATTTATTAGAAATATTGGGGAAAAGGAAGACAAACACATATGTAGAATATTCATTGTACGTTTGTTTATTGATCTTAATGACCTTGAGTGGACCAGGAGTTTTGGCATTTTGCCTCATTTATTGATTATAAATTGACAAAATTAATAATAAAAATAAAACAATCCTTTAGGACTTAAACCCTTCAAGTTATTGACAATGACAACCTACAAGTAGGATCAAGAAGGGAGTTAATTTTTGACATTCATGTTGGCCAACTTATTTTAGAGAAAAAATTAAGCTGGTAGGCTAGGTTATCATGAGGTGGTTATCATGAGCCCTCATGATCCAGTGACATTATTTTTGCCTAGTTGGCCTGACCTTTTTAAATGTTGAATTTTTGAGCTTTCATTGTACCCAGTTTTTTTTTTTCTTTTCTTTTCCCACACTTAAATAAATTAACACCTGTTTTGATCCTAATATAAAGTTTTTGTTTTAGATATTATTATTGTTCTTCTTAATATGGATATTTTTTGGGCTAGGGGACAAAAGAAATTTTGTTTAAAAATATACATGAAAATGTGACACTCTTAAATATAGTACTAGGAAGTTGGGATATAAAAGTAGATTGCTCGATTTTCACTTATTAGTACTATATTTCGCCAATACTAGCACACCATGACAATGACAACCATTTTCAGAGAGGGAGGTGTAAAGGTTGGCTAAAATGAATTCGTAGTCAAAAAACACATTCATGTTTCAATGTTTTTCCGTGAAGTAGAGAAAATTTCAACACTGTCTTACCTCTGATCTGATTTATACAAAAGGTTATATAAATAACAGGTTATAATTTTACTACAAACTAATTAAGTTTTCTCTTTGAGTTTTTTTTTTTTACAAAAACATTGGGTAAATCTGCACTATTTGGCCCACCAATTTCTAATTGTCCGATTTACTTGCAATTTTTTTAAAACTTTTCTTTGTTACATATTAAAACTATTCCGGTTGTACCATCTCGGTAAATTCAATAGTTTTTTGTAAAAAAATAATACGTAAAAGTGAAGTGTTCAGAGCTGTTCACAGAAACAAAGTATTTTTAACAGCCGCACCGCACCGCTTTGCAGTGCTCCGCTCATTTTCTGAAGAAAAACAACCCTGCTGCGTATAGACCTGTTAGAGGTCCAAATCAAAGTACAAAATTTGTTTAATTATCACTTAAACTTTAGCCAAAAAATACATAAAATGTCACTTCCTAAGAAAAATAAGAGAAGGTTATGGTTAGGTTAGGTTAAGATTTGTACTTTTCAGCATAACCTTCCTCATTTCCTTAAGAAACTGACATTTTACGTATTTTTTTTTTACAAAAAACTATTGAATTTACCGATTCGGTTCAACTGGAATCGTTTTTAATATGTAAAAAGGAAGAGTTTAAAAAAAAGTTGCAAGTAAATCGGACAATTAGAAATTGGTGGGCTAAATAGTGCAGATTTACCAAAAATTGTACAACTAATTTGAGTAAGTTCTAGTATCTTAAAAGTTGTACATATTTTAAAAATCACTAGTCTAATGTTGATTAAATTTATAGGGTATAGTCAAAATTAGCCCACAGATGGTCTCTATTAATTTCAACCTTTTGCGCACATTGCTTCTTCTCTCACATGTCCATCAACATTATTTTAAGCTTAAGGAAATTAATATGTTATTATAATTTAATATTGCTACATAAATTGAAATTTAAATAGATTCTACATCAAACTTAATGTTTTCACTAATAATATCTGCTAATAGCCATAGAGGGATCAATGTTTCTAAAAAATGCTCATGCTGCTCTCTCTATAACCCTATATTTTAACACTTATATTTTTAAAAGCAATCATCTGATTTAAATGAAATTTTTTCCATGTGTGATGCTCAGCTCACTAATGATATGAGGTTTAGCCCACTTTATTCTGTCTTGTGCAATTCCTAGTTTTTATTAACACTCATGAATTTAAATCTATCTTTTAATTTTAATCTTATGTGGTCATTCCTCCAGAGATAGGATATAAGGAAGCTATGTGCAACACTAATGATCAGTCATTTTTATTATTATTACTCAATGTAAAACTGGATATAAGCTTAACAATGTTGTTTCAAAATAGCTAAAGAATGTGTAATATTAATGTTAATCAACCAGGTATACAAATATAACTTAGTATACATGAATCACCCAACAAATAATTGAATTGCCATTATTTTTAATAAGGTTTTATTACTGACGATATTAGATCAGAGTTTTATTATTCTTTGTGATAAGAAAAAATGTTCCATGGTTTCTTTCCTAATAATTTTTAAACCGAACTTAATTTTATTTGTTTGGTTGATTAAATTGAAGGTGCCTGTTACCTATGTTACTATAATATATATTAATGTTGCTAGTGCTTCTTTCAATTTTAAGAACCCTTTTTAATAATCCAAATGTTCTTGACTATATGAATGACTTTATAAGGAAATCATCATGTCATTATAATTCGATATCGCAACATGAATTAAAGTCAATTGAAACGTAAATAGATTTTTCATCACACTTAATGTATTCACTTATAATATCTAACCATAACGGAATCAGTATGTCTAAAAAAAATGTTTATCGTGGTCTGTCTACAACCTGAAATTAAGATTCTAAGCTTGACCTTTAAATTAGCGTTGGGACAACCGACTAGAAAAAAAAACCGAATGAATAAGTCGATTCGGGAAAAAACAGTCGATTGAATTCAATCGACTGAAAACAGTCTCATAGCGGGTATAGGATATACGAATAAAGATATAGGCCGAGACTGAACCCGCAAGTCGAATGTTTCAATCGAATGGTTTTTTTTATATAGGAGTAGTACGGTGGAGGCCGTAAAGGCCTGAGAGCTGAGGGGGGGTGAGAGTGAGAAGGCGCTTGAAACTCGTTATCTCGTCCCAAACTACAGCCTGCTACGACATCGTTTTCATTCGAATGAAAAAATATAGACTGAGACTGAATCCAATCGAATTTTTTATTCGAATGTTTCATTCGGATGTTTTTTGGGTAGGGGAAAGGAACGACGGTGAAGGGCTCAGAGCGGAGGAGGGGTGAGAAGGCGCATGACACTTGTTATCTCGTTATACACACGTCCACATATACACGTCCGAATTACAACTAATACAACTCCAAACTATAGATAGACTGAAATCAGTCGAATGAAAACTAGATATCCACAACCGAATGAATGAATATTTTAAAACAACCGTTTAGTTGACTGTTTTCAATCGATTGGTTCCCAACGCTACTTTAAAGTGCAAACTTACCTTTAAAAGTGTAAATACTTAAATGCAGTAATTATTTGGGGTTCATAATTTTATATGTTATTAGCTGGTCGGTCAATCAGTGTAGGTGTTGTCGTGTTGCCATCACTGCACTACTTGTAATTTTAGTGTTAGAATACCTAAAAATCAGTTTTCTTAGCATTTGTTTAACCAAATACACACATATAGCTCTCCAAATGTAATTTTAAAAACTGTCTAATGTAGTAGACAGTATTTGCATTTATTTTATGTTACCAAATCAGCCATTCCTTGTTGAAATGAACTGCTGTAAAACTCTGATTATCTATAATGATTGGGATCAAGGACAGTTAGGAGAATCTAATATCCAGATAATTGGATATCCAATTAAAATCAGGTGTTTAGGAAAAAACTTCTACTTAAAAGTAGTTATTAAACAAACTTTCAATTTAATTTATTTTAAAAAATACCGAAAATTTCAATAGTAACTATTAATTTTTAACATAATTGCTGTTGTGTCCAAATTTCAATTAATTTTGAAAGCTCAGGTTGGCCAAACTATGTGAGGGAAAACATAAAGCCACTGCGGTATGATTACAAAGAGAATTGTTTTGATGACAGCGTAGGAAATTCAAAATAGTGGGGTGGTGAGCCAGTGAGTGCTCGAGGGCCAACTAGGCAAATAAGAATGGCGGTGGATACCCTCAGAATAATTGCCTAGTGGCTTTTTCCCCTTCACATAATACTAGGCAACGGGCAGAATAAATATGGTTGAAAAAAATAGCTGAGATATAATTAGTTTTATTTAAAATGAATGAGTCTCACGCTGTCCAGTTATACTTAAATAGAAAGAGCCACGTGATGTCAAGTTATTACTTATTAATTGCATTCAAAGAAAAAGAGCTGAGAGATAATTAGTTATATTTAAAATGAATGAGTCTCGCACTGTCCAGTTATACTTTATATAGATAAATAGATACTGTTTATATAGAAAGTTTTAGGCCCATATGATTCATTACCAACGGATAGCACAGTGGTAGAGTACCTGTTTCATGTGCTGGAGGTCACTGGTTCAATTCTAGGTTTTAGCTCATCAATTTTTAACGTTATAAATTATTTTGAGATGCATCGCCGTTGCCGTCGTCGGGACACTACTCGATTATATAAAAGATGGCCAATCTGAGTTTCTCAAAACAATTCTCTCTGTAAAAATACTGTAGGCCTATTTTAAATGGAGTCAAGCCCCTTGGCTAGTGACATTTTTGTTTGCTTAATTTACCCGACCTTCTAGATGTCAATATCTTGGAGCTCTCATTGGCTCCCCACTCCAGTTTTGTTTAGTTTCCTACACTAACAAAAAAATTCTAATTTTAACACTACTATAGATAGACATTTTTATCTTTTAGATTATAACTTAACATTAATAAAACAACATAATAATAAGCGCCATAGTAATGTTTTCTCTCTTGTTATACTGCATTTAGAAATCTCAAGATAAATTATTTTTAAAATTAATAAAAATTTGTATTTATTGTCAATAATAAATAATGTTAATACCATCTATATGGAAAATTTAGGGTTATTGAGTTGCTGGCAGGAATACAAAGAGGTAGAAAAAATAGCTTTTTTCCATTTTCTTTTTTTTATTGGTTTGGCTGATATATTGTGGTGTGTTGGTCAATCATGTTTACCCTCTCCTCCCTACTGTCTTTCCAGTTCAATAAATTCACACTCAATTTTTAACAAATGGAAGAGGAAGAAGATTGTTTTAATTGGTAGATGTCTTAATTACTAATGGCCATATTTAAGGATCCAATAAGCTTCAATTCAATGTCTAAGTATTTACCAGTCTGCATAACACTCCTAGTATAAATGTATGAAATAATCTGCCTTATAATGGTTGACATTGATTCATTTTGAAGCTGAATTGACGGGTTCACGATTCAAAGGCTTGCCTGGGTGTATTTGTATCTGTAATTCTTCCTTCTTCTGCCATAACAATTATTTGATTTCTTAGGCATCATTTTGAATTTCCAAAACCTAAATATTTACAAATTTTCCAACCAAGCAGATATTTAATGTATTTTTTAAAGTTTATTTTTAGGTAACACAATTAATTAAAACACAAATATTTCATCGAATCTATTGATTTGTAAATTTTTCTTGCCAAATTATATTTAAAATTAGATTTTCTGGTCAGTTTATTTTCAAAAGTGCTATCAGGATAAGAAAAAGGTCTTTTTACTATAGTAACTTAATTGTACTAAGCCAGTTTCAACTCCTGTCAGCCACTTCAATTGCAATGTTTAATCATTTCACTGTGATGAACAAACTTCCACTAAGTAAAGTCTTTCTGCTATAGTACCTTAATTATACAAAGTACAAAGCCAGTTTTCAACTACCGTCAGCCACTTCAATTGCGATGTTTAATCCTTTCACTGTGATGAACTAACTTCCACTAAGTAGTCTTTTCACTATAGCACCTTAATTGTACAATAGTACATTACTTGTCTAGTGCAGAAAGTAGCATTTTACATGCGAGTATGGAGTTTGCACCCGAGCGATAGCGAGGGTAGTAAAACTACATGAGCTAAGCAAAATGCAGTTTTCGCACGAGTTGCGTACCGTACTTTATCTACGATTGTTGGATTTTAATAATTAATAAAGAAAATCATTAAATATACATTGTTTATCACTAAAAACTTGATAAAAACCGTTAGCAAATTAGTTTGGTTAAATGTAAGAAACACGCAAATTGTGCGATTATGAAACGCACAATGAATACAGCTACGAAAAGAATAACTTTCTACGTATCTAAACAGAGATAAAATGGTTATATTTCGTATCAATCGTAGATAAAGTTAATTTTTAACTAATGTCAGCAACTTCAATTCTTTTTCACTGTGATGAACTGACTTGATTGGTTGTGATTTGCGTGAGGGCTATAAACCAGAAATTTTGTTTAAACTGTCGGTGCTAGGAGGCTTTGACCATGTACTCCTTGAATGTAGTTTTTGTACTACTGCGACTTAAAAAGTATGTTACTCCTCAGCCTGCCTGTATTCAAATTATTTTATTGTTCCTTGCACTCTTGCAAATTTTAATCTGATTTTCTGCAAATCTCTAAGTAATTAATTCAGTTTTTGCACAATGACGATGACAATATCTAAAAGAATTTGGAATTTCTCACCTAAAGTCTTGCTAATGAATATTTTTTCTATGCATTTAATAGGGGGAGTATCAAAGTCCTGACAATAACAGGATTTTTAATACATTAATCAATTAAATTAACAAAAATTTGTTAATTAATATGTGATTTCATAGATGTTAAGTTAATTAGCACATATTGACCCATTTTGCACAAATACACCCAGCTCCAGGACATTGAATTATAAACCCCTCACATGGGTTTAATAGAGACATATAGGAATATTGAAACAGGAAAATATTAGGTAGCCAAATAAAACAATATTAATTATTATAATATCAGTGACCCAAACTGGATACTATCATAGTCTGGATAGAACAAAATGTGTTCTTATCAACCTCATTTATAAAATATAAAGGTAGATAGAAAAGTTTGTGTAGGGGATAGACAATAGTATTATTATACATGATCAAAAAAGTCAATTCAATAAAACTTATTTTCAGAAATAAATATTCTCATTTACAAATTATATCTTAATCTTTGTATCTTTGTGCTTCTATCTCTGAAAACTACATTTTATAGTTTTCTAAAGCAAACTGTATGATTTCGTTGGGCTTTAAGGTTTGATTGTTGTTTTTTAGGTTTTTATTCATACAAAAAAAAACAAAAAAAACAATTTTAATTTGGTTTTTTGCTATGATATTTTGATGATTTACCTCTAAAATGTTTAGAAATTAGAGTTCTGTTTCCCTGTTTTCTAAAAAAAATGTATATACTAGCACTTCAAAAAATGTTGCGACTAAGCAACAATACCATTTATACCTAAATAAATATTTGAACGTTTAAGACATTTTAAAAGCTATTTAATATCAGGGTTCCTTTGTTGGCACAACTACTTTGTTTGTTTGTAAAATGTGTACGTGAATTTGGTTTAATTATTTTTAATTGGTTTTGTATCAATACTAGCCTTCAACATTCATTATATGAATCATTGGCTGTATCCTAAAAAAATAAAATATATCCTAAAAAAGTAAAATATTGTATTATCATGTAGGCCATGTCATAAATTTATATTAAAATATGTAGTTAATTATTTTATTTGTTTAAAAACAGTAATGGCATTGCCTTAAACTCTTTTTGTGAGTTTATGCTGCCCGTAATGTAATATAGGTTTTTTTTATTATTTTCAGGGGGGGGGGGGGGGGGACAAAGCCATTGAAAACCAGCCAATCCCAATAAATCTCTTTGTGCAACCTTCAGCGCAATTAGCAAATGTTTAGATTTTTTTTATGAATTTTTCGCTCACTCAGTAAAATGGGTTAACGGCTTACATATGTATGATTTTCTGGGCTACCCAATTATAAGTAAAGACTGATTTTTGAACAAGACAACAAACTGTGGGACTTATGTGTAACACATACAGACCCACTCACAGAAAGACATCCTGCCAAAAACCACTCAAATTGTCTTTAAAATCTCGGTTTCAGATATTTCAGGTTTAAACAATACTTTTCCTTTAAAGGTAACGAAAAGTAAACCTTTATAAATAATACTAACATATTATTATTGACATAATATTACATAAATATTTATGATATTTTTTTGTTTAGGGTTTTGTAGATCATCCTCAAAACCCCTATGTCGAGGGTGATGTGTCTGTCTGTCCGTCGTACTATGGTTCATATCCCCCAAACCGTTCACACTAGAGAGTTGAAATTTGAAATACTGGCGTAACTTTTTGACCTTGACATAGGAAAAATATGGAGAATTTAACCATTTAATATGATGTGCAATGCACAAAAATTTGCTAAGCCCAAAATTTTTATTTTTTTTAATAGTTTAAAAAAATTTCACCCCAAAAACATGCCATTCACCCCAAATAATTATTAAAATACACAAACGCTTTTAAATATCATATAATATCATCTTCAGTGTTGTGTTATCATAGTAAGAGTAAAATCTCTACGGTAGGGACTTTACAGTAGCGTTAACTTTAGTCTAGTCATAATTATGGAGTGGTACCAAAAAATATCAGTCAAAACAACCAATAATTTATAAAGAGTATAAATGTAATACTATTAAAATTTTAAACTTATTATATTATCAGACTAGGAAAAATTTGAAAAATGTGTTTGTCAATTCTGTTTGGTTTGGTTTCTTTTCATGTTACAATAATAAGAGCCATTTGTTTTTATCTTTGGAAACATTGTATTTACTTTTTTTTGGCTACAATTGCTTCCCAAAGGATTATACTTTCTCTATTATGATTGTATTACTTTGTACGACTTTTTACCTTTTTACATAAAGAAGCCATGGTATGTACTTCTTTAGATTGTTATTCCCTATGTTTAGTAGAAATGGCAGATTTTTTTAAATGGCTAAATAACTGTTAAGACAAAGACAAAGATATATTTTGTCTGATGTACTTTTGGCCAAAGGAATATCGCACTTCTGTTTTTTATAAGGGACTGTCTAAAGAAGAAGATTCCGTCACTTAAAATGTCACTTTAAATTTATTAGTTTGATTTTTTATTACTTAATATAAATTTGCAGAAAAAATAGTTAGAACAGTTAGTAAATTGAGAGGGAAGTTTGTGGAAGTTAAGAGGGTGGTGTAGAGAAGGTGGCTGGGTTTAGGCTAGTGAGTGTCAAAGCATTGATCTGTAGGGAGATGTGAAAGTGTGTAGTGTTGGTGTGTTGAAGTGTTATGCAATAATGTAGGTTAGATAGTATAACGGGTTAGAGTAGGTTGGGAGGCCTGGTGCTTGGGGTTAGGGGGGCCCAGAGGTTTGTATAGAATGTTCTCAGGCTGGCTTGTATACAGCCAGCCCCCCTCTCTAAACACTCACAGATGCCACAAGCCCCCTCTTTATCCATAACATTTACCTTCTCTCCCTCTCCTCTCAAATCTACAGACCATCACACATCATTATCTCACCTTCCACCGACTATTCTTACCACAACTCTACAGAAAGAATATCTCCTCTTTATAAACATCATAATGATTGCTTCTTCCACATCAAACTGTTCGTTTGTCAAAGGCAATCACTCTATAGGATTTTTTGTTTTTACTTTATCAATAATTTTAATATGTATATCAATATACATTTCTGATCGTGGATAAAAATTAAATAAATTTTATTGTCAAAATTTTCACAAATATAAAAAAAAAAAATACAGGCTTGTTTCTGTTTACTGATATGAAGTAAAGCTTAGTAGGGTGTTATAAGCAAAATAATTATTACCACCAACAACATTATCAGCTGCATATATTAAAAATTGTATTTAAATAGTTGTTCTACTATTGGATTAATAACATTTGTAGACTAAGTTAGTACCGTGAGTTGTTTGTTGTTGTCCTTATTTATTCATTTCTTTTTACTTTCTCATATAAAAAGAAGGTATTGGGATGGTGCGAAAATTTGATTTTGAGATTTTGATGGTTTTACACATTTAAAGTTCCCTGAGTCCAAAAAAGTGGTTTTATAAAATGTCTGTCTGTCTGTCGTCTGGGCAGACACCTGGAGCCTAAACTACTGGGCCGATTTTGACGAAATTTGGAATGCATGTTTAGAATAATCATACCCCGAGGTGCAATCGAGAAATTAATTTTAGCTCCAAATTTAGGGGCGCTACCCCCCCCCCCCAAAACTCTGAAAAAACATGACAAAAAAAATGTTTCTCGAAAACGGTTCTGACGATTTTGATTAAAAAATTCTGAAATGTAGTTCATTTAAATACAAATATATCCGATGTAAGCTGTTTTCCTGGGAAAAATCTAGTTCCTGAGAAAATATTTTTAAACGTGGATGGAAAGGGGCTGGGTGTGATTCCCCACCTAGAAGAAGTTATTTTTATGATAAATTTAGCTGAATTGTTCAATAATAATTAAATATATAAGTATGTATATGATAAAGTTTGTCTGAGTTGTCTCGGACCGATTTTTTCATCTCCTGTTGTTGGATCAAGAAATCAACAGTTGCATTAGCTGTATTTCATCTCTCTCCAGGACATATTCATGCCTAAAACTTCATTAAGGTTTCTTAACACTAATCTAGAGAAGAATTAGTCACATTTATTCACTTAAGTTGACTTTGTCAATTTTTAAAATTCATATAACTGAATTTTATTTTTTCTCCTTCACACATTAATACGTTTATTTTTAATAATTAACAACTAATTAAAACTTAAACATCACAAATTTATAATCTGGTAACCACTTGAGGTAATCAAGATAAAACCTGTTTTTGATGAAACCCGTTTTTGATGAAACCCAGGCTTGATTCTGTCTACTGCTATAAAGTAAAACTATGTACAGCTTAGTTAGGGTATCATAAAATCGACACAATAAGTCTTACAACTCTGAACGTTTTAAAAATTAAGTAATTGTTATGTATTTGTCTGATAAAATTGTTGCAAAAAGTCATTACAAATGGCACAGTTCCTCTATAGTTAATATAAATATGTTTTAACATTACTAAGTAGATATATGAGAGCCAGCGTGGCCATGTGGGTTAAACCATGTCTGCTCGGCCATCACTGAATCATGAGTGGAACGAGATGGGGTTCGATTCCTCGCCGTGACGCTCTGATTTATATGGCTCTCTATTGATCACATCATACTCGCTTCGGCGGTACAATGTACATATGTATGATGTGTGAAGTGGCTGGAACTCTCTACCGCGGGGCGTAAAAAGGGCCTAAGTGATGGCCCAATTGCAAGGTTCGAACAAGTGGTTTGTCCTACCCGTTCTAGTAGGAAGTATTAAAATACTACTACTACTACTACTACTAAGTAGATATATTATCCAGAGCTTGCTTACCAATAATTATAAATGAGAAATATAATCTGATTTTAAATACAAAATTATATTTGATTAGTATGTTTAACTAAGCTAGAGAAATTTATGTTTGTAGGCTTTAGAGCATTCGCTACTCGTCGGTGCTGTTAGAGGTACAGTTGCCACAACAAGGAAGACAACTAGACGAGATATCCTCTCTCTATTAGATAATCTACAGGAAAGGATACCTGAAACAAAGTCTCATATCTTTACTGAGATTCCGCAAACAGTAGCTGCTGTTTACAATTCTACTCATACTTTACCTGCGGCATATAAGGCAAGTATATTGCCGTGTATGGAAGTAAGAAACTTTTTAAAAACTTTTTGTCTTAGATTTTAGATTTTTTTAAGAATAAACAGTACAGTTTCATTAAGGGTGGAGTCAACCAGGTTGTGATTAGTTTGAACCGAAAGGTGTATTGATTTACCATCCCCTAGTCATTGGCCTTGTAACTAAGGCTTTCAGGTCTCTATTAATTCTTCTAAAACTTATAATACACTAACTGGCTTCCCATGCTACTGAGTGGGCATGCTTTTTGATTGGTACCCCCTATTTCATTGCAAATTTGAGATGGTCTGGGTGGGTAAATGTGTGGGAAATAGTACTGACTTGCCTAGTTGTACAGTTAGTACTATGTCCAACAAATTTAAGCAACCAAGTCATCTTAAATTTGCAATGTAACAGGTTCGTAATTAATAATATATAATGAGCGGATTTTACATTGTTTCTAATAATCGGCACTTCTTTAGATGGTTACTCCCCTTATAAACAAAATAGAGGGGAGTAACAATCTAAAGAAGGTAGACCCTACTTACCAATAAGAATCATTAAATAAGGAAACAACCTAAACTACTTACTAAAGAAGGTGTACAGACTGTTCTTCTTTAGATTGTTACTCCCCGTATAAAATCAGAAGTGTGATATTCCTTTGTCCCAAAGTACATTGGACTAAACAACCCTAGGTCTTAATATTTATTTAGTCAAAGTCATTTATATTAAAAAAAAACATAGGGGAGTGACAAACTAAAGAAGTACTAATAATCTTCTCTTTCCCCTGTGGCAATTCTTTGCCATAAATAATACAGTCTTAGGCAAATATTCTTCACAGGAAATACATCTTGTGATGTAGGAAGAAAAGAGTGAGCGCCAGTATGTTATTTTCATACATTTTAATTTGTTCAAATACACATTTTTAACTTATCTTGCAACCATTGGAAAAACTTCCACTTATCTAATCGTTCACTAAACAGAATTACACTTTGGATATTTATACCTTTCAATTCCTCCATTACTTAACTTATTTTATTTTCACTATAACATAATATAATATGTATAATTTTTTCTATCAACAATAAGATCTATTTGACAATGAATATATATTTTGACATTTAACATTTCATTTCATATATATAACATTAGAGAGGTGTTTCACACTTTTAAATTCTAATTCTTGTCCTAAGCTAATTTAATGAAATAAATTATTGTACCATAATAAACAACTCTCATAAATACTTGTAGTTTAGTACCTCCAATTATTTTTTTAATTTGATTTTGAGAGTACCGAACTAAAAGAGGCGCCTCTATGAGCCTCTTTTAGTAGGTAAGTTTTGTCATGCTGTATTCATTTAATAGAATGGTACTTCTTCAGATTGTTACTCCCCTATGTTTTTTAGAATATAAATTACTTTGACTAAACAACTATTAAGACAAAGGGATGTTTAGCCCAATGTACTTTGGGACAAAGGAATATCACACTTCTGTTTTTATATGGGGAGTAACAGTCCAAAGAAGAACATTCAGTGCACCTTCTTTAGATTGTTTCTTCCCTCTGTTTTTTTTTATAATGGGAGTAACAATCTAAAGAATTGCCAATAAATAGAACTAGTGACAGAAACTAACGGAAGTTTTTATTTTTTAAACTTTGGTATCTTGCCTTTTACCTTATTGTTACCTCTTCATTCTATACTGTATCGAACTTTTAAGCTTAGAAAATTTATAAAATTTAAAGATTGACCACAGGGCTGAAAAAGCATTCTTGTTTTAGGCATTTTAAAATAATTGTTGATGTAATATAATATATTGTGACGTTAGTTTTTCTTGTAACCTTGAGATTGTGTAGTGAATGTAACTCACTAGAACTAAAGAGGGAGAACATATATCTCTGTACAGACAGAGATATAAGGATTTTTTTTTTTTACTTTTCAAGGACAGTCTACAATGTCTCTGTAATGCACAAGTCTTTTAGACATTAATACTGGGTACCTCATTTGAAAAGAAATTTACCACTGTTGCTTTGAGATTCCACGCTCTGAACACTGTGAATAGGTTTATTTAATGGCTGTCAAATTGTATTATCTCAACAAATTAAACCATTACGGTTTATAAAACCACTTGTTGGATTCTCATAGTTAGCTAGATTATGTATTTTTTTTTAAAGTTTATTGAACCTACCGCCAAGAAACTTCAACATACGTTTGCCCCTGATGTATAGATGCCCCAATAGATCAAATTTAATTTGAAACTCCCTATTAAGTAATTGATTTGAATTACTGGAGAAGATTTCCAAGAGGAGCAAAGGTTTTATCCCCAAATAAAAACGGCCATTTTGAATAAAATGGCCGATTGAGAAAATCTTTCATTTTTATGCCTAGAAGGAAGCTAACTTAAATATTTCAAGGAGCTAGTGCAATTGGTTCCAGAAATATTGTTATCTAATTTTGCATATAAATGGCTGTCTATCTTAAATCAAGTAGGTGGATCTCAAAAAGGATTTTAGCGAGCACCTTGGGGCTAAGAAGAACCTACCTACAAATTTTCATGGTCTTAGGTGTCCGGTGGTTTTTTAAGATATCTTGATGAATCAGTCAGTGGTATTTTTACTTTACATATGTATAGTTAATTTTCTAGATAATTGTATTATCTATTTTAAATAATTTTATTCACTATCCTAGATAATTTTGTTCTAAATTTATTTGGCTTTAATTAAAATCTATATTGCAAGAATAGACTATTGTTATGTTTGTCATATTATACATCTGCAAAAAAATTAAATGCGTAAAATAATTGCATTCTGGCCATCAACATTAACCATTTTTAAAATTATTCAGTATGATTACTTAAACATTTCTTTTCGAAATGAAATAATTATATGTGGAAAATAATATCTAATATTTAGTTCTCTATCTCTCTTATCTTATCTACATTATATCATTTTGATTTTTGTTTATTTCTTAAAAAAGCTTATGTTTTTTTTTTTTTTTTTTGTATCTTTTTTTGAGATGATGATAACCAACTAATAAAGAGGGCTATAATGTCTCTTATTAAAATTATTCACAATTTATCTTGGAATAGTCTAAAAAGATGTTTTCAAGTAATGTAAACTACAAAAATTCCCCGAAACAAGGGTGGCGCCAGAATTGAGACTTTCAAAGGGAGCCATACCGGGGGGTTTGGTTGGTATGGAATACTCGCAACCAAAAGCCCCCTCCTCCGGCGAAAATGTTTAAAATTTGATTGCTGTAAACGTGTTTTAAGATATTTTTTACATAATTTTACTACGTTTTTATTAGCTTGCTTTCTTATTTGTTTGTTTGTCAGGTACAAATCTGGCAATCGATTTCTAACTAACTTCCCAAATAGCTAGACATTTGAAACTTTTAGCATAGCTCAGAACACGATGACAATGCATTATTTTAATACTTTTAGCCATCTTTCAGCAGAATTTAATTGGTTTTCAGCAAATTTTGCTGTATGGAAAGTTAGTTAATAAAGTTAGTTATAATTAGGCAATCTTCATTTTGACGGGTCTCAAAATTTGTGATAAATAAACATTGAATGACAGCAAAACAGGAAATATCGATTATATTATTTCAAATATATCGATGGCACGGTTTGATATTTAGTGTTGGGGAGATCCGTTGTACAAAGATCAGCTCTCTATGGTTGTCATTTATGTGAAGTAAATAAATTCGGAACTAGTTTTTTGGTATAATAACTATTTTTTTGGTATAACAATAACAATTATATTATCAACATTACATATGATTCAACAGAAAATTTAAAAACGTAGTATATAAAAAGTTCTTTTTATCTTGAAATTATTTACTCCTAACGTGCTATATATTTAATAGTGAATTACTAAGAAAACGTCAGTTAAACATTTTCAAAACCTCGACACAAATGGCCCCTATGCCCCCCCCCCCCCCCCTTGGAGCCATCACTGCCCCGAAATAGTATTCAGCCCCTCCCCCTTCAAATTGGCTAAAGATTCTAAGTCCAACCACCAGCAGATTTGGTATGACATGGAATCACAGTGGATCCAAACGTGTTCAATGGGTTAAGGATACTGCAAATTGGAAAGGGAGAATTGACATAATTTTAATTCATCAGAAAGTATATTCTAATTGTAATAAAATACAGTGACATATAATCTAATGAAATTTTCTCATCTTTTATTTATGCCTCATAAGTTGCACATTTATTAAGTAGTACAGCAAAAAAACGTAACTACCAGGATAGGCATTGGTCCATGGACAACCATAATTTAAACTCCAAATATCTCCGTATAAATAAATTTTAGAGTTATTAAGAAATTTTTATAAAATCCTCATATTCGTAGTATATTACCCTCTGTTTTTATAATATGCTTATTCTATTTAGCTCTGTAGGGTATAAAAAACTCAAATTATTTAATAAATGAAATAATATGAGTGTTTTATACCCTACAGACCTAAATGGAATAAGCATGTTTTAAATCAAATTATAATTATTATTTACTACGGGAAACAGACAGTGAAAAATACACTCCCGCGCCGACACTGGGAAGCTAAACTACAGGCTGATTTTGACGTAATTTGGCATACATGTTTAGAAAAATCATACCCTGAGGTGAAATCAAGCAATGAATTTTAGCTCCAAATTTGGGGGCACTACCCCCCTAAAAACTCTGAACAAAAAAATATCAAAAACGGTTAAAAAAAAAAACTAAAATTTAGTCCATTTAAATACAAATCTAACGATATAAGCTGTTTTTCCTGAAAAAAATATAGTTCCTGACAAAAATAGGTTTAAACACGGATGGAGAGAGGCCGAAAAGAAGTTGTTTTTATGATATATTTTGATAAAATGTTCAATAATAATTAAATGGACCTAGGAAAACTGGAAAACTAATATATGGAAAACAATGGGCTAAGTAATTATGAACTCACAACACTTGGCACTTAGTTTTAGTGACGATCTACAATCCTGATTTTTTTTTTTTTTTTCTATTTATGTGTATTTATTTTTTACTATTTTCTAACATATTGTATACAGTATTACTTTCTCTTTTTGTCCAGGAGGAAAGCACTGATTGTAGCACAGTTGTGTTGGGACCAAGTGGTCGAATTATTGGAAATACCCAGGATGGTGGTTTGACTACTGAGTGCAGGACTTGTGGTGAAACTGTCAGACATATGGAATCTCATCTGTCCACATGCAACTCTGTATTCAAACAATGCTTCGGTTGTCCTCTTTGTGAAAAGTATTTCACTGCAGCCTGGGGCGTATATAGACATCTCAGAAATTGTAAGTCTAGAAATAGCTATATAACAATAAGTTGTTTTGACTATATATAGTTTTAATGCATAATCTATTGTTATGTAAGTTAGTGCTTTTTAATTATACCAATTTAAAACATGTTCGATAATCGTTATTCCTGTTACAAGTAGCATTGACAAACTATCTATTACTTTTATCTACGATTGATACAAAATATAAACATTGTATCTCTGTTTAGATGCGTAGAAAGTGATTCTTTACGTACTTGTATTCATTGCTCATGCGCGTCTCATAATTCTGAAAAATTCCTCTTCTTTACCACCCTAGGGCAGTAAAGAAGAAGAATTCTTCAGCTTTACGCACAATTAGCGAGTTTGTTTACATTTAACAAAACTAATTTGCTGTTCTTTTATTAAAGTAACTGTTTATATCGAGTTTTTAGTGAAAATCAATGAGTGATTTAAGTGATTATGACGAAATTA
Organism: Gerris lacustris; assembly: GCA_951217055.1. NCBI lineage: Eukaryota > Metazoa > Arthropoda > Insecta > Hemiptera > Gerridae > Gerris > Gerris lacustris. Next base: position 55,057,316 of record OX578282.1, on the reverse strand, counting down.
GGAGAATAATGCGCCTCCCGAATTAATTATTTCGGCACAAAATACAACTAATGAATTAATGTATTCTTTATCAAAAGAGAAATACGAACTTACATACAGGAAGTTTATTAAATTTTTTTTTTGTATTTATTATTAAAATCCAACAATCGTAGATAAAGTACGGTACGCAACTCGTGCGAAAACGGCATTTTGCATTGCTTGTGTGGTTTTACTACCCTCGCTATCTCTCGGGTGCAAACTCCACACTCGCATGCAAAATGCTACTTTCCGCACTCGACGCGTAATGTACTATTACTTTACATTTTATAAAACTTTACATAGTTGGTTTTGTGTAATTTCAAACTTTTTATTTTCTTCATCAAATTCAAATTATTCTGAAATACGAGCAATATGTTTTTAATTTATAATCTTAACTAAGCTATGGTTTTGTTTGAAGAAATATATATTTCAATTGGATTTTTTTGGTTTTGTTTAATTTAAATGATATTTTAATTGCCAGAGAACCATTATGTGAAAAGGAAATAGTCACTAAAAAATGTATCTCCTGATAAAAATTAAAAGGTATTCTTTAGACTGTTGCTCCCCTATGTTTTTTTTACAATATAATATGAGTTTGACTAAATAACTATTAAGACAAACGGCTGTTTACTCCAATGTACTTTGGGACAAAAGAATATCACACTTCTGTTTTTATAAGGGGAGTAACAGTCAGTAAAAAAGAACATTCCTTACACCTTCTTTAAATTGTTACTCCCCTCTGTTTTCCTTGTAAGGGGAGTAACAATCTAAAGAAGTGCCAATTAAACTTGGTTGTTATTTTAATTTAGACTTCTATATTACAATAAATCTATCTTGTGAGGAGATCATATTTCAGATTGTATGAATCTCTACAATTTGGTCCCAATGCCGGGATCATTCTTAAAAGCACTTTCAATGATGTGAGTCTTCAGAAAGAAGTTTCTTTTTTTTACCTTAAGTGGGCACTAAACAGAGTTTTTTTGTATATTATAAAATGGTCCAAATGGCTTTTTTATTGCTTTTAGAATTATTTTATTTTTGAATACAGTCTTAATTTTGCTTCTGTTTTAGTCCATGGTAAAAACAACGATCAAGTGAGGAAGCTCAGAAGTCTAATCAGAAAGCAAGAGCTTCCGATGGAAACAAAATACAAAAAACAAACCATTATTATGCCTTCAACTACCTCTTCCAACTCAGATAAGGTAAGATTTATTGATTCGTGTTAGTGATTTTTTGGTTGTATGATTAAGAATAAGTTTGGAAAAGAAAGAAGTTCTTTCTAAAGAAGTATATCTCAGGTATGCTACTAATTCAAAGTATCTTTTTCATCAACCAATTTTGCCTAGTTCAGTCAATCTTGGACCAGTCTATTATTTGGACTAGACATTGATAACAGTTTGGAATGCAATAAATGAGGTTATTACCTCTATAAATCCTGGTTTAAAATAATAATTAACAAATTAAATTTAGTGTTCCAATGGGACAGTTTTTCTCAATCTACATATATTCAACATGTGAATTGAACCTTTTTAGGGTACATAGCCAAAAACGAGGACCCTTATGCATTTCTGCACTTGTCTGTTTTTCTGTCTGTCTGTAACACACCTGATCTCTAAAAGTACCCAGCTAAAAAATGTGAAACATTGCAGTTATGTTATGAGTAATAAATAACCCAATCACAGGAAAATTATAGGGAAACCCTAAAACATCATCCCTCAAAAACTCTAGGGGGTTGAAATGTATTTAATCTACGATTGATACAAAATATAAACATTGTATCTCTTTTTAGATGCGTAGAAAGTGATTCTTTACAAACATGTATTCATTGGGCATGAGTGTTTCAAATCGTGCAATAAGGTGAAGAATTCTTCACCTTATTGCACGATTTGAGTGTTTGTTTTCATTTAACAAAACTAATTTGCTGTTTCTTTGATTTAAGTAACTGGTTTTTTTTTCTAGTTTTTAGTGTATATTTAATGATTTTTTGTATTTATTATTAAAATCCAACTATCGTAGATAAAGTACGGTACGCAATTCGTGCGAAAACTGCATTTTGCTTTGCTCGTGTGGTTTTACTATCTTAGGGATGGATTGGGGTAGACACTTTGGAGTTGCTTTGACGGCTGAGCCGATTATACTTGTTGACAAACTTTTCCTATTTGTTAAATTGCCTATGGACTCTTTACTATTAGTTAAATTGCCTACAGACTATGTGTGCGGAAAGCACATACTTGCCCAATTTATTTATTTTTATCTACCCATCTTTATCAGTTAGTCTTATCAACTGTAGTTAAACAAATCTCAATTTGAATTTGATTTCCTCCAGTTATTGGTAATTTGTTAACTCACACTTTCGCTATAACCATTTTTTGCATCGATATTTATTGTTTAGGTTGTTGATGTCTTAACTTAAATGTTTAATTACAACAACTGTATTGATTTATAAGTATTTTTAATCTCAAATAAAATACAACAATATTTATTAATTTAATATATTATGTATTAATTAATATATTTATATTTGATTCTTGACTTTAGGGTTGGCTTGAGGAGTTAGAGAAGAATGGAGTGGATGGTTTATACAAATGTTACATATGCGGTAAACAGTTTGAAAGGCGAGTAGCTCTGCTTTCTCATACTCAGGCTTGTGAAAAACGAAAACCAGGCCCGATTATTGATTCTAAGAAAACTCCTGCATCTCCCAAAGAACATTTGAATGAAAAACCTTCACCAGCAGCAATACAGGTATCTAAATAAATCACTTTGTATTGACATCATAATTTAACCTTGTTCCTTTATTTGATTCACTGTGTACTTTAAATTACATTAATTACGATAACCAGTCTTTCTTCTCTTTAATAACTTTTAATCATAATAGTTTCACTTTGTATTTCAATCTTTGGAAGCAAGTAGCCTATTGGGTTTTTTAAAAAATGTATTAATCATCAAATAATAACAAGTTACGAGTTACTTGTTTTGTACGAGTTATAACTTACTTTTATAATAATATTATTAAAGTTAATTGTAAATTTATTTCATTTTTTTTAATCAGATGAGGGTTTGCTATAAAAAGGACGGACTCGGGGATAAAATAACTGACTGCAGAGTGGTGGCTACCCGACTCTCAGATGAAGATGCCCTTGCTGCTCTTTCTCCGAAGAGCCAAAATAATGGAAGTACTAACGTCAATAATAAAAATGCCTTATTTACTACTAACGACATATCAACAGAAGACCTATCTCACGATGAAACTCTGCCGAATCATAATGACCGTGACACAAATGATACGGATAATGAGGAGAATGACTCTGAAACTTTCCAGAATGAATCGGAAGTCGATCGAAATGAGGGAAGTAACATGAACGACGGAGACGAAGTTAGAAGCATCGAAATGAATGGTGTGGTGGAAGGAAATAATGATTCCGACTTCAGAGAAGATCCTTCCCAAGATATGTTCGCGTCTCAAACCAGTTGCAACGATACATCTAGGGATTGTGACGAAGTGGCCCCTCCATCGATGCTTAGTATAAGCGATGAAGAAATCCTTCGAGAAAACACCATAACCAATGGTTTCTTGTCTTCTCCGATTCATAGTAAACATGTCCACGATCCAGTACTTTGTAGATCGCCTGATAAACCTTGCAACGGTTGGAAAGAACCAGAAGCTAATCCTACAAAAGATAGTTTTTATTCTGTTTTTGTCAATTCGAGAGATTTGAACAACAGTGAAAACGTAATGCAAAATAGTCTGGACAATTCTATATCTAACGAGGACGAGGATATTGAAGATTGTGACTTCGACAGCCTTGATGTAACTAGAATAATATGCGGAAGTGTTAAACCTGACAGGATTGTGAGTGAAGGTAATGTTCGAGAAGAACAAATTGATTTTTATACTGAAACAAGTGAAAAGCCGACTCCTTCTGTCTCGACAGAGATGTCTTTCGACTTTGAAGTCACAGAACAAGAAGACTTTTCCTCGGACAGTGATAGCGACGATGATATTTATGACTCTTTAGATCCTTACGTGTCTAAAACTGACAGCGTTTGTCTTATTTGTTATGATAAAATCACCGATACTAGATACGCTTCTAGTCACGTTGCCGATCATTTAGGTTTGAAACGATTCGGTTGTGGAGTTCCTTCATGTACAGTTAAATCTTTCACTCGTTTAGATATGGTTGAGCACGTTCGTGCAGTTCATTTGCTTGAATCGTCGAATCTTATCAGAACTCTGGCAGCCGAAGAAATGTTTACAGAGGATACATCTGATTTTCTTGGATTTGATACTAGTAAAGACGATATGTATTCATCATACAGAGAGTTCATGGGAGTTCTACTAAATAGCCATGGGATCTCTCTTGAAGATGAAGACAACTGATGTACTACGTCTTATTTATCCTAATCCCATCTTCTTTCCTCTTTTAGTGTGAGTATTCTTTTCATTTTTAAATTATTTGAAGGACAATTTTTTAAAACCGTATTAAATATTTTTATTTTTTATTAAAAAAGGTTTATAACTATATACCCTTTCTTACCTCTACTCTTAAAAACTCTTCAGCAATAAAATTGTATATTCCATTAGGCCGTATTGAGACTCGATTTTTTGAAAAAATAAATCACCTAATTATTTTGAACAAAGTGGTTTTTCAGCCTTTAACATTCCTGTTTCTGTTCCAAGCAGTTATTGCTAGAGGTCGACCAAGAAGTCATGGAAATGAGAGGAGTGCGCTAGTGTCGCCATGTACAGTCAGTTTTTGATATAATAGACCACGGTCAAAAAACACAGTGTTCTTCTGTTATTAATAATTTTATTTTTGATAACATCTATATTTTTTGCAACAGGCAACACTGTACCTGATAAGAAATCACTAATAATATACGATAATATCTTTATATTATTATTTATTTATTATTCATAATAATATTCTTTAAATCTAAATCAATATTTTTTTTCCTTAATCCATTTTTTTTTCCTCCTCTTTATTTCTAAGTTTGATTTGGATTTAGAACAGTTGTGTCTATAGTTCGTGCTGTATATAAACAAACAAAACAGGAAACCTAACAGATTGAAAACCTTCCTGTTGTTATTCGTGAGATTTGACATAACTGGGCATGTCATACAAACTAGGAATGGTTATTGTCTTGGCACCCGACTGTACTGACTTCGGCACTACTCGGAAGTTCCGATTTTAAACGAAGTTAAGCTTTCCGTTTCTCCCGTGTTCATGACTTCTTGGTCGACCTCTAGAGAAACTAAAGTACTGTAACGTACCAGACTCGTTAACTTTGACAGCAATTTCATTTATCTGTTAAATTATTATCAAAGGACAACAGGCCCATGCCCACAACGGTCCACTGATACTACTACTACTAGAAACTAATTATTAATCTGTATTCAGAGGCTTAAAAGTTTGGGTAATGTCATGGACAATAAATAAAAATACTCTCCATATTTTTGCCTTAGTTGTTGATAGCCAGTCACCAAATACTTGCCTACTGACTGATAAGGGGCAACAGAATATCACGTACCTTTAAGCAGCTGGGGGTCAACTTTCCAAAAAATCCTCTTATCCCCTTCACCTTATTCACAACCCTGAAAACAGACTGAAAGTAATGTCTTGGACAAAATCAGGGACAGCTAGCTGCCTTACTTATATGCTTTTTTTTTTTTTTAGAATTTTAAACTTGTTTTCATGATATAATATACCCTAAAATCTTGCATAAAATACTCACTAACGTATAATAGGCAGGCTGAATTTAGGGCGGAAACTTCAGGAAAATTAAAAATTCAATTATAATATAATATTAATAATAAACCAAAATACAGGGATAATTTTATGCCTGTGTGCATTGTACACAAGATTCTATTTATTTATCTTTTTTTTAGATATTTTTAAGAGAAAAAAAAACTTAATTTCATTTAAATTTAGTAGGTATTCATTAGTTTTTCAGAAGCACTACTACTTCTACAAAGTAGAAATAATAAAATGAAATCATGTGTGAAGAGTAATTTCTTTAAAGAAATATTTACGTTTATATTTTCTTAAGTGTAGACATGTAGTGTAGCAAGTAGTCCTATTATGATAACTTTTCAATTACCTATCTATAGTGGCAAAAAGTTGAGTAAAACATCAGTAGAAAGTTGTTTTCACTCGTGTATAAGACGCATCTATATTTTAGAAGAAATAATGAGGTAAAAATTGTGTGCATTATTCATGAGATTTTACAGTTGTAAATTAAATTCTAACCAGAGAACCTTTGAAGTTTTTTCCTAATTTGAAGTTTTTTCCTAATTTTTAATTTGTTTTTAAAAGTGGCTTGGGACAGTAACTTCTTGAAAAGTTCGTTGTATTGACTGAGATTTTGTGGTAATCAAACATAATGAATCATTTATATCACTTGTTGAAATAAATGAAAAACACTGTACTTGTAAAATACAAGTATTGGTCTATACCACAATTTTAATTTAATACAAATCAGACCGGTTTCAGCCTCTAAAATACTAAAATATAACAATTAATAAGAATGTAAAACAGATATAAAGTATGATGGCTATCTTCAGTGACTTATATTTCTAGACTGACAAGAAGGTAAGGTGACAAGGGTTTAAGACATAAGGTCGGGTGGGGAAATTTGTGGAATTCGTGGAGAGTAGTGGGTGTGAAGGGTTTGCAATCAGATTAAGAGCTAGGGCAAGCCAAGCTCTAGGTCTAGGTGTGTAAAGGGCAAGCCAAGCTCTAGGTCTAGGTGTGAAAAGAAAGGATTTACAGTAGAACCTCGCTTACACGACCCTCAATATCACGACAACCTCAATTACAAGTGCAATTTTCAAATCCCCTTGAGATTGCCATTACACATAATGTTAAATTAACCTCTATATCGCGACTATTATTATCCAAACAACCTCAATAACACGGATTTTTTCCAATTCACAAAGTAACTCAGAACCTCTATAACAAGTCGTTTTGAGAAGTAAACCTCTATAACGCGTCTCTATACAGGAATGGGTCGACCTTGAACAAGTCTAGAAATGAAAACCCTGCCCATTAACCTCGATAACACACTGATAGCCAAAATAACCTTGATAACACGACTGATAGCCAAAATAACCTTGATAACACGACCCTCAAAAAGCACCTCCATAATAAGACTGTTTTCCTAATCCCCTTGAGACACTTCTTATCGAGGTTCAACTGTACTAAGAAATTACAGGCATGGAAAATTACTACACTTTAGTTATATAAGTTTACTAGGATCTAAGAAAAGAAGAGACTCTAAACATACCACAAAATAACTAATAATAAAAATGAAATAAATAAAAATAAGAAGAAATAAGTAGCGTAAATTATTATTAAACATAATTAAACGTAATCATTCCCATATTGGATTTAGTATTAATAATTTTCTTATTGTTATTTCAGGTTATTCTTTGTTGGAGATTACTGCTTTGGGCGAAACAGCTTTCACCTTGAGACTGCTTTTTTTATGGTTTAAAGTCTACGTAAAGACATAATTTTTTTCCCCCGATCGTTTGTTTGCAGCACTCAGTTAAAAATGTGATAAAAAATGAGATAACACCCCCCTCCCCTCTCCCCCTTTAATTGTATAATTCTGTGATATGTTTGTAGCTAATGTAAATGTCAAGTTTAAAATGTGAACTTTTATTTTTTAATTAATATTAATTTATTTTGTTGTATGAACAAAGTTTTTGTTCTTTTTCTGGATTAAGTAATTGTTTTAAATTATTATTATTATTTTTTTTTTTTTTTTTTTTGGAATGTAATAAAATATATTTATATTGTATTATTATATTTTTTTTTTTTAATTTTAAAGTAGTCTTTAAAAATTAGAAGTAAAAGTAAGCATTCAAATGGAAAAGTAAGATTTGTAAAATAATTAGGGACGTATTGTCACATAGCTGTAAAATTGAATATTTTTAATTAATAGTGCAGTAAATTAAAAAATGTACTTCATAGTCATGCTCTTTAGGGAAAAACACCATCCATTTTGTCATTAAAAAGATCAAGAAGTTTGCCATTTTTTAATAAGAAATTATTTATCTGTATAACCAATGACGGTAGGTAGCCTGACCTTAGTGCCAAATCAACAGTAAGAGAGGATTTCTGTGGAGAATAAAATAATAATATAACTATTAATTATTATATAATATATTATAATTTTATGTTATATTGTGACTTTATGCTCCATAGAAATCCTCTCACATATTATATTAATATTAATTCATATATTATGTATTACTATATTAGTCTACATCTTATATAGTTGTTATTTTGGAGTCTTTTAATAGCATATGTATCATTTATATAATCGAGTAGTGTCCCAACGATGCTTGTTAATGATTGAATGATTTGTTAATGCCAAGCTGAGGCAACCACATTTATTCCAATAGAAATAAATGTCTGTTTTGATTTGTTGGTCTTTATATAGATATAATAACTTATCTAAATTATTTAACTTTTTTTCTAAATATAAAATTAAGCTTGTTCCCACAGGATTAAGGGCTCGTTTAATATATTATAGTAGAACCTCACAATTAAGGACTAATAGGGGCTGAGAGTTGTCCACTAGATATACATCATATAATAATTTCAAATAATGCAAAAGGATATAGAGATCAATGAACGTACAGTAGTTATCTATAAAAAGTGATAATTAGCGATTTTTGGCTTAAATAAGTTGGCAAAACATAGTATTTTATAGAAAGATTCGTCAGGTAATGGTATTAAACGGTAATTCATTGAATTCAGACAATGACTCATCTTACTTAAAAATTCAGATAAAAAAATTACTTTATTGTATTTGTTACAATTTTTTTGTCCTTTATATACCAGGGGGTTTGTTATTGAGAATTTCTGCTGTAGTTTATTATGCAGAAGACTTAAAAAAACTATTAACACCTATGTAATCATATTTACATACGATAATAAAGCATTTTGTCATCAGAGTTGGTATTAAGTATGATTCCTGTCATATTGTGAAGGCTTAGGTGGGAAAACTATTTTTATCTTTTTCATAATGAAACCAATGGTGAGCTCCAAGAAAATGAGGATACAATTACAAAATATTAAACATTAGTTATTGTGAGGTTGGTACTGTATGTTATTTAACAAAATAACAACAATTTTAGATGTAGAATCCCAACTCTTCATTTAGTCGATTCTCAATGAATATATTTTAAATGTTATTTACTCTAATACTTTAAGCAAAAATGAATTTTTTATATACTTCAGGCTTCCTAAATATTTATTTTTCTGTGACTAAAAAAACTATTACATGCATGAAACATTACCATATAAATTTAACATTATAATATTGGTGAATTACTTTTGCTTTCGAGTAGAATAACTGTCATAGAATATTTTAATTATATTTTTGGTAGGTTTTTAAGTATTTGGAGTAAAACAAAATATGAATGCAATGTTTTTGGATTATATTATAATTTTTGTCAATATTGATTTATTCTCTATTGTTACGATATCATGAATGGTTGGTTAAGAAACACATATACTACATTCACACAACATAAAATACAGGTGATCGAAATATTTGTGTTCGATATTTCATAACGGAGACGTCCCGAGTAAAACCTTCTTTCTTGTTAACTAATATGTCCACGAATTTTTACATTTTATTTACAAGTTATTAAAAGTTTTTACAGGTTCTTTATAGTATTAACTTTTGTTTAAAAACGTTTACAGTTTAAAAAAAAAAAAAAAAAAAAGAAACGGAAGCTCACAAAGACAAAGAATTTAAAAAGTGGAAAAGAGTAAAATAACCTGATATCTCGATCCCCTCCACGACCTGTTCATGCGAGCATTTTGAATTTCGATTCCCTGTTCTGATCATGTATTTTTGGTGGAGCGGATTTAAGCCAATATGATCCGTCGTTCTCCATTCATACAGCGTTTTGAACTAGCGGATTGTTTTCAAAACATGTGTGAACGTAGTAATATTTTCCATTGAGAGACAGTTGGTTCTCCAAAAATGAGTTTTCTTTAAGATAAAAACTGCACTATTTCAATAAAAACTTTGTTTATATATGGTCACTCTACTAATAATGCACAAATCGTTTATTTTTATTTCTTAATTGTGACATCTATCATAAAGTGTAGAGATTTGGAAAAGAGATCTCCATTCAGGCTGATCTTCTGAGACACCAAAGTTCGGTTCTAGGTCATATTATGATGCTGACTTTTCTTCGTATCTACCTCAGGGTCTCTTCTCTTAGTATCTAACTTCATGGGCGTACTTAGGGAAAGTTTTCCTTTTCCATTCTAAATATTTGTCCTAACATCTTAGTTGGTTTCAGCTAGTTCCACTATCTTAACCCATTGAACGTGTTTGGATCCAAGTTCATCCTTTTGGCACTCCAGTGCTCTTTACATCGTGTCTCGGGTAGAACCCTCTTACTTGGGTCAGCCTTGGTGGTGATTGTATCCACAAAGGATCCCAATAACAATTTTTTTAAAAGATTCACTTTTAAATTGTGTCCCCTCATTTGGTATTTATTTAAACCTCCACAAAGGTACTTTCCTGAATTTGAAGACTCATAGAATAGGTTTACTACATATATTATTCATTATTTATATACAGGGTTATTAAAAAAGAATGACCGATTTCCAAAATTCATTTATAAAAATCGTTGAAGTGTACTTAACATCTTTAGAGAAATTAAGCTATACAAACAACTTAACTGCCACTACGCTGCTTAGCTTGCTGCTTATAACTTAATTGCTTTAAACATCTCAAGTACCCTTTAACAATTTTTATAAATTGATTTTGAAAATGGGTCATTCTTTTCGAATCACCCTGTATATCATACATTCATATATACGTATATTTTACATTAAATCCATGAGTCATATATTAAATTAATTTTATATTATCTGGACCAGATAAAAATAAATAATCAATAAATATTTTCTTTTATGTATCCATAAGATTTAATTGTTTCTGAACGTCCATATTTATCAAATTCATTATAAACGTTTGATTTTTCATTTCTTATTTTGGTAAATGTTTATTAAAATATCAAATATTTAATTAATAAGTATTTTTTAAGTAAACAAGAAAATACATCAATTTGTTCCTATCGTTATACTTGTATTATAAGTTATATTATAAATTTTAACCATTGGTTAAATCTAAAAATAAAAATATGGTAGAATTTTAAGTTTTAATTATTTTTATTTTTAAAATTGACAATTACCATTTCATTTTATTAAAAAAAAAATTGTCCTGATTTAATGATATCACCTCTAGTATACTACTTAGTACATTTTTTTTTATATAACTATTTGCCTTAATAAAGAAGAATTGAAAAATATCTTCAAATCAGCTGTTACGCTATGATTTATATTATAATATTAAAATAAAAAGTATATTACCTCTATTTACAACACTTTTAAACTGTAACATATTACGATAGTAAAATTTGCTCAAAAATAGGTTCAATTTTTAATTGCAATTACACTGGTAATGGTTTATAATGACGGAACATACAAAATTATAATGTAGCAACGTAATTTTCTTTCCCTTTTAAAGATCGTTATAAATGATTGTCAGTGTACAAATGATTCATAGCTATATTTAGCATAGACTATCTAGGGAAAATGAGTAGTATAAATAAATATATGAGCAACTGTTTTTGTAAAGCAATTTCATTGTTCAAACATATTATCAGTTTAATATTATCAAATTTAATATTTATTAAAATAAAATAAATTATTTAAAAGAATGCAGAAATAAAAAATTTAAGATTGTAAAAAAAAAATTATATAGAAGGATATTTTGTTTTAAAGCTGTTCAGAATTTTGAAGGTAGATTTTTTTTTTTTTTTTTTTGCCATGATGATAATAACGCGGTATGTAATTTGAAAATTCCGTGTTTTCGTTCTCTTTTAGGATGAGCTTTAAAATACATATATGTAAACATTTACAATGGCTTGAACAATGTGTATTAGGTTCTAGGTCTTAGGTTTAGGTCTGCCTCTGTGGTTATGAGTGTAGGCCTCAATATTTTCCACAAAACTTACACCTCAATTAGTGTGGCTAATGGTGAACCTATTGTACAATCCTAGTTCCTTCACCACTGGAAGGACTAGAATTTAATAATGTATATTTAACTAAAAATATAACATTTGTAAGCATGTTACTTGCTAGAGCTATGTTAAAATATTCAATTTTGGAACTTGTTTTAAATATCATAACAGATCGCTATATTTAAATGTATTTAATATATATTTAGAAATAAAGTTGTATAAATTCCTTTTGAGGGATGTATAGATTTAAAAATATAAATGTATATCTATTTTATCTAATTTCAAGTTAATTCAGAAAAAGTTTCATTTTTTTATATTATTTATCGACTAATATGACAAATAGTTTGATGTAAAGGTTAAAATAAGCCTTGTAACCTTTTGAATTTAAATTAGTTTTGAAACCTTTTGAGTTTTAATTATTTTTGTGTACATTGAAATGTTTTGTATAAAAGAAAAAAAAAATCATTTTATACCATGATTTTTTTTTTTTTTTAAAGTGTTAAGAAAATGGTCAATATTGAGAGTTGTAGGTGAAGAGTTGAAAAAAGTTGATTTTTAACATCTCTGCAGGTTTATTTTATTATAAGATTCTGATACCTACGTTTATAGTCCAGGAGATAGCGTGCAAAAAAGTTTCTGACTAACATCAAGCTAGAATTTTGTATAGAAGTAAATCTTTTAGCGCCTTTATTAATATGTGGTCAGCTAAGTTCGTCTTCGGGACATAGCTTGGCAATAGGCGTTTGAAAAAAATAAAATGGTGGGGAGCAGCCATGTCTTACCAATTATGGTGGACAATGTGATTTTCATGATCCTGAGTACAGAATTAGTTGGTAGACCAAAACTCAAGTCGATGTTATTTTCATACTTGATAGGTTAATTATTCAAATATTACTAAAAATTAACGTTGTCACCTGTCAACGGACAAACTAACATCAACTAGATTTTCGGTCTACTAACTAATTCTGTACTCAGGATGTCCCGCAGACGAACTTAGCCGACCACATATTCTTAAAAGGTGCTAAAAGATTGACTTGTGTACAAAATTCTAGCTTGATGTTAATCAGACACTTTTTTGCACACTATCTCCTGGACTATTAACATTTGCTTTGTTTTATTTTTAATGGTTAGGTATTTCTTAGACTACAGTTACGGATGCGTATTTGGCCAAACAATCAAACACATTGAATGTTATTTGTGTTGTTACATTGGCTATTGCCACATCGTCGGTATACCCAATAACACGTCCTGACAACTATTTGTTCTAATTATAACATTGATTACTGTGTTTTGTACTGTTTAAGTACAATGCATGCAATATAAACACAAATTTGAGGGCATTAAGATACTGTCTTCAATACCCTTTAATATATGTATAATTGAATATAAAATATTCATAAAACTTGTTTTTTAATTCCTTAAAAGGTCTTGGAATAACTCTTACAGCAAAAAATTCATTCACTTGTTCTATTTTTCAATCGTTTAACAGTAATAACTTTCAAGAACATATAAATTATCTATGGCTTTCATCTTCGCTTTAGACAGAAGCAAACTGTAGGTCAGAATGCATCACACATGTAACCACTACGTTCTAATGACAAAATCAGATCTATTGGGCTAACAAATTTTTGTCCGAATATGCATTAACTGTAACCATTGTCTTAGTTTTACCTAAAATAACTGTTAACTATGCACCAACTAACATCGTCAAAAGAACAAAATCAATACTAAATTAACTGCATTATGTAGACTCTAACTATATGTAAAATCATTATATTCAAAAGACAAAATTAAACATTTTATTTATGCCTGTTCGCACGTCTATGTAGTATAATTTAATCCGAATGTGCGACATAAATGTGATAATATCTTCTAAACCTATGTGAGTGTAAATAAAAAATTCAGCACTATATAGTACAAGTAAATTGTTCGCCTCACTGTTGTAATAAGTAAACTCTTTTTGCCAGTTTTTTTCTAAATAATAGCATGAGATAAAAGGTAAAATACCAAATTTTTATTTCCATTGAATAGGCTTCTGTAAGCCTATTCATGTTGTTTTGTCAACTAGTTCTGTCTGTGGAATTTATTTGAAATGGCAGTTTATCTAATCTTAGGTGCTGTATCCTTACAGCTCAGATATTTTACAGAAGGCTAATAAATGGATAAAAATTTGGTATACTTTATTTTCCCTACTGATTCTGGTTTCTTTAATATTCATATTTTTCATTTAATTTCAAATATAGATAATAAATAATTGAGAAAAGGTCATTTTCAGGGAAGTAAACTACAAAAAATACAGTAATCCCTTGATATCAGCAGGAGTTAAGTTCCACAGTGTTCTGTAACTGATCAACATTCACTCATAGTGAAGTGTTTTTTGCCTTTTTTTCAGATGATTCTCGAGTTCAAAGGAATTTTTTTCCTTATCTGATTGTGTCTACTCTAACATCCGTGGTTTTCCAACACACTTTAGAGGGGATTGTGGTACTTTCTATTACACTTCAGTCATACATTTTACCGTGGATATTGAGGAATTACTGTATTTGTCTTTTCTTAATTTATATTCTTCTTTTAATGTTAATTAACATTTCTACCTTTTAAATTTCCTATTTTTAAACAACACACCTTGTTGTTTTTATTTCTTTATAATATTTTATATTTATGTAAACCTTATGATTTAATAAAATTATATATTAAATATATAATTAAAAAAAAAACAACATATTAATATTAAACGTAGAAGAATATTATTATTAAGTTTTATTAGATTATATTATAGCCTAAAAATGTCAAGCAAATAAGAAAGATGATATTTATCTTTTTTTAAAAAAAGAAAATATTGAATTGAAGGATAAAAATAAAAAATATTATCATTTAGTGTAAAGAAGGTTTTTAGTAAAGCTTCTTCAATTTTTTTAATTGTAGTAGAAAGTCGAAATGTAATTTTTTAAAAACAATTTTGACGTAGTACTAATGTTTACGGTAACAAAGAAAATGAAAAGTAAATGAGAAAAAGTAGTTAGGGTCTTTTCCAGGATTAATTAAAATGTTTATAAACCATTAAGCTTTTAGACAATAAACATATTAAATGTTATTTATTACTATCATTAAAAGAATTGCAAAATTTATTTGGGTTAAAATGTCATTACACTTATCTTTTTTTCTAGCTGTGAAAAGAAAAAAAAATATTTCTTTATTTTATCTCTTGCAATTTTCATAGTATTTTCAATTTAAATTACCTAAAGATTTTACGAGATGCATACTTCAAATTTTAATTAAAATGAATGGCATGATCAAACTTTTTTTTTTATTGGTTTTCTGATGAAACCCACCAACAACAAGGTTTATAGAACTCAGAGAGTCTAAGTTAACAAAATGATTTTACATTAATTGGCTAACAGAATAATCTATACATATCTAGAAAATGGATTGTCCAAAACGCCACATTTGTAATCTCTTATTTTTCAGTCGGAAAACAATAAAGTTTAAATAATCTACTTAACCTATTATACAATTGAGCAATAGGGATTTGCTAATCCCTATTGATCCCTTGAGTGGTCCCCATTTTCATGTAACCACTGGGTCTGGCATATCTGATTTGATTCCCTGAGAGATGAAATGTGTTTCATGCTAAAAAATAACAACAATTATGTAAAGTGGCTAATCCCACGTTCTTTTAATGATCTAATGATGTAGTAATAGTGTCATAAAATCCTAAATGACACTTCTTTAGATTGTTAATCCCCTTATAAAAAAAATATAAGAGAGGAGTAATAATCTAATAAAGGTGTACAAAATGTTCTTCTTTAGACTGTTACTCCCCTTATAAAAACAAAAGTGTGTTATTCCTTTACCCCAAAGAACATTAGACTAAACATCCCTTTGTCTTAATAGTTATTTGGTAAGTCATTTATATTCTAAAACAACATAGGGGAGTAACAATCTAAAGAAATACCTACTACAATTGCTTATTGAAAATTTTAATTTTAGTAATCATAAATGTTTATTATTCTTTTTAAACTATTTCATCTTAATGTATCATCATCTTCATAATAAATGGCTTATTTTATAATTATAAATTCTGGTTGGAACCCTTTTTAATTATTTATTTAAATTATTCTTATAATAATATATATTTATTTAAGCAATATTTGATTGTTTATACTATTTTTTTCTAAGCAACAAACTTTTTTTTGTAAAAAGAAGAAAAATCTCTTTATTTAAAATGATCTAATTTTTAGTGTAATTTATGTAAATATATTAAGATAGTTTTGTATTTTTTTTTTCTTTTTAAATTCTAAGGGATACTCAGTGTACATATAATATATATTTTGCATGTAATAAAATAACTTTTTAAGGAAATGGCAAGTTATATATTATAACTTTTTTTTTTCTTTTCTTCTTTGTATGTTTCCCCCTTTTTTAATGTGAATGGGCTTAATTGTTAACATACATAGATTAAAATATATATTTTGAACTGAACTAAGGTTATTCATTTTATTTTATACTTTTTTTAAATTTTGTTTTGATTTTAAGTTATTAGTAAAAGTTCCTCCTTAAAAGGCAACTATTTTGTAGGATTAATAAAAAATTTTTATCTGCATAAATCCTCTTTGGTGGTATTGTTGACTACATACCACCAATACTACCATTCCTTACTTTGCTCTCGTCCTCCTAACAAGTTGTTCTGGGGGCCACCAGAGAAAATAAAGAAATTATGTTTCGGCATCTTCTCTTTAAACACAGAAAATTTGGTGTTTGCTACTTTTTACTGTTTGCAATGTTTATAGGTCATAGCATAATAAGATTCTTAGCTCAATATATCAGGCTTGAAGAGCTAACGCCCATCAAGTTAACTTTTCTGTTAAAATTGGCTCTTTAAGCTTGACAAAAAATTAGCCATGTTTAGCAATTTCCATGGGCTATTGCCTAAAAGTGGAAAAATAAAATCCTAATAAATAAAAAATGTCTATACATGGCTAATTTTATCGGGCTTAGAGCTATGTTTCTCCATTTTTATTTTTTGGGTATTTTTCTGCAATTTTCAGGAATATTCAGAGGGTTTTAACCAATAGTTTTTGGCAATAATTAGATTTATTAAAATATGTGAAAATCGAACTTCCTCCTGTGGCATGCTATATTTTGCTTCTCTTTTGGAGACCTCTTACGTTAACCTCTTTACATATATATCTTACACATTACATTAAGTGATTTAAAAAAGCAAGGACCTAAAGACGAGAAAATAAGATGCCCTCTTGGCCAAGATTGATGGCACCAGCACAAAGTAATGTAACAAAAAACAATCCTATGCTAGAGTCTGCCTAGGAATAGGGTGTGGTTTTTTTTTAGTGGGTCGGAGGGACAATCTCATTACCTATTTAGAAGCTTTCACAAAAGGAAGTCTGTCAGATTTTTTCCCCATCCTATAATAAAAAAGATAACTCCTTTAGATTGTTACTCCTCTTTTTTCTTTTTTTAAGAATATAAATGAATATAATTATTTATACAGTTCTTTGCCTAAATTACATTTAAGACAAAGGGATGTTTAGTCCAATTTACTTTGGGACAAAGGAATATCTCACTTCTGTTTTTATGAGGGGAGTAACTGTCTGAAGAAGAATATTTCGCACACCTTCTTTAGATTGTTGGTCTTCTTTTTTATAAGAGGAGTAACAGTCTAAAGAAGAATATTTCCACACCTTCTTTAGATTGTTGGTCTTTCACTACCAATTATTTCATTTTTAAGTTTTCGGTAGTATTCATACTACAGAAAGTTAAAATTTTAATTTAAATCAAATTATAATTATTATTAACTATGGGAGATAGACAGAGAAAAATAGACTCCAGCACCGAGCCGGGGCTCGGGCATCGTTATTGACAGAGGAAATTATTCTTCAGTGTAGCTCAGTTGGTAAGAGCGCTATACTGGAAATATACACCCCCGCGGTTCGAGTTCCGGCGCTGAAGTCTATTTTTCTCTGTCTATCTCCCGTTGTTAATAATAATTATAATTTAATTTAAACCCATTATTTGTAAAAAAAAATACACATATTTCGGAAAAAGTAACCATTTTATATCAAATTTGGAAGTTAAATATATAGATATCAATATATTAAATATATAGATAAATTTATATCAAAGCTTGCATATTAAATGTATCTCCTTTGATTGATGATCATTAGATCCTTTTTTTAAAAAAATAATGAACTATTAGGTGAATCTTTTTTTAATTCACCTTATTCTATTAACTGACCCACATTAATTGAAGGCACAACTAGTAGCTTATATTACAGTAGAGTCTCGCTAATCCGGGTTTGATGGGACCGGACCCAGTCCGGATTACCGAAAGTCCGGATTAAACGGAATAAGTTTTAAAATGTATGTAAAACAAGCTTTAGTAGCGTAAAACTATGAAAATTGAGGTTTTTATCGTAAAAATTACTTCAATTAGTCTCCAAAACATGCTTGTACATCGTAGGTCCATACTATTTAAATTAAGAGCTGTTCAGTCACCAGTCTGAATATCAAATTAATTAAAATAAAATGACAATCTATTACGCAGGTGGCAGGTATAGAATGGACTTCCTGAGAAACAGGCTGAGTTCCGATATGAAATTCGAGGAGCGATAATCACTTCACAAAAAGTTGAGACATTAGACATTGGCGGCTTGGCGAAATTTCATGGAACTGCGTTGAGCCGCCGCTATGTTTCTTAAAACCCTCTCCCCATCTCAGTCACTTATAATTGTATTTCCTGGAATACACTACCTTTATATCTTCCGTCCTACATTTCTATGGAACCGAAACAGATTTATCGACGTTCTTACTTAGTCCTAATTATTCTAAATCTGTTTATTTTTAACAAAAAAAAACCGGGTATTCCTCTTGTTAGAACGTTGGAATATACACCTGTATACTATACTAGGAACAATGTGATACATTGTAAATAGACAATAAAAGCAGAAACTCCAATTATTTAACAATTAATAAATCTGAACAGGCCTTGGTTCCAATTAGTACATAGTTTTTGGTCCGTCCGGATTATACGGATGTCCGGACTATCGGGGTCCGGATAAGTGAGACTCTACTGTATATAGAATGTTTGTTTGGAGTGCACAACATGAATGAATTGTACCTATCCAATTTAATCTGTGGAGGATTTTGATACAAAACTGCAGTATCCAGTCAAATTGATGATTTTATTTATCTTTTTACAGAGTGCATTCAAACACCTGACATTTTATTAATCAAGTGAACAAATGTATGACACTATGCATAGATTCAAACCTGTAAATCCACAAATACAAAATATTTCTACCATAGCATTGAAGATCAAACAACTGTAGAAGAAGGTGCAGCATGTGATTCTATCAGATAGTTAACTAATACTTAGACAAAATCCTTTTGACGTACATATCTACTTGTTTTTGGATTTTGATGGGTAAGTCATTATTTATTTGTCAATGTCTTTTTGTTTCCTCTTTATGACAAGTAGCAGCTCAAAATTTTAATTTATAATTATGTGTTATATTTAAGAATTATTTCGCATGTCTAAGATTGATATACATTGCTCTTGATCTTTATTAATAATCTTGAGTCTTAGTGAGTACATATATTTCCATTCTTGTCATTTATTAATCGAAATGAAAAACAATTAAAATGTCAAAATTTTTTAATTTGAGTGAAATAATATAAATTTTGAATTTTTTAATAATTCTATTTGGTTTTTTTTTTTATTTTAAGTTCATTTTAAATTTGTTTTTATATAAAAAGTTAAAAAAAAATATGGTAACGTTACAGTTTTTTGTATGAAGGTAATTACAGATTCAATTTTTGTTTAAGATATGTTACTGTTTGTGCTTTATATGTTGTGACTTTTGACAGACTGAGTTGTGACTTTTGACAGCACTAGTTGACTTTTGACAGCACAGGAAAATCACGGGAAAAAGCCAATGAGAGGTCATGATTTTGAATTCTAATTCTAGAAGGTTGGGCCATCTAGGCAAACAAAACTCACTGACCCCACACCTCCCTCAGGCCTAGTAGCTTAATTTTTTGGTATGGATATATCGAAGCCAACTGTACGACTTCGAAAGACATCGATTACACGGAAGGGGTACACTATTGCCGAGTTTAGCCCTCCCACCAATTACTTAGTCTTTAGTCTGTCAAAAAGCATAAGCAGTGTAAAAAAAATCAGCTAGATGGTGGCGTTACTTAGTTATTACTGAAGTCGAAACTGGTATTACATAATTGTATAAATTCTTTTAATCAGACAACTAATTGATTAATCCTTAGATAAGTGTTTATTTATTTACTCAGGAATAAAACCATGGCATTATCTAAATACTACAAAATCTCCGTGAAAACTACTAATGAATAACTTTAATCACATTTCTCTTCTAAAATAATATAAACAAAAGTATTAAAACAAATGTTGCATGTACTTAAAAATTGATTAACCAAAATGTGTGCTGCAAAACCACTTAATTTTTGTATGTTGTTTATGGTACCCACTAAATTTAACAGTCTTGTAAACTAAATAATATGTATATATGACCTCCTATACAAGGGTGTAATTCAGGGCCTAGCTCCTCTTACACTTTTATTACTAATGCACATTTAAACTCTTCAAACAAAGCCTTTATTGCTTTTAAATTATAGGCTTTCTCTAAAATAAGTGACTGTGTCAAATAGGTATATGTATTATTTATAAATTAATTTTTATTTTTGTAAATGAAAGCTAACATTTAGTCATTCTTCTTCACCAGGGTTACATTTTTTTCCTACTTTCACCTGCGCTTTAACAACTTAGGCTATTAGCGCCTACTTATATTTTGTAGCAACCTCAAAAGTTTTGAGTTCAGTTTCCAATTTCTTTCATAATGTCAATTTTGTGTAGGTAGTGAAATAGTTTTTCAGTGGTAATTTCGTTGTCTTGCAGAATTTCAAAAATGCTGTTCGGTATTTGGAGTTGTTGTCGAAATCTATCAAGTTGCAGGCAGGCACTGAGAATGTGGTACAAGTCATTTCTTGGCCTTATAATAATATGTTATGTATTTAAGTCACAGTTTGTATTATAATTTAGTTTTCCTGTAGTAATAGAAATATTTAATGCCTTTGCCCAAAGCATTTCTGATAAAGTTTATTCATTATTGATTTTGGTCAAAAGAACTAACCTAGGTTTGTACAAAAATTAATTTTTAATTTAAGTCTCGTTGAATTCAAAAATGTATAATTTATAGTTAGCTATCTACATTATTAGTCTCACTTCTCTGTGTTTCTTATTTTTATCTGGCCTACAAGATAATACTGACTGTTTTATGCTATCCTCTGTGAAATTGAAGTTGGACTCCTTTAACCTAGACGAACAAAAATCACAGATTGTGAGTCCTGCACTCTAAATTACCGTTACACACCCTAAAAAACTCGACTTCTTGAAGTAATTTCATTTCTTCCTAGTGTCAATTCAGTAATTTTCTACATAATAGCATAATAATTTCAATTAAGAAAATACCTTTTTGGTACTTCTTTAGATTTTTACTCCCATCTGTTTTTTATAAGGGGATTAACAGTCTAAAGAAGTGCCTCCTTTTTAATAAGATTAATAAAGACATCTAAATGCTTTTTACAAATGGTTGCAGAAAAAAATTGGAAAAGGTCAGAAGAAGAAGGTGGCCAGGAGTTTTTCAAGCAGTGACTGTAATTTTGAGTGGCCGAATTCTTGTAAATATAATCGAAGGAAAAGCGATTCTCAGATAAATTTATTTAAACAGTTGAGTCTAGCATTTCATCCAACAGGTGCACCTTATTCAAGACAGGATCGTAACGTAAGGGTAATAATTTCTACACCTGCAATGTTGGATTCCAGAGTTTTACTTGTTTTAAAAAATAGAAAAGTACATTACGCTTCGCGTGCGGAAAGTAGCATTTTGCATGCGAGTGTGGAGTTTGCACCCGATCGACAGCGAGGGTAGTATAACCACACGAGCAATGCAAAATGCCGTTTTTGTACGATTTGCATACTGTACTTTATCAACAATTGTTAGATTTTAATAATAAATACAGAAAAAAATTATAAACTTCCTGTTTGTAAGTTCGTATTTCTGTTTTGATAAAGATGACATTAATTCATTAGTTGTATTTTGTGCCGAATTAATTATTTCGAGAGCCGTATTGATCTCCTCATATTCGTCATAATCACTTAAATCACGATTTTTTTCAAAAATTGATTTTCACAAAAAATCGATAAAAACAGTTACTTTTATTAAAAAAAAACATCAAATTAGTTTTGTTAAATGAAAACAAACTCGCTAATCGTGCGTTAAGGTGAAGAATTCTTCTTTTTTACCGCACTAGGGTGAAAAAAAGAGGAATTATTAAATGCGCATGCTCAATGTATACAAGTACTTAAAGAATCACTTTCTACGCATCTAAACAGAGATACAATGTTTATATTTCGTAACAATTGTAGATAAAAGATTATTTTAGTTTAAGACTTACAAACTGAGATACATTTGTTTGGTAAAAACTTGTATTTCAGGGCAATCAATTTCTGTGTTGTTTGAGGAACAACACTTTTGAAACGGTTTTATATTTTAATAAATCTGTATCCTTCAGGGTACAACACATTTTATGTGTGAAACCAAACATTTTAACTTATTGCAGGGATTTTCAAGGGTTGCTCATGATGTGACATTAGTGAGGAGTCAGATTACTTTACTGTTGAGCATATCTACAGTTTGTGCCAAGTGAGTCTTGAGTGTGCTGTCAACACACTCACTCATTCGGCACAAACTGTAGTTACTACATTATATCTGAAGCCATACTTACTTTGAGTGGGAAGCATGATCTAAGAAACTGACCTCCAGTAGAATATTTTTTTA
Organism: Gerris lacustris; assembly: GCA_951217055.1. NCBI lineage: Eukaryota > Metazoa > Arthropoda > Insecta > Hemiptera > Gerridae > Gerris > Gerris lacustris. Next base: position 55,034,348 of record OX578282.1, on the reverse strand, counting down.
CTACATCTACTTTTAGGGGGCATTACGCACATATTATGAGGCAATACTTAAATTTCTGCCATAAGGCACCTAATTTAATTGTAAATAGTACCAGTCTTGCTGTAAATGTTCTTAACACGTTGAGGGTGAAAAATTGCTTAGCACTACTAGGGGGCTGGGAAATAAAACAAATTATCAATTTTAAATAACTGAAGAATTAAAAAAGCTAAGAGAGAGTGGAACGGATGTATAAAACCATACCTAACTGGTTAAAAAGCATTTAAACCGTGGGACTGTGAATAAAAAAAAGTAGATAGAAGAGTAGTTAGAAGAGCACGTTTCCCAGAACGTGGCCACTCCATTGACCACGTTCCAACCAGACTACGCTCCCTGTACATGGTGGTCAAAATGTTAAAATAAAAATTCCTTTAATTCCAAAGCTAAAACAGCTGGATACAGCTGTCTAAACAGTTGATAATTGTTATCGATAGATAATTATTAATAATTACTTACAATAATAATCTGAGAGATAAAACTATTAGTTACATGGTTTCTTTTCTTGTTCCAGGTAAAAAGTGCAACAAGCAAGAAAATGTCTACAAAAGGAGTAAGTTTCAAAATTATTTTTTGTCAAATTATAGTGTTTCATTTGAACAATTGATAGGAATTATTAAGATATCCTAATAGGCATCCCTTTTACCCCCCTTTTTTTATTTTAAATTGATATATACAAAAGTGTGATATTCCTTTGTCCCAAAGTAAGTTAGACTAAAGATCCTTTTGTCTTAATAGTTATTAACTTGCTTATCAATCCTACTTCTCAACATTTTATGGATATGAATATAGGTGGAAAACCAAGTAAAAGAGGTGTCACCATACGTCTCTGTTAGTCACCACTTTCTTTCTGTTATGGTGACTGATCATTTAAAGCAGTATTGAGAGAATAAAACAAATATTGTTTAAAAATCCCCCATACCATCCTGCTTTTGAATTATATTTCTCATGCTTTATTCTGAGAAAGAAGAGAAAAAAGAAGTTCTTCACTCACTTTTAAAAATATATTTGAGTTCTTGCAGCCTTATCATTCATTTAAGCAGTTGAATAGTACGCATTTCTTTTTGGTTTTCATTATTTCCTGGTTATTAACTTAATAAAGAAAAAAAGAAAGACCATTTTTTAATGATGTAATCAACTATATTTTTTTCTAAATTCTGTTTGAACTTTCTTCTAAATAGTATTTTTAATATAGGTACTACTGAAATAAGTTTATTGTCGCAACTGTTACTTAATAATCTTAATTTTTATCCATATTTCATTAATGTTTAATAATATAATATTATTTATATATATATTTTAAACTTTTGTAGGGACCAGGAACAAGTCCTAAAGCTGAGGCTTCCACTAGAATAAGTAAGTTACTTTCTTGTATTAATTACCTCTAATACGACAGCTTATATTTTACGATAATTTGTTTTATTTTACAAATAACTAGTTCAATATTGATTGATGTATTTAGATTATTTGTAAAAGGTTTATTATAACTATTCTAATATTATATTGAATTTTGTTTCTAGTTTCAGATAAAATGGTATGTTTTAGTATACTAAGTATAATTAGCGTATGTACTTACTATCTGGGACAATAAAAATGACGTGAGTGCATAATTGATAATTTAAGAAAAAAAATAGTAAGTATTAGTTATTTAGTTGAAATAAAACAATTATTTTAATTTTTTCAATAATAGTCTTAATATTGTGACCTCTTTGTAACAAATCTATTTTTTTTTAGTTTTCAGAGTTTCCGTTAGCAGATTCAGCAGTGCTAAATGAAATACGAGATGCAGAACAGACGGCAAAACAGGCTGCCTGTCAAATTGCTGAAATGCGTGACCAAATACAAGCACTTACTCAGGTTAGTAAAAGTTACATGCATTAACAGTGAAATAATCGTCATAACCAATTTAATAATGTCAAAACTAAATTTTGAAGAGTAAAGCAGAAGAATTAGAAGCGCTGAAGCCCTCCCTGAGTCCATTGAATTGTGTTAAATTCATATTGTGTAATTATTAATTTAAATCAAATTATAATTACTATTAACTACAGGAAACAGACAGTGAAAAATACACTCCAGCGCCGGGATTTAAACCACGGGCCTCTATATTTCCAGTATAGCGCTCTAATGTGTAATGTGTGAATTGATTGTACAAGGTACAGGTACTAATTGAGTACTTTATAATTATAAGCGTTAATTCTCGGTTTAGTACTAATGTCATAAATATTGACTGTCTAAATGTATATGAATATTGAAAGCTTGGATTCGGGACTAGTTATCGATTACGGTAGTGAAAAATCATTCTCCTGCGTAGCTTAGTTGGTAGAGCGCTATACTGGAAATATAGAGGCCCGTGGTTCAAATCCCGGCGCTGGAGTGTATTTTTCACTGTCTGTTTCCCGTAGTTAATAATAATTATAATTTGATTTAAATTAAAATTTAAACTTTCCGTAGTATGAAAACTACCAAAAACTTAATAATTGAATTGTATAATTATTTAATAATATTTAGTATAGAAATTTTTTTTGCTTCCTTTAATACAAACGTAATTTTTCAGTGTATCAATCATATTCACATTTTTTTAAAATAGTAATTACATGCTTATATTATACATATCCCCCTACCCTGTCATAACTTCTACTTTTACCCTCCCCCCTCTGCAGAAAGAAAATGCTGTAACCCATATTGTTAAATACTCCATATTTGTATGTTGTCTTACCACTGTTTTATTAAAAGCATCTTGAAACATTTGCTACATCACTATAAATATTTTTTTTTTTAAATGTAAATAGAAAGATGAGTTGACACCAGCCGAAATGGAAGAGTTGCAAAAGAAACAAAGGGACATTGTCTGCAAATTAACAGAATTTGAAGATGTGACTAAGAAAATTCAAGAGCTTGTTGGATTAGCCTCTATAACATGTAAAGATCTTCCTGGAGGAAATAATGCTAAGCCGCCATGCAGTCCTAGAGCACCTTCAAAGGCAGCTCCTGACACTTTACCCGATCTGCCTAGGGTTATTATACCTCCATTTGGGGGAATGCTTCCAGCACAGGTATCACATCAATTTCATGAGATTTGCTTCATTCAAAAGGATTAATATCACTGCTTCTTCATTTATAGTTTAGCCATTCTCCTATGGGTTAAATGGCCAATTTGGTATTTTCAACAGGTGGCTCAGGTGATGGTTTGTGAGCAAGTAGCCATAGAACAAGTAGAAGGCGGAGGAGGAGGAGGTTGGTTTCAGACAGCAGGTTATGGTCAGAGCCAGGGCCAACCAACTGCAGGAGGGCAAACTGGTTGCAATGAAAATAATCAACAGCAAAATCAACCAGGCTGCTGCCAGGACGACCCTAGGTTCAATCCTGCACAAAACAACCCTCAAGCTCAAACCAATTGTCCTGATCAGTCACAAGACCCTAACATGGTATGAATTTATATTTTGCACATTAGAAAGTGCTTCTGTTTTATTATTGACCTTAAACAAAATAATCAGATAAAATTATAAGCGAGGGTTCAAGTATGATATTAAACTCACCTGCAAAATCTAATGTTCCCCTTCATCAAGAAATGTTAAGGTCAATATTTTAAAGTTTGGGGGGGGTTTGATATAATTTATATACATACAACGGCATAAGAGTATATTAAACCTAGCCATGTTTTATTTCTTATGCTCTTATTCGGGATTTTAGAAGGGCTTGGGGCTTTGACTAGGGCAAATTATGCACACTCCAACACTTTTGTATATGGTACGGTATCATTAAGGCACCCTTTTGTTAAAAATATTAAAATATTTAAGACATTTCTTTATTTTTGTAGGGCAATTTGATTATTTTTCCCCGGGTGGGTTCGATATAATACTTCAACCTAAGTGGGGATTCGTGTAAAATAAGAGAGGAATAATAAGAAGAAATCAGGTGCGAAGAGTAATTTCTAGAAATAAATATTTAAATTAATATTTTCTTAAATGTAGACATGGAATGAAGTAAGTAGTCATATTATGATTTATTTTCAATTATCTACCCATAATTACAAATGCCAAGTAGGAAAAATCAGTAGATAATTCTTTTTATACGTGTATAATATGCAAGTTAACTTTAGAAGAAAATAAGGTAAAAATGTTGTGTATTATACTTAAGATTTTGACAGTAATTGTTTTTATTTGTAAATGATAATATCTATTTTTTAAAATTTCAGAACATAGTTGGGCAGTTAACAGATAAACTTGATGCAAGCTACAGGCTCCAAGAGAAGTTAGCTCAAGAAAACAAAGACATGGAATGTGAAAGGTGGGCTTTTTGTAGTTTTATTTTTTATGCATTCAAGATTTGTATTGAATTTATAAATAATTATAGTTATTATAATTCAGAAGATTAACCCTGGGATGTTAATAGGAATTGGATTGCTGGTATTACTAAACCTTTGCCGAATCGACTAACTGGAAACTGCACTTTTATAAACAAAAAACTATTAAGAACTCATTATTCTATTAAGAACATTTTTTTTATGAGATATACAAACATTTGATGAAACATAATTTAGTAGGAAAATCAGAATAAATCTGAAATTAAGTGAACATTAAGGCCATTTTGGTAGTCATCAAATTTCTAATGCTATATTGGTATACATCTCAATAGGTAATTGGTTTGACTTAGAACTAGTTTTGGAACAAAGCGACCAATAAAAAGGTTGAATATTATTTACAGACTAAGTCAGAAAATATAAAATATACAACATGCTTTTCCTAATATTGTTAAGATTAAGATATTTTATTTTTGGTTACGTATGTCTGTTCAAGGTGTACAGGTCCCCGGCCCACATTCCCTATGCCCCAGGCCATAGGCCCCATGTACTTTGCTCGGTCTAATTTCTTGGGGTTGGTCATCGTAAAAGCTTACTCTGTGCTAAAAAATGTTTCACTCTTCATGATGTCTGACCCCACATGTTCTCTTCAAAACAAAGCTCATTCTATCAGCCATAGAATGAAAAATTCATCTCTTCGTCGAATGAATGAAGAAAATGTAGAAGATCTCTTCTGGATCTGAGTATCTTTTAAGATGCATTATAAGACCTTCATCTAGTACTCCCGGAAACACACATCAAATCTACTAATAATCACATGACACTTATTCTCAAACCTTCGTCAATTTGATGACTAATTAACGTGACGTATTACGTACGTAATTAACGTGACGTATTACGTACGTAATTAACGTGACGTATTACGTACGTAATTAACGTGACGTATTACGTACGTAATTAACGTGACGTATTACGTTGATTACTAAACATTAGTAGGGTTTAGTACGAAGTAGCTTTGACAGGAATTTACCAGAAAACAGGTGTATGCTCAAAAGCACTTCTACTGCTACACTGGCAGGTGTGCTACCAACCACTGCAAGCACTGCAGAAGAATGGGGTACCCATCACCATCAATCACATAATATGAGCGTGGAAGGTTAAGGGTCAAACTGTGATTGTCGATTTGACTACCATTAGCATTCCAGGGTTAAACTCCTCTAAAGTTTTGCACTATATTACATCCATTTGACTTAAGGCTACACTCCACTTTTAACTAAATAACATTTTGTATTCTTATCTGAAGTACTATTTGAAAAACAAAGAAGAAAATGCCTCACTTATTTTATAGGTATCAACTACAAGAAGAATTACTTTCAAGAGATAAACAAACAGAAGCTATCTGTAAACAATTAGAATCGCTGCAGTGTGAACTAAAATTAGTCAGTGCTGAAAACTGTGATTTGAAAAAACAAGTAAAAAATATAAGCGATACACAGAAACAGGTAAAAGAAACTGAGAGATAAAATAATTATTTTGTGTAGTGGGACTGCTTTATTCCGATATCTAGAAATCTAATTAGCTTCACTTGTTAGTAAAATAGAACCCCCGGAAATCCGAACTTATTGGGGCCAGAGCCTGTTCGGATTTATGAATTCTTCGGATTATCGGAGCGTTAATAAAATTGTTCCTGGTGTAGTTTACAGGTATATTCCTACGTTCCGGCACGAGGAACGAACTCTGTTAAAATAAAGAGATTTAGAATAATTATGAATAAGTTTAAACATCGACAAATTGGTTCCATTAAAATGTAGGGTGGCAGGTATAAAGGTTGTATATTGCTGGAACTATATTATATACGACTGAGAATGGGGGAGGGTTTTAAAAAGACATGTAGTGGCAGCTCAATGCATTCCCTGGGAATTTTGAAAATCTGTCAGTGTATAATGTCAGATTTCTTTTTGCCTCAAAAGTTTTTTGGGGTTCGAATTTCGGTATTTCTTTAGATTGTTACTCCCTCGTGTGTTTTTAGAATATAAATGACTTTAACTGAATAACTTCATATTAAGATGTATAAATTTAGCAACCGTTAAATTATGAATTATCCTTAAAATTAGTGAGGTACGGTTTAAATAAAAAAAAAACAAAAAAAAAACTACATAGTTTGTGACCAACTAGTTTCGTGTAATTTGTACACATCGTCAGGGTATAACTACAGATAATAAACAAAAAATACAGAATTTAAAGTATATACATGTTGACGTTAGGAATAGGACTGGTCAAGAAATGATAGAGTAAATAGAGGAGTTAGAAAGGATTGAAGGTGGGAGGCAAGAAGGACGTGAGAGGATTAACAGTAAAAGAAAGGCCAGGTGTAAAGGGTGGTGGATCCAGGTAAAGGAAAGAGGCTACATTTTATATTACAAACTAGACTTAAAAAACTAATATCACAAAAAAGAAATATTTATGAAATATTTATGCAATATTTATGATTTCTTTTTTGTGATATTAGTTTTTTAAGTCTAGTTTGTAATATAAAATGTAGCCTCTTTCCTTTACCTGGATCCACCACCCTTTACACCTGGCCTTTCTTTTACTGTTAATCCTCTCACGTCCTTCTTGCCTCCCACCTTCAATCCTTTCTAACTCCTCTATTTACTCTATCATTTCTTGACCAGTCCTATTCCTAACGTCAACATGTATATACTTTAAATTCTGTATTTTTTGTTTATTATCTGTAGTTATACCCTGACGATGTGTACAAATTACACGAAACTAGTTGGTCAAACTATGTAGTTTTTTTTTTTTATTTTTTTATTTAAACCGTACCTCACTAATTTTAAGGATACTTCATATTAAGACAAAGTGATTAGTCCAATGTACTTTGGGACAAAGGAATATTACACTTCTGTTTTTATAGGGGAGTAACAGTCTAAAGAAGAACATTCTGTACACCTTCTTTAGATTGTTACTCCCCTTTGTTTTCTTTATAAAGGGAGTAACAATCTAAAGAAGTACACGAATTTCCGGGGTTCTACTGTATTTAAAATTACTTTAAAGTTTTCTTCCCACCCATTTGTAGTTCTCTGTTATCTTTATTATATAGTTGGGTCAGTTAGGGTACCCTAACTGACCCAACTAATAAAGTACTGAATAAATAGGGACAACTAAAACAACTTCAGGATTAATATCAATAGATTGTTAAACTCCAAGATCCAATATCTGATCTGATTCCTATACTTTTCTTCTGAAATAAGACAAAGGTAAACTATATAGGTATAATAGGGAAGAAAGTAGGGGAAGTAAATTAGTTGGTATGGTTTAAGGTAGAGAAACGCAACCAAAAATTAAAATGTTGTGACTTCTATAGACTGCTACTCCCATTATAAAAAACAGAAGGGAGTAGCAATCTAAAGAAGGTGTATGGAATGTTCTTCTTTAGACTGTTACTCCCTTTATAAAAACAAATGTAATACTCCATGTCCCAAAGTACATTGGACAAAACATACCTTTGTCATATACTTATTTAGACAAAGGAATGTATGAATAATTATATAAATTTATATTCTAAAAAATAGGGAACTAACAATCTAAAGAAGTACCAAAATGTTTAAAAGATAAAAGACTAATTAATTTAAGTTATTAACCTCAATAAATAATACCATCTATTTTGAAACTGGTTTAATTTATTTCTTTTATTTTGTTTAGCCACGTGCTTCTACAGCCTGTAATAATAATAATAATGATAAGCCACTGTGTAAACAGTCTCTCGCTAAAGACCCTATATGTAGGATGGACTTGTACAAACAAATGGGGTTACCTCTTCCAATGGAAGGTGGCCCAGGAGGGCAAACAATACCAACAAAGAACTTTCAGCTTGGTGACATGGTAATTTAAACGCATGTATAATATTTTTTTAATTTCTTATAATACACTACTTATAAGATCTAAAAAATATATATCGTGACAAAGAATGAACATTTATTTGTTGATGCGACAATATATTTCAAAGGAGTAGCCTAATATTTAATCCTCATGTTTTTAACACAAATATTACAGGATGCAGTGGTTGGTTCAATGGAAGAAGAAGTGCGAGCTATGCAAAAAGAATTAGGTGCAGTGCAAGCGGAACGACGGTCTTTAGACTTACAAAAGAAACTACTTAAGTGCGCAACTCCTCGACCCAATTCTACTTTTCCAGTTTGCAAGAAGCAGGTGTATACATTTTATTGCGAACATCACTTATTTTCTATTGTCTTATTTTATTGCATAATGCTTTCTCTTCAAAATAAAGTCAGAATGCTACCTGCATTTTAACTGGCTCTCAGGTTACTACCTAGAGGTAGGTAATAAGTTATTTGACAGTAACATGTTATTATTGTTCTGTTATTGGGTAACAGGTAATATTTGAGTAGCAGGTTCATTACACATCGACAAGCCAAAGAAGAAAAATATTCAACGAAAGAGTTAGAATTCAAAGAAGTTATATAATTAAATATTCTTCATTTAAATAAAAATTATTAGACTCATGGGATTATACTCTTTTTACAATTAGTATTAACTTTTGACTGCACAGGCAAATCAAAAAAATGTGGAGGGGAGCCAATGAGAGCAATGGATTTTGAATTTGAAAAGGTCGGGCCAACTAGGCAAATAAAAATGTCACTGACCCCACACCTACAGGCCTAGTGGCTTTATTTTTATTTTATTCCTCATATACATTGGCTAATCTGAGTATCAAAAGTTAATACTAATTATAAAAAGAGTATAGGAAAATTACAAGGTAAAAAATGTTCGTAATATAGAGATTTTGTTGTATATAAGGGGCCCGACTTATTTATAATGAAATTTGTTCATTGTAGAATGATTTGCGTTCTATAAAAACATTTTTAAATAGAGAATTTGTGGATATAAAAAATATTATATTTTTGTTGTGCAGCAATTTGTTATATGGAGTCTTAATTTATTTATAAAAATTAAATTAAATTAGTCAAAAATGTTATTTTCGATACGCCTATTACTACCTGAGTTAGTAACTAGAGAAACTTACTTCAGATCTTGCACTATCCTTGTGATACTCAGGTTGATAAAACATCAGAACCTAAACCTATTGGAATTATAAGCATCCTAGAATATTATACCAACTATGGAAACCTTTTTTTAAAAGTCCCAAGCAGTAAGACCTCACATGTGGGTACAAACCTGGTTTAGTGAACCTTCTAATAATACTCTACTCACTAAGCAGGACCCACAGAAAGTGAGTTTCTTGCTTAGGGGAAGTAGCAGGTCTACAGCAGGCAGAATTGTGCAAACCTACAAAATATTACTTTTTGATTTATTTAAGGTGGAAATGGGTGCAAGCACAGCGAGTGCTCCACAATTAGAAATGCCCAAACCTCCTACACCGCCTCCACCACCACCAAAACCTCAGCCACAATGTATGAGAGAATTAGAAAACCAACTCAAAGAACTTTCTCAACAGTACACTCAACTTAGTCAGGACTTTAATGACAAGGTAATGCAAAGAAATCTTTTAATTCAAGTATTTAAGTAGGTTAATAAGCTAAAGATTATGGCATCTTTTAGGAACCACATTTTCTTCAAACCTGGTTTATTAAGTGTTAACTAAAAGATAATATAGATGTTATAATAAAAATGACAGTTATGTTCGTTTAGATAGGTTCAGATACACATACTTAAATACAAAAGAGTAGTAAAGAATTCACCCGTTTCCGTTTTATTTTTATTAATAGCCTATTTGAGGGAATTCTGCGTATATATAAATATTTTTATACAGTAATATCCCAGACTTACGTTATAGGTGGGACCATGAAGTATAGTATACAGTAAGTTAAGGAATGTACTGTGGAAATTCCTAACTGGGTACTTATTAATTAGTAAAAAAGGAGTATGTAAGTACAGTGGGACCCCGTTACTCCAGACACGCGGTAATCCAGAACCCTTGGTATTCCGGACTTCTCATCCATGGAGAATGCAAGCCCTTAACACTAAAAAAAATATATAGCAAATCACTTATGTTCATTCTCGCTGGCCCGGTGTAAAATTATAACTAGGTAAATGCACTGAAAAATGTAAATTTAAAAGAAGTTGTGTTCAGTAGAGCTAATCGTTGGAAACTGATAGGAATGTACATATGCAAGTGAACCCAATCCGGAAACCCCACTAATACGGACGACCCTGTGCCTGTATTCATACGGATTAACGGGGTCCTACTGTAATAACTTTTATTGGAAAACCTTTATAAACAAAATCAAATATGACAGAAACAAAGTAATACTAAGGGATAAGAAAAACCTTTAAAACTGATAAGTACAATAAAAGTTATTTCAGTACGAAAACGAAAATAATAATAGTGTCTATCTGTTTTGATTTGATGTAAACATAACAATGTATAAACACATAACCTGACGGATACATAAAAATCAATTTTAAGTAGTAATATATCAACTTGTTTGTTATTTCACAACAAACTAAGACAGATTTTTGTTGATATCAACTTTTGATGTATAATTGCATGAAAAGGGATGTTTTAAAGTTAAAGAATCGACCATCTGATCAGTGTCAGGTGTTAACTCCGAATTTACTTAATTCGGGATATTACTACATCATTGTCTCACCATGAAAATATAATTTCTAATTGTAATATAATAAAAATGAATCAATAATCTCAGGTTGCTGAACTATCAGTTCTACGTGTAGAGGCTGATAAGTTCAGAGAGGAGAAAAAAATGCTGAATCTGAAGAAAGATGAAGATCAAGGTAAAATGGACATTATGCTTACACGCATCAAAGTTCTCGAAGATGAAAAAGATAAGGTAAAATATAAATCATAAAATCTATTTTATTTATAATAAGGTTTAGTGGAAAAACTAGTCAATATGAAAGCCAATTCCTCAGATTAAGGGCCTGGTTAATGCAAAGGATACAGGTTTATTACACCTATAATATTCATCGGCTGTGTTTTTCTCTATTGTGAGATAGCAACTCATCATGAAAGATGTGTAGTTCAAAAACCAAATAACGCCTTCACACAAACTTTTTTTATATTAAACAATTTTACCAGTTTCTGCTTTTCTAATGCAGCCTTCTTCAGACTACATTAGAATTAAGATAAGAATACTTGTTTGGATAAGAATAATTTGTTTTTGTTGTACCACTGAATTTATGTCTAGCCCCTCTATCTATGTGCTCGTACTTTTTTAAAGTACAAGCACCTGTCCTTTTAAAGTTCCTTCATAACCAACAGATTATCTGAAGAAAGCTGCATTAGAACAGCCGAAACCTTGTCAAATTGTTTAAAATGCAATTAATTTTTGTGTGAAGATGTTGTTTGGTGTTTGAACTACACCTCTTTTATGATGGCCCTATAAATGATTTAAAAAGACCTGACTGCCTAAGACCGCTCCCTGATTTGTCGGTACAGTATCGGTATTTTCTGCTTTACCGATACCGCCTTAATCTCCCTACTTGTCGGTATACTTTCGGGGGAATTTTGCAGTAACGGTTGTGTCGTGGCGTGATTATGTCGTCAGAAGATTGTACTTTACCGCTTCTGTTTTTACTGCTTGCTTGTACCGACTCTCTGTATACCGATCCCTAAAGCCCCGCTCCCACGCTTATCGCCCTAGTCAGGGAGGACTCATTAAGATATAAGTGCTCGGTAAAGAATCTGTACCGAATCGGTATCAAGCGTACTGATACCGTACCGAAATGTCAGGGAGTGGCCTAAGGGATATAGCTTGTCAGCATCTCTTTTCTCCACACTTTGCAAAGAGTATGGTATAATTTTTTAATGCCATATGACAGCAATTTACAATGTTAAGACTAACTATATACTTTTAGAAAGATATTCTCTAAACTTAATAAAAATTTAGAACAAGCCGAATGTTAAACGAGTTTCGTGTTCTTTTACCTCAATGATTTTGGTTGTATGATTTATATTTTAATTTCTTTCAAATGCTATAATCTTAACAAGATTCTTCTGGATTGTCTTTACTTTTTTTGTATTAACTGAGTAAAGTATAAATAAACTAACTTACTAACGGTTTGGCAACAACCCATGGAAGGCCTAGGCCTGCCAAAATGTAAATACATCTTTGTAGTGGATGACACCAGGTTAGAGAATCATTCCATCAGCTGCATATAAGTTAGGTTAGACACCACTTCACAAAAGCAGTAAAATACACCCTTTTTTTACTTTACTGCTGAGTTCCAACTTTTAATAACTACTTGTAATATTTATGTATATTTGGAAGTTTGTCAATTCACAGTGTGAAGGTACCAAGTTTCAATACATTGATTTTGGTTGATCATATAAGACTTATCATGAATCATGGAATTATAATTTGGCAATATTAGTTATGAGCCATCTACACTTCATACCGAGATTAACAATTAGTTAATCGGAAGAAATTCGTAAATAAATTTAGAATAGTTTTAAAGTGTACTACACCATTCGGGTTAAACAGCAATACTTGCAATATTGTAAATTAATAACAATTTATGGTGTCTTTAATTTAAGAATTGTGTAATTGAGGTAAATTATACAGCTAGTATATAGAGTTCAGCTGAACTGAAGGAGATGATACGGGCGAGTATCGCTTAGCGGCACAATTATGCTTGATTTATACACTTGATATTATATCCCTTTGTCAAACAGTACATTTGTATGATTTATACATTTGAGAAATCATACTTATCAATTATGTCTCTTTGTCAAAAAAAAAATACTTTGGAGTGAGGCCCGGCCCATTTTTCTATAAACCACCTCATATTCTTCAGTTTTACTAATTTCTCAAATGTTTAAATCACACGAATGCACAGTTTGACAAAGGAAAGTAATCTCTCAATTCTATAAATTAAGCAAAGATGTGCCGCCAAGCGATTCTAGACCTTATTATCTCCTTCAGTTCAGCTGAACTCTATGTACTAGCTGTATGAATTACCTCAATTATACAATTCTTAAATTTACAATATTGCAAGAATTGATTGTAGAGTTGTGAAGCCACATAACATCTAAAATCATAAATTTAGATGTTACAATTTAATTGTCAGGCATTATTAGTAAATAAAACCCACTTAACGAAAAAAACACATATATTACATTAGCACTCTAAGGTATACAAATATCTTACAAGAAAAATAACATTGATTATCTAAATGAAACTACAACGGTGATTCTAACTTCTTAGGTTCGTCAAAATCATCGAGAAAGGTTTCTTGCTTGACAGCAAGCATAGAATAAGCGTAAATACCCAGAACTCCAGCACCAAGAGATAAAGCAGTCATTAAATTGTTCCTTTTCATCCTCTTCAGTTTTTCCACTCTCTTTAAATTTTGAGCTTCGACGATTCTCATATAATCTTTAATGTATACGTTGTGCTTGTCACCGCCTTTAGCCAGGTCAACTTTTGGCATAACTTCTTCGTTAGACATTTTTATCGTTAAAAAAACTTATTTCGAATTGTTTTTAAAATTGTGTAAATATCGTTAAATATATCACGACACTTAAATTATAATATTTGATATTTGTTTCATCATCCCGGGAACTAAACAAAAGGTTATTAAAGCTAAGCTAAGAAGGTTATGTTTGTGTTATAGAAATTATCAGCTGATTTAAGACAAGCATCTCTTCTTAGGACCTAAACATAGACTTATGGATCAATTTATTATTTTTTAGTCAGTAGGTAAAACCCAAGGACGGTGTATAGGGGGTAAAAATTCGGGTAAAACCGAGGAACAATAAATTTCGTTCTTTAGTCTATTTGTTGTCAAACCTGTATCTCCGAAAATGAAAATTGCCAAAATTAAAATTTTATATTTTGCAGGGGGTCAAACATTTTTTTCTAGCGGGAATGCGTCATGGTGGGGTATTAAATGAAAGAGGACGTCCCAGGGCCGCTTCTAGGATCTGAGGGCCTAAGGGCTGAACTTGTGGTGCGGGTCCCCTACATAAGTTTCGACTTGGCTTCCTGCCCCCCCCCCCCCCCCCCTAATTTTCTTTATAAAGACATAATAACTCATAAGAAAACTTTTGAATTATGGTGGATTGAATGTTACATGTGAAATCATTTGAACAGAATCCCAACCAATTTTGGTAAAAATGTAAAAATTGTGTTCCTGAACGAAACCACTACACTTAAGGTTTTTATAAAAATGTATACGCTGAACAAAAAAGGTTCCTATATATACATATATATGGTTTTGGAAAGGCTTCGTTTACGAGATATTTGCAAAAAATATGTTAAAAAAAAAACAATTTTTGGACGTTTATCCTTAAAATTCTCAAATATTACACATTGTACCTTAAAACACCTTAAAACACATGTAGAGAATTGAATAATTCTATTTCTAGTTCTCTACGCATTAAAATTCATTAGGAATTAGAGCGTTGATGCATATCATCTTAATGGATTGACTAATAGTAGTGACTAACGTAGAACTTTGAAACAGCGCTAAAAATCAGGGGTTTATTGTACAGAGCTGGGAAGGGTATCATTCAACGAAAAATTATTTTCTTTACAAGGTTTCCTTGAAAGTTTTTTTATGGTAAGAAGCGTAGTATTTGAGAATTTTAAGGATAAATGTACAAAAATTGTGTTTATTGAATGAAGTTCCTTATATGGCACGTTAATAGCATCTGTAGCCCTGGAGTGAATCCGATAAAAACGACCATCATGAAATCGACCGATGATGATAACTTGAATAAATTATGACCGTTTAGTTGAAATTTGTTACACATGTTCATTTAACTAATGCCCAGGACGAGTCCGTTGGACAACGTTATCCGCCCAAGCAATTGCGTGCAACGCTCGCGTAAATGTAAGCTTCAAATGTAAAAATTGGAATGTTAGGATAGAAAAAAATTTTAACTTCACCTATTTAACGAGACAAACAATTTTTTTTATTATTTTTTTTTTTTTTTAGCGAAACAAACACCGGCATTGCTAATAAAGTGGAAAAAACAATTCTTCGTTTTTAACAAAACTTCAGGCACATTGTCCAAAGTACAATGAAAAAGGCATGTAAAATTTCAACCTGATTCAAGCAGAAGTTTTTGTGTAGTGAAGTGATATATTTTATAATATTTTAAATAGCCGTAAATGGGTTTGGGACTCATTCTACTACAACCATCTTTTTTAACTATCAACTCATCATGATTAACTTTTTCCTCAATATTAAATACATACTGTCGCCTAGCGATAGTTCAATTTGTTTTTGTTTTGTTATTTTTGTAAAATATGTCAAAATAAAAGTAGTCTTGATGTAGAAGAATATATTGCAAGAACTCAGCAAGCACAAGTAGTTAGTTTCTTTTAATTTTGTCTCTTTTCTAACTCCCCCATGTTTAGTAGTTAGCATCGTGTACTTAGCAGTGTGATTTTATAATTTATATTTAATGGCCCCCATACACGATCCAACTTACTTGACAATCTTGGCTTGTCAAGCCAGCTTGACAAGTAAGTTGGACCGTGTGTGGGTGAAGTTGTGCCATGTGACCTTAAACATTACATTTTTTTGTGCACCATCCCCTTATTTAGGGGTTCATACCTCTAAGGGTCTACCTCTAACCTCTAACCACCTCTTTTTGCACCAGTTATCACTAGACAAACACACAAACTTTTAAAATTCCAAGTCTCTAAAATTAAAAACTCCACTACCCTTGTTTTGCAAACTTTCAAATGACCACTATCTGAAATAGCTGGGCTGATTATGCTAGTTTACGAAATTTGTCAGATTTTTTATATTGCCAACAGACCCTTTGTGTGTGCTGAAACCATATACTTGACTATTTATATTCAGAGTCTTCATTTCAATTCAATCTCCAATAAATTAAGTTATCTTCTTATTTTTCTAAAAACTTTTTACTATGTGATTATATTGCGGGGAGAAGTTCTGCCGCTGGATGTAAAACTGTTCATTATCATACATTTAAATAATGAAATGTCTAATTTATATATATTTAATATGTTTAAGTGGTCTGGATCAAAAGATGTTATGCTCGACATTGAACAGCAGATGATCATGTTCAAACAAAAATATTTAGAGAAGCAGGAACTTGAAGATGAAATGAAACTCCTTATTAACGAGCAATCACTTCAACTGGATGATTATAGGAATAAGGTAACTTTAGACATGGATTTAAGGCAATTTTTAACTATCATACAACATATTCTATATTCATATGGTATAATTGAACTATATCGTAGTTAAAATAAATGAAATTTTACTTTTACAGTATATCAAAGCTCAAGAAATTGTTGAAGGGCAAAGAAGAGATATGGATCTTATGCAGAAGAATCATCTTAGGTTTTCTGAACAGCTTACAAAAGAACTTAAATCAGCAAAAGTGAGTTATTAACTATTAGTTGTTTTTTTTTCCCAATTTTTTTTTAAATTTTTATTTTATTTCAAATAAATAATGTAGCTTTAACTTTTTGTATGTAGCTAATGCAGGGTAGGGCAATCAAGCCAGATTTGCTTAGGTATTACAAAAATCACATAAAAGCTTGTTTTTTATTTTTATTTTTTTTAAAAAAATAGTTAAGAATACAATTATCATCATATTTTAACATGATGTTAGTCTTAGATGGAAGTTTTCACTGATAAAATGTTTTTTTTTTTTAAATTTGCACTTTTAAGTCGTGTATTGTTGCTTGAGTCTCAAAAACCTTTAACTTGAGATGTCGCCATAAAAAATAACCACAAGAACTCAGGCACGGAGAACGTAGAGGCAACTAAGCATCCCCATACCTACTGATGTAGGTTTAGGGCTACCTATTGTATAGTTTATAGGCATGCATGGCGTTCATGAAGTTGTCGAGGCTTGGTTAGGGCGTGCCTAAGATTCGACTTGAAACCATGTTTGCTTCTTGACTTGTGCTCTTGACATTTTTTCAATAAATTAAAAAAAAAACGAGCTTTTGTAATTCTTTAATTAAATGGGATTGACTGCCCCACCCAGAAAAAGTGCACATAAACTTGTCTGTGCTAAATAACCACCTCTGACCACCTCTAACCACCATCGACCACATCTAACCCCTACTGACCAACACTGACAACCATTGACCACCTCTAATCCCTTTAATTTGTCCAGAGTTTTTGGGGGACATTTTTTAATTTGTTTATATTACGTAGACTTAGGAACAAATAAACATGGAGTTGCCACAGTTATTTATTTATTTTGTACAGTGTTTTAATTTAAATAATCAATATTTTTAACATTATTTCTTTATATTTCTCAGGAAGAATTTCAGAAAAGGCTGGAAGAACTTAGTAGGTTACCTGATATTCTGAAAACTACACAGCAGAAACTTCAAGAGTCTCAGCAAATGAGGATTATCGCAGAACAGAATGTTGAGCAGCTAACATCTAATGTAGAGGAACTAAAAGAAAAGGTAATATAATAATAAAAATTTATTTATTTGAAAAAACAGTATTCAAAAAAATACTTCTGATCTTTATTAATTTTTACAAATATAATTATTACAATAACAGATTAAATAAAAATGTTTTTCAGTCCCAGTCTGAATTATTAAGAGACTTCGAACGCGTTTAATGCTGACTTCAAGAGTTAAAAGAGCTGTATCTGTGTCTAAATAAATAATTTCCTGATATTAATGAAAATCCAATCTAACAGAGTGTGCATAAATATAATAGTGCAAGTTTGTAATCATTATTGTATTATGTCTTTAGGTGGAAATAATGCAAATGGAACTAGAAAAATCAAGCTTGGAATTAGCAGGTCAAAATAAAGAAAATGAAGATGATGGCAAATTGAAGTAAATAAATCAAATACTTCATTATATGCACTTAAATTACTTTAAAATTTATATTGTTGAATTATGTTTGTGGCTTGATTCTAATAGGACATAAGTCACATTTTTTTGGGGTCAAGTTATAGTTGAGAAGATAAATGTGCCTTCTTTTAAAAAATGGACTAAAACAAAAAATGGACCAGAAAATCAACCACAAATTGGTCTTTCCAAACACACTGTTTACTTCTTGGTCGACCTGGTTAGGATTCCGAACGCACCTAAATGGACTTAGATTAGTTTTGTAGTACTGCAATTTGCTGAGATAAGTTTTCTTAGATTCAAGCTACTGATATGTCTTTTAAGCCTAATTACAATTGATTTATCAGTTCTTCCATCTTGATTTCATTTACCAATAGTTGTTGCCTATTACCCCTGACTGTAGCATTGGACACTCATAATATAAGAGTTCTCAGTTTCAGTTACTAGTAATCAAAGAAAAAAAAAGGATGGAGTAGTTGAACTATAATCCTCTAGTAAAAGCTAATAGATACGAACTTCACTATAATTCTAACTGCTGAAGATTATATAATCCTCTAATTCTGTATACCGAGGATCTATTCCTTTTAGGCTCCATTTAACAGTCCTTTCTGGGCCATCCTCTTCTTCTCCTACCATATAAAATAGAAATTTTGCACTAGAAAATATTAATACCTACTGTGTGTCATTTCAATCAGGCTAATTGTGAGCGAGTTAGAAGAAAGAGTACTGGAAGTGGAGAGGCAATTAGAAGGAAAACGACAACATGTTGTAATGCTTGAAGGACAGATTGAATCCATGAGGGAAGAAGCGGCTAGAGCAGTCACAAGAACAAAAGAAAGATGTGATGTTGTACGTAGAGGCCTACAAAACCAGATTTCTGATCTAGAACTCCAGCTAGCACAAGCTAGAGCTTCGGCAAGAGCTGCTCAGAAGGATAGAGATATGGTAAGATATATTTGTACTACTGAGTAAATCATGTAAAAACTTCCATAAGCCAATTTTTACCCTTTGAGGCCTGAAAGCGGAGCAGGCCTGGGGACCTGTAAGCAGATTCTCTGGGGGCCTCCTGTACTTGGAGATCTCAATGATGTTTTTTTTCTTTATTTTTCCTTGCTTGGAGATCCAACCTGTTGGGTACTAAATGATATTTAGCCCTTTCTAGTAGTTGACCGAGGTACTATGAACTTTCTAAAAGAGAGTTTTATAGATGGAGCTATGGGTATCTAAAGGAAATAAGAGGGATATACTCTTAAAACTACAGTTGCAAAAAAAGTTGATATTTTTGATATATCGACATTAAGTGGACCAACATTGATGTCAGCCAAAATATCAATGTTTCAAAATATCAACATCGAGAACCTCCAATCCAAACATCGGTAATTTTTCTTAATGCGGTTGAACCTTTTAATGTCTTCTGAGAAGGTTTATATTCTAAAGTCATCATTTTGATGTTTCTTCAGGAAATTATTTTATCGATATTTCTTGGTCCTAAATATCGACATCGATGTACCAACCCTACACAATATTCATGTTACATCTTCTACAATTTTCGTCATAATTACAAAGTTATTTTTTTAAATTGTAACTATATATTAGACATTTTTACTAAACAAAATGTTTTTTCTAAAAAGATATATATAGTATGTAAGCATACGTTGTAATACGTGATATTTTATTGTTTTTATTTCTCAATATCTACATTAAAAAATATTTATTATAACTAAAAAATAATGAATCTAAAGTCTTCGGGCTTTGGGTGGAAACTAAAAAGTACCAAACTCATTCAAAAAGTGTAAAAACATCTCCCGACAGCTAATCTCAAATCACTTTTGCTGATGGCAATTTAATAAATGTTTTTGGTCACTCAATTGTACTTTTTTATTGTCTACCCAAAGCCCAAATCTATTAGTTTTTATTATTATTTGGTTAATTAATATGGAATTCAAGAAATAAAAACAATAAATAACAATATTTTATAAAAATAAATTTTATGTATTTATCATTATATCATTTCAGAAAAAAATAATGTTTAGTAAAAATTTACCTAATATAAAATCGCAGTTATAAAGAATAAAAGGCAAAATGATTTTTGTGTTATTATGAAGAAAATTGTGGAAGATATAGCGTAAACAACGATGTGTCTCTCAAGTGGGATAGTTTTGATGCATGGTAGAAAATGAGTCCAGCCCTGGGGTTCATCACTGAAAAATAGACTTCATCCCCAGGGCACTTATTCAAAAACAGCTGTCAGAAAAGTTTATGTGATGAATTATTTTATTTTTTTAGGTGAGAGAGAAAATGGAATGCCAAGTTCAGAAGTTAACTAAAAACTTTGAGGAAGCTCAAAATTGGGTCAGATGTCTTCAATCTCACGTTGGTTTTCTTAAGACTTCAAACAGAGATTTGGAATTCCCTTCACAACCTGTCGACTGTCTACCAAAAGCATTCCAACCTATTGCTATAGATTGAATTTCTTTTTAGATCACCTTCTAGCCTTAATTCCATTCTGTTGATATTAGTTTACATTAACTAATGGCAGGTTGTATAAGAAAAAGAAAAATAAAAAAAGTAAAGAACCAATACGTTTTTTTTTAACTCTTGAAAAAAATGTATCCATTAAGAGCAGAGTAATGCAGGAAAAATAAATTTTCTATTGCTTCATTAATAAGGTAAGTCAAGTAAATATTTTGGTACTTATTTACTTAAGCACCCCCCCTTGGTTCTAAAAAATAGTCTGCCCTACAAAGTTGTCAAAGGTTTGTGTGTTCGTCTCCCCAAGACATTAAGTACTCCTGGGGCAGTTTTATTATGCTATTTTAAAATTGAGTCTTATCAATAATACTAAATCTTATACTCAAAAAACTGTAGGGCAATGAGTTTTACAGTTTTCTTAGAGTATATTTAATATTCCTTTGTCTTAATAGTTAATTAGACTAAGGGATATTATCACATTTATATACACAAGTGTGATATTCCATTGTCCCAAGGTACATTGGACTAAATGTCCCTTTGTCTTAATAGTAATTTAAACTAAGGAATATATACTACTCTGTATATGTTACTTTGTCTAAATCACTATTAAGACCAAGGGATATAAGGGGGGGGGGGGGGGGGGATCCAGTAAAAAAAGACAACAAAAATTACAAAACAATTCGATGAACATATAATATTTTTATAAATAAAAACGCAATTTACATTAATATACAGTTACAATAAAAAATTTGTTAATTTCAAAAAAATTAAAATAGCATAAAATTACAATAAAAAAACTTGGTAGAGTTAAATATAAGGCACTCCTTAAATACATTAATCAGGCACTTTTAACTTTTTTTTTTTATTATTACAAGCAATTAAACAATAATGTTCTAAACAGCATTAAGAATCTATAAATTATAATGTATATAAAAATTTCTAATAAAATACAATGATATCTACAATATTTTTTAAAGCTCGGTTGTTTCCAATTTTTTGGAAGTGATAATTGGATTACCAATTTTCTCCATATGTTGGTAAAGATTTCTGTGATATGTCCCGTTTGCATTGTTTGATCGATTCAAATCATTCTGCTCCTTCACAGTTTTAGAGATAGGACATTCTTTTTTCAGCATGTTCGATTGACTGAAAAAATTATTTATACATTAATATAAATCATAAAATGTATGTGTTAAACAAAATAAACTGTTATAAAATATGTTTTGATACTTTTAGAAGTGGAAAATATCAGTGTCAAACTCAAACTATATAAAAGAAAATATCAAATCACAATTGAAAATAGGTGTAAATGTGGTTATTTTACTTTTCTAATTTGCATTGACCGCTATTATTGTAAAATTAGATACCCTAGTTCACAGATGTGTATTAAGTGACATTTTTTGAAAAATTAGGATTGAGGGATAATCTGACCCCTTACTACTTATATTATTAAAAATGTACAGATATGATACATGTGGTGATTGCTCTTTGGGGGGAGGTTTACATTAATGCCAAAGGAATATAGACAGGGTGAGCTATTAAGATATTTCTTCAAATTAATGTAGTCACAAACTAACATCAACTTGATTTTTAATCTACTAACTAATTTTGTACTCAGGATCAAGAAAATCACTTTGTCCACCATAATGGATGGGACATGACCGCTCTCCACCTGTCTGTTAAACATTGTGGTGACAATATTGTTATTACTTTCTACCAACCTCTCTAGTCATAATCATGAAGTGGTACCACAAAATATTAGCCAAAACAACTTATTATTTAAAGTTAATTCTGTTATGAAAGTATAATATCTTAAAATATGAATATTGACTAACCTGTTACAAGAAGAATCTCCATTCATATCTTCAGGAGAAGCTGTATTGCTGCTAACCACAGCATTTTCATCTAAAGAATCTCTTTCTGAAGTATGACTGAAAAGAAAAGAAATTAATATAAAATATATTGAATAAATTTTACCTACACAAGAAATTATTATATAACTTCTTAATTATGTAGCTTAGACTTTCTCTTATTATGTCTATTAAAAATTATCTTCTTTTTACGCAATGGTCTAAAATACCTCTATACAATATTGTGAAGGAACTCCAATATACAGGGTATACCAACTATTGCAAAACACCCATATTTTTGTGTTTGAAGATAGAAAATAAGTGTCAATTTTTACGTTATTTTTATACCAAATATACATTTCAAACTTTTTTTGACCTGAGGTTATTTTATTTTGATCAACTACAACTTCCTTATTTAAAATAAGAGCATACCTATAGTTTTTTCTAAAAATATATTTTTTTAAATAAAGAATTATGGTTCATCCAGTGTAATTGTTTGAAATTGGACAAATTTATGTACATCTTTTAAAATATGATCTGCTACTATTACAATCACAGGCCCAGATTAGTTAGCAGGTAATGAGTCTAAGATCAAAACTATGACTTATTGTAGTTTTTTTAGGCAAACAAGCATGAAGAATACCCCTCATCAAAGTAACAAATACTCCCCCTAAAAGTTAACTAATTTAAACATGGATTTAAAAAGTCTAATAACTAGAAAAAAGTTTTAAAAATTACCTTAAAGAATCATCCTTATACCAGTCATTTTCATAAGCCTGCATCCACATTGGATTTGATCCTTCAACACTATGTTTATTTGTGTTGGGAACACGAGAGGGTGTTCTCACAGACTCTGTTCCTCCTGAACAAGAAAATAGTCAAATTAAAACACAATACACTTCATAAATGAAAAATATCCAGCCAACTGGTGAGGCACATAGCTTTCTTGTGGTCTATATGTAGTACTTAAATAATGTTATGCATTTAAAAACTATTTTTGTCTAATTTATTAAATTTTTTCCTCCTTTTATTTTAAATCTGTCAAAATTATTTTTATTTCTTATGCGAATAATAGTATCAATTTAACAACATTTAAAGAGCGCAGACAGTTGAAATTAATATGGAACCAATTTACCAGGTTTTTATTAATCAAATAAAAACCATCACAGTGGTTTATAGGTATACTCATAAACTTAGTCAATAGGAAAACCTAAGGCCTACAGATGGTCATTTGGGGACGAAATAATGGAATTTACTATCCCTAAAGGTGGCCGCAAAGTAGAGAAAATCCTTGAGGTTAAGACTGAACAGTCTAGACCAGGAGGAATAATTCCTGTAAGTGTGGAGGTGGCTTTGAGGCCACCTGTAATGTAATAATGTAATGCAATTATAAAAAATCACTGAGGAAAGAAACATCGGATGGTACACCTCAAGGTTCTGTATTGGGAGGTTTCGTCTTTTTAATGCACGGAAATGATTTGGAACCACACATGAAAGAAACAGCCCCGGTAGAGTATCAAGAAGATGTCATAGCGTTTGTGGATGACACCAATTTAGTGCACAGTCACCAGGGGCTAGAAGAACTAAAGCGGAAATCTAAAGAAAGACTGGAACACTTAGCACATTGGTTTGATGTAAACAACTTTAAACTAAATAACGATAAGACACAGACACTTACCTTTTGTCTAAAAGGTAACAGAGAAACAGAGGAACCTGTAAAAGTACTCGGCATGGTACTGGACAGCAAGCTTACTTGGAAGCCACATAAGGAGCAAATACATGCTAAAGTCTCAAAATATTTATATGTTTTAAGGAAATTGAAAAAAGAACTTCCAGTGAATACTTTAAAAGCAGTCTACAACGCCATGATACAGAGCGTGTGCAGTTATGGAATAATTCTATATGGACATACCGACTTGAGGGACCTGCTAATACTTCAGAAAAAAGCTATAAGAATAATGACCGGAGCAAAAAGAAGAGACTCTTGCAGAGAAATTTTTAAAAAGGAAAAAATTATGACCATTGTAAATTTGTACATATACAACACTTTATTGTACACAAAACTGCATGTAAATACTTATAGTGTAAATAGTGACAAACATAACTATAACACAAAAAGTAAAGATGAACTAACAATACCGCAGCATAGGTTAGCAAAGTCTGGAGTAGGTCAATTTGTATTGGGAGTGAAAATGTACAATAAGTTAAGCATAGACACAAGAGGATTATCTTTTTTGGATTTCAAGAAAAATGTAAAACAAATATTGTTAGAAAATGTGTACTATAATATTAGGGAGTTCCTTAATGGTAATTGTTAAATTATATCTCTTTGACGTATCCTAATGTTTTCAAGAGAAAACTCAATGGACGAATTACATCTAAATCTAAATCTAAAACCTGTGAACTGCAGTCCCCGAAATTCCAAACAAACTAAACATTACGCAGTCAGATGAGCCGTTTATTGATTTGACAACTGTGGGCCACGAGGATTTTTGAAGTTTGAGTTGGGTAAGGCAAAGGTTCGGTAGAAAAAAACCCCAAGGAAATCCCGGAGACTTTTTCCTTGAAGGGTGGAAAGAGGGTTTGGTACAGTCTCCAGATTTCTTTGAAAATTTCCTCTTTGTGAATGGCCTCCTTAACAGACCTTGCAGAACTCAATAAAATAGTGTCTAATCAAACATTTAAGGGGGAACCACATGGATTTACTTATTAAAGTTTATGCTACAAATTAATTTTTCTATTTTCATTGTTGAAATATATATTTCTAAGCCAAAAAAAAAAAAAAAAAAAATCTCTTACCAAAAGCGGTAACTGTAGCAGCTTTCAACTGCCTCCTGTATGAAGATCTCTGAGATAAAGCTAAAGATATGACTATGATGAGAAGAAGAAGAAGAAACAAGCAAGTTCCTAAAAGCCACAGTAGTATAACAGACTCTTCAGTTGCAGTTCTAGCCATTACAACCGCCTCAGCACCGCCCGTATCAAGAACATTGAACTCCTGAACAAATACAAATAATTTACAATTAGAAAGCTTACGACATTCCTCAAATTCCTCAACCATTTTTAGAGAAGTGAGAAACCTAATTCCACCAATGCCCATATTCACTGGTCAGTGTAATAGCTCAATTGTATTGGTCAAGTAAGTACAATTAGAAAGATAATCACTAAAAAATACAGGTTATTTATTATGCAAATTTAGGTTTTTTAAGAAGTATAAATTAAGATTACCTTGAAAAGAGTGTCAAGATGTTCTATATTATGGTCGATAAGATTTAGAACAGTTGGAACTTCTAAGATAGAGTGATGAAGAGGATCTACAAAGTGTAAGTAGAGGTCGGTCCTTGTCTTATCCACTCTGCCATCTCGACTTTCGTGAACTTTCATTATATCCACGTTAACTATTACACCTGTCACATTACCTAGCACCCTGAGAGAAAAAAATAATTAATAAACATATTTTGCTTTGGAATGAGTCAATTTGATTGGTTTATCATACAAAATAGAAGTTTTTTTGTAGAATAGTAACATGATCAACGATACTATGAAAGTGGTTAACATTATGTTAACCTCATGTTAGAAACTTTTTTTATATTATTAAACTTCAAAATTAAATATTTTATAACTCTATATTTTGTGAACACAGAGGCAAATGATCAAGAAATAACCAGTTCAATCAAGAGGTAAAAGTAAGCTCTATTTTGTAAATAAAATAAAATAAATTTGTATGGATCGGTATACCAGAAGACTCTATAATACCTACAAAAAAATCTATAATACCTATAAAACGCTATAATATAACTCTATAAAACTCTATAATACCTACAAAAAATCAACAAATTTTATCTAATATATGCTATAAAATAAGATGTTTCTACCGACAATTTTCAAAACTTAGTTTTAGGGGCCTGGGTAGGGAGATATCTGTAAGGGAGAGTGGTTGGCTCTAATCAGTCAGGTTAAGGAGCAGCGGGCGTGGTCAGTAGTTGTGTGGAAGCTCTGGGTTCAATTCCCGGACCGGGCCCCGGCTTAATGTAAACCAAGCATTGCTTAAACAAATGAGAAGCTGTTTGAAAGAGTAGCATCACCAGGTTCGGGCCTGGAAACCATAATCGACACTCTTGGTTCAATATAAAATCTTCATGTGAGACATGGTTGATGACCAAACACTGCACACCAATATGTATAGTTTGGTCTTCCAACCTGGGTTTGTTTTATGCATCCACCCTCCCCCCCCCCCCCCCAGGAAAAAAAACAACACTTAGTTTTGATCAACATAATTAATTTTTTAGGACCAACTAAAGTGACCAAGTCTGAACCAATTTTTTCTCTTTCTTTCCAGATCAACACATTAGTTTATACCAGGACAGGAGATGTGGCCACTTTACTCATCAACTCCATAAGATCATCCATGAGAAACATACTCTCTGTGATTCAAACTGACCAGCTATGTCAGTGTTTTGACTTTGTTTTCAAGCGGTATGCCAATATGCCAACCACTCAACTAATACACACCGATCCTATGATATTAGCAGTAGTTTATGAGTAAATATCTAATTTAAGAAAACACTTACTCTCGGAAATTATCAATGTTTTCTCTAAGCTCTGGTGGATGCTGTCTGAGAACGAATCTCACCCTCTGATCCTCCCTAAAAAACAAAAACCACACGTATTTACTATCTTAAATAAAATAAATAATATATTACATATTTAAGTTAAGTTTTTATTTTTTAAGATTAAAATAAA
This sequence comes from Gerris lacustris, assembly GCA_951217055.1. Taxonomy (NCBI): domain Eukaryota; kingdom Metazoa; phylum Arthropoda; class Insecta; order Hemiptera; family Gerridae; genus Gerris; species Gerris lacustris. Next base: position 55,007,136 of record OX578282.1, on the reverse strand, counting down.
TTTACCAAGTATGTGTTTTCCCCACAAACTAAGGGTCCAATTTAACAAATAGGATGAATTTGTTATAAGTTAAAACCTAATCGGCACAGCTGTACTAAGATGATGGTCATTCAAAAGTTTGTTTTATTTATAACTTTTATTATGCATTTTAATTTAATAAAGAAATGATACATTTTAGATCAGGGGTTCCCAAAGTTTTTTTACCAAGCCCCCCACAGTCAAAAATAAATCTTCCCACGCCCCCCCCCCCCCCTTCACAATTTTATGAGATAATGAACAAAATAAAATAAACCATTATTACATTTACCATTCATTTATTTGTATTACTATTATTTTTATAACATTAAAAGTAATCTTTTTACAGATGATCTTATGAGATCTTATGAGATGGATGAGCTTGAATTTTTTTTACAAGATTCCCTATTGTTGGATGAGTATTAGAAAGTGCACAACAAAAATCAAGCACAGCAAAATCCAGTTTGCTACGATACTTTGTTTTAATTGCAACAAGTGCTGAAAAATCTTTTTTGCACAAATAAGTGCTTGAAAAAGGTAAATACAATCGAAGTGCTTGCTGTGATATACTGGGGTACACTGGTACACTTTGTAATACTTAACCCAAAACGATGATTTGTCCATTTTATCAAAATCGGCACCAGAACCTTTTTTTTTATTTCTAAAGCTTGTTCTTGGAGTGTTTCGGGCAGGGAATCTATGTTGAGACTGAAAGGATCCATTGTTAATTTATAAATGTTGTCATCACATGTGTTAGGAAAGTATCTGTTGAATTCGTCAGTGAGGTTCTCCAACTGGTTTGATATTTGGAATTTTATATAATCGCATTAGACGTTCGGACGGCAGATCTCGATCTCGAGGTCCCACGCCCCCCTTGACTTGTCTTCACGCCTCCCTTGGGGGGCGCGCCCCCCACTTTGGGAACCATTGTTTTAGATAAAATTGCATAAATGTTATGTGTGGCTATCGAAATAACTTTGTTGAAGAATTGTACAAGTCAATATATATTTTTAATAACACATTACTCATTATGACTAGAGAGGTTGGTAGAAAGTTACACATCACTATTGTCACCACAAAAAAATTATTAAAAACTCACAAACGCATTTCGACAAATAACATCATCTTCAGTGTGTGTGTTAACTTAGTAAGAGTTAATTCTGTACTAAGCTAACTATTTTACAAACATTTATTATAAACTAACAGTACAAGGGATTACTACGAAAGGAACAAGGTAAGGGATATGGAGTTGAGATCTGTCAGAAAAACAATTAAAGGTAAAAGGTTCAGGTAACATTTGGTTTTTCAACTGCTAAAATAATACTTTCTTATATGCTATGACTAAAATATCTTACAACTACTACATTATTTCAAATAATATATTTTTTATAGGTTTTACAAGAGCAGTGTTGTTAAGATTAGATTTTTCATTAAAACATGCTATACTTATGTCTTGGATAGCTCTTTGAATTTCTAAGTTTTCTAAGAGGTCCAATTTCTTTTTTTTTTGGCACAAGTGTAGAAGTTCTTAATTATTAACATCAAATGTATGATTGGTTTCTAGAACATGTTCTAGAAAAGTTAGAAATTCCAAGTATAAGTATAGCATGTTTTAATGAAAAATCTAATCTTAACAACTCTGCTCTTGTAAAACCTATATATTTTTATCTATATAATATTTTTTAAATAATGTAGTAGTTGTAAGATATTTTAGTCATAGCATATAAGAAAGTATTATTTTAGCAGTTGAAAAACCAAATGTTACCTGAACCTTTTACCTTTAATTGTTTTTCCGACTTAGATCTCAACTCCACATCCCTTACCTTGTTCCTTTCGTAGTAATCCCTCTACCCACACGACCCTAGTCCACCCCCACCTTGTACTGTTAGTTTATAATAAATGTTTGTAAAATAGTTAGCTTAGTACAGAATTAACTCTTACTAAGTTAACGCACACACTGAAGATGATGTTATTTGTCGAAATGCGTTTGTGAGTTTTTAATAATTTTTTTGTGGTGACAATAGTGATGTGTAACTTTCTACCAACCTCTCTAGTCATAATTATGAAGTGGTACCACAAAATCTCTGTCAAAACAAATAATTATTTGTTAAACACATTACTCAACTAATAATAAAACATTGATAAGTTATCAAAACACGACAACAATCAGCCCCTAAATGTCACATCAATCTTTCTCTTGAATTAGGAGCTCCAGCCTGGACTATGTTGGCTTCTATTCCTATGCTGCTCTGCTTCATCATCTGTTTCTTCCCTAAATTCCACAATTCATAGACATTAAATTAGCGGTATTGTCTTACCTCAAAAGATAAATGAAGACATGAGCAGTATCACTTAATCCTCCTGGGTCTTTAGCCATTACACTGAAGTCAAAATATCCTTTCATTTCTCTTTGAGGGTCAAAGTTTAGTGATATCATACCAGTCTCAGAATCAACCAGAAAGGGTGGCTCGGGCATACCATCCATTCCTTCTGAAAGTGTCACTCTAACTTCTCCAATCATACTGTAGGAAACACGGGCATTCTCACCAGCATCGTAATCCACAGCCTGAAAAAAATTATATACATAATAATAAAGACAACAGCCTAAGGAGGGCTGCTAAAGGGTTTACACAATGTTTATGAAATGGGTGATATGGGTTAGTGTGTCACCACCTTTACTAAACTGCATAAGTGGCATACACAACCAGATAAACATCACTTGGTACTTCTTTAGATTGTTACTCCCCTATGTTTTCTTTTGGAATAGAAATGACTTTGACTAAATAACTATTAGACAAAGGGATGTTTAGTCTAATGTACTTTAGGACAAAGAATAAAATCACACTTCCGTTTTTATAAGGGGAGTAACAGTCTAAAGAAGAACATCCCGTACCCCTCCTTTAGTAAGTCTTTGGGAAATCTATGAATTATAGTAATCACGGACCCCAAAAAATCAGTCAATGATTAAAAAAAGTTAAAATAGATTAAAAAGTTTATATTACTTAAAAGCAAAATAGTAATACCTTTATTTCCATAAATTGAGTTCCAAAATCAGAGTCGGTTGTAATTCCACCAGTAAAAACTCGTTTAGAAAAGAGAGGTGGGTTGTCATTTATATCTTGAACAGTAATGATCAAACGCAAGATTGACGAATCTTTTTCAGATTCTGATTGATTCTTTGAGGAATTCTGTGCTTCTTTATCGACTCCAGGTGGGTGTAAACAGTCCTCGGAAGCCTTCACCAGAAGCTCGTGTCGATCTTTCACTTCCCTGTCCAATTCTCCATTAGTCTGAAACAAAATCAATTTTAAATTTATATTTTATTTCAGACATATAGACATTATTTTCTTAATAATTTTACTTAAAATAAAAAAAAGATAAAATTGACATAATTTGTTTTTAACTTTTTAAGATAATATGAAAAATAAAACATAGTCATTTAAAATCTCAAGTATAATATGCACAATTTTTTTTTAATTTTAGCTCTCTCAAATCAGATTGTGTATTATATTTGATTAAAGTCTATCATTTTATTAGGAAAAACATCTATTTTGGACAATTTTAAAAATTCAAATATTTTTATTTTTTCCGTTGTTACTGTGTATAATTTTTTTCTGCAAGGTAGAAAAAACCTTCAAAAGGCACCAGGTAAAGTGGGGGCTACCTGATAGTGTGGGATGCTTACCCTAACTAAAAAATAATATAAAGTAAAGTTAAAATATAAAATTATACTGGGTGTCACAGAATAATTATTCTGTGAATAATTTTCAGAAATGAAAAAGTACTTAAATAATAGTACATTACGCGTCGAGTGCGGAAAGTAGCATTTTGCATGCGAGTGTGGAGTTTGCACCCGAGCGACAGCGAGGGTAGTAAAACCACACGAGCAATGCAAAATGCCGTTTTCGCACGAGTTGCGTACCGTACTTTATCTACGATTGTTAGATTTAAATAATAAATACAGAAAAAAATAAACTTGCTGTATGTAAGTTCGTATCTCTTCTCTTGATAAAGATGGCATTAATCTTGAGTTGTATTTTTTGCCGAATTAATTACTTCTGGAGGAGTATTATTCTCTACATTTTCGTCAAAGCCACTTGATTCATTCATTATTTTTCACTAAAAACTCGATATAAACTGTTACTTTAATAAAAGAATAGCAAATTAGTTTTGTTAAATGTAACAAACTTGCTAATCGTGCGTAAAGCTGAAGAATTCCTCTTCTTTTCCACCTCTTCTTTTCCACCCTGTATAGCAAATTATTAATAATAATTACCATTATTTGATGAGACAGAGGTTCTAAATTGAAGAGATTATCATCATTGCCCTCAATGATATAATAACAGACAGGGGCGGGCATTTCTGCTTCATCAAGTTCATCTCGGTCCACTGTTTCAACTATTTTCCTTCTTTCCACTCCAGGCTTTACATGCTCTAAAGAAAATAAAATTAATATATACTTATATTTTTGAAACGGAAATAAATAATATTATATAATTTTATAGACAAGAAAAAAAAAAAAAAAAAAAAATAGACAGAAATTAATAGACAGAAAAATGAAACACAAGATACTTTGAAATTTTGACAATACAAGAACTAGACATATTAGATGTAAAATTTTTCCCTCTTTTGAAGAAAAAATTAAAATAGTTATGAAGAGGGGAGAGGGAAATTAGTTATCAAGTTGAAAAAGGGATGCAAGTATTTGACAATGTGTTTTTTCACATAGAAAATAGTGTTAAAAATGTAAAAGATAGCCACTTGAGTTTGGTTGATTTTGATGGAACAGTGTAGAAGAAAAATAAAAAGATGGTAGAAGTCAGGTGATCATTCCGAGCTCGACCTTGTGGTTGTTTTGTAATAGATAATTCTTTTAGATTTTTGTTTTTGTATTATTACATCTTTTTCGTATGATGCCTAATAAAAGATTGTTGAAGTTTTTTCTTTCCTTAATGAGTGTTTATCTAATTGAAATCCAACGAACTTAAAATAACTTTAGTTCCACCAACAATTTTAACAGGCCTGAAGAGGAAGCGAAATATAGATACGAAGTTAATAATTAATAATTTGAAGTTATAGTTCTTAATTAAGCCCTATAGACATCAGAAAAGCAAATTATCAACATCCTACTACAACATTTTATGTCTTTCTGATTCGATTCATAAAGGAATTGTGACATAAAAAAACCCATTGTTATGTTTTAAAAACATAACAATAATAGTTTTAAAACAGTAAAATAGCTAACCAGTGAAATAAATATAGTATCTATCTAATATGACATAAATATACAAACCAGTGAAGTTAACAGAAAATTCCTCCACAAGAAACTGAGGTTGATAGTCATTAATATTTCTAACGTAGACAGTGATATCCAGATCAGATGAAAGTGGGGTAGGTACTCCATGGTCGTAAGCTTCAACTCGTATCTGTAATCAGGTAATTATTTTACAATAAAACATTTTACATTAAATTAATTAAGAACAAGCAGGAACAGTTATGATTACCTAAGATTTGGTGTAAAATAATAAAGTAATTATTTTAATAACATGATTCTATTAATATATATATTATGGTTACTGCTATTTTAGAGTAATTATATTCTCTTGGTCACATTGCTTTATGATTAGGTTCTGGCGAGAGTCCAAATACCAAGGAAGGTACCGGGGAAAGGAAAGACTGGGTAATGAACGTCATTATTATACTGGGCTTTGAGTCATACAATAAGTCATTTGATCTGTAGAAAAACACTCAACTTCGGGTCAATGTGAATATGATAAACAGTGAGTGCTAATCTTGAAAATCTCTAGAAGC